>CM022303.1:404858773-406288773 GCA_011799875.1 Thinopyrum elongatum
CACCGGGTGTGGCTGAACCATCTACGATGGGGGGAGCGAAGGGAGGAAGCTTAGATAAGAGAATACGCTCTCGCATCGCTTTTTTTTAGAAAGCTCTACCAGCGAGAAAAAGTGTTTGGCCCGAGCCAAAAAGAGGTTGATCCACTTCATTCGCCAAGCGAATGATCTTCGCTTCGCGGGAACAACAAAAACCACCATATCGCTCTTTCCTTTCTTCGGTGCTACCTTCTTTTTTCCAAGGGATGGGGTTGGGGTGTATAATAACCCTTTTTTTGAGTATGCCCGGGAACAACTCCTAGCTGAATTTAGGATCAAATGTAGGAACCTCATGGGTAAGGATAAGGTAATGGAATTGATAGAGAAATTCATAGACCTAGGTAGGATAGGCAAATTGATAAAGGGAATAGAGATGATGATAGAGATCATACTGAGAAAGAGGATAATTCCGTACGGGTACAACTCTTATTTGAACGAAGTGCAAAAAATGCGATCTTTTTTGTCTAATAGAACAAACACTAATACCTTAATTGAGTCGGTAAAGATCAAATCTGTTTATCAAAGTGCTTCTCTGATTGCTCAAGACATCTCTTTTCAACTGAGGAACAATCCAATCTCATTTCGTTCCATTTTTAGTAAAATAGTGAAGGATATTCCATTAATAATGCCAAAAGGGGTGGGGGGATACGTATTTGTTGTTCTGGTCGATTAGGGGGTGCGGAAATAGCTAGAACTGAATGCGGAAAGTATGGAAAAACATCTTGTAATGTATTTAACCAGAAAATCGATTATGCTCCTGCGGAAGTATCTACTCGTAACGGAATTTCAGGTGTCAAAGTGCGGATCTCATATAGTCAAAATAAGAAGGGACGTGCTATATCCGAAACGTATGAAATATAGTAAATATTTTAAATGCAGATGTAGTAGGGGTCGCGAACCGGATGGTACACAACTTGGTTTTGGAAGATATGGCACCAAAAGTTGTAGAGCTGGTCGTCTTTCATATCGAGCCATTGAAGCAGCGCGTTGGGCTACAATCGGACAATTCCATCGTGCTATGAGCGGACAATTCCGAAGAAATTGTAAGATATGGGTAAGAGTTCTCGCAGATCTTCCTATTACGGGGAAACCCGCAGAAGTTTGAATGGGAAGAGGAAAAGGAAATCCGACTGGTTGGATTGCTCGTGTGTCCACGGGACAAATCCCATTTGAAATGGATGGTGTGAGTTTGTCAAATGCTCGACAAGCCGCTAGATTAGCGGCGCATAAACCATGTTCGTCAACCAAGTTTGTTCAGTGGTCATAACGTAATTGGTTAGTGGGGAAAAACCAGGCCAGGACTCAAAAGAATTTGGCGAAGTGTTTGTTCCTGAACGAGGGAAGTGGAAAGACAAAGAGGGAAAGGGAGCTCGCCTCCTTCTTTTTTGTAATCGCCGAAATTGTACGACGACCCTTCTTGTTCCAGGCATACGACCCTGAGACGTGACGGTGTCACTTTTCCGGCCCGGTAAAGTGACAGTTATATAAATAAGAATAAGAAAGAGAAGCGTGATGTTGTCGTGTTGTCAGCAATCAAATTATCGTAAATAGATAGTACGGTTGCGTTGTTTCAATTTCTGTTCGTACTCTGATTGCTGTGGCTGCAGCTCGATCTTGGCAAATCTCTCAAATGGATGTCAAAAATGCTTTCCTTCATGGTGATCTACATGAGTTTTTTCTATATGCAGCCACCTCTGGGTATTGAAGTTCCTGATGGTCATGTTTGTCGCCTTCGAAAGGCCCTCTATGGGAAAAAAGCAACCACCTCGTGCTTGGTTTGAGCGGTTCAGCTCTGTGGTTCAAGCTGCTGGTTTCTCTTCTAGTGAGCATGACCCTGCACTTTTCACTCATACATCTGAGCGCGGTCGTACCTTGCTTCTTCTCTATGTTGATGATATGTTGATCACTGGAGATGATCAGAAGTACATTGCTTTTGTTAAGAAAAAGTTGAGTGAGCAATTCAGGATGTCAGATTGATTTTCTCTCAGTTATTTTATGGGAATTGAGGTTGATCAAACTAATGATGGTTACTATCTCTCTCAGCATCACTATACTCAGGATTTGACCTCACGCTCAGGTCTTACTGATACACACACTGCCGCTACACCCATGGAGCTCCATCTCCAATTGCGCCCTAGTGATGGTACTCCTCTTGAGGGATACCACTCGCTATCATCATCTTGTAGGTAGCCTTGTGTACCTCACTGTGACCCGGCCTGACATTGCTCATGCAGTCCACATTGTCAGTCAGTTTGTCAGTGGTTACTTGAGGGAGATGCAAATACTTCATTCTTCCATAGTGCTGCCAATGGAAGACACATAAAATGTAATATTGCTTCTTTGGAACATGAAGGAAATGTTATACAAGATGAGAAAGAGTTGCAAGAACACATTTCTAGTTACTATAAGAGACTATTTGGTTCAGAGGACAGGGGGGACATATCTCTTGGTGGAAGCCCCTTGGTCAACAGAGCACATGCTATCAAAACTAGACAATGAAGAGTTGACTAAGCCTTTCACTATGGAGGAAATAGAGTTAGTAGTTAAAGAGATGAAAACCAATACAGCTCCTGGCCCAGATGGCTTACCAGTAATCTTTTAGAAACATTTTTGGGAGATGGTTAAAGAGATGGTCAAAAGAATGCTTGATAGCCCGCATGCTGAGGAGTTGCAACTTAGAAGACTTAATTATGGGGTGGTTACTCTGATTCCTAAAACGAAAGATGCTGCAACTATCAAGCAATATCGGCCAATATGTTTATATTATGTTTGTTATAAAATTGTGACTAAAGTACTGACAAATAGGCTTGAGAGAGTTGCAGATAAGGTGGTGAGTAAGAGTCAGACGGCATTTATGAAAAACGGAAATATTTTAGATGGGGTGGTCACTATTCATGAGGTGTTTCATGAGCTTAGGAGGACTAAACAAGAGGGGGTCATACTAAAGCTAGACTTTGAAAAAGCATATGACAGGGTGAATTGGGATTTTCTACAAGAGGTTTTGCTTAAAAAGGGTTTTCTTTAGTGAGAAGTGGAGAGGTTGGTTTAAACAAGTGGTAGAAGGAGGTGCAGTGAATATCAATATTAATGGAGAGGTTGGCCCATATTTTAAGAGCTACAAAGGATTTTTTCAGGGTGATCTCACCTCTTCTTTTGAATTTGGTGGTGGTCACAGAAAAGGGGGTCACTCAAGTGTACGGCATTCTTAGTCCGTCCAGATCGTGGTACATGTTCGGACTGCTCTGGATTGTAGAGGAACGAATTTCAGGCTACTTTAGATGGGGTGGGCTGCACCCATTCTCTGTACGTACAAGGTGGGCACCCATTCTCGGTTAAGATGGGAAATCCTATAGGGGTAGAAATGCTACATGAAAAAAATCCACTCTTGCTGTATTAGGAATTGAAAGTAAGTCAACTCCTTCCTCTTAGAGCAACTTGTCGCAGCTGTGACTACTCTTTCTATTTGAATTGAATGTCAGCGAATCACTTGTTTCACTAATGTGACTAGTCTTGACTGCAGGTTTTTTCTTTCTATAGAGAAGTGACTGCGCTAGAGATGCTTATTAAAGGTTTGCTTGGTGGCTTCCTTGCTTGACAGGCTTTCCTTGTTGATTGGCTTGGTCTGCTAGTTCCCGGAAATCACTTCCTCTAAGTCTTAAATAGCAGAACCTACTCTTTCTTCAAAGAATGTAGCATACCTAAGAAATGATTTCTCTAACGAGTCAAATCCGTTGTGAAATAAGGAAATGCGCGGATCGCTTCTTCTACCCTTCTCTTATTCGCATTTCCTACTTACTATTGAAAGAAAAGCTGTTACTGCTGCATATCCCCTTTTTCCTCTAATTCGAGCGAGTAAAGGCGCAGCTTCCTCATCTTTGCTTTATAGTTTGATATAATATAGAATTGGATTTTGCTTTCCTTTAAGGAGCTCTAGCTATCTTGCTGATCCACCAGTTCATACTATTAATGAAAGCTCTTTCACCCTGCCCGCGGGTAATCCCTTACTGAGCCTACTCAAGCAATCTCCCATTAGACGCTCTTTACTTTATAGTCAAGCGATTGTAAACTCCTTATTTAGGCTAGCTACTTTGCTGATTAACAAGATTATCGCATTGGAGCTGTGACAGTTATGTAAACTACTTCTCTAGCAAGTAATGAATCTGAGGTCAAAGCCAATGAGTACGCCGGATGTTGCATTTTCGCAGTGAGGGAAGGTTGGCTTGACAGGCTTCGTTCTGGATGTTGTAATCTCTTCTCATGGTCTTTGTTCGCTTTATTATCCCGTTGTGAGAATGGCTAGGACTGTGGATCCACACGCCACCCCTCTAGTCAGTACTTTCCGAGTAGCGCAAGGCTTCTTCGTTGGCAAATAAACGAATTAATGAACTAATTTCCTAATATGACGTGAACTTGAACTAGCATTGATCAAGTCCATGAGCTCATAAGAAGGAGTTCTTCACGTGAGAAAGTCCACGACTTAGCTTAATTCAATAAAAAAGAAAGTATCCAATCGACTTTAGGAGCGCCATATGTTTCTATCTGAAACGGTAAAGCGAGGCTCGCTATAAGGGTCATAGCTAGTTCAGGATTGGTAGGAAAGTAATACAAATGATTGTAATATGACAACCCCCAGGGAAGCTAGCCTTTGTGTTAAGATTAAAAAGAAGAGCCCTCTTTTCATACGACTCGGTGATTCCATTGCTCTATCCGGCCGCAAGATTCGATCGCGTACAGCACGAGCACGAGATGGGTTGGGGACTTAGAAATGAGCTATGCTCCAAGAATTGACCCCTGAACTACCTTTGCCCGCCTTTTCTTGTAGAATCCATTCCCCCTCTTTTATATATTTAGAATGCTTTTAGGGCGAGTGGAATGAGGCTGGAACCCATCAATATCGCTAAACCGGGAGAGTTGCTTGTGTTGGGTTCAAAGTTTCGCTCTACCAAGGCAAGATATAATATAATATAATATAATATAATATAATATAATATAATATAATATAATATAATATAATATAATATAATATGCATCCAGCTTTAGCTGAATATCGTGAGTGTTCAGCGAAGTATGCTAGCCATTAGCCTTACGTTCAGGATACTCCTTTCTGTCTTTGCGATGTTTGGTTATAAGAGAATGTTGCTCTTCAGAAAACGCGTATAGTGGCCTTCGTCGATGGGACAAACGCTCCAGTGTATGCGTTACAAGGCAACTAGCATTTTGTCATGGAAGTTCGTGAAAGAATGTTCTTGTTTTTCGTTGGAAAAACCAACGCCGACGTCAAGATCAGTCTCCTTTCCTTTCTCTTTTCGGGAGCAGAGCTGAAAAAGATGGGAAATTCCAATGATTCTTCGTTCATTATCATGTCGATTCCTCACAATCGCTCTTTGTGATGCTGCGGAACCATGGCAATTAGGATCTCAAGACGCAGCAACACCTATGATGCAAGGAATCATTGACTTACATCACGATATCTTTTTCTTCCTCATTCTTATTTTGGTTTTCGTATCACGGATGTTGGTTCGCGCTTTATGGCATTTCAACGAGCAAACTAATCCAATCCCACAAAGGATTGTTCATGGAACTACTATCGAAATTATTCGGACCATATTTCCAAGTGTCATTCTTTTGTTCATTGCTATACCATCGTTTGCTCTGTTATACTCAATGGAAGGGGTATTAGTATATCCAGCCATTACTATCAAAGCTATTGGACATCAATGGTATCGGAGTGCGCCTCTTAACGAGGGTGATTTAAGTGCAACGAAATGTACCGGTGGTTCGCGAAGCATCTGGCTTACCGGTCATCTCCCATTCCCGTCGTCGAGAGACTAAAAGAACTATAGCATGCCAGAAACGGGGAGTTGAGGTGGTTAGACCTATACCCCGAAATGCTCCCAGCATAGGAGCCTATGGTTCCATTCTTGTTATTGCTGGAGGTACACATACCTCTTCTCGGTGTGGTGGAGCGATATACGAAAAATAGATGCTAAGCCTGCAATGTCCGATAACGGGGCTTCAGTAGTGAATCTATCGGCACCACAGTAGTGGCATACAACTTTGGACCTAAGGGCTGGTCCCGTTACCTTTCGGAATGGGGGATCCCCGTTGGCAACAACCACGGTAGTAGTTGCGGAACTACTGGGCCAAGAAAGGACAACCTGTTGTTCCTGCTCCTCCTTCTTCGCTTCGGGGACGGAGGTCCTACGGTAGGTAAGAGCACGCACAAGCACTTGACCGAAGGGGACCAGCGCTTCTACTCCTCCACCGAGGAGCCGTTCTTGCGAGAAGCAAGGGATGTCGTGAACGGTGGGAGGTCAAAGAAAGAGAATTGACCTCTGAATACAGTGATCCTATGATCTAGATAGACTCCGTCCTTTTTTTTAGATAAGGGTGACTCAAGAAATTGGGGGTGGGACCTACTGGCATAATGCAGGCTGGAACGTGGGAATTCGAGGTCTCATGAACGAGTTTTTTTTCGTGGACAAACATACTTTCCGGTCTTTTTTATGGATCCTTTTAGATCTACGGGCCGGCCGTTCACATGAGCATAGGGAATCTATACTCGAGCCTTCGACTTGGCCCCTGGCAGGATAGGTGAGGAATCACTCTTGAGATCTGATCTATTGGGGCCTACAACTTCGCCAAAGCCGACTAGCATCCCTTTCCGTGGTGAACTGGCCGTCCCATACCTTCATTTTGTCTCATGTGTGTTGAACATTGTCTTCCTCGGTTCCAGCTTCACTGATGTAGGTAGGGCTGGGCGAGAAAGGGTCCCCTCTTGCCTATTAGTAAGCGGGCCTTCGATTCCACCGGGGTCTTATGGTCTCATAGAGGGGGGAGAACTACCTAACTAAAGAAGAATAGTGCTGTTTATAAATAAGAGTAGGCGTGGAGAGCTTTTTGCGGGGAAACTTGCAAGTCAAGTTTGGGGGGAGGCGGGCGTCGACCCAACCTTATGAGTATTCGGACTATAACAGTTCCGATGAACAGTCACTCACTTTTGACAGTTATACGATTCCAGAAGATGATCCAGAATTGGGTCAATCACGTTTATTAGAAGTTGACAATAGGTGGTTGTACCAGCCAAAACTCATCTACGTATGATTGTAACACCCGCTGATGTACCTCATAGTTGGGCTGTACCTTCCTCAGGTGTCAAATGTGATGCTGTACCTGGTCGTTCAAATCTTACCTCCATCTCGGTACAACGAGAAGGAGTTTACTATGGTCAGTGCAGTGAGATTCGTGGAACTAATCATGCCTTTACGCCTATCGTCGTAGAAGCAGTGACTTTGAAAGATTATGCGGATTGGGTATCCAATCAATTAATCCTCCAAACCAACTAAACCGGGGAAGCTGAAGCGGAAATGAAATTCTCGGGTGAGGGAAGGGGGAAGCTCCAGGAAGGCTTCGCTCGCTCGCTCAAAAAGCTCTAACGCTCATTTACGAGTGGAGTGCATAAGCCCTTATTGAAGTAGGGTGAGGCCTTACTACACGAGCTCGTAAGTCAAGCACGGAACGAGCCTTGTCTACGAAGCTTCGCTTCATCATCTTGCTTGCTTCTGGTGAAGCTTAACGCACTATAACATAGGCATGCATGATGGTATGGTAGGAAGACTCCTTTTAAGGCCGACCACTACATAGGAGCGATAGGAAGCCAAGCCGTCAAAAGGAAAGGCGAGCAGCCCTTATTGCAATAGCAAACGGCCTACTTATAGCCCTATTTATACCCTTTCTCGGGGACTTCAACGGGCCTTACAAGCTCAATAAATTGCAATTCTTCACCTTTTCCTCAGACAGTGAGAATGCATTTTCTTACTTGATTGACATTGACAGATATGTGTACCACACCGAACAAGCAATATGTCATATGCTTGATGTACCAGCCAAGCCAGCTCTTTTTTTCCCAGTTCCCTTATCCTTAGCGCAAAAGTAAAAAGAAAATGAAAGAGAGTTTGTATTTGCAAATGAAAATGAATATGGATCTAAATAAATTAGATAATCAATAAATAAGAATTGGAATAATAGAAAAAATATCCTTCGCCCCTTATCTCTTCATCATCGTCGGTTCCGTCACTTGTGGTATTCGTTTAGAATCTTGTTGACCCTACTCGCTTACTCCTATTTTCCTTATTTCTTTTTCTACATAATTAATTCGAACTTTCTTGAAAGAATGGGGTTCTCTCTGGGGGGGCACACCCTCTCTTCCTTTTTGAGAAAGATGGGCTTGTTTTTTTTTTTCAATAAGTTCTATTGCTTTGACACATTTAGTATATAACATAATATATATAAGAAAAGTACTAAAGGCGAAGGGCATTCTGTTGTACAGCTACTTTGGTATAGTTACAAAGGTAACCGGTAGGTGACTGTTGAATCGACAGTAGTTACGAAAGGGGGAAATAGCTCAGTTGGTTAGAGTGCTGGTCTGTCACGCCAGAAGTCGCGGGTTCGAACCCCGTTTTCCCCGCCCGATCTTTCTTTCTTCCCGAGGTCATACCTCTGCCACTTTACCCTGAGTTTCACTAAGGCATATAACCCCATTCAGGTAAGAGGAGCAAGCAGTGGGGAACATCTATTTATATGCGTGTTAGCATCAACAGCATCTTTTTGAAAGTAAATTACATCGATCCTCGGTGCTAGGTACTCAGGTAAGTAAATCCTGAGGATAGAACTAGAGCAAGTAAGCTCATCGCACTATCAAGTCAGTCAGGAACTAGTCTGCCAAGCTTAAGAAGAAGTGAAAAGTAAGCAAGTTGTCATCTAGTGAGGGCTAAAAGACACGGAGAACATCCCCCCTCTATTTGCCAATAGCTTCCGCCTTCCTCTCTTTCATTTCATGTCGGTTCAGCCGAGCCAATAGATTCCATAGGCGGGTCAGTTATAGCTGTAGTAGCCTTTGATTAGGTCCTTTCAATAGACTTTCCGTAGCTATAATTCGATAGACTTTCCGTAGCTCAGTACTGCTGATCGTTGACGCCCGCAACTGTACTTACGGCTGTACTTGTGAAAAGAGATAGAGCCGTCTCGCTATGACTCAAAGATGGTCAAAAAGCTAATAGATGGGCCACAAAAGGTAGAGGAGAGGGGGTAAGAAGAGTAGACTTACTACTGGATACAAGATAGGGTATACAGCTAAAAGGGTGAGATAGAGGAATGAAATGAGCCAGTGAAACGGTCCACGACCACAAGTATTGAGCTATAACCATAATACATAAGTGTTATTGAGATAGGCTGGTCTATAATAGCTTAACTGGTTATAAAATAGTTGACGTGGTGTATTAAACTAATGATGGGATAGGTGTATAAAAGAATACCGCTAGGTGTACAGCAGCTATCACATTGCTCACGAAGACTTAGGGCAAATTGAGGAAGCCCATCATTGGAATATACAAGCCAAGTTCTATAATGAAAAATTCCCACTAGTATATGAAAGTGATAACATAGGAGACTCTCTATCATGAAGATCATGGTGCTACTTTGAAGCACAAGTGTGGAAAAAGGATAGTAACATTGCCCCTTCTCTCTTTTCTCTCATTTTTTTCTCTTTTTTTTGTTTGGCTTCTTTGGCCTCTTTTTTTTGTTGGCTTCTTTGGCCTCTTTTATTTTTCCTCACATGGGGCAATGCTCTAATAATGGAGATCATCACACTTTTATTTACTTACAACTCAAGAATTACAACTCGATACTTAGAACAAAATACGACTCTATATGAATGCCTCCGCCGGTGTACCGGGATGTGCAATGATTCAAGAGTGACATGTATAAGTATGAAAAGGTGGCATTGCCACAAACACGATGTCAACTACATGATCATGCAAAGCAATGTGACAATGAAGGAGCGTGTCATAATAAAACGGAACGGTGGAAAGTTGCATGGCAATATATCTCGGAATGGCTATGGAAATGCCATAGTAGGTAGGTATGGTAGCTATTTTGAGGAAGGAAAAAGGTAGGTGTAAGGTACCGGCGAAAATTGTGCGGTACTAGAGAGGCTAGCAATGGTGGAAGGGTGAGAGTGCGTATAATCCATGGACTCAACATTAGTCATAAAGAACTCACATACTTATTGCAAAAATCTATTAGTCATCGAAACAAAGTACTACGCACATGCTCCAAGGGGGGTAGATTGATAGGAAAAGACCATCGCTTGTCCCCAACCGCCACTCATAAGGAAGACAATCAATAAATAAATCATGCTCCAACTTCGTTACATAACGGTTCACCATACATGCATGCTACGGGAATCACAAACTTCAACACAAGTATTTCTACAATCCACGATTACTCACAAGCATGACTCTAATATCACCATCCTCATATCTCAAAACAATCATAAGGAATCAAACTTCTCATAGTATTCAATGCACTTTATATGAAAGTTTTTATTATATCCCTCTTGGTTGCCCATCATATTAGGACTAAATTCATAACCAAAGCAAATTACCATGCTGTTTAGAGAGACTCTCAAAATAATATAAGTGAAGCATGAGAGTTCAACAATTTCTATAAAATAAAACCACCGCCGTGCTCTAAAAAGATATAAGTGAAGCACTAGAGCAAAATTGCCTAGTTCAAAAGATATAAGTGAAGCACATAGAGTATTCTAATAAATCACGATTCATGCGTGTCCCTCTCAAAAAGGTGTGTACAGCAAGGATGATTCTGGCAAACTAAAAAGTAAAGACTCATATCATACAAGACGCTCCAAGGAAAACACATATCATGTGGTGAATACAAATATAGCCTCAAGTAAAGTTACCGATAGACGAAGACGAAAGAGGGGATGCCTTCCGGGGCATCCCCAAGCTTAGCCTCTTGGTTATCCTTGAATATTACCTTGGGGTGCCTTGGGCATCCCCAAGCTTAGGCTCTTGCCACTCCTTATTCCATAGTCCATCAAATCTTTACCCAAAACTTGAAAACTCCACAACACAAAACTCCACAGAAAACTCATGAGATCCGTTAGTACAAGAAAATAAATCACCACTTTTGGTACTGTTGTGAACTCATTATTTATTTATATTTGTGTAATATCTACTGTATTCAAACTTCTCCATGGTTCATACCCCCCGATACTACCCATAGATTCATCAAAATAAGCAAACAACACATAGAAAACAGAATCTATCAAAAACAGAACAGTCTATGAAAATCCGAATTTTTCTAATAATTATGTAAGTCCAAAAATTCTAAAACATTAGGACAACATATAAAATTTGCATATCAATTTTGTGTAAAAAATTCAGTGTTTTTCTACGCTTCGGTGAATTACTAATATTCTGTGACTGGACGCAAAAGTTTCTGTTTTTCAGCAAGATCAAATCAACTATCACCGTGAGCCATCCCAAAGGTCTTACTTGGCACAATCACTAATTAAAACACCTAAACACAATTACTACAGAGGTAATAATGTGTATACTCATAAAAACAGAAAATAAAAATATTGGGTTGTCTCCCAACAAGCGCTTTTCTTTAAAGCCTTTGTCGTGGGAAACCACGGCCACCTATGGGGCCAAGGGCCCCTTTTGGTTCGGCAGGGGGACTGAGCATGTTGTACAAAGAGCGGAGGAGCACCGCACAGCACGGCAGAGATCACACGAGCAGTTTTACCCAGGTTCGGGCCGCCGCGAGGCGTAAAACCCTACTCCTGCTTTGGTGGATTGAAGGTGGATGGTGGTGGAAACGCAGCGCTCTTGCCCGACAGGGTTGCCTCGGGGCGAGAGCAGCTACGCGCGTACGAGTGTACAAGGGTCCGAATCCTTTCTATGGTTGCCATGGGCCTCCTTTTATAGATCAAGGGGTCACCACAGTAGCAAATCATTCATTGTGTACTGATTAGATAGCGAACAATGCTATCATATCTACTGTGCAGACATAGCAGTATGCATTAAATGCGCCGCTTAGTGTCACATCATGGCCTGCCCGGCACGCCTTGCCGGGCTGTTTGGCCACCTTCTCTCCTATCTGCATGACATGTCGCTGGACGGGTGTCATTTGGAGGTGATTCCTGTAGGAAATGGCTGCCATGTGGCAAAAGGCAGCCACTTAGTCATCTTGGGGCTTGACACCGCACCAATCGATGACTTGCGTCGCTGTGAGGTGGGGCGGTGAAGCCTTGGCGGGGTGTTTTGCCTTCGTATGCCCCGGCAGGCCTGCTGGGGCGGTCTTGAGGCTTGCTTCCGGGGCAACCTTGACCTCGCCAGGCTCTCCTGCCCGGCAAGGGAGGTTTTCCCTTAGCGGTGTCTTGCTCCTTGGCTTGACTTGGTCTTCTCAACCTGCCCTTTGATTCCTCAAAGAGCCTATCTCTTTATCTTGGCCTTGTCTTGGATGTTGCAATCTTGATTTTGGGCCTGTGCATGGTCTGGGCAACAGACCCAGGGTTTGTTGCACCGACAGCCTTTTAGCTAGGCATTGAGATTTCGATGATGCTCACATGAAAGATAATGATTGAAACACAAAGAGAGCATCATAGAACATGTGGCAAACAATTTTAAGTCTAACATGCTTCCTATGCATAGGTATTTTATAAGCAAACAAATTATCAAGGCAAGCAAAAACTAGCATATGCAAGGAAGAAGAAAGAAACAATAGCAATCTCAACATAACGAGAGGTAATTTAGTGACATGAAGATTTCTACATCTATATTTTCCTCTCTCATAATAATTACATGTGGGATCATATTCAAATTCAACGATATAGCTATCACATAACATATTCTCTAGATGATGCACATGCATGCAAAGTTGACACACTTCCAAGATAGTGGGATTAACATTAACTAAAGTCATGACCTCTCCAAACCCACTTTTATCAAAAATTTCATGACATTGATCATACTCCAAAGTAGTGGGATCATTATTACCTAGAGTTGACACTCTTCCAAACCCACTTTCAATATTATTGCAAACATATTCATCATGAGGCTTAAATAAATTTTCAAGATCATAAGAAAAATCACCCCAATCATGATCATTGCAACAAGTAGTGGACATAGCAAAATTAGCATCCCCAAGCTTAGGATTTTGCATATTATTAGCACAACTAACATTAATAGAATTTCTAATAACATCATTGCAATCATGCTTTTCATTGAAGGAGCAATCGTGAATCACTTCATAAATTTCTTCTTTTAGCACTTCATCACAATTTTCTAATTCATGAATTTCTAGCAAAACTTCATAAAGATAAACTAGTGCACACAACTCACTAGCAATCGGTTCATCATAATCGGATCTCTTAAAAAGATTAGCGAGTGGATGAGGATCCATAAACCTTTTGTTTCTGATTTGGAATAAAATACACAATTATGCCAAGAAAAAGAGCAAACAAACCAAGTAAGACATAAGGGCAAATGAAAAGGCAAACGAAAGAAGGGCGAATAAAAAGGAAAATCTTTTCGAATTTTTTTTAGAAGTGGGGGAGAGGAAAACGAGAGGCAAATGGCGAATAATGCAATGCAAGAGATGAGAGTTTTATGATGGGTACTTGGTATGCTCGACGTAGATCCCTCCAACAATGAAGCCAGAAATTGGCAAGTTGATGAGAGACTAGTCTTGACTTGGCATAGATCTCCCCGGCAACGGCACCAGAAATTTTTCCTGCTACCTCTTGAGCTTGCGTTGTTTTTTCCCTTGAAGTGGAAAGGGTGATGCAGCATGGTAGAGATAAGTATTTCCCTCAGTTAAGAACCAACGAATCAATCCAGTAGGAGAAACGCGCAAGTCCCCAATAGATGCACCTACACAAACAATCAATTACTTGCACCCAACGCGATAAAGGGTTGTCAATCCCTTCACGGCCACTTGCAAAGGTGAGATCTGATAGAGATAGATAAAACTAAACAAAAGATAAAATATTTTTGGGTTTTTTTGGTTTATAGATCTGAAAATAAAAGATTGCAAAATAGTAGATCGAAAACTAATATGATGGAAAATAGACCCGGGGGCCATAGGTTTCACTAGAGGCTTCTCTCATGAAGGCAAATAATACGGTGGGTGAACAAATTACTGTCGAGCAATTGATAGAAAAGCGCAAAGTTATGACGACATCCAAGGCAATGATTATGCAATATAGGCATCACGTCCGTGTCAAGTAGACCGACTCCTGCCTGCATCTACTACTATTACTCCACACATCGACCGCTATCCAGCATGCATCTAGAGTATTAAGTTCATAAAGAATGGAGTAACGCCTTAAGTAAGATGACATGATGTAGAGGAATAAACTCAAGCAATATGATGAAAACTTCATCTTTTTATCCTCGATGGCAAAAATTCAATACGTGTCTTGCTACCCCTACTATGTCACTGGGTGAAATCACGCAAGATTGAACCCAAAGCTAAGAACCTCTCCCATTGCAAGAAAAACCAATCTAGTTGGCCAAACCAAACCGATAGTTCAAAGAGAAATACAAAGATATCAAATCATGCATAAAAGAATTCAGAGAAGATTCAAATAATATTCATAGATAAGCTGATCATAAATCCAAAATTCACCGGATCTCATCAAACACACCGCAAAAGAAGATTACATCGGATAGATCTCCAAGAAAATCAATGAGAACATGGTATTGAGAATCAAAGAGAGAGAAGAAGCCATCTAGCTACTAGCTATGGACCCGTAGGTCTGAGGTAAACTACTCACGCTTCATCGGAAGGGCAATAGAGTTGATATAGATGCATCTGTGTCGTGGGAAACCATGGCCACCTATGGGACCATCAGCCCCTTTTGGTTCGGCGGGGGGATGGTCACGTTGCACAAAGAGCGGAGAAGCGTCGCGCAGCACGGCAGAGATCACACGGGCAGTCTTTACCCAGGTTCGGGCCGCCGTGAGGCGTAAAACCCTACTCCTGCTTTGGTGGATTGATGGTGGATAATGGTGGTGAAACGTAGCACACTCGCTCGGCAATGTTGTTCTGGGGATGAGAGTGGCTACGCGCTTATGGATATGCCAGGATTCAACCCTTTCTACGGTCGCCATGGGCCTCCTTTTATAGATAAAGGGGTCACCACAGTGGCAAATCAGTCTTTGCGTATGGATTAGATAGCTAACAGTGCTATCATATCTAACTCTGCAGGTTGACAGAGCGCATTAAATGCGGCACTTTGTGTCACATCACAGCTCGCTCGGCAGGCCCTGCCGGGCTGTTTTGCCAGCTTCGCGCCTGCTTGCTTGACACATCTCAGGACGGGTGTCATATGGAGGTGTTTGCTATAGGAAGTGGCTGCCATGTGGCAGAAAGCAGCCACTTAGTCACTTTGGAGCTTGACACCGCTTCGATTACTGACTTGCGTCACTTGTGAGGTGGAGCGGTGGAGTGGCTTGCCTCCGCCAGCCCCGGCAGGCCTGCCGGGATGATCTGGGAGCTTGCTTCCGGGGGAAAACCCAACCCTGCCAGGCTCGCCTACTCGGCAAGGTTGGCCCTTCCCTTAGCGATGCCTCGTTCCTCTGGCTCGCCTTGGCCTTCTCGACTTGCTTTTGGATCCTTCAAAGGAATTGATCCTCCTTGTTTGGTTTGATCTTGGTCTTGCAATCTTGTCTCTGGCCTATGCATAGTCCATGCAATGGACCCAGGGTCTGTTGCACTGACAAGAGCCCCTGGGCCTAGCACAGACGCGCCGCTGGGCATCGTCGGGGTAGGCCCTAACTAGTGCACAGGCAGAAATGTAAGGGCGGCTCCACCCTTTGAGATCTTCTTTGTTTCTTTATTAACTTGAGCTCGGGTCAGTTTCCGGTAGTGCCACCGCCCGCGCCTGCCCTCCGGTTTCTTCCTCTTAACCCGTCGGCGGCGTTCTCCTAATCCCGGGGAGACGCCGAATCCAGGCCCGCCTTCCGCCTTCTCCGTCCCTTCCTGCGATTTCCTGAAGGAGATGGACAAGGGCAAAGGCATCACGGGGCACTTATCTTTTTTTTAGTCTTAAATCCGTAGGCACTTGCCAAATTTTAGTTCAAATGATGTAATCACTTGTATCCAATTTCCTCCTCTTTCGGGCCATTGTTGTCGGGGATATGGAGGGCTGAGTAAGATGGAGAACAAAAGTCCCTGGTTCCACAGGAAGCTTCTGCGCAGCGCACTTTGACAGGTGATCAGCAATGCTGTTTTTCGCACGGGGTACGTGTTCTGTTTGCAACCCGTCAAAGCGCTCCTCCAATCCTCTCACTTCCTCGACGTATGCCTCCATCAATGGGCTTTGGTAATCCATGTTGACTTGTCTCACCACCAGTTGTGAATCTCCTCGAATGATCAGCTTCTTGATTCCCAATTCTGTGGTAATTCTGAGCCCGGCAAGAAGCCCTTCATATTCTGTTGTATTGTTGGTTGCCTCCTCCCGGGGAAAGTGCATCTGGACGACGTACCTCAGGTGCTCCCCAGTGGGAGCCACGAGAAGCACGCCAGCCCCTGCACCTTGTAGGGAGAAGGCACCATCGAAATACATGATCCATTCTTGGGGTGCTTCCTTGCCGGGGATAACTGTTTCCTATACTTCTTCATCAGGGGTTGGCGTCCATTCTGCAATAAACTCTACCAACTCCCTGCTCTGGATTGTCGATGTGCTTTCAAACTTCAGGCCAAAGCTAGATAACTCCAATGCCCACTCCACTATCCTACCGGTGGCCTCTGGGTTTCGAAGTATCCTTTGCAACGGGAAGCGGGTGACAACCGTGATCTCATGGGCTTGGAAGTAGTGGCGCAATTTCCTTGAGGCCATGACAAGGCCAAAGATCAACTTTTGCACGCCAGAATACCTGGATCTAGCCGCCTGCAACAGGGAGCTGACGAAGTATATTGGGCACTGCACCACCTTCTCCCTTGCCGTGTCCTTGGGGTTGCTTCCGCTACCGTGCTCTTCTTTGTCCTGATCTGTATCTGGCCTTGCCGGGCCGCTCTCTTCCTCTTCCCCAAGCGCGATACTTGCTGTGGTGGCTGCTTCTTTCACTTCTCGCTGTGCTACTAGGACTGCACTAACCACTTGATTAGTTGCCGCCAGATATAGCAGTAACGGCTCTTGTGGTTTGGGTGCGACCAAAGTAGGCACAAAAGACAAGTAGGCCTTCAAATCCTGCAGTGCTGCATCTGCTTCCGGGGTCCGCTTCATGGGTCCTGTCCTCTTCAAAACCTTGAAGAACGGCAAGGCATGCTCGGCACACTTGGAGATGAATCTGCTAAGTGCGGCAACGCATCCTGTCAAATGCCTCACATCCTTAACTGTCTTGGGTGCCTGTATCTGCTCAATAGCCTTGATCTTATCGGGGTTGGCCTCTATCCCACGGTGGGACACAAAGAAACCAAGTAGCTTGCCGGAGGGAATGCCAAACACGCACTTCTCTGGATTCAGCTTCAAGTTGATCTTGCGCAGATTAGCAAATGTCTCTTCTAAATCCTGAATGAGGGTTGATCTGTCCTTGGTCTTGACCACAATATCATCCATATAGGCTTCAATGTTCCTGTGCAATTGTGGTTCAAAGCCAATCTGGACTGCTCTTGCAAAAGTGGACCCGACACTCTTCAACCCGAAAGGCATGAGCACAAAGCAGTACGTGCCGCATGGGGTGATGAATGAGGTCTTTTCCTCATCTTCCTTGGACATAAAAATCTGATGGTATCCAGAGTATGCATCCAGAAAAGAGAGCAACTCACATCCTGAAGTAGAATCCACGATCTGGTCGATGCGCAGCAAGGGAAATGGGTCCTTTGGGCATGCCTTGTTCAGATCCGTAAAATCTATGCAAAGCCTCCATTTTCCATTAGCCTTGCGCACAACCATTGGGTTTGCTAACCATGTTGGATGCAGTACTCCTCTGACCAAACCAGCTGCTTCAAGTTTCTTGATTTCCTCGGCAATGAACTGCTGCCGTTCCAAGGCCTGCTTCCGAACCTTCTGCTTGACGGGCCGGGCATGTGGGCAGACGGCAAGGTGGTGCTCGATTACCTCCCTGGGAACACCGGGTATATCAGATGGTTGCCAGGCAAACACATTGATATTCGCCCGTAGGAAGGCAACGAGCGCGCTTTCCTATTTGTCATCAAGGGTGGCGCTAATAGTGAAAGTACCATCAGCGCCAGCCAGCCCTGCCGTGACCTTTTTCACTTGGGGTGGAGTAGCCTTGGATCTCTTGCTATTGGAACTCTCTGGCGTGTCATCAACGGGCACGGCACATTCCACAGAGGTACGCCTCCCGGACTCCTTGCCAGTGCCTCTGCTATGCTTTTCCTTCATGGGAACTGTGGCTTCCGTGACCTCTGCCGCGACCGCGTCCCGGTACATCCTATTCACGCAAATAATTGCGTCTTTCTTGTCCGACAGAACAGAAATGACGCCCATCGGCCCTGGCATCTTCAAGGTGTTGTACGCATAGTGGGATGCTGCCATGAATTTGGCCAGGGCCGGCCGCCCAAGGATCCCGTTGTACGGCAGAGGGAGGTCAACCACATCAAAGACAACTTTCTCAGTCCTGTAGTTCAACTCCCCTCCAAATGTCACTGGCAATGTAACCTTTCCCTTAGGACAGCTCCTGCCGGGATTGACTCCTTGAAATGTGCCTGTGGCCTTAAGTTCTCCCTCTGCTATCTGGAGTTTGCTGATAACCTTTGGGGAAATTAGATTCAACCCGGCCCCGCCGTCAACCAGCATCTTTGTGACCTTGAGGTTGCGAATTGTTGGTGAGACCAACAACGGCAAGCACCCTACCGCAGTAATGCGGTCGGGGTGGTCATCTTCATCAAAGATGATGGGCGTGCGTGACCACTTGAGCGGCTTCTGAGAATCTGCCGCTGGCTCCATGGCATTGACTTCACGCGCCCACTGTTTAAGTTGGCGGTGAGAGGAATGCAAAGATGCACCCCCGTCAATGCACAGGGCATGAGAGGCCTTCTGGAATTCATGCTCGCTGGTTTCCTCTTCATTCCCTCCATCACTCTCATTACTGCAATCCTCCTTCTCTCGGCCCCTGGCGGGTTTCCCTTGGTTCTGAGGAGCCTTGCCGGGGCGATTTGCTTCACCACCCCGGCCCTTCCCGCCAGCGCCATTCTGACCTTTTTCCTTATCATACTTCTTATACTCAGCCTTCTGTCTCTTGACGAGCTGCTCAACTTGATAACACTCCTGGAGATCATGGTCCTTGGTCACACAGGCAATCTTTACCCAGGTTCAGGCCGCCGTGAGGCATAAAACCCTACTCCTGCTTTGGTGGATTGATGGTGGATAATGGTGGTGAAACGTAGCACACTCGCTCGGCAATGTTGCTCTGGGGACGAGAGTGGCTACGCGCGTATGGATATGCCAAGATTCAACCCTTTCTACGGTCGCCATGGGCTCCTTTTATAGATAAAGGGGTCACCATAGTGGCAAATCAGTCTTTGGATACTGATTAGATAGCTAACAGTGCTATCATATCTAACTCTGTAGGCTGACAGAGAACATTAAATGCGTTACTCTGTGTCACATCACAGCTCGCCCGGCAGGCCCTGCCGGGCTGTTTTGCCAGCTTCGCGCCTGCTTGCTTGACACATCTCAGGACGGGTGTCATATAGAGGTGTTTGCTGTAGGAAGTGGCTGCCATGTGGCAGAAAGCAGCCACTTAGTCACTTTGGAGCTTGACATCGCTTCGATTACTGACTTGCATCGCTTGTGAGGTGGAGCGGTGGAGTGGCTTGCCTCCGCCAGCCCCGGCAGGCCTGCCGGGACGGTCTGGGAGCTTGCTTCCGGGGGAAAACCCAACCCTGCCAGGCTCGCCTGCCCGGCAAGGTAGGCCCTTCCCTTAGCGATGCCTCGTTCCTCTGGCTCGCCTTGGCCTTCTCGACTTGCTCTTGGATACTTCAAAGGAATTGATCCTCTTTGTTTGGTTTGATCTTGGTCTTGCAATCTTGTCTCTGGCCTGTGCACAGTCCGTGGAATGGACCCAGGGTCTGTTGCACTGACACTCCGTGATCGAATCCCCCTCCGGCAAGATGCCGGGAAAGGCCCCAAGATGGGATCTCACGGGAACAGAAGGTTGCAGTGGTGGAAAAGTGTCCGTGGATGCTTCTGGTGGTACTGGAATATATGTGAATATATAGGAGGAAGATCTACGTTAGGGGGTCACTGAGGGGCCCACAAGGCAGGGGGCGCGCCCTCCACCCTTGCCGCCGCCTCATGGCTCTTCTGACTTGCACTCCAAGTCCCCTGGGTGTCCTCTGGTCCAAGAAAAATCATCGTGAAGTTTTATTCCATTTGGACTCCGTTTAGTATTCCTTTTCTACGAAGCTCATAAACAAGGAAAAAACAGAAACTGGCACTGGGCTCTAGGTTAATAAGTTAGTCCCAAAAATAATATAAAATAGCATATTAATGCATATAAAAGATCAAAAATAGATAATATAATAGCATGGAACAATCAAAAATTATAGATACGTTGGAGACGTATCAGTGACCCAATGTTTGGTTTTGGTAATTGTTGACAATCCCTATGGACTAATGGTTGCCTTAAGTTATATTTGAAGGGTTCATCCATAGGCTTTGCTTGAGTACCATTTATTGGTTTCAATATTATAAGGAGATAAGTGTTAACCAAGGGGCTATTCAAGGATTTATCCACAAATTGGTCATGTGAGATTGAGCCTATTGCAAACATGTCTTGAAGAACATTGTGTGAACATTCATGTTTACCTTCAAGACATCATCCTAATGAAGAGAGTTTGAAAGATACAAGGTTGATCAAGACCAAGTACAAAGTTTTATTCAAGTTTATCAACACATAAAGCGTAGAAGATGTACCGAGAGGGATCAAGTAATCCCATGGTATGGTAAGCATTGTCCATTACGCTTTGTGTACTAACCCATGTTGTATGTGAGAGTTCTTTATGGGGTTAGGTTTGTTTCCATGGGCGTGCATCAAAAGGAAGATATCGTACAACCCATGGAGGATGACATCAAGTGATGATCATCATCAAGATTGCGGTGTGCAAGTTCAAGAGGAGCATCAAAAAGAGATCACATGTTTGAAGCTTGTCGTCCATTGTGGTGACAATGGACTTTTGAAGATGTGCCGAAGAGTTTCTCACCCATAGCAGAGTATGGGGGAGCAATCAACTAGTCTTCATCGAGCCAACACAATCAAGAAAGGTGGTCCAACTTGAGGAAGTCAAGATCACCATCATCTAGCTCAAGTGCACTATGTGCAAGGCAAAGGTTTACCCTTAATAAGATAGGTTTTCTATTTTACCAGTCTCATGGTGGTAGTTGGGAGACCAGGTCATAGGATCGACTGTCATACTATCAAGGTGGGCTCTCAAGTAAGTAGCTTGATCGTAATAAGATAGGTTATTTGACTATTCTCTTTGTGAGGTTTTAGAGTTTGTGTTCATCTTCTTGTCAAACTTAAACTCATCAAAAACGGAGTTCACATGCTTCATCTTTGAGTTTTCTGTGTTGGAGAGTTTGTCTGTTCATGCTTCGGGAAGGTCCTCTTCCTTATCCTATTGGCATGTCTTCTCCATTGCTAGTTTGTAATTTATCCAGTCGCTGTTGGATAGTACTTGTCGTCTTATCTAACAAGCTTGAGTTTGCTGATTTCAGAGTCTGTTTCCAGTAGTTATAGCAGTTTTAGTATTGGAGCATCCTTCTATTTTGTTTGCGCAATTTTTTAGCTTTAGGTGGTAGTAGAGCGGTAGTACTACTCTAAGAGGTAATACTTCTTGCACGGTACTTCCGCTTCCTTCTACCGCAACCACTTCCACTTATTTTTATGCTTCTGTTGCCCAATCTGCTCAAGTGGTAGTAGAGAGCGGTAGTACCTCTTATAAGCGGTAGTACCTCCCTGAGCGGTAGTACCTCTTATAAGCGGTATTACCCACTACAAAAAAATACACATCCGTGACATTATGGCCAGAACGATTTTTTTTCTTTCATGGTTATGACACTTCTATGACGATAATTGTGACAAAAACACGTATCATCATAGATGTGGTGGGTCCTACTTCTATGACAAAAAATCATGATAGAAAATGGGATTTTTGTCCTGGGTGGGCCGAGGACGCACCTGCATGACATTCTTTGGGCCATCCATGACATAAAAATCGTGGTAGAAGTGAGGGTGAGGAAATTTTCGCAGAGTTCCCAGTTACGGTGGATGGTCGGGGCCGAGAGATGCACTATTGTTTGCACGTTTCTCTCGTACGCGCGCGTGGTGCGAGCTGTGTCGCTATAACTGAACCTGAGTGAGAGGCATTCGCTTACTGAACCCGAGCGATCGCCAGCTACGTACTATAGCCGATCGATCAATCCCTTCACTGCTAACTGAACCCGACCGACTCCTTTGCTGCTAACTGAACCCGATCGATCACTGCTGGTGCTTATTGAAGCCGATCGAACCCCCGTGTGAGACGTAGCTAGTTAGCCGATTGGGTTACCTATGGATGAACAGGCCCGTTGCTGTCGTGCGCGCGATACGTAGAACGAGTCGAGACATGGTGAGTCCAGCCTGTTGGTTGGCTGTGGATGAACAGGACCCCGGCCGAGTGTAGGTGGTTGCCGCTGGATGAACAGGACCCCGTGGTATTAGGCGGCTGCCTCCGGATGAACAGGACCCCGAGGAGGCCGCCACACACCACAACCGGTTGGGGTTGATGAACAGGACCCCGTGGAGGCTGGTTGAACAGTAGCTGGTGGAGACTGGATGAACAGTAGCCCGTGGATGAACAATGGCTGGTGGAGGCTGGAGGAGGTCGATAA
Organism: Thinopyrum elongatum; assembly: GCA_011799875.1. Classification (NCBI taxonomy): domain Eukaryota; kingdom Viridiplantae; phylum Streptophyta; class Magnoliopsida; order Poales; family Poaceae; genus Thinopyrum; species Thinopyrum elongatum. The sequence continues at coordinate 404,881,521 of CM022303.1, forward strand.
TGGATGAACAGTAGTAGGTGGAGGCTGGAGGAAGTTGCCGATGGATGAACAATAGCCCCGTGGAGTCCCGTTTTGTGGTACGCCACACCCCTCCCGATGAATAGGACCCCATTTCGATCGTAGGCGATCGAAGAGAAGTCTGTTTCCTCTGTTTTGCGGTATGCCAGACCCCTCCCGATCAACAAGACTCTGTTTCGACCATAGGAGCTCGAACAGAATGCCATTTCCTCTGTTTTGTGGTACGCCAGACCACTCCCGATGAACAGGATCCTGTTTCGACCGTAGGCGGTTGAACAGTAGGCCGTTTCCTCCGTACTGCGGTACGCTAGACCCGGTTTCGGCTGTTCCGTCCAAGCCGGTTGGCTCCCGTTGAACAGGACGCATTCCGACCCAGTCGGTTGTCTCCTGGTGAACACAACGTTGTTTCCTCCATTCTGACCCAGCTGGTTGGTTGCCGATGAACAGGACGCCGTTGCTGTACACGTCCGAGACCATGCCCGTATGTACATACGTGGTCGTCTTTTTTGCAGCGTGGCTGTCGTATGTGTACATGATTTAGACGAGACTGCCTGAACTGCTACCGCTCCTTACTCGGCCACGGTTCATCGTGGCAGATAGACCGATCGACCGGTATGTACGTACACGTCTGCGACCACACATACAACGGTACGTACGGTTCGACCTGGTGGGTCCCAGCTATCAAGGAGGATAAGAACGCACTTCCTTGCATGCGAAGATAAAACTGGTGGGTCCCAGCTGTCAGGGGAAGGAATCATTTTTTCACGTAATAAGAAGGCACTTTCTTGCGTGCGAAGATGTATCTAGTGGGCCCAGCTGTCAGCCTCACCACGTACAGTCCTCTTCCAATGGCTGTCGTTCATTGACCACATTGACGACGCCACGCTGAGAGCACCAACATGGTGGACGATGGTGAGGCCTAGGAAGGGAACAAACCAGAGCCGAGGAAGACGCGGCAGTGGTTTCCCATGCAGAAGGGAGTACAAGGGTTGACAGGTTCGACTACGGTGTGAGGTTGCCGTCACTGGAAAATAACAAGGGGTGTGGGTGAGTAAAGGGAAGCATGGCCAGTGGTGAGAGTAGGGTGGGGCGGTGATGCCCATGCAGCAGCACAGCCGACCACGGGAGGCGGGAGCAGGCGGTACGGCCGGAGCTGGTTTGGGCGGCTAGAGCAAGCAGATCGGAGGTTGAAGAAGCAGCACGGCGGTTGGATTAACATTCAACGGACACTGCTGCTAGAATCGTTTGTTAACTGAGTTGACAAAGCGATGCGTACGCGTCAACTTAGTAGGCCCACAAGTCAGCCTCCAAATCGGGTGGGTCCCAACTAGGAGCGGGAGGAATCATTTTTCTTGAGCGAATAAGGAGGCACTTTCTTGCGTGCGAAGATGTAGCTGGTGGGTCTTAGCTGTCAGGGGGAGGAAACTTTTTTTCCGCGTAATAAGGAGGCACTTGCTTGCGTGCGGAGATGTAGATGGTGGGTCCCGCCTGTCAGTGGGAGGAATCATTTTTTCGCGTAATAAGGAGGCACTTGCTTGCGTGCGGCCATGGACCATGTGGGTCCCTACTGTCAGCCACTCCACGTACATCCCTCTTCCGATGGCTGTCATTTTTTGACTACGTTGACCATGCCATGTCAAGAGCACCAATGCGATGGACGACGGCGAGGCCTAGGAAGGGAATGACCTGGAGCCGGGGAAAAATCGGCAGTGGTTGCCCACGTGGTGGGGAGTACGAGGGTTTACTGGTTCGACTGCCGTCGCCGGAAAATAACAGGAGGTGTGGGTGAGTAGAGGAATGGCCTGGCCAGCGATGGGAGTAGGGTGGGGCGGTGAGGCCTGCACGACAGCACAGCCGGCCACGGGAGGTGGGAGCAGGCGGTCCCACCAGCGCTGGTTTGGGCGGCTGGAGCAAGAAGATCAAATATTGAAGAAGCAGCACGGCTGTTGGATTAACATCCAACGGTCACTGCTGCTATAATCGTTTGTGGACTAAGTTGACAAAGCCTTGCGTACACGTCAACCTAGTAGACCCACAAGTCAGCCTCCAAATATGTCACAAACAGCATACAACCTGAAATTTCTAGCCAGATTCAAATTAATTTAAAAATTAAACATACCTTAATTTAAAATCCAATGAAATTTTGCCCGCACAAAAACAATAAAATTTAAAATATCAAAATCCGAAAGAAAAAGGTAATTTGGAACTAATTGCCTGTTTGTTGTATTTTTTTCAATTTACAGCCCATTTCTTATTACTTATAGCCCATTTTCTTGGCAAGTCGAATGCATCCATCCTCGTCTTGAAAGATTTCCGGCCCAGCAGGGCGTGGAAAAGCAAGTAGTGCTCTGTTGGGTATTCTGCAAAAAAAAATAGCTGGGCTAGCCATTTTCTGAAAGGAAAAAAAATTGGGCTGGTCATGTGGTAAACATATGAAATAAAAGCCTGGGCTAGACGGGCCACAACTCCCGCACAACCCAGTTGATACCCTGCTCCATTCCGAAAACAAAAAAATACTACGCGAGCTGCTGGGTCCCGTGTGTCAGCTGCTCCTTGTGCAATTATCTCGCTTATTGGCTACGTTGACAGTGGCGTGCGACCCAGATGTCAGGAAACCATCAGGAGGAACCATTTTTTTTTCTTGTAATAAAGGAGGCACTTGCTTGCGTACTGCCATCATCCTGGTGGGTCCCTACTGTCATCCTCACCATGTACAGTCATCTCCTTATTCCTCTCGATTGTTGACCATTTTGACAACACCCAGAGGGCGGCGTCGCGACGAGCGAACCAAGGCGGAGGACAATGGTGAGGCCTCGGACGGGAACGAACAGGAGCCGGGGAAGATGCGCCAGAGTTTTAGGGTGCGATGTGGCCGCGAGGCATGCGCTGCAGCACAGCCAGCCGTGGGAGGTGGTAGCAGGCGATCCTGCCGACGCTGGTTTAGCTTTGGCGGCTCGAGGAAGAAGAGACTGAAGAAACACGATAGACGTTGAATGTCAATCCAATGGTCAAGGTTGGCACAATCGTTTGTTGACTAAGCGGACACCACGTAGCATACTTTTTTAGGAAGAAAAGAAAAACTGGGCTCATTCGCCAGATAACATTCCTGAAACTGCCACTGTTTGGTCTTGCATCGCAACTAAAACTGCCAGGAAAATGCGTTCGTTTGCTGTCCTCCTCCCACGGAAAGTTCGCCAGATAACATTCCCGAAAATCAAAGACTTGAGAAGGCATACAGAACAAGCTAGTGTACTAGTAACGAGACGTTGCCGAGGTTTATAAAAAAGAGAGACATGCTCTTGTAGCTGGTTCGAATCCAAACCTAGACTAAGACTATATATAGTGCTATGCTACTCTGCAAGTAATGAAACTGACATATCCAACGTTCGCTTCTCCTCTTCTCTAGTTACTCTGCCTAGTATCAGAAGCTCCGGCCGCAGCAACCATGTCCGCTGGCTCGTCCACCTGCTCTTCAGCAGGTAATCGAGGCAACAACCAGATGTGCGCCAAGTCGCCACCCATACCACCACCTATGGGTCTCATCACACCCCCGCCGGCACACTCACCGCAGTCGGTTGCTCATCGCAGCCCGCTGCCGTTGGTGCGGTGCCACTACTGCAAATCATGCAGAGTCATCTGTCGCGTCTCAACTACAATCCTCAACCCTGGCTGAGTCTTCTACAAATGCCTGAATCATGGGGTAATAATATGTTTAAGTTGTTCGCCTGCTTTCAGTTGCTGATTTTTTTTAATAGTTTGGTTGAGGATCTTCCAATTTGATTCGTGCAGAAAAGGGAAGATTCGTGTGATTTGTATTTCTGGGAAGTTGCTGATGTGGGGGAATGGAACTACGCTGATTATTTGGTTAGCCGAGGAATCCCAATACCAGCAGGTTGGGGTGTTGGACAAGTAACTGAAGGAATGACAAACGAGGGAGATGCAGAGCAGAAGGTTAAAGATGCAGTTCATCTGATCATGGCCAAGCAACAGCTGCTGAACGGCCTTGGCAGCAATGAGGAGATGAAAGAGCTTGTGAAGATAATGGGCAAGATCGTTGTGCTCTGTAGGATGATTGTCTCTTTATTTGTAGTGTATGTAGCACTCGTGATGTATTTAGTGGCTAAGACAAGAGCATTTTGCTGAAACTAGTAATGAATGAAACATGTTTAGCAGGCCTGGCATAGTGTTGTGAACATCTAATGATTTCTATTAACGAAAGTCGGGGGGTATCCCCTTTTGCTCATAAATAAATAAATAGCAGAGGCCCTTTTGCTAATAAATAAATAAATTAGGAGAGGACTTGTCAGGCCAGCTTTGTTCCTATTGGAAGACGTAGAGCAAATTGCAGTCCAACAACAAACTATGTCATCAAATACAAGTTTCACAGCCAAATATGGGTACAACTAAACAACAATGTCATCATGTTTTAGTCGTCATACAATCACCAAACACAAATCAACATACATAATAAGTGATGTTCTCACAGCAAAATACAAAACAACAACTTCATCAGGTTTCAGTTGTCATAGCAAACACAATTTCACATAGTAGATAAAAAGTCATCTTCTAATAGGCAAATACGATAAAAGCAATCTAATCATCATCTGCAGCAGCAGCGTCAACATCTTCGCCATGTGTATCAGTTTGAGTCGTAATTCCCCCCAGTGCCATCTTCTTCTTCATCCTCAATCCTCGAACGTTAGCCTCTTATTGATCAACTCTTGTACGTCCACAACCCGATAGAGAATCTTTTCGCCAACGTTATTGATGTGAGGGTTCTCAAAGATACTATGAACATCTTTGGAATCTTCTACATCAGGAGCAGTGTAAGCATCATCTTGTTGTGCAACTTCATTAAACGGATTCCTCTGCTCAAACTTTTGCAATACTCCCCAGTCATCGTTACGTGCAAATGTGTCTTCCAAGAAAAATATCTGTGTTGCTTGATTTGCCGAAATAAAAGGCTCGTCAGTGTGGCATGCCGCCTTGACATCGATGGATTTGAAATAATCATCAGCTTTGGGTTTTGCGATCCTAGAAAACAAGTTATACCAACGACAGCATAATAGAACCACACATCAATGAACCTCGAAACTGGAGATATACTGCAACTAAACAATGTCTGTTATTTTAGCATACATATCAGTTGTCTCTTTGTCGTACGTATCCGTGCTCATGACGGCACTATTTTGTGTCTTCCTGCCTTCGTCGCATGCAAGGGTGTTGTAGCGCACATCTCCAGCAACGCAAGATTCATAATGTCTTACCCGAGTATCAGGACCCATTGCTAGTGCGTAAAGGGCATCATTAACTGCCTGCCCATCCTCCCACATCTTCTTAACCTATGGTTAGAAAATAGACAAGCTGATCATCTTATGTACTCAATATATTAAAAAAAACTGACAGTGCAATTCAAAAGCTTACACGGCTCTTGAACCATTTCACAAATCCTTCCATAACCAGTTTGTCAATGTTTCTTGGATTTTGCGCCAGTAACTCCTTTTTGTAGATGCTGCACAACATAGTGATCGCGTCAAACATCTAAATATATAAGAATGTGCTGCAAGTTTAGTAGATTACGATGTATAAGCTGCAATACTTAGCACTTACTCGACATAGGGTGGAATCTTAGGACAGTTATTCAACACATACCAAACCATTTTGTCCAAATATTTAGGTTTGACATCTTATCGACTCTTCCCTGTAACTCGAACAGAACAATCGAAAACATTGAGCTCGGGATTGTCTTCACCCACCTTTTTGCTAAGTTGATCAGCTGTTTCAATGTATTTTGAGCAGAATGTCAATGCTTCTATAGCAATGTAGGCATCTGCAATGGAACCCTCAGGTCTAGCTCTGTTCCTAACATAGCCATTGAAAGTGCCTAGCCGCCTTTCAATAGGGTACATCCAGCCATACTGTACTGGACCTCTAAGTAGTGCCTCATCAGGTAGATGAACAGCCAAATGCACCATCACATCAAAGAAGGTTGGAGGATATATCTTCTCAAGGTTGCATAGGATAGTTGGTATCTTGTCTCTAAGATGCTCCACAGCATGTATCCTGATATTTCTACTGCAGAGTTCCCTGAAGAATTGTCCCAACTTTGCAACTGCTCTGCATAATTCAGGGCGGCCCAATCCTCTAAGGATAACAGGTAAAACCCTTTGAAGTAGGACATGGCAGTCATGAGTTTTCAACCCTTGTACCTTGTTTCCATTTGCACTGACTCTCCTTTCAAGGTTGGAAGCAAATCCATGTGGGAATCTCACACGTGACATGACCTTGCAGAATTCTTTTCTTTTTACCTTGTCCAAGACGTACACAGCTGGTGCCATATCCCGTGATGCACCATCATATTTCACCTGCAAATCGAAACTGATACCAGGTGTGTCAAATCAATCCTAGATTTTAAGGTATCTTTTGTCTTGCCTTCAATATTACAAAGTGTGTCAATAATGCTGTCACATATATTTTTCTCGATGTGCATCACATCAAGATTATGCCATAGATCCAAATCTTTCCAATACTCCAAGTCCCACAAAGTGGACCTGCGGGTAAACAATAATCTCTCTTCTGTCATGCCACGCTTCCTTTTCCCGCTACCATTATCAGGATGGTTTCCTGGTGTAATATGCATGACCTTCTATAATTTCTCCTGCAACTCATCGCTGGTGAGCCTCTTTGGCGCATCATGGTTTTCATGAGTTGCATCGAACACAGGTCTTCGATATTTTCTAGGACACGACTTGTCGTTGGCAAGGAAAAGGCGGTGTCCAATGCAACAGATCTTGCTAAGTATTGCGTATGACAGCGGATTCTTGTCATAGCGAACACATGCATTGTAACCATGTGTCATTCACCCTGATCTAGTGCCGACAGTCGGATAATCAGGGATGCACCAAATTATAACAGCATGCAGAAAGAAATCAGCTGCTGGACTGCTATATAGGTCTCGAGTGAGAACACCCCTCCATAGCTTTTGAAGTTCCTCCACAAGAGGCTCCATGAATAAATCAAAATTCTTTCCAGGACTTTTTGGACCTGGGATGCGCAAGGCCATCATGTAGTTTGATTCTTTGGTGCAGACATTTTGTGGCATGTTGTAAGGGATAACAAGCACTGGCCATAGGCTATATGTGGTGCTCTGGTGGCCAAATGGGTTGAAACTATCTATAGCTAAGCCAAGCCTGATGTTTCTCGGCTCAACAACAAACTTTTTGTGTTTCTGATTGAAGCTTCCAGTCACTACCATGAGATTGATGGCTCGTTACATTCTGATCTTTGTACTCCTAGTTCCTAGAATGCCATAGTACATCCTCTCTTGTTTGAGCATCATGAAACAACCTCTGCAATCTTGGTATAATTGGAAAATGTCTCAGAACATTATGAGGACTCCTCTTCACAGTATCGCCATCTTTCCATCTTGATGATTTGCATTTTGGGCATTCACTTAAGTTGGCATAATCCTTCCGGAACATAACACAATTATTCTTACAAACATGGATCATATCATATCCAATTCCAACTGCACGAAGGAAATTCTTCATTTTACTGTAGGTCTGTGGTAGCTCAGATGCATCTGGGTAAGATTTGCAGAAAACAGCCAACATCTCATCGAATTATTTGTTGGTCATCCACTCAGATGCCTTCACCTGAAGAAAGGTGACCATAGCTGAGAATACTGACAGCTTATTTCCTGCGGTGACTGCCACGCTACATTGTTCCAACATGCGGGCTGCTACTTCTTGAGGTTGCGTTCGTTTTTCCCTTGAAGTGGAAAGGGTGATGCAGCAAAGTAGAGTAAGTATTTCCCTCAGCTTTTGATAACCAAGGTATCAATCCAGTAGGAGACAATGCTCAAGTCACCGAATACCTGCACAAACAAACACCAACCTTGCACCCAACACGATAAAGGGGTTGTCAATCCCTTAACGGTTAGTTGCAACGTGAGATCTGATAGAGATGATAAACGGTAAAGTAATATTTTTGGTATTTTTGGTTTATGGAACGGAAAGTAAAGATTGCAAAGTAAAAGAAATAGGAAACGGAAATTGTAGATCGGAAACTTATATGATGGAAAATAGACCCGGGGGCCATAGGTTTCACTAGAGGCTTCTCTCAAGATAGAAATTATTACGGTGGGTAAACAAATTACTGCCGAGCAATTGATAGAAAAGCGCAAAGTTATGATGATATCTAAGGCAATGATCATGAATATAGGCATCACGTCCGTGTAAAGTAGACCAAAACGATTCTGCATCTACTACTATTACTCCACACATCGACCGACTCCTGCCTGCATCTAGAGTATTAAGTTCATAAGAACAGAGTAACGCATTAAGTAAGATGACATGATGTAGCGGGATAAACTCAAGCAATATGATGAAAACCCCATCTTTTTATCCTCGATGGCAACAATACAATACGTGCCTTGCTGCCCCTATTGTCAATGGGAAAGGACACCGCAAGATTGAACCCAAAGCTAAGCACTTCTCCCATTGCAAGAAAAACCAATCTAGTTGGCCAAACCAAATCGATAGTTCGAAGAGACTTGAAAGATATCAAATCATGCATATAAGAATTCAGAGAAGATTCAAATAATATTCATAGATAAGCTGATCATAAATCCACAATTCATCGGATCTTGGCAAACACACCGCAAAAGAGTATTACATCGAATAGATCTCCAAGAACATCGAGGAGAACTTTGTATTGAGAATCAAAGAGAGAAAAGAAGCCATCTAGCTACTAGCTATGGACCCGTAGGTCTGAAGTAAAGTACTCACGCTTCATCGAAGAGGCAATGGTGTTGATGTAGAAGCCCTCCGTGATCGAATCCCCCACCGGCAGGACGCCGGAAAAGGCCCCAAGATGGGATCTCACGGGTACAGAAGGTTGCGGCGGTGGAAAAGTGGTTTTGTTGCCCCCCTGGATGTTTTTGGGGTATAAGAGTATATATAGGCGAAAGATCTAGGTCAGAGGGGCTACGAGGGGCCCAGAAGGTCGGGGGGCACGCCCTACCCCCTTGGGCGCGCCCTCCACCGTTGTGGCCGCCTCGCGGCTCTTCCGACTTGCACTCCAAGTCTCCTGGGTGTCTTCTGGTCCAAGAAAAATCATCGCGAAAGTTTTATTCCGTTTGGACTCCGTTTGGTATTCCTTTTCTGCAAAACTCTAAAACAAGGAAAAAACAGAAACTGGCACTGGGCTCTAGGTTAATAGGTTAGTCCCAAAAATCATATAAAATAGCATATTAATGCATATAAAACATCCAAAATAGATAATATAATAGCATGGAACAATCAAAAATTATAGATACGTTGGAGACGTATCAAGCATCCCCAAGCTTAATTCCTGCTCGTCCTCGAGTAGGTAAATGATAAAAATAGAATTTTTGATGTGGAATGCTACCTAACATATTTATTCATGTAATTCTCTTTATTGTGGCATGAATGTTCAGATCCGTAAGATTCAAAACAATAATACTTCAAGCATGCTAACAAAATAATTATGTCTTCTCAAAATAACATGGCCAAAGAAAGCTTATCCCTACAAAATCATATGGTCTGGCTATGCTCCATCTTCATCACACAAAATATTTAAATCATGCACAACCCCGATGACAAGCCAAGCAATTGTTTCATACTTTTGACATTCTCAAACTTTTTCAATTTGTTCGCAATACATGACCGTGAGCCATGGACATAGCACTATAGATGGAATAGACGGTGGTTGTGGAGAAGACAAAAAAGAGGAGATAGTATCACATCAACTAGGCGTATCAAAGGGCTATGGAGATGCCCATTAATAGATATCAATGTGAGTGAGTAGGGATTGCCATGCAACGGATGCACTAGAGCTATAAGTTTACGAAAGCTCAAAAAGAAAACTAAGTGGGTGTGCATCCAACTTGCTTGCTCACGAAGACCTAGGGCAATTTGAGGAAGCCCATCATTGGAATATACAAGCCAAGTTCTATAATGAAAAATTCCCACTAGTATATGAAAGTGATATCATAGGAGACTCTATCATGAAGATCATGGTGCTACTTTGAAGCACAATTGTGGCAAAAAGGATAGTAACATTGTCCCTTCTCTCTTTTCTCTCATTTTTTTATGGGCCTTCTTTCATTTTTTGGCCTCTTTTTTTTTCGTCCGTAGTCTCATCCCGACTTGTGGGGGAATCATAGTCTCCATCATCCTTTCCTCACATGGGACAATGCTCTAATAATGAAGACCATCACAATTTTATTTACTTACAATTCAAAATTTACAACTCGATGCTAGAACAAGATATGACTCTATATGAATGCCTCCGGCGGTGTACCGGGATGTGCAATGAATCAAGAGCGACATGTATAAAAATATGATGAACGATGGCTTTGCCACAAATACGATGTCAACTACATGATCATGCAAAGCAATATGACAATGATGAAGCGTGTCATAATAACGGAACGGTGGAAAGTTGCATGGCAATATATCTTGGAATGGCCATGGAAATGCCATAATAGGTAGGTATGGTGGCTGTTTTGAGGAAGGATATGTGGTGGGTTTATGGCACAGGCGAAAGTTACGCGGTACAAGAGAGGCTAGCAATGGCGGAGAGGTGAGAGTGCGTATAGTCCATTGGCTCAACATTAGTCATAAAGAACTCATATACTTATTGCAAAAATCTATTAGTCATCGAAACAAAGTACTACGCGCATGCTCCTAGGGGGATAGGTTGGTAGGAAAAGAGCATCGCTCGTCCCCGACAGCCACTCATAAGGAAGACAATCAAAAAATAAATCATGCTCCGACTTCATCACATAACGGTTCACCATACGTGCATGCTACGGGACTCACAAACTTTAACACAAGTATTTCTCAAATTCAAAACTATTCACTAGCATGACTCTAATATCACCATCTTCATATCTCAAAACAATCATAAGGAATCAAACTTCTCATAGTATTCAATGCACTATATATGAAAGTTTTTATTATATCCCTCTTGGATGCCTATCATATTAGGACTAGTTTTATAACCAAAGCAAATTACCATGCTGTTTAGAAAGACTCTCAAAATAATATAAGTGAAGTGCGAGAGTTCATCAATTTCTATAAAATAAAATCACCGCCGTGCTATAAAAAGATATAAGTGAAGCACTAGAGCAAATTTGCCTAGCTCAAAAAAATATAAGTGAAGCACATAGAGCATTCTAATAAATCACGATTCATGCATGTCTCTCTCAAAAGGTGTGTACAGCAAGGATGATTGTGGCAAACTAAAAAGTAAAGACTCAAATCATACAAGATGCTCCAAGCAAAACACATATCATGTGGTGAATAAAAATATAGCCTCAAGTAAAGTTACCGATAGACGAAGACGAAAGAGTGGATGCCTTCCCGGGGCATCCCCAAGCTTAGGCTTTTTGACATCCTTGAATATTACCTTTGGGTTCATTGGGAATCCCCAAGCTTAGGCTCTTGCCACTCCTTATTCCATAGTCCATCAAATCCTTACCCAAAACTTGAAAACTTCACAACACAAAACTCAACAGAAATTCTCATAAGCTCCGTTAGTATAAGAAAATAAATCACCACTTTTGGTACTGTTGTGAACTCATTCTTTATTTATATTGGTGTAATATTTACTGTATTCCAACTTTTCCATGATTCATACCCCCGATACTAGCCATAGATTCATCAAAATAAGCAAACAATACATAAAAAAGAGAATCTGTCAAAAACAGAACAGTCTGCGAAGATCTGAATTGTTGTAATACTTATGTAACTCCAAAAATTCTGAAAAATTACGAAACCATAGGAAATTCGTATATAAATCTTGTGTAAATAATTCAGAGTTATTTAATACTGCAGTGAATTTACACAATTCTGGGACTGGACGAAAAAGTTTCTGTTTTTCAGCAGGATCAAATCAACTATCACCGTAAGCCATCCCAGAGGTCTTACTTGGCACAAACACTAATTAAAACACAAAACCATATCTAACCAGAGGCTAGATGAAATATTTATTGCAAAACAGAACCTAAAAATCGAAAACAAAAATAAAATTGGGTTGCCTCCCAACAAGCGCTATTGTTTAACGCCCTTAGCTAGGCATAAAACACGAATAGATCTAAGTATTATCATCTTTGGCATGCAATCCATACGTGGCTCTCATAATAGATTCATAAGGCAATTTAATTTTCTTTCTAGGGAAGTGTTCCATGCCTTTCCTTTATGGAAATTGGAATCTAATATTTCCTTCTTTCATACCAATAATTGCACCAATCGTTCTAAGGAAAGGTCTACCAAGAATAATAGGACATGTAGGATTGCAATCTATATCAAGAACAATGAAATCTACGGGCACATAATTCCTATTCGCAACAATAAGATATCATTAATTCTTCCCATAGGTTTCTTAATAGTGGAGTCCGCAAGATGCAAATTTAAGGAACAATCATCAAATTCACGGAAACCTAACACATCACATAAAGTTTTCGGAATCGTGGAAACACTAGAACCCAAATCACACAAAGCATAGCATTAATAATCTTTAATCTTAATCTTAATAGTAGGTTACCACTCATCATAAAATTTTCTAGGAATAGAAACTTCCAAATTAAGCTTTTCTTCATAAGATTGCATCATAGTATCAACGATATGTTTAGTAAAAGCTTTGTTTTCATTATAAGCATGAGGAGAATTCAACATGGATTGCAACAAGGAAATACAATATACTAAAGAGCAATTATCATAATTAAAGTCCTTGAAATCGAAAATAGTGGGTTCATTGCTATCTAAAGTTTTGACCTCTCCAATCCCACTTTTATCATTTTTTGCATCAAGATCTAAAAACTCCGAATCATTGGGACACCTTCTAACTAAAGTTGACTCATCTCCAGTCCCATCTTTATCAAGATTTACATTGGAAAACAAAGATTCAATAGGAGTCACATCAATCACTTTAAGATCTTCATCATTATTCTCACGAAAACTAGAAGAACACGTTTTTATGAACCAATCTTTTTTAGCGCGCATCTTAGCGGTTCTTTCTTTGCACTCATCAATGGAAATTCTCATGGATTTCAGAGACTCATTGATATCATGCTTAGGTGGAATAGATCTAAGTTTCAAAGAATCAACATTAAGAGAAATTCTATCCACGTTCCTAGCCAAATCATCAATCTTAAGCAATTTTTCTTCAATCAAAGCATTGAAATTCTTTTGCGAACTTATAAATTCTTTAACACTATTCTCAAATTCAGAGGGTATCTTATTACAATTTCCATAAGAATTGTTGTAGGAATTACCATAATTATTAGAGGAATTACTAGGAAATGGCCTAGGATTAAAATTACCTCTATACGCGTTATTACCAAAATTGTTCCTACCAACAAAATTCACATCCATACATTCGTTATTGTTTTCAATCAAAGTAGACAAAGGCATATCATTAGGATCAATAGGAGCACTCTTATTAGCAAATAATTTCATAAGTTCATCCATCTGTCCACTCAAAACATTGATTTCTTCAATCGCATGCACTTTTTTACTAGTGGAGGATCTTTCGGTATGCCATTGAGAATAATTAAACATAATATTATCTAGGAGTTTAGTAGCTTCTCCTAACAGAATTTCCATAAAAGTACCTCCCGTGGCCGAATCTAAAAGATTTCTAGAAGCAAAATTCAATCCGGCATAATTTTTTTTGTATAATCATCCACAAATTCAAACCATGAGTAGGGCAATTTCGTATCATCAATTTCATCCTCTCCCAAGATTGTGCAACATGTTCATGATCAAGTTGCTTAAAATTCATAATATCGTTCCTAAGGGAGATGATCTTAGTGGGAGGAAAATACTTGGAAATAAAAGCATCTTTACACTTATTCCATGAATCAATACTATTTTTAGGCAAAGATGAAAACCAAGTTTTAGCACGATCTCGAAGTGAGAACGGAAATAATTTCAACTTAACAATATCATTATCCACAACTTTTTTCTTTTGCATATCACACAAATCAACGAAATTATTAAGATGGGATGCAGCATCTTCATTGGGAAGGCCGGAAAATTGATCTTTCATAACAAGATTCAGCAAAGCGGTATTAATTTCACAAAATTCCGCATTAGTAGCGGGAGCAATCGGAGTACTAATAAAATCATTATTATTGGTGTTGGAAAAATCACACAATTTGGTATTCTCTTGAGTCATCGTGACAAAGCAAGCAATCCAACACACGAGCACGCAAAAAGCAAACGAAGAAGACGAACGAAAGAGGAGCGAAGAAAAGGCGATTTTTTTTCAAAAATCGTTTTAGAAGTGGGGGAGAGGAAAACGAGAGGCGAATGGCAAATAATGTAATGCGAGGGATGAGAGTTTATGATGGGTACTTGGTATGTCTTGGCTTGGTGTAGATCTCCCCGGCAACGGTGCCAGAAATTCTTCCTGCTACTTCTTGAGCTTGCGTTGGTTTTTCCCTTGAAGAGGAAAGGGTGATGCAGCAAAGTAGAGTAAGTATTTCCCTCAGCTTTTGAGAACCAAGGTATCAATCCAGTAGGAGACAACGCTCAAGTCACCGAATACCTGCACAAACAAACACCAACCTTGCACCCAACGCGATAAAGGGGTTGTCAATCCCTTAACGGTTTTTTGCAATGTGAGATCTGATAGAGATGATAAACGATAAAGTAATATTTTTGGTTTATGGAACAGAAAGTAAAGATTGCAAAGTAAAAGAAATAGGAAACAGAAATTGTAGATCGGAAACTTATATGACGGAAAATAGACCCGGGGGCCATAGGTTTCACTAGAGGCTTCTCTCAAGATAGAAATTATTATGATGGGTAAACAAATTACTGCCGAGCAATAGATAGAAAAGCGCAAAGTTATGATGATATCTAAGGCAATGATCATGAATATAGGCATCACGTCCATGTCAAGTAGACCGAAACGATTCTGCTTCTACTACTATTACTCCACACATCGACTGACTCCTCCCTGCATCTAGAGTATTAAGTTCATAAGAACAGAGTAACGCATTAAGTAAGATGACATGATGTAGCGGGATAAACTCAAACAATATGATGAAAACCCCATCTTTTTATCCTCGATGGCAACAATACAATACGTGCCTTGCTGCCCCTATTGTCACTGGGAAAGGACACCACAAGATTGAACCCAAAGCTAAGCACTTCTTCCTTTGCAAGAAAAACGAATCTAGTTGGCCAAACCAAATCGATAGTTCGAAGAGACTTGAAAGATATCAAGTCATGCATATAAGAATTCAGAGAAGATTCAAATAATATTCATAGATAAGCTGATCATAAATCCACAATTCATCGGATCTCGGCAAACACACCGCAAAAGAGTATTACATCGAATAGATCTCCAAGAACATCGAGGAGAACTTTGTATTGAGAATCAAAGAGAGAAAAGAAGCCATCTAGCTACTAGCTATGGACCCGTAGGTCTGAAGTAAACTACTAACGCTTCATTGGAGAGGCAATGGTGTTGATGTAGAAGCCCTCCGTGATCGAATCCCCCTCCGGCAGGACGCCGGAAAAGGCACCAAGATGGGATCTCACGGGTACAAAAGGTTGCAGTGGTGGAAAAGTGGTTTTGTTGCCCCCTGGATGTTTTTGGGTTATAGGAGTATATATAGGCGAAAGATCTAGGTCAGAGGGGCTACGAGGGGCCCACAAGGTCGGGGGGCGCGCCCTACCCCCTGGGCGCGCCCTCCACCCTTGTGGCCGCCTCACGGCTCTTTCGACTTGCACGACAAGTCTCCTGGGTGTCTTCGGGTCCAAGAAAAATCATCGCGAAAGTTTTATTCCGTTTGAACTCCGTTTGGTATTCCTTTTCTGCAAAACTCTAAAACAAGGAAAAAACAGAAACTGGCATTGGGCTCTAGGTTAATAGGTTAGTCCCAAAAATCATATAAAATAGCATATTAATGCATATGAAACATTCAAAACAGATAATATAATAGCATGGAACAATAAAAAATTATAGATACGTTGGAGACGTATCACGGGCCCACCGTTTTTCTTTTGTAGGTGAAAGTTCATGAAATGCGCGAGCATTTCGTAGCATTGTTTCAATGTTGGTCAAAATCTCTGGCTCCGCCGCCACCTCCTCCTCCTCTTCCTCCTAAGCATCAGGCGGATCAAGATGGTGATCTGCTGCTTATAGTAACTAACATTGACGTTCATAGCTTCATCATGATGAACCCACCTAGTATATGTGATTGACATCCCATACAAGTGTAGATGATTTTGCATAGTTGATTGGGGTCTTAAAACTGAATTCATACAACTGCTACACGAGCAGAGCACATCTGATTTCGGACCACCATACTCAGCTCTGATAAAGTTCATGAAGTTTTCAACCCCCTCGACATATGCAGGAGAGAATCTTTCAGCAGAAGTTATCCAAGTCCTGTACATCTGTTAGACATACAAATTAGTTCTTCTACTAGATATTACAGGAAAAACATATATGTTTTTCTATAAAGTCCAGAAAAAAAATACCTAGGTCAATGTCTAAAGCTATGGCAAGATATTTGGACAAGCAGATCTAAGTAACGAAATATATGTAAAGCTAATTCAACAAACAGATTGAGTGCTAAATTATGGCAGGCTATTTCAGCAATCAATGGGCTACTAGACCATGGCAATCTACTTCACAATCCATACGTGGTCCTAATATATGGCAGGATATTTTAGCAACTAATCGGGCATGGCATGCCAGCTCTGCAAAGCAGATTGAGTGCGGAACAGGGCAAGGAAGCTTCTTAAGCAGAGCATATTAACTATAAACTATTTCGGCAAGCAGTGAGATTATCATCATCTATCAGCTAACATTCAGCGCTACTCCAACATGCACGGGGCCTCAGTCTAGAATGCGCATACCATGGGAGAAGCTGACCATCGTGCTTCTCCACAAGAACGTCGCCAGCGGTGGCGGCACGGCTGGAGGGCGGCAGTCTACAAGATCATATTGTGGGAGCGAGAGGATCGACGAACCACGGCACTGATGTATCAATGCGGCGGGGAGGGCGGCTTTGGTGGAGCGAATGGAGTGGAGGGGGCCGGGGGAGGGGGGTTTCGGGAATATTATTGGCTAGTTGGTCGAAGGGCAGTTGAATTTGGGATTTGGGGGGAATTTTCACGCGGTGGGCGGGGGAGTTTGGCGCATGGTCCGTTTCTCCAAATGCTGTCCCATGTGTCAGGGAAGAGGCAAGCCGAAGCACGTTCCGTTTGGGTGAGCGGTGTGCAGGACTGACTGTGTGAGGGGTGCAATGCGACCGCGACAGGTGTGCTATGACTGTACCGCCTTTTTCCTTTTAAACTTGGTGCTTTGCGCGATCCATCGATACTAATCCGATAATCCCGACTAAAATGACGCGGCCGGGTCTTTTCCCGCGCGATATGCTGGGAGGTTGGCTTGATTTGTTTTTTAGGACATTTTTAGGACATGGCTTAGTTGGTTTGACAGATAGAGTGAGAGAAAGATGTGAAATGCGTGAATGTGTAGTGGACGTACTATTTTTTTTATCAAAGAAGGGTTTCCCCCTCCGATTTCCATTAAGGGAAACCAAAAGCAAGCTACAAGAACTAGTCCACCACAAGCACAATCAACATAACAGCTAAAGAGCCTAGAACTACCACCTAGGAACCTGGAACTAGAAACTAGGACCTAGGACGCAAACATCTCCATCATCCCGACCCAGGGGGGCCCAGGTTGCAAATCATCCGAAACAAGGTTCAAAGACTAGACGAATACATGTTCCTAGGTCCTAAGATAAATTGTGTATGTAAACCCTATGTGTTTATTTACTTCACATGTTAGCTTTGTCTCGGGTCAAAACTTCTAAACTTAGACCAAATTTATACAGACAAAAACAACGACAACCACAATACCAAGTAAATACGATTAGAATCATCATTCAATATATTTTCATACAATATATCTTACTATTAATGTGAAAGTTCATATACACTGGACGAGATTCATGCAAACACGACAGATTTTCATTACATTTCAAACTTTTATAGGACAGAAAAAGAAAATAAACCCGACCCTAAACTTATCCTACGACAACGACCGATGTCCACTTTCCTTTGTACTTCCGCATCGGCGACGACATCCTCCATCTGTCGTCTCCATGAACGGCGGCGGGGTTCAAGACCCGTGAAGTGAAGGTGCGGTCTCCGACGAGGAAGAGTAGAACACGGGAGACAAGCCAGCCAGTTGGTACACCATGGCCTGCCGCCTCCCATGCCCTACTCATCCTCGGAGGAGTCCCCGACCTTGGCGGTGCCGGTGGACGTGTGGTCGATGATGATGGACGTGGACGGTCCGTCGCTTCACCTGCCACATGCGCCACCCAATGTTGGACGGCGGCAAGTAGGACGCATGGCTGGCGGTGCTCTCGTCATCGGCCACAAGCACGGCCACCCCTTGTGCGGCTGCGTCTGCGTCCGGGTACGCCGGTATTGCGTTGCGAGCGGCAGGTTGAGCAAGGGCGGTGACCTGGAGCTTCATCCCCGAAGACAAGCTCTCCCACAGAGCATTCCCGCTCACAGTAATGGTGGATGTGGTGCCAGGTAGGAGGATGCGCTCTGGTGTAGAGTTTAGCTGGGCGTTGCCGCTTTAAGTAGCGCATTCTGGTGAGGCCAAGCGCACGGGTGCGTCAATGAGCCACCGGAGTTGGTTCCTCGGGCAGCGAGCCTGCTTAATGACGGCATACGAACGGACAACATGAATGCGGGTAGATGGCGCCGGCTGGGAACGCACACGCGTGAGGGACGAGGGTTTTTTTGGGCCAGGGTAGTCAGCTGAGGGCGTGGCAATGTTGGAGATGCCCTTTGCTCACATGCGATCCCACATGTCATTGAAAAAACAATACGACCCGCATTCCCTTGGGTCAGCAACATGCCGGACCGACCGTCTCGGGGTGCGACTTGAACGCGACACAAGTGCTGTCAGTGTACCGCTTTTCATTTTGAACTTGTAAACCAAACACTTGTACTACTAGAGCGTAACACCGAAAGCATATATGAAGTTGGCACCTAGCCTCTCGCCATCCTAGTATAGCCCCGTGCATCCTCGATGAGCCGGGTGTTGATTTGCTTGTCGTGCCATAGCGGTAGCGCCACCCTCGGCACGCTGAAGCCGAGTGTGTCCAGCAACTATGAGCGTGTCGATCACCGCGGTCGCCGTGTCCAGAGGTGGTGCGGGAGCTGCGCCACGTTACTGGCCCCCACGACCCAGATGAACGGTTGCCGGTGGCGAGGAGGTCATGGGCCATCTCCTCCATTGGACTAGTCTTCGCCAACCCTCTTCTCCAAGCCTCTTATCCATCGATCGTGCCACCCTTCGGCCGACTCCATCCTCCCGCATGCCTCATTTGAATAGTCCGCCGAGTGTCATTTGCATGTGGGCCTAGACCATGCCTGTATTTCCAATGTTGTAATTTGTCCGACATGCATAAAGACAAATGGTTCGTTTAAAGATTCACGTTGCCTCCACTACATGTCACTTCCTATCTTAGTTTTGACATCCCATTCGGTTCATGACCGACACATCTTCACGAGATCGATAGATATTGAGAGATCGAGTGCGTGTCGTGCAAGGAGATAAATGTTTGGTGTGTTTCTATGATAGAAATGATTGTGTGGAGTGGAGAGAAGGGGGGTTCTATGTGCGCGCATCGGTCGTGTACCATCTAGTAGCTATGGATCGATTGAAAGAGGACTTAGGTGGGTCTAGAGATCGATTTATCGACCGATCTAGAGAGGAGCGGAGAGAAAGATGAATGTATGCTTAAAAAAAGATAGATGAAATGCTTGGTTACAATTAATGCATGGTAGAGTGACCTAGGCGTGTGTCGAAGAGCGAACTGACGAGCAAGATACAATACCGATACGTCGAGAGATCGATTATGTGTGACATGCACAAAGAGGAAGAGAGGTAGTATGTGTGTGCGCGCGAGAGAGAGAGAGGGAGAGGGAGAGGGAGAGGGAGAGAGAGACGAAGACCCCGAGATGAAACCGAGAGAGATCAAGTGGGTGCATCTGTCATACAGAGAGATGGTGCGTCAAAGAAAAAACATTTTATGCATAAGAAGACACATGGTATATGAATCCCTAATTTTTTTTCAAAAATTAGAATTCAACCTAAGGCGGATTCAAATTTTTGTACCGGTGATCATAGCATCAGCAAATCATATATAAAGGGCATTTCTATGTTTTTTTCGCTTTTGAACATACAATATACTCCCTCCGACCCTTTTTAGTTTACATATAAGTTTTGTGTGTAGTCAAAGTATCTCTACTTTGATCAAACTTACAAAAAAAGTATCAACATTCAACAAGGCCCAATCAATATTGTTAGATTCATACGTACTCCAAGGTTTGTATTCAAACAGAAATGGTTTCCAATTTGTATTCAAACAAGTGAATGCTTGTTCTCGCACATGCTCTTCCTACTAGGATTTCGCCACGTATAGCCATTCCAATAGTAACTTTTTTTGAAGCTCCCTCTCCAATAGTAGTAGGAGTAGTAGTACTAGTGGAGTACTGACAACATCTGTAGTAGAGTATGGAGTGCTCCTAGTACTAGTATACTAGTAACACTCGGTTGACCTCACACTCTCAACAAATTTCTTGGAATCTGTGCTACAATCTCCACATCCAGCCACCCACGTCTCTCTTCTAAATTCAGCCAACGCGGGTGGGGGAGGCGGAGGGACGTCCGATTCCACGGGGGGGGGGGGGGGGGATGGAGGGACGGTTTTGCTTACCATTGGTTTGCTCTCAATTGCGGTCCCACAAGTGAGCGAAAATGCAAGACGAAGCGCGTTCCATTCGGTGAGCGATGTGTAGGGTCCATCGTGCCAGGGTGCAACACGAAGGCGACAAGAGTGATGTACACCATCCGTTCCTTATGAACTTGCATACTTCGAGTCCTCCTTTTTTTGAACACAGTACAGACGCAAGCGCTCACACATGCGCGCATACACTCACCCCTATGGACACACACACGCACACCCAACCCATATGAGCACCTTCGAGAGACTAACCCGGCATATCATCTTGAGATTTACAAAGTCACCGCCTCGTCGTCGACAGGAACGGTGGAAAGGTCTGGACATCTGCCACATGAAACTCCAAAACTTTGGTCCCATCCCACCCCACAATCTCCAGGCTCCAGCTGTCCGGCTTTGCAAACTCGCACAGTCAAAACTGATTGACCGGTCGTCACCGGAACAACTATTCACACCGGAACCTTCGCTGCTCGTCCTACGCCAGCTACTTGCCGGCCGGGCACCACTGCCCCAAAACCACACCTCCTCTGCAGCCCATTCTCCTACCTTTCGATCCCCTAGCCCGCATCAGTCGTCCCCTAGTTCACCGTAAAGCCATGGTGTGCTGTAAGATCACGTACTATAAGATACTAACGTCGGAGCGTCGCGCAGAAATCACGGCGGTGGTGCGTGCCACAGACCTCCGTTCCCAAGCTTGCTTTGTGGTGGGCCAATCCTCAAGTCCTCTGGAGCCAAGCTCGGAGGAGGAGGAAGCCGATCCAGTGTTCATGGATGAGGTCGTGGTGCAGAAGGCCCCCGATGCGTATGAGACGATGGACGTCGACTTCGTGCTGGCGTCCGGGTCCCCCATGGTGCTGGCGGACCAGCGGTTCAACCTGGCAATCCTAAAGGAGCACCGGGAGGCGGAGGCTCAACTCGACGCGGAGCGTGCGGATGCCGCTGCCATCGAGGTCCTTCTCAGGCGGAACCAGATGTCGTGGACGTGAACCGGGTGGCGGAGGCTCAACTTGACGAGGAGCGCGCGGATGCCGCTACCATCGAGGCCCTCCTGCAGGCAGAACCGACCGTCCTGGACTTGAACCGGGCGGCGGAGGCTCAACTCGATGCGGAGCGCGCGGATACCGCTGCCATCGAGGCCCTCCTGCAGGCAGAATCAAACGTCATTGACATGAACTCGGTGGTGCTCCCGTCCATGCAGAGCGCCCGCACGCTCCGCGTGAACGAGTAGCTGGAGGCCAAGGACAACCATGCTGTGGAGACACACGTCGGCAGCTATGGCTGGTTCGCGCCGGCAGCCAAAGACGACGAGGCCGGCTTGTTCCGCGAGCAGTGATAGTTTTTCTTGATGTTGTTTTTAGGGATCTTTTGCTGTGTAAAAACATATTTATGCAAGTCTCCTGACTTTCATTATTTGGGTCAGTCGACCATTTCAGACGGTTGGATGAAGATCTGACGTCTCAACCCTTCTTCTTCCTCACCTCTTCTTCTTCCCCAACAGACCACCGCACGGGCCGCACAGATCTTCCCCAACATGCGGTTGGATAAGACATACTATATGAACGAAATTAGGTGCTAGTGGTTGGATGGCTGAGTTTGGTTTGATCACATGCGGTACCACATGTCAGTGAGGGTGCGTTCCCTTGGTTGGGTTTGTGGCGTGCCAGACCGACTGTGTGAGGGTGCGGTGCGACCGTGACAGGCATGCGTAAGTGTACCTCCTTTTCATTTTGAACTTGTAAATCATAACATCTGGTTTGCAAGGGCGAGCAACTTCGATTTTAGTACGTACAGTGTTAAAAAAATAAAGGTGGGGTTTTCCTTTGCGGGATCGATTGATACAAATCCTCGTTTGACGTGTCAATTAATGCGTATTTTTTTCTCCAACGCCCAACAAGCTAACCATCTCACTCATTGCTTGATTAATGCAGTGCATGCAAACCAACCTTCTCAATTCCGCATGCATGCAAAGCTATATTAATGTCCTCGGTTTCTAGTATGAGGCAAACCCCATCAATTTTGCCTCGATTAGTGTTAGTGGCCTTATATAGCTGCAAATTATAATTTTGATAGTGGCCTTGTATATACTAAAAAATGGAGGGAGTAACTATTTGACTTCCTTCCCCATTGTGGTGACGTCGATGATATCTCGATCGCTGTGGCTTTGGTGAAGTGCGTTCGACGGAGCACACCATTGAGGCAGACCATGGTATGTCATTCACAAGTTCCACCTACAAGCCGAGACAACTACCTTCTTTGCACCCAGGAAATCCGTTGAACCAAAGGAGGCAAATGTACTACTAGCACAATAGCATCATCCCTCCAGCTTGCTGGGGTAAATGTGGTTTCTCGAAGAAGACGATGGAGAAGCGGAGTCAGCAAAGAGTGAAATGATGGTTGCTTCGTCCGTGCTTTGTGATTTGATGCCTCACTGATTTGTGATTTGTGATAGAAGAAGGGGAAAGGGAGTAGACTCTATGCTCTATGCATGAATCCAAGCACGGGAGAAAGAGGAGAGAGGTTGCATTGTTCTGTTCCTTCAATCAATCAATTAGGGAGCTTCGGTTCCCTCTTTTTTGGCTTTGGAAACACCCTCCACAATGGTTCCCATCGATGCTAAAAGCTATTTGAACATTTGGCTACACATTGTGGATGCTGTTAAGCGTACCACTTGGTTTTGCTCCTTGGTGCTATCTATACAAATCTCGATTATATTGATCTAAAAAAATATATCAAAATTAGTAAAAAGGAGGTGATTTTGTCACGCGGAAGGCGGGGGAGGTTTCTTATTTTTAGAGGAGGTTGGCCTGGCGGTATGCTAACATGCTATCCCACGTGTTAGTGATGTACCAAGCCGATCCGCGTCCCACATGAGGCAGAATAACGACAGAAGCAATACGTGGTTAACTTGAAGAAGACGAGGGAGAAGCGGATTCGGCAAAGAGTGAAATGATGGTTGCTTCGTCCCTCCAATTTTTTTAGCATCACTTCATCCCTCCAACTTAACTACAGGAAAGGTGTGGCTTTGTGATTTGACGCCTCATTGCTCATTACTACTATGTCGCCAAGACCGAGGTGCATCCCCCCTGCTACTCTGCACTATTATTTGGGTATGGCACGTGGACCCGGTTGCTTGATGCCCACATGTCGGCAAAAGGGACTAGAACATATATGAAAGCGAGCGCTCCACTCTTGCGACGGAGGAGTACACAACACGGCGACCCAGTGAACTATTACTTGTACTGTAGTACTACTATAGTTTTGTTGTTTCGCACGATCCATCGATACAAACCCGATTAAACAGGCGACGACGTGATTTTTCCCACGTGGTAGGCATGGTAGTTTGGCATAGTCGGTTTGACACAGAGAGCGAGAAGAAAATGTGAAATGCTTGAATGTGTAATGGGCCCTTGTGTGTGTAGTCTGATCTTTCATATCACTAGATGATACTAGCCATACATTTCAATGCAATTTTAATGTATACAAACTGAATAATTGAAGTAACAATATGAGATCTAGTAAAACTAAAAACACATATGATTTATTGTGTTAGAGTGTAGTAGTGTTGTATTGCATAGTTGTTAGATGTAACATGCGAGAACATGTAGAGATGTACTTTTGGAGGGCCTACAGAGAGAAATTGGGCATAAAGTGGATTCAAATATTTGTATTCGTCTTCATAGCATTTGTAACTCATAAGATTTTGTACGGTAGACGTGAATGCTTGTTCGCTCTTACGAAACCAGTACAACAATAATGGGGTGGCGTGCGCCAATTTAGGCACTGGGACATCGGCCTACTCGGCTCCACAGAGAGAGCAAGAGAAGAGATAAATACTCTGGCGATCAGTGTATTTCAAGCAAAAAGCGTAATACGGTCACCGGACTTCAGAATACGCTCATTACGGTCACTATATACATTTTGCGGTGATTATATGGTCACTTGCTCACCGTTCAGCATCGGATTTCAGTCTGTTGACCGGCCAAATAGTCTGCGTGGCACTATGTTGACTGGTTGAATAGTCCATGTTCCTTGTGGGTCCCACCTATCAGTTCGCAAAGGAAAAAGTAAGATAAACACAAAATTTACGCAGGCGCGACAGACTCCAACCCGTCCACGGGAACCACTTGATTGTGTATGTGTCTATCAGGGCCTGATGATGTGCGGATGCACGTGTAGGTTGAGCACTTGAGCGTGAGCGTGTGTGTTGGTCGTGTGGTGTGTGCATGCATGCGTGCGTGTGAGTATTGCGTGCATGCGTGGGTGCGTGTGAGAGTTCTGTGGTTGCGTGTGTACGTGGGAGTGTTGCATGCATGCATTTCATGTGCATGCGTGGTGTGTGTATAATCACCACACTAGCTCCTGTGTATTAAAAGAGATGACTCAACATACCAATACAAGGTCGCCTTGTCCGCTGTGCCCGCGGTCACGACTTTGAATACCCACCGTCCAATAAATTTTTATCTTTTTTTTTCATTCTTATACCCGCCGACAGGTGGGCCCTATGGTAGTGAGATAATGTGTGCTAATGATGCAACACTAGATACGCCACGTGGAGCGTTTAACTGGTCAACTAGTCATGTCTTTAACAAATACAGAGCTGTACGGTGAGCCCGTGACTGTATAATAAGCATAAGACGTAAATGGTGACCATAATGCGTGGATTCTGAAGTCCAATGAATGTATCGTGCTTTCGCTTCAAATACAGTGATCGTCGATGTATATATCTAGATGGGGCGTACTTTTAGAGGTCCTAGAGATAGTTTGTGTGCGTACGTGAAAGGGCGTAGAGGGCGGGTGTGCGATGGAGAGAGAGATGCTCTTTGTTTCTCTTTATTATGACTAACTTTATATATAGTATAAAAATATAAAAATTCACAATGCGGAATAAATATCATTGGGTGCATGATGCAATGCAAACTAATTTTCATACTCCATATAACTTTGTAATGTTGTATATATGTAGATTTTCTAAAATAAATTTTTGGCCACACTTTGTGTGGTTTTTATTCAAAAGGAATGTTGTATGCGAAGTAAAAGTGAACAGAGGGCTTTTTAGATCAATGGGGTACGTGATAAGATGTAACATGTGTGAATGTGTAGTCTACGTATTTGGCAGGGCCTAGAGAGGGTATGTGTATGTATTTGAGAGAGGCATGGATAGAGGGGCCGACGCGGGGGGTGGGGGCGATGAGAGAGAGATAGCACGAGAAATGAGAGAGGTCTAGAGAGAGAGAGAGAGACAAATAGGTTGTCTCGGCAAGAGATGCCCTTGAGTGTGTCCATGCAAGGGGGGAGGGGATAGAGGCATGAGGAGAAATAGTTTGTGCGGTGTGTGTGTGTTGGTATGTGTGGGTGTGAGTAGATAACGAGACCTAGGGGTAGAGGGTGTGTCACCGCATGAGGTCCGGTGGACCGAGGTGAAGCCCTTGGATCGATTGTCCTGCGCCACATTGGTCGGCCCGCGATGCATTTCAGGGAGACCCATGGAGGACTAGTCGTACAAGACAAAGATAATAGAGCCGTGAAGGACTATGTGTCCACAGACAAATCCGACTAGGACTTGTAACCCTAGGTCCCTGAAGTAAGGTATCCCCTTGTCTCTGATATTACCATTCATCCAACCTAACTTTAAAGGGCATCCTACAGAATGCTCTGCTGGAATCATATTCGTCAATTAGGAAGAGAGGTGGAGACAATGCATGCGAGATAGGCCGAAAGATAATGTGCGTGCGGGAGACACGTAGGAAGGTCTATGTATAGAGAAAGGGTCGATGGGGATCGTGTGTGTGTATGCGTGTGAGAGGAATAGTGCTTGTGACAAAGGTTAGTGAAAACAGTCGTAAAATGTTGCGAGAGAGAGTGAGGGTGATATCAAGAGCATGTGTGCGAGAAAGACACCTCGGGAGAGAGTGTGTGAGCATGTGTGAGAGAACACCGATGGATATACACCGTGTGCGCGTATGTGTGAGAGAGAAAGTTAGCGCGTGTGTGAGGAGGGGCCTATGGAGAGTGAATCTACACGTAAAAGACTGATGTACACATTGATTAAAAATATAAATTGTATCCAAATATTTGGATGGGATCATGATATTTGCAATTCGCGTAAGGAACGGTCATTGATCCATCAGACATCCATATTCTATCGAATTTGAGCATGTCTATGTTATTATTTGACATAATTGATCCATAGAGTCAGTATTTTGAAGTCTAGACAATGCATCGCTTTAGCAATTCGAATATAAATGTGAGCGTACTTTATGTTGTGTGTAAAGCACATTATACATACAAAAGTTACAATGAACATTCTAAATAGCTAGCTAGGAACTAGCATACATTTGAATTCAACTTAAGGTGGTTTAAAAAAATTCAAATTCAACATGAAGTCCATTCAGTTATTTGAATTCGAGATCATGGCATTTGTAAATCATACCAAAATTAAGGGGGCATCAATCTTTGCTCTGCTTTGTACATAATAGAATACATAGTCGTGTACAAAATAGATTCAAATTTACCTCCTCCATTCCAAAATAATCGTTGTTATAGGATTTTCAAGAGTCAAAACTTCAAAAAGAAGCGCATAGTTTAATGAGGTTTTCAAACATACATGGTCAAATTTAACGTTGTCTATTTAGGTCAATCCTCAAAGTTCACGAGTACTCTAAACGTCAATGCTTCTATTTCAAAATTTCAAAGGAAGCGCCAAAAGAGCCTCTACTCGCCCGAAATGGCGTGAGACCAATTTTTGGTAGAAGGAAATTATTTTTCTAACTCTGACCTATGAAACCTACTGGCCGACGTCCAAAGGTCTAAACCGGGGTAGGTTTGTAACTTCATCTAGACGCCACGCAACCGCCTCCGAAAAACATTCATACACCGTGGCCGCCTAAACACACATGCGCTCGATCGAAGTCGCTCCCGCCCACTATTTGGGACACCTGGGAATACCGTCCTACCCCCGACCCGTAGTAGGTCCAAAATTTAAAAGGGGCAAAGTTTTTACTTTCCCCAAATTTCAAACAAGCGCGTCCCAGACTGAAACATGGTTCCCCCTTAGCTCCCCCCGCCCCCCATCCAATTCCCCATTCATACGCCGTGGGCACCAAAACTACCTCTCCACCAGCCACGAAACCCCAGCGTCCTCCATCTGCCACCCCATCCCCCCCATCAACCGCCTCCCTCCTCCATCACGCTGGAGCCGATAGCCCAACGTCGTCATCCACCACAACCGCAACGCCCTCCACGGCTAGTAGTTGAAGCCGAGGCCGAGCTGCCTCAAGGATGCCGACGTGCGCCGTACCCGAGCCAGTTCAACCATGCTGTCTTGAGCCTCACCGCTGTCGCTCCAAAATCGCCACCGCCCACCGCACCGGAGCTGTTCCCGCTACGCCGTCCTATGCCGCCTTGGATCTGCTTCCCCTCCATCGACAAACGACCACCGCAACACAGTCAACAATTTGGCCATGGGTTCATCCAAGGCCCCACCGTCCTCCACAACATCGGGTCCCCTGGTAAAACGAAGAAGATCGCCGCGAAATCAGGAGGACACAGCACTGGCAACCAGAACTGGCACTCCTCTTCCCTTATTCATGCAAATCTTACGTGTCTGCTTGGACGGTATTGATACGTCTCCAACGTATCTATAATTTTTGCTTGTTCCATGTTGTTATATTATCATTCTTGCATGTTTTACAATAATTTTATAGCAACATTATATCATTTTTTTGGGACTAACCTATTGACATTTTCAGACGAGTTTTGGATTTACAGTAATTTTAAAACCAGGTTTCTCAATGTTTACTGTCGAGTCGACACCGCCTTGTATAGGCTTTTTCCTCGTGGGTCCCAAATGTCAGAATCCAAATATGTCACTACCATGTAGCTTTTCTTATTAAGAATTACAGCCCATTTGGTGTGCCAGCTGAAAATAAGTTTGTGGGTGCTGCGGGCACTAAGAACTTGCGGGTTCTGTAATGAACAATGATCTCAAGGATCCAGCAAGAGTGATGTTCTTTCCCAATGTTGTGATTGCTCATAATATTTATGTATTAATTAAAGAAATGGCAAGCCTTTGGCCCAGTATGAAAGAAAATATGGGTCAAAGCTGAGTTGAAAAGGGAAACAATATCTAACTCCAGCTTACAAACGGTCCAAAAGCACAAGGATTAATTGTTCATCTGGTTTAGACAAAACCCAGATTAAACAGGGCAATAACATCTAACTATACCAAAGTTTTGGCAGCCACAATCAAATGGATCGGTCTGATCCATAAAATCAAGATCCCGGGTCAGAAATTCTACTGGTACATGAGGACCAGTTGTTGTACATAGAAGCCAAGCACGTTCAGAAGCCCTTTTGTCTACCTGAAACTTCTTTTTATGTTGTTCAACACTTGCAGCCGTGAGAAATTTTTCGTTACAAAACTTATTCCTCACGGTCAATAGTGCCCTCGCATTCAACATGAAGAATGTGACAAAGCTAGTGTTTGAAGGGTTGGATGCATATCCTTCCAGCGTTACTGTCGTCAAATGAATGTCATGAGATCTGAGAAAATCCTGGTGCTTCTTGAACCATCGATTGGTTATACCTTTTTCTCCTTGTGTTAGTGCCTAAATAGAGATGAAGATTGAAAATAGTTAATGTCTAAAAAAGAGTATGTTGAAAGAGCGATAGCTGAATGATTAATTATAGTACATTATATATGGGCTTTCAATGTGCGTGAAATCATCACCTTTATATACAAATTCTCCAGACATGGAAAGCATTGCAGCAAGACAATAATCGTGTTCAGATCAAAACACCAGATACTAATATGTAAGGTCTCGACATAATCCACCACCACTGATAGGATGGACAAGCTCTTGATTGAGCACAGAACATAATATTAGTACCAAAAGTGTACTCCAAGATGATACTTAACTTATGCGCACAAATGAAAAATGCGGATTACAAAAGTGTACGTGAATAATATACAATACCTCAATAGGTGTGGAGCCAAACACCATCTTGAACCATCTAAAAGGATCAGGAATTGCACCCAAGGTCTCCAGTTTAGGCGCAGAGACCACAGTTATTTGCGAAGGTCCTATAGTAGAATCAAGGAGCAACCTTTGAAGGGGCATCTTTGATGATGAGATCATGTCCAAAAAATAAATTCCCATGCTTCCAAGGTGAGGCGACTTTATTTTGAGACAACAGATACGAATTTCTATTCCAAAAACAAACAACAAGCACTCTAGGGCAGGACAGCTGGAGTGGATGATGCTGTGCAGTGCGGCCTCCGACAGATCAACCACCACAAGCGCCAAGTTTTTTTAGCAGTGGGAGTCGAAGCATTTGTACCAGATTATCTGCTAGATAGCACCGGACGAAGGTGGCAGTGTGGAGAGAGGAGGAAAACCATGAGATGGACATCGGTGGCGAGGGCACAGATACATCGGTTCGTGGTATGTTACATACATAGTCATGGTAGAACTCAAGCTGCTCAAGTTTTTTGAATTGACGGGATGTCAGCCGGGCGCCCACCGTGCAGGGTATGTCTAGCAGGTAGCATGCCGGGATGCGAATGCATTGAATGGAGCCCTGGTGGGAGGAGATGATGGCTCCGGGGAGTTCAGAATCATCATCGACAGGTAGCTGACGACAGCCGAGATTAAGTGGCACGGTGCGCCATCGAGTGCGCCACCGAGATGCGAGGACTTGTGTGCGGCAGCCATCCTTGGTGGGGAGAAGGGAGATGATCTCCCCAAGGATGGCACTCGGGAGATCGCTGATGCAGTCCGCCGGATATTCTATGGGTTCCTCAGATCCAGGGGGCCGTGGCCGCTTCTAGCCGCACTGCCGGGTGCAAGATCTACAACCGGCAGCGCCGCTGGCCGGAGCCTCATCTGTGTACATACCAAACTGAGAAAATGGTAGAAACATACATGTAGGACATTCAAAATCAATTCTCAAGATCTGGAAGAAAAAAAGGCACAAACATATATCTATAGGACATTCAAAATCAATTCTCAAGATCTGGCCACGAATTATTAGCATGCACTCTAACCCTAGTAAATTATTAGCAAAATTCATTTGTACAGAACAAACAATTAATCACTAACCCTATACGGATACCATTCAAACAATCAATACACTACATTCATCAAACGGATCTTAATTACTCTGATTTCATGGACTGAGAGAACATAACCATAGGATTTGTATTCCAAAAAAATTAGAGGGGGTGGGGGAGTAACCAGAGAAAACACATGATATGTTTGCCGCACAAATGGGTATAGATGACTAACCGGGTTTCCGTCGGAGTCGCAGTAGTTGCTGGAGTTGCTGTTGACCTCCGGCTCTGGCTGGGGGGGGGGGGCGGGCACGACGGCGCCGACGAAGTCAAGGTGGTGTTGCTGCCCGCGAGACCTCGTCGGCGGCGACGGCAACCTCTGTGCCCAGCTTCACGCGCGGGTGCTTTACCAGCCCCGGCGTCGCCACTCACTTCGATGGTGCGCTTCGGCGGCATCCTCATACTCTCTAGAGTCCAGACGTTGGTGATCACTATGGTCCGGGGGTGCGACCGCCTATTATGGCTAGTGGCTCGGGTGCGCCATTAATACAGACCAGTGGGAGCGAGGCGGGCGGCGGTCAAAGGCTGACTCGCCTCCTGGTGAGCCTGCGCGGCGGAATTCTGGCATTCCTATCATCATTTCACACAGCTACTCGCACGCCTCTAGGTGACACTGCAGAGTGAAAACTGCTCCCATCAATTCACACACCTGCACACATGCCTCCCGGTCTGCCTGCGCAGTGGACTGCTCGCATGCGTCCCGTCAAGTCATGCCTGCTCGCACGGCACACGGGGCGCGTGGTGGCAAGCATGTTTTTTCATTTTTTTGATGATTCATTCTGCCGCTTTACTGCTTAACCGAAGCATGGCACGGTCTAACGCACACGGTCCGAATAAATAATCTGTATGAGATATTGGTTGCCAGTTATTAACAATCTCCCATTTGTAAGAAGATTATATCAAAACTTGTGTCAAATTTGATGAAAAAAATACAATATCACGGTCTACTGGTGTCCATATATGACACCACGATAGGTTTCATGAATTTCATCTAAGGTTTGGATTTACTGGATTTTAAAAATCAATATTCTCAATGTTTTGAAATCTCTTTCATGGGGAAACATGCACCCAGGGACACACATATGATTTTGCAATCCATTTTGGTGCACATGTAGCTGCACCCAGGGACACACATATGATTTTGCAATCCATTTTGGTGCACATGTAGCTCAAATTTGATTTTTGCACATTAAATCCCTAGGAAATCAATCAATGTATAAAACGGGTTGAATGATCTCTATTATTTTTTCAAAATTTAACACGACACTCCTTTGGTCACATGTTCACTGCAGAAAAAGTTTGACATGCCTCATAGTGGCGGTGGTGGTGCGGGATGTGTGTCTGTGGGTGGGTGGGGGGGGGTTGTCCGGCAGTACACTACGAGTTGTGAGCCTCCTGTGTGTGTGTGGGGGGGGGGGGTCCAACAGTACACTATGAGTCGTGAGCCTCCGTGTGGGATTATTGATCATTTTGTGCATCATATATGCCACATAAAAGTCGCGAATTGGTTATTTAAAGCATTACACAACCCTTTCATACATACATGTTCGGGCCACATGCATGCATTGGTGGTCCTCTCGGACACTCCCTCGTGCGGTTATCAGCGATGTGCCCATTCGTTAGCCTGCAAAGGTTTTCAGTTTCCACCGACAACAAGAGGCATTTGACCAAAGGTGGATTCATCTTGGCATGTGTGCTATGGTGTGGATCATGGTCAGATTCCATATCAAAGTTTGGGCACGTGCGTACACATGAGTCCCTCCCACCGGCTCAAAGTGAGGGGGCTACGCATCGTGAACCTCTGTGTAGTGCGTTTCCGGTTTGCGAAGCATGTGCCACGTCAAAGTTGTGCATTGGGTATTCAAGCATCACACAACACACGGCACATGCACACGGTGGTTGTCCTATGACACTCACTCGCATGTGACTCTCTCTGTGGGCCCATGAGGTCGTCGTCGATCAGTTGAACGTACAGCGAGAGAGAGGTTAATTTGACCAACAAGGATGGTTCTTTTTTGGTTTGTGTTACATATATGCACGGTAGGAGTATGTAGTACATGTCAAAGAGGGGGCAACATGTATACTATATATATATGCGTCATAACCACACTCCATGTGGGGACTTTCCGGTTCTTGGGGCAGGTGCCACATCAAAGTTGTGCATTGGTATTCAAACATCACGAAATACGATGCAGGCGGTGGTTGCCCTATAGTAACTCACTCGCGTCCGGCGCTTCCATCTGTGGACCCGCGAGGTTATCCTCCATCACATTGACCCAACGAGAGAGAGGTTAATTTGACCATCAAGGAATGATTCATTTTGGTTTGTGCTACAGTAGAAGTATATATATACCACGCGTTGAATGGGGGCGTAGCACATACCACGCATCATGAACCTCGCTCTCTGTGGGGTCTTTTCGGTTTCTGAGGTATATATATATATATATATATATATATATATATATATATATGTGCCACATCAAAGTTGTGCATTGCGTATTCAAACATGACAGAAACACCTCTTTGGGCCACATGCAGACGGTGGTACGCAGTCCTATATAGGATGCTCACTTGCGTGCGACTTACGCTTTGCTCCTATGGGCCCGCGAGGTCATCGTCCATCACTTTGACCCAACGAGAGAGAGGTATGTTTGACAAACAAGGAGGATTAATTCTTTTAGGGCTGTGTTATGGTAGGAGTATATAGTACGTGTAGAAGGGGGAGATGGGACCAGCATATACTACGTGTCACATGAACATCACTATGTGTGGGGACTTTGCGGTTTTTGAGGGAGATGCCACATCAAAGTTGTGCATTAGGTATTCAAAACATCACAACCACACACCTCTCCGTATATATGTTTTGGCACACATGCAAGCAATGGTGGTTGTCCTCTGGCACTCACTCACGCGGTTATCGGCGATGGTTCCATCTGTGGGCCCGCTTGGTCCATCACTTTCACTGACAGCGAGAGAGGTTAATTAATTTGACTTAGGAGGAGATTAATTTTTTGTTTGTCTCACGATATAGGTCATGATGTGAGAGTACATATATAATAGCGCATGTGTACACATGAATCCATCCCGCTGGATTGAAGGGGGAGGGGGACGAACACACGACACGTCATGAACCTCTTGCTCTGTGTGGGGACCTGCGTGATTTTCGGCGCATGCACCACATCAATGTTGTGCATTGGGTATTCAACACATATGCATGCATCACACACCCCCATAAATATGTTTGGGACACATGCATGCAATGGTTGTCTTTGGACACTCTCACTTGCTTGGTTATCGGCGGCAAGCCTACATATATTCATGGGCCCGCGTGGACGTCCATCATTTCGACCTTTGACGAGAGAGGTTACCAGGGGGGATTCTTCTTCTTTGGTTCGTGTTACTGTATAGTAGGTCGATCATTCTAGGCCTAATTAAGTTTGAGCGCATGCTACACGTCATGAACCCTTGCTCAGTGTGGGGATTTTACAATTCCAAAGCATGGTGCCACATCAAATTTCCGCATTGGGTATTCAAACACCACACACACCACTTCCATATACATATTTGGGCCACATGCACAGAGTGGGATTTGTCTTCATACATTACTCCCTCGCGAGGTTATCAGAGAAAAGCTAGCCCATTTTGCGGGGTCGTGTGGACGTCCATCACTTTGACCAACAAGGAGCGAGAGAGGTTATACAACCAAGTTGGATTCTGCTTGGTCCGTGTTACAATATGTCCTGGTGAGATGCCCTCCCCCCTCGATGTGCGTGTGTGGGCGAGGGTGGGGGGGGGCTACTTCGCACTACCTGCAACCTCCGTGGGGTCGGGGAAGTCCGGTTAATTTGCGAGGCACATGTGCCACATCAAAGTTGTGAATGGTAGTGAAATATCACACCACACCCTTTTCATACATATAGTAGGGCCACACACAGGTGGTTCGTATGTTGTCTCACCCATCTCGCGCCAGAAGCACACATTTGTGGGTCGGCACACGGTCCAGCTTTGTCCGGAAGCGAAAGGGGAAGTTTGACCATGATGGACTCCTATAGGTTTTGTGTTATGGTAGGATCAGATTTCAGACCTAGCTATTTGGGGGCATGCGTTCGTAGCTAGGATTCCCTTACCACCGACATGAAGTGGGGTTCGTAGGGGGTGGCTGACTAGCAATACTACGCTTTGTGCGACAGGTGCCACATCAAAGTTGTGCATTGGGTATTTGAACATCAAACCACCCTTTTCATACATATATTTGGTCCACATGCAAGTGTGTTCGTGTTCTGACCCTTTCCCGCGTTATTCTTTTTGCCAATTTTATAAAACAGCAGACGAGTTGGATGCAGCAACCGTCTGCGATTGGGGACACAACAGGCACGGTTCACTCAGACTACCCGTGTGCCACGCCCGTGCCCCTGTCACTCACGTCAGCACAGTAGATTGGGATCCATGAGGTTTGCCTCCCGCCCTCGAGAATATCTACTACCTCGCAATCTCGAAAATATCTACCACCTGGAAGGTTTTTATGTTTGATAGCACACGATTAGTATGTGTGGACCGTGTGCGATGTCTGTTACTCCCGCTCTGCTTCAATCTCTTGATTCAAATTTG
The DNA here is from genome assembly GCA_011799875.1 of Thinopyrum elongatum. Taxonomy (NCBI): domain Eukaryota; kingdom Viridiplantae; phylum Streptophyta; class Magnoliopsida; order Poales; family Poaceae; genus Thinopyrum; species Thinopyrum elongatum. The sequence goes on from CM022303.1 coordinate 404,917,085, forward strand.
CAGTAGCCCCGGCATTTTACTCCTGCCTCTACATCCCTCGCAATCTCAAAAATATCTTCTCGCCTTTGATTCAAAATTTTAGTAGCCCCAGCTTGTTAGTCCCTCCTCTGCATCCCTCACAATCTCAAAAATATCTGCTCACCCTTGATCAAAATTTTCAGTAGCCCCAGCATTTTACTCCCACCTCTGCATCCCTCGCAATCTCAAAAATATCTGCTCGCCCTTGATCCAAATTTTCAGTACCCTGGCATTTTACTCCCGCGTATTAAAACTTTCAGTTGCCGCGGTATTTCCTCAAACACCACCATGCCGCCCCCTCCACACACACCACACAGACCCCAAAACCTCCACTCACACAAACACACACCACCCCTCCCTCGCTTGAAACCATTGGTAGGTCGCCGGCGCTGCCGCCTCCATCCTCAACCTGTGCCTGTGTGCCGGGGAGCTCGAGGAGCTAATGACCCAAAAGAGGTTTATCGTGGCCTCTTCACCCGACGTCGGCTAGGTGGCCGCCGAGGTGTCACCGTCGTCCTTCATGGGCTCTTTATCGAGCCGCCGTTGCTGGTCGCCCGATCCGTCCTTCGCCAGTTCGAGGACTTCCCCATCCTCCCTCGGGCCCGGCCACCGACGAGGTCCTACCTTGGGGTCCGGCAGTGGTGGTGGGGGATGTGGGTCTCCGAGATTACGGATCGGGAGACCCACACCTGCCGATGGCTCGGTAGCTTCCACACGGCCGAGCTCGCGGCCATGGAGTACGACCGCTGGCAGGTCTGCTACCACGGCGCGGCGACTAGGCTCAATTTCCCCTTCGGCACATGTCTGGTCGACCTCGTCCCACCGGAGCCAGGGGTGTTGAGCTCGACTATGGCGCGGGAGTACCACGAGGCGAGGGAGCGCCTCGAGGCCGAGGCCACCGACGAGGCCTACACGCAAGAGCTCTGCCGGCAGCACCCGGAGCTCGTGGAGGCGGAGCGGATGATCTTTGCCGGCGTAGAGGGCGGTGAGGTTATCATGCTCTCCTCCGATGACAGGTCGATGGCAGCAAGGACGGCGGCGCGGAGGGCGTCTAGGTGGGCGGGGAGGATGAGGTGATCGACGTCGACGAGTGGAGGAGTGTCTTCCCCAACGACCCCGACGACGGCACCGGCCCGGACCCAGCTCGCGGCACACTGTACTTGACGAGGAAGGATTCGCTCGACCTCCACTTCGACCGAACGTAGTTTATTTAGTTTAAATTTATGTTTTATGTTCGGTTATGCAAAACTATCTATGTTTATGTTTGAATGCATGCTATTTTCGGTTGAACCTGCTTTGAACTTGATCAAATTGAAGTTTACAACGTTAAGTTTAGGGGATCGACTAGAAACGGCCAAAAATTGCTGGACTATATATATACTCACTAAGGCTTTTACTCCATTAACTTTTAGGGGATCGGCTAGAGATGGCCTTATGCCTTGTTTATTTCAGTTATTCACAATGTGATGCTCTATATGTACAACTATTTGCCATGCAGTTCAATTTCATCAATAGAGTTTCAACAATACCACTATGAATTATGATATTTGGTTGCTGTTAAGGATGTTGCAGTTAACAAGCCTTTCCTTTTTTTGACAATAACTAGTGCACTTTAGACCTGCACAATACCAGTTTGAATGACTATATTTGCTTGTTTTTAAATGTTATGCCTGTTGCAGTTAACACACCTTCCCACTTCTTGTTTTGCTTAACTAGGGTGCGTAAACCTGCACACTGAAGCTATCATTTGGATATTATGTTGTCTACCATGAATATATTTGGTTGATGTTTAGCCTGTTGTGCTTAACATGCCTTTTGATGTACTCACACATGACAATATTGGGAACATCTGCTGTTTTCCATCGAGGTTAGTTTCATCGCATTGCTTATATATACTCACTATTCAGGATATCGATAGCTGGTACCATAGAGCCCGGGGGATGATAAGGGATTAATCGTTGGATCGGACATTGCTCTGAATATATCTGTAACCCATTTATCGGTAGGTTAACTAGGGCCATATTTAATATATCTGAGGCTACATAGCAACATGCATTGTACTTAATGACTAAATATGCAATCCCAGGCTACATAGCAACAAGGAAGAGTGTTACCTTAATGTTCTGGTGATGTCTAGATATACATGGAAGAGCAGCAAGAACAACAACAACAACACAACATCAGTTAACTGCAGTTAATCGGCCGATATTTGTAACAATGTAATAAACTCCATCCGCCGTGTAATATAAGATGTTAATTCATCCAATATGTGAGTATATTGGATGTAATAAGATCTTAATAGGACGGAGGGAGTGTTGTACTACATCATTGTGCAATTTTTGCTTAGCTTCTAATATTAACTTGGTGCTTTGACATACATATGTCACTACTAGAAACAGGGAATTTGCCATCAGCCAGCTCTTTGCCGTCTGCTAGCGGACGGCAAAGAAGGTCTTTGCTGTCTGCTTACAAAAAACAGACGGCAAAGAACTGACACACGGCAAAGAACCTGATTGCCATCAGCCAATTCTTTGCCGTCTGCCAGCAGATGGCAAAGATTCTTTGCCATCTGCTGGCATACGGCAAAGAGGTGGGTGGGGTCCAGTGGACGCCAGCGCTGTAACGGCCCACCAGCCCCACCTCTTTGCCATCTGCTGGTAGACGGCAAAGAGGTGGGTGGGTCCTGTGGACGTCAGCGTTGTAACGGTGCACCAGCCCCACCTCTTTGCTGTTTGCCAGCAGACGGCAAAGATTCTTTGCCATCTGCTGGCAGTCGGCAAATAGGTGGGGCTATTTTTTTCGGGTTAAAAAAAACCGTTGCACCTCTTTGCCATCTGCCAGCAGACGGCAAATATGCTTTGCCCTCTGCTGGCAGTCGGCAAAGAGGTGGGGCTATTTTTTTTTCGGGTTAAAAAAAACCGTTGCACCTCTTTGCCGTCTGCCAGCAGACGGCAAAGATTCTTTGCCATCTGCTGGCAGACGGCAAAGAGGTGGGGCTATTTTTTTTGGGGTTAAAAAAAACCATTGCCCCAAACCACCTCCCATCTCTCTCCCAGCCCGGCCCCACCCCTCTCTTTCCCAGCCCGGGCCCACCCCTCTCTCTCCCCTTTCTCCCCCCTCTCACCTACCCACCACCGCACCCGCCGCCCCAGCCCCGCGTTCCCGCCGCCGCCCAGCACCGCCGCCAGCCCACCCCTCCCCGCCACCACAGCCCGCCCCTTCCCCGCCCCTCCCCGCCACCGCAGCCTGCCCCTGCGCCCGCCCCTCCACCGAGCCAGGCCGCGGCGCCCCAGCACCACCGCCAGCCCCTCTATCGAGCCAGGCCGCGGCGCCCCCGCTCCGTCACCACCCGTCCCTCTCCTCCATCCATCCCCTAGCCCTCTCCGCCTCCCCCCTCTGCCGCCCGAGCTCCTCCTCCTTGGTCCATGTCTGGGCAGCCCGGCCCCCGTCGAGGGCAGCTTGGCTGGGCCGTCGACGCCCCAGCTCCGGCGCCATCCAGCCCAAAGCCACAGCTCCGGCGCCAAATGACCCTGCTTGGCTGGGCCTGCCCGAGGGTGTTTGGCTGGGCCTGCTCTGCCTCGCCGCCTCTCTGCTTCGTACGGTTTTTTCCTCTGTTTCCATGATTTTTTTCATTGCATTGTGAATGGATGGATGGATGGGGAGATTGATGGATAATTTTTTGCTACTGTGGATGGATGGATGTTGGATAGATGGATGGATGGATTGATGGATAAATTGAATTTGCTAGATGTTTTGCTGTTTGTAAATGGTGCTAGTAGCTACTGTGAATGGTGAATGCTGCTAGTATGTTTTGCTGTTTGTGAATGCTGCTAGTATATCTCAAATTTTTGCTACTGTGAATGATGAAACCGTACCTTGGTCTCATTGTATTCCAGCTATTCTTGGTTGAAACACTTGTCGCTCACTCTGAACCACCTACGGTAGTTTCGATTGTAGTAACAGGAGTAGCAGCTGGAGCTTCAGCTGTTCAGCACATTACCTTGTAGTGGAAGCAGCTTTATTCTCGGTCGTTAAGGGTAGCAGTAACCACATGTTGGTACCTAAAAATCATACATGAGAGACTCAGAAGAACATGTATGATTCCTTCTGGTTCCAACATATAGATTGATACTGTATAGTTGCAATCACATTAGTTTTGTGTGAACTTCTACAATCAAATGCAAATAAAAATAGGTTACCTTCTCTATAGCATGCTTCTTTATCTCTTTTTTATCAAATCTTATGCTTATTTATTTCTAATATGCATATTTAACTCTAAATTGTATTAGTGCAATTTTTATTTTAGAAAAAAAACAGTGCATCTGCTACAAAATAGTGACCGGGTGCATATGAATATGGTATACCATATAATTAGTCTAAAATCGTCTAAGCCAGTTTTTCGAAGTCTGACTAACTTTCTTGTCAAGAGATAATAAAATTTGCTTACTTGCAGCAGACATATTACATATTGCTGGAGGGGTTTCTGGATATGGATCATTATTTCCAAATAACTACAAACACTATCACCTTGTACTTGCATCACAAGGACTGCAAAACTCCTAATAAAACAGTGAACATATAAGAGTGCACTTCTCCTACCAAATTGGACATCACAAGTTCATTTTCAGGCTCCGACATCCATATACAAGGAAGTGGGAATCTCGCAAGAATGAAACCAACATATAGTTGATATGAATCTCACAAGAATGAAACCAACAAACCCGTTAATTAAGAGAACATCCCTCTAAGTAACAAGTCCAGGTGTAGCAACGATTGCTGCAGCCCCAAGAATATTAAGCATCGGCACCCCAGGTCTTAGGGTAGGCTACTACCAAATGGAATAGATGTTCATAAATCACATTGGACCTATAGAATAGAGCCTACATCTAGGACGGCTAGGCTGTTGGAGGAGGAGAGGAACCGGAACGACGCGTCTCACCAGGCCCTATACGAGCTCCTCGTGGTAAGTTTCTCCTGCATATTAGCCAAATCATGCACGTAATGTTCGTTTCATTACTAACTAATATGACTGACTCGTGAAAACAAAATGTGCAGACCGTGTGCCAGAACAACGGTCAGACCCCTCCGCCGATGCCCCAGATTGGTATAGCGCCCACGGTGAGTTTCATTTGAATGGTCATTAGTTACTAGTATTCACATTTGAGTTGCATCATGCTAACGAGACATTGCAAATAATCTTTGGTGCAGCATGCCTCCCGACAAGCATCGACCGATCCTTCTCCGTCTACCACTGGCGCAACCCCTACCGGTCCTTCTCCGTCTGGCACTGGCGCAAACCCGACCGGTCCTTCACCTCTGTGATGATGGTAAGTTTTCCCAAGTGTTTTGCTTAACAAATGCATACTTAGCTTAAGAAATGACCTATTTAGCTCCAAAATGACCTATACTTAGCTTATTTTCCTCGAAAATGACATAATATCCTTACTTAGCTCCAAAATGACATATTTTATGTAGGATAGCTATAAAATGACCTATACTTATCATTTTTTCCTCCAAAATGACTTGATATGCTTAGTTAGCTAAAAAATGGCATAACTACCTAGGATATAGCTCAATAATGATCTATACTTAGCTTAGCTAGTTCATTTATGACATAATTAGCTTACTTAGGTAAAAAATTGCATAATAACCTTGGTTTAGCTCCAAAATGAACTAATACTTTGCTTATTTCCTCAAAAATGACATAATAACCTTACTTACTCCAAAATGACATATTTTACGTAGGATAGCTATAATGACCTATACTTATCATTTTTTTCCTCCAAAATGACTTGATATGCTTATGTTGCTAAAAAAGGCATAACTACCTAGGTAGCTCAATATGATTTATACTTAGCTTACCTAGTTCATTTATGACATAATTAGCTTACTTAGGTAAAAATGGCATAATAACCTTGGTTTAGCTCCAAATGACCTATACTTAGCTTATTTCCTAAAAATGACATAATAACCTTACTTAGCTCCAAAATGACATACTTTCCTAGGATAATAAAAATGACCTATACTAGCATTTTTTCTCCTAAATGACTTGATATGCTTAGTTAGCTAAAAAATCATAACTACCTAGGATAGCTCAATAATGATCTATACTACTTAGCTTACCTAGTTCATTTATGACATAATTAGCTCTTAGGTAAAAATGGCATAATAACCTTGTTTTAGCTCCAAACTGTCATATAATTGGTTTATTTTCCTCCAAAATGACAAAATAACCTTACCTAGCTCCAAAATGACCGATTTAACTAGGATAGCTCTAAAATGACCTACACTTACCATTTTGTCCCCAAATGAATACTATGCTTATTTAGTCAAAAATTGGCATAACTATCTAGGTTAGCTAAAAAATGACCTATACTTAGCTTCTTTAGTTCATTTATGACATACTTAGCATACTTAGGTCAAAAATGGCATGATAATCTTGGTTACCTCCAAAATGACATAGACTTAGCTTATTTTCCTCGAAAATGACATAATAACCTTACTAAGCTCCAAAATAACCTATTTACCTATCTTAGCTCTAAAATGACCTACACTTAGCATTTTTTACCTAGCTATGCTAAAAATGGCATTTTTACCTACCTTAGTTAGAAGAAGAAGAAGATAAAGAAGAGAAGAGGAGAAAAAGAAAGAGAAGAAAAATTCTTCTTCTTCTTCTTCTTTTTCTTCTAGCTAGTCTTCTTCTTCTTCTTCTTCTTCGAACTTTCTTCTTTCCCAATTTGCTGATTTGCTTTAGATGAGGAAGCTTGCGTTGATGGAGTCTACTCTTCTCCTTGTGCTTCCTTTTTGTTTTGATTTTGTACGATGAACTTTGTTGTTGGATATGTTGTTGGAAACTTGTTGTTGGATATGTGTTGGTATGCTTGTTGAAAGTATTTTCAAAATTTGTATATATATATATATCTGTGAAATTATGTGAAATTGAATGAATTTAAGAAAAAACAGAAAAAAACAGGGGCTATACAGGGCAGACGGCAAAGAGCTTTGCCGTCAGCCAGCAGACAGCAAAGCTGCCATGTGGCAGCTACCTGTGCAACCAGGGGGCCATTGGGCTGGCCTATATGGTTGCTTTGCCGTCTGCTGGCAGACAGCAAAGACCTTTGCATCTTTGCCGTCTGCCCACAGACAGCAAAGAAATTTATATCTTTGCCGTCTGCCAGCAGACAGCAAAGAATGCCACGTGGCAGCTACCTAGGGAGCATCTGGGCTGGCTTATTTGGGCACTTTGCCGTCTGCTGGCAGACGGCAAAGATGCAAAGGTCTTTGCCGTCTGCCAGCAGATGCAAAGCATGCCGTTAACCCCTTAATGGACCTAAGCTGCCACGTCTGCCGTCCATGCCCTTTGCCGTAGCTCGTTCAGCCGGACGTGGTGCCGTCTGCTGGCTGACGGCAAAGGCCTTTGCCGTCCGCCAGGCATGCCTTTGCCGTCAGCCATTGTAGACGGCAAACTGCCTGATTCCTATAGTGTGTCATTGGCAAAGATCCACACTTCGACCCTTTCTGCGTATGGGGCAATGATATATTCATGAACCAGCTTCAAGAGAGGAAACTGATCAAGATTGTTATTAAAATGGGTCAAAAGATGTCAATCAAACTACTTGTTTACATTTTATGCAAGACAAAAGTGAACTGCAGCATGGTAAGTAAGAACTCTGTAGCCTTCTTTTTACTGCCCATAATGAGTTGTGTTAGATGACAATGTCTGAATCTTTTTCCTTTGCTGTGGATCCCGAAGCAGTTTACTCAAGATTACCTCTCAAACTACATGATTGGCGGCCGACCATCACAAGGGGTTGGACTAGAGTCGCGTGTGCCTTCTGCATCGAGGAGAGCACAATGGGGGCATTCCGCTTCACCTTGTTCAGCAACCAGAATGTCTCTCGCCTCTTTCTTTACCATCTTTAATAGTACAAGTATACAACCCTGGTTCATCATTCTTTAGTTGGTGCTTATGTAATTCTTTTTTTATGTAATTCTTGAACATATGTACCTGTGAATGGAATAATGCATTGGTTGTTGAACCTGATGGATATGAATGAAGTTATAGCCTACTTTCAAATTGAAATTAGGTACAATTTTAAATAACAACAATTAAATTAGGGTGAAAATACGCTCTACAGGTCATTACGGTGCACACGGTCTATAAAGCACAGCGTGTGTGATATACATCACAATCCAACACAGTTCACGGAGAGGAAACATGTGTAACCATGCACACAGTTACCGTATGCAAAGCGTGTGTGATGTCAGGCAATATCACAAACGGTGCGGGAAAACTAAATGTGTGTGATTGTCGCCCTATTGTACACGGTTTACAATCATGAATTGTTTGTGATGTGGCGCGCATCGTAAACGTAGGGCCTGTTTGGTACGTGCCTCGAAAAATCCCATGCCTGGACTACGCCTGGTATTAGGTAAAACCACAGAAGTCTGACTGCGATGGTAATGCCAGCACACACGAGTAGCAAGGATGGAGCGTTTGGGATATTAGATATATCCCAAACAGTTGTGTGAAGAATCGTGTTTGGGATAGGTGCAGGCATCACATACGCTTTGTTCTGGAAAACTTATGCATTCCTACTCCCTATCCACAACGGTTTCTGGGTCGTGTGGGAAGGACCCCCCTATCGCCCACACTCACTGGGCGACGGTTTAAAATGCCGTCGCGGAAAGGGGTTAAAAACCGTTTGTATAGCACCTCGCTGTACCAGTGTTCGTTTGGCCTTTTTTATACATTATAATTAAGTTTTATATGCATTAATTTAATGTGCATAATTCAAATTAGCGCACAAAAATGGCTAGAAAAATCATACATGTGTCCTTGGGTGCATGTTTAGGTCCCATGGAAGGAACCGGAATGAATTCAACCGTCTCGGTGTCTTGGCTCGGCCTCAAACGCACAACAAAGATTGATGCCCCCTTTTAGATCTGATTTACAAATGCCATTATCTCGGATTCAAATAGATGAATGCACTTCCTATGAATTCAAATCTTCGAAACCCCCTCTATGTTGAATTCAACATGTATTCTATTTAGTAGCTAGCAATTTGGAATGTATCCATTTAAGTGAAAAATGTATAAAGTGCTTGACACTAACAACATGGAGTGCACTAATTAATGTTTATATATGAATTGCAAAAGCAATGCATTGTTTGGATTTCAAGCCACTCTCACTCTATGGATCGATAATATGAAATAAACCCATGCACATGCTCGATTTCAATAGAGTTTGGGTGTCTGATAGACCGATGTTCGTTCATACGCAAATTGCAAAATTCAAGATCTCATCTGAAAATAATAATGCCATTTATATTTTAATTTAATGCATAGAACCGCCTTTTACAAGTAGATGCACTATGCCTCGGCCTGTTCTCACACACGCGCTATATATCTCTCTATCTAACACATAAGTGCACACACTTTATATACATCGGCATTTCTCTCTCACACATGCTCACACTCTCTCCCGGGGTGTCTCACGCACACACTCTCTATATATCTCCCTCTCTCTTTCTTACTACTATGTACCACTCTTTTCACTAATCTCAGTTGGAAAACACTATTTCTCTCACATGCATATACACACACGCACGGTCTCTACTAGCCCTCTATAGGCACATATATGTGCCTACGTGTCTCCCGCACGCACATTATCTTTAGGCCTCTCTCGCACACATTGCCCCCCCCCCCCACACACCTCTTTCTTAGTAGTTGGCAGATATGATTCCATCAGATCATTTGGTAGGATATCCTTGACTGTTAGGCTGGATGGTAATACGAGGCAAAGTTTTACCCAAGTTCGGGCCCTTGCAGTTGAGGAAAAAGCCTACTTCTGGTACTGTATATTTGTGATAGGGGTGTGTACAAAGTACACATGAATACCAGGCATTGTGTGTGTGTGTATACTATCGACGAACTAGCCCCCAGGCTTATATAACATACTCGGGGACTAGGGTTACAAATCATATATAGTCATCTTATCATCATTGGGGATAGAGTCCTCCACGACTCTGGTAGCTTCGTCTTGTACGCCGAGTCCTCCACATGGGTCTTCATATAATGTGTCTCGGTCCAACCTATGTGGCGCATGATGGAACCGATCCATGAGTCCTCACGTTGACCCACCACAACTAGAAATGATGTGCCCACCACACCCCACACACAATCGGCCACTAAGAAAATAAGCATATACAATAGTACAAAGTTATACATGAAAGTTAATTGCATGGTGCATCCAATAATATTTGTTCTGCATTGTGAATGTTAATATTTTCTCCTAAAATATTAGTCACGCGAAATAGAAACGAAGGGCATATCCCTCTTTGTCTCCACCGGACACCCCCTCTCTCTACACCACTTTCACGTACGCACACAAACTATCTCTCGGCCCTCTAAAAGTATGCCCCAGACACATTCACGCGTGGCGGTCACTGCATTTCAAGCGAAAGCACTATATGGTCACTAGAATTCAGAATATGCTCATTACGGTCACTGTATACATTCTCGTGGTGATCATACGGTATCTAGCTCACGATACGTCTCTATATTTTGTTGATGACACTGACGGACATTGTATTTGATGCATGCTCCGTATTTTGTTGATGACACTTACGGTCATTGTATTTGAAGCGAAAGCACGATATGGTCACTGGACTTCAGAATAAGCTCATCACGGTCACCATATACATTTTGTGGTGCTAAGCAACCTGTGGTTGGATGGTTAGGAGAACAGTGGTTTCCCCAGTCCACCAGGGTTAAAGTCCTGGTGCTCGCATTTATCCTGGATTAATTTCAGTATTTTCGGGCGATGTGCGTTCAGTGGGAGGAGACATTCCCCTCGACTACGAGGAACCTATGGTGACTTCGGAAAATCTCAAAATCATATGCTGGCTCACTCTCTCGAAGGTGCTCATAGGGGTAGGGTGTGCGTGTGTGCGCTTATAGCGGTGAGTGTTTGCACGTATATATGAGCACTTGCGTCTGTACTATGTTAAAAAAATACATGTCGTGATTATACGGCCACTGGCTCACCCGTACAACTCCGTAATTTGTTGATGACACGATCAATTTACTAGTCAAACGTTCCACGTGGCGCAACTAGTGTTGCACCATCAGTGCACGTAACTGTGGGGCTCACCTGTCAGCGCGTGTATGAAAGAAAGAAATGGTAGCTTGAGTCTGTATTGTGTAAATAAAATACATTTTATGGTGATCATACGGTCACTGGCTCACCATACAACTCTGTAATTTGTTGATGACACGATCAATTAACCAGTCAAACGGTCCACATTCACCAGTGCACATTACCGTAGGGCCCACCCGTCAGCGTGTATACGAAAGACAGAAATGGTAATAAGTTAGTGGTCGGTTGGGATTCAAAGTCGTGAGACCTCTGGTTGGCAGCCTGCGCGCCCTAACCACAGCGGACAAGGTCGCCTTGTGATGATATACTGAGCCGGCCGTTTTAATTGCACGCACGCATGAGCCACTGTGGTGAATACAAACACATCACACATGCGCACAAACACGCCCGCATGCATGCATGCAATACTCACACGTACACATGCACGCACGCAACACTCGCACAAACACACGCACGCATGCAGGCGTGCAACACTGACACGTACACATGCACTGACGAACACACGCACGCCCGCATGCATGCATGCTACACTGAAACGTACACATGCACGCACGCAACACTCACACGCCTGCATGCACACAGCACACGACGCAAGACACTCGCTCAACCTATACGTGCATGCACCCTTTGTTAAGGACATGGATTGTTACGGGTATTAATCAATCTTATGTGTGATAAGCAGAACATTGATGTTTGCAGCGGTGTTTATGAATCACAACGTATCGAACGGGCTATCAACGTATATATGAAAATTTTAAAATTCTCTTACATTATATAGTAGGCTTATCAACCTACATAAATTAGATGACGTCACACTCAATGAACAATCATCAGTTTATGAAATGCCCGCTTCTCACCGCCCTGGCCCACCAAAAGCTCATCTTCCGTGCGCTGCCTGCGTTGGGTAAGTGACATGCAGGCCAGGTACCCAACGAGGCCATATGTCAGTGGAAGAACGGCGCGGTGTCGTACGTCAGAGTTGAGGGCGCCGCTCGCTGCACGCATGGCTGAACACGCCTCCTTGCCGCATTCAAATGCCTCCATGAAACCTGTGTGGAAGCCGAGAAACCCACTCCGGCACACGTCCGTTCATGATCAGGCGGCATTAAACGCAACGCCGGCCGAGCTCCTCTCGTCCGCCGTCTATTTAATCTGCTATTTAAACGAGGCCAAATGCCGGCCAAGAATCTCACACCTCCGCCGCTCCCCTATCTCCTCCTTCACCATTTTCTCCACTCTTACAATGGCTTACGAAGAGTAGTTATCCGGCATCCAAGCCGGCTGGGTGGCCCGCCGAGCCCACTGGATATGAGCTATGCAGCTCACTGATCCACCTCCCTCCCCTCGCCCGACGGAGCCAGTTGCCGCCCCAAGCCGGCGCGTGGTTCAGCAACTCGCCGCTCCAGGCCAGCTCGACGAGGACCGGCGAGCTGCTCCATGCCGGCATGGCGGGGAGCACGGGCGTCGTCGCTGCCGTCCATGCCGCCGCCTCGTACCGCGCCTCCCGTGTCTGCGACCGCGTCTCTCATGTCTGTGGCCGAGACTCCCATGCCTGCGGCCATGCCATGCAAGCAAAGACAGAAGCCGGGTGTGCGGAGAGCGACGAGTCAGTGGCCAGCGCCTCCGCGTCTGCCGCCATCATCGAGGTGAAGTAGAACATGGGAGGCCGCCGCCGCTTGGGTCCCATGGAGGCCACCGCCGAGGCGACGCCGGCGTACACATTAGGTGTCTTGCTGGATCCTTCTATTGCGAGGACCTTCGTCGACCCCGCATGGGCTCCACAGAAGCGGAGAAGCCCCCTTCAGACTCCATCTTGGGCATTAGCAAACGATGTCAGTTGAGCAGTGGGGAAGCGAGCCGTCCTTTGCACTGAAGCATATACCTCCGGGGCTCCCGGCAGTCCGTTGATCATTTAGGCTAGGTATTATTATACCTGTGCTATTCAGGAGTAGCACCACTTAGTTGATTTGAATGTAATGAAATCCATCATGTTTACATGAAAATCCGGTATTTTATATGAATTCCGTCATTGTTTGAATGAAATATCGCCATGTTTGCATGAATTTCGTCCGGTTGGTTGAGTTGCTGTCAGAATGTGTGCGGCTACGGTTGGATGGCGTAGTTTGCGGGTCGTCGATTGGTCTACGGCCGGCTCGTCGGTGAGGTGGGACGAAAAAAGCACAGCTCGTGCGAGCTCGTCTCCAACGCGCGCGCTAGAGGATGCATGAGCACCCGAGCTCTTCCTCGTTCATCAGTGGCAAAGGCACGGGTGAGGGAGTCCTGGATTAAGGGGTCCTCGGTTATCCGGGCTACGTAATGTGGGCCGGACTGATGGGCCATGAAGATACAAGACAGAAGACTCTCTCCCGGTCCGGATGGGGCCCTCCTTGGCGTGGATGGCAAGCTTGGCGTTCGGATATGAAGATTCCTTTCTCTGTAACCGACTTTGTATAACCCTAGTCCCCTCCGGTATCTATACAAACCGGAGGGTTTAGTCCGTAGAGGCAATCATAGTCGCAATCATAATCAGACAGGCTAGACTTCTAGGGTTTTAGCCATTACGATCTCGTGGTAGATCAACTCTTGTAATACTCATATTCATCAATATCAATCAAGCAGGACGTAGGGTATTACCTCCATAGAGAGGGCCCGAACCTGGGTAAACATTGTGTCCCCCGTCTCCTATTACCATCGACCTTAGATGCACAGCTCGGGACCCCCTACCCGAGATCTGCCGGTTTTGACACCGACATTGGTGCTTTCATTAAGAGTTCTGCTGTGTCGTCGCTAGAAGACTCGATGGCTCCATCAATCATCCACAATGATGCTGCCGTGAGGGAGGTTTTTCTTCCCGGCCAGATCTTCGTATTCGGCGGCTTCATGCTGCGGGCCAACTCGCTTGGTCATCTAGAGCAGATCGACAGCTACGCCCCTGGCCATCAGGTCAGATTTGAAAGCTTGAACTACGTTGCTGACATCCGCGGAGACTTGATCTTCGACGGATTCGAGCCCATGGCAGCCGCTCCCAGCCACCGCGATGAACATGACCTAAATCTGTCATCGGACCATACTTGGGAGATAGCTCCTGTAACTGCTCTGGCCCTAGATCCGGAGCAGACTGTGCCATCCGAGGATGGGAAGCTCAACCCCGCCATAGAAGTCGCAGACTCAGCAGCGTTGGAGCCGCACACAGAATCAGCGGCGTTGGAGCCGCACACAGACCCAACTTCAAACAGGATCTGTGTCACCGGATCCTCGGATTCGTCTCCGGCCACAGGTTCTGAACCGCGTGCGTCCGCGCCCATCGAGCTTGATCGGGCGCCGATCGTCGAGTTCAGCTCCGCGGACATCTTCCGGCACTCACCTTTGGGTGATGTGCTAAACTCACTAAAAACCCTCTCCTTAGCGGGGGACTCACAGCCGAACTATATCCGGTTTGAACTGGAGGCTGGTGACGGAGAATTTCACTTCCCACCCACCGCCCACTTCATTGCCACTATCGAAGACTTAACCGACATGCTCGATTATGACTCCGAAGACATCGATGGTATGGACGACGATGCCAGAGAGGAGCAGGCCCAAAACCCGCCGTTTACTGGGCGCTGGACAACCACCTCCTCGTATGATGTGTACATGGTGGATACTCGCAAACAGAATAACGGCAATCACAAGAAAGATCCAGTCGAGGATAAACCTCCTGAGACACATGTCGGGGTACGACACCTATGGGATCCCGAGAGATCCCTTTACGATTCGGCGGGGGGAGAGTTATACGCAAAGAGCAGAACCAGTGATCGACGCGGTAAGTTTTTACCCAGGTTCGGGCCGCTGATCAGCGTAAAACCCTACTCCTGCTTTGTGTTCTTATTGATGTTCTTGAGCCCAGCCTTCAGGAGCGCTCGCAATGAACAGTACGTTCAAAGAGCAGCTACGCATGCAGAATGGGCCAAAAATTCTCCTCCTCTGTAGCAGTTGCCTTGGGCCTCCTTTTATATGCTCAAAGGGGTCTCCACAGTGGCAAAATGTACATACACTGAGGTGTAAAGTAGCTACAGGGTATCATACCTAACCCCTGACGGATTAGGACAAACGCATTTAATGCACCGTGAGGTGTCCGTTTAGGTGTCCTCACTTTCTTGGGGATGGAAAAAGGGGCCATCCCATCAGCACCGCTTAAGCTCTCCTCCACTGGCGCGTTGCCACGCATCCAGAGAAGGACCCAGAATGTCAGGCTTTGTCGCTGTGCTGGAGCGGTGGCATAGTGGCAGAATCTCTCCAGGCGCCGATCCTTGCCGGGCACCAATCCTTGCCGGGCGCCGAGCTTTGCTGGGAACCAAGCCTAGCCGGGCGCCGAGGCTTGCCGGGCTCCACGGGCCATCCCGGCAAGGATCTTGCCGGGGAGGCAGGCCTTCGATTTCCAGCTTTGCTTATTTGCTGATTCTCAGATCTCTGACTTGATGATTTCCTTGATGACTTAAATCGACCTCGAGTTGATCCCGGCAAGCCTTGCTGCGAGGACGGCTACAACTGCCCGTGCACAAGTAAGGGGTACTAGTGGCCCAATACTTAGTACACCGTCAGGAGCCCCCGGGCCTGGGCCATACACGAGTGTGAGGCGTTGTTGGGCTAGGCCCAAACAGTGCATGGCCACGCGTGGCAAGGAATTAACTGCTCGTAAAGATCTTGTTTTACTGCGCCCCCACTACGCGCACGGAGCGCGCGATGTGGGAAGTGTGCCAAAAAGGCTGCAAACTGTTTCGCGCCCACAGAGGCGCATTCATATTGGGGGATAAACAAGGTGATCCCACTCCTTCCCCATAAAAAGGAGAAGTCGTGGAGGCGCAAACCCATTTACCCCCCTCTTCTTCCCAATCTGGCCATCGCCATCGCCTTCCTCTGCTCGAGCTCAGAGCGAAACCTTCCTTCCCTTCCGCTCGCCACTCCCGCGCTCGTTCCGTCTTCCGGCCTCCATCTCCACAGTCGCCATGCCGCCCAAGGCCAGCAAAGGCAAGGGCACGAACAAGGAGTCGAAGGCTGAAGTTCCAGAAAGCGAACTGGTGAAGATGCGGAAGGGGCTCGTCGTCTTCCCTCCGACGCTCGACGCCGAAACCTTGAATGGACGATACCAATGCATGTGGGCGAAGGGAACACAAGCTCACCCCGCCACACGCTTAATCCCAGGTGCTAGTTCCAAAGGCGGATCGGACAGATACCCCTTCTTCACTGCGTACTTTTATTGCGGGCTCTGTCCACCTTTTTCCGATTTCTTCAACGACATCATGTATACATACGGCTTCCGCCTTCTTGATTTCACGCCGAATGCCGTATTTTGCATGTCGATCTTTGCCCATCTTTGTGAAAATTTTGCCGGCGTGATCCCCAATTCTGCTCTTTTCCGCCACTATTTCTATCCTCGAATCCAAAAAGGAGAGGCTCTCTCTGGATCTATTGCTTGGATTCCAAGGGCCTGGAACAAAGAGATATACCCAGATGGAGTTTACCGTGAAAAGTGGGACGAGTGGCGGGCCGAATGGTGCTGGATCCAGGAAGTAGATCCTCATCCTTTTTGCCATCCCCGGCGACAGAAGGTGGTCCGCGGCAAGGATTGGGGCGATCTCGCCACAGAAGATGAGAAGCTCACAATCGCCACTACCAGGATCCTCCGGTTGAAGGCTGCCGGGCTGACAATGGAGATGATCGGCTTCGACTTCCTCCGCCGCCGCATCGCCCCTCTGCAGAACAGGGGGAGGCCAGCCTGGGAGTATAAGAATGCAGCGGATGTCATGAGGCTGCGCCCCGGGCTGAACAACAACTTGACTATTATGCAGCTTGGCACTCTCCGCCAAAAGTTATTCCAGCGCGAAGACAAGCACCGGCTGCCGGCAAGGATCGTCCCCTTGTGCAACAACTCTGCAATGGGGTCGATCATTGCCTTCTTGCCGATGTTCAACGCCCACGGCCTTGACCCGACCTGGGTCGAGCCAAGCGAGGAAGAAGCGCAGAAATTCTTCGACAATCTGACGGAGAAGCCTGTCCGGCAAGAGTCAGATCTTATTCGCGCCACCACAGATCAGGAGGTAGCACACATCGCTACCAGAGTGGAGGAAGCGAATCTTGCCGCGGAGGCCGGCAGCGTTGGCTTCACGGAGTGGGAAGCCAGCGATGCAGAGGTGGTGGTGGAGGCAAAACCTACCGAGGAGAGCAAGGTTGCCTGGGAAGAAGGCGGCGCAGTCGCTGAAAACTCATCCGGCGACGACACGGCCGAAGAGGAGACGCGAGAAGAGCCCTCGCGCCCGAAGAAGACAAAGCGTGTCCTTCGGAAAGCCGCATCGGGCGTCCCGGCAAGCCAGCCTACATCGAGCGGCGAATCCCCCGGCAAGAAAGTGGCCGGCAAGACCGGACCGCGGCAGGGGGCCCGTCAACAGCCCGCGCGGCGCGCGAGACCCACACCAGCGGCCACCGCCGGAGCGGCAGGAGGGTCTCGTACAACCGTGCCAGAGGCTGCCCCGGCGCCTGCCACAGCCAAGCGGCCCAGGACCCCTCCTCCACCTCCCCACTCAGACATCACAACGGAGGTCGACTTCGACATCTCCGGCTTCAGTCCGGAGCGAGAGGAAGAAGAGTGAGTACCTGTCACAACTTCCACCTTCCAATCTGCATCAGTCTTACTGACTTACTTGTATTGTTTCTGCAGTGACACAGAAACCTTGCTGGAGATGATGGCGAAGAGGTCAAGGACTTCTACGGGCGACGAGCCCCCGGCAGGCTCCACTAGCGTGCCAGAGACCGTCATCATGAGCCCCGGAGCCTAGTCCTCAACGCAGCCCCCAGCGTAAGTTCATTGTCCCTTTTTCTGTTGGCTGGTGCCGAGGCTTCCATTCTTGTCGCTGATATCTTCGGGTTCGCAGGAGAAGAACGGCAACAAGGAGAAGATTGCCCCATTGTGCCTCCTTCATCGACCGCTCCGCCCACAAGCACATCTCCAGCAAGAGATCCTGCCGACGAGCCCTTCCGGATTGAGGAGGAGCCGACAAGCACGGACTCCGGCAACCCACCCCCGGCAACCGGAGTTGCCGGGAGAGGCGAAGCCACCTCTCGACAGCCCGACGCAGGTACTCGATCGCCTCAGAGTGCTAGTTATTCTTTTCCCCTTACTTCTTTATCTTTGATCACTTCAAAATTTAAAGACTCGATCTTATTCTGACCTCCTCCTTCACCCTTCAGAGTTCTCTGCGATGGAACATATGGACGTCGACGCCGTCATCGAGGAGACCGCCAGGGATGCTGCTGCAGAAGCGGACAGGATCACTGCCAGCGAGGCCACCAAGGATGATGTTGCCGGGGCCGGTGGTGCTCTTGACGGGGAGGCCGCCAAGACAGCACATAAGGAAATCGCGGAAGAACCTGCTGAAGAGGGCGACAGGGAGGCTGGGGACCATACTGACGGCATTCCTGCCGCAGGAGCGCCAGGCGCTCCATCGGCCGCGGAGCCCCCTGTCACTGGTGAGGCGGCCACCGAAGACCAGCCATCAACATCTGACGAGCCCTCATCTAGCAAGTATCTCAAAGTTGGCGAAAACCTATTCATCAACTTGCCAGGGACGGCAAGCACCGAGGCACCAGCCGAAGGAGAAATTTTCGAGGAAATTATTGCCGCTGCCGGGCTCGAAGTTGTTGACGATCCCAACGCTAGCAGTGGCAAGTCTGAAGAGGATCGGCTCCTTCAGGCCATGGGCGAAAACTTCCGCAAACTCCAGGCTCTCCATCGTGCCCGAAAAGAGAAGGCGGACTCCAGAATGGCAGTTGTCGAGGCAGCCGAAGCGGATTTTCAAAGGCGCATCGCACAAATGCAAATCTGGCACGCCGAGGCCCTTCAAGAGCTGGTTGCCGGTCGAGAACAAGTGAGCCAGCAATGGAATGAGGTCCTCCTGAAGCAATCAGACATGGAGAAGGCCCATGATGAAGCTGTTAAAAGGATCGCTGCCGAAGATGCTCTCCTGACGGGGCGCCGCGATGCTCTTGACGCTTTCGAGGAAGATCTCACCGCACGTGAGCAGGCGCTCCACCGCCAAGCTTCGTAGCAAGGATGAAGACATTGAAAATCTTGTCACGCGGCGGACCCAGGAGCTGGAGCAGAAGCACAAGGAGGCGCTCGAAGCTCTAACTGCAAGTCACGCCGGCAAGCTCAAGGAGGCCGTCGATGCTGCCGAAGTTGCAGAGGCCGCCAAGAACGAGCTAAGCGACAAAGTGAAGAGGCTGGAGACAGATCTCGACGAGCATGGCAAGGAGCTCTCGACGCTCAAGGGGAACAGGGAAAAAACCCTCCACTCCTTGGCGGAGATGCAAGTCGCCCTGTCCGACAAGACCAAGCAGCTCTCCTCTGCGGCTGATGATATTGCGGTTCTGGAGCTGAAGCTGACCACGCTGCAGAAATCCCTCGAGGCCGGCAGGGCCCATGAGAAGGCTCTACTCAAGGATATCCAAGGAGAGAGGAACCTGCTCAAGAGTGCCGCCGCTGCCCAAAACGAGTACGAGAAGGGAGTGGAGATCTGGACTGGTCGTCTCATCGCTGCCGCGGAGAAGCTTACCGCAGAACTGTCAATCATGGGCTTGTCGAACTTCAGATATTCTTCCGAGGAAAGAATATCCCCAAGCGCGAGATTGACGATGTTCTTTGAAAGCATCATCAACGCGTTGAGGGTGCTCCAGTCCAGCCGGGCGACCCAACTGGCGAACGAGACTCGCCGGCTTTGCCGGGCTGTCCTTCGCAAGGTGCTCCTCAAGGTGGTGCACAGCAATCCCGGCATCGACCTCTCCAGCGCACTCGGTCACCTGCCAAAGGATGCAAATGTTGAGGCGCTTGAGAAGTGCATCGCGCCGATCCTTGAGAAGGTGGACTCCATCAAAAGGATCGAAGGCCAGCGCAGGGATTGAGTGCTTCCCCTTTTATTCTTGCCGCCATCATCTCATGTAAAAGACAGTTAAGTCTCGAGTTAGGACTGCGGCAACTCATGGATGTAATATAATTTAACTATGTTTAGGCTCATGCTAGCTACTTTCCTTGTCTGATTCCTTTATGTATGGAGTTCATCCTACGCTTACTGAAAAACTTGCCGGCGCGCAACCTGCCGCGAGCGCTGGGTGCGGGACTTCAGCAGCCTGCTGGAGGCACAGCGGCCGGCAAGACTCCTTGGCGTTTTCAGTGCAGCCACTTAAATCGTTGAGCGGACTCGAAACAAAATAAGGGCGCAACTGATTACGACAAGGATTCCTTCACGTGCAGATTTTCCATACAAGAATCGGAATCGTCCAAGGAAATAACTTGGTAATAAAAGAAAAACTTGCTCTGAGTTTTTAGGACTTAGCTTTCTGTCTTTGTCCTTCCTCCGGCAAGCATACGATTCCGAACGTAACCAACTGGTATTCATGTCTCCCTTCCCCCCACCCCCCGGCAAATGTGCACGCGAGGAATCCTTCTGTCTTTAAGAAAAAGAAAGAAGAGAAAATAAAGAGATGAAACCTTGGCGGTTCGTTAGAACTTACCGGGATCAGGTGTTATACAACATCTTAGACAAAGTTGCATATATGAATGTGAACATGAGAATCAATAAGGAAATGTACAACACTTAAATTTATTCATCTGTGCTCAGGGTCTGCGCCTGGCTTTGTACAAAGGATCACATGCCTTGCCGGCAAGACTTGTACAAAAAGGTGGTTGCCGGGAGCCCCCGGCAACCGCGCCTCATGGATAGAACTTGCGAAGATGTTCGATATTCCAGGAATTACTCACTGGAATGCCATCCTCGGTCTCCAAGCGGACAGCGCCAGGCCTGGTGACTCGTACTATCCGATAAGGGCCTTCCCACTTTGGCGTCAACTTGTTTGAATTCTTGGCGGACTGAATCCGTCGAAGAACAAGGTCGCCTTCCTCAAGGCTTCGGGCATGAACTTTGCGGCTATGATAGCGGCGCAAAGCTTGCTGATAGCGTGTAGCTCGCACAGCAGCCTGAAGACGATTCTCCTCAAGGAGCACAGCGTTATCTTGCCGCAGTTGCTCTTGCTCGAGCTCATCATAAGCGAGCACTCGAGGAGATCCGTATATGAGTTCCGTGGGGAGAACTGCTTCCGCTCCATACACTAGAGCGAAGGGCGTCTGGCCGGTGGCTCGATTTGGTGTCGTTCTGATTGACCAAAGAACCGCCGGCAACTCATCAATCCAGCGTCTTCCGCACTTTTTCAGCCTGTCAAAAGTTCTGGTCCTGAGACCGCGCAGCACTTCAGCATTGGCCCTCTCCGCTTGGCCGTTGCTTCTCGGGTGAGCAATAGAGGCAAAACAAATCTTGCCGCCAAGGTCTTGGACGTACTGCATGAAGGTGCGACTTGTGAACTGCGTGCCGTTGTCGGTGATGATCCTGTTGGGCACACCGAAACAGCAAACAATTCCTTTGAAGAACTTGACAGCCGACTGCGCTGTCACCTTCCTCACTGCTTCCACCTCCGGCCACTTTGTGAACTTGTCGATAGCAACGTACAATTACTCAAAGCCCTCGGCAGCACGGGGGAAGGGGCCCAGTATGTCGAGCCCCTAGACCGAAAATGGCCAGGAGAGAGGGATTGTTTGAAGAGCTTGAGCTGGCTGATGTAATTTCTTCGAATGAAGCTGGCACGCTTCACACCTGGTTACTAGTGCAGTCACATCCTGGAGGGCAGTGGGCCAAAAGAAACCTTGCCGGAATGCTTTCCCGGCAAGCGCTCTTGACCCTATGTGAGAACCACATATGCCCCCATGAATCTCTGCCAACAGCTGTAGTCCATCCTCCCGAGAAATGCACTTCAATTTCACACCGTTTGGTCTCTTTCTGTACAGGACATCATCGACGAACTTGTACATAACAGACCGACGGGCTACTCTCTCCGCTTCTTCTTGTTCCTCAGGGAGTTCACCTGTCTGAAGGAAATGGACAATGTGCTGCGCCCATGCTGGAGCCTGAGGCTCGACACCTAGGACTAAAGGCATCTCATCCGTCGGGGAAACATTTGTCTCGACAGCAAGGGCCTGAGACCCTGCCGGAGCCTGTTGTTCCCCGGCAAGCGCGTCGATCCCGGCAACTTCCTTGCCGGCGGCTCCGGGGAGCTCTGTCGGGAAGTACTGGCTAGAGTTCAACTTTCTTCTCTTTTCTTGCCGCATTGATGGTGCCACAGATGGTTGAGTCAATTGGAGCACAAAAGTTCGTGGTTCCACAGGCAACTTGAGGGCAGCACGCTTTGACAGGTCGTCAGCAACGCTGTTGTCGGCACGAGGGACATGCTCCATTTGGAGACCGTCAAAGCGCTCTTCCAATTTCCTCACTTCATCTACGTAGGATTGCATCAACGGACTTTGATAGTTCTTGTTGACCTGCCTGACGACAAGCTGTGAGTCACCTTTGATAATGAGCTTTTTGATACCAAGGTCTGCGGCGATCCTAAGACCGGCAAGCAAACCTTCGTACTCTGCAGTGTTGTTGGTTGAACTCTCCCGGGGAAAATGCATTTGGACTACATACTTGAGGTGCTCTTCGGTGGGTGCAACAAGCAGCACACTGGCACCGGCGCCTTGCAGCGAAAAAGCCCCGTCAAAGTACATAACCCATTGCTGATCGATTTCCTTGCCGGGGAGACTTGTTTCTTGAACTTCTTCGTCTGGCGTCGGGGTCCATTATGCAATGAACTCCGCCAAGGCCCTTCTCTGAATTATGGAAGTACTTTCAAACTTAAGACGAAAGCTGGACAGCTCCAACGCCCACTCCATGATCCTGCCGGTTGCCTCCGGATTTTGCAAAATCCGTTGCAACGGAATGCGAGTGACGACGGTGATCTCATGTGCTTGAAAATAATGGTGCAGCTTTCTTGAGGCCATAAGGAGGCCGAAAAGCAACTTCTGTACACCAGAATATCTTGACCTAGCCCCTTGTAAGAGGGAGCTAACAAAATAAATTGGGCGCTGCACCACCTTTTTCTTCTGCACGGGTTCTTCTGTTTGCGCAGATCCTGTCTTGCCGGGATCAACCCTTGCCGGGGAAGATCTTGCCACGTCATCTGGCGGTCCTGCCGTTGATGTTGCCTCCTCATCAGCTTCCCTCTGCGCCACCAGCGCAGCACTAACCACTTGATTTGTCGCCGCCAGATACAGCAGCAACGGTTCTTGTGGTTTAGGTGCGACTAGCGTCGGCGGAGAAGAAAGGTATTTCTTTAAATCTTGCAGCACCGCCTCCGCTTCCGGGGTCCATTTCATTGGACCTGCATTCTTCAAAATTTTGAAGAAGGGCAGGGCGAGCTCAGCAGATTTGGAAATAAACCTGCTTAGAGCAGCAACACAGCCGGCAAGACGACGCACATCCTTGACGCGTCTCGGCGCTTCAATTTGCTCAATGGCTCTGATCTTGTCGGGGTTAGCTTAGATACAAAGAATCCGAGGAGCTTGCCGGAAGGAACACCGAACATGCACTTCTCAGGATTGAGCTTCAAGTTGATCTTGCGCAAGTTCGCAAATGTTTCTTCTAAGTCTTGAATGAGCATTGCTTTATCCTTAGTTTTGACCACTATATCATCCATATACGCCTCCATATTTCTATGGAGTTGTGGCTCAAAACCAATCTGGATTGCTCTGGCAAATGTTGAACCAGCACTTTTCAACCCGAAAGGCATTCGTATAAAACAATACGTACCACATGGGGTGATAAAGGCGGTCTTCTCTTCATCTTCCTTTGCCATAAAAATCTGATGATACCCTGAATAGGCATCAAGGAAGGACAGGAGATCACAACCAGCGGTGGCATCCACAATCTGGTCGATGCGCAGCAAGGGAAAAGGATCTTTTGGACAAGCTTTATTGATATCTGTATAATCGATACAAAGCCTCCATTTCCCGTTCGCTTTCCGCACTACAATCGGATTGGCCAACCAGGTTAGATGAAGCACTCCTTTGACCAGTCCTGCCGCCTCCAGCTTCTTAATTTCTTCGGCAATGAATTCTTGCCGCTCCAAAGCCTGTTTCCTCACCCTTTGCTTGACGGGCCGCGCATGAGGACAGACAGCAAGGTGGTGCTCAATCACTTTCCTGGGAACACCGGGGATGTCAGACGGTTGCCATGCAAACACGTCGACATTCGCCCGCAGGAAAGCAACGAGCGCGCTTTCCTATTTGTCATCTAGGGTGGAACTTATGGTGAAAGTTCCCCCCATCCCGTCCTCCCTGGCAGGCACCTTCTTGGTTTCCGGTGGGGCAGCCTTGGACTTCTTGTTCTTGCCGGTGGAACTCTCTGGCACGTCTTCGACGGAAGTGCAGCACTCCGAGGAGGTGCGCTTGCCGGAGTTGGCGCCAGGGTTCCTGCCGGTCTTCTTCTTCCCCCCGGGAGTTCCAGCGGCAGGAGCAGATGCCTTGATGGCAGGTGCTGCAACTGCTTCCCGGTAAAGTTGGTCGGCACAGATGAGCGCATCCTTCTTATCGGAATGGATAGTGATGATGCTCAACGGCCCAGGCATCTTCAAGACGTTGTATGCGTAGTGTGATGCCGCCATAAACTTAGCCAGCGCTGGTGGACCAAGGATCCCATTGTATGACATGGGGATCTTGGCGACATCAAACACCACATTTTCGGTCCTGAAGTTAAGCTCGCTGCCAAATGTTACCGGCAACGTGATCTTGCCCTTAGGCTGGGTTCTTCCCGGGTTGACCCCATGAAACGTACCCGTTTCCTCGAGGTCTTCGTCGGGAATCTGAAGCTTTGTGAGCACATCTGGTGAGATTAAGTTTAGGCCGGCCCCGATGTCAACTAACATCTTCGTCACCTTGAGGTTGCGAATTGTCGGGGAAACCAACAATGGCAAACACCCGACCGCAGTTGTGCAATCAGGGTGATCCTCGGCGTCAAAGATGATAGGCGTGCTGGACCACTTCAGAAGCCTACATGCATCGGGGGATGGCTCTGCCGCATTAACCTCCCGCACCCACTATTTAAGTTGGCGGTGGGAAGAATGCAGCGAGGCACCCCCATCAATGCACATAGCCTCCGTAGCCTTCTGGAATTCCTGCTCACGAGATTCGTCATCTTCTTCATCATCATCTCCTTCTTTATCTCGGCCCCGAGCGGGCCGATCCTTCTGCTGTTTGGCCTTGCCGCGGCGACCCCCTCGGCCACCGCGTTTCTTGCCGGACCCCTCAGCACCATCTTGGGCCTTCTCCTTGTCTCGCCTCTCGTATTCGGCCTTCTGCTTCTCGGCAAGCTGCTCAACTTGCCGGCAGTTCTGGAGATCATGGCCCTTAGTGCGATGGATCTTGCAGTACTGCTTGCCGGAGTTCTCTGATTTGTCGGCAGCCGCCAAGGCCTGACAGGAAGGGCACCCGGCAAGATCCTTGCCGGGGTCACCAACCTTGGCCTTCTTGGCGGCGCCAGGGTTGTCGGATTCCTTGACAGCAAGCACGGCCTTGCCTCCGCGCTTCCTGTTCCGCCGTCGGCCTTTCCTTGATGGAGCCGCGACATCTTCTTCTTCTGAGTCGCCTGCCGCACCTACAGCCTCACCGGGGAGTTTCCTCCCCTCCTCAGCTCGAGCGCACTTGTCGGCCAAAGTGTAAAGCTCGGCAATACTCCTGACTTTGTTCATTGCCAGCTCTTCCCGCATCCTGCGGTTACGCACGTTCTGATGGAACGCGCTAATGACAGCGGCAGGATGAACGTCAGGAATATTGTATTGCACCCGGCTGAATCTCTGCATAAACTTGCGCAGGGACTCGCCCTCCTTCTGAGGGATGATGTGCAAATCACTTTCTTGGCCAGGAGCTTGGTGGGCTCCAACAAAGGCGCCAACAAACTGATGGCACAGATCCGACCAGGAAGAAATAGAATCCTCCGGCAGATGCATCAACCACGACCTAACGTTGGGTTTGAGCACCAACGGGAAGTAGTTGGCAAGTATCTTGTCATCTCGGCCCCCGGCAGCTTGCACCGCAATGGTGTAGATGCTCAGGAACTCCGAGGGATGGGTCTTGCCGTCATATTTCTCCGGGACCTCTGGCTTGAAGGTTCGGAGATTGGGCCACTGGACTTGCCGCAGCTCACGGGTAAACGCTGGAGGTCCTACCTCGTAAGGCAAGTCTCCTACGTTCCCTGGCGCGGGCTCGTCGACAACCGGCCCCGCGCGCTTATCAGACTGATAGCGCGCTTCCCATCGCCGCTCGATGGTTGTTCGAGCGTCCTCCTTGCCTCGTTCCTGGAGAACCAGACGCTAATCACGGCACATCCGTGGATCGGACGACGCCGTGGAAACTTCTTCATGGCGGTCGACTTGCTGAGTCGTCGGCCGCTGCTGACGCCGCGGAGGAGAGTGCACTGTAGTTGCACCACCTCCGGTTTTCTCTGCACCGGCTCGCGTCGGATCGATGGGCCTCCGCTGAGAGGGCCCTGCCTCTTGCGGTCCATCTTGTTAGCGAAGCCGATAAGGCTCTGGATAGTAGCTCGCCACTCCTCCATCTTCTCCGGGGCGGGAGGAAAATCGAGGAGCAGTTGTGCACGTGCCAAGGCTTCCGCTGGCGTAGGTGGCGGCGACAAGTGCGAGGTACGTGAGGTGCTCTGACTCCTAACCAAGTTAGAAGGAGCACCGCCACGGTCACGCGACCGTGCACCACCTTCGCCGACAGCTTGGTGTGCATGCTGGTCCCACGCATCTTGGGATCTATGCGCAGAAACCTTTTCGTGGGGACACCCCGAACCACCAGCGCCATGATGTCGCTCATCTCGCACGACCTGGGTAGGTCGCGAGGCTTGCGCCGGCGCGGGAGCTCCAGCAGGCGCCCTTCGATCCCTAGAGTTTGTTGTGCCACCCGTAGGCAACACAACGCCATCTCTAGATCCAGTGGCGCGCAAGTTACCACTGCCACTGCGAACGATACCGCTCGCTCGGCTTGGGTCACCAGAACGCCGCGGGGGTTCCAGTCCTCTTCCTTCTGCACCCACACCACCGCCTGTCTGCGAAGGCGCAGGCAAAGCAGATCCGGACGGTTGTGCTGTCGCAGCGTTCTTCTTCTTGGGCGGCATGACGATGAAGATGATGAAGGAACTAAGGCGTCTACCACCAGATCAGGTTCACGCAACCTTCAATCCCCCTACCTGGCGCGCCAAAGATGTCGGGGTACGACACCTATGGGATCCCGAGAGATCCCTTTACGATTCGGCGGGGGGAGAGGTATACGCAAAGAGCAGAACCAGTGATCGACGCGGTAAGTTTTTACCCAGGTTCGGGCCGCTGATCAGCGTAAAACCCTACTCCTGCTTTGTGTTCTTATTGATGTTCTTGAGCCCAGCCTTCAGGAGCGCTCGCAATGAACAGTACGTTCAAAGAGCAGCTACGCATGCAGAATGGGCCAGAAATTCTCCTCCTCTGTAGCAGTTGCCTTGGGCCTCCTTTTATATGCTGAAAGGGGTCTCCACAGTGGCAAAATGTACATACACTGAGGTGTATAGTAGCTACAGGGTATCATACCTAACCCCTGACGGATTAGGACGAACGCATTTAATGCACCGTGAGGTGTCCGTTTAGGTGTCCTCACTTTCTTGGGGATGGAAAAAGGGGCCATCCCATCAGCACCGCTTAAGCTCTCCTCCACTGGCGCGTTGCCACGCATCCAGAGAAGGACCCTGAATGTCAGGCTTTGTCACTGTGCTGGAGCGGTGGCATAGTGGCAGAATCTCGCCAGGCGCCGATCCTTGCCGGGCACCAATCCTTGCCGGGCGCTAGGGCTTGCCGGGCGCCGAGCTTTGCTGGGAACCAAGCCTTGCCGGGCGCCGAGGCTTGCCAGGCTCCATGGGCCATCCCGGCAAGGATCTTGCCGGGGAGGCAGGCCTTCGATTTCCAGCTTTGCTTATTTGCTGATTCTCAGATCTCTGACTTGATGATTTCCTTGATGACTTAAATCGACCTCGAGTTGATCCCGGCAAGCCTTGCCATGAGGACGGCTACAACTGCCCGTGCACAAGTAAGGGGTACTAGTGGCCCAATACTTAGTACACCGTCAACACAGCCAAAGCGCCGACGTCAGCGGCACCGCTCTAAATCACGCCGTGGAAAAGACAGAAATACCGGCACTTGGAGGATAGCAACTATCTTCCACTCTCTGAAGATGAGATGGACTGATGTCCTGGCAGCCGAGGAATACAGACTCGAGCGCCCCATTAAAAGTTATCCGAGGCGTAAACTGCTACCCCAATTCAACGACGAGGCACTTGAGCCCATGCCATCAACACATAATGCGGCTGACCGACCACTACGTGGCCGGGACAAAGCGGCAACTCAAGCCGAATACCAGCCCATACTCCCTCGCCGCAAAAGCAGAAACATAACATCCCGGGGTCATACATATGACTTGCGGCAGGACCAGGACAATAGAGCAGGTCAGTCCAGATCAATTTATGGATCGCGGGGGCATGCCCTGGCGCGCGACGACGGCTATCAAGCCAGACATGACAAACATAACCGCGCCCGGGCCGAAGACTGCCGACGAACTCAATCCGAACTATGTCGCGACGTGGCCCGATATAGAGGCGCCGCACACCCCCTCTGCTTCAGTGATGAAGTAATGGAGCACGAATTCCCAGAAGGGTTTAAACCCATAAATATCGAATCATATGATGGAACAAAAGATCCCGCGGTATGGATTGAGGATTTTCTTCTCCATATTCATATGGCCCACGGTGATGACCTTCACGCCATCAAATACCTCCCATTAAAACTCAAGGGGCCAGCTCGGCACTGGTTAAACAGTCTGCCTGAAAACTCTATTGGCAGCTGGGAGGACTTGGAAGACGCCTTCCGCGACAACTTCCAAGGCACATATGTACGACCTCCGGATGCCGATGACTTAAGTCACGTAGTTCAACAGCCTGGAGAGTCGGCCAGGAAATTCTGGACCAGGTTCCTAACTAAAAAGAACCAGAAAGTCGACTACCCGGATGCCGAAGCCCTAGCGGCCTTTAAGCATAGCATCCGCGACGAATGGCTCGCTCGTCACCTCGGCCAAGAAAAGCCGAAGTCCATGGCAGCCCTCACGGCACTCATGACCCGCTTTTGTGCGGGCGAGGATAGTTGGCTAGCTCGTAGCAATAACACTGCAAGCGATGCCGGTACCTCCGAAGCTAAGCATAGCAATGGCAAGCCCCGACGCAACAGGCACAAGCGCCGAAGCAATGGTGGCACTGCCGATGACACGGCGGTCAACGCCGGTTTCAGTGGCTCCAAGTCCGGCCAGCGGAAGAAGCCATACAAAGGAAACAATCTGAGCTCATCCAGCTTGGGCCGCATACTCGATCGTCCATGTCAGATCCACGGCACCCCTGATACACCAGCCAATCATACCAACAGAGACTGTTGGGTTTTTAAACAGGCCGGCAAGTTAAATGCCGAACACAAGGAGATGGGGTCGCAAAGCGAGGACGATGACGAGGAGTCGCATCCGCCGAACACAGGAGGACAGAAGAACTTCCCTTCCCAGGTTAAAACGGTGAACATGATATACGCCACTCATATCCCCAAAAGGGAGCGCAAACGAGCGCTCAGGGACGTCTACGTGATGGAGCCAGTCACCCCAAAGTTCAACCCATGGTCTTCCTATCCGATCACCTTCGATCGCAGGGACCATCCGACCAGTATTCGTTGTGGCGGTTCAGCCGCACTGGTACTTGATCCAATTGTTGATGGATTCCATCTCACGCGCGTCCTTAAGGATTAAACCCACAAAAACTTCCTTTAAAGGAGTAATACCAGGTGTAGAGGCCCGCTGTACGGGCTCAATCACACTAGAGGTTGTCTTCGGATCTCCGGACAACTTCAGAAGCGAAGAGTTGATCTTCGATATCGTCCCCTTCCGCAGCGGCTATCATGCACTGCTCGGACGAACCGCATTTGCTCGATTCAATGCGGTGCCACACTATGCTTATCTCAAGCTCAAGATGCTGGGTCCACGCGGTGTCATAACAGTTAATGGAAACATGGAGCGCTCCCTCCGTACCGAGGAGCACACCGCGGCCTTGGCAGCGGAAGTACAGAGCGGCCTTGCCAAGCAGAATCTTAATTCAGCGGCCAAGCTCCCGAACACTGTCAAGCGGATCCGGACTACTCCGCAACATAACAGTCCGGCTCGTCAGGAGTTAGACTAGCAATCCGGCCTCCGTCTCTGTCCCGGCCAAATGGCGGCATACGTACCACGCGTACATAACTACACACTTAAAATACCATGGGCATAGATGGAGGCATAACTATATTGTGGTCCATAATATGGCTCGACCTCTCCTGGACACACGTACTCTCACTTTTTCTTTTTCATCCTTTTCAGGTTTCTTTTCCACAGGCCCCTCAAGACGGCCTGATCATCGGTCCTTTCGAAGGATAGATACACCAAGACAGCAAGAAGCATTGCGGTATACGGGAATCTCTTGGAAGTCTTTTTGACGATCACTCTACCTGTTCTCAGGAACCTCACACAGCTCTCCCTTGGTCATGGCATGTAAAATAGCCTTGTTGCTTATTGCACTTCTTATACGCTTTAACGTATTCATAAATTTCTAATGGAACCAGTTCGCGGCCCAACTTCTGTGGCACTAGCTTACTACTTCATTTTTTCTTGATAATCTTATCCATTGCACCCGTACACTTTGGTATGGCCTAAATTCGCCAGGGGCTTTATTGCGCCCCATATTACAGCAACAAAGTCCGAACACTTTTTATAGTATAGTTCGGCACCCCGAATTTAGCATTATATGCATTGGCTCCGAATCATGTCTTTGGTCAATAGTTGGGTTGCCCGGCTCCTGTGCTTACTACCTTACGTTCCGCTATATCGGCTAGGGTAGTAAAGGGAGAACTACTGCGATTGTGCCCTGGTTCGTCCGGATGAGCACCTCAGTAGAGAAAGCCGAAAACTGACTGTCATGATGCAGCGTGAGCCGGTCAGCTCTTCGGAGGTTACAAATCTTTTGCGATTTTTTCCGCATTATGCGAAGAATCGGTCTCTACCCGATCCGGTGTTTACAACACCCTAGTTCGGATTGACGAATACTAGGGGCTGCGCCTAAATCTCCATTATAAAACTCCTATGGCTAAGTGAGGGTGATAAAACCACATAGTCCGGTTGCCTGGTTCGTTGCACTAAACACCTCCTTCAAGGACCAAACTTTGGATAAAGAGTGTTTAGATTTTATCCCGAACACCCCCGTGCTACCTACGTGGGGGCTGAAGCCGACGACTGGCCAACTCTCAGATTTAATAAAACGGCCGCACAGGAGGAAAAATATTGATATAAACAACTAACATTGTATTACATATTAGTTTTGTTTCATTGTGCAGGACAGGATAACATATTCATCCGAAGATAATGTCTTTTGCACACTGCTCCGCTACAATGCGGGATCCCTCCAGGACATCGTCAAAATATCGCTCGGGCGTGCGGTGCTCCTTGCCCGCGGGCGGTCCCTCGGTCGCGAGCTTGACGGCGTTCATCTTCGCCCACTGTATCTTGACACGGGCGAAGGCCATCTGCGCACCTTCGATGCAGACCGACCGCTTGATGGCATCAAGCCAAGGGCAGGCAGCAACCAGCCGCTTCACGAGCCTGAAGTAGCTTTGGGGTATGGCTTCGGCAGGCCATAGGCGGATTGTCAAATCCTTCTTGGCCAATTCAGCCGCCCTATGCAGTTCGGTCAACTGTTTCAGCTAATCGCTGAGGGGCACCGGATGCTCTGGCGCAAGGTATTGCGACCAAAACAGCTTCTCCGTTGAGCTCCCCTCTTCGGCTCGGAAGAATTCCACAGCATCTGCAATGCTGCGCGGCAGATCCGCAAACGCTCCTGGAGAACTCCAAATCCGGGTCAGTAAAAGGTACCTTTTCTTCACAAATTTGCTTTGCATAATAAAGGCCTTACCCGCCGCGATTTTCCTGGCCTCTTGGATTTCTTGGAGGGCACCCTGGGCTTCAACCCGGGCCTCTTGTGCACTCTGGTGGGCCTTAGCAAGCTCGAACTCTTGATCCGTAATCTTGTGCTCCAAGGACTCGCATTTGTTTACAGTGTCCTGGAGCTCTTGTTGGACCTCACCGACCCTGGCCTCGTGTCTTTCGCGGACGGATTATTCCTCCGTCGCTCTCTTCTGGGCCTCAGCCAGCGCCTTTTTAAGGGCCTCCACCTTGGTGGCCGCTCCTACAAATATCATGGCACTATGGTCAATACAAATCTTGTATCCTTTCTGATATACAGAAGGTCATGGCATACCTTGCCTATCCTCCAGCTGCTTTTTCACACAGCCGAGTTCTTCTTCGGCCCGCTCCAGACTCTGCTTCAGTCCGGAGACTTCAGCAGCATGGGAGGCCGTAGCCAGCAGCGAAGCCTGCTTTTTCACACAGACACGTATGGTTAGTCTCCTGCGAAAATTGTTTAATCCTCTGTCCGGCTTTTCTTTTCGACCACCGGACAGTGTCTCAGGGGCTACTATCTATACTGTGATATTCTTTTTACATAATTGCGTTTCATACCTCAAAACCTGTTAGAAGGCTTGTGCAGGCTTCGGTCAGACCACTCTTCGCGGACTGAATCTTCTCAATCATTGTACCCATGAGGGTACGGTGTTCCTCTACAATGGAAGCACTTCGCAGCGCTTCCAGTAGGGCGTTCGGTGCCTCTGGTTGGACAGAGGTCACCGGTGGAATAGGCACACCCCCTTCTTTCGAAGGAGGCTGCTTGCCGGATTCCGGAGCCGTATAGGTCTCTGAAACCGTATTCGGCTGAGGGCCGAATTGGACCTGGCCCCCATTGCCAGGCTCCATGGGGATTTGCTCCCCCATGTGTCCGACGGCCGAGGTTTCATTCTCTGGCGCTGTGCTGATGGCCTCCTGCGTTTCTCCCTGGCCTGGGATCCTTTGGGACAACACCTCGGTGTCATCCATGGCCTTGGGAGAGGAGGCCGCTGGAAGGGACCCGCTGTCCATCACCTTCGGGTCCAGCGAATTCCCCGAGGATGAGGATCACTCGAGGTCGGAACGAACCGGGCTGCAAGTACATGATTCAACATGTTAAAATAATGGAGAAAAGAGGCTGGATATATGAATGCATCAGGGTCTTTGAGTACTCATGATCCGGCCAGGGGCTTATCTCGGGGGCGCGGCTCTGGGCTGTTGTCGACGTCCCACGCGGAGTTATCCGCGAGGGAGACCTTCCCCTTCTTGGACGCCTCTGCCTCCAGATTTATGGAGGCTGCCCTTTTCTTCCTTCCCCCCTCAGGGGGAGAGTTGCTTTCCTCCTCCTCCTTGTCGTCCTCTGCGGCGGAGGAGTGAGACTCGGCGTCTTCGGACGTCATGTCCGAAGTTCCCTTGTGACGGAGACCACTTCTGTTCTCCTTGGCCTTTTTCTTGGCCTTCTTCTCCGGCGCCTGGTAGGGCACCGGGACCAGCATCTTCATCAGAAGCGGGATGGCTGGTTCCTCGGGCAGCGGAGCCGGACACTTGATCTGCTCTGCCTTCTTTGTCCAGACCTGAAAAAATAAATAGGGAGGCTTAGGCATTTTCCCTGAGTAGGCAAGTAAAGAATACACCTTGAAAACACGAAAAACTTACCGGACTGGTGGGATGGGCCAGGTCGTGCCCACGGTCCTCGGTCATCTCCGGCCATTTCTCGCTGGCCTTAAAAATCACCTTCTAGATGTCTTCGTGCGTAGTTCCGAAGAACTGTTGCAGGGTCTGGTGCTCGGCCGGATCGAACTCCCACAAATGGCAAGTCCGTCTTTGTCATGGAAGGATCCGGCGAACTAGCATCACCTGGATCACATTGACAAGCTTAATGTTCTTATCCACCATGCTCTGGATACGCGCCTGTAGCGCTATTAGCTCGTCCGACGATGACCAATTCAGGCCCTTCTCTAGCCATGAGGTGAGCCGCATTGGGGCTCCGGACTTGAATTCGGGAGCCGCGGCCCAGGTGGTGTCGCGGGGCTCTGTGATATAGAACCACAGTTGTTGCCACCCTTTGACGGTCTCCACAAAGGTACCTTTGGGCCTTGTGACGTTAGGCATCTTGCTCACCATGGCACCTCCGCACTCTGCGTGTTGGCCATCCACCACCTTCGGCTTGACGTTGAAAATCTTGAGCCATAGTCCGAAGTGAGGTGGGATCCAAAGGAAAGCCTCGCACACGACAATAAATGCCGAGATGTTGAGGAAAGAATTTGGGGCGAGATCATGGAAATCTAGCCCGTAGTAGAACATGAGTCCGCGGACGAAAGGGTGGAGTGGAAACCCTAACCCGCGGATTAAGTGGGGGATGAACACCACCCTCTGATGAGGCTTGGGGGTGGGGATGATCTGTCCCTTGGCCGAAAGCTGATGGGCGATTTCCTTGGCCAAATACCCCGCTTCTCGGAGCTTCGCGATGTACTTCTCCTTGACGGAGGAGGCCATCCACTTGCCTTGCGCTCCGGATCTGGACATGGTCGGAGTGCTTCTTTGAGGCGGAAAAGATGAGAACTTGGGTGCTGGAGCTCGAGAATGGAGAGGCAGAGAAAGAGAAGGCGTCGGTGAAAGCGATGAATCCTTATCTCCTTATAAAGGCAGTGAATATCAAGCGCCTCCCCACTCGCCTAAAAACTCGCCTATTCCCAAGGGCCGTGCAGATGGCGCGGTTGGATTACCCACGCCCGTATTGATGAGAATCCCGCAATAAAGGGACACGATCTCTGCTGTGACAAGGCGTGCCACTGGAAAACCGCATCTTAAAGCGTGGAGCGGGAGGCTAAAAAACAGTTCGAAATAATGATCATGCAGGAATGTGGTGTCGCGTTATATAAATTGTCAGCGGATTGGACTCGTGAAATATTATACTCTCTGTGGTTATGTGTGGTACTTGTTTTGTAGAGCCGGACACATTTTCTGCGCTCGGAGTCTATTTTGGAGTATTCGGAGGAGGAACCCGCCTTGCAATGCCGAAGACAATCTGCGTGCTGGACACATCGTCATTGAAGCCTGGTTCAGGGGCTACTGAGGGAGTCCTGGATTAAGGGGTCCTCGGGCGTCCGGGCTACGTAATGTGGGCCAGACTGATGGGCCATGAAGATACAAGACAGAAGACTCTCTCCCGTGTCCGGATGGGGCTCTCCTTGGCGTGGATGGCAAGCTTGGCGTTCGGATATGAAGATTCCTTTCTCTGTAACCGACTTTGTGTAACCCTAGTCCCCTCGGTGTCTATATAAACCGGAGGGTTTAGTCCGTAGAGGCAATCATAGTCGCAATCATAATCAGACAGGCTAGACTTCTAGGGTTTTAGCCATTACGATCTCGTGGTAGATCAACTCTTGTAATACGCATATTCATCAATATCAATCAAGCAGGACATAGGGTATTACCTCCATAGAGAGGGCCCGAACCTGGGTAAACATCGTGTCCCCCGTCTCCTGTTACCATCGACCTTAGACGCACAGTTCGGGACCCCCTACCCGAGATCCGCCGGTTTTGACACCGACAACGGGTGGACAAAAGGGTCGCCAATATTTTGGCTACCCCGGGCAAGATCCAAACAGCCCCTTCCAGCCCCACCCCTCCCAGCACATTCAAATCCCTCGTTCACCGTGAAATTTTGCCATGTGTTTTTTTCATGGATATTTTGCTGTGTGAAAACAAATTTAAATATGAACGAATAATCGGTGTCCGCGGTCTTCTGCCGGGACATAGTTGGATGGCCTCATAGTAGTAGTAGTGTAGAGTACTAGTACTACTAGATAGTGAGTATTTACTACAGTATCATGTACTCCCTCCATTCCCAAATATTTGTCTTTCTAGACTTTTCAAATGGACTACAACATTCGGATGTATGTAGACATATTTTAGAGTGTAGATTCACTCACTTTGCTTCGTATGTAGTCACTTGTTGAAATCTCTAGAAAGGCAAATATTTAGGAACGGAGGGAGTACGTACTAATTGCAACGCATGCATGTGTTAGCAGTATAATGACCACGTACGAATTTGATGGTAAGATTTGTGTAAGTTGGATGTCATATTATTGCTCTAACATGTGGTCAAAGTTAGCCTCCAAAACACATTTTAGACCCTATATGGATTGAGGGAGTACATGCATTGCTGAGGTTTCTCTTAATCCTTGCGTGCAACATTTTTATTGAAGCTTGAAATGTGAACATGTGAATGGGAGGGACTACTACAACCCTTCCAAAAGAACTGTAGTACTAATGGTATCCTACTCCCTCCGTTCACCATCTCACATGCTCAGTACTTTTGCGAACTATGGAAGTAAATTTATTCCACCACTCAGCATCTATTTTGGATACATTGTGGATTTCAAATTGAGTCATATAGACCGGAAAGTAGGCACTTAGGGCATCCACAATGTATGCTTTTTGTTTCCTCTAAGCCCTCTCTCTCCTCTTAGAGGCAGGCCTCTATACATTGCATGAACTGCCTCTAACAAAAAATTGGCTAGCATCGCGTCTAACCATAGAGGCTGCCTCTAACAATGTAACAATCCATCTGGTCCCATTTGTCAGCCTTAGGAAGCATAATAAAGTACAAGAGAAGTAGTACTGATTGGACAGATGTGGTGCTAATGAATACTTTTTAAATTTCAGCTAGGGTCCACCTTAGAGGCTGGTTAGAGTCTCTATACATTGAGGTCTTTTCATTTGATAAGAGGCAAACCATGTGGGGCCTACGTTAGAGGCAAGGCTCTATACACTGGAGATGCTCTGTAGTACTAGTTTTGATGTGTCTTGTCAACTCGCAGAACGAGGAGAAGCTTGCTTAGTACACCCTCTCCCCCGCCCACGGGTGCGGTGGCTCGCAGAGTCGCAGGACGAGGAGAAGCTTGCTTACTACGCCTACGCCCGCTCCCTCGCTCACGCGCGCGGTGGCTCGCAGGATGAGGAGAAAATTTTACTACTCCCTCCGTTAGACATATACTCCCCTACCTTGGTTAGAGAGATTATCATATTGTTTTAAATATATGTCTTTTAGTAGTAGGAGTAGTACAGTGGTAGGAGTAGTACTTTAGCAATTTCCTTGGAGTCCGTGGTGCAGCAAGCTACCCAAGGCTATGTTACTACTCCCTCCTTTCCGGTTTATAAGACTAGCCACAGAGGGAGTAACTTCAGCAGTAACATCGAGTCCAACTCAGCAAATTTGCTTATGTGGCAATGAGTTAATGAGGAGAGAGGTAGTTTGAGTAACTTAGCTAGTTACTGTAACATCACATGTCTCAATGCAATATGAGTCTATAACCTAATAAATGAAGCTTTGCATGACACCACACTTATGTTACTACCCACTATGAAGGTAGTAACATAGTCTAGGGATATGTGTATGTTACTAGTGTATGTTACTCTCCATTGTGGCTAGTCTAAGGCTGCCCATAATGAGAGTATCATAAGTAGTATCATGCATGCCAACTAAGCAATGTTGATGAGGTGGCATAGAATTAAATGAAGAAAGATATGGTTGAGTATCATATCATGATACCGTATCTTATTAAATGATGTGCTACTTTGTGTCATGCATGGTAATAAATGTAGTCATCTATAATACCAATATATGATACTAGGCACTACGGATGTAGTATCATACACTAGTATCATATGCATAATATACTAGTACATGATACTCTCCATTACAACTAGCCTAAGGCTCAATTTCAAAATCTCTCCAACCAAGGTAGACGGTGAGTGGTGGAATTAATTTCGTAGTTTGCACAAGTACTTAATTAGTACGCTCATTTTTCTCAAAACGTTATGTTTATGGATGCATTAATTACAACAAATGCATGCATGACCACTAAATTTCCATGAACTTCTACATGCATTGGTGAGTTTTCTCTTGATACTGCTTGCATCGGGTGATTTAATGCACCTCGAAATCCAAACATGTGATGGTAAGTACTAGAAGAATTGAGACTTATAAAACGGAAAAACGAATTTTTTTCGAGGAGCCCTATAAACCGGAAAGGAGGGAGTAGTAAGTAGTACTACCTCCATAGTTGGTACGTACTCCGTAAAATCAGATTTTCCCAAAACTAAGTCGCTCAACCTTTATTTGCTTGTTTCCCTTCCTGCCTCATTGCCTCGAACAGACTATGCCAAACTCCCCTGCCTGCCGCATGGGAAAAGACCCGCCCTCGCCTTTTTTAGTCTGTGTTTGTATTGATGGATCGCGCGAAGCAGCAAAAACCAAGCCGTGTCTTGTACTCCTCTGTCATACTAAAAGAGTGGAGACGCTCACTTTCATGAATTCTGTACTTCCCCTCGCTGACATGTGGGACATATAGCAACCGGGTCGACATGTCATGCACCAAATAATAGTGCAGAACAGCAGGGGGACGCACCCCAGTCGTAGCGCCCCAGTAGTAGTAATGAGCAATGAGACGTCAAATCACAATGCCACACCTTTCCCCCAGACGGACGAAGCAACCATTATTATTTCACACTTCGCTGAATCCGCTTCTCCATCATCTCCTTCAAGAAAACCACGTATTGCTTCTGCCATTGTTCTGCCTCAAGAGGGACGCGCATCGCCTTGGTACATCATGACATGTGGGATCGCATGACAAACCATGCTCCCCCGCCCAACGCTCGGTAAAATCACCTCATTTTTACTACTTCCTCCATCTCGGTTTACAGGGCATGCACGTCGTTCTAGGTTGAGAATTTAAGTAGCTATATATGTATTATATGTGATGAAAAATATATGTTTAGAAACTACATCCGCTTAAGAATCCAATGATATACTTTTTGTGATATATAACTCATATTTCGTTAGTCAAATGGATGACCTAGAACTACGTGCACGCCCTATAAACCGAGACGGAGGGAGTAATCTGGATACTACTAGTATCTTTTTAGATCAATATAGTCAGGATTCACAAAGGAGCAAAACCAAGTGGTAGGCTGCTCCTGTCACGTAGGCGTAGCAACTCAGCAGGGTCAGTCCACACACAAAATGGCGACACACTTACAGGACCCCTTTGGCCGACATGTGGCTCATCCACTGTCTTGTTCCACGTGCGATGCACCAAATTACTGTTCGGAGCAGCGGTTGGACTTGGAGGCACCCTGGTCGTAGCGCCACAGTAGTAGTAAATGAGCGATGAGGGGTCAAATCACAAAGCCCCACCTTTCCCGCATTAAGCTGGACAGACAAAGCAACCATCATTTCACTCTAGGGAGCAAGACCATAAAGAAAAAAGAAAAACAATGATGCGTGCGGCAGCTACCTAGGGCACCCTAGGGTAAGAGCCTCCACTACAAATACGCTTCTCCCTCGTCCTCTTGAAGAAAACCGATGATGCGTGTGGTGGGTAGGGTTTGTAGGGGTACTACGGCGTGCGGGGCCACGCCATAGTAAACGGGAGAGGGATTGAGTTTGATTCGACACCTTAATATGGGTGGGCCACTCGGTTTTACGGGAACGAGGCAGCATTTTGGGTTCGGGGAGCAGTGGAGATATACGTACAAAAAATTGTGGACGTAGGTTCGACCGAAAGGCAATGACACATGGGCCCCGCATTTTGATATACCCACGGCCGCGTGAAATTTGCTACTCAAAATAATGCATAAAAGTTCCTCCAAAAACATCTATAACTAATGGGAAGTGAATGTATGCTTAAAATGAAAATGTAATACAAAGAGAACAATGAATTGAAGTTAAAAGAATGACATTTCTAACAAAAATGTGAATGTGAACTACATATGTGTGCACGTGACCAACACATACATTGTCAATACAAAATCTAATGCAAGAAATAACTTATGAGTAACATGCACGAATTGATGATGTGGTGCTTGCATGCATACAGTACAAAAACAATGTGATTTATGACTTGCATGCATGACATGTTCATGTGCCATAGTTGCATGTCCAGGAAAAAAACTACTAGTGGGTTGTACTAGCTATTTAGGAATAGAAGATGTATATATGGAAGTTGTAGGTAAAGAGATGACATGTATCTAAATTCCTATGAGTAGGGATTGGAAATGAGAAGTCATTTGGTTCACATCATAGGAACTTTTCTATTGAATCTAGAGATGACATGTATCTCAATTCGTATGAGGAGGGATTAGAAAAGAGATGTCATTTGGTTCACATCATAGGAACTTTTCTATTGAATATAGGCTAATGTTTATTTTCCTTTGAAATTGTGGGAGTATAGGAATCCATTCATATGAACCAAGTGGCTCTAAAGCTATAAAAATGATATCATGTTTATTTTCCTTTGAAATGTGGAGTATATAAATCTATTCCTATGAACCAACTGGCTCTAAAGGAAAAAATCCTATAAAAATCATATCATATAGAGTTCCTATGATATTCCTCCACACCAAAGGGCGGTTGAAATTGTTGCACGTGATACGACGGTCTTTCTTTGTACACTCCTCCCCCATCTTTATAGTTACCTCTCGAAGATGAACGAAATGATATATATATATACTGGGTATTCTATATGTGCACTTTGGTATACGGAAACTCGGTAAAAGTTTGCGAGGTTCGAATTTTCAATAAAGCTATATGCACTACATTTTGGAACGGAGGGAGGAGCATACGGCAGTTGCTAACACTCACGTGGAAGATTTGTGTGTCGGAGTAGTGGTTGTTCTGTTAAATGCCATGGCAAAACTAACACTGTCGGATGCCGATCTAACAGTTCTTATGGCGTTCGTGAGGAAACGCCTTGTGGCGAATGTTTATCAGATATGATTTACGAACACATGCATTGCATTGATACGTGCCCCCTCTCTCTCACGCACACACGCACCCTCATGAGTCACGACTCTGCCGAGTCCTATCTCACCCACCGTCTATCTGTAGGTAGACGTCACACACATATGTGCTCTTCACACCCTACCCTCAGAACTTCTAAAAAATAAAAGATGTCGCACACCTTTTATTTTAACTCACACGTCACACACTTATACTATTACTCTTGTGGTGAACATTCTTTGGGCATGGTATATTGTACTCTCACGAAGAGAAGCGGTGCATGCACGCACTAGTTCTCTCACACCCACTCGTGGGTACATGTAGGAGCACATTTTTTTAAGCTAGGCGCGCATTTGTTTACAAACAGGCATCCCAATTGACATTTTGACTAGTCTAGTTTTCAACTTGATGGAGGGTCAGGGACTGCACATGAATGATACAGTACATAGTGCATCCTGGACGCGGTGATTTGATAGTGCGACTTGGAAGCGGTGGCACGTTATTGATCGAGTTTTATTTTTACTTGAACTTCAAATGAAAATAGTGGTTCGCGCGTATTCAATTTAATAACGGTTGCTACAACAAAGTCACTCCACTATATATATAAGCAGGAGCCTCGGCGCTTGCTTTACTAGG
Organism: Thinopyrum elongatum; assembly: GCA_011799875.1. Classification (NCBI taxonomy): domain Eukaryota; kingdom Viridiplantae; phylum Streptophyta; class Magnoliopsida; order Poales; family Poaceae; genus Thinopyrum; species Thinopyrum elongatum. Next base: position 404,958,662 of record CM022303.1, read on the forward strand.
GTTCCTCTCTTTCACTCTCTCATGCTCTCCAGATCTAAGCAAGACATAGGTGGCCACACTCTCTCTCTGCTCACGGCTGGTCACAAATCCGGCCGGACCACCTCGGCTGGGGCAGGGGTGTAGGTGCATCGTTCACGCGGTCGTCGGCGGCGAGGGAGGAGACCAATAGCTGCCCACGCATCCCGATCGGCGGTCGTGCCGTTCTCTCCGAGACAGCGCCGGCTCGGGAGGGCCTCTGACCCCTTCTTCCTCCCTGTGGTATTGTGGCCAAGATGCGGCCTCCCGACGCCGTCTTTGCCACATCCCGATGACACTCAGGTATATATTCCTTCGAAACATGCCTTGCTCTACTGCCCCAGCTCTCCACATGGTTGCATGTGGATCTTTTTCTACTTCCGTCGGCTGTTCCAAAGGCACCTAGACTTTTACTATTATTAGAGGTAAATCTAGTTCATACAGTCGAATCTAAGAGTTGGTTCAAACAGGGAAGAAAGTGGGAAAGTTGTAGCATGAATCTAGGACTTGGTTCTAAGAGGAAACGGGGGAAAGTAGTAGATACTGGCTACCCAATCGGTCTCTTGGTTGAAAAAGCGAAGAAAGCGGCGTGGATGGCGAAGGGTGGGGGAAGTGGACCTGTCTCTTGGTCGAAAAAGGAAAGAAAGTGATGGGTGTTGGGGGACAACGCAAATGAGAACGAGCAGGTCTAGATTTCCTGTGCTCACATAGGAAAATGTCGCCGAGGAGATAAAAAAAGGACAAATGCAGACATGCTGCCTGAATGTTTGCCGCTCTCGGCACCCACATCTGCCTCACCACTTTATGCCCCTACTGTCCCTACGCCCATATCGCTACCGTTAACGTAAAATCACATGAAGCATTAAGCAATGCCACCTAATGTCACTATTAAGTAATGGTCTAGTGCCGTCGATAAATTGAAGCAATGAAACCACCATTTTATGAAGTGCTTCCGTCTTGCTTTCTTTCCCATGAATTGTGTTTTTGCAGTTACACTTAAATCTCACACCGCTAACATTGCTTCATCCCAGTGGAATTGCACAAATTTGATTGCACATTTACTGACCATGTGCTACTCTCATGATAGTAATACTAATGCTATTGTTCTGCATGTTAATCTAGTGGCAGTGTTGATGTGATGTGATGCTACTTCTTACTTAATGGCACTTTCATACTGTTAATGTAGTGCCAATTATAACACAATAGATGCTGCTATTAATCATATGCCACTGCAAATAACTGTCACTGTTTAATAACCGTATTTCATATTTGCGCAAACAGGGATGTCTGCTCCACATCGTTTCTATCTATGCAATCAAAAGTACACACCTCAGTTTTAGTAGAACTGCACAAAATGAGATGGCTATTCCTAGCTGTCACCGTCTAACCTCCTGTATTCCAGGTATTCCTACATTGGTAGTAACTAGGTAGAATAACCAACGCAATCTAAAAGAAGCTGATTCGTATGTTTTACTTCCTGATTGCAGTGCAGGGACAAGCGAAAACAACTGCATCCTAGTCGGGAATGCACTTTCTCCCAATTCACGGATGGGCAGAGGACTAGCTGGCACGGCTGCATGGAGGTTTTTGGGACAGGTGCGCGGACAAGAGGCATTGTGGTCTGCTTATTTCTGCAAATAGTGGTGCTTAAATTTAGTGGAACTGCACAAGAAGTTCAGATGGTCAGTACACTACATAGTTCAGTTCAGCATTCCAACTGAGAACACAATTATAATTGGTTATTCTGGAAAGAGAGAACCTAACCCTGGATGGTGGAAACAAGAAAAACCAGAGTAAACTCCAGGAAATTAAAGCCTGCCTAGGGAGGCCCTTTGCTCAGAGAAGCCTTGCTTGATTTTTCCTGATTTGTAAACCTTCTCACAACTTTGTCTTCTGCTATGAACTATTAAATGTTTGTTATGTTCTATGAATCATGGAGATGTATAAAATTGCTTAACTTATGATTTTTAAGTATTTTATGAAGCCGAGTTTAATGTGAATGTTCCACATGAACGCTGGACTAGCGTGTGAATGTTTGGAATTTACATTGTGCCATCAGTTAACTGTACATTGTGCCATCAGTTAACTGCATGAACCACTGTAACAAGATATGTAGTTGCTTATATGTCAGACAACAGATTATTGATTGTTTGCTGGTCGATAGCCGACTTTTGTAGTGTTGAAGCGAGCTGAGCCAATGTGCCGTGTTTTGCACATCTGCTTACAAGTGGGGTAGCACCAACAATGTTTACAAGTACTTAACCAGCCTTATGTACCCTATGTATAAGTCGGCGCACAGTTCTCGAACAAGTACTCTATTTCATCAAACACACACTACTCGTATGATAAACCGTGACAACTTATGTCTTACCATGCCATATTACATGAAAAAACTAGTGAGGACGCATCTGTTTCGGCAACAATTAGGATGGTTCTCACATGATTCACGGGCACACAAAAGTAGCAGTAGTTCCCATAGACGGATTCAAACAGAGTACTAGCCCCAGAGGGCTTGATAATAGGCAAGGTTCGGATAATTAGACACAATCCAAACTACTTTTAAACACTAGCTGGGGAAACTATTTCATGCCTCGATCTAATTTGGGATGGACACAAGACGAACCTTGCCATGAACATCATCGAGGACGTCCGGCAGCAGCTCAATCCTGTGAACCTTCCTGAAGATAACCTTGTGGCCTTGCCTCTCATAAACTTGTTTGTGGAGGCATGCCATGTCATCTTCCTGCATAAGCTTGACAAGAATAGTATGCCTCAGAAACGAAGGAGTAGCTTTGAACTTCTAGTGCTTCAGTACACCCTGGACAACACGCCTGACAACAGCGAGGCTGGAATACATCTTTACTTTGGTATAAGTGCAAATGGCTTTCAGGATCCAACAGCCTAAGAACTTTGTTTTCCCAGTGTGTATATTCAGGTCATCCGCCTCATAGCGAGTGACATGTACAACCACACAATCCTTGTCTGCATCAGGGCTCTAATTGAAACAGAAATGAATTCTGAATTACTTTCCAATATAAAAAACACAAGTTATTTAAACCACTATGTAGAGTCAAAAGTATGCATGACAGGGAAGGTAGCATGGCATCAAAGCTAATAAAATTTTGCATTATTTATCACCACATACTTAGATGAAAAACCACAATCGAGATCGGCAAAGAAGAAAACCTTGGGCAGCTCAGCGTGGGGGGGGGGGGGGACACATACTCGAAGGGGGAAAACTGCTCCTGCAGCGCCACGGGGGCTGTAACCTCAAACGGGGCGTTGACCATCTCAGTAGTGGCCGTGAGCCTATCTGGTGTCGGCTCGGTGGCGGCCTCCATCTTCTTGGAGCTCTCTGTCTCATGGGGATTAGCCTCCCACGTCTGCTCCAACATCGAAAGATCTTTGCCTGGTTCTCCTTGGTCCATCATGAAACTGACGAATAGGAGACAACTGAAAGGAAAACACAATTGCAATGATAATGAAACAGAAAAGAGAGCGAGGATCGGTTACTGCTTTGCAAAAGTTCTTTTTTTTGAAAGAAAATATACCAACATCACGGATATGCTTACCTTCCCTTCGTTGGGAGAGAAAAACAATGGCAGATGCGAGTGTTGGCTTTCTTGAAGACGGTGAGGGAGAAGGGGATTCAGCGAAGAGTGAAATGATGGTTGCTTCGTCCATTAAACTTAGACCGCGGGGAGGTGGGGTTTTGTGATATGACGGCTCGTTACTGCCACGCTATGACCGGGGTGACTCTCCGCCTGCATACCACCTTCTAATTTGGTGGATGGCTTTTGGGCCCGTGCGCTGCATGGCCCGCATGTTGGTGAACCAAAGTAAAACATCATTCAATAGAGGGAGACGTTTTGATGACCTCGGAGGAGCCAGAAGTGGTAGTGTATCCACTGTACTAGTAGTAATTGTTTTTCTGGGTAGCTGTAGAGTGTCTCCACTGTACTAGTAGTAATCGTTTCTCTGGGCCCAAGACAAAAGAGCCCATCCACCCTAGTAAATAATAAAATCAATTCAAAATCCCATATATTTACTTAATGAGAGGCGCTACCCAGCCCACCGCCCCCGAAAAAACCTGGGTGCTCTTCTTCCTCCTCACTCCCACCCACCTCACGTCAGCTCGCTCCACTCGTACCCCTAAATTCCTCACCTCACTCCTACAGAAAAATCTAGCTCCCCTTCTTCCTCACTACTACAGAAAACCCCAGCTCCCCTTCTTCTTCACTCGCACTACAACTAGGCTCATCATTCGTTACTCTGCTCAAATCCGTGAGCTCGACGCGACGCCCTCAAGGAAAATGGAGTCGGCTGACCCCAGCGCCAAGAAGATGAGGCTCCCGCCAGCGGTGACGCCTGTTGTAGATCCCGCACCCGGCAGCGCGGGGAGAAGCGGTGAGCCCGCCCCCACGGGATCCCAGGAACCCGTAGAATCTCGGGTGGACCGCATTAGCGATCTCCCGGACGCAATCCTTGCGGAGATCATCTCGCTTCTCCCCACCAAGGATTGTTGCCGCACCCATGTCCTCTTAACTCGGTGGCGCCCTCTATGGCGCGCCGCGCCCCTTAATCTCGACTGTCATCAGCTATCTCTCTTTAATGATTTTGAACTCCCCAGAGCCATCATCTCCTCCCACCAGGGCTCCGTTCAAAGCCTCTGCATCCTGTCATGCTCCCTGAGCAAGCATAGCATGCCCGACTACAGCTGCTTGAGTTCTCCTATTCGCTAGGAAATCACCTACCAGATACCAAACGCCATGTACTTGTGCCCTCAGCACCGATGTCCATCTCGCGGTTTTCCTCCTCTCTCCACACCACTACCTTTGTGCTGCGCTACCTACCATACAATCTGGTACTAAACCTTCGACTCCCATTTCTCAAAAAACTTTCACTTGTGTGGGTTTGTATATCGGAGGCCTCATTGCACAGCATCATCCACTCCAGTTGCCCTGCCCTGGAGTGCTTGGTGCTTGTTTTCAAAGTTAGAATCGGTTGTCTCTAAATAAAGTCGCCTAACCTTGTAAGAATTGGAATTTCTTTTGACGGAAGGCAGCTCATCATCGAAGATGCCCCTTCACTTCAAAGATTGATCCTTGATTCTAGTTATTCACCGTCACAAATAACTGTCGTCTCTGCACCTAAACTGGAGACCTTGGGTGTAATACATGATCTCTGTGCTCATTTCAAGATGGTGTTTTGCTCCACAGTTCTTCAGGTACTGTATATTATCATCTACACTTGTAATCATAAGCTGCATTTTAAATTTCTACGCATAAGTTCTATGTCATCTTGGAGTACACATTTTGTACTAATATTATGTTCTATGCTCAATGAAGAGTTTGTCCATGGATAGCCTATCAATGGTGCTGGATTCTGTCAAGATCTTATATATCCAAATGAATAGTTTTGATCTGAACAAGATTATTGGCTTGCTGCAATGCTTTCCATGTCTGGAGAAGTTATATATAAAGGTGATAATTTCACACACATTGGAAGCCCGCATATAGTGTACTAGAATTAACCGTTAAGCTATTGCTCTTTCGACACTCTTTTTTTAGACCTTAACTAGTTTCAATCTTCATGTCTATTTAGGCAACAGGACGGGGTAAGAAATTTATAACCAATCAGTGGATTCATAAGCACCGGGATTTTCTCATTTCTCATGACATTCGATTGAAGACAATAACGCTAGAACGATATGTAGCCAACCATGCAAACACTAGATTTGTCACATTCTTCCTGCTGAATGTGAGGTTACTATTGTCCATCAGGCTTAAGTTTATCAGCAGCATGGTTTTGACGGATGGGTATGTCGAAGACCAAAAAAAGAAGTTTTAGGTGGACAAAAGGGCTTCTGAACGTGCTGGGCTTCTATTTACAACATCTTGTGGTCATAATCCAGTAAATTTTACGACCCAGGATGTTCATTCTATGGACCTGACCGATCCATTTGACAGTGACTGCCGAAAACAGTGCTGGAGTTAGATGTTGTTGCCCTTTTCAATCTGGGTTTTGTCTAAACCTAATGAACAATTAATCCTTGTGCTTTTATACAGTTTGTAATCTGGAGTTAGATGTTGTTGCCCTTTTCAACTCGGTTGTGACTGTCATATTTTCTTTGAAACAAGGCAAATAGCTTGCCATTTGTTTAATTAAGAGAAAAATATTGTAACAAATCCCAACCAAGGGAAATAACATCACTCTCACTGGCTGCTTGAGCTCACTGTGCATTACAGAACCCAAGTGATTAGCCCCCACCAGTACCCACAAACTTATTTGGAACTAGCACACCAAATGGGCTCTAAATTTTCATAAGAAAGGCTGCATGACGGTGACAGATTTGGATTCTGACATTTGGGACCCACGAGGAAAAAGCCTATCCAAGGTGGTGTCGACTTAATTACTAGTCAACAAACGATTCTGCCTACCAGCCGTTGGATTGACATCCAACATCTGTCGTGTATCTTATATCTCTTGTCTTCTTCCTCCAGCCGCCCAAACCAAACCACCCCGTCGGTTTCGCCTCCCCCCGCCTCCCACGGCTGGCTGCGCCTCTGCCGCACTACCATACCCTCAAATGTTGGCCAGTCCCTCCCTCTATTCCCCCACATGTCCTGTTATTCTCCGCCGACGTCAGCCCCAGCACGCACCCGCACCCGAACCAGTCAACCCTCGTACTCCCCTTTGCCTGCGACTAGACTAGCGCATCTTCCACGGCTCCTGTTCATTCCATCCAAGGCCTCGCCGTCGTCCTCCGCCTTGGTTCGCTCGCCGTGCGTGGTGCGCCGCCGTCTGGCATTGTCAACATGGTCAACAACCGAGAGGAATAAGGAGATGACTGTACGTGGAGAGGATGACAGTAGGGACCCACCAGGCTCATGGCAGTACGCAAGCAAGTGCCTTGTTATTACAAGCCCAAAAAAATGGTTCCTCCTAATGGTTGGACATCTGGGCCCACACCATTGTCAACGTAGTCAATAAACGAGAGATTACACAACGAGCGGCTGACACCAGGGACCCAGCAGGTCGCGCAATTGTTATTTACTTTTTTTTTGAGGAACAAGCATCTGTTATTTACTAGTTTTAGAGACGGATCAGGGTAACAACGGGGCTGTGCGGGGGCTCTGACCCGTCTAGCAGGGTTTTATTTTATGTTTACCACATCATGAGCCAAGTTGTGTTTTTTTGTTTCTGAAAATGGCTAGCCCAGTTCTACCTTTTTAAAGAAATACCCAACAGAGGCCTACTTGCTTTCTCAGCCCTGCTGGGCTGCAAATCTTTCAAGGCGAGAGCGATGTATTCGCTTACCCAGAAAATGAAGTAGTAAGAAATGGGATGTAAATTTTAAAAACGCAGCAAACCGGCAATTAGTTTCAATTTTTTTTAAGATTTTGAGATTTCAAATTTAATTGTTTTTTGCGGGGAAAATTATGTTGGATTTTAAATTGATATAAATTTATTATTTTTAAATTAGTTTGAACGTGATTCAAAATTTCAGGGTTAAAAATAGTTCGGACCGCACCGAAATATGAAAATTTGGTTGAATTTTTAACCGTCGCCAGAATATGGGCTGTAATGGTAACAAAAAGAATATGGGCTTAAAAAATCCTTAAGAATTAGCCAATGGGCTGTACATTTATTAGCAATAATGGCAGATGGGTTGTATGCTGTTTTCCACATATTTGAGGCTGACTTGTGGGCCTACTAGGTTGATGCGTACGCTTTCCTAAAAAAAAGGTTGACGCGCAGGCAAGGCCTTGTCAACTTAGTCAACACACGAGAGCAGTTACTGTTGGATGTCCATCCAACGGCCGTCATGCTTCTTCAATCTCTGCTCTTCCTGCTCCAGCTGCTCAATCCATCGCCGACGGGACTGCCTGCTCCCTCCTCCCGTGGCCGGCTATGCTGCCGCGCAGGCCTCACCGCCCCACCCTACTCTCATCGCTGGCCTGGCCATCCCTCTACTCACCCACACCTGCTGTTATTCTCCGGTGACGGCAGATGAACCAGTAAACCCTTGTACTCCCCTCCGCGTGGGAAACAACTACCGAGTCTTCCCTGGCTCCGTGTCATTCCCTTCCTAGGCCTCGCCGTCGTTCACCGCCCTGGTGCTCTCGGCGCGGCGTGGTCAACGTGGTCAACGAACGACATCCATCGGAAGAGGACTCTACGTGGAGAGGTTGACAGCTAGGTCCACGGCCGCACGCAAGGAAGGGCCTCCTTATTACGCGTAAAATAATGATTCCTCCACCTGACAGTGGGGACCCACCGGAAGGGCCTCTGTATTTCGCGAAAAAATGTTCATCCCGCTGACAGCTCGGATCCACCAGCTATATCTTAGCACGCAAGGAAGTGCCTCCTTATTACGCACAAAAAAATGAATACTCCCCCTGCTAGCTGGGACCCACCATAGTTGGAGGCTGACTTGTGGGCCTACTAAGTTGACACGGACGGAGGGCTTTGTCAACTTAGTCAATAGGAACGATTCTATCTCCAGTGATCGTACGATGTCCATCCAACGGCCGTAGTGCTTCTTCAACCTCTGGTCTTCTTGCTCCAGCCGCCTAAACCAGCGCCGGTCGTGCCGCCTGCTCCTACCTCCAGTGGGCGGCTCTGTTGCCGCTCAGGCCTCACTGCCCCACCCTACTCCCATCGCTGGCCTGGCCATCCCTGTACTCACCTAGACCTCCTGTTATTCTCCAGCGACGGCAGCCTCACAGTGCAGCCCAACCAGTAAACCCTCTACTCCCCTCCGCGTGGGAAACAACTGCCGAGTCTTCCTCGGCTCCGGGTCATTCCCTTCCTAGGCCTCGCCGTCATCAACCGCCTTGGTTCTGTCGCCGCGGCGTGGTCAACGTGGTCAAGGAACGACTTACATCGGAAGAGGACTGTACATGAAGAGGCTGACAGCTGGGTCCACGGCCACAGCAAGGAAGTGCCTCCTTATTACGCGCAAAATAATGATTCCTCCACCGGACAACGGGGACCTACCGGAAGGGCCCCTGTATTTTGCAAAAAAACATTTCCTACTGACAGCTGGGACCCACCAGCTATATCTTCAGACGTAAGGAAGTGCCTCCATATTAGGCGTGAAAAAAAATGAATCCTCCCCCTGACAGCTCAGACCCACCATCAATAACTTCACACGCAAGGAAGTGCCTCCTTATCCTCCCTGACAGCCGGGACCCACCTGGTCGAAGCGTACGTAGCATTGTCATTCTGGTCGCGAACGTGTATGTAGATGCTGGTCGATCGGTCTCTCTACAATGATGAACCGTGGCCGAGCAAGCAGCGCACATGTAGTAGTAGAGCCCCCGACATAGCAGTTCAGGCAGTCCCTTCTAAACCGTGTACATGTACGTACAACCACATGACAAAAAATATGGCCACATGTACATACGGGCGGGGTCTCGAATGCCTACTCGTGCATACGTACGGCTAGGGCTCATGTACATGGAGAGGCAACAGACGGCAGCAACGGCGTCCTGTTCATCGGGCAGCCAACCGGCTGGGTCAGAACGGAGAAACAGCGTCATGTTCATCGGGAGGCAATAGACTGGGTCGGAATGCGCCCTATTCAACGGGAGCCAACCGGCTTGGACGGAACAGCCGAAACAGGGTCTGGCATACCGCAGTACGGAGGAAATGGCCTTCTGTTCAACCAGCTACGGTCGAAACAGGGTGCTGTTGATCAGGAGGGGTGTGGTGTACCGCAAAACAGAGGAGACGGACTTGCACTACTAGGGAAATGCTTATAGGTAGGACCTCAGTAGTAGCGCTGGAGAATAGCAACCGCTGCTGCTATATAGCAGTAGCGCTGTTCTAGGGCAGCGCTACTAGTAACTCTTTAGCAGTAGCGCTGGAAAACAAAAACGTGCTACTACTATGTGGGACCAGACGAGGCCACTGACTGTAGCTATAGTAGCAGCGCTATCCAAAATCCAGCACTTCTACTAAGACTTTAGCAGTAGCGCTTTATTTTACAGCACCGCTACTGCTAATGGGCTCCACTTAGTAGTAGCGCTTTTCCTGGCCAGCGCTACTACTAAGTACCATAGCAGCAATGCTTTCTGGGAAGCAGCGCTACTGCTAGTTGCGGCTGGTGCCACCTTTTCACCCCCTCCCCCTCCTCCCCCACTTTGCCCTCTCTCCCCCTCCTTTCCCCTCTCCCCTCTCCATCATTGTTGCCCTTCTTCTCTCTTCCTCCTACCTCTCTTCTCTCCTCATTAATGTCGCCCACCACCATAACTCTCCTCCATAAATGGCCTCTCATCTCTCTCTAACTCCTACCTCTCTTCTCTCCCCATTAATGCCCCCCTCCACCATAATTCCCTCTCCATTAGTTAGCTAGAGTCATCTGTCCTCCCCAACTACTAGATCTAGCTAGCTATTTAGCCATCCACACTTTCGATCCGTATAGGTAGCGAAATGCCTCATCATCTAACCGTGCTCTCTCAATCAGTCTCTCTCGGGAGATATATAGGTGAGTAAAAAGTTGTTCATTTCAAGAATGGGAATATGTGTGTGAATGAGAATATGTGTGTTTGGGATATGGAGAGATTTGTTTGAGTGACATGCCCCCGAGTTGCTTATGTTTTGCCGAAATGTCGATTTATTTCCGTTTCAGTGAATTTCGAGCAAACTCGATATGTCCTATTTTTAGGCAAGGTCATGCCAAAATTTTATATGACCTTGAAGCATGCATGCATTTTGTTTATAATCCTTTTGCTTGTTATACCGTGCAGTCGGTCATGAAGGTGAGTGGATGGAACGTGGAGCGATACATGCAATCCGCGGTGATGGACATGTATGCAAATAATTGGACTAGGATTAGATGTCCGTGTGCAAGATGCAAAGAAGGAGCCCTTTTGGACCCTTTCGATCGTGGCACTTTGAAGGCACACCTGCTGATGAATGGTTTCAAGGATGGCTATACTCGGTGGATAAGTGATGAGGGATCCACATGGCAGGGAATAACGACATGGGGCTAGACGAAGAGATGATCGATTGACACGAAGACGATGGTTCCGGACATGGCGGCGGGGAAGAGTCCGGAAATGACGGCGGTGGAGAAGATTCCGGACACGGCGAAGAAGAGTCCAGACATGGCAGAGAAGAGGCGGCGGTAAACCGCAGTCTTCGACGCTACTAAGTGCAGTCGTGCAGGACCCTCATGTTCGAGACCTCCTTCGCAAGAGTATGACTAGCGAGAGAGCTGCTTCTAGAGAGGAGGCCAAGCTGGCGCAACTTGAAGTAGACTCGAAGACTCCATTGTATGACGGTTGGGATCCCGAGGTGACCCGCTTGAGTTTCACGCTCGAACTTCTAAAGAAGAAGGCAAAAAACAAATGGACAGACAAAAGCCTCGACGAGCATTTGAAGTATCTACACAATAAGGTTCTTCCCGCGGGGAACCTGTGTCCTACTAGTGTAGAGGAGGCCAAGAAAATCGTTTGCCCTTTTGATTTGCCGCACATTAGGTACCACGCATGCATCAACGATTGCATCATTTATCGGGGGGAGCACGCGGAAAAAACCTGCTGTCCAGTGTGCAATGCTTCTCGATACAAGAAGGCAGGAAAGAAAGCTCCTCAGAAAGTTGTATGGTACTTTCCGATCACTCCCCGTCTGCAGCGGTATTTCGTAGATCCTAAGGAAGCAAAGCTCATGCGCTGGCACGTGAAGAGGAAGAAGCCCGATGATGGAGATGATCCGAAGCTGAGACACCTCATAGATGGTAGCCAGTGGAGAGCATTCAATGCCGTATATGGATTTGCTGCAGAAGATCCAAGGAACATCGTGCTTGGTGCGAGTACCGATGGCATGAATCCGTTTGGAAACCAGAACACCAACCACAGCACATGGCCCATCTTTGTTTGGATGTACAACCTCCCCCCATGGAAGTGCATGAAGACAAAGTACATACACATGAGCATGATGATTCAAGGCCGAAACAACCGAGAAATAATATTAAACTGTATATGGGGCTTCTCCAAGAGGAGCTAGACACATTATGGAAAGCACTGGCATGGACATGGGACGCTAGCAAAGGAGAGTATTTCCATATGAGAGCCGCGCTGATGACGACGGTGCACGACTATCTCGGTTACGGGAACACCTCATGCCAGGTGTGTTGCTACTTCTTGAACTTGAGTTGGTTTTTCCCTTGAAGAGGAAAGGGTGATGCAGCAAAGTAGAGTAAGTATTTCCCTTAGCTTTTGAGAACCAAGGTATCAATCCAGTAGGAGACAACGCTCAAGTCACCGAATACCTGCACAAACAAACACCAACCTTGCACCCAACGCGATCAAGGGGTTGTCAATCCCTTAACGGTTATTTGCAACGTGAGATCTGATAGAGATGATAAACGGTACAGTAATATTTTTGGTATTTTTGGTTTATGGAACGGAAAGTAAAGATTGCAAAGTAAAAGAAATAGGAAACGGAAATTGTAGATCAGAAACTTAGATGATGAAAAATAGACCCGGTGGCCATAGGTTTCACTAGAGGCTTCTCTCAAGATAGAAATTATTACGGTGGGTAAACAAATTACTACCGAGCAATTGATAGAAAAGCGCAAAGTTATGACAATATCTAAGGCAATGATCATGAATATAGGCATCACGTCCATGTCAAGTAGACCGAAACGATTCTTCATCTACTACTATTACTCCACACATCGACCGACTCCTGCCTGCATCTAGAGTATTAAGTTCATAAGAACAGAGTAATGCATTAAGTAAGATGACATGATGTAGCGGGATAAACTCAAGCAATATGATGAAAACCCCATCTTTTTATCCTCGATGGCAACAATACAATACGTGCCTTGCTGCCCCTACTGCCACGGGGAAAGGACACCGCAAGATTGAACCCAAAGCTAAGCACTTCTCCCATTGCAAGAAAAACCAATCTAGTTAGCCAAACCAAATCGATAGTTCGAAGAGACTTGCAAAGATATCAAATCATGCATATAAGAATTCAGAGAAGATTCAAATAATATTCATAGATAAGCTGATCATAAATCCACAATTCATCGGATCTCGGCAAACACACCGCAAAAGAGTATTACATCGAATAGATCTCCAAGAACATCGAGGAGAACTTTGTATTGAGAATCAAAGAGAGAGAAGAAGCCATCTAGCTACTAGCTATGGACCTGTAGGTCTGAAGTAAACTACTCACGCTTCATCAGAGAGGCAATGGTATTGATGTAGAAGCCCCCCGTGATCGAATCCCCCACCGGCAAGATGCCGGAAAAGGCCCCAAGATGGGATCTCACGGGTACAGAAGGTTGCGGCGGTGGAAAAGTGGTTTTGTTGCCCCTGGATGTTTTTGGGGTATAAGAGTATATATAGGCGAAAGATCTAGGTCAGAGGGGCTACGAGGGGCCCACAAGGTCGGGGGGCGCGCCCTACCCCCCCTGGGCGCGCCCTCCACCCTTGTTGCCGCCTCGCGGCTCTTCCGACTTGCACTCCAAGTCTCCTGTGTCTTCTGGTCCAAGAAAAATCATCACGAAAGTTTTATTCCGTTTGGACTCCGTTTGGTATTCCTTTTCTGCAAAACTCTAAAACAAGGAAAAAACAGAAACTGGCACTGGGCTCTAGGTTAATAGGTTAGTCCCAAAAATCATATAAAATAGCATATTAATGCATATAAAACATCCAAAACAGATAATATAATAGCATGGAACAATAAAAAATTATAGATACGTTGGAGACGTATCATGTGCCACGGATACTGCGGATGCATGAGGTGCATGGATGATACAATGTCTCAGCAGCTTATGTCAATGAAAGATGGCGGGTCCGGGAAAATCGTGTCCATGGGGCATCGTAGATGGCTCGAGAAGGATGATCCATGGAGAAAGCGTGGAGATCTATTCAATGCGTTGGCTGAGCATCAAGGACCTCCACGTAAGAGGAGCGGTGCCAAAATCGACGAGCTGTTGAAAAACTGGGAACAGTGCCCTGCACCGGGAAAGATGAAAAAGGCGCCGGAGCCGCTGTTGAAGGTATGGAAAACGAGGTCTGTTTTCTAGGACTTGGAGTACTGGCCCAATCAGGACACACCTCATTCCCTTGATCAAATGCATATCACAAAGAATGTCCTCGAGAGCTTGCTTGGCACACTGATGAACAAGCCGGAGAAGACTAAGGATGGGCCGAAGGCAAGGAAAGACTTGGAAGATTTGAAGATCAGGAAAGTTCTCCATCGTAAAAAGTCGACGGAGGAGACGGAGATGGAGACGGAGGAGGGGGAAAGAGGCAGAAAAGTCAACAAGAAGGAGGAGAATTATTGCCCCCTTCTTGCTTCACCTTATGTGCAAAGGAGATCGATCAATTCATCAAGTGCCTTATGGGAATCAAAGTCAGTTCCTGTTACTGTGGGAAGATAAGCAAATTTCTAGGCCCCAAGAAGAAAAGGTTCAGCGGGATGAAGTCTCATGACTGTCACGTGATGATGACGCAGATACTCCCGGTTGCCATTAGAGGGATAATGGAGAAGCATGTCCGTGACACGCTTATTGGTCTCTGCAACTTCTTCAACGTTATCTCTCGAAAGTCCATAAGTGTGAAGCAGCTCTGAAGGCTACAGGAAGAGATCATTGTCATACTATGTGAGCTTGAGATGTACTTCCCGCCCGCGTTCTTTGACGTCATGGTGCATCTGTGTGTCCACATCGTGGACAACATCATCGACCTCGGGCCGACATTCCTTCACAGCATGATGCTGTTCGAGAGGATGAATGGGGTCATCAAAGGATTCGTTCGTAACATGTCGCGTCCCGATGGGAGCATCGTCCAGGGGTATCTGACGCATGAGTGCATCTCCTTTTGCGAGAATTATAGAGGCGTCGACGGAGACCCTGTTGTTGGTTTGTCCGTCAAGAAGCACGATGGGAGGCTCGAAGGAGAAGGTTACAACAACGGCCAGAGGGAATTGCACGTGGACTACTCGGATCGACGGAACGACTTTGACAGGGCTAACTTAGTAGTGCTACAACACCTAGATGTGGTAGATGATTATGTGGCACGGCACAAACAAAGCATCACAAAGAAGTACCATGATAAGGGGATGCTCAAGACGAACGACGAAGTTACTGTAGAGCACAACACCACTTTCTTGCGTTGGTTCAAAGAGCAAGTTCTTGAAAATCCCCTGGTAGAGGGAAGTTCGGACGGATTGCTCATACACGCCTTAGCACATGGCCCCATGCCCAAACTCGCGACCTATCAGTCATACGATATCAACGGGTACATGTTCTACACGGAGGCCAAAGACATGGACAGTGATTACCAGAACTCCAGGGTGACAATTGAATGCGTGACCAACGCCAATGGCACAACTGAAAGATTCTATGGAAGGGTCGAAGAGATCTGGGAGCTTGACTATGCTGGAATGCACGATGCGACGATGTTCCATGTCAGATGGGCTAAGGACATCGTAAGAGAAAACAAGTATTTCACTACCATGTCTACACCCGACGCGAAGAGCACTCCCATGAATGTTAACGTCATCGCCAAAAATGAGCCATGGGTACACGCTAAGCATGTGACACAATGCTTCTTCATAACCGACCCAGCCAATCCCAGCCGTGTTGTCGTGAGGAGAGGCAAAAGGAGCATCGTCGGAATGGATTTCAAGCGCTACTGCTATATGTATTTCAAGCGCTACTACTAGGGTTTTCCCTAGTAGTGTTGTGTTGGAGCGCTACGGTAGAAACGGGGGTCCTATTCATCGAGAGGGGTGTGGCATACCGCAAAACAGGACTCCACGGGCTATTGTTCACCCACCGTCGACTTCTTTCAGCCTCCACCTACACTGTTCATCCACCACGTCTTCCTCCTACCTCCATCAGCTACTGTTCATCCATGGGCTACTATTCATCCAACCGTCCACCTGCTACTGTTCAACCAGCCCTCCACGGGGTCCTGTTCATCCACCCCCAACCAGGTCGGCTGTGGCGGCCTCCTCTCGGGGTCCTGTTCATCCAGCGGCAACGGCCTACTACCACGGGGTCCTGTTCATCCAACCCCCACCGGAAACTGTTCATCCAACCCCAACCACGTACGTCTCGACTCGTTCAACCAACCCCCACATTCATTGTTCATCAAGAGGCAGCAGGTTTGATCGGCTTCAGTAAGCAGTAGCAGTAGCAGCGATCAATCGCTCGAGTTCAGTTAGCAGCAGTAGCGAAGGAATCGCTCGGGTTCAGTTAACAGCCAAGGGATCGATCGCTCGGGTTCAGTAACGTAGCTAATGCAATTGCTCGGGTTCAATAAGCGAACGCCTCGCTCGGGTTCAGTTAGAGCCCAACGCCTCGCACACACGCGCATACGTCTATGAGAGAAACGCGCAAACCTCCGCGCATCGCTCGGCCCCGACCACCCATCATAACCGGGAACTCCCCAAAATTTTCCTCGCCCTCGCTTCTACCATGATTTTTTCCATCATGGGCGGTCCAAAGAATGTCATGCAGGTGTGTCCCTGGCCCACCCAGGACGAAAAGCCCATTTTCTATCATGATTTTTTGTCATAGAAGTAGGAGTCCACCACATCTATGATGATACCGGGTTTTGTCACAATTTTCATCATAGAAGTGTCATAAGCATGACAGAAAAAAATTTCGTTCGGGCCAAAATGTCACGGATGTGTCTTTTTTTGTAGTGCTTTGATCTGCTTCCGGAGATCTGGAGGCGGTGCGAAGCCTGGATCGCAGCCGCCCTGCCTCTGGAATCCGGACTAGCCGGAGCCGGAGGAGGAGGCAGTGGAGGTAGAGCAGCATGCGGAGCCGGAGGAGGAGAACGACGACAAGGACGACGCGGAGCCAGAATAGGAGGATGACGACGTGGGCGAAGCGGAGCCAGAGGAGAAGGACGATGACGTGGGCAAGGCGGAGCCGGCACCACCGACTGCATGCTTTCGCCATGGTGGAGTTCACCCAAGCGGAGGGGGTGGCGGAACAGCAGGCCATCCTTGAGTCCATCCAATTGGAGGCCGAGGTGGAGGCCAACCGCTGCTTCCACCGCCAAAGGGAGTGGGGGATCAATGAGATGTTCGCCAAACTAGAGGAGGAGCAGGAGGAGCTGGAGTTGCAGCATGCGGCCGCCTACCCATCTCCGACGACGAGTAGTGTGGTCTAGCTTAGGTTTTGTACTTAGTACTAGTTACTACTATTGCATGGTAAGTATGGATTTGAGATATCTAGTACTACTCCTCAATGTAAACTGCTTTTAAGATGAATGAATGAAAGCTTGGCTAGCGCCTTTTGTTTGTTAAAAAAATATATAATTCTAATACTCCCTCCTTTCTTGTTTAAAGGGCTCATCTAAAAAAATAGATTTCCATTATACTCAGGCTTAAAGGGCTTTGAGTCTCACGCCACATTTATTTCATAGAGATATGAGAAAGGAAATTTTAGTGGTCATGCATGCATGTTTTTGTGCTAGTAGTACTATATTAGGTTTGACTGGTCGCTTCCCGTGGACATGCTCGGGCGGTCGAAGAGGAAGGAGAAGGGAAGCGGGCTGTGGAGTACGCCAGTTGTAGCATGAGCTACAAGGAACGTTCGTGCCAAACAATGCATAGTACAATATAGGTATCACGTACACCAGCACAGTATTAACTGGCCTTTAGGTTGCGTGTGCATGACATGGCTAGAACATGCATGCTCTAGTTCGACAGCCTACCGCTCCGCCTCGCACGGTTTGGTGATGCAAGATTTGCATGCACGCATGTCACACACGTAGTTATCAAAGTCATGCTCGAAAAAGGGGCGACATGGTCCGCTAGTCCGCGTTGGTCCATGCGCCCGGAAAACAAACTAATCCCAGTCGTTGTAAATGTCATGTGTGATTTAATTCCGGGCTAGTGGATGGACGCGAACATGCCATACAACGAACCACCCGCCAACTCCCTAATCTCAGATATAAACTGCACTAGTGCGCGCCCGCAGAACATCCTTTCCTAAGGGACGAATCCCTGCAGTTACCATCTCCTCTCGTGTAAACCAGCTCCCCAAGGGACAAGGCAGTTCGTCGCCATTTCCATGGATTCACAAGGCAGTGGTGCTTCTCGTTCTCGTCGAGGTTGGGAGACCTTGGATGACGATCCTTTCGGAGAAATCGTAAGTCGCTCCGACTTCCTCACATCTGCAAGACTCAGTGGTACTAGCACCGAATATTTTAGAAGGGTGTGTAAATATGCGTGGGAGAAGGCCATGCTAGTTGGTCTGCCATGCATCCTCGAGGACGAGGATGTTTCCTGGGGGGTCTCTCTAGCGTGGCGTGGTCGTAGTTACAAGTTGACGCCCCTTGAGATGCCGACGTTGATGGGCAGTCGGATTTTGTCCGATGAGCAAGTAAGTGATGAGTTTGATCACGTAGTAAATGCATTCTTGAGACTACTTCCGTGTCCATTTCATGATTCCCCCACTGCCCACTGTTTCATATGTTAGGCTTGGTGCCAAGGGAGATTGGCTTGCATATGTACGGGAGGGTACCAACATCAATTTGCACAACATCTACAACGGTGACACTGTTGCCGTAGAACCTTTGTCCAACATTGGGATTGGCCATGCAATGGCCATCGCCTGAATTGCTGCGATGGAACCACGGTGAGATTGAAGAAGATAGCAAACCCGGAAGCCCCGATAAGGTCGTGCGCCAACAAAAATTACACTCTCATCACGGTGTTGAACATCGTCATTGCTTTCACAATCCATCCTGCACATGGCTGTCAAAGGTGGACCATGTTGTCTGCGGCCGATTTGTTGCCGTACGAGTACAAAGATGTTGTGATCCTTTTTAACCGCATATTTGCGATGACAAACCAGGGGACTTGTTTTGTATGGGACACATCCTACATGATGCTACCTCAGTGCGGATGAACACACTTGGAGAGTACTCGGTTTTCATCGGGGACAGCTACCCCATAGTGAAAACGATGCCACCTTCCATGCATGACGCCGACGGCCTGCCGTTCATGAAGAACAGGTGCGTTTTCATTGCGCATCGACGGATTCATATCTTGAATGGCATATCCCTGATGCCGCTTCAGTTTGGATGAGTCTCCATTGTGAGGAGCCACACTAAGAAGCTGCGATGATATGGACTCCCGTTGCCCACCGTTATGGATCGTGCCATCTATGAAGAACACGTGGGACTGGAACTATGAGACGGACATGTACCCAGGGATGTAGGAACCTGAGTAATGTAGCGCGGTAAGTGAAGTAGCCAGGCACAAATAGTATGAACCTGCATGGCATATAGGCATTTGTCTTACTACCACTAAATGTTGTACGTGTAATGCACAATGATATTATGATGTAGTCCTACATGCCGAAGTACTCTACTATATTAATTGCAGGCACATATTAGTTTGGATATTTGTTTACGTGTATGGTCTGAGACTTTCCAACTAGATGCGTCTGTCTCTCCGGGTCACACTTTGTATCATTATATACTAGTACTACGTGGTCTCTGACCTAGAAGTGGAAGAAGTGGAGATGCTCTACGATGTTGTTCATGTCCCACTCCTTTCGCTGACGTGTGGGACATCCAGCACGTGCTGTGTTTCGCACTCCTCCATTGTAAGAGTTGAAACACTAGCTTTCATAACAAAAATATAAATCAACAGTGATACTACTGTACCACATGGTTTCCTTAATCCTCCTCGATATCATCGGAAAGAATACTTTTGTTCGCCGACATGTGGGACGTTAACCATCCTGGTCAACTACAGTAGTAACTAGTAGATGTTCGTAATTAATTAAACAAATGTACGGGTGACGCAGACACGCACACTAACTACTAGTACTAATACTTCTCACATGATTGCCACACGTAATCGTTCTCTTTGTCCGTGGTTGGATATTTGCCCACCTCTCCTCAGCGTCACAGAAACTACCAGCGTGGTCCTGGCATGCTGGCTAGACACCGTCGTTCTCCTTCTCGGCCTTGCCGGCGACACCCCACCGTGCTTGGATCTCCGCCGAGCTCTCCTCAGCAGCGCGTGCGTCCTCTTTTTCTTGCGGTGGCGGGAGTCTCTTTTCTTGAGTGCTTTCTACCTTTTCTGCTCCCTCTTTGCGGCTTTGGCTGCCTCTTGTTCTACCACCCATTTGGCCTTGGCAGCTTCAAAGTCCGCCCACGTAGGTGTGAGGATGCGAGCAGTGATGAACTCAGCACGGTGGCATGCCATCGCTTCCTTACAATTTTGTGTGTGGTCGTGGGCGGCGAGGAAATCGGCGTGGCGGGATGCCACCGCTTCCTTACCGGTTAGTGTGCGGCGCGGTGGCATGAACAACGCATGGAAAGAGCTCTCGGGCGGAGTGGCCGGACAACCGTATAGTGCATTGGTTTGTCAAGAGCTCAAGGACAGACGACGAAGGAAATTTGGATTCCCCTTCAATCCTGGTCATTTATTATCGCACACGGTTAACTTCGTAGCCTCTGGAAACTGTGTGCGCTGACCCTATTGTGGTTTGCTTTTTGATTGGCCGCCACCCCAGCCACGCGGATCGCGTGCGTGCACCATGATCGAACGACATTCCATGTCCCTATCATCACACCTGTGTAGTTGTAGGTTGGATTTGATGTTTCTGCTCTACTACCTCCATCCTGGTTTATTGGTCCCTTTACATTTTTTGCTAAATTTTGACTTTAGATTTATCTAACAAAATGTTGATGCATGTAACTACAAATAATATCACTATAAACTATGTTTAAATACAAATCCAACGATATAAATTTTGGTGACATGCATTATTATTTTCTTAGTTCAATCTATGATCAAATTTTGGTACAAAATACTAAGGGGACCAATAAATAAGGATGGTGGTAGTAAATTTCTACAAAATGCACATAATGGCCTAAATATGCTAAATGAACCCGGAAAAGTGCCAAATTTGAACACGGCGCTTTCTAGGGTGTATGTTGATCATAGAAAAAAAAGTCAACTGCCACATTTGCAGGGAACAGTTATCCCTCGATCAAAATCTGACCCCCCGTGTTTCGCACTCCTCCCTCATAAGAGTGTAGATGCTTGCTTACATAATAATGGTACAAGTGGAGATGCTCTACCATGCTGTTCATGTCCTCGTCAATCCGCAGGAGGCGTTGTGAGCAATCTTCAAGTCATCACCTTGTTCCAAAAAATCTTCAAGTCATCAAGTCAAGAAAAAAAAAATCTTCAAGTCATCAAGTCAAGTTAACAAAATCTTCAAGTCATCGGACTAAGGAACCATCATGACTTCGTTGAATCAGCTTCTTCAAGAAAACTTACTGTACCAGCAATACTGCTACCACACGCGAAGACTGGACGGCACTATAGCATGTCATATCACTCAAACCCACTAGGCCAACTAGCCCACCTAACAGGCGGGAAAGCCCCACCCTCGTCATTTTGTTCTGGATTTCTATCTATCGATCACACGAACAAGCAAAAGAAAAGAGTAGAAAATGTTACACTTTGCAAGTTGAAAATGAAAAGGCGGCACACTTAAAGCACGCCTGTCGTGTTTGCATCGCACCCCCGATAGTCGGTCTGGCATGCCGATCACTAAAGGGGACATGCGTTATCTTGCATTTTCACTGATATGTGGGACTGCAATTGAATAAACCGACGATAGCCGAAATCTAATCACCCGCCGAGCGTCCGCTGAGAAGAGAGAGACGGGGAGGGAGAAGAGATCGGCTGCCCACCGCGCACGGACTTCAAGAAATATGGACGGATGCAGGAGGTTTGTTGCGAGTTGCCATTGAAGATGCCCTAATGTGAATGTTTCCATGAACTAGCTCTTTAAGTTTGATTGGAATGTTGAACTTGGAATGCATCGCATCTGTACATTATTGTATAATTGTGTACTATTGTCTGATCAATCGCTAAGCCAAGTAGTACTACTCCCTCCATTTACTTATACAAGGCCACTATGAAATATACATTTTGCATCTATACAAGGCCACCAACAGTAATCGAGGCAAAATTAATGATGTTTCATCGTAATAGCAACTTGTTTAATACTTGCATGCATGCAGTACTATGAAGTACTCCTTCGGTCCATGAAAAATTATACATCTAGCCTTAGAAATTTTTCCAACAAAGACTGTACATCTACACTTCCAATGCACTTAGCCTTTAATCTAATCGGTATTGATTGACTAATGCAGCAACTTGTGCTCTAGCTATAGGCTGCTTGTCTATCCTTAATTACAGCATGCAACAACCTTCATTTAATCTTCTTCTCTCAATGGTGGCTTGCACACATAAGTCTAGTACTTTTGGGCGTTAATTATGCCATGGAGTTCCGGTTCCTCTTGGTCAATGCGTAAATCTCTATATGTACAGTCTTTCACGGACGGAGGGAGTAGGTTGAGCACTTGAGCCTGAGCGTGTGTGTTTCGTCTTGTGCTATGTGCCACATGGATGCGTGAGTGTTGCGTGCGTGCATGTGTACGTGTGAGTGTTGCATGCATGCATGCATGAGGCTTCTACTCCATCCCATTGACATGTTCATATTTGAAGCTTCATTAAAACGTTGCATACAAGAATTAAGAGAAAACTCACCAATGCATGTAAAAGGTATGGTATTTTGTTCATCATGCATGCACGCATGCATTCCAATTAATACGTTCGTAAACAAAATTTTCTTGAGGAAAACGAGCCCATTTCGGAGGACGCGTATAGTTAGGCCCTTGAAGACTTGAACGCACTAGCTCCCACCATTTTTGTTTTTCCATGTCTTACTATCTCATCCATCTAGCCAAGTGTGGCTATATATAATAAGCCGATTATTTTACTTCCTCTATACTAGAGTAGTACTACTTGCTGCACAATATTACTGACCGCCATATTTGAGCAGAACATTATCATGCATGGACCTTGACCATGTACGTCACCATGTGTCCAGATCTGAGATGTTGCGTGTACCAGATGAACAGCGCCGAGTTCGACCCCCGTAATGCTATGTGGGTGCCGAGGAACACTCTTGTAGAGTACTCGCTTTTCATTGGGGACAGCTACCCCATTGTGAAGCAGATGCCACCTTCCGTGCACGACACCGAAGGCCTGCCGTTCATGAAGCATGGTTGTGTCTTCAGTGCGCACCGCCGGATGAACGATATGTTGGGACACGCTATCCCTGATTTATGTCGCTTTAGCTTGGATGAGTCTCCATCGTATGGAACTGGACTAGAAAGCTACGACAATTATTCCCGTTGCCCACTGCTATGGATCGTGCCATCTATGAAGAACACCTGGGACTGGAACCTGGAGGAGGACATGGATCCCATCTATAACGTGTAAGTGGAGTATGGTAAATTGTGAATGGTAGCGCTATAAATATATAGAGTAGTCATTGCACAAATTTATCACATGAAGTGGAGATGAACTTGTGTGGTAAGCTGGCATTTGTCCTTTAGAATTTATTACTAGTAAATGTGTTATGTGTACGTGCGACTTGTGTGGCTGTTGCACGGGCTCCAACACGCTCTGTGAGAAAAAAAGGTGGCACAACTTTGGCTATAGGTGACGTGGTGGCATCATACAGTAATGATTATTCGCTATAGTTGTAGTACTAGGACGACAACTCGTACTCCTATAAACCATGCACTTGGCTCTTCGCCTCTTCGGGAGGTTCAACAATTCGTACTCCTATGAACCTTGCACTTGGCTCTTTGCTTCTTCGGGAGGTCCAACAATGATGATACTACAGTACAATATGCTTCTGGCAATCTGACACCGAATGAACTACTGCACGTCCACCGCGAGGGTGATGGCAAGGGAGAGGGAGAGGGCGCTATAGTCAAAACCCTCTCCTCATCTTGCGAGCCACCGCGTGCGTGGGCGAGGGAGAGGATGTAGGCGTACGTAGTAACAAGCTTCTCCTCGTCCTGTGAGCCACCGCGCATGGGCGAGGGAGAAGGCGTAGTAAGCAAGCTTCTCCTTGTTCTGCGAGTTGACGGGACACATCAAAGTAGTATTCCATACTGCGTCCTTTCCGGTTAATATGGCTTAATTTGAAATGAGAAAAATACACTGGCGGTCAACGTATGTAACAATACGGTCACTGGACTTCATACTACGCTCATTACGGTCACTATATAGTTTTGCGATGATTATACGGTCACTAGCTCACCGTAGAGCACCGTATTGCACCCTGCTGACCGGCCACATAGTCGACGTGGCACTTTGTTGACTAGTTAAATTAGCATCTGGTTTCTGGGTCCCACCTATCAGTTGGCAGAGCAAAGAAATCAGTTGAACAAAATTTTACGCAGGCGCAACAGGAGTCCAACCCTTGCGCGCGAACCACACTGGCTATGTATGTGAGTGCATGCACGTGTAGTCCCTTGGTCCGTGAAAAACTGTACATCTAGCATTCGAAATGTTTCCAACAAAGAGTGTACATCTACACTTCCAATGCACTTAGCCTTTAATCTAATCGGTATTGATTGACTAATACATCAACTTGTGCTCTAGCTATAGGCTTCTTGTCTATCCTTAATTACAGCATGCAACAACCTTCATTTAATCTTCTTCTCTCCATGGTCGCATGCACATATAAGTCTGCTACTTTTGGGTGTTAATTATGCCATGGAGTTCTGGTTCCTCTTGGCCAATGTGTAAATCTCTATATGTACATTCTTTCACAGACGGAGGGAGTTGGGCAAATGCCAAGTTCACTGGGCTGCCGTGTTTCACACTCCTCCGTCGTACTCAATAGTGGAGACAATAGCTTTCATAAAAAATAAACAATGAATAGTATAAAAGAGCACTGACATTATACCACCCGGTTTCCTTGCTCGTCCTTGATATTGGAAAGAATACTTTCATTCGTCGACATGTGGGACGTTGACCATCCTTGTCCACTTGCCATTCACAAAAATTAGAGTGCATCATGTAGTACTGCAGGGGACACTCACCCCGGTCGTAGCGCCTCAGTAATAAATGACTAATGAGCCGTCAAATCGCAGGCCCAACCTTTCCCACCGTTAGTTGCTCAGACGAAGGAACCAACATTACTTCGGTGAATCCGCTTCTTCAAGAAAACTTACAGTACCAGCAATACTACTACCATACGCGAAGACTGGATGCCACTGTAGCATGTCATATCACTCAAACCCACTAGGCCAAACTAGCCCGCATAACGCCAATGTTCTAGGATTTGTACGTCTCTGTACTGCTATGATTTTGTTTACGACTAGAAAGAAATGGAGGGCCTTTCTCTCTCTCTCTCTCTCTCTCTCTAGATCTCTCTCCATCCCACAACCCCTCTCTAGCACCCATACACACTCTCCATAGCCACTCCAAAAGTACGATGTCACTACACATTCGTGCGTCCAGCAAAAAAATTACACATTCACGCATGTTACAAATATGTGCCAACTTTGTTCCCAATGCTGGCTATTAATGTGAATGTATGCGTGAACCAACTCTTTGAGTTTCATGTGAATTAATGTAAATTGTGGACTATTGTCTGATCGATCGCTAAGCCTACAATTTTAGGATCTTGGGCTATTGGCACATCAACTACTAGACCTATAAGCGTACCACGAGCTCATCGGCCCCAACGTTTCTCTTCAGCGAGTGTTTGCAAGTACTATAGCTCGCAGAGTACCTAACCTACTAACACAGCGCGGAATCAGTCGAGGTTTGACACCAAGAATCATCAAACCATTTTTTCATCAAACAAGTCCTGCTTATATGATAAACAGTTCAAACTTACGTCTAACCACTCATGCCATATATTACATCAAAAGCTGGTGAGGATACATCTGTTTCCATAACTCGGAGAGGGTTCGCATGATTCACTATCAAACAAAAGTAGCAAGTACCACCAACACATGACAGTGCACTAGCCCTAAGATGGTTTGATAACACGCATTGTTCTGGCAATTAAACACAATGCAAACTACATTGAAAGATTAGCGCGACCAACTATTTCTTGTCATCGATATCTGGGGCAATGTCCGCAGGACGGAGAGTGGCATGGGAATCCACAGGACAGAGAGCGGTATGGGAATCGATCTCTGGGGCGATGTCCACAGGACGGACAGCAGCATGGGAATCGATCTCTGGGGCAATGTCCACAGGACGAACAATGGCATGGGAATCGATCTTCACGGCGATGTCCACAGGACGAACCGTGACATCGGAATCATCAAGGACGTCCACCGGCACCTGCACAACCCTAACATATTAGTAAGCACATTGCAAATAACCAAAAACCACAACTATGGTAAGCCATTTTTTTACCTTGTGCAGCTCACCGGGGGATCCCATCCCTCCGGGGGCCACCTCCTCGAAGGAGGCCATCGCCTTGCCAGGGAAATCCTGCTTCTCAACGGCGACTATCTCCTCAAACCCGGCCTTCAGCCTCTCATAGGTGGCCATTAGAGTTTCTGGGGTAGGCATGGTGGGGACCTTCCTGTTCTTCCAGCTTTCTTTGTTCAGGAGTTCGTCCGCCAACATCGTCAACTCTTTGGCCAATGCTAGTTTCTTGGAGTTCTTCATCTCCATGGGTTGGCCCGCCAACATCGCCAACTCATTGCCGGTGCTCGCTTCCTGGAGATCTCTGTCTCGAGTGGGTTGTCCGCCGGCAACTCTTTGCCTAGTGCTCCAGGATCCATCGATAAACTGACAAACAAAAAGCAATCGAAAGGAAACCACAATCGCAATGAAAACGGGAAAAGAATAGGTAGTGAATCGGTCGGTGCTTCACAAAAACAAGATTCTTGGAATGAAAATAGTGTAGCATCACTGATTTGCCCACCTTTCCTTCATCGGTACAGAAGAAAAATGGCAGAAGTGAGTAGCCTGGAGTGAGGTTTTATTCAAGATAGGGAGAAAGGGCTTCTACGAGCATTCCAGTGAAATGATGGTTGCTTTGTGCCACCCAACTTCGAGGTCACTTTGCCACTGCTTGTAAAGGTGTTGGTTTTGTGATATGACGGGTCATGACGGCCACACCGGGGTGACTGGTGAGTCTCGACTGCAGCACTTTGATGTGATTTGGTGGATGGCACACGGGCCTGGATGCTTGATGTCTCGCAGGTCCGTGAAATAATGTAATAGAGCGGCTAGTCATAGAGTTTGGATGACAGAGGAGGAGCTGGCAATAGTAGTACTCCAAAAAAACTGTACTCTCACATTTTGTTTTGAGGATTAACTGTACTTCCACATAGAATATATAAATAATAATGCATGTTGGTGCTGCCCACATTTTCGATAATTTGAATCGTGGGCTTGTTCACAAATTTTACGAGCCGGTGGTTGTTCACTTAATGGAGGGCCTATTACCAGACGTGAGCAATACAAAGTGCGACCTGGCACACCATTAGGGCTGAACCAAAAGCTCGTAGCTCATGAGCTTAATGAGCCCTCAATAGTTCGGCTTGTTATGCTCGTGGGTCACTTCTTAATGAACAAAGCCAATCATCAGTTTCTTAACGAGCTTAACGTACGATCTAACAAGTTTAACGCTAAGTTCGTTAGGGTTGCTCTATTTACACACTCTCATTCAAAAAAGAAAGTTGGTGGGTCATCTTCCGCCACAAAACACCTCAAGATTCAAGATCCGCCAATGATGACTCCAGAGATCCAAACTAAAACTGTGGGCGAGGATAACCCAGACCAAAGTGTTGAGCCGGTTCATGAAAATGAACCGGTGCAAGTTGATGAGCCAGCCAACATTGATGAGCAAATCAATATGGATGACTCGACTCATACTGGTAACCCACCAAGTCCCGCTCATGCCTCTAGTCCTATGAGGGTAGACAATATTATCTCATCACACCAGTAGATGACGCAGAAGTGACACTACAAAAAAAAACACTTCCGTGATGATACGTGTTTATCACAGTAGGTCACGTTTTCTGTCATGCATATACATCCATGATGATTTTATGACAGAATCAAGATAGTCATGCATGTGCTGTCATAGAAGTATTCCATGACAATACCAAAATTATCATCACGGAAGTGTCCACTTCCATGACGATAAATGGCGCATCATGGAAGTGTCTTCGTTAAGGGTAACCGACATGTGGCATCCACCATAACGGGTCGCCTTTAAGCTATCGGGTTCTGGTTTGGATCCGATAACCCGTTAACAGCCTGGACCAATGGGGATTTTCCATGTGTAAAATTCTCCTCCGCCGGAGGATCCACGTCTCAGCTCAGCGTTGGGACAGATGTCATCCCTACAATGGACGGAACATGCCTATGATACATCAACACGTGGCACGGCCCAAAGGGGCCCATTTAGGTTTAAAAGCCGGACCAGGAAAAGGCCCACAAGATTTTGTCAGATCTAATGGGCTGGACCATTAACAGCCTAAGATTTTCTGGACCAAATTATGGCCCACATCAGATACAGCCCGTTAAAAGACTGCAATATTCTGGGCCAGCTTATGGCCCATATCAAATCCGGCCCGTTAACTGACTTTCCTATCTTGGGCCAAATTACGGCCCATAATAGCTATGACCCCTTAACAGCTACTTTGCCTTTGGGCCCATTAGGGGCCAGATTTGCTGTTCGGCCTCTTAATGGCCCGTTTAACATTTTGGCCTGATATTAGTTTCGGCCTGTCAGCGGCCCTGTGTACATATGGGCCTCTTTCGGCCCGACTTCACTTTCGGCCATTTAAAGGTCCGAGCTGCATCTGGGCCTAATTCTGGTTCATAGTGACTTTCGGCCTCTTAACAGCCCGTAGTCTTCATGGATACATTTTAGCTCAAACTGCCTATCGGCCCGGTAAAGGCCCTTGATAGTGTTGGGCCTAATTTTGGCCCATTATGCATCCGGCCTGCTTCCAGCCATCATGTAATTGGGTCCACCAAGGCCCAAAAACATTTTGGCATGTTAATGGCTCGTCAAATCACTGGGCCAATAATGGGCCAATGTATATTCCAGCCTGCTGTCAGCTCGTGATTTGTTCGCCACAATTCAGGCTCAATCTACATCTCAGCCTGTTAAAAGCCCATTTTATTTTCTGGCCCAGTTAAGGCAAGCGGTTTACTCGGCCTTTTAAAGGCCCGAAACTAATACTGGGCCAGATTAAGTCTAGGCCTACTAGTAAACCTAATATATTGGCTCATTCGCTCCGATCGACATTACGACCTTTTCTCAGAGCGACGACAGCATATACAACAAATAAATTACAGCATCGTGACGAAGAATAAACCTAGACTATACAACAAAGAAATTACAACATATTACATCCCCTGGGCATGAAAGTTTGTCGCCAATGATAATAAAGGGCAACTAGACAATAGATTCCATACACTGGGCAGGTCGCCACCAGTGGAAGTAAACATGCTGTTGGGGATATAACCCCGAGGTTTGACCCGCACAGGAGGGGCCGGGTTACACCATTGGTGACTCAATGAAGAAAGCCCAGTTAAGCCCAAGGAGATGAAGCGTGAAGACGGCGGCTCATAGAAGCGGGTCTGGTGGTGGCCCAAGACCCAGACATGTGAACCGCCATATGGTGGCTTGCCTGGTAAGGCAAGGTGACTTAGGAATCAGGCCGGTCACATTGTGTGATCTGGCTCGGACTCTTGTAAAGCCTCGGGCCTCGACCTGTGTATATAAAGGCGAGACCCGGCGTGAGGTTAACTCAAGAAAACAATGGCAAGATCTTCATCGACGACGCTGGCAGGGGCCACAAGGCCGACTCAATCGAGTACGGGTACCGGGTCCCCTTTGGCGGAATTCACGTCTTCATCGGCAAGATCGGCAAGTCAGAGCCTGAGTAGGACACCTACACCGACATCATCGAGACAGCTCAGCATGCACGACCCGCTAGGGTTCAACCCGGCCGGAAGCACGTCTTTGTTGGCTTTGTTCATGGGGCGGATCTTGAGGAAGGTTCTACATCAGCTGGTGAGACGGCCATCTATTCAGGTGATGAGTCCTCGGCCGGAGAAACCTAGTCAATCTATCAGCTTCAGGATGGCGGGCTTGGGGGCTATTCCGATGGTGATAGTATTCCGGACCCTTATGAGCCACCAAGCAGGGCTACTATTTTTATGGCAGGTACGCAGCTAGTTCTAAACTCATCAACAGCTACTGCGATGACATCCGGTTCAACTGCTGCTGCGACGGCTGGAGCGAGCGGTTCAGCTCGGCCGCCGGCTCAAGTCTTGTCTGAGCTCTTGGGCAGTTTGACGACTCTATTGGCTACGGAGGTGACTCCAGCGAATCAAGCACAGCATAATGCGGAAGTTGCAAAGGTGCGAGATGAGGTGGCTAAGGCCCAGGAGGATCAGAATGTAGAGAATGCCAGGATGGCGATGGAGCGAGCTGCGATGGATGCTGAGTCACAGCGGATAAGAGCAGAAGCGTTTCATCTGAGTTTGGATCAGAACACATCCAATGATGTCCTTCAAAGGAGACACCAAAGCCGCCTACCGTCATAGTTCGAGGGACAGAATCTTTTTAATACGCCAGGGGCAGGAACGAGTAACCCGCCCGTTGTGACCCGGGCTGCTGAGGCGCCAGGGACCAGAGCGGCGACCCAGCCTCATGTGCCAGACCCACCCCAAAGGGATTTGACCCCACCTCAATGGGTTCCAACACCCTTTGGCCATTATTCTAATGCGGTGGATAATATGATAGCAGCAGCTACATGGTTGGCAGCTATCCCGATTGAGGGCGAATCTGCAGCGGCGATAGAGACCCGGAACATGGTGGAGCTTCTTCAGACGGCTGTAGCACAGCAGGTGACTTATTCATACAGCTGTGAGCGTGTTCATTCAACTCCCTGCCCAAGTCGAAGCTATAGCTTGCGCATTGAGTCGCCGGCGGTTTCTAGCAGTGAGTGGCGTCGTAACCCACCTTGTAATGATGACCCGCCCCATGGGCATAACCCGCCCCGTAATGATAATAATGCTCAGGACCTTGTGGGTCAGGCTAGAGCCCATCGTGAGGCAGAGTTGGCGGCTCATCTGGAGGCTCATCAGCAGTCTCCAAGACACACTTCGGCGACCGTTGCAGCTGGGATGACTTTTAGGACTGTTGGTGTGCCTTGTCTAGCGCCGGCTCTACGCAATGAATGTTTGCTGAAGGATTTTAAGGGCCCTCGTAAGGTGCCTAATTATACAGCTGATCTTCCTCCGGAGGCTTGGATTGAGAGCTACAAGCTCACTATGGAGATGCTAGATATTAATGATGTTGTATGTGCCAAGTACTTCACCATTGATGTTGGATGGACCGGCTCGAACCTGGTTGAAAGGCTTACCCGCCAATTCCATCAATTCATGGGCTGAATTGAAGGCGTGCTTCATTCAGAACTTCAAGGGAACATGTAAGCAGCCTTTGATGATTATTGATCTGGATAACTGTGTGCAATGCGAGGATGAGTCGGCCCACCATTGGGTCCGCTGGATCTCAACTATTATTCATTCATCAGATAGCATTGCGGCGGGTTCAGCTGTTCTGGTCTTGGAGAAGAATTGTCACTTTACACCTCTTAAGCAGAAACTTGGGCAGCTTAAACGTCATTGTAAGGACATGGGAGAGCTCATGGCGGCTCTCATTAAGTATGCCAACTCTGATACTACCAAAGATCTTGGATCTGATGAGGAAAAGTCCAACAAGGGAAAGAAGAGTAGTAATGGTAAGGGTCAGCAGCAGAACGTGACAGGGCATAACGGTGACAACCAGGGTAATGGTGGTAAGCGCAGGCACCCCGATGGCCGGTCAGATCTTATAGCTAATACCAACACTGGATATAAAAACCAGCACCGTGGTAAGCCGGCCTTTGGAGGGCCAAAGTTTAATATTGAGGCGATGATGAACGAACCTTGCCCGAAACACAGTCTGCCCAATAAACCGGTGGCTCATGCTTGGAAAGACTGTTTCATCATGAAAGAGTATAGAAATTCTAACTTCAATCAGAATCATGGCAACAACAATGGCCCGCTTGGCTGGTCAGGATCCGGCTCACAGGGGCCCGGCTTTGGTGGTGGCGGCTCAAATTCTGGGTACCAAGGACAGGGCAACCAGGGTGGTTATAGCCAGCAGTCTGGTCAGGGTAACCAACAGCATCAGTCAGGGTACCAGAGTAATCCAAAGCAGCTTAACAGTGGCCAGTATCATGTTTTTACCACAAGTCTCTGCAAACAAGAACAGAAGGTTCATAAACGCGCAGTCAGTGCGATTGAGCCGGCGGTACCTCAGTATTTGCAATGGTCAGAGCAGCCAATCGCATGGAGTCGAGAGGATCACCTGCCCCGTGTTGATAATCCGGGTCAATTAGCATTAGTGGTAGCCCCTCAGGTTGGGGGTTATTAATTCACTAAAGTGCTCATGGATGGTGGCAGCAGCATCAATATCCTTTATTATGATACCTTTCATCGGATGAATTTAACTAATAAGGAGCTTAAGCCATCTTCTACAATTTTTCATGGTGTAGTACCTGGTAAGTCAGCGTATCCAGTTGGTAAGATTGCTTTGGAAGTGGCTTTTGGAGATGACTATGACTACAAGGCAGAGATGTTATGGTTGGAAGTGGTTAAGATCAAGAGTCCTTATCATGCCTTGTTCGGACGGCCGGCTTACGCCAAATTTATGGCATGACCTTGTTATGTTTATTTGTAGCTTAAGATGCCAGGACGTAAGGGAACTATTACGCTCCATGGTAATTGAAAGATTGCTTTGGAATGTGAAGAAGGAGATGCTGCCTATGCTGAATCAGTCTGTGCTACTGAGGAGCTTAAATTTTATAAGGATAATGTTGATCCGGCTGACATGACCCCATAGAAGAAGCCCACCACAGAGCAAGACCCTTTGTTGAAGTTTAAGTCGGTTGATGATACAGGTGAAGGTGTCCCGTCTTTCGATGAGATGGTGGCTATCATTTTTGGTGGAGTAGACTTTGACGATCCGACTACAAACGTGCGATGATGTCGCGCCTTAGCAATCGCTAAACCAACTCCGAGAGGTTATTGACCACGCCGGAGCACGATCAACCTAACCACGAGGGTCTATTTCCTGCAAGCAAATGAAGAACAAGCAAGAAACTAAGATTTGCAATCTGGATATTGCGAATATAAGATGAAAGCTTTATTGATCAAGGTGGGGTTCTGTGACGTCTTGGTCTGGTCGTTGAACACAATCGAAGTACGCGAAGTTGCAGCTATGGCGAACTTTTAATCTAAACAAAACCCAAAGTCTAAACGGTGCCCTAAGGGCTGTATATATGGAGGAAGAGGGGTGGATTTCGTGGCCCTTGAAGGAGGGGTCCGAAACCAACCCTATCTCTTGTTTCCCCACACATACGGACTCTAAAAACAGCCTATACTCAAGTATTTCGAAATTACATGGGCCTGGCCCAATAATAAGGTGATGCAGCACCTATAATAGCCTCTGGACGAAATTTATGAAGTGGCATCTTGTATATTTCGTCCAAGGCTTCCTGCACTCATTATGGTGGCTTCAAAGTCCTGAAATCATCACTTGTAACTCCATTCTTGTTCCCCTTGCGCATGCCATCATCTCCATGCTTGAACTTGCTCCAAGGTTCCTCTTTCTTGTCCAAGCTAGGCCCTTCATTTGTAAGCAAAACAAATGTATCCAATTTAGGCAGCATCATATTCTCATGAACATTAGAATCATTACCAAGAAACGAAAGTACCTGATAATTAAATTGGCGTGCGCGAGCTCTAGTAATTGGTCCAGTATGTATAGCAGCAGGGGCTGTGGGTGTAACAATGGTATTGATGTCCTCATCATCCTCCCCTTCTTGAATTGAAGTCGTCCTCGACGAAAGCTCATCTTCCTCACCCAAATAAGGCTTCAAATCTACAATGTTAAAAGTGGGACTAACCCCAAAATCTGCAGGCAGCTCAAGTTTATATGCATTATCATTTATTTTCTCTAACACCTTAAAACGACCATCAGCACGTGGCATTAGCTTTGATTTGCGCAAATCAGGAAATCTATCCTTACGCAAATGTAACCAAACAAGATCTCCAGGTGCAAACACAACATGTTTTCTACCCTTATCTCCAGCAAGTTTATATTTAGCATTCATACGCTCAATGTTCTCCTTAGTTAACTCATGCATTTTTAAGATCAATTCAGCACGTTGTTTAGCATCAAAAATAACCTTCTCCGAAGATGGAAGAGGCAACAAATCAATAGGTGCACGAGGTAGGAAACCATATACAATTTCAAAAGGGCACATCTTAGTAGTAGAATGCAACGAACGATTATAAGCAAATTCACTATGAGGAGCATTCTTCCCACATTTTCTTGTTATTCTTCAAAACGGCCCTAAGCATAGTAGACAAAGTTTTATTGACTACTTCAGTTTGTCCATCAGTTTGGGGGTGACAAGTAGTGAATCAGGCAGGTCTTAAAGATTAAATTGGCAGCTCAAAGATTAAAAGTTAACATGCACACAGGAATGACGTTGCAGATCATTCTTTTCCACTATCCTATTACAAGGCATTGAGCCAGCAACAGTTTCCAACTTCAAATGTTTTTTGGAGCTGCGCCCCCTTACTCCAGCCTGAGAGTCGCCTAGATCATCATCTCTATGATCAGCTTTCTTCTTGTTGCCTTGATGATTGTGGATCATCCTGCGCCGGTTCTTCTTCGTCGATCATCTGAAGATCAGTCGTTGTCCAGTCAATGCCGGTTAAAGCTTCGAAAGTGGCTTCATCATCGAGTATAACAGAATGATCGATGTCAGGAGCGAAAATATGCTTACACCGAGGAGGAACAAGGATGACAATGTCATGAACTGGCGGCTTAATCTTATGGTTCTTCTCATCATAAGCCGGCGTGTAGTGGTCTAAGTCCAGATCTTTAATCAGCTTGCTGGCGACGGGTCGCATCTCTCTAATGCAGTTGTTGAAGTCTTGTTCTTTGAAGGCAGACCCGTCATCCTTAAATTCTGGGCATCCGGTGGCTATTCCACCGGGTCAAGTTCTGACTGCCACACCTTGGCTCGGCCTAGTGCATAAATTGCTCCAGCTCGGGCGGCTGATAGTTTGTATTCCATAACTTGAGCCCGCGCTATTGAGAGTTGATCCAACTCGGTCTTGATCTGCTTTGGAGGTCTCTTCCCACCTGATAAGGCCACAAGGCTTTGCAAAGTTCCAGCGTATAGCTGCTCAGTTAATGAATATATTGCCTTGAGCTTCATCAGCATGTTTTCGCCAAGGCTGCTGCTTCTGGGGCCTGTTTGTAAGTTGCCAAGCGAGTTAAACAACATGAATTATGAGTCACCAGGTGGATTAACATATTATTAGTAAACAACATTGAAGTACATATAAGTCTTACCAAAGATGGCGGCTGTCATATGGGTGATATGTTGTTTTAAGCCGGCAAGTTCATCAGCAACCAGCTTAAGTCGTGCTTCCGCTTCTTCAGCTCTCTTCAATAGTGCAGTCTTGTCAGATTCCCAGGCGGCTCTCTCTATATCAAAACTTGCTTTAAGCTTCTCAACTTCCTCCAAAGAAGTTTTCAGCTCTAGCTTGGCCTTGGAAGTCTCTGCCTGCTGCAACTTTATATTCCTCTTCAAATCACCTACTTGTGATTCCTTCATGCTCAATTCTGCCTGAAATACAATGATAAAGTAATGGTTAAAAAGCAAGGTTGAATTGTTAGTGATGGTATTCTGTTGAAGTCCCAAGCATACTACAAGTACTCTACTTGGCACTTAGGGGCTAATGTGGGTCAATTCACTTTTTTGATTGAGACCCGGCTTATCTTGTCCGATTAAGCCGGGCCTTGGAGGCTATAGGTTTGATTTTGCTAAAGGATCATTGAAGTCCCGACTCAACTTGTCAGTTTAAGCTGGCCCTTGGGGGCTACATGTCTGGATTTCTTAAGTGACTCAAAGTCCTAGCTTAACTTGTTAGTTAAGCTGACCCTTGGGGGCTACATATTTGGAACTTAAAAGTTAAGTTGGCCCTGTTTGAAGATTCTTCTTAAGTCTACAACATACTCAATTTTTTTCCTATGCTCTAGACTTGGCGACTATATGAATATATATGGAAGGAGATTAGCAACATACTTCATAGCGTTCCTTCATAAGGTTCACTAAGCCGGCTTCCAGATAACGGCTAGTGTGAAGGCGGGTCAGATAGCCTGCGTGGATATCACTTGCGCTGAAGCTAGCATAACTTTCCAGATCCAACTTCAATTTACCCTTGTCGGCAGCTGATGGCTCTTCTTTGGCGCTGTGCTTCGCCAGGACGGTAGGATTTCCGGGCTTAGTATAGCCTGTACAAGTGATGATAACATCATCAGCGATCTTGTCAGAAGGGACCTCTTTAGTAGTTTTGGCAGGGCTTGGTGGTCCAGGACTTGGCGGGTTATGCGTAATTGCCGGGTCAGCTTCAGTGTGCAATGGTTCTGAGGCTGTGATATGAACTTTTGCTGGCGGGTCATTGATAAGACTGTCAGGATTCTCTGATGCCTCAGTTGCTGCTTGCGTTTGTTTCTCCGGCTCAACAGTTTGGGGGTCTTTGGAAGAACCGCCCATCTTCTGTTTCTTGCCTACTTTGGCCACACCGCTGCAACAGGAGATGGAATTAGTAAATGCTTTCTTGCAAGTTATGTATGAAACAAGTATAAATCCTTACCCAGGGGCAACTCTAAAGACAGGCATCTGAGTCCCAGTAGACTCGCCAGATGATGAATGAGGTGTTCCCTGGTAGTTTGAATCGGAAGACTTAAGTGGTTGACGAATGAGACCCGCCTTTGGAAAGGAGAGGGATGGATTATGTGGCACCTCATTTCGGTGCTTGCGAGGGGCAGGCGTGTTGGGTAAGCCGGCTGCAAGGTCTCCGCCACCGCTGCTCCGGGTTGTATGCTTTGCCTCGTGCTGCTATTTTTTCAAAAGAAAATTGGGGTCCAGATAAGCAAGAGGATGGGAAAATCTTACTTTTCGCGAGACCCGCCGAGTTTTTTGTCTTAGCATAGGTTCTGAGTCGGCGAAGATTATGGTTACCTCTGCTGTGTCTGCATGGCTGGTCTCTACATCATCCTGAGAGGAGTCAGCGTCAATAAGTTGCATGAAAAGAAAGCCAAGAGAATCAAGTTATACCTCCAACTCATTGTCAAGGGCAAATAAGTCTTCAATGTCCTGTTTCTTCCCTTTGGTCTTTTTTGGAGCCCGAGTTTTTGCTTTGGCCTTTTTGGCTGGCTTGTCTTGCAGCTTCTTGTTCCAGAAGGAAGATCTAGCCTGAGAACATAAAGGACAATGAGAAGATGTGCAGTTTATGAGAGAATGATAAATGAGTTAGAGAACGGTTTAAAACACTTACGTCGGGAGTCGGATTAAGGGCGCAGAAGGGGTTCAATCCTGTTTTACTGCAGCTTTCTAAGGTCTCCCCGAGCAATGTCTTGGTCATTTCATTGATTTGCTGATCTTCAAGTTGTACTTGGCTATACCACTGCGGGTCCTTTACATCACATGTATATTGGTACATTAAGCCGGTACGGCGGCTCAAAGGCAAATCCTCTAGGCGACCCAGCAACGGACCAGGTCAACTCCGATTAATCCATTGGCCACTAAGGCCCTTATCTTTGAAAAAGTGGGCGCATATTTGGCCCATTTTGCTGCAGTGATCCGGTCAAGGAGTTCATGCGTAGGGCTAAGCCGGAAGGAGCGGAAACACGGAAGAGGTTTTCATTAGTAGGAGACGTATCTTGGCAGTAGAACCAAGTCTGGTTCTAGTCCTTGGGGTGACTGGGTAGTGAAGCTGCAGGGAAAACGACGTCTCTCCGTCTTTGGATAGAAATCCTACCGTGTTCAAGGCTAGGCCCATCTGTCATCTCAGTCTAGTGGTTCCGGTAATAGTACTCGCTGAATAAGTCGATGATGGGCTCTTCCTGAAGGTACACCTCACAGAAAACTTGAAAGTTGCATATATAGGAAACAGAGTTGGGGCCAATATCTTGGGGGTGTAGCTTGTAGAAGTTCAGAGCATCCCGAAAGAATTTCGACCCAGGTGGTGAGAAACCACGGAGGAGGTGATCTGCAAAAACTATAACTTCACCCTCTCTAGGTTGAGGTTTAGTTTCAGCCCCTGGAACTCGCCAGTGAATGATGTTTTTTGTTGATAAAACGCCCATCTCAGCATATTCATTGAGAGATTGCTCAGTGACAGTGGAAAGAACCCAATCGCAAGAGGTGGTGGATTTAGTCATGTTTGACAGTGGATGCCTAAGAATGAAGAGTTGGCGAGTTAATATTATAATGGTAAACTGCTCCATGATCAATGACCGGTGATAAGGTACAAAGTCTTTCACAATGATGAGTAAAAATAAGCCGCCCAAATGAGCCAGCTATATACTGGCGGGTTACAAGTCCTAATTATAAAGGACAACTATCTTGGCGGGTCATGGAAAAGGTTATAAACTACATGGATAAGCTGGAAAGATGTCGGCGGGTTATCAGTTCATGATTAAAATCAGATAAGTGTTGGCGGAGTGCAAGGTTGCTACTATGAGTCGCCTGGGCAAGGGATGGTGGACAATTTGTCTAAAGATTGCAAGACTATTGAAATTTTTGCTAACGGTGGATAAAACAGATTTCACAAATTGTGGCTACAATTACGGATCTACCGCAGTTCAGGAAAAAGAAGAAATTTAGACCTAAACATATGGCCGCGGAAGAACTGAGGAACTATATATTGACTGTAAAGGGAAAAGGGATCTACCAGAGATCGAAATAACTAAAGTGGATACTGCTACTAATTCTCCTAGAGTACGGATTGAACTATGTTTTCTAAGTAATGTTGGATGAACTTGGAAGAGCTTGACGGAACAATGATGAACTCGACGAACTAGGGCATTATAATGTGGATCTGAGAAGAATATAGGATAATACATGCTGGAGTTGATGGAGAGCGGGAGTGCGCCGTGGTTTTTCTGGTTCGTTGAGGTTGATGTAGCGGCCCTTGTCGGAGTTGCCGGTGAAGGTCGGCCGAAGTGGCAGAGCTCTGGCGGCGAAGATCACGAGGAGGAAGAAGAAGTGGAAGTGAAAGAGGGTAAAGGTGAAAAGAAAACCCCTTCGGGCCTATTTATAAGGAAAAAGGTGGAACAATGAAATGGCAGGTGCAGGAATCAAGGAGATGTCATGATTATCTAAAACGCTGGAGGTGCCTTGATTCTCGGATAGCCATTTAATGCGAAAAGATCTGTTGTGGTGTCATGGATTTTCTCTATATTTATTTTGCATGACGTCATGGCGGGTTATATGATTTGTTCAATACTAAACTTTGAAAGGAAGAATTGCCAACTTGGAGCAGTGAATATTGACATGAACAAAGTTCAAATCAATCCGGGGCCTAATGTTGGGGATATAACCCCGAGGTGTGACCAGCCCAGGAGGGGCCGGGTTACACCGTTGGTGACTCAATGAAGAAAGCCCAGTTAAGCCCAATGAGACGAAACATGAAGACGGCGGCTCATAGAAGCGGGTCTGGTGGTGGCCCAAGACCCGGACGTGTGAACCGCCATATGGTGGCTTGCCTGGTAAGGCAAGGCAACTTAGGAACCAGGCCAGTCACGTTGTGTGATCCGGCTCGGACTCTTATAAAGCCTCGGGCCTCGACCTGTGTATATAAAGGCGAGACCCAGCGGCGGGTTAACTCAAGAAAACAACTAATCGATAGCTAAGTCAAGCATGATCGCTCCCTTGTAATCGAAGCTCAAGCAATACAACTAGAAGCAGGACGTAGGCTTTTACCTCGTTGTGAGGGGCCGAACCTGGGTAAACCATTGTGTCCTTTGTCCCATTTAACCCCTTCAAGCTAACCTACACTACGATGGCTCCACACCTAAGTCCTTTCACAAGGGCATCTGCCGTGTTAAATCCACAACACATGCCAACAAAATAATAGACAGAACCGACAACACTTCAACGCAGTTCAAGAAAGGTTAGCCCTGCCCAGGAGCTGCAGCGCAAGCAGCTTAGCAACCTCATGAGACTGCGCTTGTTTGACGCTTATATCCACCAACTCAAGCTGCATAGCATCAATAGACATCCTGTACCTGTGGTTAATCTTGCATAGAGATTGTAGTTCCATTCAGATTTGAGCAGAAGCATGTCTTTGTGCTTGAATTTCAGACTGAAGAAGTCGAACAGATTCAGGCGGCGACTTCATCGAGCTTGTGTCACTGCTATTAGCGAGTAAGTTCGACACTACATCAAGACATGACTTTGGGGTTGTATTGCTATCCTCAAGATGTGTTGGCTTCTTCTCTGGAATATATGTTAGAGGGACAAGCAACGGGTTCATCTCACTATCCTTGTGGCAGTTCTTCCTAGCATCAGTGATGTCACCCTGAAAAAGAAACAAGTAGGTAGATAACAGGTTTTGCACATATAAGCATCAATGATGTCAATTCATCTCATTTCTTAGTCAGAAATAAAGAGACACGGTTTAAAATAGCATTAACACAATAGGCATTGTTCGCAGCTAAGACGGCAGGAAATGGCATTGTGCAGGAGCGGCCAGCTTCACCACACCACTGGATTACAGATCAAGAACACAAGCATACATGTAGTGCTAAACAGCGTATAAGCATGAATGGTGAGTGTACTGTCAATTTATACCATTTCAGATTGGTAAATAAAGAGACATGATTTAAATAACATTAACATAATATGGCATTGTTCATAGTTAAGACATAGCAGGATATGACATTGTGCTGTAGTTGGTAGTTTCACCACACCACTGGATTACAGATCAAGAACACAAGCATACATGCAGTGCTAAAGAAGATAACTTGCTATGTTTAGTTTAATTTACATGGTATGGATAAGGAACTAGGTTGTACAACTAAAAACTGAAATTGAGAAGTACAAACATATGTTTATGTACTTCTTCGTAATAAACTTTGAACATGCAATTTGATGCAGACGACAAAAATAAACAACATTTGCAGTCATAGCTATCCAAATATACACAACAAAGTTTGAAGGCTCGGGGAGGACAAACTTACGTTAGTAGTGAAGACCGGCTCTATAAACCCCTTGTCCATATTTATGGGGGGGGGGCAATTCAAGAAGTTTACCACAGACTCTTCTTCTAGAGCATTCCCTTTATTCTACATTTTGTTAAGAGTAAATATAGATGTGATAATATAGGAACAAATGGCGATTATTTAAGCTAATATGCAGACTACAAATGTAAGTACAACATACAGGCAAAAGGCACTGACAAGAGCAATGCAGAGCTAAACTTCTTCAGTAGCATTGGTTTTATTCAAATTTTGGCAAGAGTAATTATAGATCTGGTGTGTAGAAAATGGAGGGCAAGGGAAAATAAGCTGCAAAGTGTACATGAACAACTAGCTGACCATATAAGTACAGTGATGAAGGACAATAGATACTTACAAGAACAACGCAGAGCTAAACATCTTCATAAGCATTGGGTTTATTCTACATTAATGTAAGCATTAATATAGATCTGATAATTTAGAGCGAACAGTGGATAAGCAAGCTATAATGCACAATGATGTCACATAATCCACCAGGTATGAATGTATGTACAACGATAGGTCAACAAGTACTAACAAGAGCAAAGCAACGAGCAACATAGTTGTGAAATCGTAGGTTTTGCGGCGCTGGTTCTATCACCAATATAAGTGGGGTGCTATCTGATTTCTCCGGTACCACCACCTTTTTCAAGGACTTTGCTTGTACTCCTTCAGGTTCTACAACACCCTCTTCCTTTAGGATATCTGAAACACAAGAACAACATTTGAATGGAAAAACAGGTATGATGACAAATGGAATAGGTATTGATAATGGATGGGCATGGCATTTTCACATATATCATGAGTAAACTAAGAAGATGGCGGTGCAACGAAGCAGAAGAAATGCAAGACACATTACGCAAGATACGTGCAAACAATAAAACCTTGCCAAACTAGAATAGGCACCTTATTGGGTGAACATGATAGGTCATCTGACTTTGCCTCCTTGAGCTCAGAATAGTCATTAGGATCATATTATGAATATGAATCTGTAGGTCGGGAGCATGTGGGTTTCATTGCATCCACAATGGACCTCAATCCCTTGATGCCAAGTTTGTTACCCATTGAACTGTTCCACAATATTCTTCTGATGTGCGCATTCTTATATTCATTGTGATTACGTACAATATCTGAGAA
The DNA here is from genome assembly GCA_011799875.1 of Thinopyrum elongatum. Lineage (NCBI taxonomy): Eukaryota > Viridiplantae > Streptophyta > Magnoliopsida > Poales > Poaceae > Thinopyrum > Thinopyrum elongatum. Next base: position 405,000,837 of record CM022303.1, read on the forward strand.
GCATGAAAACATAAAATAGTAGTGAGATTATCTTTGTAATGCAGAGGATATTCTAATATAATAGGGGCTCCCTGTAAACCCTTGTGTGCTATCACATGATTCTGATGAGAGAGCCCATGTGTGCTGTAATATGGTGCATAGATTAATATAATCTGGCACAACTACGCAAGAAATAGGCTCCCTGTTGGGAGCTCCACATGTAAGGATAGTTGGCAGATGATAGGTTCATAATATACCATATAGAAAGTTTATTGGCAAACCATGATAACGAGAGCACACAACCAGTAGGCAGATTGTAGTGGCGATAAAAGGGGGACACCATAAGCATCATAAATAAATCGAGGAAGTGGAACTGGATGGAAAATATGGAGTTGTATTGCCGCTACTAATCGAAAGCATATTGATCACCTATAGGCCAGCTCTATTCACCAGAAGGTGCACTACTATTACTATCAGTCTAGTCTCTCAAAGGCCGCACAGCTCCCAGCATTTCCTGGATATTATGGCAGACCAACTCGAATTGTTGAAAGAAACTTGCAGAAGCGGCCAAATAGACTTCTCGACTGCGGATGTCCCTGCTTGCCTTCTTGACAAGGAACATACTGTACTTATTAAAGAACAAAAGAGGAACATGTTAAAGAATAGAAGAGGAAGCATATTATGGAGATTCCGTTTCTTTCTATACAATGTTGGTTGCCCACCCACGATGAATCAGAGCATCCAAAGAAATGCAATTCCATGTTGTCTCTATCTATGTGGCCACAGGCATTTGGAAACTCAAGTGGGAGCATTAGCTGACCAATTAAATGTATGTCTGTTAACTAATAAGAATATCATGTCACATTCGTATTGGAACAACTAAGCTTTGGAATTATGATTGTGTGTTGTTTAGCTTTAAAGGGTGGACTGCTGCTAGCAGGACACAAATCACCTACACAGATCATAGTATAGATATAATGGGAAAACCCTAAGCATCACGAGTAAAATCAGGAAAGTGGAAATTGCTGGAAAATATGTGCTAGTATTGCCGCTACGGCTAGAAAGGCTTCAGATACCAGCTCTCTACAACTGAAGGCACAGTACTGTTACTATCAGTCTAACTCTCAAAGGCGACACAACTCCCAGCATTTCCTGGATATTAGGGCAGACCAACACGAAGATTTGAACGCGTCCATGACAAGCGACCGAATAGACCTGTACACTGCAAATGTCCCTGCTCCTCTTCACTACAAGGAACATACTATACTAGTATTATACTCCCTCTGCTCCTAAATATATGTCTTTGTAGATATTCCACTATGGATCACATACGGGTGTATATAGATACATTTTAGGGTGTAGATTCACTCATTTTGCTCCGTATGTAGTCCATGGAGGAATCTCTACAAAGACTTACATTTAGGAACGGAGAGAGTACTTATTAAAGAAGAATAGAAGAGGAACATGCTAAAGAAGAGCAAGCAGATTTTTGATAATAAAATGTTTGTTGCCCACACATGATGAACCAGAGAGCATAAAGAATGCAGCTCCCTGCTGTCTCTCTATATGTGGCGCACGTGCTTTTCGAAAGTAAAGTAGGAACATTGGCTGGCAAATTAAACATTCCCTATTTTAGTAATATCAGCATCATATCAGATTCGTATTTGAGCAACAAAGTTTGGAATTATGAGTGGCATGCTGTTTAGCTTGATGGGTTGAGGAGCAGTGCTAGCACGTCTAGAAGTTCCTAGGATGATGGTACACTGAATATAAAGGGAATGTCTACATGCAAGTCGCCTGACTTTCATCATTTGGGTCAGTCGACCATTTCACGTGGTTGGATGAAGATCCTACATCTCCTAACCCTTCTTCTTCCTCACCTCTTATTCTTCCCCTATAGACCGCCGCACGGGTCGCCGACCGAACCACCGGCTCCCGGCCTCCCCTGAATTACCCACCACCTCCGGTCTTCCGCCGCCCCGACCATCCCTCTAGCCAACCCCACCCCCCACCCGTGTCGAGTTTACCTTCGGTGAGGCCCCACCATAGCCCAGCGACAGCCCCCCACAACCACTGTCCCCACTCAAAACCCTAAGATAGATAATGAGGTAGCCCTCCGACGAGTCCCTTCCTTCCCTCCGGCGAACTCCCAAAAATGGACTGACCCCAAATTGAAATTCAGTCAACTGTCATTTAAGATAATGTGGAATATAAAAGGAGAAAACCATAAGCATTGTGAGTATAGTGGTGAGCGTGCCATGGTGGATCCGAAGGGGCAAACCGGACAAAGGAAACTTTGCAACCAATGTTTGCTTTCAACTAACAAGTAAGATTCTAAGTGATGGACAAGAAATCACAGTAAAGTAGTGGCGATCTATTTGCTGAGATAAATAACTTGAGCAGATACGAAAGAGTACCGCCTTTGTGTGGCTCTGTGTAAGCATATGCTGAGGCATTGATGGTGTTGTCATAGCGATGGCTGTCGGCGGCGTGGAAGCAGATCTAGGAGGGCAGACGGTGGCGGTGAGGGAAATATCCCAGCGCGGTGGACAAGATGGTCGTACGAGCGTCCTCGACAAGGTGGACGACGGCGTGATGAAGCAAGAGGACATGATGCAAGGATCCTGGTGTGAAGCCGTGGATGAGAGAGGTCGATCTCTTGTAATGTATGATGGCGTCGGGGTATCAGCTCCGGCATGGTGGAGGAGGACGACGGTGGATGGGGTGGCGGACGGAGGAGACTGGAGTGGAGAGGGTTTTTTTGGTGGCCACGGAGTACGAATGGGGATATGGAGGGAGAGAGGTAGGGGGAACCATGTCTTTAGGACGTGCTTGTCTCAAATGCGAGAAAATTTACAAACATAGCCCTCATTTAAAATTTCCTACATCACAGCAATATTGGTCAGTTGGGGATAGGATGATAATCTCATATACAACGAATATTTGCCGACGGAGATTTCGGCCGAGGAGAGTTTGTTTTGGCACCCACCGTGTATGAATCGGGGTGAGAGGCGATTTGGTCTGAGGAGAAACTGTCTTTTGGCGCCCATCGTGTATGAATCCGGGGAGGTGAGAGGCGGAGGCGGTTATGTCACGTTTGAGTAAAATTAAAAGCCTACCCCTATCGAAACCTATAGAAATCGAGCCGATAGGCTTTGCGTGTCAGGGATAGGCAGTAATTTCCAACTCGCAGATTTTGGTTTCGGGAGGTTAGTGCGAGTTTCCCTGCTTCGTTCAAATTTTTGCAGAAAAATATTGCACGTTTACCGTGCCAACTCAATTCGAATCCATTTTATATTCTTTTTTCGGGCAGGATCCATTTTGTATTCGAATACTGTCGGCGTTCTGGGAACCAGGGTACCCAGACTTTTCTGCATACGGCGCACGGCGTGGCTCCATCGACGGCCTGGTACGGCCCAATTTCAACACCAACAAGACAAGACCCTCGCGATGGGCCAAGCCTCGCGTGGGAGATAGCACCAAGACCTCCTGAGGAAGCGGCCTCCCCAGGCTGCCTCCTAAGGAGCGGAGATTTCTATGCAGGTATCCAACCTCACAAGGTTGCGGTGACGCAAGCCATGACAACCAAGGCCAGGCGGGCGCCAGCAGGCGCAGAGGAGCATGTTTCCTATTTGGTGTTAAGGAGGCAAGCACATGCGTGGGTTCCATTCCAGTGCAACGAGACCAAGACCGCCAGGACGGCAGGATGGATGTCATCGCCGAGCCCACCGCGGCGTCACGACCAGAAGCTTTGCAGGCGAAGACAACCTTTCGTCAGGATAAGATGTACTACTTGTCCCCTTTCAAAATTGGCCACTGTGGGATCCCTTCCCACCTTCGTTTGGAGGAAGAGGACCGAGGCCGCTATAAGTATAAGCTAGCCACAACCGTAGACGGGACCGAACCGAAGGATGACTCACCCTCACCCCAGAGTAGACCTCGCGAGGTTGTTCTTCCCTTGTACTAGTTCATCCCCAGCCCCTCATGAGGCAAATCCACCACAAAGCAGGAGTAGGGTCTTACACCGCAAGGTGGCCCGAACCTAGGTAAACTGCCTTGTCCATCTCCTTCCTTGATGCATCGAGCTAGGCTGTAGGGTGACGAGTTGGTTGGTTGGATAGGTTGAGTTCTTCGCACACGCCCCAGAGTTCGAACCTTCTTTGGGTCTGCGGAGCCCTGAATCCGGCATTTGGCACGCTAGGTAGGGGCGTGTCGGAGCTCTACCCCTCTCATCAGCCGCGCACCGCTCACACTGCACACCTCCCATGGCAGGCACCGCTTCACCTGCTGAGCCATTGGGCGCAGTCGGAGCTGTCGCAGGCCACCGAGCCTTCTCCCCCGCCCTATGGCAGGTGCGGTAGCCGCCGAAGTTCAGGCCGACGCTGCCCCCACAGTACGACGGCACGGGGAACCCCACGGCATTCCTTTGCCTGTACAAGCTAAGCATTGAGGTGGCAGGCGGCGATGAGAAGGTCATGGCGAATTGGCTTCCCATGGCTCTCATGGGTGTGCCGCGCTCCTGGATGCTTGGCCTGCCAGAGTTGTCGGTGGCCTCATGGGGGGAGCTACACAATCAGTTCATCGCGCGCTTCTCGGCACCAGCGCCCCATGTCATTGCGGCCATCCTCGGTGGGTCGTGGGCACCAGCCTCAGGCCGCCATGTCAAGCAGTTCTTCCGGCAGATGGGGGCCGCCCAGCCACGGCAGGGGGCTCCTTCGGGCCGGCTGGGGCCCAAGACCGACATCACCTTCGACTCCAGGGATCACCCAAGACTACGGTCGGCACAGGCGTGCTTCCCTTGTTGTGCACACCCACCATCAGCAGCGTCGCGGTCACCAAGACACTCATCGATGGCAGTGCAGGGCTCAACGTTCTCTCCGTCGAGACGTTCGAGACGCTCCAGGGGCCATACGACCAGCTCCTCCCCACCAAGCCTTTCTCAGGAGTGACCGATGGCTCCACTGTCCCCATAGGGTAGATCCGCCTCTCTGTCACCTTTAGCCAGTGTGACAACTACCACACCGAGCTTGTTGACTTCGACGTCGCTGAGGGAGTCCTGGATTAAGGGGTCCTCGGGCGTCCGGGCTATGTGACGTGGGCCGGAGTGATGGGCCATGAAGATACAAGACAGAAGGCTCTCTCCCGTGTCTGGATGGGACTCTCCTTGACGGGGATGGCAAGCTTGGCGTTCTGATATGAAGATTCCTTTCTCTGTAACCGACTTTGTACAACCCTAGCCCCCTCCGGTGTCTATATAAACTGGAGGGTTTTAGTCCGTAGGGGCAATCATATTCAGACAGGCTAGACTTCTAGGGTTTTAGCCATTACGATCTCGTGGTAGATCAACTCTTGTAATACTCATATTCACCAAGATCAATCAAGCAGGACATAGGGTATTACCTCCATAGAGAGGGCCCGAACCTGGGTAAATATTGTGTCCCCCGTCTCCTGTTACCATCGACCTTAGACGCACAGTTTGGGACCCCCTACCCGAGATCCGCTGGTTTTGACACCGACATTGGTGCTTTCATTGAGAGTTCCGCTGTGTCGTTGCTAGAAGACTAGATGGTTCCATCAATCATCCACAACGATGCTGCCTTGAGGGAGGTCTTTCTCCCCGGCCAGATCTTCGTATTCGGCGGCTTCATACTGCGGGCCAACTCGCTTGGCCATCTAGAGCAGATCGACAGCTACGCCCCTGGCCATCAGGTCAGATTTGGAAGCTTGAACTACGTTGCTGATATCCGCGGAGACTTGATCTTCGACGGATTCGAGCCCATGGTAGCCGCTCCCTGCCACCGCGATGAACATGACCTAAATCTGTCATCGGACCATACCCGGGAGATAGCTCCTGTAACTGCTCTGGCCCTAGATCCGGAGCAGATTGCGCCATCCGAGAAGGGGAAGCTCAACCCCGCCACGGAAGCCGCACACTAAGCGGCATTGGAGCCGCACACAGACCCAACTTCGAACGGATCTGTGTCACCGTAACCTCGGATTCGTCTCCGGCTACAGGTTCCGAACCGCGTGTGTCCGCGCCCATCGAGCTCGATCGGGCGCCGATCGTCAAGTTCAGCTCCGCGGACATCTTCCAGCACTCACCTTTGGGTGATGTGCTAAACTCATTAAAAACCCTCTCCTTAGCGGGGGACTCACAGCTGAACTATATCTGGTTTGAACTGGAGGCTGATGACGGAGAATTTCGCTTCCCGCCCACTGCCCACTTCATTGCCACTGTAGAAGACTTAACCGACATGCTCGATTATGACTCCGAAGACATCGACGGTATGGACGACGATGCCGGAGAGGAGCAGGCCCAAAACCCGCCATTTACTGGGTGCTGGACAGCCACCTGCTCGTATGACATGTACATGGTGGATACTCCCAAAGAGAATAACGGCGATCACAAGAAAGATCCAGTCGAGGATAAACCTCCTGAGACACAGCCAAAGCGCCGACGTCAGCGGCACCGCTCTAAATCACGCCGTGGAAAAGACAGAAATACCGGCACGAGAGAAAACAATACTCCGGATGAGGCCGAAGACAAAGAAGATCCCGTCGAGCCGACTTTCGAACAGGACGATAGGGAAGATGGGCAAGCCAGCCCTAACGAACAGGCCATAAACAAAGACTCGGAGGACAGAACTATCTTCCACCCTCCGAAGATGAGGTGAGCCTCGGCGACGAAGACTTTATCGTGCCTGAGGAACCCGTCGAGTAGGAGCGCTTTAAGCGCTGGCTAATAGCCACTGCGAGGAGCCTGAAAAAGAAACAGCAACAGCTTCAAGATGATCAAGATCTACTCAACGACAGATGGACTAATGTCCTGGCAGCCGAGGAATACGGACTCGAGCGCCCCATTAAAAGTTACCCGAGGCATAAACTGCTACCCCAATTCGATGACGAGGCACTTGAGCCCATGCCATCAACACGTAATGCGGCTGACCGACCACTACGTGGCCGGGACAAAGCGGCAACTCAAGCCAAACACCAGCCCATACTACCTCGCTGCAAAAGCAGAGACATAACCGCCCGGGGTCATACATATGACCTGCGGCAGGACCTGGACAATAGAGCAGGTCAGTCCAGATCGATCTACGGATCGCGGAGGCATGCCCTGGCGCGCGACGACGGCTATCAAGCCAGACGTGACAAACATAACCACGCCCGGGCCGAAAACTGCCGATGAACTCCATCCGAGCTACGTCGCGACTTGGCCCGATATAGAGGCGCCGCACATCCCCTCTGCTTCACTGATGAAGTAATGGAGCACAAATTCCCAGAAGGGTTTAAACCCGTAAATATCAAATCAAATGATGGAACAACAGATCCCGCGGTATGGATTGAGGATTTTCTTCTCCATATTCATATGGCCCGCGGCGATGACCTTCACACCATCAAATACCTCCCATTAAAACTCAAGGGGCCAGCTCGGCACTGGTTAAACAGTCTGCCTGAAAACTCTATTGGCAGCTGGGAGGACTTGGAAGACGCCTTCCGCGACAACTTCCAAGGCACATATGTATGACCTCCGGATGCCGATGACTTAAGTCACATAGTTCAACAGCCTGGAGAGTCGGCCAGGAAATTCTGGACTAGGTTCCTAACTAAAAAGAACCAGATCATCGACTGCCCGGATGCCGAAGCCCTAGCGGCCTTTAAGCATAGCATCCACGACGAATGGCTTGCTCGTCACCTCGGCCAAGAAAAGCCGAAGTACGTGGCAGCCCTCACGGCACTCATGACCTGCTTTTGTGCGGGCGAGGATAGTTGGCTAGCCCGTAGCAATAACACTGCAAGCGATGCCGGTACCTCTGAAGCCAAGAATAGCAATGGCAAGCCCCGACGCAATAGGCACAAGTGCCAAAGCAATGGTGGCACTGCCGATGACACGGCGGTCAACGCCGGTTTCAGTGGCTCCAAGTACGGCCAGCGGAAGAAGCCATACAAAAGAACCAATCCGGGCACATCCAGCTTGGACCGCATACTCGATCGTCCATGTCAGATCCACGGCACCCCTGATAAACCAGCCAATCATACCAACAGAGACTGTTGGGTTTTTAAACAGGCTAGCAAGTTAAATGCCGAAAACAAGGAGAAGGGGTCGCAAAACGAGGCGACGATGAGGAGTCCCGTCCGCCGAATACAGGAGGACAGAAGAAGTTCCCTCCCTAGGTTAAAATGGTGAACATGATATACGCCACTCATATCCCCAAAAGGGAGCGCAAACGAGCACTCAGGGACATCTACGCGATAGAGCCAGTCGCCCCAAAGTTCAACCCATGGTCGTCCTACCCGATCACCTTCGATCACAGGGACCATCCGACCAGTATTCGTCATGGTGGTTCAGCCGCACTGGTCCTCGATCCAATTGTTGATGGATTTCATCTCACGCGCGTCCTCATGGACGGCGGTAGCAGCCTGAACCTGCTCTATCATGATACTGTGCGCAAAATGGGCATCGATCCCTCAAGGATCAAACCCACAAAAACTACCTTTAAAGGAGTCATACCAGGTGTAGAGGCCCGCTGTACGGGCTCAATCACACTGGAGGTTGTCTTCGGATCCCCAGACAACTTCAGAAGCAAAGAGGTGATCTTCGATATCGTCCCCTTCCGCAGTGCCTATCATGCACTGCTCAGACGAACCACATTTGCTCGATTCAATGCGGTGCCACACTATCCTTATCTCAAGCTCAAGATGCCGGGACCATGTGGTGTCATAACAGTTAATGGAAACACGGAGCGCTCCCTCCGTACCGAGGAGCACACCGCGGCCTTGGCAGCGGAAGTACAGAGCGGCCTTGCCAAACAGAATCTTAATTCAGCGGCCAAGCCCCCGGACACTGTCTAGCGGATCCGGACTACTCCGCAGCATTACAGTCCGGCTCGTCAGGAGTTAGACTAGCAATCCGGCCTCCGTCTCTGTCCCGGCCAAATGGCGGCATACGTACCACGCGTACATAACTACGCACTTAAAATACAATGGGCATAGACAGAGGCATAACTATATTGTGGTCCATAATACGGCTCGACCTCCCCTGGACACACGTACTCTCACTTTTTCTTTTTCATCCTTTTCAGGTTTCTTTTCCACAGGCCCCTCAAGACGGCCTGATCATCGGTCCTTTTGAAGGATAGATACACCAAGACAGCAAGAAGCATTGCGGTATACGGAAATCTCTAGGAAGTCTTTTTGACGATCACTCTACCAGTTCTCAGGACCCTCACGCAGCTCTCCGTTGGTCATGGCATGTAAAATAGCCCTGTTGCTTATCGCACTACTTATACGCTTTGACGTATCAATAAAATTATAATGGAAACAGTTCGCGGCCCAACTTCTGCGGCACTAGCTTACTACTTCATTTTTTCTTGATAATCTTATCCATTGCACCCGTACACTTTGGTACGGCCTAAATTTGCCAGGGGCTTTATTGCGCCCCATATTACGGCAACAAAGTCCGAACACTTTTTACAGTATAGTTTGGCACCCCAATTTTAGCGTTATATGCATTGGCTCTGAATCATGTCTTTGGTCAATAGTTGGGTTGCCCGGCTCCTGTGCTTACTACCATACGTTCTGCTATATCGGCTAGGGTAGTAAAGGGAGAACTACTGCGATTGTGCCCTGGTTCATACGGATGAGCACCTCAGTAGAGAAAGCCGAAAACTGACTATCATGATGCGGCGTGAGCCGGTCAGCTCTTCCGAGGTTACAAATCTTTTGCGATTTTTTCTGCATTATGCGACGAATCGGTCTCTACCTGATCCGGTGTTTACAGCACCCTAGTTTGGATTCATGAATACTAGGGGCTGCGCCTAAATTTCTATTATAAAACTCCTATGGCTAAGTGAGGGTGATAAAGCCACATGGTCCGGTTGCCTGGTTCGTTGCGCTAAACACCTCCTTCAAGGACCAAACTTTGGATCAAGAGTGTTTAGATTTTATCTTGAACACCCCCGTACTACCTACGTGGGGGCTGAAGCCGACAACTGGCCAACTCTCAGACTTAATAAAATGGCCACACAGGAGGAAAAATCTTGATATAAACAACTAACATTATATTACATATCAGTTTTGTTTCATTATGCAGGACAGGATAACATATTCATCCAAAGATAATGTCTTTTGCACACTGCTCCGCTACAATGCGGGATCCCTCCAGGACATCGTCAAAATATCGCTCGGGCGTGCGGTGCTCCTTGCCCGCGGGCGGTCCCTCGGTCACGAGCTTGACGGCGTTCATCTTCGCCCACTGTATCTTCACACGGGCGAAGGCCATCCGCGCACCTTCGATGTAGACCGACCGCTTGATGGCATCAAGCTGAGGGCAGGCAGCAACCAGTCGCTTCACGAGCCCAAAGTAGCTGTTGGGTATGGCTTTGGCAGGCCATAAACGGATTATCAAATCCTTCATGGCCAATTCGGCCGCCCTATGCAGTTCGGTCAGCTGTTTCAGCTGATCGCTGAGGGGCACCGGATGCTCTGGCGCAAGGTATTGCGACCAGAACAGCTTCTCCGTTGAGCTCCCCTCTTCGGCTCGGAAGAAATCCGCAGCATCTGCAATGCTGCACGGCAGATCCGCAAACGCTCCTGGAGAACTCCAAATCCGGGTCAGTAAGAGGTACATTTTCTTCACATATTTGCTTTGCATTATAAAGGTCTTACCCGCCGTGATTTTCCTGGCCTCTTGGATTTCCTGGAGGGCGCCCTGGGCTTCAACCCGGGCCTCTTGTGTGCTTTGGTGGGCCTTAGCAAGCTCGGACTCATGATTCATAATCTTGCGCTCCAAGGACTCGCATTTCTTTAAAGCGTCCTGGAGTTCTTGTTGGACCTCACTGACCCTGGCCTCGTGCTTTTCGCGGACGGATTGTTCCTCCACCGCTCTCTTCTGGGCCTCGACCAGTGCCTTTTTAAGGGCCTCCACCTCGGTCGCCGCTCCTACAAATATCATGGCACTATGGTCAATACAAATCATCTATCCTTTCTGATATACAGAAGGTCATGGCATACCTAGCTTATCCTCCAGCTGCTTTTTCACACGGCCGAGTTCTTCCTCGGCCCGCTCCAGACTCTGCTTCAGTCCGGAGACTTTGGCAGCATGGGAGGTCGCAGCCAGCAGCGACGCCTGCTTTTTCACATAGACATGTATGGTTAGTCTCCTGCGAAAATTGTTTGATCCTCTGTCCGGCTTTTCTTTTCGACCACCGGACAGTGTCTCAGGGGCTACTGTCTATACTGTGACATTCTTTTTACATAATTGTGTTTCATACCTCAAAACCTGTTAGAAGGCTTGTGCAGGCTTCAGTCAGTCCGCTCTTCACGGATGAATCTTCTCAATCACCGTACCCATGAGCGCACGGTGTTCCTCTACAATGGAAGCACTTCGCAGCGCTTCCAGTAGGGTGTTCGGTGCCTCTGGTTGGACAGAGGTCACCGGCGAAATGGGCACACCCCCTTCTTTCAAAGGAGGCTGCTTGCCGGATTCCAGATCCTTATAGATCTCCGGGACCGTATTCGGCTGGGGGCCAAATTGGACCTGGCCCCCATTGCCAGGCTCCATGGGGATTTGCTCCCCCATGTGTCCGGCGGCCGAGGTTTCACCCTCTGGCGCCGCGCTGGCGGCCCCCTGCGTCTCTCCCTGGCCTGGAATCCTTTGGGACAACACCTCGGTGTCATCCATGGCCTTGGGAGAGGAGGCCGCCGGAAGGGACCCGCTGTCCATCACCTTCGGGTCCAGCGAATTCCCCGAAGATGAGGATCGCTCGAGGTCGGAATGAACCGGACTGCAAGTACATGATTCAACATGTTAAAACTATGGAGAAAAGAGGCTGGATATATGAATGCGTCAGGGTTTTGAGTACTCATGATCCGGCCAGGGGCTTATCTCGGGGGCGCTGCTCTGGGCTGCTGTCGACGTCCCACGTGGAGTTATCCGCCAGGGAGACCTTCCCCTTCTTGGACGCCTCTGCCTGCAGATTTATGGAGGCCGCCCTTTTCTTCCTTCCCCTCTCAGGGGGAGAGTTGCTTTCCTCCTCCTCCTTGTCGTCCTGTGCGGCGGAGGAGTGAGTCTCGGCGTCTTCGGACGTCGTGTCCGAAGTTCCCTTGCGACAGAGGCCACTTCTGGTCTCCTTGGCCTTTTTCTTGGCCTTCTTCTCCGGTGCCTGGTAGGGCGCCGGGACCAGCATCTTCGTCAGAAGCGGGATGGCTGGTTCCTCGGGCAGCGGAGCCGAACACTTAATCCGCTCTGCCTTCTTCGTCCAGCCTTGAAAAAATAAATGCGAGGCTTAGGCATTTTCCCTGAGTAAGGAAGTAAAGGATACACCTTGAAAGCGCGAAAGACTTACCGGACTGGCGGGATGGGCCAGGTCGTGCCCGCGGTCCTCGGTCGTCTCCGGCCATTTCTCGTTGGCCTTAAAAAGCACCTTCCAGATGTCTTCGTGTGTAGTTCCGAAGAACTGTTGCAAGGTCTGGTGCTCGGCCGGATCGAACTCCCACAGATGGCAAGTCCGGCTTTGTCATGGAAGGATCCGGCGAACTAGCATCACCTGGATCATGTTGACAAGCTTGATGTTCTTGTCCACCATGCTCTAGATACGCGCCTGCAGCGCTGTCAGCTCGTCCGACGACGTCCAATTCAGGCCTTTCTCAAGCCAGGAGGTGAGCCGCATTGGGGCTCCGGACTTGAATTCAGGAGCCGCGGCCCAGGTGGCGTCGCGGGGCTCTGTGATATAGAACCATAGTTGCTGCCACCCTTTGACGGTCTCCACAAAGGTACCTTTGGGCCATGTGACGTTGGGCATCTTGCTCACCATGGCGCCTCCGCACTCTGCGTGTTGGCCATCCACCACCTTCGGCTTCACATTGAAAATCTTGAGCCATAGTCCGAAGTGGGGTGGGATGCGAAGGAAGGCCTCACACACGACAATAAATGCCGAGATGTTGAGGAAAGAATTTGGGGCTAGATCATGGAAATCTAGCCCGTAGTAGAACATGAGTCCGCGGACGAAAGGGTGGAGAGGAAACCCTAACCCGCGGACGAAGTGGGGGATGAACACCACCCTCTCATGAGGCTTGGGGGTGGGGATGATCTGTCCCTTGGCCGGAAGCCGGTGGGCGATTTCCTTGGCCAAATACCCTGCCTCCCGGAGCTTCGTGATGTCCTTCACCTTGACGGAGGAGGCCATCCACTTACCTTGCGCTCCGGATCCGGACATGGTCGGAGTGCTTCTTTGAGGTGGAAAAGATGAAAACTTGGGCGCTGAAGCTTGAGAATGGAGAGGCAGAGAAAGCGAAGGCGTGGGTGAAAGGGGTGAATCCTTATCTCCTTATAAAGGCAGTGAATATCAAGCACCTCCCCACTCGCCTTAAATCTCGCCTATTCCCAAGGGTCGTGCAGACGGCACGGTTGGATTACCCACGCCCGTATTGATGAGAATCCCATAATAAAGGGACATGATCTCTGCTGTGACAAGGCATGCCACTGGAAACCGCATCTTAAAGCGTGGAGCAGGTGGTTAAAGAACGGTTTGAAATAATGACCGTGCAGGAATGTGGTGTCGCTTTACAAAAAGTTGTCAGCGGATTGGACTCGTGAAATATTATACTCTCTGCGGTTGTGTGTGGTACTTGTTTTGCAGAGCCGGACACGTTTTCTGTGCTCAAAGTCTGTTTTGGAGTATTCGGAGGAGGAACCTGCCTTGCAATGCTGAAGACAATCGGCGCGCCGGACACATCGTCATTGAAGCCTGGTTCAGGGGCTACTGAGGGAGTCCTGGATTAAGGGGTCCTCGGGCGTCCGGGCTACGTGACGTGGGCCGGACTGATGGGCCATGAAGATACAAGACAGAAGGCTCTCTCCCGTGTCCGGATGGGACTCTCCTTGACGTGGATGGCAAGTTTGGCGTTCAGATATGAAGATTCCTTTCTCTGTAACCGACTTTGTACAACCCTAGCCCCCTCCGGTGTCTATATAAACCGGAGGGTTTTAGTCCGTAGGGGCAATCATAATCACACAGGCTAGACTTCTAGGGTTTTAGCCATTACGATCTCGTGGTAGATCAACTCTTGTAATACTCATATTCATCAAGATCAATCAAGCAGGACGTAGAGTATTACCTCCATAGAGAGGGCCCAAACCTGGGTAAACATCGTGTCCCCCGTCTCCTGTTACCATCGACCTTAAACGCACAGTTCAGGACCCCCTACCCGAGATCCGCCAGTTTTGACACCGACAGTCGCCCATATCCGCCTCCCGTACAACGCCATCCTCGGGTATCCGGCCCTCGCCAAGTTCACGGCGGCTACGCACCACGGCTACTATGCCCTCAAGATGCCAGGGAGTGGTGGCATCATCACGGTCGCCTGCGACGAGAAGGCTGCGGTGTGCTCCCTTGAGCACGCCTACCAGGCTGCGGTGGTCAGGAACTCTGATGACGAGGGTGTCGTTCGCCCTGCTGAGGCCATCCCTACGAAGACGAAGCAGCTCCTCCCCAAGGGCCGTCAGGAGGCTGGCGCGCCCGACGATCGTACCTCAGGCCCCACGCCCAATGCTGGGGCACCTTTCCCTCTCGCATAGGAAGGCGCACCCGGCGCCCCTCTCAGGACAGGCTCGAGGGCTCTCGTCTAGAGGGCCTCCGACCTGACCAGCATCATGAGGGAGGCGTTCGGGCACCACGTGGGGGCGTGCTTCGATGCGCACCTCCGTGAGCAAGGCACAAGGCATGAGGCCCCAGGCGCTCAGGAGTTCATCACCAAGACGACCGAGGAGCTTCAGGAGGCGCGAGCCATGCGCGGCGAGCGTCGCCCCGCATCATCCAGTGCAGCTGCCGCCCCTGACATGGGTTGCGAGCTGCGCGTCTGTGTCAACATCCCAGGCCTCAACAGGGTTGCTTCTCAGGAGCTCTTCTAGCCGTCCCGCATTAGACAAAGTGGGGGCTGCCCCCGCAGTTACGTCCGCATGCCGTTCGGCCTGCTGGACGTGGCTGCTTCGCACCAGCGCTACATGCAGGGCGTCCTGGCGGCTCACGAGGCCCGACGCCAGGCGATCCTGACAGAGGAGGTGCCGGACCCTCGCGAGCTTCCTGGGCCTCCAGAGCCTCCCGAGCCTCCGGAGCCAGCCAGCTCGTGAGTAGCGATCTCTGCAGCATGTGTCTTCAGCTACTCCAATGCTTCTACAACAACGGTGCCAGGTGACTTTTTGGTTTGTTCAGTTGAGAGCGCCCCTCGGGCTGCATTTTCCTCAAGCTGTCAGGGCCCGTCCCTGCAGCCGCATCATTTTGATTCATGTACTCCGGACAGGTTATGCATGCTCAGGCTATTATGTTTGTTAATGCTATGCCTGCCGTCTTGTTATCTGTGGAGTTGCCCTTCGCGGCCTCCGCGTGCTGCTAACCCGCCTCTTGCTCATCCCACAACGGGGGCTGCTGGCACGACGCCTGTGCTTGGCTCCGTCCCTGCAGCGCTGATAAACCTAAGACGCGCAGGCATGAACCTCATGACCAGCGTTATGTCCCTCGCGATCTCGCTCGGGCAAGGAAACTTCCCTTTCAGTTCTTCGGGGGCCGCTTGTGCACCAAAGGGGACCTCCTGAGCATCACGACCCAGGGGCTCTTACCGGACCTCGGGCCGCTCGCCTCCTGGCCTTGACCACGGCATCGCGACCTGGCATACCAGTGACGACCGAAGCCTTCCTGGGGACTGGATCCTGCCGGCGTAGAGCACCAAGCTACCGCGAGAGTGAAAGGGGGAACCATGCCATGGCGAGAGACGCAAACACGACATCGAATCAGGAACGATAACGTTAAAATGCGAGCGTCACAGTTTCTTACATACCCCCACGGGGCCCGTCATGGTTTTTGCGCAGGAACAAAGCAAAAGGAAAAACCCCATAAGAACCACGGCCTCTGCAGCGTCACCAGCAACGCCGGGATAGCGCCACTCCTCCCCTAGGCACGGGCGCGGCAGTGCGGCGGCTCATAGCTGTCGTCGTCACTCGGACCCGGTCCGGATGAAGCGCTGCTGCTGTCGGAGGAGTCGTGGACAAGGCCAAGGGCAAGTTCACTGCCGGTGGCCTCGCTGCCACGATCGTCTCCCCTAGGGCAACACTCCGGACATCGGCTGTCCTCTCTGAAGACCTTGAAGAACAGCGTTGAAGCCACGTCGTACTCGAAGTGGATGGCGTGCCTCCCCTCCGAGTTATAAGCGTGGGAGATCGCGCCCCATCCCCGGGTCATGAAGACATCGCCGGAGACAACGGCCTCGAGCTTCGCCTCTGATGCCTGGCTACAGTAGCCGTCGTGCTGCAGCCACAGCTCGACGGGCCCCCGCGGCGGTATCTCCCTCGCCAGGGACCGCGGGAGCCGGATCCACGTGTGCAGCGCCATTGCTGCCCACACCACAAACTCGCGGGCCGTGCCTTCAACATGGGCCTGCTGGTGGGGTGGCCGTGCGCCCACCGCTTGCTCTCCTCCACGACCCCGTTCCTCGCGGTGCCCGCGGCCGCTCTCGCTGACGGGGCTGTGCGCGTGAGCATACGTGCAGACCGGCAAGCCCGGTGGAGCGTGTTGGTGCCAGGGCCGCGTTGCCATGGGCACCGCGGTGGCATCGCAGGAGCGATCGCGCCTCTTCTTTGGCTGGAGCAGCTCAGGCTCCACCTGAGGGGGTTTTTCCCTTCTCCGCGGTGGAAAATCTCCTCACTAGCGCCATGAAGGCTCTGGCAAGATGGTAGAACGAAGGAGAAGCAAGAAGCAAGAAGATGAAAACGAGCTGGGGGCTCCGCCCCCTCTTCCATTTATAGCCGGAGGAAGGCTAACCGCCGGCCCCTCACGTTCCGAGCAGTGATGGCTGATATGCATGCACCAGGTAGTTGTCAAGTCGTGCGGTTATCGAGGTGGCATGGGCATGTGGAGACGCCCACGTCCCATCAAGCGCCACACGTCGGCTCGGTCCGCAGGCAGTTGGGGCCCGCGGTGCTTCGCCCTTGCCCTTTGGCTTCGCCTCGAAGCCAAGTCCGAGCGCGCCTTGGCCCCGGGGGCTACTGTCGGCGTTCTGGGAACCAGGGTACCCAGACTGGCCTGCCTGCGGCCCACGGCATGGCTCTATCGATGGCCTGGTATGGCCTAGTTTCAACACCAACAAGACAAGACCATTGCGAGGGGCCAAGCCTCGCAAGGGAGACAGCGCCAAGACCTCCTGACGGAGCGGCCTTCCCAGGCTGCCTCCTGAGGAGCGGAGATTTCTATGCAGGTATCCAACCTCACGAGGTTGCGGTGATGCAAGCCATGATGGCCAAGGCCAGGCGGGCGCCAACAGGCACAGAGGAGCACGTTTCCTCTTTGGTGTTAAGGAGGCAAGCACAGGCGTGGGTTCCCGAGGAATCAAGCAAAGGTTTCCATTCCAATGCAACGAGACCAAGACCGCCAGGACGGTAGGACGGATGTCATCGCCGAGCCCACCGTGGTGTTACGATAAGAAGCTTTGTAGGTGAAGACCACCTTTCATCAGGATAAGATGTACTACTTGTCCCCTTTCAAAATTGGCCACTGTGGTATCCCTTTCCGCCTTCGTTTGGAGGAAGAGGACCGAGGCCGCTATAAGTATAAGCTATCCACCACCATAGATGGGACTGAACTGGAGGATGACTCACCCTCACTCCAGAGCAGACCTCGCGAGGTTGTTCTTCCCTTGTACTAGCTCATCCCCAGCCCTCGTGAGGCAAATCCACCACAAAGCAGGAGTAGGGTCTTACACGGCAAGGTGGCCCGAACCTGGGTAAACTGCCGTGTCCATCTCCTTCCATGATCCATCGAGCTAGGATGTAGGGTGACGGGTTGGTTGGTTGGATAGGTTGAGTTCTTCGCACACGCCCTAGAGTTCGAACCTTCTTTGGGTCTGCGGAGCCCTGAATCTGACAAATACAAATCTATATACATCATTTTTGTATATATACTTTCAAAAGGACAACACCCTTTATACATAAATATGGTTTACAAATGGCATGATCTTAGATTCATAAGGCTGAATCAATTTTAATTTGAATTTTCAAATATTTGAAACCACTTTATGTTGAAATCCAATGTATGCATTCCTCGCTAACTGTCTCCAATTAATGTGTGTTTCATGCTGGTTTTTTTACTTCTCAAACACGTATAAAGTGTTTGACACAGACAACATAGAGTGTAATCCCGTTTAGACATTTATTGCATGTAAACCATGCATTGTCTCTAATTAAAAAAATCTATGGATCACTAATATTGATAAACTAAATAACATTACACGTGTCCCCAAATTCAAATGAATATGCATGTTTGATAGACCAATTTTCGTTATGATATTATCGATGTCCTGATCTCTAGTTTAAATATTTGAATCCCCTTTAATACATATATTCGTCTAATATGGCTATCACTCATGCTTATATAACTCTCTAGACCTATACGCCTTCACCGTCTCTCGGGTACCTCTCGTGCTACTTGTATGTCAATAGCAGTCTTTTATCTGCGTAACACACTAACGGTACTCTCTCCCTCGACCTTCACTCTATCTCTCTCTAAGTATATCTTTCTCCCTGCAATGTGTCTCTAACTATGATTCTCCCTGTGAAATCTCTTTCTCTCAAACAAACACAAACTTTGTCTCCCCGCGGTCTCATTTCTCTCTACTATTCCCGTGTATGCCGCTCACACACACCCTCTCACACAAAGATGTGCCGCGCTCCTTATGTCTCAGTAGCTATGACTCTCCCTCTTAAATATATCTCTCTCACACCAAAATAAACTCCGTCTCGCAGGGTCTCATATCTCTCCACCATTCCCTTTGTATGCCGCTCACACACCCTCTCTCCCTAGGGATATCACGCGTTCCCTGATATGTCTCTCTAGCTACGACTCTCCTTGCGAAATATCTTTCTCTCTCGCAAACACAAAACTTCGTCTCTCGGGATCTCATTTCTATCTAATATTCGTTTGTATGTCACTCACATGCACCCTCTATCTATCTGTCTCACACCCACACACATAACTCAGCCTTCTTATCCACTCGACTCTTATTTCTAACACACACACTAGCCGATCTCCCTCTAGCTATCATCTATATCTTTCTATTTATTTGTTTCTCCACCAACCTTGTTTCTTGCCCGCACTCTTGCTTCCTATCATGCACACTATATTTGTTTCTCTCTACATGCAGTCTATAGGTCGATCTCTTTTGCACACACGTTGTGTCTCGCTCTCTATGCTCGCCATAGATGCATGCTCCAGCCCACGCCACTCTCTCTTAAAGACAAAAACACATGCTCAATCATCGGTCCTTCTTCCCTCCACTCTAACATGCATGCATACTGTCATACTGATCCATCTTTCCCATCCCGTTGATTTTATGACTTATGTCTCCTTTCTTTCCTCAATCATGCGCGCGCGCGTGCACACACACATACATATCCACGTATGTATACCTCTCGCACATGCATGTTCAAAGGTCTCATATGTCTCCATACGTAGTTAATTACCCTCAACCCTCACCCCACATCGAATCTTTCTCTTCTTGTGTGCACATGACCTCCATCTGGATGGGTCTCTTTTCTAAAACACACACTCGCACTTAACTATCTCCTTCTAGCTACCGCCTCTCTCACTCCTTCCCTCTATCCCAGAAACCAATAATACTATCCCTTTGTTTAATTCCCGCCTACATGCACCATCGATAGTAGTCTACCTTGGTGTCTCTTGAACAAACACGTTATCTCGATGTCCACTCCGCTCACGCGCACACTCCTTCTCTTCCCTCTTTACGGGCCACTTCTCTCTCGTACCCCCCCCCCCCTCGTTGGAGGCCTCTGCCATACACATCACCTGTCTATGATGAAGCCACACACACTTAATTACTTTCCCTACCGAAGACTCAGTTTCACACACACACTCTCTAAGACTCCATTTCACACACACATGCTCTAGGTGGAGCATTTGTTCCTACCACCCTTCATCCAACCTTACCCGTATGATAATCAATCACCTTAATTTACTTATATAACATGGACAAATTCCACTTTATTTTAGTAGTTACCAAACTTCTCATAATTGTATAACACAAATCACGAGCAGGAAGTGACTTTTTTTTACACAACCACATTAATATGGACACGTGAATCACAAGGTAAAGTGTAGTACCATTATACTTATATCCCGATGCAAAAGGTGGAGTACATGTCCGAAGAGTAGAAGCGTGCGCACACACACACACTGTCTCTCAGAATCTCACACACATACCAGTTATGTGACGGTCCCTAAACAGACCTTATGTGTACAATTTGTGCACGCGCGGGTACACGTGATGGAGCACATTTATTTAAGTCGGGCGGCGAACCTAAAAAGTAGCCGCATTCATTCCCCTCCCGCTGCCTCTTCTCCGGTCGCTGTCGCCCGATAGCCATGGCCCGGCTGAAGGTAACGACATACGCCATGCCCCCGCCGGAGCGGCGCTTTGATCTAGAGGCGGCGCGAAGCCCGGATCGCAGCCGCCCTGCCTCCGAAATCTGGACTAGCCGGAGCCAAAGGAGGAGGTGGTGGAGACGGAGCAGCACGCAGAGCTGAAGGAGGAGAATGATGATGAGGGCGACGCGGAGCGAGAATGGGAGGACGACGACGCGGGTGAAGCGGGGCTGGGGGAGGACGACGACGCGGCGAGGCAGAGCCGGCGCCACCGGCTGCATGCTTCGACATGGCGGAGTTGACCCAAGCGGAGGGGGTGGCGGAACAGCAGGCCATCCTCGAGTCCATCCTATCGGAGGCCGAGGTGGAGGCCAACCGCTGCTTCCACCACCAAAGGGAGTGGGGGATCAACAAGATGTTCGCCATCTGGAGGAGAGCAGGAGGAGCTGGAGTTGCAGCATGTGGCCGCCTACCCATCTTCGACGACGAGTAGTGTGTTCTAGCTTAGGTTATGTACTTAGTAATAGTTACTACTATTGCATGGTATGTATGGATTTGAGATATCTAGTACTACTTCTCAATGTAAACTGCTTTTAAGATGAATGAATGAAAGCTTGGCGAGTGCCTTTTGTTTGTTAAAAAAACATAATTCTAATACTCCCTTCTTTCTTGTTTAAAGGGCTCATCTAAAAAAATAGATTTCCATTATACTCAGACTTAAAGGGCTTTGAGTCTCATGCCACATTTATTTTGTAGAGATAAGAGAAAGGAAATTTTAGTGGTCATGCATGCATCTTTTTGTGCTAGTAGTACTATATTAGGGTTGACCAGTCGCTTCCCGCGGATGTGCTCGGGCAGTGGAAGAAGAAGGAGAAGGGAAGCGGGTTGTGGAGTACGCCAGTTGCAGAACGAGCTCCAAGGAACGTTCGTGCCAAACAATGCATAGTACAGTATAGGTAGCACGTACACCAGCGGAGTATTAATTGGCCTTTAGGTTGCGTGTGGATGACTTGGCTAGAACATGCAGGCTGTAGTTCGACAGCCTACCGCTCCAAGTCACACGGGTTGGTCACACAAGATTTGCATGTCATGCACATAGTTGTCAAAGTCATGCTCGAAAAAGGGCGACAAGGTCTGCTAGTCCGCATTGGTCCATGCGCCCGGAAAACAAACTAATCCCAGTCGCTGTAAATGTCGTGCGTGCTTTAATTTCAGGCTAGTGGATGGATGCGAATGTGCCGTACAACGAACCGCCCGTCAGCTCCCTAATCTCAAATATAAACTGCACTAGTGCGCGCCCGCAGAACATCCTTTCCAAAGGGACGAAGCCCTGCTATTACCATCTCCTCTTGTGTAAACCAGCTCCCCAAGGGACAAGGCAGTTCATCGCCATTGCCATGGATTCGCAAGGCGGTGGTGCTTCTCATCCTTGTCGAGGTTGGGAGACCTAGGAAGATGATCCTTTGGGAGAAATTGTAAGTCGCTCCGACTTCCTCACATCTGCAAGACTCAGTGGTAATTGCACCAAATATTTTAAGAGGGTGCGTAAATATGTGTGGGAGAAGGCCATGCTAGTTGGTCTGCCATGCATCCTCGAGGACGAGGATGTTTCCTGGGGGTCTCTCTAGCACGGCGTGGCCGTAGTTGCAAGTTGACGCCCCTTGAGATGCCGACGTTGAGGGGCACTCGGATTTTCTCTGATGAGCAGGTAAGTGATGAGTTTGATCACGTAGTAAGTGCATTCTAAATACTACTTCCATGTCCATTTCATAATTCCCCCGCTGCCCACTATTTCACAGGTTAGGCTTGGTGCCAATGCAGATTGGCTTGCATATGTACGGGAGGGTACCAACATCAATTTGCACAACATCTACAA
The DNA here is from genome assembly GCA_011799875.1 of Thinopyrum elongatum. NCBI lineage: Eukaryota > Viridiplantae > Streptophyta > Magnoliopsida > Poales > Poaceae > Thinopyrum > Thinopyrum elongatum. The sequence goes on from CM022303.1 coordinate 405,023,118, forward strand.
AGGTGACACCGTTGCCGTAGAACCTTTGTCCAACATTGGGATCGGCCATGCAATGGGCCATCGCCTGAATTGCTACGATGGAACCATGGTGAGATTGAAGAAGATAGCAATCCCAGAAGCCCAGATAAGGTCATGCGCCAACAAAAGTTACACTCTCATCATGGTGTTCGACATCGCGATTGCTTTCACGATCCGTCCTGCACGTTGCAGTCAAAGGTGGACCATGTTGTCTGCGGCTGTACGAGTACAAAGACGTTGTGATCCTTTTTAACCGCTTCTCCGCGGTGACAAACCAGTGGACTTGTTTCCTATGGGACAGATCCTACGTGATGCTACCTGGGTGCGGATGAACACACTTGGAGAGTACTCAATATTCATTGGGGACAACTACCCCATAGTGAAACGGTGCCACCTTCCGTGCATGACACCGACGGCCTGCCGTTCATGAAGAACAGGTGCGTTTTCATTGCGCACCGACGGATTCATATCTTGAACGCCCCTATCCCTGATCTATGCCGCTTCAGTTTGTATGAGTCACCATCTTGGGGAGCCACACTAAGAAGTTGCGATGATATGGACTCCCGTTGCCCACCGTTATGGATCGTGCCATCTATGAAGAACACGTAGGATTGGAACTATGAGACGGACATGTACCCAGGGATGTATGAACCTTAGTAATTAATGTAGCGCAATAAGTGAAGTAGCCAGGCACAAATAGTATGAACCTGCATGGCATATAGGCATTTGTCTTACTACCACTAAATGTTGTACGTGCAATGCACGGTGATATTATGATGTACTCCTACGTGACGAAGTACTCTACTATATTAATTGTAGGCACATATTAGGTTGGATATTTGTTTACGTGTATGGTCCGAGACCTTCCAACTAGACGCGTCTGTCTCTCCGGGTCGCACTTTGTATCGTTAGATACTAGTAGTACGTGTGGTCTCCGACCTAGAAGTGGAAGAAGTGGAGATGCTCTACCACGCTGTTCATGTCCCACTCCTTTCGCTAACGTGTGGGACATCCAGCACGTGCCATGTTTCACACTCCTCCGTTGTAAGAGTTGAAACGCTAGCTTTCATTAAAAAAATATAAATCAGCGGTGATACTACTATACCATGTGGTTTCCTTAATCCTCCTCGATATCATCGTAAAGAATACTTTCGTTCACCGACATGTGGGACGTCGACCATCCTGGTCAACTACAGTAGTAACTAGTAGATGCTTGTAATTAATTAAACAAACGTATGGGCGATACAGACACACACAGTAACTACTATTACTACTACTTCTCACATGCTGGCCAGACATAATCGTTCTCTTTGTCATTCTTGTCGGCGGCACCCCACCGTGGTTGGATATCTGCCCATCTCTCCTCAGCGTCGCGGTAGCTACCACTGCGATCCTGGCAGGTGGAGGCAACGGGGCATGCTGGCCAGACGCCGCCGTTCTCCATCCCGGCGACACCCCACCATGCTTGGATCTTCGCCGAGCTCTCCTCAGCAACGCATGCGTCCTCTTCTTTCTTGCGGCAGCGGGACTCTCTTTTGTTGAATGCTTTCTACCTTTTCCGCTCCCTCTATGCAGCTTTGGCCGCCTCTTCCTCTACCGCCATTCGGCCTTGGCAGCTTCAAAGACCGCCCACATATGTGTGAGGTCATGAGCGGCGATGAACTCGGCACGGCGGGATGCCATCGCTTCCTTACCATTTTGTGTGCGGTCGTGGGCGGTGAGGAACTCGGCGCGGCGGGATGCCATTGCTTCCTTACCGGTTAGTGTGCGGCGTGGTGGCATGATTGACACTTGGAGAGAGCTCTTGGGCGGAGTGGCTAGACAACCATATAGTGGATTGGTTTGTCAAGAGCTCAAGGACAGACGACGAAGGAAATTTGGATTCCCCTTCAATCCTGGTCATTTATTATCGCACATGGTTAATTTCGTAGCCTCTGGAAACTATGTGCGCTGACCCTATTGTGGTTTGCTTTCTGATTAGCCGCCACCCCAGCCACGCGGATCGCATGCGTGCACCGTGATCGAACGGCATTCCACGTCCCTATCATCATACCCGTGTACCAGTAGCTGGGATTTGATGTTTCTGCGCTATTACCTCCATCATGGTTTATTGGTCCCTTCACATTTTGTGCTAAATTTTGACTTTAGATTTATCTAACAAAATTGAATCCACTTCTTTAAGAAAACTTACTGTACCAGCAATACTGCTACCACATGCGAAGACTGGACTGTAGCACGTCATATCACTCAAACCACTAGGCTAACTAGCCAGCCTAATGTGTGGGAAAGCCCCGCCCTCGTCATTTTGTTCTGGATTTCTATCGATCGATCGCACGAACAAGCGAAAGAAAAGAGTAGAAAATGTTACTCTTTGCAAGTAGAAAGGAAAAGGCGGCACACTTAAAGCATGCCTGTCGCGTTCGTGTCGCACCCCCAACAGTCGGTCTGGCATGCCGCTCACCAAAGGGGACATGCGTTGTCTTGCATTTTCACTGACATGTGGGATTGCAATTGAATAAACCGACGAAAGCCGAAATCTAATCACCCACCGAGTGTCAGCTAAGAAGAGAGAGACGGGGTGGGAGAAGAGATCGGCCGCCCGCCGTGCATGGACTCCAAGAAATATGGACGGATGCAGGAGGTTTGTTGCGGGTTGCCGTTGAAGATGCCCTAATGTGAATGTATCCGTGAACCAGCTCTTTAAGTTTGATGTGAATGTTGAACTTGCAATGCATCACGTGTGTACATTATTGTATAATTGTGGACTATTGTCTGATCGGTCGCTAAGCCAAGTACTACTACTCCCTCCATTTACTTATACAAGGCCACTATGAAATATACATTTTGCATCTATACAAGGCCACCAACAGTAATCGAGGCAAAATTAATGATGTTTCCTCGTAATAGCAACTTGTTCAATACTTGCATGGATGCAGTACTATGAACTACTCCCTCAGTCCGTGAAAAACTATACATCTAGCCTTAGAAATTTTTCCAACAAAGAGTGTACATCTACACTCCTAATGCACTTAGCCTTTAATCTAATTGGTATTGATTGACTAATGCAGCAACTTGTGCTCTAGCTATAGGTTGCATGTCTATCCTTAATTATAGTATGCAACAACCTTCATTTAATCTTGTTCTCTCAATGGTCGCATGCACACATAAGTTTGTTACTTTGGGCGTTAATTATGCCATAGAGTTCCGGTTCCTCTTGGTCAATGTGTAAATCTCTATATGTACAGTCTTTCACGGACGGAGGGAGTAGGTTGAGCACTTGAGCATGAGCGTGTGTGTTGCGTCTTGTGCTGTGTGCCGCATGGATGTGTGAGTGTTGCGTGCGTGCATGTGTAGTGTGTGTGTTGCATGCATGCATGAGGCTTCTACTCCCTCCCATTGACATGTTCATATTTCAAGCGTGATTAAAACGTTGCACGCAAGAATTAAGAGAAAACTCACCAATGCATGTAAAAGGTCTGGTCTTTTGTTCTTCACGCATGCATTCCAATTAATACGTTCGTAAACACAATTTTCTTGAGGAAAACGAGCCCATTATGGAGGATGCGTATAGCTAGGCCCTTGAAGACTTGAACCCACTAGCTCCCACCATTTTTGTTTTTCCATGTCTTACTATCTCATCCATCTAGCCAAGAGTGGCTATATATAATAGGCCGGTTATTTTACTTCCTCTATACTAGAGTAGTACTACTTGCTGCACAATATTACTGACCGCCATATTTGAGCACAACATTATCATGCATGGACCTTGACCATGTGTCCAGATCTGAGATGCCGCGTGTACCAGATGAACGGCGCCGAGTTCGACCCCCGTGATGCTATGTGGGTGCCGAGGAACACTCTTGGAGAGTACTCGCTTTTCATTGGGGACAGCTACCCCATTGTGAAGCAGATGCCACCTTCCGTGCACGACATCGAAGGCCTGCCATTGATGAAGCATGGTTGTGTCTTTAGTGTGCACCGCTGGATGAACGACATGCTGGGACACGCTATCCCTGATTTATGCCGCTTCAACTTGGATGAGTCTCCATCATGTGGAACCGGACTAGAAAGCTGTGACAATGATTCTTGTTGCCCACCACTATGGATCGTGCCATCTATGAAGAACACCTGGGACTAGAACCTGGAGGGGAACATGGAGCCCATCTATAACGTGTAAGTGGATTATGGTAAATTGTGAATGGTAACGTTGTAAATATATGTAGAGTAGAAGTTGCGCAAATTTATCACATGAAGTGGAGATGAACTTGTGTGGCATGTTGGCATTTGTCCTTTAGAATTTATTACTAGTAAATGTGTTATGTGTACGTGCTACTTGTGTGGCTGTTGCACGGACTCCAACATGCTCTATGAGAAAAAAGGTTGCACAGCTTTGGCTATAGGTGACGTGGCGGCATCATACAGTAGCGATTGTTCGCTATAGTTGTAGTACTAGGACGACAACTCGTACTCCTCTAAACCTTTTGCTTGGCTCTTCACCTCTTCGGGGGGTTCAACAATTCGTACTCCTATGAACCTTGCACTTGGCTCTTTGCCTCTTCGAGAGGTCCAAATGATGATACTACAATACAATATGCTTCTGGCAATCTGACACCGAATGAACTGCTGCACGTCCACCGCGAGGGCGAGGGTGAGGGAGAGGGAGAGGGTGTTGTAGTCAAAACCCTCTCCTAGTCCTACGAGCCACCGCGTGCGTGGGCGAGGGAGAGGGCGTAGGCATACGTAGTAAGCAAGCTTCTCCTCGTCCTGTGAGCCACCGCGCGTGGGCGAGGAAGAGGGCGTAGTAAGCAAGCTTCTCCGCATTTTGCTAGTTGACGGGACACATCAAAATAGTAGTCCATACTGCGTCCTTTCCGGTTAATATGGCTTAATTTGAAACAAGAAAAATACACTGGCGGTCAACGTATATAACAATACGGTCACTGGACTTCGTACTACGCTCATTACGGTCACTATATACTTTTGCGGTGATTATACGGTCACTAGCTCACCGTAGAGCACCGTATTGCACCTTGCTGACCGGCCACATAGTCGACGTGGCACTTTGTTGACTGGTTAAATTGTCACCTGGTTTCTGGGTCCAACCTGTCAGTTGGCAGAGCAAAGAAATCAGTTAAACAAAATTTTACGCATGCGCGACAGGAGTCCAACCCTTGCGCATGATCCACCCTGGCTGTGTATGTGAGTGCATGCACGTGTATTCCCTCGGTCCATGAAAAACTGTACATCTAGCATTAGAATTTTTTTCCAACAAAGAGTGTACATCTACACTTCCAATGCACTTAGCCTTTAATCTAATCGGTATTGATTGTCTAATGCAGCAACGTGTGCTCTAACTATAGGCTGCATGTCTATCCTTAATTACGGCATGCAACAACCTTCATTTAATCTTCTTCTCTCAATGGTCGCATGCACACATAATTTTGCTACTTTTGGGCGTTAATTATGCCATGGAGTTCCGATTCCTCTTGGTCAATGTGTAAATCTCTATATGTACAGTCTTTCACGAACGGAGGGAGTTGTGCACATGTCAAGTTCACTGGGCTGTCGTGTTTCACACTCCTCCATCATACTCAATAGTGGAGACAATAGCTTTCATAAAAAATAAACAATGAATAGTATAAAAGAGCACCGACATTATACCGCCCGGTTTCCTTGCTCGTCCTCGATATCGGAAAGAATACTTTCATTCGCCGACATGTGGGATGTCGACCATCCTGGTCCACTTGCCATGCACCAAAATTAGAGTGCATCACACAGTACTGCAGGGGACACTCACCTCGGTCGTAGCGCCTCAGTAATAAATGACTAATGAGCCGTCAAATCGCAGGCCCAACCTTTCCCACTATAAGTTGCTCGGACAAAGGAACCATCATGACTTCGTTGAATCAGCTTCTTCTAGAAAAATTACTGTACGAGCAATACTGCTACCACACGCGAAGACTGGACACCACTGTAGCATGACACATCACTCAAACCCACTAGGCCAAACTAGCCTGCCTAACGCCAATGTTCTAGGATTTGTATGTCTCTGTACTGCTTTGATTTACAACTAGAAAGAAATGGAGGGGCTTTCTCTCTCTCTAGATCTCTCTCCATCCCACAACCCCTCTCTAGCACACGTACACACTCTTTGTAGCCACTCCGAAAGTACGACGTCACTACACATTCACGCGTCCAACAAAAAAATTACACATTCATACATGTTACAAATACGTGCAAATTTTGTTCCGAATGCTGGCTAATAATGTGAATGTATGCGTGAACAAACTCTTTGAGTTTCATGTGAATTAATGTATAATTGTGGACTATTGTCTAATCGATCACTAAACCTACAATTTTAGGAGCTTGGGCTATTGGTTGATCGACGACCAGACCTATAAGCATACCATGAGATCATTGTGGCACCCTAGCTCATAGAACCAGAATGCCAGTGTTCCCAGCCCAGAGATCATTGTCTTCTGGAAACACTCAACATCTTGGCAACAGAAACATAGCTGACTTTTATTGATAACGAAGAGTACAAGCTTACAAGATCATCGAGGCCAGAGCACAACAAGTGCTATACAGTATGTACATTATTTATCAAACATGATGGGCCTCGGCATAACTTAGCGATACTACACCGGAAAGCTAAAGCGTAGCAGAATATGGCAGCAACTCCATCCACAGGGACACTGCTGTGGACACATCCTAGGCATTATAACACGAACCTCCAAGACCTGCGTCTTAGTCTTCTCCTGCATCTGGCATGATATGCCAGGTGAGTACTTTGAATGTACTCGCAAGCACATGACAACCAAATAATGCAGCAAGTAATAGCATGGCAATAAACATGTTGAGTCTTAAAGGCTGAGATCACGGTCATCAACTTACTCATATCCGGGTTGCTTTACAACCCACGGAGTACTCCACCTCACTGAGTACTTCCGCACATAAGACAAGTTCTTTCATCAGTATCATTATTACGGTTGATCTCCTACAGAGGTCTGGACGGGCTGTCCAATTCCGTGGACACGGCTATTCGAATAGATTTAACATTCTGCAGAGGTTGTACACTTTACCCACACCACGGAACTCATGGCCTCGTACTCCCATTCGGGTGGACCAACGACGTTCCGACGAAACCTGTCTGACCCGTGACTCTTCCATCGTACCACCGGCCATCACACTCCCTCTTGGAGTCAAGCCCTGGGTGGCCCCGTGTCCTCAAGACACCTGCCACCGTCGTGGCCAAACTAATTGTCCCAAACGGGGACGCCGGCAAATAACTCAACTGGGCTCACAGAGTTATCGTCGTCTACCTGATCAGGGTAGCACGCACGCATAACCCTCCCTCTTTGGAGGTACCGGTGAAAGAGCACGCAGCCAGCCCAAGTCAAGGCCGTCCCATACCGGCAAATGTGGCTGCACGTTTTAACCTGGACAGGTGACTCTCGATCAACCAACTAAGTTTCGTTAAACATTCAGCAGGTTATCAACTCATGTTAACTTAGTTGGTCATCTTAGTCATCTATTAATTTACTTGGAATTATTTGGGGTTAAATTTAATATGCAAAATGCATATGAAAATGCAATGCTATGACATGCTTCAAAACATGGTTATCCTGGCTTGCCTTGGTCTGCTGAGTTGTTCAAAAACTCTGGTTCTTCAACTCCAAGGTTTTCACCTTCTGAAAATAATCCAAAAACAGCAAGGAAATATATCAAACAACACTGTTTAATGTTCCAGAAATTCTATGAGTAAGATAAAAATATGAAATTTGGTGGAAAAATAGAGCATTGAGGTGTGGACCCAATGCAAAAAGAATTATTTGGAGTGGACATTTCTGTTAAAAGTTATTAACAGTCAAAGGTCTCTGTTTAAATTAATTTAACTAAAAAGCAAATTTTAAAAACAGAACAGACAGACTGGGCCGGCCCAAGTCCACAGTGCACCGGCCCAGGGCCTACTTACCCCTTCGTTTCAAACGAAACAGAGGAGGAAGAAGGGGCCGAGGGGGAGGCGGGACTCCGGCGAGCCTAGCCGGCGTTTGCGTCGACGGGAGGGGTTGGGGATGGTCGGGATGGGTCGGCCGTCGAGCGGCGGTCCGCCCCGTACCCGCAGAGTCATCGGAGGTGGACGAACGGCGAGGTTCTTCCCTTCTCTGGCGGACTGCAGTTCGGGTGGCCGACGAGTTCGATGATTCCGGCACTAATTGGCTCGGGGAAGAGGTCAGGGAGCACTACGGGAGCTCACTGAGCTTGCTGGTGTTCTTGGTTGGGGCGGAGGTGGGCTAGAATGAGGAGGAGGCAGAGAGGGGCGGGCGGCGGAGCTCGGCTCGAGCTCGGGGCCAGAGGACTCCGTGCCTCGATTCCGACTGTCAGGAGAGGCTTGGGTGAAGGAGGAGAGGGGTGAGGTGCTCTGGAGGGTTGGGGCTTTAAATAGGCGGGGGAGGAGGAGCGGGAATCGCTCCCGAAGCTCGGCGAAGCGACCATGGCGACTGCAGCTCGTACGCCGCGCTGGCATGGCTCGACGCGGCGATGAGACCGGAGTGGCCAGGGGCATTAAATGCCAAAGCGACGAGGCGGGGGCTAGGCGACGCGCCGCGCGGCCACTGTGCCTCCACAGGCAGAACAGGGTGGCGGAGACGCGGCAGCCGTCCAGGGCATCTCCGGCGCAGGTGAGGGCTCCAGCTGGTCCACGCGTCCACGGGGAAGGTAGTCGGCACGTCTGGACAGCGCCGTGCTACGCGAGTCGTCGTTTTGAACATGACCCGAGCCTGGGCGCGTCATAGAGCGCGGCGACAGCATGCCACGCCCGTGCTCACCACGCCAGGACATGTCCCGTGGCCACGTTGGCCTGGCCAAAGTTGTCTGAGGCGTCGTCCCTCGAAGGATCATGTCACCTATGCAATTGGTTTGGCTAGAAGTGGTCTGAGTGGAGAGGTTTCATCAACAACAGTTGCTGACAGAAATGTTGGGGAGGTTCTGGAGGAGAGGAGAGGATGAGATGAGGCCAAGAGAGATGTCTGGAGAGAGTTTGGTTGAATGAACGACAAGCTGACCAAGTTTGAGCTCATTTGGTTGAAGTTTGAGGGTAGCTCATGTGAAATGCACAAAACTGGCCTGAATCTGCAAATGGAAGTACTGATCAACAGATAATTCTTGGAGAGCTGAAAATTTGTGGGGAGTACTCATTTGGTGTTGTCTCATTGCTGTAAAAATTTGGTAGCAATTGGACAAACCAAAAATGCACTTCCTTCTCAATGGCTGGTTCTGGACAGAGAGGAAAATGGATTTTTAAGCAAAATATTTGAACATGACCAAGGAATGTTTTTGAAGATTTGGTGGAGATATGGTCCAAGGAATTTTTCGAAATTAATTGAGAAGTTTAGGAGCATCTAAACTATAGGTTGCTTCACAACCTATGCCAATGCCCTAATTTCCCAATTAATAGAAAAGAGCTTTTGAAAATGATTTGAATGGAAATTTGAGTACTTGAGGTTCCTGGCAGAACATTTGCAAGATGATGAGGCTAGGAACCACTTGGCAAAGATTCAAAAATGACCAAGTCCATGTGAAAGAATTTGAAATCCATTCAAATTCAAATAAAGTCAAGTCAAATTTTGAAAAGAAAAATTTGGCAAAAAATCAGGGTGTCACAAACCTACCCCCCTTAGAATGAATCTCGTCCTAGAGATTCAGTTGCTCAGGTAACAAATAGGAATAGGCAGATCTTAGGAAGTCTTCTCTCTCCCAAGTAGCCTCTTCTTCCGTGTGGTGTTCCCACATCACCTTATAGAACCTTATTGTCTTGCTTCTCGTGATTCTCTCCATCACATCCAAGATCTTAACTGGCTTTTCCTCGTAGGTCAGGTCCTTTGCCAATTCTAATTCACTCATGTCTGCTTGTTTAGCTGGGGGTGCAATGCATTTTCTTAGCTGTGAGATGTGAAACACATCATGCACATCCGACAGTGCTGGTAGCAGCTCTAGCTGGTAAGCAACTCTCCCTTTCCTAGCAGTCACTAGGAAAGGACCAATATATCTCGGGGCTAACTTCCCTCGGATTCCAAACCTTTTTACTCCCTTCATAGGAGTCACCCTTAGATAAGCATAATCTCCTGGTTCAAAGGTTACTTCCCGATGCTTCGGGTCGTAATAGCTCTTTTGGCGTGATTTGGCGGCTCACAAGCGCTCTTGTATGTCCTTGACCTGTCTTTCTGCGTCGAGCATCAAGTCTGTCCCAAAGATACGACTGTCTCCTGTCTGAGACCAGTTCAGTGGTGTGCGGCACTTCCGTCCGTACAAAGCCTCGAAAGGCGACATCTTGAGACTGGCTTGGTAACTGTTGTTGTAGGAGAATTCTGCGTATGGCAGACTATCCTCCCACTTGGGTCCATGAGAAAGTGCACATGACCGAAGCATATCTTCCAATATTTGATTTACTCGCTCGGTCTGTCCATCTGTTTGAGGATGATACGCTGTGATGTGCTTTAGCACAGTGCCCAAAGCTTGATGTAGCCGATACCAGAATGCTGAGGTAAAGAGGGAACCTCTATCTGAAGTGATAGTCTTAGGTACCCCATGCAGACTTACGATCCGGGACATATATAGCTGTGCCAGCTGATTGGCCTTGTAAGTGGTCTTCACGGGGATGAAGTGAGCCACTTTTGTAAGTGTGTCCACTATGACCCGGATTGCGTCATTACCTTTTGCGGACTTAGGTAGTCCCACGATAAAATCCATGCATATATCATCCCATTTCCATTGGGGTACTGGTAACGGTTGTAGCAGTCCGGCTGGTTTTTGGTGTTCTGCCTTTACTTTGTTGCAAACATCGCAACATGCGACATAATATGCAATGTCGTTCTTCATTCCAGGCCACCAATATGTCTCCTTTAAGTCTTGGTACATCTTAGTACCACCTGGATGAATTGAGTAGGAAGATTCATGTGCTTCCTTAAGTATCTGCTGCCTCAAGTTATTTCGGTCGGGCACACAAATTCGATTCTCGAACCATACGGTTCCTTGTTCATCCTCCCGGAAGGACTTGTCCTTCCCTTTCTGAATCAATCCTTTAATTTCTCGGATTCCCTCATCCGTCTTTTGGGCTTCTTGGATTTCCTCCATCAAGGTTGGCTTAATCTCCAACGTGTTTGGAGTCATAGGACCACATAGTATCAAGTTAAGTTTAGCAAACTCTTTGCGTAAACTTTGGTTCATACCCTCCACTAGAGCATTTACGACAACTTGCTTCCTGCTCAAGGCATCTGCAACTACGTTCGCCTTGCCTAGATGATAGTTGATACCAACATCGTAATCTTTGACAAGCTCAAGTCATCTCCGTTGCCTGAGGTTCAGGTCGGGTTGCGTGAAGATATACTTAAGACTCTTGTGGTCTGTATATACCTCACACCTTTGACCAATCAGATAGTGTCTCCAGATTTTCAAGGCATGCACTACTGCGGCTAGCTCTAGGTCATGAGTGGGATAATATTCCTCATGAGGTCGTAGCTGTCGTGATGCATAGGCCACAACCTTTCCTTCTTGCATAAGTACACATCCAATCCCACGTCTGGACGCATCGCAGTAAATGTCAAAACTCTTACAAATATCAGGGAGGACTAGAACAGGGGCTGTTGTCAGCCTTGTCTTCAATTCCTTGAAGCTGTTCTCACACTCAGTGGTCCAGATAAACTTCTGGTTCTTCTTTAATAGCTCCGTCATAGGTTTGGCTATTTTTGAGAAGCCTTCAATGAAGCGGCGGTAGTATCCCGCCAATCCAAGGAAACTACGGGCTTCTGTCACCGTAGCTGGTGTCTTCCAATTTAAGACAGCCGTAACCTTGCCAGGGTCAACGGCTATACCATTTTTCGACAAGATGTGACCAAGAAATCCCACCTCCTTGAGCCAAAATTCGCACTTGCTGAATTTGGCGTATAATTGATGGATTCTCAATCTTTCCAGAACAGCTCGAAGGTGTTGCTTATGCTCCTCTTCATCCTTAGAGTATATGAGTATATCGTCGATGAACCCTACCATGAACATATCCAGGAAGTCCATGAAAATTTTGTTCATCATGCTCATAAAGTATGCGGGAGCATTTGTCAGCCCGAACGCCATGACTGTGAATTCATACAGTCCATAGCGAGTAGTAAATGCTGTTTTGGGGATATCTTCTTTACGGATCTTCAATTGGTGATATCCCGTCCGAAGATCAATCTTTGAAAATACCCGGGTTCCACTTAATTGATCAAATAGATCATCAATTCGCGGCAGCGGGTACTTATTCTTGATAGTTACCTCATTGAGCTGTCGATAGTCTACGCACATCCGTAGACTCCCATCTTTCTTCTTCACAAACAGTACTGGTGATCCCCATGGTGAAATGCTGGGATGAATGTATCCCTTCTGAAGCAACTCGTCTAGCTGCTTTTTCAACTCGGCCAGCTCCGGACCTGGCATTCGATAATACTTCTTGTATATGGGGGCTGTGCCTGGAACTATTTCAATGGCAAACTCCAGTTCTCTATCTGGCGGCATTCCTGGTAATTCCTCCGGAAACACGTCCGGAACTCACATACCACCGGAATCAAGTTTATATCAGTGGCAGTGGTGTGATATGCTGAGCCTTTTCTAGTTATCATTCGACTGGCTAGGAATTGGATCATCTGTCCAGCGGGGTTTACCAATGTTACCGTTCTGGTGGCACAGTTAATGCACACCTGGTGCGGGGTTAACCAATCCATTCCCAGAATTATATCCAATCCTGGGGAATCGATAGCAACCAAGATGGCTGGAAATTGTACTCCATGAATGGAGATTTCTAGGCCCCTATATACAATATTGGTTCTGAGCATGGAACCGGGGGATTGTATCACCATGATTTTGTCCAAAACCGATGGGGAAAGATTATGCGAGTTGGCAAAACTCCGAGAAATGAACGAATGGGAAGCCCCGGAATCAAACAAAATAAGTGCAGGTATTTCATTAACAGTAAACATACCAAGTACGATGTCGGGGGCTTCGCATACTTCCTCGGCCGAGATGTGATGGATGCATCAGTGATGGACATTGCGGCGTCCAAGGTGGTTAACCTGCGACTTGGGGTCTGTTGGCTGCTTTCCAGTATTGGCAGGACACTGTTTAGCATAGTGCCCGCTCTGTCCGCAGGTGAAGCAAGTATTGTTGCGGCGACAGTCTTCCGCAATAGGCTGCTTGCCGAGGGCTTTAGTCTGGGTGCCGAGCTTGTTGTTGTTACCGTTGTTGTTCCACGCAGGCTTGCTCTCTGTTGGGACAGGTTGCCAACTGCGCAACTTCTGAGCATATGGTTCCTTATTATCCTTCTTTGGCTCGAATTTTCTTTTAAGCTCATTGTTTACAAGCTTGTGTTCACGTTCAGCGATGTAGGCCTTGTTCACCAGTGTCTGGAAATCAGCAAAATTCAACATACATAACCGGCACCGGAGGGCATGATTCAGTCCTCCGAGGAAGCGATCTATCTTCCTTTCCTCCGTATCCACATCGTGAGGTGAGTATCGAGCTAAGTTATTGAACTTGTTCAAGTATTCTACCACAGTCATACTCCCTTGCGTGAGGGACAGAAATTCCTTCTGCTTGATCTTCATAATTCCCGTGGGGATATGGTATTTGCGGAACAATTCCTTGAATCGCTCCCAAGTGATTTCTTCTCCAGTTGGCCATGTCAACTTAGTATTATCCCACCAGATTGCGGCGGGACCTTCAAGATAGTGGGTAACAAATGGAACCTTATCCGCTTCATTGCAGCGGGCAATTTCCAGTTTCTTCTCCATTGTTCTAAGCCAGTCATCTACCTCAATAGGATCAACGGCCTGGCCAAAGCTAGGCGGTTTGGTCCGCTGAAAATCTGTCAGCTTAGAGTGCACCCCGTTACCATTGTTTTGACCAACCACTGTCTGCATAGTTCTGAGGAACTCCATAAAGTCCTGGTTCCTCTTCTCTTCAAACATCCTCATGATTTGTTCAGTTGTAGGTGCTTGTGGTGGGGGAGGCGGTAAGTCTTCGGGCTCTTGCCCTGCCTGTCTGGCTGAGCGACGGACTGGGGTTCCATCACTGCCTTGACTGCTACTGCCTCTCTTCATCTAAATTTTGTTCCCAAAGCAAATACCGAATCGATGAGCAAGATCCATAAGGGTAAAATATAATCATGTGACACCCAAAAGAAATCATTAAGCAAAGGCGAATAACAACATAATTATACAAGACATCCCAACATAATACATGGCAAGCTAGTAGTGGATAACATGATAAACTGCTCAAACGGCAGTTGACAAATGCAACGATGCATGCATAATTACTCCAACTCTAGTCTAGTGGCGTCGATGGCATGGACACTGCTCTTCTGAAGAGTCATCATCAGACCCTGAGTCTGAGTCTGAGTCAGAACTGATGATGTGGGTTACTGGGTCAAAGGAAACACGACGACGCAGACGAGACGTCTCCCCTTCTGCAGAAAAGGAAGCGCGTCGCCTCAGCATCGGCGGAGCAGGAGTGGCGAGGAGCGAGGCCCACTCAGCTGGGGTCTCACGTCGGCTATCAGACGATATGCCTGATGGCCCAGAGGAACTAGAAGGCACGCTAAACATATGTGGGGGTGGAACTGGTGGCGAATACACTGGTGGAACTACAGGATGGGGTGCGGGAGTCACTGCCGCAAGTGCCTCCTGCACACGATTAAGCTCCACAGCCAAGGATATGATCATGCGGTAACTGGCGTGAATATACTGGGATAACACACCAGCGGCACGATCAACCTCCGGATCGGTGGGTGAGAAAATGACTCGCCCTGTCGTAGGGGACAAGGTGGGGTAATGGAAGAAACCTGGGTGTGTCTGCATCTGGACCTCGTGATAGCGCAAGTCGGTGATGGCCTCCATGGCAGCAAACTGGATCGCCAACTCCGGAGTAGAAGCTACTCCACCCTTAGCAGAGCGAGAAGAGCTTCCAATATCCGAGGTCGCGGTCAAGTAGGCCACTACATGGTACTCATCCACTGACTCCGCCAGCTGATCCCGATACACCTGGTACACCGGGTCTTCTCCGTAGGGATACAGCCGAAGCCAGACACATCGAAGCAGAGCTGAGAAAGAGTGGGGCTCTGGCTCATAGGTGAAACGGAATGGAACTGGTGCCACCTACACTCACCATGAAAAGAGTTAGTAATATAAGGATGCATGATGCATGTTATGCGCAAACAAATGCAACAAGCAATATGCACACTCAAGGTCCTATACTACTCGCAGTTCTAGCGCGTGTTACCTAGGGTGTCCTACAGTCAGCACGGCTCTGATACCAAGCGCTGTGGCACCCTGGCTCATAGAACCGGAATGCCAGTGTTCCCAGCCCAGAGATCATTGTCTTCTGGAAACACTCAACATCTTGGCAACAGAAACATAGCTGACTTTTATTGATAACGAAGAGTACAAGCTTACAAGATCCTCGAGGCCAGAGCACAACAAGTGCTATACAGTATGTACATTATTTATCAAACATGATGGGCCTCGGCATAACTTAGCGATACTACAGTGGAAAGCTAAAGCATAGCGGAATATGGCAGCAACTCCATCCACAGGGACACTGCTGTGGACACATCCTAGGCATTATAACATGAACCTCCAAGACCTGCGTCTTAGTCTTCTCCTGCATCTGGCATGATACGCCAGGTGAGTACTTTGAATGTACTCGCAAGCACATGACAACCAAATAATGCAGCAAGTAATAGCATGGCAATAAACATGTTGAGTCTTAAAGGCTGAGATCACGGTCATCAACTTACTCATATCCGGGTTGCTTTACAACCCACGGAGTACTCCACCTCACTGAGTACTTCCGCACATAAGACAAGTTCTTTCATCAGTATCATTATTACGGTTGATCTCCTACAGAGGTCTGGACGGGCTGTCCAATTCCGTGGACACGGCTATTCGAATAGATTTAACACTCTGCAGAGGTTGTACACTTTACCCACACCACGGAACTCATGGCCTCGTACTCCCATTCGGCTGGACCAACGACGTTCTGACGAAACCTGTCTGAGCCGTGACTCTTCCATCGTACCACCAGCCATCACACTCCCTCTTGGAGTCAAGCCCTTGGTGGCCCCGTGTCCTCAAGACACCTGCCACCGTCGTGGCCAAACTAACTGTCCCAAACGGGGACGCCGGCAAATAACTCAACTAGGCTCACAGAGTTATCGTCGTCTACCTGATCAGGGTAGCACGCACGCATAACCCTCCCTCTTTGGAGGTACCGGTGAAAGAGCACGCAGCCAGCCCAAGTCAAGGCCGTCCCATACCGGCAAATGTGGCTGCACGTTTTAACCCGGACAGGTGACTCTCGATCAACCAACTAAGTTTCGTTAAACATTCAGCAGGTTATCAACTCATGTTAACTTAGTTGGTCATCTTAGTCATCTATTAATTTACTTGGAATTATTTGGGGTTAAATTTAATATGCAAAATGCATATGAAAATGCAATGCTATGACATGCTTCAAAACATGGTTATCCTGGCTTGCCTTGGTCTGCTGAGTTGTTCAAAAACTCTGGTTCTTCAACTCCAAGGTTTTCACCTTCTGAAAATAATCCAAAAACAGCAAGGAAATATATCAAACAACACTGTTTAATGTTCCAGAAATTCTATGAGTGAGATAAAAATATGAAATTTGGTGGAAAAATAGAGCATTGAGGTGTGGACCCAATGCAAAAAGAATTATTTGGATTGGACCTTTCTGTTAAAAGTTATTAAGAGTCAAAGGTCTCTGTTTAAATTAATTTAACTAAAAAGCAAATTTTAAAAACAGAACAGACAGACTGGGCCGGCCCAAGTCCACAGTGCACTGGCCCAGGGCCTACTTACCCCTTCGTTTCAAATGAAACAGAGGAGGAAGAAGGGGCCGAGGGGGAGGCGGGACTCCGGCGAGCCTAGCCGGCGTTTCCGTCGACGGGAGGGGCTGGGGATGGTCGGGATGGGTCGGCCGTCGAGCGGCGGTCCGCCCCGTACCCGCAGGGTCGTCGGAGGTGGACGAACGGCGAGGTTCTTCCCTTCTCTGGCGGACTACAGTTCGGGTGGCCGACGAGCTCGATGATTCCGGCACTAATTGGCTCGGGGAAGAGGTCAGGGAGCACTACGGGAGCTCACTGAGCTTGCTGGTGTTATTGGTTGGGGCGGAGGTGGGCTAGAACGAGGAGGAGGCAGAGAGGGGCGGGCGGCGGAGCTCGGCTCGAGCTCGGGGCTAGAGGCCTCCGTGCCTCGATTCCGACTGTCAGGAGAGGCTTGGGTGAAGGAGGAGAGGGGTGAAGTGCTCTGGAGGGGTTGGGGCTTTAAATAGGCGGAGGAGGAGGAGCGGGAATCGCTCCCGAAGCTCGGCGAAGCGACCATGGCGACTGCAGGTCGTACGCCGCGCTGGCATGGCTCGACGCGGCGATGAGACCGGAGCGGCCAGGGGCATTACATGCCGAAGCGACAAGGCGGGGGCTAGGCGACGCGCCGCGCGGCCACTGTGCCTCCACGGGCAGAACAGGGCGGCGGAGATGCGACGGCCGTCCAGGGCATCTCCGGCGTAGGTGAGGGCTCCAGCTGGTCCACGCGTCCACGGGGAAGGTAGTCGGCACGTCTGGACAGCGCCGCGCTACGCGAGTCGTCGTTTCGAACATGACCCGAGCCTGGGCGCGTCGTAGAGCGCGGCGACAGCATGCCACGCCCGTGCTCACCACGCCAGGACATGTCCCGTGGCCACGTTGGCCTGGCCAAAGTTGTCTGAGGCGTCGTCCCTCGAAGATCATGTCACCTGTGCAATTGGTTTGGCTAGAAGTGGTCTGAGAGGAGAGGTTTCATCAACAACAGTTGCTGACAGAAATGTTGGGGAGGTTCTGGAGGAGAGGAGAGGATGAGATGAGGCCAAGAGAGATGTCTGGAGAGAGTTTGGTTGAATGAACGACAAGCTGACCAAGTTTGAGCTCATTTGGTTGAAGTTGGAGGGTAGCTCATGTGAAATGCACAAAACTGGCCTGAATCTGCAAATGGAAGTACTGATCAAAAGATAATTCTTGGACAGCTGAAAATTTGTGGGGAGTGCTCATTTGGTGTTGTCTCATTGCTGTAAAAATTTGGTAGCAATTGGACAAACCAAAAATGCACTTCCTTCACAATGGCTGGTTCTGGACAGAGAGGAAAATGGATTTTTAAGCAAAATATTTGAACATGACCACGGAATGTTTTTGAAGATTTGGTGGAGATATGGTCCAAGGAATTTTTCGAAATTAATTGAGAAGTTTAGGAGCATCTAAACTATAGGTTGCTTCACAACCTATGCCAATGCCCTAATTTCCCAATTAACAGAAAAGAGCTTTTGAAAATGATTTGAATGGAAATTTGAGTACTTGAGGTTCCTGGCAGAACATTTGCAAGATGATGAGGCTAGGAACCACTTGGCAAAGATTCAAAAATGACCAAGTCCATGTGAAAGAATTTGAAATCCATTCAAATTCAAATAAAGTCAAGTCAAATTTTGAAAAGAAAAAGTTGGCAAAAAATCAGGGTGTCACAATCATCAACCCCAATGTTTCTCTTCGGTGAGTGTTTGCAAGTACTATAGCTCCAAGAGTACCTAGCCTACTAACACAGCGTGGAATCAGTCGAGGTTTGACACCAAGAATCATCAAATCATTTTTTCATCAAACAAGTCCTGCTTATATGATAAACGGTTCAAAGTTACGTCAAAAGCTGGTGAGGATGCATCTATTTGCATAACTCGGAGAGGGTTCGCATGATTCACTATCAAACAAAAGTAGATAGTACTGCCAATACATAACAGTGCACTAGCCCTAAGATGTATTGATAACACGCATTGTTCTGGCAATTAAACACAATGCAAACTACGTTAAAAGATTAGCGCGACCAACTATTTCTTGTCATCGATCTCTGGGGCAATGTCCACAGGACGGAGAGCGGCATGGGAATCCACAGGATGGAGAGAGGTATGGGAATCGATCTCTGGGGCAATGTCCATAGGACGGACAATGGTATGGGAATCGATCTTTGGGGCGATGTCCATAGGATGGACAACGGCATGTTAATCGATCTCTAGGGCGATGTCCACAGGACGGACCACGACATCGGAATCATCAAGGACGTCCACCGGCACCTGCACAACCCTAACATATTAGCACGCACATTGCAAATAATCGAAAACCACAACTATGGTAAGCCATTTTTTTACCTTGTGCAGCTCACCGGGGGATCCCATCCCTCCGGGGGCCATCTCCTCGAAGGCGGCCATCGCCTTGCCAGGGAAATACTGCTTCTCAACGGCGACTATCTCCTCAAACATGGCCTTGAGCCTCTCATAGGTGGCCATTAGAGTTTCTGGGGTGGGCACGGTGGGGCCCTTGCTGTTCTTCTAGCTTTCTTTATTCAGGAGTTCATCCGCCAACATCGTCAACTCTTTGGCCAGTGCTTGTTTCTTGGAGTTCTTCGTCTACATGGGTTGGCCCGCCAACATCGCCAACTCATTGGCCGGTGCTCGCCTTGTGGAGATCTCTGTCTCAAGTGGGTTGTCCACCAGCAACTCTTTGCCTAGTGCTCCAGGATCCATCGATAAACTGACAAACAAAAAGTAATCGAAAGGAAACCACAATTGCAATGAAAACGGGAAAAGAATAGGTAGTGAGAATCGGTCGGTTCTTCACAAGAAGAAGATTCTTGGAATGAAAATAGAGTAACAGCACTAATTTGCCCACCTTTCCTTCATCGGTACAGAAGAAAAATGTTAGAAGTGAGTAGCCTGGAGTGAGGTTTTCTTGAAGATAGGGGAGAAAGGGCTTCAACGAGTGTTCCAGTGAAATGATGGTTGCTTCGTCCCGTCAAACTTCGAGGCCACTTTACCACTGCTTGTAAAGGTGTGGGTTTTGTGATATGACGGGTCATGACGGCCACACTGGCGTGACTGGTGAGTCTCGACTGCAGCACTTCGCCGTGATTTGGTGGATGGCATGTGGGCCCGGATGCTTGATGTCCCGCAGGTCCATGAAACAATGTAATAGAGCGGCTAGTCATAGAGTTTGGACGACAGAGGAGGAGCTGGCAATAGTAGTACTCCAAAAAAATTGTACTCTCACATTTTGTTTTGAGGATTAACTGTACTCCCACATAGGAAATATACATAATAATGCATGTTGGTGCAGCCCATGTTTCTGATAATTTGAGCCGTGGGCTTGTTTGCAAATTTTACGAGCCGGTGGTTGTTCACTTAATGGAGAGTCTATTACAAGACGTGAACGATACGAAGTGCGACCTGGCACACCGTTAGGGCTGGACCAAATGCTCAGAGCTCGTGAGCTTAATGAGCCCTCGATAGTTCGGCTTGTTATGCTCGTGGGTCGCTTCTTAATGAACAAAGCCAATCATTAGTTTCTTAACAAGCTTAACAACAAGCTAACAAGTTTCACGCTAAGTTCGTTAGTAACAACAGAACACATGTTTCATCTTACGTGACAAAATTGTTAACGAGCGCTCACAGGATTAACGAGCTTCAAACGAACCGAGCCGAGCAGGGTTTTTTGCTCGTTAATCTTTTCAAGCTTAACGATCCGAGCCTTAACGAGTACGAGCTTAACCAGCATGAACTTAATGAAATGAGCAGCTCGTTAATCCACCCCTGCACACCGCTTGGAATAAGCAGGTAGCTATCTTAAAAAACAATCAACAAGTCAAAAAAAGGGCGACCAGGCACGTACACAATTTTAAACGATTGTTTTGATGGAGTGAAAAAATAAAACTACCCCACTATATGTATATATATAAGCAGGTGTCTCCTCGCTTGATTGCTAGGGTTGCTCTATTCACTCACTCTCATCCTCTCCACATCTAAACAAGATAGAGGTGGTAACACTGTCTTTCTATCCTCACCGCTAGTTACAGATCCAGACGCATCCCCTCCACCGGGGAAGGGGAGGAGGGTCAGCGTTTAGGCCGTCGTCGACGGTGAGGAAGGAGACCCACTGTCAGCCGCACCGTTATCTATGGCCGAGCGTCGGCGTGGGAGGTCCTCCGATCCCTTCGTCGCTGCCCTAGTGTGGGCGGATCCGGCCTCCCGCCACCCACGTAGCCACACCCCGACAACCTTCAGGTATATCTTCCTTCGAAACTGGCCTAGCTCTACTTCTCTAGCTCGCTACGTCGCTGCATGTTCATCATTTTCTACCTCTCAGCCCCCCTCATAGCTAGGCTCGATCGGATGGTCCAAAACCACCTAATTTTTTTCTATTGTTAGAGGTAAATCTACTTCATGGAGTCGAATCTTGTACTTAATTCATACAGGAAATAAAGGGGGAAAAGTTAGTGTGTACATTGGACTTGGTACAAACAGGAAAGAAAGGGGGTGAAAGTAGTACAGACTGGTCATCCAACCGTCTCTTGGTTGAAAAGGGAAATATAGGGGAAACATTGTACACAGTTGTCGATGTTCTGGGATCGGGGGCACCCAGACTTGCCTACCTGCGGCCCAGCGCGTGGCCCTGTCGACGGCCCGGTGCGGCCCAGCTACGAGGCTCTGCGAGCAAGGCCCTTGCGAGGGCCCCCCGGCCTCGCGAGGCGGACGACGCCAAGACCTCCCGAGGGGCAGCTCCCCGAGCCTGCCTGCCGAGGAGCGGATATTTCTATGCAGGTACCCCGCCTCACGAGGCTCGCAATGACGTGAGCCATGATGACCAAGGCTAGGCGGGCGCCAGCGGGTGCAGAGGAGGACAGTTTCCTCTTTGGTGCTAAGGAGGCAAGGACCAGCGCGGGTTCCCGAGGGATCCCCCAAAGGTTTCCATTCCGGTGCAACAAGAACAAGACCATGAGCTCGGCAGGACGGATGTCATCACCGAGCCCACCACCGTGTCATGGCCAGAAGCTTTGCATGTGAAATCAACCTTTCGTCTGGATAAGATGTACCTCTTGTCCGCTTTCAAATTGGCCGTTGCGGAATCCCTTCCGCCTAAGCTATGAGGGAAGAGGACCAAGGCCACTATACATATAGGCTAGCCTCCATCGTAGAGAGGGAGGATCTAGTATTGACTCATTCTCATCCCTTGAGCCCTCGCGAGGTCGCTCACCCTATGTACTAGTTCATCCACAACCTCCTCATGAGGCCAATCCATCGCAAAGCAGGAGTAGGATCTTACACCGCAAGGTGGCCCGAACCTAGGTAAACTGTCGCATTCTTCCTTTCCCCACTCACACGAACTCGACGAGGCCAAGCCATGGAGTGATGAGCTTGAAGCTGCAGCTAGGCTAGGCCTTCGCACATGCCCTAGAGTTCAAACCTTGTTGGGTCCGCGGAGCCCCGAGTCTGACATTTGGCACGCCAGGTAGGGGTGTGTTGAAACTCCCTTCCGCTTCGCTTCGTCTCTGCTTCGTCGCTTCCATGCCCGACACCCGCCGAGTTCGCGCCGAGCGTCGGGCTGCTCGCGTCGCCCAGACGGCACCCATGGGCTGCAGTGTTCAGCGCCGCTCCGCTTCTCCCGCAGCTAACGCTGCCACCGACCCTGCTGCTCATGAGTGACAGGATTCTTCACTACCACTCCTTCCCCCACCCCCGTCACGGCATCGTCTTCCCACGCCCGTCGCGGGATGGCAAACGTGCTGGCTATGTTGCTTATGGCGCACGAGTTGATGCGTTATCGACCCGCTGATGAGGGCTATGATGCCTGGCTGGGCCGCATCACCAAGCTCGTCAACGCCGCCAGCGAGGCCCCGGCGCCATCCCACTCGCTCCGTCCCCCGCCCTCCTGTGCGGGCGACGTGGCTCACGGCGCGCCTCCGCCTCCTCCTCTGCGCAACGCCAACCCCGAGCCCGCGCGCGACCCACCTCGCGGGGTGCCTGTGCCAGCGCGAGATGAAGCCAGCTGCCAGGTGGTGCAGCAGCCACAGTACGACACGCGTGCGCTCCCAGCGCCGCCACGCCAGCACCAAGACCGGGCAGCTCCGGGGGCTGTAGCGCACGGGCATCAGGATCGTGCCCCGCTGCGCGGGTTGCGCCCGTAGGCGTGGCAGGTTGCTGCGCCTTCACGCCGAAGCTGCGCCGCATCGTTTGGCCCGGCAAGTTCAAGCCAGACCTGCCTCCGCGCTACGATGGTACACCTGACCCCACAGAGTTCCTCCAGCTCTACTCGCTGAGCATTGAGGCGGCGAATGGCGACGACAAGGTCATGGCGAACTAGTTCCCCATGGCACTCAAGGATGGTGCGTGCTCCTGGCTCTTGGACATCCGTGAGGGGTCGATCTCCTCTTGGGATGAGCTTCGCGAGCGCTTCATCGCCAACTTCCAGGGCGCCCGCGACCGTGCTCTCACCATCAATGATCTGTGGTGTATGAAGCAGCAGCCGGGCGAGACCCTCCGCAAATACATTCAGCGCTTCACCAACATTCGCCTCAAGATACCAAAAGCCTTGGATGAAGCCATCATCTCGGCATTCACCGAGGGCATCACGGACGTCAAGATGAGCGAGGAGCTCGCCATCCATGATGAACTGTGCATGGCGCTGGAGATGTTCAACTTGGCGGACAGGTGCGCTAGGGCGGAAGAGGGCCGCCTCTCCCTCCTCAATCTCCCTGACATCGATCCCGAAGAGAAGAAGGCTAAGGCCAAGGAGGCAAAGCGCAAGGGCCCCACCGTGCTAGCAGCAGAGCCGAAGCTGAAGCGTGGCCGCGACCGCGACGACTCAGCCAAGGATAACCGCCCTTTCTGCATCTTCCACAACGTTCACACTCACAACACCAACGACTGCCAGGAGCTCAGAGCGATCCGGGATGAGCTCCTGGGCCGCCGCCTGGAGCGCAGCAACCGCGGCTATGGCCGTGGAGGAGGCCGCTGGGACAACCGCAACCCTCGTCAGGACTGGCACGAACAGCCTCGCGAGGATCATTGGCGTGGTCAGCCTCGCGATGGCCCCTGGCATGATCATCCTCGTGAGGACCGTCCTCAGGGCAATGCCGGCCTCCCTCTATTGCCACCACCACCAAGAAGGAACGATGACAACCATCATGACGATGGAGCTGGGGGCTTCCAAGAACCTCACGCGACTGCCTGCATCCTTGGCGGTGCCCAGGCACCCGCCTTGAACCACATCTTCAAGCAGTTCTCTCGTGAGGTGAACGCAGCCCTCTGAAGTTTGAAGCTGCGTGCCCCCTCAGGTGGTCGCAGTACACCATCACCTTCGATTCCAAAGATCACCTCAAGTGCGCGGCCACTGCCGGTGCACTCCCCATGCTCTGCAAGCCCACCATCAGCAATGTCTCTGTCACCAAGGCCCTCATTGACGGCGGCGCTGGTCTCAACGTGCTCTCTGTCGAGACCTTCGAGACGCTTCAGGTGCCCTATGTCCAGCTCCTGCCCACCAAGCCATTCTCTGGGGTAACCGACGATTCCACCATCCACCTGGGGCAGGTGCGTCTCCCTGTCACCTTCAGCAAGCATGACAACTACCACACGTAGGTCATCGACGTCGACGTCGCACACATCGGCCTCCCGTACAATGCCATCCTCGGGTACCCTACTCTCGCTAAGTTCATGGCGGCAACCCACCATGGCTACAATGTCCTCAAGATGCCAGGGTGCAGCGGCATCATCACGGTCGCCTACGACGAGAAGGACGCGGTCTATTCTCTTGAGCATGCCTACCATGCCGCGGCGGCCGAGAACTCTGATGACGAAGGTGACATCCTGCCTCCCGAGGCCACCCCCGCGAAGAAGAAGCAGCTTCTCCCCAAGAGCCGTCCAGAGACCAAGAAACCCACTGGCATCACCTCAGGCTCCGCGCCTGCTGCTGGGGCACCTCTTCTTCCCGCATAGAAAGGCACGCCCGGTGCCTCCCTTAGAATGGGCTTGGGGGCTTCCGTCTGGAGAGCCTCTGACCTAACCAGCGCGACGAGGGAGGTGTTCGGGCACCACTTGGAGGCGTGCTTCGATGCGCGCCTCCATGAGCAAGGAGCACGGCACGACGCGCCAGGGGCACGAGAATTCATCACCAAGGCGATGGAGGAGCTTCTGGAGGCGCAAGCCATGTGCAGCGAGCGTCGCCCCGCACGGCCCGCTAGTGCAGCTCCCGCCTTCGACGCGGGTGGCGAGCTGCGCATCTGCGTCAACATCCCGGGCCTCAACAGGGCCGCTTCGTAGGACCTCTTCTGGCTGTCGCTCGTCGGCCGGAGTGGGGGCTACACCTACAACTACGTCTGCATGCTGTTTGGCATGCTGAACATGGGCGCCTCGTACCAGCGCCTCGCGCAGCGTGCTATGGCGTCTCATGAGGCCAGGCGCTCGGCGATCGCGTCTCAGGAGGCCCTGGATCCTCGCGAGCCCCCTGGGCCTCCTAAGCCTCCCAGGCCTCCGGAGCCGCCTGGATCGTGAGGAGCGACCTCCACGGCGCGCTTCTTCAGCTACCTCGACGGTTCTACAACACCGGTGCCAGATGACTTTTTGTTTTGTTAAGTTGAGGTCACCCCTCGGGCTGCATTATCCTCAGGCTGTCAGGGTCCGCCCCTGCGGTTATGTTGTTTCATTCATGTACCTTGCACTAGTTGTGCTCTCATGAGCTGCTATGGCTGATAGCCCTACGCATGATGATGTATCACTTCTGGAGTCACCTCTGCGGGCTTCGCGCATCGCCAGTTCTCCTTCTGAGCGTCCCATGAGAGGGGGCTGCCGGCACGGTGCCTGTGCTCGGGTCCGTCCCTGCAGCGCTGATAAATCTAAGAGACTGACCTCTGACTCTCGGGCCGGCCCCGCACACATCACCTCACCCTTAGTGCCTTCATCTTCTCACAGAACGATCATGAGTAGATCAGCGAGCGCGCGTCGCCTCTCATATTATGTAGTTGCCTAATTCGCAGGAACCTCAGGAGACGGACATTCGAGCAATGTTGTCGACACCCTTCTACCTCAAAAGGGCCAGCTCCGGCCGAGCAGCAGTTTAACTCGCAAAGGCTAAGTAAATCAGTCCACCCACCTCGGCCGCTAGCCAAGGTCCTCTTTCCTAGCAACCCCCGCAAAGCAGAACCGCTCCTTTTTCGCGCAGACTGATTGTACTTCAAAAGGGGGCTCCTGAACATCACGCCTCAGGAGTTCCTACTGGCTCTCGAGCCCTCACCCCCTGGCCTTGACCATGGCATCGCGACCTGGCATACCAGAGGCAGCTGGGCTCCGCTCGAGGGCCGGGTCCTGAGGGCGTAGAGCATCAAGGTCGGTAAAGAGAGGAGGCGTTTACCAGCCGTTTTTTCAAAATATGATGGGCGTGAATTTCTTCACGCACCCATAGCGGGACTTGTTCTGGTTCATTTCAGGACAGGAGCGGCGCACAGGATCAAAAGCTCCAGGAAAGCACGCCCATATGACGCAGGAGCACCTCATGGATCATGAGCACCCAGAGCTAAGTCATCCTCTCCGCGCCAGGAGTGAGCCCTACTATTCATACCACGCCTCTGTTCCTGTGATCTCGTTTGGGTAAAAATCCTTTCCCATCTAAAAGTTCCTTGTGCATCAAGGGGGACCTCCTGAGCATGGCGCCTCAAGAGCTCTTATTGGACCTCGGGTCGCTCACCTCCTGGCCTTGCACATGGCATCGCGACCTGGCATACGAGTGACGACAGAAGCTTACCTGTGGACTGGGTCCGGCTGAGGGAGTCATGGACTAAGGGGTCCTCGGGGCGACGGCCCATTGTACATGGGCCGGACTGGTGGAGCCGTATGGTGACCGGAGATCTATGAAGCCATGGTGTGCCCTCCAAGTCAAGGATGGACGAGTTCTCTTTCCCTCTAGTTGTAATCTATCTCTGGTAACCCTAACCCTATCGGTGTCTATATAAACCGAGGGTTGTAGTCATTAGGGTTAGAGCTACATTCATCACCTCATCACCTTAGGGTTTAGCTCATACGGATCTCGAGGTAGATCTACTATGTAAACCACATCATACATCCAATATAATCAAGCAGGACATAGGGTATTACCTCTTTAAGAGGGCCTGAACCTGGGTAAACACCGTGTTTGTCGTCCCTTGTTCCCCATCGATCCTAGATCCACAGCTCGGGACGCCCTACCCTGAGGTCTGCCGGTTTTGACACCGACATTGGTGCTTTCATTGAGAGCTCCGCTGTGGGGTCACCAGAAGGATCGATGGCTCGCCTGACCATAGGAGAAGGCATCGGATCCGTGGACTTTGTCATCCCCGGGTAACTCTTCGTGTTTGGCAGCATTGTGCTGCACGCCGACCCAACTGGTCATCTGAGTCAGATCGACGCCTTCGCCCCCGGACACCGAATTCGATTCGGTGGTCTGGAATATGTTGCGGACGCACGGGGTGATCTGGTTTTCACCGGATTCACTTCCCCCTCCCACACATTCGACACGCCCGCTCCGGAGTCCCTTTCCGATCCGGTCTGTGGATCGGCCTCAACAGCTTCGAGCCAGGAGAGCTCCGCTTCGAGTGGCGGCCAGACTCCGCCTCCGTCCGGACACATTATGACTGCGAAAGACCTATCCTCGACCTCCGAGGTAGAATCAGGAGGCAAAGGCCAAGAGTCAATCTCGGCCGAACCTTCCTTTCACAACGCTCACCTGGCCTTGAGCCCTTATGACAAAGAGGCAGCCAACGGCCAGGGGTCACCCCCAGCCCAAGGTAGCTTGATCTCGAACCCCAATGGGGAAACCATAAGCAAAGACCAAAGCCCATCCCTGACCTATAGTAACGGCCCGGACCCCTTCAAGGATCCAGCTCCGCATACCAATCTCACCACGGCCATTGGAAACCACGGACTGGCCGGGGCATTGATCGCCCCTCACTCCATCACGCCGGAATCTGGCCGAAAACCCTCGAGTTCGGTGACCCTCGCAATGATAAACGAGGCGCTGGACCGAATTTAGAACATGACCATCCAGGACGATCTGCCCTCCGTCTTCAATCATCAACCCTTCGAGGCGTACCATAGGAAATTTTGCGTCCCACCCACCACCCACTTGGTAGCCACTATCGATGACTTAACCGATATGCTAGACTATAATTCGGAAGATGCTGAATACATGGAGGAGGATGGGGAAGCCACAGCCAGTACTGATGTCGCCCCCCCCCCCCCCCCCCCATCGCCGGCAGCTGGTCGGCCACATCCACCTATCATATTTACATGGTGGACACCCCGAAGGACGGGGAGGGCACTCCCAATCAGGACAGAGGCAAGCCCAGAGATGAGCCGCCCAAACGCCGAAAACAACGCCGTTGATCAAAGCCACATCTAAGCCATGCGAGTGGACTCTGCGAAGAACGGCACCGTAAATAATACGGATGACCTCGCCGGAGACGCAGCCTTCGAACATCATCAGGATGACCCCATGGGGCAGGAGGACCCGCTCAATTCAGAAAACCCCGATGACTCCGAGGATAGCAACTACCTCCCACTCTCTGAAGAGGAGGCCAGTCTTGGGGAGGATGACTTCATCGTCCCCGAAGACCCTCTGGAGCAGGAATGGTTCAAGCGGAGGCTTTTAGCCACCGCCCACAGCCTAAAGAAACAAAATTGCAAAATCAAAGCTTAACAGGACACCCTCAACGACCGATGGACTAAAGTCCTAGCTGCCGAAGAGGGATATGGCCGCGAACAGCCAACCAGGAGTTATCCGAAGCGAAGGCTATTGCCCCAGTTCGACGACGAGGCCTTAGAGCCAACACGCCCGACATATGCAAACGCCGAACAGCCGGACTGCCCCCCTAGAGGGCGGGACAGGGAAGCTGACTAGGCCGAACACCCAGCCGCCCCACCTCGCCGTCACGGTAAGGATCAAGTGTGGTCCACTTATGAGTACGACCTCCGCCATGACCTAGACGCTTGAGGAGGCCGTACCAGGTCCATCTACGGACCCAGAGAAGACCCGCCCGCTTACCGGGAAGGATACTACGATCGGCTAAACCAAAACAATAGAATCCGGGAGCAGCAGCAGATTCGGAGGACTGAAGACCTCCGACGTGATGTAGCCCGAGTTCGGGGCGCCACACACCCCTTGTGCTTCACAAAGAAGGTAATGCAACACCAATTCCTAGAAGGATTCAAGCCTGTGAACATCGAATCATATGACGGAACCACAGATCCAGCCGATGGATAGAGGATTTCCTCCTACACATACACATGGCGCGAGGAGATGACCTCCACGCCATTAAATATTTGCCGCTAAAGCTTAAAGGTCCATCTCGACACTAGTTAAACAGCCTTCCCAAAGACTCTATAGGCTGCTGGGAAGAGCTCGAGGACGCTTTTCGAGCAAACTTTTAGGGCACCTATGTCCGGCCTCCGGACGCTGACGACCTTAATCGCATCACACAACAACCCGGAGAATCTGCTCGACAATTTTGGAATCGATTCCTGACCAAGAAAAATCAGATCGTTGACTTTCTGGATGCCGAAGCCTTGGCTCCCTTCAAGCATAGTGTCAAGGACGAATGGCTCGTACGGTAGCTCGGCCAGGACAAACCAAGAACTATGGCAGCCCTTACTTCCCTCATGACCTGCTTTTGCGCGGGCGTAGATAGTTGGCTTGCTCGCAAGAACACCAACCCAGACACACCCGGTACCTCCGAGGTTCGGGATGGAAATGGAAAGCCCCGATGCAGCAAGAATAAACATTGCCACAATGACGGCGAGGGCGAGGATACGGCAGTAAATGCCGGATTCTGAAACCAGAAGTCCGGACCACGAAAGAAAGCCCCTAAAGGCAACAATGACAGCCCATCCAAGCTAGACACAATTATGGACAGGGCTTGTCAGATTCACAGGACAATGGAGAAGCCCGCAAACCACTCCAACCGAAATTGTTGGGTGATCAAACAGGGCGGCAAACTCATAGCCGAAGACTTGGGCAAAAGCCCACGAAGCAAGGATGATGACGAGCCCCGCAGGCCGAATAGTGGAGGCTAGAAACCCATCCCTTCCGAGGTCAAGACGGTAAACATGATTTACGCAACCCATATACCGAAGAAGGAGAGGAAATGAGCACTACGAGATGTATACTCCGTCGAGCCTGTAGCGCCGAAGTTCAACCCATGGTCAGCTTGCCCGATCACGTTCGATCGCAGGGACCATCCCACCAGCATACGCCATGGAGGGTCCGTAGCCTTAGTGCTAGACCCCATCATCAATGGATTCCACCTCACTAGAGTCCTAATGGACGGAGGTAGTAGCCTCAATCTGATATATGAAGACACAGTAAGGAAAATGGGGATCGACCCATCAAGGATTAAACCCAGTAACAACACCTTTAAGGGGGTCATTCCATGAGTGGAGGCCCGTTGCACAGGCACCGTGACGCTTGAAGTAGTGCTCGGATCTTCGGATAACTTCTGAAGCGAAGACTTGATCTTCGATATTGCACCTTTTCGCAGTGGTCATCATGCCGTCCTCGGCCGAACAGCGTTCGCCAAATTCAATGTCGTTCCGCATTACGCATACCTCAAGTTGAAGATGCCTGGCCCCTTGGGCGTCATAACTATCAACGGCAATACAGAACGCTCACTTCGAACCGAAGAGCACACTGCGGCCCTAGCGGCCGAAGACCACACCGACCCATATAGGCCTGGATACCGACCCGCCATAAAGGCCGGCGACAATAGTAAATGGGTTCGAACCCGTTCCCCGTCATGGGAACCCGCATGCATTCGCCTCAAATAGGGATACACGCCCCACTGCACGCCCACATTCTTCACGCTCTACGTGCCTCGTCAGCACAACTTCCCACTCAAAATACCATGGGCAGTCGTGAGGCATATGTCAATAAATCCAAAGTGCATGTTCGGTTAAACCAAACTTTGGAATTACTTCGTCTTCGGACGACCCGAGGACCAATTCCGGATACCCCCAAGCATAAAGCTTCATCGGCAGGTTCCTCGCCCATCAAGGTCTCATCGAAGGTCCCAACCCCCACCTATCAGAAGCAAAGGCGCACACATGCAGCAGGGCACAGTGAAGGTTTCAACTCATGCATTAAGGCCCTGCATCAACCTTTACTCTATAAAACTTTCTTTCTATTTTCTCTTACAAGTACTGCCTTTGTAGTTCGAATTGTACAGATAGACGTCCCGAGCTTACGAGAAGTAATAAAAATACCCTTTATGGTGTTCGGATATCCGCATTCTGCGACTTGTCTATCCCCTTTCTGATTCTCTCCTCGCTCTTCGAACAGCCCGGCATGAAAATATTAAACAGTCAAGAGTTCGATCTATATATCGGCTCAATATCTCCAAGTTCGGCACCGCTTTCTGTTAGGTGTCCGGCGTCTCAGATATTGCACTATATGCATCTGTTCCAAACTATGTCTTGGGTCAATAGTTGGGTTGCCCGGCTCCTGTGCTTGCCTCTTATGTTTCGCACGTTCGGCTAAGAGAGCAAAGGGAGAACCCCTGCGATTTTACTTCTGGTTTGCCCGGTCAAGTACCTCAGGAGGAAAAAGCCAAAAATTGACCATCATAGTAAGTGTGAAAGGGTCCGCAATCCGATGATGAGGTTTGACTCTAAAAATCGTTGGCGATTTCGCCGTGTCACATGAAGGGTTCGTCTTAACACAAACCATGTGATCGGAAGGGGTAGGTTTTGATCCCCTAGTACATCACAATACACGTGGGGCTAGTCCCTAGTCCCCACCGTCAAGCTCCTAAGGCTAAGTGAAAGCAGTAAAAATGAATAGTCTGGTCACCTGGTTTCGCTCCTGCACTACCTCCTCCGGCACCAAGACGTTGGCTAAGGGTAACAGTGTGGAGATGAAACACCCCTCGTGATATTCACTTGGGGGCTGAAGCCAACAACTGGTAGCTTTCAAAATAAACATACGGCCACACAGGAGTCAAAATATAATCACTACAATATCAAATAAGTCCGCCGGGCGCATAATAAAGCATAAGTCCCACTTGATACAAACTTAATACAACTACTCAAACAGTACATCTTTCGAACACTGGCCCTCTATCGCCCGTGCTCCGGTTATCACCTGCGCGAAGTACTGCTTGGGGCGGCGGTCCTCCTTCCCCTTGGGCGGAGGACCAGTGGCGATCTCCATTGGATTTATCCTTAGCCAATGCACCATTGTCTT
The DNA here is from genome assembly GCA_011799875.1 of Thinopyrum elongatum. Lineage (NCBI taxonomy): Eukaryota > Viridiplantae > Streptophyta > Magnoliopsida > Poales > Poaceae > Thinopyrum > Thinopyrum elongatum. The sequence goes on from CM022303.1 coordinate 405,055,282, forward strand.
TGCAAACGCAAGCCTCGCCCCCTCAAGGCACGCTGACCGCTTTACGGCGTCAATCCGGAGTGGCGCCTCCCGCAGCTTCTGCACAAGGCCGAAGTAGGTGTCCGGAATGGGCTCGGCCAGCCACAGGCTGACACAGAGGCCCTTCACGGCCAGCTCCAACATCCGATGCATCTCCATCAGCTGCTTCATTTGATCGCTTAGAAGGGGGGCGCTCGGAGTCCGGAAACTGTGACCAGAAGAGCCATTGCGTGAAGTCCTCCTCGAGGGTGGCATAGTGCCTCGCCGCGGCCGCCACATTCTTCGGAAGTTCGGCGAATACGCCTGCAGAGCGCCAGACCCACATCAGCAGGGCAAACCTGTTGCCTCTGAACACACTCTGCAGTAAGTATTTCTTACCATTTGCAAGTTGCACGGCTTGGCGGAGCTCCTCCCGGACACCTCGTGCGTCACTCCTCGCCTCCTGAAGCTCCTTCTCCGCCTTGGATAGCCGGGATGATTGCTCCTCCTGCCCCTTCTCAAGGGCCTCCAACTTCTTGGTGGCATCCTGGAGCTCCACTTGGACTTCGGTCACTCGAGCCTCATGATGATCAGCAGCAAGCTTGGCCTTCTCAAGCTCGGCCACCGCCTTCTTAGCGGCCGTCTTCTTCATGGCCGCCTCGGTCTCAGATTTCTTCAGGGCCTCCTTCAAGCCCTTGACCTTGGCGGCAGCAGCTACAGGATCATCAAGATAGGGGATTAGCACATAGTCCGGATCATCAATATCCAGCGTCAAGCAAGTACACATCTTCTCACAAGGCTTACCTTGCGCCTCGTCAAGCCGTTTGTTGACAAGGTCAAGCTCTTTATCGGATAGCTTGAGCTTCCGATCCATCTCCTCTAACGCCGCGGCATTAGCAGCCGTGGCCATGGAAGATGCCTGCTTTAGCAAAAGAAATGTTGACATTATTATTCGGCCTACCGAATTTGATCCTCTGCAGGTCTCTCTGAGGTCCTGGTAGAGTCTCGGGGTCTTCTATGTATACGTCCTACCCAAACTAACAATTACAACCGCATTATGAGGAAAGAGCATTACTTGACTTACCTCAAAGCCTGTTAGAAGGCCTTGGACAGCGTCGTTCAGTCCGGATTAGACAGAACAAACACTCTGCATGACCGCACTCATTAGAGTGCGGTGCCCATCAATGATGACGGAGTTGTTCACTAGCTCCTCCAGCACGTCTGGCTAGCCAGCCGCCGCACGTGTAGAGGTGTTCGGCGCTGGCGTTGGCTCCCCGACCCCTTCCCCGCTGGGAGGAGCCTGTGTCGTTGAAGGCCTTGGGGGCTCGGGAGTGGTCGACGAATAGGGTCCAGATGGTCCGGACTCTTTTCCCTCGTCAGCCAGGAGGGACGCTCCGTCCTGGTCTTCGGTGACCAAGGTGTTAACCTTGGTCATTATGGCGTCCGCCTCCCCCTCTGTGTTCGGGGGAGGAGGAGTCCTTTGGGACCGCACCTCCTCAGCCTCTTCGGGGATCAGAGGAGGCGTGGAGTGCGCCATAGACCCACTGTCTGCCAGTTCAGCGGGCGGAGACGTCCCCTCCGAAGTCTGCTCGATGGGGCGTTCATGAGGGGGACTGCAGCTCGGAGGGGTTAACCTTCAACTAAAGCAAATTATTGAAAACGAGATAGCTAAAAATGCCAACGCCTTACCTGCTGGTCGAGGGCTTGACCCTGGGTTCCTTCTCCGGAACCTTCTCGGACACTTCAGACTCCTTGTTGGAGTCTGAACTGTCAGACAGAACCTGCTTGGGCCGGCATCATCTCTTTGGGGCCGGAGAAGTTTGGACCTCCTCGGACGCCGCCCTCTTCTTGTAGTGCGAGGAGGCACTCTCCTCCTCATCCTCGTCCTCACCCCCATCCTGCAGGGATGAGGCCGCAGCGTCTCCAGACCGATTGCCCGAACGAACCCTGCGGCGGAGGCCCTCCCTGGCCTTCAGCGCTTCTTTCTTCTTACCCTTCTTGGCGGGCGCCTTATAAGGCACCATGGCCAACAGCTTTTCCAGCTGCTCTGATTAGGGCCCTTCCGGCAGAGGCGCCGGGCCACGGATATTCTTGGCCTTGGCAAGCCAGCCCTGCAAAATCCACATATCAGGGTTAGACCGAATCAAACGTGGTGTGAATATCCAAACACTCCTCGAAGAAAAAGGCCGCTCACCTCCCTTGGGGGGTTCGCGGCATTGAGGCCGATGTCCTTCCCCTCGAGTGGCCACTCCTTCTGGGGCTGGAATAGTTGGCCCCATATCTTGTCAGGAGTCATGCCATAGAGGTGTCGCATGGTGGCCGGATCCTCGGGCTCGTGCTCCCACATAGGCTTGGCCCTCTCCAGACAAGGGAGGAGCCAGCGGTGGAGCATGATCTGGACCACGTCGACCAGCTTCGCGCCGGTCTCTATTATCTGTCGACACGCTTCTGCAATGCTTTGGTATCGGCAACACACCCCCAGTCCGGGCTCTTGGTGGTCCAAGAGGCCAATCTGGTAGGGGGTCCGGACCTGAATGCGGGCGGCGCTCCCCAGGCGGCCTCCCTCGACTCGGTGATATAAAACCACTCCTTCAACCACATCCAGACGATGTCGACGAAGTGGCCGTCTGGCCATTTGACCCATGTCAACTTACTAATCATGGCCCCTCCACAATCTGCAATGCTCGCCACCGACCACCTTGGGCTTGACATTGAACACCTTCAGCCATAAACCGAAGTGCAGCTGGACCTGGAGGAGTGCTTCACGGACGATGATGAAGGTCGAGATGTGGAGGAGGGAGTTGGGGGCTATATCCTGAAAATCCAGCCCATAGAAAAACATCAGCCCCCGCACAAAGGGATGCAGAGGAAATCCGAGCCCCCTAAGGAAATGGGGAAGAAAAACTACTCTTTCGCCCGGCTCGGGCGTAGGGATGATCTGGCCCTCTTCGAGGGCCCGACGGCGACATTGGCTGACAAGTAGCCGGCCTCCTTCAGCTTCAGAATGTCCCCGTCGATGACGGAGGAGGCCTCCCACTTCCCATTGGCGCCAGATTCGGCCATGGTCGAAGGAGGTGAAGTGGGATTCACTGTGGAAACAGAGAGAAAGGGCGCTGGAGCTCTGAAGGTCTACGTGAGCAAAAGGTGGAAGAGGGCGTGGGATGCAGACTATAGCAGCACCCCTTTATGGACTGTGGGCAGGCCAGGGATTCCTTTTTCCACGTCGTTGGCTCCTCCACATCCCGATATCTCCACAACGTTATGAGCGGGGAGGGGAATTGAAATCATTAACCATATCCCTGAAAAACGGGACACGATCTTCACCTTGAGGGGACGTGTCAAACGTGGCGTCAGCCTCAAGCCGCGCTTCAAGAAATAGTAACTGCTTGGTGTTATGGCCGGAAGCAACTCTTCATTGAGAGAGAAAAGGTTGTCAAATAAAGGCACTATTTGCCCTTGAGCGATGTTTTTATTGCCTTCGATGTTAAGTAAAACTACCATTTCAGATTCCGGACATCACCTGGTTCCGAACATGGAAGAACTCGCCTCGCAAGACGAATATAGGTCGGACGAGTGGATGCTGGATACAAGTCTTGGCATTGGAGGCAAGTTTGGGGGCTACTGAGGGAGTCATGGACTAAGGGGTCCTCGGGGCGACGGCCCATTGTACATGGGCCGGACTAGTGGAGCTGTATGGTGACCAGAGATCTATGAAGTCGTGGTGTGCCCTCCAAGTCAAGGATGGATGAGATCTCTTTCCCTCTTGTTGTAATCTATCTCCGGTAAACCTAACCCTATCGGTGTCTATATAAACCAAGGGTTGTAGTCATTAGGGTTAGAGCTACATTCATCACCTCATCACCTTAGGGTTTAGCTCATACGGATCTCGAGGTAGATTTACTCTGTAAACCACATCATACATCCAATATAATCAAGCAGGACGTAGGGTATTACATCTTTGAGAGGGCCTGAACCTGAGTAAACACCGTGTTCGTCATCCCTTGTTCCCCATCGATCCTAAATCCATAGCTCAGGACCCCCTACCACGAGGTCTGCCAGTTTTGACACCGACACCCGCCGACGCAGGGCACTAAGCTATCGCAAGGAGGAAAGGGCTTGAGATTAAACGATGGACGCCAGCACAACTTAGAAACGCAACAAAACATTAAGATAAAAGGCGAGTTCGCCGCGATTTCTTACACACCCCCGCGGGGCCTTTCGTGACTTCTGATGCAGGAAGCAAAAACAAAAGGAGCGGCCTCCCGAGGGCCGCGGTTCCTGAGACGCTGGCTCTGGCGCCGCGGCGCCTAGTCGGAGTCCTCCTCCTCCTCCTTGATTGGGGCGCGGCGACACGGCAGCTCGTCGTGGTCGTCGTCGCCCGAGCTCCCTCCAGAGATGGCGTCGCCGCCACTGGAGGTGTCATGGCCGTCGCCAAGGGCAAGTTCACCACCGAGGGTGCCGCCATTGTGACGGTCGTCGCCGTCACGGTCGCTGCCCTTGGGGCAACATTCCAGGCGCCTACCGTCTGCTCCGAAGATCTTGACGAAGAGCATCGTCGCCCCATCATACTTGAAGTGGAGGGTGTGCCTCCTCGTCAAACCGCAGGCACAGGCGAGCGTATGCCACCCGTAGGTCAAGTAGACGTAGCCTAAAGGGGTGGCCTCTACCTCCGCCCATGAATACCGGCTGTAGCAGTCGTTAGGCTGCAGCCACAGCTCGGCGGGTCCTCTCGCCGGTAGCTCCTCCGTGAAGGAGTGTGGGAGCCGCATCCGGGTGCCCGGAAGCCTCTCCATCCACACCACAAACTTGGGAACCCCTTATGCGATCCTATCCGAGAAGAACTCGAAGGTCCCACCAAGGATAGAGTCGCATATTGAAGACGCTTTGCAATGTGGATATCCTTACATCGTACCATTTCATAATAGTTGGGGATACATAGAAGGGCACACAAATGCCACACGAATACAACAAACATCATATAGAAGAGAGGCATCCGACTATGGATGAACATAAATGGGAAACACAAACGACATCCACCCTGCTAGCCCAGGCTACCGGCTAGGAACCTATCCCTTAATCGAAGAAGAAGAAGCAGAAGAACTCGAAAACAAGCAAGCATCGCTCTCACGTCAGAGCATCGCATTACCTGTACCTACAATTGTTGTTGTATTAATCTATGAGCCATGAGGACTCAGCAATCCCATTACCATGGGTATCAAGACTAGCAAAGCTTAATGGGTAGGGAAAGGATAAGTGGTGAGGTTGTAGCAAGCGACTAAGCATTTGTATGGTGGCTAACTTGCGAGTACAAGAGTAAGATGAGAAGCTACGCAAACGGTCGCAAACTAGTAATGATCAAGAAGTGATCCTGAACTTCTTACGTTCAAACATAACCCCACCGTGTTCTCTTCTCGAACTCACTCGAAAAGAGACGGTCACGGTTACACACGTGGTTGGTGTATTTTACTTCGGATCTGGTGTCAATTTCTCTACAACCAGATATTAAAAATTCCCATCTGCCACATAACCGCGGGCACGGCTTTCGAAAGATCAAACCCTGTAGGGGTGTCCCAACTTAGTCCATCAGAAATTCTCACGATCAACAGAGGAAAATCCTCCTCCCAGAACAAACCGATCCAGCTCGGAATCCCGGTTCACAAGACATTTCGACAATGGTAAAACAAGTTCAGTAAGACCTCCCGACGTGTCGACAATCCCGATAGGAGCCGCGTATCTCGTTCTCAGGACACGGCACATAAGCGACGCGTACAGGTGCCGAAATACCCCAAGTTGCCAAGGGGCGGCCCGCACAGTGCTCTAGTTTGGACCAGCACCAACAGCACTGGCACCCCTGTATTATGTTAAATTACTCCTTGGGTAGCGCTAACTCCCTATGCGTCAAATTTAATATCATGTTTATTATGTTGGGCACATGTTAAAACCAATGTCGGGCCTTGCTGGAAGAGTTTTATTCAAAGCGAACTGTCAAGGGGGGCCCATAAACCCCGACCGTGTTAGGAACGCAAAATCAAGGAACATAACACCGGTATGAAGAAAACTAGTGCGGCATGAGTGGAACAAAACACCAGGCAAAAGGCCGAGCCTTCCACCCCTTACCAAGTATATATGTGCATTAATTAAATAAGAGATATTGTAATATCCCAAGATAGCCATGTCCCAACATGGAACAAACTGCAACTGCACCTGCAACTAGCAACGTTATCAGAGGGGCTGAGCAAAGTGGTAACATGGCCAAACAACGGTTTGCTGGGATGGTGGAAAGGTTAGAGGCTTATCATGGCAATTTGGGGCTGGATAAACGAGTGGTAGGTAGCGCGACATAGCGATAGCATCGAGACAACTAGCAAAGCAAAGATAGTAGTGGTATCCAGGGTAACGATCATCTTGCCTGAAATTCCGCTCGGAAGAAGATCGAGTCCATGAAGTAGACGAACCAACGTAGCCAAACGCATCCTCACAATCGCAACGAAACCGGAACTATCGAGAAGAAGCACAATCGGAAAGAAGCAAACAGCATAGTAAACACACAACACATAAACATGACATGATGCTCATCCAAGTATGATGCGTGACAAGACTACATGATGCTACTCATGGCAAGAGATGATGCATACAAGAACCCCTCAATCAAAGCAAGTTTAAATGAGGCCGGAAACAACATATAACACTTTCGAAAACTCCCCATATGCAAATTTTGAAATTGGTCCAGATCTGAATAACATATTATGTTGAAGTTACTAAACAGCAAGTTAATATGCACCATGATGATCTACACGTTCTTCTAATCAAGTTACATATAAAGTTCGTTTAATTCGGAGCTACGGCCTAGAAGATATGAGCAAAATAAGTTAAACATGGCATTGATGCAAAATGCATTCAAACATCAAGCTCGCAACTCAATTCAAGGATGCAACATGACATGATGAAACTACATGCAAAACCAAACAAGTTTCATATAGGACATGATCAAAACGGAGCAACGGTTCAACACATACACTCAAAACAAGATATAACAACAATCTGCCTAAACAACAACTAGGCACTTTGCAATCATCAAAACAACATTTTACTGGAACCACATGAGCACAAACTTGATATTCACTTCAAGTACAGATTACATAATTCAAATATCATTAAGGTTCAGGTTCATAGGCATCAAGATTAAACCAATATGATCAATGCAAAAAAACAACTTTATAACACAGATTAGGACTTCGTGAAAAATTGGGCATATACATGAGCAGATTTAATATGATGGCATGTTGGAGGCATGAAACAAGTATGCTATAATGCATGAACATGGCATCAAGAGGTATAGAATGCTAGTACATATCATGGACCTCAAATAATGCAACATGGCATATACATAGCAGCAACAAGTTCATGGCATTCATCAAGACAAGATGCAAACATGAAATAGCAGATTCTCTGACTGAAAATCTGGGAATGCAAAACAGTAACATTATGATGCTGACTTTGGAGGCACATAACAGAAAGCATAACAATTTTAATAAATATGCAAAGGTCATGAGCATGTAGTAGGCATGACATACTTCCAGTTAAACCAAAGGCACAATTTATAAGATGCATAAATTAATTACAAAGAGCTTTGCAAAATGGAGCATGCTGTGAACAGACTGACAGTTATATTTTTAAGCAAATTGAGAGCATGAAAAGAGCAAGCTGCGGCAGGCTATAATTACAAACAAGGGTATGGATGGATAGAGCATAACATGATCTTAAAAACATGCTTACTGGAAATCTCCAACATATGCATAGATTTGATGGTAGCATCAAGTAAACATGACATCACAATATAACAGATTCAGGCTTAGCAGAACAGTAACAGCAAGTTTGCTAATTTGGAAGCTTGTGCTAGTCACCACAGGGCATATCATGGCATAAGAGTTAAACCATTGCAAAGATGACATGATTATGCTCCTAAAAGATGTAGACATGTTGCTCAAAAGAAAATCACACAAAAAGATATGAAAAAGACAAAATGGCAAGTTATCCCAGTTTTCAGCACTTAACATCAGCAAGCACTGTTGCAACGAAGATTAAGACATAAAGATGCATCCTAATATGCATGCAAAGCACACCATCATGTAGAGCATGAAGAGCAAAACATTTTGACATATTATACACTCCAACCGAATCAACATGCACAAAGTTACAGCAGGTCAAAAATGCACACATGATGCTGAAAAACTGGAGACGGCCTTTTTCAGATGCGAGTGTCAGATAACTATGATGCGACCGGGGCGGGATTAGGCGGGGCTCACCCTAGCAGGCCGAGCCCAGATAGGTGGAGGATGCAGTCCGGGGCAGACGGGGACGGGCCGGCCCACGAGCAGGCCCGTGCAGGCGCTCGGGCGCCATCTCCCTCGTGCCCTAGGCGCACAAGCAAGATGCAGTGGGCGCCGGCAACCTTGGCGGCGGGGACGATGGCCGGCGACGGGCGCGGAGGCGCGGGATGGGGCGGATCCGGCGGCGGGCGACCGGATCTGGCCGGCAGCGGGGAGGACGACGAGCTCGAGGTTGACGGGGCGGCGAGCTGCGGCGGCCGGCAGAAGCTCGAGGTTGGGGCGACGAGGTGAGTAGGCTGGCGACGGGGCAGGCGTTGGTGCGCGTCGGCCGGACGGCGCGACGGGCAGCAGGGCGAAGGCGGGGTCCGGCGGCGGAGCGGGAGCTCGGGATCGAGCAGCATGGGGCCGCGGCGGCGGTGCGAACGGGTCGGGCGGGCCGCGCCTTGGCCTTGCGGGCCGCGACGGAGGGAGGCGCGGGGAGGCGACGGGGCGCGCGCTAAGTGGGTGGGGCGGCGGCGCTGGCCTGCGGGAGGCGACAAGTGGCGGTAGGGCAGCGGTTGGGCTTGGAAAACGAGGAGGGTGGCGGCGGCTGCGATGTTAGGTGAGGGTTTGGCTGGGTAGGCTAGGTTTAGCCAAATTTGGAAGTGGAGGGTGTTTATATAGCTAGAGGGGGCTAGGAGAGGGGTATTGAGGAGCCGTTTTCGCCCACATGATCGTGATCCGACGGTGAAGAACATAGGAGGGAGTTAGATGGGCTAGGTGGGCTATGTAGATGGATTGGACTAAGAGGAGAGAAGAGAAGAACGGCCCGGCAACAGGTTTACGGATACCGAAAACGTCCGACGAATAGACCGACTATAGTGTCGCTATAGTTATCCGTTGGGGCATCAAATGGACTCCGAATGCGATGAAATTTGGCAGGCAGTCTACCTACACCATAACAAGACCGCACGCCAACTTACAACCCATTCCGAGAACATTTTTATCCCACTTATAAAATAATATTTCGAAGGTGCCGCGGGCGCGTGCGAGTGTGTCTGGGCTCAGAACGGACAACGGAGAGAACTCGGAGACCCGGATAGATGCAAGTTTTGAAAAACATGTGGATGAAATGCACATGATGACATGGCAAAGTGCAACACGCAAGCGAATGACATGGCAATGACAGCGAATAAACGGAAGACATCTGGCACATCAGTCTTGGGGCGTTACAACTCTCCTCCACTAACAGAAGATCTCGTCCCGAGATCTTAGGAACGAAGCGGAAGAGAAAGAGGATAAGGTGAAAGAAGAACGCAAGAGAGAGGATGAACAACGTCGCGAGCACTCGGGTAGAAAAGAGGAACGACGATTACGACGAGAATTAAAAGCTCAAGGAACAAGATAGACTCTGAAACCACTCCGGTTAGAAGAAGATAGAAAAGAAATAAGAACGAAAGAATTCGGATAGCGTCCGAGTAGAAAAGGAAAGCAGAGATTGGCAAGAAAAGGATTTCAAAAGAGTAATTGACACTCCGGTAAAATGGATAAGCAAGGATTAAACTAGATGATGGGCAAAAAGAGCAACATCACACTGCCTCCGGAACGGAAGAGTAGAAAGTAAATCGCTGGAAGGAAAAGAAAAGGAGGAACAAAAGGCAACTTCCACCATAATTGAATTGAGAAGCATCCTTGCAAGGAAGGATTGAACGGAGTTGTTGGAAATTCAACAACGAAAAGAATAAGCTTGTTGTGGGGTTATGGAAAACATCTCAAAATTATGAGGTGATAACCGTCCAGAACGAAAAGATTGTTTACTTGAGACGAGAGAAAAGATGTGAAACAACATGTCTGAAAGACAAGGAAGAATTAGTTGCACTTCGGTATGCAAGAGGAGGGATACTTGAGCTCTAACAAGAATCTTGATGGACTTGAAGAACGAATTAAGTCCTTGACGAGAATGAGTTAAATCCTTTATGAACCACCATGAAGAACTCCGGTAACCAAAAGGATTAAAGAAATGAATTTTGAAAAGAACAAGATGAAGCCTTGCGATGATTTAGATGGAGCTTCGCGACGAGACAAGCGAGAAAACTTGGAACTCCGGAAAAGAAAAGATGAACAACTTAGAACCGAGAGATTATTCATCATGAACAATCTCCGAAGGAAGGAATTACTTGACCACGAAGAAATAAGAATAAGGATTATGTTATGCTTATCCTCATCAAATTTAATAGATGACAAGCGGATTTGGCATGCAACTTATTCCTCTTGAAAAGGATTGAGGAGAGATATAGCGCAAACTTGGGAAGGTCTTCCTGAACCACTGGTAGGATTGGAAAGAACGAATGAACTGATATGATAACAAAGGAAAAGGAATCTTGAACGAACCACCGTAAGAATTTGAAAATGAATGTAGAAAGAGAATTCATCGCCAGGAAGAATTAGAAAAAGAACAAAGATACTTGAGGGAATTTAGAGACAAGAGAACGAAGAGATCGTGAACTGATTAAAGAATACTTGACAGACGCGCCGGGATAATTGGATAACGATAGTTGGAATGTGAGGACGAAGAATTCTTCTGGAATGATGGCCTTCAGTGAAATGAAACGGAAAACCACTCCTGACATACTCTGGATGGGTAAGAAAAGAATTACTGACAAACAAAATAATTTGAGAGGATAACATGAAGCTGGAACCACAAATCTTCGAGAGAACGGAAAAGATTTAGAGGAAAACTCTTCTTCGGTCTTCAAACGTTGAGAATGACGATGAGAAACATCACCAAAATTGTTGAGATACTCTGGAAGAATGAAAAGAGGGAAAGGTTGAACCGAAGTTGAAAAGAATTTTGGCAGCGATCTTGGAGAAGGCATGTGACTGATGGAATCCATTCTTACGTCTCACTTTGAAAAGAATTGGGAATAACTCCGGAAAATTAGAAGAGTCAGGTAAGATCCTGCGAAAAGACCTGTGGGTTAGGGCCCACTGAAAAGACAACACCGTTGAAAACGATAGTTAGAAGAGGGAGATGCACCGGTTGACTGAAATGGCTTCGATGAGGTAGCAACCTCGCAATAGAAGGAACGAGTCTTGAGGGGAAACACAAATTCCCTGAGATAACTTTAGCTCTCCAGAAAAATTGAATAGCGAGAGGCGAACAAGCAAGGGAAAACACCTGAGCCTAGGGAAAGAATATGAACAACACCGCAAACTGGAATTGGATCCACCGGAGAAGAAAAAGAGATAAAGAATGTCGAACGAGAAAAGAATTCACCGGTTGAAATAATTAAGGAAAGAATGTAGAGGCTTCGCATGAATGAAATGGATGCTCGATTAGAGGCTTCCGACTCCGGGAAGAAAAAGGGTGGGAGGGTGGGAAAAACAAAGTAAACTTGGGATGTAAGGAATGGACACCGTTTGAGAAGAACTAAGGATTGAACTTGAAAAGGATCGAACTCCGTTGGGGAAACTGAGAATCGATGTTGCAAAAGTTGAAGAGGATGGAATAACTCGAAGAGAAGTGCACCGGTTGAACAAAGGATGGACAACGAACGAAAACACCTGTGCGATCCTAAAGAAAATTTGAATGGGAAGAATAGAAGAATCAAAACACCTATGTCAAGATTCCTCACCAAAGCGACGAAGGGGATGAGGAGTAAAAAGAATTCCTACTCTCGGATATAGCTAGACTGCGAAAATAGTTTTCTCCTAGACTCGACAACGGCCAAACTACGATCAATCAAGGGGGCTCCTATGGTCGGTCGAGGCTCTGATACCAACTTGTCATGCCCAATATGTGATCCTATCCGAGAGGAACTCGAAGGTCCCACCAAGGATAGAGCCGCATATTGAAGACGCTTTGCAAGGTGGATATCATTACATCGTACCATTTCATAATAGTTGGGGATACATACAAGGGCACACAAATGCCACACGAATACAACAAACATCATACAGAAGAGAGGCATCCGACTACGGATGAACATAAACGGGAAACACAAACGACATCCACTCTGCTAGCCCAGGCTGCCGACCAGGAACCTATCCCTCAATCGAAGAAGAAGAAGCAGAAGAACTCGAAAACAAGCAAGCATTGCTCTCACGTCAGAGCATCGCATTACCTGTACCTACAACTATTGTTGTAGTAATCTGTGAGCCACGAGGACTCAGCAATCCCATTACCATGGGAATCAAGATAGCAAAGCTTAATGGGTAGGGAAAGGATAAGTGGTGAGGTTGCAGCAAGCGACTAAGCATTTGTATGGTGGATAACTTGCGAGTACAAGAGTAAGATGAGAAGCTACACAAACGGTCATAAACTAGTAATGATCAAGAAGTGATCCTGAACTACTTACGTTCAAACATAACCCCACCGTCTTCTCTTCTCGAACTCACTCGAAAAGAGATGGTCACGGTTACGCACGCGGTTGGTGTATTTTACTTCGGATCTGGTGTCAATTGCTCTACAACCGGATATTAAAAATTCTCATCTACCACATAACCGCAGGCACGGCTTTCGAAAGATCAAACCCTGCAGGGGTGTCCCAACTTAGTCCATCACAAACTCTCATGATCAACGGAGGAAAATCCTCCTCCCGGAACAACCCGATCAAGCTCGGAATCCCGGTTCACAAGACATTTTGACAATGGTAAAACAAGTCCAGCAAGACCTCCCGACGTGTCGACGATCCCGATAGGAGCCGCGTATCTCGTTCTCAGGACACGGCGGATAAGCGACACGTACAGGTGCCAAAATACTCCAAGTTGCCAAGGGGCGGCCCTGCACAGTGCTCTAGTTTGGACCAGCACCAACAGCCTTGGCCCCCCTGTATTATGTTAAATTACTCCTTGGGTAGCGCTAACTCCCTATGCGTCAAATTTAATATCATGTTTATTATGTTGGGCAAATGTTAAAACCAATGTTGGGCCTTGCTGGAAGAGTTTTATTCAAAGCGAACTGTCAAGGGGGGCCCATAAACCCTCATCGTGTTTGGAACGCAAATTAAGGAACATAACACCGGTATGATGGAAACTAGGGCGGCATGAGTGGAACAAAACAACAGGCAAAATTCCGAGCCTTCCACCCATTACCAAGTATATATGTGCATTAATTAAATAAGAGATATTGTGATATCCCAAGATATTCATGTCCCAACATGGAACAAACTGCAACTGCACCTGCAACTAGCAACGTTATAAGAGGGGCTGAGCAAAGCGGTAACATGGCCAAACAACGGTTTGCTGGGATGGTGGACAGGTTAGAGGCTTATCATGGCAATTTGGGGGGCTGGATAAACGAGTGGTAGGTAGCGCGACATAGCGATAGCATCAAGACAACTAGCAAAGCAAAGATAGTAGTGGTATCCAGGGTAACGATCATCTTGCCTGAAATCCCTCTTGAAAGAAGATCGAGTCCATGAAGTAGATGAACCAACGTAGCCGAACGCATCCTCACAATCACAACGAAACCGGAACTATCGAGAAGAAGCACAACCGGAAAGAAGCAAACAACATAGTAAACACACAACACATAAACATGACATGATGCTCATCCAAGTATGATGCATGACAAGGCTACATGATGCTACTCATGGCAAGAGATGATGCATACAAGAACCCCACAATCAAAGCAAGTTTAAATGAGGCCGGAAACAACATATAACACTTTCGGAAACTCCCCATATGCAAATTTTGAAATTGGTCCAGATCTGAATAACACATTATGTTGAAGTTGTTAAACAACAAGTTAATATGCACCATGATGATCTACATGTTTTTCTAATCAAGTTACATATAAAGTTCATTTAATTCGGAGCTACGGCCTAGAAGATATGAGCAAAACAAGTTAAACATGGCATTGATGCAAAATGCATTCAAACATCAAGCTCACATACTTAAATCAAGGATGCAACATGACATGATAAAACTACATGCAAAACCTAGCAAGTTTCATATAGGACATGATCAAAACGGAGCAACGGTTCAACACATACACTCAAAACAAGATATAACAACAATCTGCCTATACAGCAACTAGGCACTTTGCAATCATCAAAACAACATGCTACAGGAATGACATGAGCACAAACTTGATATGCACTTCAAGTACAGATTACATACTTCAAATATCATTCAGGTTCATAGGCATTAAGATTAAACCAATATGATCAATGCAAAAAAGCAACTTTATAACACAGATTAGGACTTGGTGAAAAACTGGGCATATACATCAGCAGAGTTAATATGATGGCATATTGGAGGCATGAAACAAGTATGCTATAGTGCATGAACATGGCATCAAGAGGTATAGAATGCTAGTACATATCATGGAGCTCAAATAATGCAACATGGCATATACATAGGAGGAACAAGTTCATGGCATTCATCAAGACAAGATGCAAACATGAAATAGCAGATTTTCAGACTGAAAATCTGGGAATGCAAAACAGTAACATTATGATGCTGACTTTGGAGGCACATAACAGCAAGCATAGCAATTTTAATAAATATGCAAAGGTCATGAGCATGCAGTAGGCATGACATACTTCCAGTTAAACCAAAGGCACAATTTATAAGATGCATAAATTAATTACAAAGAGCTTTGCAAAATGGAACATGTTGTGAACAGACTGACAGTTATATTTTTAAGCAAATTGAGAGCATGAAAAGAACAAGGGTATGGATGGATAGAGCATAACATTATCTTCAAAACATGTTTACTGGAAATCTCCAACATATGCATAGATTTGATGGTAGCATCAAGTAAACATGGCATCACAATATAACAAATTCAGGCTTAGCAGAACAGTAACAGCAAGTATGCTACTTTGCAAGCTTGTGCTAGTCACCACAGGGCATATCATGGCATAAGAGTTAAACCATTGCAAATATGACATGATTATGCTCCTAAAAGATGTAGACATGTTGCTCAAAAGAAAATCACACAAAAAGATATGAAAAAGACAAAATGGCAAGTTATCCCAGTTTTCAGCACTTAACATCAGTATGCACTTTTGCAACGAAGTTTAAGACATAAAAATGCATCCTAATATGGATTCAAATCACACAATCATGTAGATCATGAAGAGCAGAGCATTTTGACATATTACACACTCCAACCGGATCAACATACACAAAGTTACAGTAGGTCAAAGATGCACACATGATGCTGAAAAACTGGGGACTTGGCCGTTTTTCAGATGCGAGCGTCGGAAAACTATGATGCGACTGGGGCGGGATTAGGCAGGGCTCACCCTAGCAGGCCGAGCCCAGATCGGTGGAGGATGCAGCCCGGGGCAGACGGGGATGGGCCGGCCCACGAGCAGGCCAGTGCTGGCGCTCGGGCGTTGTCTCCCTCGTGCCCTAGGCGCACGAACAAGAGGCAGGGGGCGCTGGCGACCTTGGCGGCGGGGACGACGGATCCGGCGGCGAGCGACCGGATCTGGCCGGCGGCGGGGAGGACGATGAGCTCAAGGTTTCCGGGGCGGCGAGCTGCGATGGCCGGCGGAAGCTCGAGGTTGGGGCGACGAGGTGAGTAGGATGGAGACGGGGCAGGCGCTGGTGCGCGTCGGCGGTGGCCGGCCGGCGCGACGGGCGGCGGGGCGAAGGCGGGATCCGGCGGCGGAGAGGGGGCTCAGGATCGAGCACCGGGGCTCAAGTAGCGCGGGGTCGCGGCGATGGCGTGAACGGGCCAGGCGGGCCGCGCCTGGGCCTCGCAGGCCGCGGCGGAGGGAGGCGCGGGGATGCGATGTGGCGCGTGCTGAGTGGGTGGGGCGGCGGCGCTGGCCTGCGGGAAGCCGACAATTGGCGGCGGGGCAGCGGTTGGGCATGCAAAACGAGGAGGGTGGCGGCGGCTGCGAGGTTAGGGGAGGGTTTGGCTAGGGTTAGGCTAGGTTTAGCCAAATTTGGAAGGGGAGGGTGTTTATATAGCTAGAGGGGCCTAGGAGAGGGGTATTGGGGAGCCGTTTTTGCCCACACGATCGTGATCTGATGGCGAAGAACATACGAGGGATTTAGATGGGCTAGGTGGGCTGTGTAGATGGATTGGACTAAGAGGAGAGAAGAGAAGAATGGCCCGGCAGCAGGTTTTCGGATACCGAAAATGTCCGACGAATAGACCGACTATAGTGTCGCTATAGTTATCCGTTGGGGCATCAAATGGACTCCGACCGCAATGAAATTTGGCAGGCGGTCTACCTACACCATAACAAGACCACACACCAACTTACAACCCATTCCAAGAACATTTTTATCCCACTTATAAAATAATATTTCGGAGGTGCCGCGGGCGCGGGCGAGTGTGTCTGGGCTCTGAACGGACAACGGAGAGAACTCGGAGACCCGGACAGATGCAAGTTTTGAAAAACATGCGGATGAAATGCACATGATGACATGGCAAAGTGCAACACACAAGCGAATGACATGGCAATGACAGCGAATAAACGGAAGACATCTGGCGCATCGGTCTCGGGGCGTTACATCTCCATCCACACCACAAACTTGCGGGCCGTGGCGTCCGAATCGGCCCGCGTGCGGAGTGGACGGGCGACCGCCACACGCCTTCCCCCTCGGCCTCCGTGGATTCCGCGGCCACACCCGCGGGAAGAATTCCCCTTGCGGTTGCCGGAGCCGATGCGGACCCCCAGTGGCGTGCGTCCCCGCCCATGGGGAACCACTGCGGGCGTCGCCATGGACTTGTGGGGGCAGCCGCGCCCCCTCTTGAGCGTTGGCAACTCTGGCCCCTCCTTGAGGGCCTTGCCCTTCTCTTTGGCGGTGAACCTCCTCACTGGCGCCATGGTTGCTTCGACAAGACGGTGCCTGCGGCGGAGATTGGAGAAGAAAGGGTAAGAGGGCAGAGATGGGATGGGACTCTGCCCCCTCGCCCTCTTATAGGCGATCGTGGGCCAACCGACGCCCCTCCACCTTCGCGCAATAATGGCTCCGAAGTGCACGCCAGGCTTTTGCCAGTCTAGGTAGTTGCCAAGGTGACATGGGGAAGTGGAGGCGCCCCCGTCCCGTCGCACGCCATGCGTCAAGCCTGGCCCGTAGGCGATTGGGGCCTGCGGTGCTTTGCCCTCCGCCTCTTGCCTTCGCTTCGAAGCCAGGACGAGTGCGCCTTGGGCCCGGGGGCTACTATCGATGTTCTGGGATTGGGGGTACCCAGACTTGCCTGCCTGCGGCCCAGTGCGTGGCCTCGTCGACAGCCCGGTGTGGCCTAGCTACGAGGCTCTGCGAGCAAGGCCCTCGCGAGGGCCCCCCAGCCTCGTGAGGCGGACAATGCCAAGACCTCCCGAGTGGTAGCTCCCTGAGCCTGCCTCCCAAGGAGTGAAGATTTCTACGAAGGTACCCCGCCTCACGAGGCTCGCAGTGACGTGAGCCATGACGACCAACGCCAGGCGGGCGCCAGCGGGCGCAGAGGAGGACAGTTTCCTCTTTCGTGCTAAGGAGGCAAGGACCAGTGCGGGTTCCTGAGGGATCCCCCAAAGGTTTCCATTATGGTGCAACAAGACCAAGACCACGAGCTCGGGAGGGCGGATGTCATCACCGAGCCCACCACCGCGTCATGGCCAGAAGCTTCGCAGGCGAAGACCACCTTTCGTCAGGATAAGATGTACCTCTTGTCCCCTTTCAAATTGGCCGTTGTGGAATCCCTTCCCGCCTAAGCTATGAGGGAAGAGGACCAAGGCCATTATAAATATAGGCTAGCCTCCACCGTAGAGAGGGAGGATCTAGGATCGACTCATTCTCATCCCTTGAGCCCTCGTGAGGTCGCTCACCTTCTGTACTAGTTCATCCACAACCTCCTCGCGAGGCTAATCCACCACAAAGCAGGAGTAGGGTTACACACCGCAAGGTGGCCCAAACCTGGGTAAACTACCGTGTTCTTCCTTTCCCCGCTCGCACGAACTCGACGAGGCCAAGCCATGGAGTGATGAGCTTGAAGTTGCGACTAGGCTAGGTCTTCGCACACGCCCCAGGTTTCGAACCTTGTTGGGTCCGCGGAGCCCCGAGTCCGACAACAGTGGTATGACCAGGACTAGATTTGCTCTGCACACATACGAATAGGTGGCTAAAGTGAACAAAAATGGGACCAACCCAGATATGTTGCTTGGATGTTTGTTTCTCGGGGCAACAAACTTTGAATCACCACTTTATGCCCCAGTTTAGGTGCATGGTGCTGGACTGCTGGTGCACCCACTGTCCCATGCCCTTATAGCAAATATTTAGTTGTTCTTAATCTAATGCCCCTAGTAAAATGAAGCCATGCCACTACTATAATTCATGACATGTTTAACCAATTGTTTTTGCTAGTAATTGTTTGAGACTTTGACTGTTTCCTCTGTAGCTTTTTGTGCAAACAGGGATATCCATTTCACCTCGTTGCTATTGCGACCTTTTGGTGCACTGCACAAAACACTTCTTAAAAGAAGTGATTTTTGTGCAGTTTAACTGGAATGTCACACTGGAACCGTTGGTTCATTTCGGTGGAACTGCACAAAGGGAGATCTGTGTTCCAATCTTCATCCTCCATATTGGCACCATAACCTTCCTTTAGGTAACAATGATATTTAAGGCATTTGTTCACCTCTATTTTGCAACTGCCATGAGAAAATAATGCTATTGTTTACTAGTACACTTGTACTCCCTCACTGACAAAACCAAATCTGACATAGAAGGCCAATCATGTACTTGGTTTCACCAATTGGTGACGAGAAAGAGAAACAGAGCAAGAAGAGGAAGAAGAAGAAGAAGAACGAAATGAAGAAGATCACACGCTAGTACCGTCCTATGTTGTCCTGACATCTTGCTAGTGGTATTGTATTGCTGTGTTGCTACTAGTATTAATTTACTTGAAGAAATGCACTTGTAGTATGTAGCAGAGTAGTACTTGGCTTGACGACACATCATACCAATTAACTGGATTCTGGATGCATGTGTGACCCAGCTCTACACGATCAACAGTGCCAAGGTGATCTTCCTGAAGCCGAGGCGTCAGTCGAGGCCATTCAAGGGCTCCGGCAACGTCTCCCTTACATGTGAGATGATCCTCCAGGAGCCCTTCCACTTCTGTTGTCTCTCTTGCAAGGTCACTTAATCAATTAGGAGTACATAAGCAGCACTAATTAATCGCTGCCTAATTTTCCTGTCGGAGTTAAACAAATCTTTAGTAGCACCCAATGCTGAATCATGTGCGTGTGTATGTTTGTCTGTGGAGGTGGACCATGTGGTGGAGTAGGGAGGGGATCTTGGTAGTGTCATGAGATAATAATGCTATTGGTCAATTTATTGCCACCGGTTCAATGAGGCAATGTTTTGCTATTGTATTGTCATCATGAATTTGATGCTGCTGTTAAATTAATATGCTAATGTCTTTCTATCCTTTCTCACTAAGCTAATGAAGGTTTCATCTTGTTCCTACTTGTGCAAACAGGGATCGTGTTGTGCCAACCGTACATTTTAGTGGAACTGCACAAGAGGATACAATGAATTGTATCCCAGCCAGTGCTTTAACTCTGCTGGAAGTTCTTGATAATCTTTCGATATAATCTCACCACTGGTAAACAAGAGTGATGTCAACCATACATTGGAAGTGCACAAAAATATATACTATTGAATGATTCCAGTCAGTGCTTTATCATCTCTTCTAGGACTACTTGAATAAGCTTCCTTGCTCAGGTTGGTACCGGCCTAAGGCCTTCATCCATATTAGTGTGCTATCATCTCTATTTGTAACGTGCTACTGTGTTGCTACTGTCATGAGAAACTCCTTTATCTTTGCACATTAAATTTTTGCAACCTATGATATGGCAATGCTTTGAGTGTTGAGCTAATTGGCACTGATTAAATAAACTAATACCTCTCTTTAAGCAAGACTACTATGTTGCTATCTTTACCCATTAAGATAATGAGGATGCTTCTATTTGTTAGTGTATGTTTCATCAACTAGTCCCACTATTACAGTAATCTCACTTTCTCAATATATGTACCAACAGGGATGCTTGATTTTGGTGGAACTGCACAAAAACTTTGGGTGCTCCATTGCCTCGACTACATCCTTCCTTTCCTATCAGTCACTTATCTCGGCTTCTAGTAAAAGGAAATACTAATTGATATGCTTCCTCACACAGGTTGGTACCGGTCTTTATCCTGATTATTTTGCTTGTCATATGTATTGGTAATTTGGTATTGTGCTACTATTAGCCAATTTCATAAAGGAGTAACTTGGAGCTTGAACTCGCAGGCAAATCATTACATTGGGCGAGTTCGGTAGAACTGCACAAAAAGATTAGATGGACAGATATGTCGGCGTTCTGGGAACCAGGGTACCCAGACTTGCCTGCCTGCGGCCCATGGCGTGGCACCATCGACGGCCTGGTACGGCCCATCTACAAAGACTAGCAAGACAAGACCCTCACGATGGGCCAAGCCTCGCGAGGCGGACGACGCCAAGACCTCCTGAGGGAGCGGCCTTCCCAGGCTGCCTCCTGAGGAGCGGAGATTTCTATGCAGGTACCCAACCTCAGGAGGTTGCGGTGACGCAAGTCGTGACGACCAAGGCCAGGGGGCGCTAGTGGGCGCAGACAAGACATTTTCCTCTTTGGTGCTAAGGAGGCAAGCGCAGGCGTAGGTTCCCGAGGACTCAGCAAAGGTTTCCATTCCAATGCAACAAGACCAAGGTCACCAGCTCGGCAGGACGGATGTCATCACCGAGCCCACCGCAGCGTCACGCCCAGAAGCTTTGCAGGCGAAGACAACCTTTTGTCAGGATAAGATGTACTACTTGTCCCCTTTCAAATTGGCTGTTGTGGAATCCCTTCCCGCCTATGCTTTGGGGAAGAGGACCAAGGCCACTATAAATATAGGTTAGTCACCACCATAGAAGGGGACCCGATCCGATCTGAACCCCTCAACTCATACCCTCACCAGAGCAGACCTCACGAGGTTGTTCATCCCTTGTACTTGTTCATCCTCAGCCCCTTGTGAGGCAAATCCACCACAAAGCAGGAGTAGGGTCTTACACCGCAAGGTGGCCCGAACCTGGGTAAATTGTTGTGTCCATCTTCTTCCTTGTTCATCGAGCATGGCCGCGGGGTGACGGGTTGGTTGGCCGGATAGGTTGAGTTCTTTGCACACGCCCCAGAGTTCGATCCTTTCTTGGGTCTACAAAGCCCTGAATCCGACATTTGGCGTGCCAGGTAGTGGCGTGTCGAAGTCCTCCTTCCATCTTTGCTCCGCTCCTACTCCGTTGCTCCCATGGCGGAGGCTCCCTGAGCTTGCGCTGAGCATTGGGCCACTCGCGCCGCCCAGGCGGCGCCCTCTGGCCACGGAGCTCATCACCCAATGCTCCCCACGGCCAGCGCGGCCCCTGGTGTAGCCAACCGTCGGTGGCACGGGCCGCTCCCGCCCTCTCCCGTGTGGCACCGCAATCGTGCCACCGCGCGGTCTTCCGGTTACGCCGCGGCGTCGTCCCTGCACACTCGACGGGAGCAGCCGAACACACGAGCCACGCTCCTCATGGCGCGCGAGTTGCTGCGATGCAAGTTAGCAGAAGGCAGCCATGATGCCTTTCTCGGTCGGGTCGTCGAGCTGCTCGACGCCGCCTGCGAGGGCGCGGCACCTTTCCGCATCATGTCTACGTCACAGATGCCACCAGGGGTTCACGCCTGCCCCCACTGCGTCTGCTCGCCCTTTCGGAGGGAGTCCGGAGGGTCTCGCGGTGGTGGTCTAGCACACGACGCCGCCTACCCGACCCAAGATGCGTTTCCCCGGAGTGCGGCCGGGGTAGGCGGCCCCTCCCGGAGCCGCATCGAAGGACCACCCCTGGTCGGCACGACCCGGCACCAAGGATGGTGGGCAGCAGAGCGGAGGGACTAGGGGCTGGACTCAAGACGATGGCCCCTGCTGAGGGAGTCCTGGATTAAGGGGTCCTCGGGCGTCCGGGCTACGTAATGTGGGCCGGACTAATGGGCCATGAAGATACAAGACAGAAGGCTCTCGCCCGTGTCCGGATGGGACTCTCCTTGGCGTGGATGTCAAGCTTGGCGCTCGGATATGAAGATTCCTTTCTCTGTAACCGACTTTGTATAACCTTAGTCCCCTCTGGTGTCTATATAAACCGGAGGGTTTAGTCCGTAGAGGCAATCACAATCATAATCAGACAGGCTAGACTTCTAGGATTTTAGCCATTACGATCTCGTGGTAGATCAACTCTTGTAATACTCATATTCATCAAGATCAATCAAGCAGGACGTAGGGTATTACCTCCAAAGAGAGGGCCCGAACCTGGGTAAACATCGTGTCCCCCATCTCCTGTTACCATCGACCTTAGACGCACAGTTCGGGACCCCCTACCCGACATCCGCCGGTTTTGACACCGACATTGGTGCTTTAATTGAGAGTTCCGCTGTGACATCAAAGACAGGGTTGATGGCTCGCCTTGTTATCAAGGACAATATCACCGCCGGAGGAGCCCTGGCCTCAGGCCAAACCCTCCGGCTGGGCGGCTTTATCATGCCCGCCCGTTCAGACGTTAAGCCGACGATGACTTCTCGGGTCATCGAAAATCGCCTCTGTGTTGACTCCGAATACTCCAAACGGATGGATCCTACAGAGTTGTCGTCTTTAAACGAACTCCTGGATCACCCATCAGATACAGACTACGATCGGATTGGGCTTAGACCCGATCAGAGAGAAATCAAATCTCCACCGATCACCCATCAGATAGCGGTGGTTGAGGAGCAAAACAACAACTCTTCCCCTGTGTTGAGGACGAACTATGTTCGGATTTCCGAGCTCGAAGAGCCGGATACCTGTCTGCGGAACGGCACGCCCTGTCCTCCGAACCTAGAATCGGACGATGGGCCCAAAAAATCAGTCGATATCCCGGAGCCCGAACTATTAAGCTCGGAAGTTTCTCAAACTCCGGATCCTAAACTGGGTCAGGGTTCGGATTTAAAGCCACCCACCCACCCAGATATAAGCGATCTCATGTACGTACGACAGCAGTCTCAGGAAACAGTCCATCACTTTTGGGCCATATTCCTCCTTGTCAAAGACAAGATTGAAGATTGCCGCGACGAAGACGCGATCTCAGTATTCTGCAACAATTGCACGGACGAAGGAATCCTCAACGCCATCAACCGCCGTCGCGTATCGCACTTCGCTGACTTGGCAACCATAGTACAGAAGTACTGCGCAATGGAAAGCACCTGGAAAACTCAGGCAGCTCTTCGGGAACCACTGGTTTCCACTCAACCCCTCGTCCGAGCAAGAAAGATGCACCCCTATGGGGTGCCCGACCCAATAGTAAAGAAATCTAAGCCCATTACGGGGCGCGGAACCGTTCTGGAGGGATGGCTCGATAGGCCATGCAAAATACACACAACACCGGATACCGTACCAACTCACAACCTTAGAGCATGTTGGATACTCCGGCAAGTGGCCAAGAGCGGCAAGGATATCCTCACCAAAAACACCTCAGAACAACACCCCTCGGAAGACGACGACCTCAGAGTTTTGACGGTCGTCGAGACCTTCGCTTCAAACAATAGGCGCAAAAGGGCACTCCGTGACCTCGCCGAAGTCTGCCAAGTCGCAGCAATAAACCCCTGGAACGACACGCCCATAACTTTCAATGCTAGTGACGAACCAAAATCTAGGACAGTCCGGGCACCAGCTACCTTGGTCCTCAGTCCAATCGTGGACGGCTTTCGGCTCACCAAAGTACTCATGCACGGCGGCAGCGGACTAAACCTCATCTATGAGGACACACTCAACAAAATGGAAATAGACAGGAGCCGCATCGAGCAAAGTAACACGACCTTCTGAGGAATCATTCCCAGTCGGGAGGCGCGGTGCGCGGGAAAAATCACATTTGACGTGGTATTCGGCACGCCGGAGAATTATCAGTCCGAAGAGATGACCTTCCAAGTGGCCCCTTTCAACAGCGGATATCTCGCCCTATTGGGGCGAGATGCATTTACACGCTTCCAAGCTATACCTCATTACGGGTACATGATGCTCAAGATGCCCGGGCCCAATGGTATTATCACTCTTGCCAGTGATCCGGAGATAGCACTCCGCGCCGAGAACAAAACCGCATCCCTGGCCCTCGAGGCATTGTCCGAAGCCCTCGCGGCCAAGAATTAGCCGCACTGCGCTACATGGTGGATAGGGACGACGTAATCCTGGACAAGCGACCCAAATCCACCTCCTTCAAACCAGCAGACGAAATCGTCAAATTTCAGGTTCACCCAACGGACCCCAAGAAGACAGCCTCTATCGGGGCCCAACTGGACCCAACGATTGACGCCACATTACGAGCGTTCCTACGCGAAAATTGGGACATATTTGCCTGGCACCCTTCTGATATGCCAGGAATCCCATGCAGGTTGGCCGAGCACAGCCTCAATATATTGAACGGATACAAGCCGGTCAAACAAACACTGCGGCGCTTTTCCAAACCCAAACGACAATCTATGGGAGAGGTGCTGGCCAAGTTAATCGAGGCCGGATTCATCAGAGAAATAAAACATCCGGACTGGCTAGCAAACCTGGTGATGGTACCACAGAAGGATAGATCCTGGCGCCTATGCGTCGATTTCAAAGACCTCAACAAAGCCTGCCCTAAGGATCCCTTCCCCCTCCCCCGCATCGATCAGATCATTGATGCTACCGCAGGACATGACTCACTGTGTTTCCTCAACGCATACTCCGGATACCATCAAATCAAAATGAAGGAGTCCGATCAAGCCGCAACGGCATTCATTACCCCATACGGGCCTTTCTGCTTCAACACTATGCCCTTTGGGCTTAAAAACGCCGGCGCTACCTACCAACGCATGATTCAAACATGCCTGGAAAGGCAAATCGGCAAGACAGTTGAAGCATACATATATGATGTCGTCATCAAGACTAGACACGTCGAGTCATTAATAGACGACTTACGTCTCACATTCGACAACCTCCGTGCATATGACATCAAGCTCAATCCGGAAAAGTGCGTTTTCGGCGTTCCCGCTGGAAAGCTACTGGGCTTCATTGTTTCCAGTAGAGGAATTGAGGCAAATCCAGCCAAAATTTGAGCTTTGTCACAATTGGCTACACCAGCAGACCTTAAACAGGTCCAAAAACTAGCCGGATGCGTGGCAGCTTTAAGCCGCTTTATCTCCAGACTTGGAGAAAAAGCATTGCCACTCTATCGCCTTCTCTGACGCACCGACCACTTCGAGTGGACGGATGCAGCAACGGCCGGACTGGAAGAAATAAAGGCTCTTTTAGCAAGCAACCCAATCCTGGCCGTGCCAAACGTCGGCGAACCGATGTTGTTATACATCTCCGCGACACACCAGGTGGTGAGCGCAGTGCTCATCGTTGAACGAGAGGAGGACGGACACAAATTCCCGCTTCAGAAGCCGGTATACTATGTATCCACTGTCCTCACACCATGCAAATCCCGGTACCCTCATTATCAAAAGATAGCATACACGGTCTTCATGGCATCCCGGAAGCTACGACACTACTTTCAAGAATGCTCGATCACGGTGGCTTCCGAAGTACCACTCAATGACATAATAAACAACCGCGACGCTATGGGCCGGATTGCCAAATGGGCCATTGAGCTCCTGCCATTCGACATAACGTATAAACCACGCCGAGCCATTAAATCCCAAGTGTTGGCTGACTTCATCGCCGAATGGACAGAGGCCGAACTCCCTAAAGAGTACGGCACATATTCCAACTGGGTCATGTACTTCAATGGCTCTAAGATGCTGGCCGGTTTGGGAGTGGGCGTTGTCTTAACATCCCCAATAGGAGACACAGTCCAGTACGTACTCCAAATCTTATATATAGACTCCAATAATGCAGCCGAATACGAGGCTTTACTGCATGGTCTTCGGATGGCCGTCTCCATGGGCATACAACGTCTGGAGGTGTGCGGGGATTCAAATCTCGCAATATCCCAAATAAATGGAGACTTTGAAGAAAAAGATCCGAAAATGGCGGCCTATCGTAACGCCGTACTCAAAATATCAGCCCGGTTCGAGGGACTCGAGTTTCATCATGTGGCTCGAGAAAGCAATCAAGCGGTGGATGTCCTTGCTCGCATGGGAGCCAAGCGTGACCCCGTCCCGCCTAACATCTTTCTGGAACGGCTCTTCAAGCCATCCGTGGTGTGGCAGGATGAGAGCGGCAACACTAGCCCAGACCCAATCATACCCTCTGAGTCCGAGCACAATACCGATATCATCGGGGGCTCAGCCACCGAAGCAACACCATCAGCCCATCTCATAATGGCAGCAATTGCCCCATGGAGCGAACCCTTCTTGGCCTACCTTAATAGGCGAGAGCTCCCTGAGGATCCTAACAAGGCTCGCTGCATTGTCCGGCGCTCGAAAGCCTACAAGGTCCATGAAGGTGAGCTCTACAAGAAAAGCGCTACCGGAGTCCTACAAAGATGTATCTCCGAAGAAGAGGGGCGGTAGCTCCTGGCCGAAATCCATGCTGGCCTTGGCGGTCACCATGTCGCGGCTCGGGCCCTTGTGAGTAAAGCTTTCCGTATAGGTTTCTTTTGGCCTACGGCCCGAGCAGATGCACAGGACCTTGTCCAACATTGTGTCGGATGCCAGCTTTTCGCTAATCAAAGCCATATGCCGCCTACTGTGCTACAAACAATCCCCATTACATGGCCTTTTGCGGTCTGGGGGCTTGATATGGTCGGACCCCTTAAAGGGGGAAGCCACAAGAAAAAAATATCTGCTGGTCATGGTATATAAATTCACTAAGTGGATTGAGGCCAAACCGGTTAAAATGGCCGAAGCTGGACTAGTGATAGACTTTATATCTGGTGTCGTACACCGTTATGGTGTTCCACACAGCATTATCACAGACAATGGCTCCAACTTTACAGCTGACGAGGTGAAAACCTGGTGCGCTAACCTGGGCATCAAGCTCGATTATGCCTTTGTCTATCACCCGCAAACAAATGGTCAAGTCGAACGAGCCAATGGTCTTATTATGAGCGGCGTTAAGCCCAGACTAGTGTTGTCTTTGAAAGAATCAGACAAGCACTGGGTTGAGGAGCTCGACTCTGTACTCTGGGGGCTGCGGACCACGCCCAATCGCACTACTGAATACACACGTTTTTCATGGTGTACGGTGCAGAGGCCGTGTTGCCCTGCGACATTATGCATGACTTTCCACGAGTGCGCATGTATGAAGAGAGAGAGGCCGAGCTTGATCGGCAGGACAGCTTAGACGCCCTGGAGGAGGAGCGCAACGTTGCAAAGGCCTGTTCCGCATTGTATCAACAACAGGCTCGCAGATATCAAAGCAGGGAAGTGCGGGCCAAGACTTATAATGTTGGCGAACTCGTTCTATGCTTGCCAGAGAAGAAAAAGGACAAACTCAAGCCCAAATGGGAGGGTCCCTTCATCATTGACGAAGTCCTCACTGGAGGAGCGTACCGACTGCGTGATGCATCAAACAATCACTTGGAGCCGAACCCATGGAACGCCGCCAGACTCCGAAGATTCTACGCCTAGAGTCGGACTCTTTGTTCGTCTTCTTCTCCCTTTTTGTCCATTACCTTTTTTTACTCTCTTTCGTTTTTTTCCCTAGCTTTAAGCTCTTGTGCGGCTAAACCGCACACCTATGATGTACACATCCTTAAATATGTACGTCCATAATACCTGGGGGCTTCTTGTACAGAAGCTTATTATTATTATTTTCCGAGCATCAAGCTCACCACATATGTGTCTTTTCCTCATATGTACCTTTTCTTCGCCATTATATGCATCGTTATGACTTAAGTTTTGGCCAAGCTGGGTTGCCTGGCTCCTGTGCTTATGCCCTACGTTCCCGTTAGTTCGGCTAGGGCATAAAGGGAGCACCTCTGTGATTGTTACTGCCGGGTCATCCGGATGTGTACCTCAGACTGGGTGAAGCCGAAAGCTAGCGTTCTTAAGGGAATATTCGGTCGGCGAACTAAAGATGTTTTTTTTCACTTATTACACTATGAACCCCCAGTTGCTATGTACATTGCGATTTGTTAATCACAGTTCGGACATGAACATTAACGCATGTTCACCTAGGGAAAGGAACCATTAACGGAACTATTCTCTCTGGAAGATGTTTCTTACAATCACATGTAATATAACATAGCTAGCCGGATACAACTTGTCTGTTCAAGCAACTATGACCCCTACGCCTGGTTTCCACGCATACCCCGGTCTATATTACCGTGCGGGTATTCGGAAACACTCCGCACCTTCGGGTCCGGAGGTCGAAGCGAAAAGGTCCGCCATGACAATCGTTTTTACAATCCAGCTAGGGACAAATTTGTCAATCACATAGTCACTTAGACTCAAAAACTTCTTCCTCTATGCCGTCCAACAGGCTGTCTAGCTTACAATCCTATTGGGATAATTCGGCGGCTACCTTTACTTGGTCATATACTAAACTAACCGGAATTTCTTTTCCATCTGATCCTCGAGGTCCGACCTGAGCCATATGATTCAGATCAAGCTTGGTATACCGTGTTTTCACCATGGCCTAGGCCTCTCGTGCACCGTCTCGGCAGGCCGATATCTTCCATAATCAGAAACGCCTCCGCGCTCCTTTGAATAGCTGTACAAGTTCCTCCATACTTCCTGGAGGGGAGGCGGATGGCCACAAGGCCTTGGCAACACTCCGCATTGCCTGCCGAGCTCGCTCGTGCATTTGTGACAGCTCTTGTAGCAGATCGCTTGAAGATCCGGACATTTCCTCTTCGGGACGGCCGGTCAGCATACCTGTAGACATAAATCTGTCAGTTATTTTCCTCGCCGAATTACACGAAGGTAAGTTCAAAAGCATACTGAATATGCCGCCTCGTAGCCTCTTATTTTCCTTCACGAAGTTAGAAAGCTGGGCTCGCACATCTTTCAGTTCTTCGCCCAGCAGGGTGTTGGAATCCTGCAGCTTGTTTTTATCCTCCCTGACCCGTGTCAGCACACGTTCGCCCGCGGCCAGTAGCCTTTTGGCTTCTTGTTTATCCGCTTCCGTGATTTCAAGTGCCACCTTCAGCTGATCTAACGATCCTGCCATGAGATATGCAACACTGTTAGCATTGCCGGTATATGATTATATTTTCTCGATGGAGGGGAACATTACCAGGCGACGCCTCCTTGGATTTCTCCAATTCGGCGGTGGCAGCAGTTAGCTGAGTCTGACACTTTTCTAGTTCTTGAGACAACAGGTTGTTCTTCTCTGTAAGCACCTGGTTATACAACGATCCTTAAATCAGTTGTATCAACTGTTTCAAGTCTCGGGGGCTACTGGTATATAATTATCAGGTTTGTATGATGTGAACTTACCCGCATATCTTTCAAATGCTGGTCTGTGGCTCTGGTAAGCCCATCTCGAGCAGCTCGGATGTATGCATCAGCCGAGCTAAAGGCATTAAATGCCTCTTTTGTAAAGCTAGGGTTGCGAAGAGCGGCCCTCCGGCGCCGATGATTCATGGCGCTCTCCACTTCTGAGTTTGTGATGGATACATCATCCGAATCCTCCGCCGAAGGACAATCCGGCGTCACTCCCGTATCGGCCCTCGTCTTTATGGTAGGTTCTGAAGCCTGGCTATTGGGAGCATGATCTGCAGGACTCCCGAACATAGTCCGGCGAACGCTCTTCCTGATGAGACACAAATAGACAATGTCACAGTTGGATGTGACTGCCAAGGGGCATATTAGCGAAGCCATACCTCTTTGACGACGGCTTGGTTGTGACTTCGTTTGCCTTCCTCTTCGAAGGCTTACCCGATGTAGGCGCCGCTCTCTTTTGAGTCGCCTCTGGCATAACATGGCACGCCAAGCGCCTCCCTTTGGAAAACGAGACAGTGCGGTGGGTGAGGCAGAATGAGGAAGCTCTTTCGAAGGAGAGGTCTCCTGATTACTTATGTGTGAGGCAGGAAGGAGGCCGGGATAGTCGACTATAATGGCCACTTCTGTGCCATCGTAGCTCGCCTGGTAAAATACTCCCCCCTCAAGCTCCACAAATATGTCTGGATCCTCTTCGAATCCGGGGTCAATATCCCGGTTATGGTCCTCCGGTTGTGGAGCAGGGCTGTAGATCCCTGTGATGACCTTTCGCCATTCCTGTTACAAATGGACGGGTTAGTATCAATCAAAAGTGACTCATGGAAAGGATTGAGTATGGTGGTGGGATTAAAACTCACTCAGCTTGGAGGATTGTACATGGAAAGTCCCTCTCGGCGTTTAAGACGAATAAATTCCTCTGTCTCCCCGTTGTACAGATCGGCCAATATTTTGGCTAGAGCGGCGGGGGTGTCCGGGCCTTTCCGGCCACAGCGTGAGGCATCATCTTCCCCATTGTAGTCCCACATGGGGAGCCCTCTGAATTGGAGTGGCTAGACACCCCGCACTATGGAGATCACCATTACCTCGATAATTGATAATCCGGACTGGGCGAGCGTCTTTATCTTGCTCATTAATTGAT
Source organism: Thinopyrum elongatum (assembly GCA_011799875.1). Taxonomy (NCBI): domain Eukaryota; kingdom Viridiplantae; phylum Streptophyta; class Magnoliopsida; order Poales; family Poaceae; genus Thinopyrum; species Thinopyrum elongatum. The sequence continues at coordinate 405,086,088 of CM022303.1, forward strand.
GGATTTCCGCACTATCTTCCTCCTCGAGGCTCCTAGGGCGCCAGCTGTGGCGTTTCTTCAAAGGAGCGCTGGAAAATTCGGGGAGACCCATTCGGATTGGGTCAGGGAGAGCGACATCCTCAATATAAAACCACTCTGAGGGCCACTTCTCGGATGCCTTCTTCGGTGTGCCGGATAGGTATCCGGTCCTGGCTATGCGCGATACTTCGGCGCTGCCCACCTCGAATATGGATCCCTCTTGGGTACGAGGGACGAGGCAGAATAGTTTTCTGCATAAATCAAAGTGGGCTTCACAGCCTAGGAAAAGCTCGCAAAGGGCAACAAAACCCGCGATGTGCAAGATAGAGGCCGGCGTGAGGTTGTGCAGTTGGAGGCCATAATACTCCAGGAGTCCTCGGAGGAAAGGGTGGATTGGAAACCCAACGCCTCTTAGCAAATAAGGAATGAAGCACACCCGTTCCCCCCTGGTTGGGTTGGGGAAATTTTCCGCCAAAGCTTCGCCTGAGAAGGAGGTCAAACCTGCTCGAACAGGGACCAGATCCGTGGGGGGAAGATACCCTATGTTTGGAGCTTTGCCAGCTGATCATGGGATATAGAACATCTTTCCCAATCGCCTTTTGTGGAGCCGTGGGGGCGGGTGGAAGAACTAGGAGCACTAGCCATGTTGGAATGGTTTCTCCTAGCAAGCTTTGAGGATTTCCCGCTTGGCGTGAAATGGATCTGAAGATCCAATCTCTTTAAATAGACGCCTTTCTTACATGGTCAGGGGGTTATGTGCAAAGATACCCCGACCTCTCGTATTCGCTCGACACATGGAAACTGAAGTCATCAAGGCGTGGAAGCCGATGAGCACGACATTAAATGGAAGGCCGAATACAGCTCCTTGAGTCAGGTACTTTGAAGTAATCGGAGGAGGAACCCGCCTTGCAATGCCGAAGACAATCTGCGCTCCGGACAGATCGTCATTAAAAGCCTGGTTCGGGGGCTACTGAGGGAGTCCTAGATTAAGGGGTCCTCGGCCGTCCGGGCTACGTAATGTGGGCCGGACTAATGGGCCATGAAGATACAAGACAGAAGGCTCTCTCCCGTGTCCGAATGGGACTCTCCTTGGCGTGGATGGCAAGCTTGGCGCTCGGATATGAAGATTCCTTTCTCTGTAACCGACTTTGTATAACCCTAGTCCCCTCCGGTGTCTATATAAACCGGAGGGTTTCGTCCGTAGAGGCAATCACAATCATAATCAGACAGGCTAGACTTCTAGGGTTTTAGCCATTACGATCTCGTGGTAGATCAACTCTTGTAATACTCATATTCATCAAGATCAATCATGCAGGACGTAGGGTATTACCTCCATAGAGAGGGCCCGAACCTGGGTAAACATCGTGTCCCCCGTCTACTGTTACCATCGACCTTAGACGCACAGTTCGGGACCCCCTACCCGAGATCCGCCGGTTTTGACAACGACACCTGGTGCCTCCATGCCACCATCGATGGGCTCGTTGTACGAGCAAAGGAGAAGCCCGCGCACGTTCCCCTCGTCGGCCTAGACGTCGGGATCACCGAGGCCACACGGGGCCGGGGCCCCTTGCGAGCCAACCCGATGCCTCGCCGGCACCTTCGACAGCAACGGCCATCGGTTACAACCCATATCTTTGGAACATGTCGCGCTAACCTTGGATCACATGTAAATCGTGCCACAACGGTGCGCCCCCAGGCGCCGGCCCCGCCTCGGGCAGGCAAGGCGCGCCAGGGGGCCACGCGAGGACGCGCCCCGTGCACAGCTAGGGAGCCCGGTCCCAGGGCTCCCCCCGCGCCACGAGGCGCATGGCGCCATCTCCGCGGTGGCGCGTGCCACCTGGAAGCGGGGCCTTCCCCGGGGAAGGCGTCGGCGAGCCCTCCCCTGGCCAGGGACCCGCGGCCACCCCACTACTGCCCGTGTATCCCCTTGCCCCTTGGTCCTGTCCTGGTTTCCGGACGCCCCAATGGTGGCCGGGGTACGCGCGGGGCGGGGTCCCTGCCCAGGGAGCAAGGAGTGCCCCTCAAGTCTCTGCTCGTGACACTCTCACGTAATAATGAGTAGGGGCTGTACACGCCCCGGAGTCTCCTGAGTAATACCCCTGGGCCTCACGGGGGCTCCCGCCCACGCCCAAGTGGAAGCTCCATGCTCCGCGCTGGCAGACGACATTGTCCTCCAATGACTATGCCCACGCCTACTGGAAGCACTAAGCTCCGCGCTGGTGAGAAGACTAGTGTAGACGCCAGACGCAGCGGTCTTTTTTCCTCTCTTGTGTAGTCCAGTTCGCTATTTTTGAATGAAATTCGAAGTTTTGGGCATTTACTAAAAAGAAAAGGGGGGATTTTTTCGATTCGTTGTGTTTCCCTTTTCTCCTATTTGTGTTTTGGGAGGCACGGCTGCTGCCTGCAGTCCCCTCCCGAGCGCCCCGCGAGCGGGGGCTGGGTACGGCATGCGCATCTGAGCTAGCCCCAGCGGCATCAGGGCCACCTCGAGGCCAAGGACGCAACTGCCATGGGTCCGCCCGTGCACACACCTCGCCAAAGCTTTGGCGCATGGCTCCTCGCGCGGCGCTCTCAAGCGAGCCAGCAGGCACGCACCATGCCCAGCACTCGGCTCTTGGCCTCAGGAGTATTCAGCTCTTGGCCTTGGGAGCACTCAGTGCCGGGCGCCTCTCACGCTCCCACGAAGCTCGACGCCCGGCAGGAGCACATCGGGAGACCCGAAGCCCCCGCAAGCCCCTCCTGGGGCTTCATGGACTGGGGGCTCCGGAGGGCTCGTCTCAGGAGAAGCACATCTCTGTGATACAATAACTCATCCAAGGTCGTGAACACCAAAAGCTAAGTCATACCAACTACTCCTATCAAGAGCCTCCTAGCTCACGGCAGCATATCTCCAAAAATAATTTAAAAGGCATACCATTGTTTCATACATAATAGGAGAACCCTCTCCCAAAAAAAATGCTTTCATGCCCCCGCGGGGTTATAACAAAAAATTTAGCAGAGAAACAGGGGAAGAATGGCCTAGGGAGACGCGTCGTCGGCATCATCACCACCACCGTCGGCGTTGTCGGCCCCACCCTTCTCGATCGCAGGCTGGCCGTCGTCGTTGGCAGGGGCGAGCTTCGCCATCAAGTCGTCCACCCAGTCCGCCAGTGTGCCTTCGATCACCTCAGGTACCGGGGCTGTCACAGCCCCGAAGTCGAAGTCAGGATCGGATCGGAGGAGATGGCTGAAGATGCGTGAGACGGCGCGCACGAGAAGGTCGCGGCTCTTCTCCTCAACGAGTTGATGCGCCCTCGTAGCTCCACCTTCAAGGCACTCCACAATCCTGGTGAAGAGGCCAAGATAGACGACATCATCGGCAACGAGGGGGCTGGCAACGCTCTCATCGCAAAGGTTGCTCAGGGCCTGGTTGGCCCTATGCTCGAGGTCCTGAAACATCTTGGAGCATGTGTGCTGCAGTCCTCGGGCTCGCTCTGCTTCATCCGAGGACTTCGCCACACGAGAAGTAACGCCATCTACCTGCATGTAAAGGAAGCATAGCTCAGCCACAGTCATGGCGTGGGCTTCCACCGCCGCTCGCTCGCGATGTTCCGCCGCAGCTAGCTTCCCCTTGAAGCTATCAACCTCGCTCCTTAGCTCATCGCGCCGCGCGCGGAAGCGAGCCTCTTGGCGCTCCAGCTTCTGGCGATACTCGTTGGTGAGTGCCTTGCGGACTCAGGCCACCCTCTCGTCGGTCTTCTTCTGGGCCGTCGCCTCCTGGGTAGCGAGGGCATCCTCCGCGACGGCCACCTGGCGCTCCATCACCTCCAGTCGTTCGCTCTCCAGGCTGTGCTCCAATGCCTCGAGTGCCAGCGCGTCCTCGCACGCCCGGAGTCCCGTCTCATCCATGGGGGCCCCGCCTGACGGCGCCGCAAGGGCGGCTCTGCGTGCCTGAACCTACCGCTCGAGGGTAGCGTTTGTGGCCTGAAGCTCTCTCTCGCGCTCCTCGGCCGCCTCACGATGACGATCCGCAGCTCGGGCCTCCTCCAGGGCGCGGTCACAAGCCTCTCGTGACGCCGCAAGGGACTCCTCTGCCTTCGCATGGGTGCACTCGTGCTGCAAGCAGCCAAGGTTGATGCCAACTTTTAGTTGGCGCCATTCGCGCGCCAAGCGAAGGCCCTCCGCCTCGAGACGCATGTCGACGTCGGCAAGCTCCATCCCAAGATGGCCTAGCATGCTCGTCACTTCCCAAAGAAGGTCACAACGGACGGCACTGCACCCGCGTGTGATCTTCAACACTCGGCCGGGCCCTTCCTCCGTGCCCCGGTCGGCTGGAGAGGCGCGTGATGACTCCCCCGTCTCCGGTGGGGGACTAGGGCCTGGAGCTCCTTTGATCGCTTCCCCGGCTTGCAGCAGGGCACGGTCCAGGCCTGCCCCGCTACTTGAAGATGGAGTCATCACACGGGTCGCCCAGCTACCGGCAAGAACCAGCGGCGGAGCCCTCGGCACAGCCTTCGTGCCCTAGAGGTCGCTCTAGAAGAAGGACGCCGGGAATCCAGGCATGTGGCCCCCCAGGGGTGGCCTCAGCTCGTGTACAGACGCCACCTCGCGCGCAGCCACCTAGCTCATGAGTCTTAGGGTCGCGACTGGACTGGAGGCCTCCGGAGGTTGTGCTCGGGACGCGCTCGCCCCCGCAATGGGAGAGATCCTGAGGAGCAAAAGTCAGAAGAAGATGTGATATACAAAGGTCAAGGAGGGCAAGGTACTTACTCGTCCACGGCTATCCACTTCCTCTTTTTTAGGACCCTCGGGGCAGGGTCGCAGCGGCTCCCAAGCCCCTTCCTCTTGCGGGATGCGCCGAGACCCAGAGGGGACTCGCTGGGTGCCGGCACGTAGCCTTTCATGGTCGAGACAGCGGCGGTATCCGCGGGCGCCCGCTCATCAGCGGCCACCTCAGGAGCACATGGTGGCGCCCGCTTCTCAGCGGCCACCTCAGGGGCGTCAGGCGGTGCCCGCTCCCCCACAACCACCTTGGGAGCGCGCACCTCGGGGCCTCCGTGCGTGGGAGTCACCAGGAGGGGGTTGTCGCGAGGCCCCTCGTGGCTCTCAGGGAGCAGCCCCCACTCGTCGAAGCATGGCATCCTCTCGGCGAAAGCCCTCCCGTTTGAGCAGTTGTACAAAGGACGTCCCTCAGTAGGAAGCACGGCGGGCACCTCACCAGTCAGGAGCTGGAGCACCACGCGCAACGTGTCGGAGGGGAGCGAAGGCACCTAGAGCTGCCTCATGGGGTCGTCAGGGCCGGTGAAGGCCCACATTGGGCGAGTATGGCGCTGGAGCAAAGCGATGCGCCGCCGAACGAACTCCCTCACCACCATCGCCGTCATCACCCCTGCCTCCTTCAGCTTGCCCAGCCTGGACAAGATGCGCGCAAGCCGCGGGTCAACAAGCTCCGCGTGCCCCCAGCTAGAGCTCGGCTCCACCGATGCCAATGGGATGAGGAGGAGGGGGCTGCGCGCGGTGGCATCCACATACACCCACTGCTTCCGGAACCCCCTCACATCTGGGCAGAGCGTGAAGTCGATGCCAGAGCCTGCAGTCACCGCCACCGACCTAAGCGACACACACCCCGAGCGCTGCCCACTGTCAACCAGGTGGAGCGAGAAGAAATGGCGGAGCAAGGCCAAGGATGGGGCAATGCCCAAAAAGGCCTCGCACAAGAAGGCGAAAGCGGAGAGGAGGATGATGGATCCGGGATCCAGATGCAGCGCGTGGATCTGGAAGTGCGAGAGCATGGCGTTGAAGAAATCAGAGAATGGAGGCAGCAGGCCGGCAAAGAGAGCGTGGAGATGAAGTGGGATCTCGGTGGCCTCCATGTCAGACAGGGCCCGGGAGGCAGGGCAGACCTTCGTTGCCTTCCACTCATTGGAATCGGCGGCGATGGCATGTCGGACCTTGTCCAGCCCCTCCCGGTTGATCACCGTGGATTGGTCCAACACCGGTTCCGGCCCCGGTGAGGGCTCCGAGGCTGCAGGGACTTTGCCCTTCTTCTTCCGGGGAGCCATGGCGGTGAGATGGGTTCGAGCTGTCACCGAATCTGGCGAAGAAGGCACAAGTACGCGAGGAGGAGGAGTAGCAGAAGGCAAGTGTGCAGTGGGGTAATGATGACTAAGGTGCGTGCGTTGGGCAGTTGCCGAGGTAGCATGGGGAAGTGGAGATGCCCACGTCCCATCAAGTGCCACGCGTCAGCCTGGTCCGCAGGCGATTGGGGCCCGCAGCGCTTCGCCCTTGCCCTTTGGCTTCGCCTCGAAGCCAAGTCCGAGCGCACCTTGGGCCCGGGGGCTACTGTCGGCGTTCTGGGAACCAGGGTACCCATACTTGCCTGCCTGTGGCCCATGGCGTGGCACCATCGACGGCCCGGTACGGCCCATCTACAAAGACTAGCAAGACAAGATCCTCGCAAGGGGCCAAGCCTCGCGAGGTGGATGACGCCAAGACCTCCTAAGGGAGCGGCCTCCCCAGGCTGCCTCCTGAGGAGCGGAGATTTCTATGTAGGTACCCAACCTCAGGAGGTTGCGGTGACGCAAGCCGTGACGACCAAGGCCAGGCGGGCGCCAGCGAGCGCAGAGAAGACAGTTTCCTCTTTGGTGCTAAGGAGGCAAGCGCAGGCGTGGGTTCCCGAGGACTCAGGCAAAGGTTTCCATTCCAGTGCAACAAGACCAAGGTCACCAGCTCGGCAGGATGAATGTCATCACCGAGCCCACCGCAGCATCATGCCCAAAAGCTTTGCAGGGGAAGACCACCTTTCGTTAGGATAAGATGTACTACTTGTCCCCTTTCAAATTGGCCGTTGTGGAATCCCTTCCCGCCTACACTTTGGGGAAGAGGACCAAGGCCACTATAATTATAGGTTAGCCACCACCATAGAAGGAGACCCGATCCGATCTGAACCCCTCAACTCATACCCTCACCAGAGCAGACCTCGTGAGGTTGTTCATCCCTTGTACTTGTTCATCCTTAGCCCCTCATGAGGCAAATCCACCACAAAGCAGGAGTAGGGTCTTATACCGCAAGGTGGCCCGAACCTGGGTAAATTGTTGTGTCTAACTTCTTCCTTGTTCATCGAGCTTGGCCGCGGGGTGACGGGTTGGTTGGCCGGATAGGTTGAGTTCTTCGCACACGCCCCAGAGTTCGAACCTTTCTTGGGTCTGCGGAGCCCTGAATCCGACAAGATACTTATGCTGCTGCTATGTACTCCAAAGTTCACTCAGACAAGCATCGATGTTGACAATAAGAAGCGCCAGAGTGAACACCAACAATATTGCTTGGCGCATAGCCTAGAAAAATGGAGTCCAGTCTTTGGTCCCAACTTGTGCCTTTTGGTTATCGCCACGTATGCTGGTAGCAAACTGTATGGCATGGAGTCTAAAGATTCCAGACAAGTTGGTTGACGTGTATATTCATCTGGCACTTAATCAGTATGCACGCCAGGGATGCTCCATTTCAGTTGAACTGCACAAAAAAATTGGGTGGTTCATTTTATCGACCGCCTCCTTTCTTGTCTGCAATGTAGAATTTTGGCGAGCTACAGGACCAAGATGAGCCAGTAAACTAGTTGGATGAAAGTAGTGGCCAAGTTCCTCAAACTTCCCTTGGCATCGAGGCCACTATCTCGAGGATAAACCTACAAGCAAAGTTCAGATGGTCTTTGCTGCCTCTTATTTACTCGAAAGTTTGCTCGTACAAGCATTAATTTTAGCAAGAAGTACCACCGAGTGAACACCATTTACTAGTTTGTACCCTAGGTAATTAAAGTTTGTCCATGGATGATATTCGCTGTGATCTCTCAATCATTTGGATGCATAAACATGCTGAACTTGTGTATATCTGAATCTTTTTCTGAATGTTAGCTATGAATATTGTCTTGTGATCTATCAATCATTTGGATGCATAGACATGCTAAACTTGTGTATATATGAATCTTTTGAGTTTTTGATTGTGAATGTTTGCTATGAATATGAATGTGTCCTGTGAACCTGAGTTTGATACGAATGTTTACCTTTTCTGTTGTACTTGTGTGTGAACTTGTTAGAATGTCTACTGTGGGATTTGACGTGTGAGTCTCAACGGCACACCTTCTTCCCGAGAAGAATTGCACCTGTGTGTTAGGGTAGCAATGGCGCATCAACTCTTTTTTATATTTTTGCTTTGTCTTCCCCCTCCCCCGCTCAACCCCTGCCGTAATGTTTTCGGCCTCAAAACAAACATAGTATTGCGTTGTTTTGGGGCCTTGATGAAAAATCAAGTTCTGCTTTCTGTAGGTTAGCCTGCCCAGCAAATGGGCTGCTAGTCCACCACAGACTGGGAGGCTAAAAATACAAGTTGTATGGTGCAGAGGCAAGTAAAAAACGCCATCGAGAGCCATCCACTGAAAAAAATCGCGTCTGATGTGCTTCTTTAGTCGCGCCGTCGGCCCCCTCTTTAATCCAGTTCGCTCCATTCCCCAACCGCTAGCACGGGACGGAAGTTTATTTCCCCCTCGCACTGTCGGGGGATTGAAGAAGTGCGACATCGAATCCAACACCGGCGATGGCTCCTTTTCCAAGTGATTTTCAGATAAGAAACTGAATGTTTCAGACGCAGAGCATTTAAATCAACACGCACTTTTCAAACATGGATAACAGAATGTTGGAAATTTTATTCATGGTAAAAAATGGAACTAACAATAAGTTAACATCATGCTGATCAACATTCATGTATAGCACATCTTCATATGATGCAAAGTCAAAAAGATATGCCATTTTCAAAATGCCAAGACAATGCTGAGTGTGCGAAAAACTGGGTAAACTAGGGACGGAATTTTGGCAAGTGTTAGATATTTTTCAACTGCACCAGTTGAAATCGAACCCGGGCAGTACAGCTTTTGGGTGAGAGGGCTGCAGCCACCGAGCGACTTTGGCATGTTTGAAAGAATGAAGGCGTCTTCCCTGGCTCCGGTTCGTTCCCGTCCGTGTGCGCTCGCCGCGGTGTTGCTGTCTGCCGTTGTCAACATGCTCAACAAATGAGAGGATTCCGGAGAGGACTTTACGCCGAGAGACCGATAGTGGGGACCCACCAGGTCCAAGGCCGTACGCAAGAAAGTGCCTCATTGAAAAAAAAAAGCTTCCTCCTAATTGTATACTGACGTTGGGGCCCACAGGTTTGTCAACCTAGTCAATAAAGAAAATAAATTTCTAACGAAGACAGTCATCGGGGAGATTTTTTCAGGGGTATCGGGGATCTAGCTGCTATCATTTTTTTTAGAGGGCGAACAAGTATCAGCTAGGCCTAGGTTTTGTTTTTTAACATGCGTAGCCCACGACATACCAACACAGTGGTTTCAACTTATTTTTTGAGGTCCATCATCTACGTACCGGCCTATGTGCCTCCCAGCGTAGGTTTTACTTTTTCTTAAACATCGGCAGCCCAATTTTTTTTAATAAAACACAGATCTCTGTTCTATTTATCAATATATAAGAATAATAATGTCGTGTCCAATTTATGTTTTCCCTTCTAACCACATTATATATATATATTTATTTATTTATATTTATATTTATATTTATATTATTACTATTATTGTATATTTAATAGAAACTTATATATACATTATAAAAACATCCCATGTCTTATTAACTTATAAAAATAAATGTTTAACAGAAGTTGGCAAGGAAAATCCTAGTTGTTTTTTACTCTCAGGCAAGGAAAATCCTGGTGATTGCGTACAAAAGCTTGCGAAGATTTTAAGGACCAATGTAATAATATCATGCTCATTTTTCTTTTGAGAAATAACTCGCTAATTTGTTAATTTTATATATAATAAATGTGTAGCTCCGGTTTATTTTTTGATATTAATTGCTCCTTCTAACCTAACAGTAAATATACAACAAGCCCAGCTAATTCGTGTATTTCAAGAAAGTGCAAATGGGCTGTGATTTCTTAGAAAAAATTAAATGGGCCGCATTGACGCTAAATTATTTGTTCACCCATCCTAGCAAATGGACTGTAAATTCTAGAAAACATGGGTTAAATATATGCCACATTTTTGCAAGCTGACTTGTGGGCCAATAGGTCGAAACCTACGCGAGGCGTTGTCAACTTAGTCAACAAATGATTCTGACATCCACAGCCATTGGATTTATATCCAACGGCTGGCATGCACCTTCAATCTCTCATCTTCTTCCTCCAGCGCCGCCAGGACTGCCTGCTCCGGCCTCCGGCGGCTTGCGGGTCTGCTTAGCACGCATCGCTGCGAAGCACTACCCCACCGCCGGCCAGGCAATCCCTCCACCCCTCCATACCTCCTGTTATTCTCCACCGACTGCTGCCCCACGCCGCACCAGAACCAGTTATGACCTGTGTACTCCTCTCCATCTGGGACTCCACTGCTGTGTCTTCCTATCTCCGGGTCGTTCCCGTCCGGGGCCTCGCCGTCGTCCACCGCCTTGCTGTGCTCGGCGCGGTATAGTCAACAAACAAGAGTCATTGGAAGAGGACTATACGTGGAGAGCCTGACAGCTGGGACCCACGAGGTCCATGGTCACACGCAAGGAAAGTTCCTCCTTATTAAGCTGAAAAAATGTTTCTTCCCCCTGACAGCTGGAACCCACCAGCTACATCTTTGCACGCAAGGAAGTGCCTCCTTATTACGCAGAAAAAACTGATTCCTCCCCCTGACAGCTGGGACCCAGCAGCTATATCTTTGCACGCAAGGAAGTGCGTCCTTATCCTCCATGACAGTTGGGACCCAACCAGTCGAAGCGTACGTAGCATTGTCTGTCTTGTCGTGAACGTGTACGTACATACTGGTCGATCGGTCTCTCTGCAATGATGAACCGTGGCCGAGTAAGTAGCGACACGTGTCATAGTAGAGCCTCCGACGTAGCAGTTCAAGGTGTCCCGTCTAAACCATGTACACGTACATACAATCACATGCCAAAAAGTACGGCCAAGTACGTACATACGGGCGGGGTCTCGAAACGCGTACTCGCGCATACGGACGGCCAGGGCTCGTGTACATGGAGAGGCAACGGACGGCAGCAAGGGCGTCCTGTTCATCGGCAGCCAACCGGCTGGGTCGGAATGGAGGAAACAACATTGTGTTCATCGTGAGGCAACCGACTGGGTCGGAATGCGTCATGTTCAATGTGAGCCAACCGGCTTGGACGGAACAGCCGAAACGGGGTCTGGCGTACCGCAGTACAGAGGAAACGGCCTTCTGTTTGATCGCCTACAGTCGAAACAGGATCCTGTTCATCGGGAGGGGTCTGGGGTACCGCAAAACAAAGGAAACGGACTTCTGTTCGAGCTCCTATGGTCGAAACAGGGTCCTGTTGATCGAGAGGGGTGTGGCGTACCGCAAAACGGAGGAAACGGACTTCTGTTGGAGCGCCTACGGTCGAAACAGGGTCCTATTCATCGGGAGGGGTGTGGCGTACCGCAAAACGGGACTCCATGGGCTACTATTCATCCACCATCTACTGCCTCCCTCCAGACTCCACGGGTTGCTGTTCATCCGCCGTCGACTTCCTCCAGCCTCCACCTACTACTGTTCATCCACCGTGGCTTCCTCCTGCCTCCACCAGCTATTATTCATCCACGAGATACTGTTCATCCAGCCTCCACCGGCTACTGTTCAACTAGCCCTCCACGAGGTCTTGTTCATCCACCCCCAATCGGCTCGGGTGTGGCGGCCTCCTCGGGGTCCTGTTCATCCAGCGGCAACGACCTACTACCATAGTGTCCTGTTCATCCAACCCCCACCAGGAACTGTTCATCCAACCCCAACCAACCGCCTTGACTCACCACGTCTCGACTCATTCAACCAACCCCAATGGTCACTGTTCATCAAGAGGCATGTTCGATTGGCTTCAGTAAGCAGCAGCAGCGATTGATAGCTTGGGTTCAGTTAGCAGCAGTAGCGAAGGAATCGCTCGGGCTCGGTCAGCAGCGAAGGAATCACTCGGGTTCAGTCAACAGCCAGGGATCAATCGCTCAAGTTCAGTAACGTAGCTAGTGCAATCGCTCGGGTTTAGTAAGAGAACGTCTCGCTCGGGTTCAGTTAGAGCCCAACGCCTCGCACACACACGCATACGTACACGAGAGAAACACGCAAACCTCCATGCATCGCTTGGCCCCGACCACCCACCGTAACCAGGAACTCCTCGAAATTTTCCTCGCCCTTGCTTCTACCACAATTTTTTTAGTCATGCAGGTGCATCCCCGGCCCGCCAGGACGAAAAGCCCATTTTCTGTCATGATTTTTTGTCATAGAAGTAGGATCCCACCACATCTATGATGATACGTGGTTTTGTCACAATTATCGTCATAGAAGTGTCATAAGCATGACAGAAAAAATTGTTTGGGCCATAATGCTACGGATGTGTCTTTTTTTTGTAGTGTGACCATCACCGGAGAGGCCCACAAGGCTTCAGAGGCATCAAATGCCTTGGCCAAAATTGTAGCAAGGATGAGCCGGCCATGTTTTCGAAAGGGAAAGCTAAACTAGAGCTCCTAAATCTTGACAAGATCAGCGCCTGAGGGAGTCCTGGATTAAGGGGTCCTCGGGCGTCCGGGCTACGTAATGTGGGCCGGACTGATGGGCCATGAAGATACAAGACAGAAGACTCTCTCCCGTGTCCGGATGGGACTCTCCTTGGCGTGGATGGCAAGCTTGGTGTCCGGATATGAAGATTCCTTTCTTTGTAACCGACTTTGTATAACCCTAGTCCCCTCCGGTGTATATATAAACCGGAGGGTTTAGTCCGTAGAGGCAACCACAATCATAATCAGACAGGCTAGACTTCTAGGGTTTTAGCCATTACGATCTCGTGGTAGATCGACTCTTGTAATACTCATATTCATCAAGATCAATCAAGCAGGACGTAGGGTATTACCTCCATAGAGAGTGCCCGAACCTGGGTAAACATCGTGTCCCCTGTCTCCTATTACCTTAGACGCACAGTTCGGGACCCCCTACCCGAGATCCGCCGGTTTTGACACCGACATTGGTGCTTTCATTGAGAGTTCCGCTGTGTCGTCGCTAGAAGACTCGATGGCTCCATCAATCATCCACAACAATGCTGCCGTGAGGAAGGTCTTTCTCCCCGGCCAGATCTTCGTGTTCGGCGGCTTCATGCTGCGGGCCAACTCGCTTGGTCATCTAGAGCAGATCGACAGCTACGCCCCTGGCCATTAGGTCAGATTTGGAAGCTTGAACTACGTTGCTGATATCCGCGGAGACTTGATCTTCGACGGATTCGAGCCCATGGCAGCCGCTCCCTGCCACCACGATGAACATGACCTAAATCTATCATCAGACTATACCCGGGAGATAGCTCATGTAACTGCTCTGGCCCTAGATCCGGAGCAGATTGCGCCATCCGAGGATGGGAAGCCCAACCCCGCCATGGAAGCCGCAGACTTAGCGGCGCTGGAGCCGCACACAGACCCAACTTCGAACGAGATCTGTGTCACCGGAACCTCGGACTCGTCTCCGGCCACTGGTTTCGAACTGCATGTATCCGCGCCCATTGAGCTCGATCCGGCGCCGATCATCGAGTTCAGCTCCGCGAATATCTTCCAACACTCACCTTTGGGTGATGTGCTAAACTCATTAAAAACCCTCTCCCTAGTGGGGGACTCACAGCCGAACTATATCCATTTTGAACTGGAGGCTGATGATGGAGAATTTCGCTTCCCACCCACCGCCCACTTCATTGCCACTGTCGAAGACTTAACCGACATGCTCGCTTACAACTCCGAAGACATCGACGGTATGGACGACGATGCCGGAGAGGAGCAGGCCCAAAGCCCGCCGTTTACCGAGCGCGGGACAGCCACCTCCTCGTATGACGTGTACATGGTGGATACTCCCAAAGAGAATAACGGCGATAACAAGAAAGATCCAGTTGAGGATAAACCTCCTGAGACACGGCAAAAGTGCCGACGTCAGCGGCGCCGCTCTAAATCACGCCGTGGAAAAGACAGCAATACCGGCACGAGAGAAAACAATACTCCGGATGAGGCCGAAGACAAAGAAGATCCCGTCGAGCCGACTTTCGAACAGGACGATAGGGAAGATGGGCAAGCCAGCCCTAATGAACAGGCCATAAACGAAGACTCAGAGGACAGCAACTATCTTCCACCCTCCAAAGATGAGGTGAGCCTCGGCCACGAAGACTTTATCGTGCCTGAGGAACCCGTCGAGCAGGAGCGCTTTAAGCGCCGGCTAATAGCCACTGCGAGGATCCTGAAAAAGAAATAGCAGCAACTTCAAGCTGATCAAGATCTACTCAACGACAGATGGACTGATGTCCTGGCAGCCGGGGAATACGGATTCGAGCACCCCATTAAAAGTTACCCGAAGCGTAAACTGCTACCCCAATTCGACGACGAGGCACTTGAGCCCATGCCATCAACACGTAATGAGGCTGACCGACCACCACGTGGCCGGGACAAAGCGGCAACTCAAGCCAAACACCAGCCCATACTACCTCGCCGCAAAAGCAAAGACATAACAGCCCGGGGCCATACATATGACCTGCGGCAGGACCTGGACAATAGAGCAGGTCAGTCCAGATCGATCTACGGATCGCGGGGGCATGCCCTGGCGTGCGACGACGGCTATCAAGCCAGACGTGACAAACATAACCACGCCCGGGCTGAAAACTGCCGACGAACTCCATCCAAGCTACGCCGCGACTTGGCCCGATATAGAGGCGCCGCACACCCCGTTTGCTTCACTGATGAAGTAATGAAACACGAATTTCTGGAAGGGTTTAAACCCATGAATATCGAATCATATGATGGGACAACAGATCCCGCAGTATGGATTGAAGATTTTCTTCTCCATATCCACATGGCCCGCGGTGATGACCTCCACGCCATCAAATACCTCCCACTAAAATTAAAGGGATCGGCACGGCACTGGCTGAACAGCCTCCCAGAGAACTCCATTGGCAGCTGGGAAGACTTGGAAGACGCCTTCCGCGATAACTTTCAAGGTACATATGTCCGGCCTCCGGATGCCGATGACCTAAGTCACATCATCCAGCAGCCCGGGGAGTCAGCCAGGCAGCTCTGGAATAGGTTCCTAATGAAAAAGAACCAAATTGTCAATTGTCCGGACGCCGAAGCCCTCGCGGCCTTTAAACATAGCGTCCGAGATGAATGGCTTGCCCGCCACCTCGGTCAAGAAAAACCAAAATCCATGGCAGCCCTTACCGCTCTGATGATCCGCTTTTGCGCAGGAGAAGATAGCTGGCTCGCTCGTAGAAAGAACAGCACCAGTGATCCGGGCACTTCTGAAGTTCGAGACAGCAACGGCAAGCCACGATGCCATAAACACAAGCGTCGAAATAATAATGAAGAAATGCAAGACACGGCGGTAAACGTCGGATTCAGCGGCTCCACAACGGTCAATGGAAAAAGCCATTCAAGGCAAATAGAGATGGACCATCCAATTTAGACAAGATACTGGATCGGCCCTGCCAAATTCATGGCACCCCCGGTAAACTAGCCAATCACACCAGCAGAAGCTGTTGGGTCTTCAAACAAGCCGGCAAGCTTAACACCGAACACAAGGGGAAGGGGCCGCCCAGTGATAGCGATGACGAAGAGACTCGCCAGCCGAACACCGGGGGTCAGAAGCAATTTCCCCCTGAAGTAAAAATAGTCAACATGGTATACGTGACACACATCCCTACAGAGGAGCGCAAGCGCGCACTACAGGACACCAATGCCATAGAGCCAGGCACCCCAAAATTAAGCCAATGGGTGGCCTGCCCGATCACTTTTGATCGCAAGGACCACCCAGCCAGTATTCGTCGCAAAAGTTCGGCAGCTCTGATCCTCGATCCAATTATCGATGGGTTCCATCTCACAAAAGTCCTTATGGACAGCGGCAGTAGTCTTAATCTGCTCTACCAAGACACTGTCCTCAAAATGGGCATTGACCCTTTACGAATCAAGCCCACCACAGCTACCTTCAAGGGAGCAGTGTCCGGCGTAGAAGCTTGCTGCACGGGCTCAATTACATTGGAAGTCGTTTTTGGCTCGCCGAACAACTTTAGAAGCAAAGGCTTGACCTTCGATATCGTCCCGTTCCGCAGCAGCTACCACGCACTACTCGGGCGTACCGCTTTTACTCGTTTTAATGCGGTCCCACATTACGCCTATTCCAATCTTAAGATGCCCGGTCCACACGGCGTCATCATGATAAACGGAAATACAGAATGCTCCCTCCGTACAGAGGAGCGTACCATGGCTACTGCAGCCGAAGTACAAAGTGGCCTTATCAAGCCGCATACCTCATCGGCCGTCAAGCCGCCGGTCTCTACTAAACAGGACCGATCAATCTCAGAGCTAGATTAGCAGTTCGGCCTCCGTCGTCCGTCCCATATAGCCGCGAAGTTTATACCGCGCACACATAATTATGCACTTAAAATACCATGGTCATTGGCGGAGGCACAGTACGGACAGGCCTACAATGCGGTCCGCACCCTCATAGTCTTTTTACTTTTTCTGACTATTTTTTATTTTTTACAACAGGTGATTCAAAGCCTGGTCATCTTACGGACTCTTTCTAAAGTTCGGCTTCGTATAAATAACCAAAGGCTATTCCTACTAAGGAGTCCTTTAACTGAGGCAAGGCAGCGCAGACGTGCGACAGGAGGTCCTAATGATTTTAGTAAGACCGCACTCTTTATTTCAAACCTGTAAAGTGCCTTTTTTCCTCAGCCCTCGGCCCCCGGCATGTTAAATAACCCGGGTAGGGGCGTTATAATCTGTAAAATTACGTTTGACGTGTCAATCAGATTCCAGTGAACATAACCCGTATTCAGTATTCGCTTTTTTCTACGTACTGAATTTTGCTTCTTCGGCTGTTTCACGAACGCACCTCGGCACAAATTGCCAGGGGCTCGATACGGCAACACATGAGTTGCCGACAAGTCCAAACAGCTTTTCAGCACACTTCGGCGTCACGAGTTTGGCCTTATATGCATCAGCTCCGAATCATGTATTTGGTCAATAGTTGGGTTGCCCGGCTCCTGTGCTTACAACCTTACGTTCCGCTATATCGGCTAGGGTAGTAAAGGGAGAACTACTGCGATTGTGTCCTGGCTTATCCGGATGAGCACCTCAGTAGAGAAAGCCGAAAACTGACTGTCATGATGCGACGAGAGCTGGTCAACCACTCGATGACTCATCAGAATCTTTCGTGATTCTTTCCGTATTACATGAAGGACCGTTCTTCTGGTCACCTATGTAACGCACCGTATTCGGGTAAACGCGTACATACCAGGGGCTATATCGTAGACCCGCCGTCAAGCTCCTATGGATAAGTGAAAGTGGTAAAGCCCTATAGTCCGATTGCCTAGTTCGCCGCATTGACACCTCCTTCATGAACCAAGACGTTGGGTCAAGAGTGATCAATTGCTTTTCCGAACACCCCCGTATTATATGCGAGGGGGCTGAAGCCTACGACTGGCAAACTTTCAGATTATACTAAGAACGGCCGCACAGGAGGCACCAAAACTTTCAGGCAAAAGTATAAAATATGGCCTTAATATATCATAATATTGTTTTTACAAATTTGGTATACTCACTCGAACATCATATTTTTCGAGCACTGACCCTCTATCAAGCGGGCACCCTCTTGGACATCCTCAAAATAATGCTCTGGCGTGTGATGGTCCTTGCCCTCGGGTGGACTCTTCGCTGCAATATCGGTGGCCTTCATCTTCGCCCAGTACGTCTTGACGCAGGCAAAGGCCATCCGTGCACCCTCAATGCACGTTGACCGCTTCACAGCGTCGATACGCGGCACCGCATCAACAAGTCGCTGCACCAAACCAAAATAACTATTCGGAATTGGCTCAGTCGGCCACAGCCGGACCACGATGTCCTGCATAGCCGATCCGGATATCTTGTGGAGCTCGGCCCACTGGGCCATCTGTTCGTTCAGCAACAGCGGGCGCTTCGGCATGCTGAATTGCGACCAGAAAAGCTTCTCCGTTGCACGTCCCTCTTACGCTTGGTAAAACTGCGCCGCATCGGAGACACTCTTTGGCAAGTCCAAGAATACGTCTGGAGAACTCCACATTTGATTAAGGGGGGCATACTTCGGTTCACCGAATTTAGTCTGTAATAAGAAAGGCTTACCAGCCGCTATCTCCCCAGCTTGCCGGATCTCTTCCCGAGCCGCTCTAGACTCGGACCATGCTTCTCTTGCCTCTTGTAAGGCCTTGTCGAGATTGACCGTTCTGGCTTTGTTATCCTTCTCGAGGAATTCGCATCGAACATTGGCATCCTTTAGCTCGCGCGTCATGGTAGATATTCTCTCCTCGCACTGGCGCCGAGCAGCCTGTTCGGCCTTTAATTCAGCAGCTACTTTCTTGGCAGCCGCCTCACTCATCCTAGCTTGCTCCTTGGCCCGGGCAAGCTCAGCCCGTAGGGCCTCAACTGCGGCAGCATTATCTGCAGCTATGCACATCTCAGTATACAATTTTCGGCGTCATGCTCATATTATCATACTTACATATACTGACTGCCCTAAAAACATACCTTGCGCCTCGTCGAGCCGCCTGTTAATAAGTGTGAGGTCGTCATCCGCCACATCAAGTTTCTGCTTCAGCCTTGCAACCTCTGTAGCTTGGGCAGTCGTGATGGATGAAACAGCCTGTGTGCCAATTCATAAGATTATTTCCTGGGAATATCATTTTTGATCCTCTGATCGCCTCCCTTCGGACGCCGAACAGAGTCTCAGGGGCTACTATCTATACACAGGTGCATTTTGCACGTAGAAGTGCAATTGAAGATATTACATTGCATACCTCGAAGACTCCTAGCAGGCTCATGAAGGATTCATTTAATCCACTTTTCGCGGACAGAATCCTCTCAACTACAGTACCCATTAAGGTACGATGTTCCTCTGGAACGGACGCATGTTGCGGCATGCCCGTCAATATATCCGGCGCCCCCGGATCCCTGGGAGCGGCCGCGGGAGTACGGGTTTCCTTCGGAAGAATATGTTTACCCGACTCTAGAGTCGTCCCCAGCTGTAAACCGAATAGCCCGGGCCCTTTATTGTTGGTCCCCATAGGGTCCGCATGCCCCGGACTCTGGACGGCCGAAGTATCACCTTCGGGCATAGTTTTCATTATCCCTCGCACCGCTTGTTGATCGGGAGAGATCCTCCGGGATGACACCTCGGCGTCGTCCGCCCTGTCGGGCGAGAAGGTCTGTGGAGGCATCTCGCTTTCCATCATCTCCGGAAGAAGATCCCCTGAGGAGGAGGACTGTTGAGGAAGACTACGTGCCGGACTGCAAACATATAATTTAAATGTTACCCTGGTAACCGCAAAGCAATGGGATATGTTTTGGACGCCCCTGTTCACTTACGATTCGGCTAAGGGCTTGTCCTTACGGAGGAACTGCGCGACAATGTCATCTTCTGAACCCGAGCCACCTGACAGGGACATCTTCCCTCGCTTAAGAGCCTTTGCTTCCAAATCTTCGGAGGCGGCCCTCTTCTTCCCATCAGGAGAGGGGATGTCAGTTTCTCCTTCTCTTTTGTCTTCGGAAGAGGGAGTTCCAATCTCACCGGACACAGTGTCTGGTGAACCTTTAGAATAGAGATCACCTTTGGCCTTCTTGCTCTCCTCTTTGTCCCCCTTCGCCGACACCTGGTATGGCGCCGGAGCCAGCATCCTTGTTAACACCGGATCTGCTGAGTCTTCGGGAAGAGGGGCCGAACACCTAATTCTCTCCGCCTTCTTGATCCAGCCCTGGTCGAAGATGGTTTTCTCAGTATATTGTTACAAGATATTCAACTAAACTGTGTTTAGGAGTTGAGGGCCTACCGAGGTATCCGGATGGTTGCAGTCGAGGCCGATGTCCTCGGTAGTATCCGGCCACTGTTTTCGTGTCCCGAAGAATAACTTCCACATTCCTTTGTGCATCATGCCAAAGAAGTGCTGAAGAGTCCGTGGTCCTTCCGGATTGAACTCCCACATGCGGAGGGGCCGTCGCTGGCACGGCAGGACCCGGCGAACTAGCATTACCTGGATTACGTTGATGAGGCCGGTGTCCTTTTCGAGGAGGCTCCAGATGCGGCTTTGTAGCATCTGCACTTCGTCCGTTGATCCCCAGTCCAGCCCCTTATTAATCCATGATGCGAGCCGTAATGGAGGGCCAGACCAGAATGCAGGTGTAGCTGCCCACTTGGTGCCACGGGGTTCAGTGATGTAAAACCACTCCCGTTGCCATAGGTTGGAGGTTTCCGTGAAAGAACCTTTTGGCCAAGGTGTATGGGTGAGTTTGCTAACCGTAGCACCACCGCACTCCGCTTGCTTCCCATCGACTACCTTCGGCTTCATATTAAAGGTCTTGACCCACAAGCCGAAGTGTGGGGGAATTCGGAGAAAGGCCTCGCACATGACGATGAACACCGAGATGTGAAGAAAGGATTCCGGAGCCAGATCATGAAAATCTAGCCCGTAATAGAACATGAGTCCGCGAACGAAGGGATGGAGAGCGAACCCTAGCCCTCGGAGGAAGTGAGAGATGAATATGACCCTCTCACCGGATCTGGGAGTAGGAATGACCTGCCCTTGAGCAGGGAGCCTGTGTGGGATTTCCGCGGTTAGGTATCTTGCCGCCTGGAGCTTCGCGATATCCTCCTCTGTGACAGAGGAGGACACCCACCGGCCTTGAAGGTTGGGTCCGGACATGGCTAGGAGGCTCGGAACAAATAAATTGAACCTTGGGTGCTAGAACTCGAGGTTGGAAAAGATGAGGAAGGGGAAAGCGCGGAGGAGAAAGATGGGTCTGTGCCCCTTTATAAAGGTGATGAATATCAAAACGCCTCCTCCTAGGCCTCAAAACCTGCCTATTTCCAAGGAATCATACCAACGGGACGGTTGGGTTACCCACGCCCGTATTGATGAGAATCCCGTAATAAGGGGACACGATCTCTGCTTCGACAAGACGTGCCAATAAAACCGCTTCTCGAAACGTGGAGTGGGAGGCTAAAGAAAAAAAATGGTTTGAAATAATGACCATGCAGGAACGTGGTGTCGCGTTACAAAAAGTTGTCAGCAGATTGGACTCGTGAAATATTATACTCTCTGCGGTTGTGTGTGGTACTTGTTTTGCAGAGCTGGACACGTTTTCTGTGCCCAAAGTCTGTTTTGGAGTATTCGGAGGAGGAAACCGCCTTGCAATGCCGAAGACAATCTGTGCGCTGGACACATCGTCATTGAAGCCTGGTTCAGGGGCTACTGAGGAAGTCCTGGATAAGGGGTCCTCGGGCGTCCGAGCTACGTAATGTGGGCCGGACTGATGGGCCATGAAGATACAAGACAGAAGACTCTCTCCCGTGTCCGGATGGGACTCTCCTTGGCGTGGATGGCAAGCTTGGTGTCCAGATATGAAGATTCCTTTCTCTGTAACCGACTTTGTATAACCCTAGTCCCCTCCGGTGTCTATATAAACAGGAGGGTTTAGTCCGTAGAGGCAATCACAATCATAATCAGACAGGCTAGACTTCTAGGGTTTTAGCCATTACGATCTCGTGGTAGATCGACTCTTGTAATACTCATATTCATCAAGATCAATCAAGCAGGACGTAGGGTATTACCTCCATAGAGAGGGCCTGAACCTGGGTAAACATCGTGTCCCCTATCTCCTGTTACCATCGACCTTAGACGCATAGTTCGGGACCCCCTACCCGAGATCCACCGGTTTTGACACCGACAGCGCCAATGATCTACGTCAAGAATATTTGACCCGGCTCTCTGAGAGCCAGGACATTGAAATGAACATGGTCAATGCGCTCAAGCGCAAATATGAGGTTTGAAGTACTCGCTTTCCTTTATCATGCATACTCTTATAAACCCCAAGGGTCGGCTTAGTAAATAGCACTAGGCTGGCACAGAAAATATGACCAAATTTGAGAGCAGGCCGTAGCCCCCAAGTACTGGGTCGTCATAGAAATGACAAGCTGGTTCTTCAATAGACCACTTAATCAATACTTTGTAGAAAAAGCGACCTGTAGTCCCCAAGGGCCGGCTCATCTCCATGAGATAGTCGGGTCTTTCATTGTATAGAGTTGAAAAAATGACTTCATTAGCCCCCAAATGTCATGGGGTCTGCCTGCAGCTTCATGAGACTTGTCTTGAAAATATAGATGAAAATCTGCACTGTAGCCCCCAAGTGCCAGGTCGTGCGACCGCGTTGGCTCGGGACTGTAGAATAAAATTGAACTGAGAGTGCATCTGTTATAACAGGATATGCTAGATCTGGCCGAGTCAAAAGCTGACGGCTTGCAAAAGCAATTGAAGACTGAGCGAAAACTCCGTGAGAGGGCAGAATCATCTTCCTCATATTTGCAAGAATATGTTGCTCTTGCCAAGGAGAACTTGCAAACCTTGAAAGCCACCCATGAGGAAGAAAAAATAGCGCTGCTGAAGCGTGTGGAGGAAGTTGAAGGTCAACTTGAGCCGATGACCTAGGAGCTGGATGCCCTGAAGCGTCATATAACCAACATGATAGTCGCCATCTTTCGTAAGTGGGAATATGAGCATAATCAAAATCCGGGTCAAATTGTTTGGCCGGCTTGTTGATATTCATCTTTTCTTGTACGGGTAGGAAGAACAACAATGCTATGCAACTGCCTTTGGTGAAGTTGAAAGTGATTTATACTTATCTGGAGCAATTATCCACGGGCGGTGTTTATGCAATAATGGCAGTGAAATACGTTGCAACATCGCCTCTATGTATTAAAGATATGCTCAATGACTTGTCGACTGTTCCTCAACGGATCCAAGAGTCGATAAAATTGGCGGCTCGTGCTGGGACCGGCATGGTTCTTGCTCGAGCGAAAGCTTTCCTTCCTGAGATGGATCCAGCTGAGATGGTGGGAGGGTTTCCATAGTTCAAGGTTGATGGCACGGAATTTTCTTAAGAATATTTTGTGTATTGTGTGAAGGAAACTCCAGTAGCAGTGACTCAAATGTCAGAAGAGCTGGATTTATCCAAATACCAAGCCGGCTATGTAGAGGAAAACAAACGCATCAACCCGCCTAGGTACAAATATTTTGTGCTGACTCCGCCTCATCATAAGCAAACTTTTGCCCCTGATGTCGACCCATCTGTTATAATCACCGACGACTCAGTATTCCAAGCTTTGTCCACTATCTAGTGGACACCAAGGCATCTCCAGACCAGGCAGGACAAGCCCGCACAGGCTGACCCGGAAGCAGCTGGCGCAGAAGACCAACATGGGGACGTCAATCCAGAGACCTCTCAGGCTGGCTTGAATGAGTAGCCACTTGAAAAAAACTTGCTTGATATACAGCCCAGATGAGGCTTGTAATAGGGGTAGTGAAAACACTTGCTTATCTGTGGGGCCATTATGCACTTGATACGCTGAAGATATTTTGCGATAGAAATTGAGCCAGTGTGATGTTTGCTATCCCGCCAATATTCATCATACTTTGTAGGTCCTCGTCCTACAGAAATGAGCCGGTGTTCGAAATGACAACCCAGGTCATGTACTTATGACCCGGCGAGTCTTGGTCAGTATCATCTCAATCTTGATTAAGACAATCCAGTGTGTTTATGACCCGGCGACTCGTGGTCGATATGAGAAGTGACCAAGGAGGAAGAAATCCTATAAAACAGAAAAAAAATACAAAGACAAATATATAATTGTAACAAATAAATTGCACAAGTGTTAAGCCGGCTTTCGAGGCATGACAACATAGACCGGCTTTTGAGGCTCGAGTCTTGCTTCCATGAAGCTGGCGTGATAGCCCAAGGTTTATCCTTGCTTTCTGTAAGCCGGCTCTCACGTTACTTAAGCCGGAGTTTTAACCTTGACAAGTTTAGGTTCATAATTGATTGATTGTCAAGAGTATGCCGGGTCACCTTGGCGGAGTAGCATCGAGTAGACAGGCAGGTTTAACCAAGATTCATAATGGCATATGCCAGGTCAAGAGGGATGTTAATAGCTAAACTCGATGAGTTGGAAGCCCCCAAGTGACCTATGATCAAAAAATAAAGACTCATGCACAAGATATGAGACGAAACAACAGAGGCCCCGAGTTTCGGGGATGCCGGCTTTATTATATTGATCATAAAAAGATATATATAAATAAATATATATATATATATATATATATATATATATATATGTATAGGTATGTACAATAAGCTGGAACCAGTGGCTCTAAGTATAATAAGGTCGAAGATGAGCAATATTCCAGGGCCTATTGGTCTCCTCCTCAGATGTACGCGACTTATTGTGTTCATGTATGTCAATCAGGTAATATGACCCATTGTTGAGATTCTTGTTGATGAAAAAGGGACCTTCCCATGGAGGTGAAAGCTTATGCATACCTGTCTGTTCTTGTATCAGATAGAGCACTAAGTCACCCTCCTGGAAAGTGCGGCTGTGGACTCTACGGCTATGATAGCGACGTAGGTCTTGTTGATAAATCGCAGATCATGCTGCGGCAAAGTCACGTTCCTCCTCCAAGGCATCCAAAGAGTCCCGATGAGCTTATTCATTATCTGCTTCGACATAGGATGGAACCCTGGGGGAATCATGACGGATGTTGCTGGGTAATATGGCTTCTACACCATAGACCATGAAGAAAGGGGTATAGTTTGTTGATCTGTTGGGGGTGGTCCGTATACTCCAAAGGACCGAGGGGAGCTCCTCAACCCAACAACCCAGAGTGCACTTAAGAGGGGCCATGAGTAATGGCTTGATGCCTCATAAAATCTCATGGTTAGCACGTTCTGCTTGGCCATTGGACAGAGGGTGCGCCATTGAGGCTACATCGAGCCGGATGTGTTCCCTTTGACAGAATTGCTTCATAGCTCCTTTGGAAGAGTTAGTGACATTATCAGTGATGATGTTGTGTGAGTAACCGAAGCAAAAAATCAACTTTTTCAGAAATTTGACTGTTGTAGCTGCATCGCAATTGCTGATTGGCTCTACTTCAACCCACTTGGTGAATTTATCAACAGCAACCAAAAGGTGGGTCTTCTTGTCCTTGGATGGTTTGAACGGACCAACCATATCAAGCCCCCAAACCGCAAGTGATGGGAATCATCCGAAGCTCTTGAGCCAGCACATGAGCCTGGCGTACAAACTTCTGGCAGCCATCACACTTGCGCACGATATCCTCAGCATCAGTGTGTGCTGTGAGCCAGTAAAAACCATGTCAGAAAGCCTTCGCCACTAGGGACCTTGAGCCCGCATGATGACCACAGTCACTAGAGTGAATCTCATTGAGGATTTCTCGCCCCTCTTCAGGGGAAAAACAACACTGAAAAACACATGTAATGCTTCTCATGTGCAGCTCACCATTGACAATAGTCATAGACTTAAAGCGTCTAACGATCTGAGGAGCAATGAGTTCATCTTCAGGGAGCTCACCTTGAGTCAGATAAGTTAGATAAGGAACCATCAAATCTGGTATAGCATGAAGAGCAGCCACCAAGCTGAGAGCCGAGTCATGATAATGCATCAGCCGCCTCATTGAGCCACCGATCTATGTGATCAACCTGATAACCTTTAAAATGCCCCACGATGTTAGTCACCACTTGCCGATAAGCCACCATAAGGGGTCCTTTGAGTCCCACTTTCCAGAGACCCGCTGAGCGACCAGATCAGAGTCGCCTAGGCATCTGACCTAGCTAAGATTCATCTCCTTATCCATACGGAGACCATGGAGGAGGGCCTCATACTCAGCTGCATTATTAGTGCAGGGAAACATGATCCTCAGAACCTAACAAAATTTGTCACCTCGTGGGGAAGCTATGATGACTCCAGCGCCCGAGCCTTCCAATTGTCTGGAACCATCAAAATGAATCGTCCAATATGTGTTTTCTGGCTTCTCATTGGGAACTTGAAGTTTAGTCCAATCGTTGATGAAATCCACCAATGCTTGAGATTTTATAGTCGTCTGAGGCACATATTTCAGATGATGTGGCCCAAGCTCGATTGCCCACTTTGCAACCCGGCCAGTGGCCTCCCTATTCTGGATAATGTCTCCCAGAGGGGCTGAGCTGGCCACATTTATGGGGTATTCCTGAAAGTAATGTTTCTACCTCCGCTTCATTCCCGCTTCGTCGCTCCCATGGCCGACGCACACCGGGTTCGCACCGAGCGCCAGGCCGCTCGTGTTGCCCGGACGGCACCCATGGGCAACGACGCTCCTCGCTGCTCTGCCTCCCCCGCGGCTGATGCCGCCACTAACCCTGTTGCTCACAAGTAGCAGGATTCGTCGCTGCCACCCTCCATGCAGCCTGACGGCCGCACCGCCACTTCGCCACCCACTCCCGCCACGACGTTGTCTTCCCATGTCCGCCGCGGGCCGGCAAAGGTGCACGCTGCGCTGCTCATGGCGCGCGAGCTGCTGCGCTACCGTCCTGCCAATGACCACTAGGATGACTGGCTTGGGCGCATCGCCGAGCTCAGCAACGCCACCAGCGAAGTCCCTGCACCGTCCCGCTCGCTTCGTCCCCCGCCATCCCAGGTGGGTGACGTGGCTCATGGCGCGCCTCCTCCTCCTCCTCTGCGCGACACCGACCCCGAGCCCAGCCATGACGTACCCCAATGCGAACTGCCGTGCGGAGCGCCGGTGCGCGATGAGGCAAGGTGCCAGGTGGTGCAGCGGCCGCAAGCTGATGCACGCGCGCTCCCAGCTCCACTGTGCCAGCACTGAGACCACGCACCGCCAGAGGCTGTGGCACGTGGGCATCAAGACCGAGCTCACCCCGTGCGCGCTGCTCCTGTGAGTGCGGCGGGCTGCTGCGCCTTCACCCCAGAGTTGCGCCATGTCGTATGGACGGCAAGTTCAAGCCAGATCTGCCTCCATGTTACGACGGCACCCCTGACCCTACAGAGTTCCTCCAGCTCTACTCGCTGAGCATTGAGGCGGCGAATGGTGATGACAAGGTCATGGCGAAGTGGTTCCCCATGGCTCTCAAGGATGGTGCGCACTCCTAGCTCCTTCACCTCCTGGAAGGATCGATCTCCTCCTGGGACAAACTTCACGAGCGTTTCATCGCCAACTTCCAGGGCACCCGTGATCGCGCCCCTACGGTGGGCGACCTGCGGCGTGTGAAGCAGCAGTCGGCCGAGACCTTGCACAAGTACATACAGCGCTTCACGAATGTCCGCCTCAAGATCCCGAAGGCGTCGGATGAGGCCATCATCTCGGCGTTCACTGATGGCGTCCGGGACGTCAAGATGAAAGAGGAGCACGCCATCCACGAGGACCTATGCTCGGCCCTGGAGATGTTCAACTTGGTGAACAAGTGCGCAAGGGCCGAGGAGGGCTGCCTCTCCCTCCTGGAGCTTCCTGAGGTCGACCCTGAGATGAAGCATGGCCGTGACCATGACAAACCTCCCAGGGGCAACTGCCCGTTCAGCATCTTCCACGACGTACACAGCCACAACACCAACGACTGCCAGGAGCTCAGGGCCCTTCGCGACTGGCGCCTCGGCCGCCACCCCGAGCGCGGTGGCGGTGGCTACGGCCGTGGAGGAGGCTGCGGTGTAGGCCGCTAGGACAACCACGACCCTCGCCAGGACTGGCGTGACCAGCCTCGCGAGGACCGTTGGCGTGATTAGCCTCGCGACGGACCCTGGCGCGACCAGCCTTGTGAGGCTCGTCCTCAGGGCAATGCTGGCCTTCCTCCGCTGCCGCCGCCCAGGAGAAATGACGACAGCCGGTAGGATGATGGGGCTGGGGGCTTCCAAGAACCTCGTGCAATCGCCTGAATCCTGGGTGGTGCTCAGGCCCCAGCCTCACATCGCATCTTCAAGCAGTTCACTCGCGAAGTAAATGCGGCCCTTCCGAAGATCAAGGCCGCGCGTCCCCTCGAGTGGTCGCAGTATGCTATCACCTTAGACTCCAAGGATCACCTCAAGTGCTCAACTGCCGGAGGCGCGCTTCCCATGCTCTACACACCCACCATCAGCAACGTCCTCGTTACCAAGACCCTCATCGACGGAGGCGCAGGGCTGAATGTTCTCTCTGTCGAGACGTTCGAGACGCTACAAGTGCCTTATGACCAGCTCCTGCCAGCCAAGTGTTTCTCAGGGGTGACGGATGGCTCCACCGTCCCCCTGGGGCAGATATGCCTCCCAGTCACCTTCAGCAAGCACGACAAATACCACATCAAGCTCATCGACTTCGACGTTGCCCACATCGGCCTCCTGTACAACACCATCCTTGGGTACCCGGCCCTCGCCAAGTTCATGGCGGCAACCCACCATGGCTACAATGTCCTCAAGATGCCAGGGAGTGGCGGCATCATCACGGTCGCCTGCGATAAGAAAGATGCGGTATGCTCCCTTGAGCATGCCTACCAAGCCGCGGCGGTTAACAACCCTGATGATGAGGGCGGCGTCCTGCCTCCCGAGGCCATCCCCAAGAAGAAGAAGCAGCTCCTTCCCAAGAGCCGTCAGGAGACTGAGGTGCCCGCTGGCAGTGCCTCAGGCTCCGCGCTCACTGCTGGGGCGCCCCTTTCTCCCGCATAGGAAGACGCGCCCGACGTCTCCCTTAGTTCAGGCTCGAGGGCTTCCGCCTGGAGAGTCTCTGACCTGACCAACGCGACAAGGGAGGTGCTCGGGCACCACTTGGAGGCATGCTTCGATGCGCGTCCCCGCGAGCAAGGTGCACGGCGCGAGGCACCAGGTGTATGAAAATTCATCACCAAGGCGATCGAGGAGCTTCAGGAGGCATGGGCCATGCGTGGCGAGTGTCGCCCTGCACCTCCCGGTGCAGCCGCACCCCCTGGTGCGGGCGACGAGTTGCGTGTCTGCATCAACATCCCGGGTCTCAACAGGGCCGCGTCACATGACCCTTCTGGCCGTCGCGCGTCGGCCGGAGTGGGGGCTACCCCTGCAGCTACGTGCGCATGCCTTTTGGCCAGCTGAATGTGGGCGCCGTGTACCAGTGCCTCGCGCAGCGTGTTGTGGCGTCTCCCGAGGCCAGGCGCTTGGCGGTCAGGTCAGGAGAGGCCACGGACCCTCGCGAGCCCCCAGGGCCTCATGAGCTCCCCCGGCCTCCGGAGCCGTCCAGCTCGTGAGGAGCGATCTCCACGGCACGCATCCTCAACTACCCCGACGCTTCTACAACAATAGTGCCAGGTGACTTTTTGGTTTGTTCAGTTGAGGGCGCCCCCCAGGCTGCATCATCCTCAAGCTGTCAGGGCCCGCCCCCGGGGCTGCACCATTTCAATTCATGTACTCTGGACGAGTTATGTTTTCATGGGCTACTGTGGTTATTAACTTTGCGCTTGATGATGTATCGCCCCTAGAGCCACCCCCACGGGCTTCACGCATTGCCAGCTCTCCCTTTAAATGACCAGCAAGAGGGGGCTACCGGCACGGCACCTGTGCTCGGGTCCGTCCCTGCAGCGCTGATAAACCTAAGAGACTGAGCTCTGACTCACAGGCCGGCCCCGCGCACGTCACCTCACCAAGTCCTTGGTGCCTTCGTCTTCTCATGGAACGATCACGCGCAGATCAGCAAGCGCGCGCCGCCCCTTGTGTTTTCATGACTAATTGGTACACAGGAACCTCCGGAGACAGGACCTCGAGCGGCCCTGCCAGCACCTCACCGCCCCAGAAGGACACGCTGCAGCGTTTTAGCTCGCAAAAGGCTAAGTGAAATCGCTTCATGCACCACATGCCGTTGGGTACAACCCCTCCTAAGCACCCCTGCGGGGCGAGCCACTTCTCTCTCGCGCAAATCGCTTGCACGTTAAAAGGAGGGGCCTTGAGTATCGCGCCTCAGGAGATCCTACTGGCTCTCGAGCCCTCACCCCTGGCCTTGACCACGGCATCGCGACCTGGCATACCAACGGCGGCTGAGCCCTGCTCGAGGGTCGGGTCCTGAGAATGTAGAGCACCATGATGAGCGGAGAGAGGAGGGGGTCTCAAGCCTCGCGGAGGAGTACAGGGGGGAGGGTGTGGCCCAACGATGATGGTGTTTTTTTGGAATACGATGGGCACCAGTCTCCTCACGCACCTCTTGCGGGGTTTACCTTAATTCATTACAGAACAGGGAGCACGCCCAAGGTCAGAAGCCCGAAGAAGCTCGCCCTCATGATGAGAGAACTGCCGCAGGCCGCGAGCTCGCTAAGCTAAGTTACCTCACACGCGCCAGCGTGAGCCTTGCCACTGCCGCTCTGCTTTCTCGTGACCTCGCTCGGACAAGGAATCCCCCCTATTAATCTTTCAGGAGCCGCTTGCACGCCAAAGGGAACCTCCTGAGCATCACGCCTCGGGGGCTCTTACCGGATCTCGGGCCGCTCACCTCCTGGCCTTGACCACGGCATCGCGACCTGGCATACCAGCGACGGCCGAAGCTTGCCTGGGGACTGGGTCCTGTCGGTGTAGAGCACTAAGCTACCGCAAGAGCGAAAAGGGGGCCCGTGCCCAAGCGAGAAACGCAAATATGACATAAGCTAGAAATATTAACATGAAGGCACAAGCGCCATGGTTCTTACACACCCTCGCGGGGCACACCTCACAGTTTTTACGCAGGAAATGAAACAAAAGGAAAGGTCTCCCGAGGACCATAGCTCAGGAGGCGCCAGCTCTGGCATCATGGCGCCTAGTCGGTGTCATCCCTCCTCCTAGACATGGGCGCGGCGGTGCGGCAGCTCGTCGTAGTCATCGTCACTTGAGCTTGATTCGGAGGAGGCACCACTGCTGCTGGAGGTGCGGCGGCCAAGGGCAAGTTAACCGCGGGAGGCCTCGCCGCCGCTGTTGCCGCCCCTTGGGCAACACTCCAGGCGCTTGCCATCTTCCCCGAAGACCTTGAAGAAGAGCATCGACACCCCATCGTACTTAAAATGAAGGGTGTGCCACCCCTCCGAGCCATAGGCACGGGCGACCGTTCCCCATCCGCGGGTCATGAAGACATCACCGAAGAAGGTGGCCTCAACCTCCGCCTACGATGCTTGGCCGCAGCAGCCGTCGTGCTGTCGCCATAGCTTGATGGGTCCCCGTGCCGGGAAATCCTCAGTCAAGGCGTGCGGGAGTTGGATCCAGGTGCGTGGCGGCATCGTCACCCACACCACAACCTCACAGGCTGTGCCGTCGGCATGGGCCCGTGGGTGAGGTGGTCGGACGGCCGTCGCCTGCTCCCCCCCCCCCCACGGCCTCGTCCTCCATAGTGCCCGTGGCCACCCCCGTGGGAAGGACCCTATGCGCGAACGAACGGGCTGGCATGGACTCAAGGCGGCGCGCGCTTGTATCCAGAAGGGGCAGCCGAGGGCGTTGCGGTGGCCCGGCGAGGGCGGCCACGGCCCCTCTTCGGCGGGAGCGGCTCCAGTTCCTCCCGTGGAGCCTTCCCTTTCTCGGCGGTGGAGAACCTCCTCACCGGCGCCATGGATGCTGCTGCAAGAGTGCGGGATGAGAAGCAAGAAGATGAAGATGGGCTAGGGGGCTCCGCCCCCTCGCCCTTTTATAGGCGAAAGAAGGCTAACCAGCGCCCTTCCACGTTTTGAGAGATGATGGCACTGCTGCATGTACCAGGCTGCTGTCAATTCGGAGCGGTTGCCGAGGTGACATGGGGAAGCGGAGGCGTCCACGTCCCGTCGGGCGCCATGTGTCGAGCCTAGCCCGCAGGCGGTTGGGGCCCGCGGTGCTTCGCCCTTGCCCCTTGGCTTCGCCTCGATGCCAGCCCGAGCGCGCCTTAGGCCTGGGGGCTACTGTCAGCATTCTCGGAACCAGGGTACCCAGATCTGCCTGCCTCGGCCCACGGTGTGGCTCCCTCGATGGCCCTGTATGGCCCAGCTGCGACAACTCCAACGAAAGACCCTCGCGAGGGCCCCCTGGCCTCGCGAGGCGGACATCACCAAGACCTCCAAGGGAGTGGCCTCCTCGGGCTGCCTCCCAATGAGCGGAGATTTCTATGCAGGTACCCAGCCTCATGAGGCTGCGATGATGTGAGCCATGACGACGATGGTCAGGCGGGTGCCAGCGGGCATAGAGGATGCAGTTTCCCTTTCGGTGCTAAGGAAGCAAGGACAGGCGTGGGTTCCCGAGGAGCCTCCGAAAGGTTTCCATTCCGGTGCTGCAAGACCAAGACCACGGGCTCGGTAGGATGGAGGTCATTACCGAGCCCACCACTGCGTCACGACCAAAAGCTTTGCAGGAGAAGACCACCTTTCGTCAGGATTAGATGTACTTCTTGTCCCCTTTCAAATTGGCCGTTGTGGGATCCCTTCCCGCCTAAGTTTTGAGGGAAGAGGACCAAGGCCACTATAAATATAGGCTAGCCACCACCGTAGATGGGGACAACGATGACAGATCGGATCCTTTCCACCCTCTCCACCATAGCCCTCGCGAGGTTGTTCATCCACTGTAGTTGTTCTTCCTCAGCCCCTCGTGAGGCCAATCCACCACAAAGCAGGAGTAGGGTTTTACACCGCAAGGTGGCCCGAACCTGGGTAAACTGTCGTGTTCATCTTCTTCCCCGCTCACACGATTCTGACGAGGCTAGGATGTAGGGTGGCGAGCTTGAGAGTTGAGAGGTTGAGATCTTTGCACACGCCCCAGAGTTCGAACCTTCTTGGGTTTGTGGAGCCCTAAATTCGACAATCTGGTAAACTCGAAGGTTGTCAAAAGTCTCCTTGAGGTCATCCAACAAAGTCCGTTTCTTGTGAGACTTGAACACAATGTCATCAACATAAGCATGAACATTACGCCCAATCTTCTTGTGGAAACAATTCTGCACACATCATTGATAAGTAGCCCCCGCACTCTTAAGCCCAAAAGGCATTGAAACATAGTAGAAAGCCCCAAAGGGTGTGATAATGGCCGTCTTTTCCCGATCCTTGATGGCCATCTTGATCTAATGATAGCTGGAGTAAGCATCCAGGAAACATAAGCACTCACAACCATCAGTAGAATCAATGATCTGATAGATGCGGGGGAGGGCAAACGGTTCTTTGGGACAAGCCTTATTAAGATTTGTGTAATCAACACACATGTGGCAGGTGCCTTTTTTCTTTAGAACAAGCACTGGATTGGCTAGCCACTCGGGGTGAAATACTTCAACAATGAACCTAGAAGCTAGGAGTCGGGCTACTTCTTCGCCAATAGCCTTTCGTCTCTCCACATGAAAATGATGGAGGTATTGTCTGACAGGCATCATATTAGGATCCACATTGAGGTGGTGCTCAGTGAGTTCTCTCGGTACACCTGGCATGTCAGAAGATTTCCATGTGAAGATGTCCCGATTCTCACGGATGAACTCGATGAGAACGCTTTCCTATTTGGGATCCATGCCAGTCCCAATGATAAACTACTGGGATGAGTCTCCATGGGTGAAGTCAACCTGTTTCATGTCTTTAGCCAACTTAAACTTGAGCAGGGGGTCAGACTTTGTGGTGGGCTTCTTTAAAGGCGTCATGTCGACCGGGTCAACATTGGCTCTATAAAACTTTAGCTCCTCTGCTGCGTAGGTTGACTCGGCAAAGGCCGTGTCCCCCTCTTCACACTCGCATGCGATTTTCCTGTCACCATCGACTGTGATAGTGCCCTCTGGCCCAAGCATCTTGAGCTTGAGATAAACATAACATGGCCGGGCCATGAAATGGGAGTAAGCTGGCCGTCCAAAAAGGCCATGGTATGGACTCTTAATTTTGACCACCTCAAACCTCAGGAACTCTGATCTATAGTTATACTCATTGCCAAACGCAACTTCCAGCTTGATTCGCCCAATAGGATAAGCAGACATTCCGGGAACGATACTGTGAAAGACGGTTGAGGAAGGTTGGAGTTGCTTTTATGACAAGTTCAACCGTCTGAAGGTATCATAGTATAGGATGTTGATGCTGCTTCCTCCATCCATAAGCACCTTAGTGAGCTTATAACCATCAACTTGAGGCGCCACCACCAAAGCTAAACAACCTAGATTCTCAACCCGGGGAGGATGATCTACCCTGCTCCAGGTGACCGGTTGCTTTGACCAATTTAAGTAGTCAGGAACAGCCGGCTCAACCATGTTGATAGCACATTTCTGGAGCTTGCGGTCCCGCTTGCAAGTACTAGTTGTGAAAACATGGTACCGCCCACTATTCAACTACTTGGGGTTGCTCTAAAAACCTGACTGGTTGCCCTGCTGTTGAACGCCTTGGGCAGATCGCTAATTTCCTCCATTATTGCCAGAACCCTGATAGCCGGACCCTGAGCCGCCGGAGCCCTGATAACCGGGATTCTGGAAACCACCAGATGAGCCGGCTCCCGGGAAGCCAGATCCTGAGCCACCTGTTCCAGGCTGCCCCGGGTTTCCGCCGCCGCCACCATGATGATTCTGGTACGTCCGATTGCAGAAATCATGCATAATGTAGCAATTCTCCCAGTAATGATTCGCCAGCTTCTCAGGGAGGCTGTGTTTGGGACACGGGCCTTTGAGGGCTTCCTCTAGATTACGAGGTTTGTATCCATTGAAAGATCTCCCAGAGTTGTTCCATCTCTGGCCCTTGAAGCCAGTGTTGGTGTTAGCAACGAAATCTAAGCCTCCCTCCGGGTGCTTGCGCTTTCCACCATTGCCTTGATTGCCATGGTTGCCATTGTACTCGGGGTTATTCTGCTGTTGCCCCTTGCCACCAACATTTTTCTTGCTTTTGTCGGACTTGTCATCATCGGAGCTGGGATCTTTTGTGTTGTCTGACTCAGTGTACCTGGTGAGTACGTCCATGAGATCACCCATGTCCTGAACCTTCCGCTTGAGTCGCCCGAGCTTCTGGACTAGGGGATGACAGTTCTTTTCCAGGATCAAGACGGCTTGAGCAGCTAATATGCTATCAGAGGAGTGAATAATGTCTGTGACCCGGCGAGTCCAGTGATGAGCCGATTCACCCTCGTGCTAGATGCAATGTTGTAGATCAACAATCGTTATCGGGCACTTGCAAGTTCCTTGGAAGTTCTTGATGAAGCAATCCTTCAGCTCTGCCCAACTGCTGATGGAGTTGGGGGCAAGTTCTTCAGCCAAGTACGAGCCAGCCCCTCCAACATCATAGTCAAATACTTGGCACAAACTGCATTGCTAACATCCAACATATCCATGGAGATCTCGTAACTCTCAATCCAAGCAGCAGGCTCAAGATCAGCCGTGTAATTAGGAACTTTGCGGGGGCATTTGAAATTCTTATGCATGCGCTCATTGCATAGAGCCGGTGCTAGGCAGGGAATCCCAATGGTTCTGGTGCTTGATCCTGTACCTTGTGAAGCCAAAGGGGCCATAGTAGGTGACAGCTGAGCTGGCACATTTGCCGCTTCCGCTGCTCGCTAAGCTCGAGCTGTGTTGACGATTGCCTAAGCGTCTAAGCCCCCAGGCCGAGGCGGGTCACATGGTTGCTCACGATGCCGATGAGCATTGCTGGAGACCAGTGGCGACTCAGCATGTCGGCTCCTGATGCGGCTTGGGTGCGGGGTAGAGTGAAGCCGTTGCTGACTATAGGAGTAGTTTGCTTGCTGGGCGACCGCAGTCTTCAACATCTCGATGGCGTTCCGGGCCTCGATCTCAACTAGGGTATTCCCTGTGATCAGAAGCACGGCTAGGTTGGTTGATGCTGCCAATAGGTTGTCAACGGGGTTGGAGAAGTGACCCGCCGGTGTCAGGAAATGATACGGAGGCATCTAAACGGGTGGAGGACACGGGGCCGGCTCAGGCTGGTTCTGCTGAGCCGACTGATGAGGCTGAGCTAGTGGCGGCTATCTGTCTCCGTTCTGGGGCGCGACCCGGGTTAACTGGGGTATAACCGGTGCTTCCGGGGCACTCATCCCAGCCCCCGGAATGGGTGTGTCTTGCGGCGTGTTGAACAAATGCGTGGGCTTAAAATTGGGGGGGAGACAACTCATGTGTCTCCTCTGATGAACCACATCTGAGGCATTCTGACGTAGGCCCATGCTCTAGAGTTCTATCTTCAGACATTCCACCTCGTTATGGACCTGGTTCTGCAGCTCCACCATGCGGGCATTCTCAGCGTTAATATCCTCTTGAACCTTAGCCATCTGCTCACGAAGTTTGGTCACCTCTGCGTTGCGTTCTTCCTGATTTTCAGTGGTCACTGGTGTCTCTAAGAAAGTTGCTAAGGTGGCCGCTAACTTCGTCAAAGCCTGAGTCGGCTGCACCCGGAGCCAGTGCTGAGGTGCCGGTTTCCGTCTTGGCACCTACCTCCGTAGAGTTATGAGTCGGAGAGGTGCCTGCCATGCAGACGGTAGCCCGGAGTGGCAACTCAAAAGTATCCTGATCAGCTCATCGTCAAAGTAGCCCCCAAGCCTACCATCATAAAGTGGGAGGATCGACTCGGTTTCGCCGACTGGGGATTCACCATCATAGTAGACAAGGGTGTCTCCTCTGGACGCGGAGTTATCCGCGTGGTCAACTCCCTGAGTGAAGCTCATGAAGACGTGCTTCCGGCCGGGTTGAGCCCGACTGGGTTGAGTGCGCTGAGCCGGCTCGATGATGTCGGTGCATATGTCCGGCTCGGGACCTTATTCGCCGATTTTGCCGATGAAGACGTGGATCTTGCCGAAGGGGACCCGGTACCCGTACTCGATTGAGTCGTCCTTGGGGCCTGTCGGATTCAGGGCTCCGCAGACCCAAGAAGGTTCGAACTCTGGGGCATGTGCGAAGATCCCAACCAACCCAAGTCTCGAGCTCGCCGCCCAATAGCCTACCCTCACTGAACTTCACGCGAGCGGGGAAGAAGATGAACACGGCAGTTTACCCAGGTTCGGGCCACCTTGCGGTGTAAAACCCTACTCCTACTTTGTAGTGGATTGGGCTCACGAGGAGGCTGTGGATGAACTGGTATAGTGGTTTGAGCGGCCTCGCGAGGGCTCTGGTGGTGAGGGTGGAATGGATATGATCTCGGGTCCATTTTCCTCTCTTCGGTGGTGGCTAACCTATATTTATAGTTGCCTTGGTCCTCTTCCCTCAAAACTTAGGTGGGAAGGGATCCCACAACGGCCAATTTGGAAGGGGACAAGAAGTACATCTAATCTTGAAAAAAGGTGGTCTTCGCCTGCAAAGCTTCTGGTCATGATGCAGCGATGGGCTCGGCGATGACATCTGTCCTGCCGAGCTCGTGGTCTTGGTCTTGTTGCACTGGAATGGAAACCTTTGGGTGGCTCCTCGGGAACCTTCGCCTGTCCTTGCTTCCTTAGCACCAAAAGGGAAACTGCCTCCTCTGCGCCCGCTGGCACCCGCCTAGCCTTGGTCATCATGGCTCACGTCATCACAGCCTCGTGAGGCTAGGTACCTGGATAGAAATCTCCGCTCCTCGGGAAGCAGCCTGGGGAGGCCGCTCCTTTGGAGGTCTTGGTGCTATTCGCCTCGCGAGGCCGGGGGACCTCGCGAGGGTCTTGTCTTGGAGTTGTTGCTGCTGGGCCGTAGCAGGCCGTCGAGGGAGCCATGTCGTGGGTCGTAGGCAGGCAGGTCTAGGTACCCCCAATCCCAGAATGCCGACAGTAGCCCCCGGGCCCAAGGCGCGCTCGGGCTGGCTTCGAGGCGAAGCCAAGGAGAGAGGGTGCAGCGCCGCGGGGCCCAATCGCCTGCGGGCCAGGCTTGACGCGTGGCGCACGACGGGATGCGAACGCCTCCACTTCCCCACGCCACCTCGGCAACCGCCCCAAATTGACAGCAGCCTGGTGCATGCAGCAGGGCCATCATCACTCGAAACATGGAGGGGCGCCGGTTAGCCTTCTTTCGCCTATAAAAGGGCGAGGGGGCGGAGCCCCCATCCCATCTTCATCTTCTCACTCGTCCCCTCTTCTCCTATCTCCGCTGCATCCACCACCTTGCCGAAGCAATTATGGCGCCAGTGAGGAGGTTCTCAGCCGAAGAGAAGGGAAAGGCTCCCCAGGAGGGGCCAGCGGCGCCGCCACCTAAGAGAAGGCGCGGTCGTCCCCGCAAGTCCGCGGCCGCAACAGCGGCATCATCACGGGGGCGCAGGCGTCCGCCTTTAACGGCCCACACTGACTCCAGCAACCGGGGAAAAGGCCTCTCCTGCGGGGCAGCTGCGGGGGTCATAGCAGCCGCGACCAAGGGGGAAGGCATGTCGCGGCCGTCTGGCCACCTCACCCGCGCGCCCGCTCGAGCAACACGGCCCGCGAGTTTGTCGTACGGGTGGAGGGCCCACCTGGCACCTGGCTCCTGCTTCCATGCTCCTTTGCGGAGGAGCTGCCAGCAATGGGACCCGTTGGGCTGTGGCTGTAGCCTGACGACTGCTGCAACGGGTCCTCGTGGGTGGAGGTCAAGGTCACCTCCGCCGGCCATATGTTCCTGACCCGCGGATGGCAGTCTTTTGCCCGCGCCCGCGACCTGAAGGGGAGGCGCACCCTCCATTAAGTACGATGGGGCGGCAACACTCTTCGTCAGGGTCTTCGGGGAGGACGGTAGTCGCCCGGGGTGCCGCCCAGAGGGCGATGACGACGAGAGCGACCGCCCCACCGACGATGACGGCTAGCGCGGCGGCAGTGTCTTCCGCGGTGAACTTGCCCTTGGCGACGGCTGTTGCACCTCCGGCAGTAGCGGCACCTCCTCCGGGGGGAGCTTGAGCGACGATGACTACGACGAGCTGCCCCGTCACTGCACCCGGACCCAGGAGGGCGGCGAACCGCCATGCCGCCGTGCCCCCGCTCAGGAGGACGTCGAGCCGCCTCGCCACCGCGCCCCCGTCAAGCAGGAGGAGGACTCTAACTAAGCGCGGGCGGCAGTGGAGCCAGGCCTCAGGAGAGCGGTCTTCGGGAGGCCGCCTTTTCATTTTTTTTATTTCCTCCATTAAGAACCATGGAAAAACCCCGCGGGGGTGTGTAATCGACTGCGGCGCTGGCGCCTTTATATAAGTATTTATGTTCATGTTCCAGCATTTATCCAGGCGCAATTGGGATAACTTAGCTTGCTGCGTTCATGGCCCTTGGTGGGTTCTTGCGTCATGGGGGCGCATTCCTCCGGAGCTTTTGACCTTACGCAGGTCCCTTGCTTTGGGTGACGATGTTGTTAAGGTGCCGGAGCGGCCTAGGGAGCTTGTCGGGGGATCTTCCTTCTCGTGACCCGATAGCTCCGGAACCTCGAGGGGCATTCTGCCCGCGAGGCCTCCAGAGGACTCACGCGGGTCCAAAACCTCTGGGGGTGTCTTCGGCAGGCATTGAACCCCGTGAGGTGCCGAGGCACAATTTACGTAGGGTTCCTTGACGATGAGTCAAACCGTGACTGTCCTTTCTTCAGCCGTTCTTCCCCAGCGATCATCCTGAGTCTGAAGCCCCCGAGTGCGGGCTCACCGTCGCTAGTCTGCCGGGGCGTGATGCCCGCCAAGGTCAAGAGATGAGCGCTTCTGAGGCCGGGGGGACGATGGCTCGCTCGAGAGCATCGTGTGAGGACTCGGTCGCCAAGGTCTTGGCGAGGTCCACGCACAAGCGGGTCTGTCGCTGGCGCAGCCTAGGCCAGCTCAGGCATATGCACTGTGCCCAGCCCCCGCTCGCGGGACGCGGCAGAGGGAGCCATGGGCAGCTGCCACACCTCAAAAAACAGAATTCAAGAGAGGAAACACTGCAAGAAAGAAAAAGGAAAATCCCCCCCCCCCTTGCGAATAAAGACGCGTGAACTTCAAATTTCATTCCAAGAAGTGAGAAATTAGTTACAAGAGCAAGCAAAAGAATAGCTGTGTTCGGCGCCTACACTAGTCTTCTAGTCTTCCCACCAGCACAGAGCATGGGGCCTCCACTAGGCGTGGGCATAGTCGTTGATTGACTGTGTCGTCCGCCAGCACGGAGTATGGGGCTTCCACTTGGGTGTGGGTGGGAGCCCCAGCGAGTTTGAGGAGCGACGCACCGGGAGACTCCGGGGCGTGTACAGCCCCACTCATTATTATGTGAGAGTGTCACGGGTAGAACTTGCGGAGATGCTGGATGTTCCAGGCATTCTGGATGGGGACCCTATCCTGCGTCTCCAAGCATACGGCGCCTGGCCTGGAGACGCGGGTGATCCTGAACGGGCCCTCCCACATGGGCGAGAGCTTGTGAAGGCCATCCCTGGAGAGGACCCGCCTCAGGACAAGGTCACCCACCTCGAGGGTCCGGGAGCGGATGCTACGGCAATGGTATCATTGCTGCGCCTGCTGGTACCTCACGGCGCGGAGCGAGGCTTGGCGACAAGCTTCCTCCCCGAGCACGAGGTCCGTTCCCCGCGAGGCATCCTGACGTGCCTCATTGAATGTCAAGACCCGTGGGGAGCGAAGCCTAACCTCATGTGGGAGGACCGCCTCATCGCCGTAGACGAGGAAGAATGGGGTCTCGCCGATGGGCTTAGTCGTGGTGGTGCGGATGGACCACAACATGGACTGAAGCACACCAAGCCAACCCCTGCCGCAGGCCTTGAGCTTCTTCTTGAAGCTCCTTGTCTTCAGGCCCCTCAGGACCTCCGTGTTGGCGTGCTCAGCCTGGTCGTTGCTCTGTGGGTGGCGCCCCCGAAGCATAGCATATCTGCGTTCCAAGGTTAGCACAATATGTCCTTAAGAGGTTGCTTGTGAATTGGGAGGCATTGTCAGTAATGATACGGTTGGGGACCCCGAAACGTCTCACGAGGCCCTTCATGAACTTGACGGCTGAACCAGCAGGGATGGTGGGTGTTGGCGTTCTGGGAACCAGGGTACCCAGACTTGCCTGCCTGCGGCCCACGGCGTGGCACCTTCGACGGCCTGGCACGGCCCACCTCCAAGACTATCAAGACAAGACCGAGGGGCCAAGCCTCACGAGGTGGACGATGCCAAGACCTCCTGAGGGAGCGGCCTCCCCAGGCTGCCTCCTGAGGTGCGGAGATTTCTATGCAGGTACCCAACCTTAGGAGGTTGCGGTGACGCAAGCCGTGACGACCAAGGCCAGGCGGGCGCTAGCGGGAGCAGAGAAGACAGTTTCCTCTTTGGTGCTAAGGAGGCAAGCGCAGGCGTCGGTTCCCGAGGAATTTGGCAAAGTTTCCCATTCCAGTGCAACGAGACCAAGACCGCCAGCACTGCAGAATGGATGTCATCGCTGAGCCCACTGCTACCAGAGGCTTTGCAGGTGAAGACCACCTTTCGTCAGGATAAGATGTACTACTTGTCTCCTTTCAAATTGGCCACTGTGGGATCCCTTCCCGCCTATGTTTTGGGGGAAGAGGACCAAGGCCACTATAAGTATAGGTTAGCCACCACCATAGATGGGGATCAGGGATCGGGATCCGAACCGGGTCGACTCATTCCCTCACCCCAAACCTCGTGAGGTTAATCATCCCTTGTACTAGTTAATCCTCAGCCCCCGTGAGGCCAATCCACCACAAAGCAGGAGTAGGGTCTTACACCGCAAGGTGGCCCGAACCTGGGTAAACTGCCATGTTCATCTTCTTCCTTGTTCATATGACTCGAGCTAGGCCTTGGGGCGATGGGCTGGTTGGCTGGTTAGGTTGAGTTCTTTGCACACGCCCCAGAGTTCGAACCTTTCTTGGGTCTGCGGAGCCCTGAATCCGACATTTGGCGTGCCAGGTAGGGGCGTGTCGAGGTCCTTGCCCCTTCATCAACCATGTTCTGCCCTTGCTCCATCGCACCCATGGCGGAGGCTCCTCGAGCTTGCGTTGAGCATTGGGCCGCTCGCGCCACCCGGGTGGCACCGCTCGGCCGTGGAGCTCATCATCACCCCATGCACCCCATAGCTAACGATGCCGCTGGCGTCGCTGGCCATTGGCGGCGAGGCCCGCCACCGCCCTCTTCCGCACGGTGCCACAATCGTGCCGCTGCGCGGTCCTCCGACCATGTCGCGGCGTCGTCCTTGCGTGCTCGCCGGGG
Organism: Thinopyrum elongatum; assembly: GCA_011799875.1. NCBI lineage: Eukaryota > Viridiplantae > Streptophyta > Magnoliopsida > Poales > Poaceae > Thinopyrum > Thinopyrum elongatum. Next base: position 405,127,992 of record CM022303.1, read on the forward strand.
GCTGGTGAACATGCGGGTTGCGCTCCTCGTGGCGCGAGAATTGCTGAGATGTCGGGTAGCGGAAGGCAGCCATGACGCCTTGCTTGGCCGGGTCGCTGTCTTGCTCGATGCCGCCTTCAAGGGTGCAGAGCCGTTTCGTATCCTGCCTATGTCATGGATGCTGCCAGGGGTTCGCACCTACTCCCGCTGCGTCTGCTCGCCCTCCCGGAGGGAGTCCGGAGGGTCTCGCGGTGGTGATCTCGCACGCGATGCCGCCCACCCGACTCAAGATGCGTTCCCCAGAAATATGACCAGGATAGGCGGCCCCTCCAGGGGCCACAACGAAGGACCACCCCTTTGTCGGCACGACCAGGCACCGGAGATGGTAGGCAGCAGAGCGGAGGGACTAGAGGCTGGATTCAGGATGATGGCCCCTAGTGCCTCTGTGCCGCCATCACTGGGCTCGTTGTACTAACAAAGGGGGAGCCCGCGCACGTCCCCCTCATTGACCTGGACATTGGGATCGCTGAGGCCACGCGGTACCGGGGCCCCTTACGAGCCAACCCAATGCCCCGCCGGCACCTTTGACAGCAACGGCCACTGGTTACAACCAATGTCTTTGGAACATATCGCGCTAACCTTGGATCGCAGGTAAATTGTGCCACGACGGTGCACCTCCGGGCCCCAGCCCCGCCCCGGGCAGGCAAGGTGCGCCAGGAGGTTGCGCGAGGATGCACCCTGCGTGCGGCGAGGGAGCCCGGTGCCAGGGCTCCCCCCGCGTCATGGGGCGTATGGCGCCACCACCGCGGTGGCGCATGCCATCCGGAAGTGGGTCCTTCTCCGGGGAAGGCGCCGGCAAGCCCTCCCCCGGTAGAGGGCCCATGGCCACCTTACCACCGCCCACGTAGCCCCTTGCCCCTTGGTCATGTCCTGGTTTTCGGATGCCCCAATAGTGGTCGGGGTATGCGCGGGGCGGGGTCCCTGCCCAGGGGCAAGAAGTGCCCCTCAAGTATCCACTCGTGACACTCTCACGTAATAATGAGTGGGGTTGTACACGCCCCGGAGTCTCCTGAGCGCTGCCCCTGAGCCTCACGGGGGCTCCCACCCACGTCCCAGTGGAAGCCACATTCTCCGTGCTGGCGGACGATACGGTCCCTCAATGACTATGCCCACGCCCAGTGGAGGCCCCATGCTCCGCGCTGGCAGGAAGACTAGCATAGGTGCCGGACGCGGCTGTTTTTTGCCTTCTCTTGTAGCCGAATCTGCTATTTCTTGGAATGAACTTGCAGCTCTTGCATTTTTTTTTTTGGAAAAAGGGGGGGTTCCTGGTTCTTTCTTCTCCTAGCTATTTTTCCTTCGCTTGGTTTCCGTTTTTGCGAAAGATGGCGGGCACCCGTGGTTCGCTCCATCGCACCCCACGAGCGGGGGCTGGGCATGGTGCACACGCTTAGGCCACCCGGCGGCCTTGAAGACGCCCTGAGGGCCCAGGTCACAGCAGCTGTGGCCTTGCCCGCACGCACACCTCTCTGGATCCTCGCGCGGCACTCTCGAGCGAACTGGCAGGCGTGCATCGCCCAGGGCCCTCGACAGGCGCCCCCCTTTTGGACCTTGAATCGGGCACCACGACCAGGCATGACGGTGATGGTCGCCCCTACCCAGGGGTGGCAAGTGCGCGAAAAGTAAAAAGAGGGGCGACTACAGGGAGTGCAAATACCACTCAATAAATCGCAGAAAAAGTTCTTCCAAAAATACTTTCGCATCCCTGCGAGGTCATGTTCAAAGTCTTGACAGGAAAACAGAGAAATACAAGCCTAGCGAGACGCGCTATTGTCGTCTTCGCTACCATCATCATCATCGTCAGCTCCGCCCTCTTCGGCCGCGGGCGCGACCACGTCCTCGGCAGGGGCAAGTTCCGCGATCAAGTTGTCCACATGATCTTCCACCCAGCTCGCCTTGGATTGCTCCGGGTACGGCGGCTATCGCGGCATCGAAGTCAAAGTCAGGATCAGAGTGAAGAAGGTGGCTGAAGACGCGTGAGAACGCGCGCCCAAGAAGGTTGCGGCTCTTCTCCTCGACAAGTTGGCACACCCTCGCGGCCCCACCTTCGAGGCAAACCACGACCTGGGTGAAGAAGCTGAGGTAGCCGGCGTCATCGACTTCGTGCGGGCGGGAGAAGCTCTCGTCGTAGATGTCGCTTAGGGCCTGGTTGGCCCTGAGCCCGAGGGCCTCGAACATCTGGGAGCGTTCGCACTCCAGCACTCGGCGGTGACCTGCTTCGTCCAAGGCTTTCTCTACCAAGGAAGAAATGTCTTCTACCTGCTGATGAAGGAAGGACAGCTCGGCCTCAGTGGCAGCCCGAGCTGCCCCAGCGGCCTTCTCGCGCTCCTCTGTTGCGGCTAGCTTCTCCTTGAGGGCGTCAGCCTTGCCCTGCAGCTCATCGCGCCGCGTGTGGAAGCGAGCCTCCTGGAGCTTCAGCTTCTAGCAGTATTCCTCGGCAAGGGTCTCGCGGACCCCCTGCCACCTTCTCGTCGACCTCTCACTGGATCTTCGCCTCCCGAGAAGCGAGGGCATCCTCGGCAGCAACCACTTGGCGCTCCATCACTTCCAGCCGCTCGCGTTCCAGGCTTAGCTCAGTCGCCTCCAGCGCCAGTGTGTCCTTGAGCCTGCGGGGCCTCGCCTCGCACGCGGGCAGCCCGACCGCCGAGGCGGCGAGCGCGGCCGTGCGCACCCGGACTTGTTGCTCAAGGATGGCGTTGGAGGCTTGGAGCTCCCTCCCGCGCGCCTCCGCCGCTTCGCGCCAGTGATCTACAGCTCAGGCCTCCTCCAAGGCGCGGTCACGAGCCTCCCTCGCCGTAGCCAGGTGCCCCTCCGCCTCCGCTTGGGCATGCTCGCGTTGTAGGCGGCTGAAGTTGATGGCGACTTGTAGCTGGCACCATTCGCACGCCAGACGCAGGCGCTCCGCCTCGAGACGGGCATCAACATCACCGAGCTCCACCCCGAGGCACCCCAGCGTGCTCGATGCCTCCCAAAGAAGGCCATGCCAGACGGCGCTGCATCCGCATGCAATCTCCAACGCCCGGCCTGGGCATTCCTCTGCGCCCCAGTCAATCGAAGACGCGCGCGAGGCCTCGCCCGCATCCGGAAGGAGCCCGGGGGCTGGGGCTCCCTCGCTCGCTCCTGCGGCCCGAGATGGGGCCTGACATGGACTCGCCCTGCTGCTTGGGGATGGCGTCGTCCTGAAGGGTGCCCGGCTGCCGGCGAGGATCAGCGGGGGAGCCCTCGGCACAGCTTTCGTGCCCCGGAAGAAGGACGCCGGGAGTGTAGGCTGGCGGCCCCCCAGGGGCGGCCTTGGCTCGTGTACAGACGGCACCTCGTGCGTAGCCGCCCGGCTCATGAGGCCTAGGGTCGCGACGGGACTGGTGGCCTCTGGAGGTCGCGCTCAGGACGCGCTCGCCCCCGCAACGGAAGGGATCCTAAGGGGCAAAAGTCAGAAGAAGGAGCAATATGCAAGGGTCAAGGGAAGGGCGAGGTACTTACTCGTCCATGGCTATCCACTTCCTCCTTTTCAGGGTCCTTGGAACAGCGTAGCAGCGGCTCCCGAGCCCCTTCCTCTTGCGGGATGCCCCAAGATCCAGAGGGGCTCGCTGGGGGCTGGCGCGTAGCCCTTCACGGTAGGGATAGCGGCTACATATGTGGGCGGTGCTCCTCCCTCGCCACCCGTGGGGCCAGGGGCGGCCACCTCAGGTGCTCATGGTGGCGCCCGCTCCACGGCGTCTACCTCAGGAGCACATGGTGGCGCCTGCTCCCCAGCGGCCACCTCAGGAGTGCTAGGCGGTGCCCGCTCCCCCATAACCACCTCGGGAGCGCAAACCTCGGGGCCTCCATGCATGGGGTCACCAAGAGGAGGTTGTCGCGAGGCCCCTCGTGGCCCTCGGGGAGCAGCCCCCACTCATCGAAGCGCGGCATCTTCTTGGTGAAGGCTCCCCCCTGCAGGTGATCGTAAAGAGGGAATCCGTCCAGAGGGAGCCCGTCGGGTTCTTCGCCAGTCAGGAGGTGGAGCACTTCGCGCAGGGTGCCGGAAGGAAGAGAGGGCCACTGGAGCCTCATGGCGTCCGTGGGGCCGGTAAAAGCCCACATCGGGTGGGAATGGCGCTGAAGCAGGGCGATACGTCGTCGGGTGAACTCCCTCACCACCATCGCCATCGTCAGCCCCGCCTTCTTCAACTTGGCCAGCCTAGCCATGACTCGGGTGAGCTGCGGGTCGACCAACTTCGTGTGCCCCGACCCGGAGCTCGGCTTCGCAGGGGGGAGGGGATCAAGAGCAAGGGGCTGCGCACGGTGGCGTCTACGTACACCCACTGCTTCCGGAATCCCCTCGCGTCTGGGCAGAGCGTGGAGTCGATGCCGGAGCCTGCGGTCGCCGCCACTACCTGAAGCGACGCGCACCCTGAGTGCTGCTCGCCGTCAACCAATTGGAGCGAGAAGAAGTGGCGAAGCAAGGCCACGGACGGGGCAATGCCCACGAAGGCCTCGCACAGGAATGCGAAGGCACAGAGGAGGACGATGGATCCAGATGCAGCGCGTGGATTTGGTAGTGTGAGAGCACGGCGTTGAAGAAATCGGAGAATGAAGGCAGCAAGCCGGCAAGAAGGGCATGGAGATGAAGAGGGATATCAGTGGCCTCCATGTCAAACAAAGCCCGGGAGGCAGGCCAGATTTTCGTTGCCTTCCACTCCTTGGAATCAGCAGCAATGGCATGCCGAACCTTATCTAGCCCCTCCTGATTGATCACCGTGGACTGGTCCAGCATTGGCTCCGGCCCCGGCGAGGGCTCCGCGGCCGTGGGGGTCTTGCCCTTCTTCTTCCTGGGAGCCATGGCGGCGAGGTGGATTGGAGCTGTCACGGGATCTAGCAAGGAGGGCGCAGGTCCGCAAGGAAGAGGAGAAGCAGAAGGCAAGCGAACAGCGGGGCAATGATGGCTTGAGGGCGTGCGCCATGTAGTTGTCAAGCCCGAGGAGTTGCTGAGGAGCGTGGGGAAGCAAAGATGCCCACGTCCCATCAAGCGCCATGCGTCAGCCTGGCCCACAGGCGATTGGGGCCCACAGCGCTTCACCCTTGCCCTTTGGCTTCGCCTCGAAGCCAAGTCCGAGTGCGCCTTGGGCCCGGGGGCTACTGTCAGTGTTCTGGGAACCAGGGTACCCAGACTTGCCTACCTATGGCCCACGGCGTGGTACCTTCGATGGCCTGGCATGGCCCACCTCCAAGACTATCAAGGCAAGACCTTCACGAGGGGCCAAGCCTCGCGAGGAGGACGACGCCAAGACCTCCCGAGGGAGCGGCCTCCCCAGACTGCCTCCTGTGGAGCGGAGATTTCTATGCAGGTACCCAACCTCATGAGGTTGCGATGACACGAGCCATGATGACCAAGGCTAGGCGGGCGCCAGCGGGCGCAGAGGAGGCAGTTTCCTCTTTGGTGCTAAGGAGGCAAGCACAGGCGTGGGTTCCCGAGGAATCTGGCAAAGGTTTCCATTCCAGTGCAATGAGACCAAGATCGCCAGCACTGCAGAACGGATGTCATCGCCGAGCCCACCGCTGCGTCACGACCAGAGGCTTTGCAGGCGAAGACCACCTTTCATCAGGATAAGATGTACTACTTGTCCCCTTTCAAATTGGCCACTGTGGGATCCCTTCCTGCCTACGTTTTGGGGGAAGAGGACCGAGGCCACTATAAGTATAGGTTAGCCACCACCATAGATGGGGATCAGGGATCAGGATCCGAACTGGGTCGACTCATTCCCTCACCCCCAAACCTCGTGAGGTTGTTCATCCTTGTACTAGTTCATCCACAGCCCCCGTGAGGCCAATCCACCACAAAGCAGGAGTAGGGTCTTACACCGCAAGGTGGCCCGAACCTGGGTAAACCGCCATGTTCAACTTCTTCCTTGTTCGTGTGACTCGAGCTAGGCCTTGGGGCGATGGGCTGGTTGGCTGGTTGGGTTGAGTTCTTCGCACACGCCCCAGAGTTCAAACCTTTCTTGGGTCTGCGGAGTCCTGAATCCGACAGTGCGCACGGGCTCCACCTCCGCCCACTTGGTGAACTTGTCGATGGCAACGTAGAGGTAGCGGTATCCACCGGCTGCCCGAGGAAACAGGCCCAGGATATCCAGAACCCCAGACCACGAAGGGCCATGAGAGTGGGATGGTCTGGAGACCTTGCGCGGGCTGGTGAATCTACTTGGCGTGGAACTAGCAAGCGTCGCCGGATCGCACCAGCTCGGTGGCGTCGTTGAGCGCCGTGGGCCAGTAGAACCCGCTGCGGAACACCTTGCCCACGAGGGTGCGCAATGAAGAGTGGTGTCCGCAATCTCCACCGTGGATGTCGGCCAATAGCTCGCGCCCTTGCTCCTTGGATATGCATCACAGCGAGATGTCATTGGGGCGCCTTCGGTACAGCTCACCGTCCTGCAAGCAATAAGCAGTGGCCTGACGAACCACGCGTTCCACATCTTCCTACTTCTCCGGCAGGGCACCACGGAGTAGGTACGCCTTGAACTCCTCGGTCCAACAGCCTTCCTGAGGCTCCAGTGCCAGGAGCAGGCTAGCTCCTGAGGTCAGACCACGGGCGGGGTGCCCGAGGATGGGGCCAGAGGCGGCTCCTCCCGAAGCAGCGCTGGGCCCGCGGCGGGGGGTGCCGTTGATGGCTTGAAGAGCCTTTCCTCGAAGACGCCAGGCTTCTAGGGCTCGCGGTGAGATGCCCTCTTGGCGATGTCATCCGCCTCCCTGTTTGTGCCGCGCGGGATGTGCTGCAATTCCAAGCCCATGAAGCGCTTTTCAATTTTACGTACCTCTTCCAGGTATGCCTCCATGTGCTCGTATTTTGGCTTGTATTCCGTGTTGGAGAAGTTGATGAGAAGCTGGGAGTCACCCTTGATGGTGAGACGCTTGACCCCCAGGGCGGCTGCGGCCCTGAGGCCAGCGATCTGGACCTCGTATTCTGTGATGTTGTTGGATACCTTCTCGCCATGCTGAAAGCACAGCTGCACGATGTAGTAGATCTTGTCCTTGGTCGGTGAGATGAGTATGGCTCCAGCCCCCGCGGCCCGCCGCGCGAAAGCACCATCGAAGTGCATGACCCAGCCGTCGGGTGCCTCGTCACCGGGTGTAAGGGATTGGCCCTCGTCCAGCCCCCGGTCGGGAGCATCCGTCAACTCCGCCACGAAATTAGCGAGGGTCGCACCCTTGATGACCCTAGTGTTGCTGAACTCTAGCTGGAAGGCCTGCAGCTTGATGTTCCACTCTGCAACCCTCCCTACAACATTGGGGCTGCGGAGCACCTTCTCCAGGGGGTATGCGGAGACGACCTTGATGGGGTGGCCTTGGAAATAATGACGCAGCTTCCTAGAGGCGACGGGTAGCACGAGCAGGAGCTTCTGCTGCATGGAGTAGCGCGCGCGCATCACGCAGCACCGTGCTGACGAAGTACACCGGGTGCTCGATGAGGGGCGAGGTATCAATGACGCCCCGCTTTGCGCGGGGCGAGGGGGCTTCGGGAGCCTCGCTGTCTGGTGAAATGATGGAAGCCTCAGGAGTGCCATCATGAGGTAGTGATGGCGCGACCCCTTGCGGGACGCCTCACTTTGCGCCCGCGTCGGTGTGCTCCTCCCTGACCGCCACGAGCACTGCTCTGGCCGAGTGGGGGTGGCCGCCAAGTAGAGCACCAGAGGCTCAAGAGGACGAGGCTCCACCATTACGGGTGGGCTCGTGAGGTACCTCTTGAGGTCTTCAAAAGCCGTCTCAGCCTCCAGAGTCCACTCGAAGGGGCCCTTCTTCTTCATCAGCTTGAAGAAAGGGAGGGCGCGCTCGCCGAGCTTGGAGATGAAGCGCCCCGGTGAGGTCACGCACCCTGCAAGCTTTTGCATTTCCTTGAGGGTCTGCGGCGGGCTCATTTTTTCAATTGCCTTGATCTTCTCGGGGTTAGCCTCGATCCCTCGGTGCGATACGAGGAAACCCAGCAACTTGCCGGACGGGACCCTGAAAACGCACTTTTCTGGGTTGAGCCTCAGGTTCACTTGGCGCAGGTTGGCGAAAGTTTCTTCCAGGTCTTCGATGAGGGTCCTAGCTTCCCATGACTTGACCACGATGTCATCGACGTATGCCTCCGCATTTCGCCCTAGCTGCGGCCCGAACACAATGTGCATCAGCCGCTGGAAGGTTGCACCGGTGTTCCACAGTCCGAAGGGCATGCAGGTGTAGCAGTACACGCCACATGGAGAGATGAAGGCCGTCTTCTCAATGTCCTCCGTCGCCATCTTGATCTGATGACATCCTGAGAAAGCGTGCAAAAAGCACAACAGATCGCACTCGGCGGTGGAGTCCACGATGTGGTCGATGCGCGGAAGCGGGAAGGGGTCCTGAGGACAAGCCTTGCTGAGGCTTGTGAAGTCGACGCGCATACGCTCCTTCCCCCCTTTTTGGGGACGATCATCGAGTTGGCCAGCCAATCCGGGTGCTGCACTTCCCGAATAACGCCGCCCTCCTGTAGCTTACGGACCTCTTGGATGATGAATGCTTGCTTGTCTTGTGCTTGACGTCATGCCTTTTGCTTCACGGGGCACGCTCCGGGGCATACCCTCAGGTGGTGCTCAATTACCTCCCTTGGGACCCCGACCAGGACTGACGCCCCCCAAGCGAACACATCCTTGTTCACCCGGAGGAAGCCAATCAGTGTCTCCTCCTGCTCCGGGGGGAGACCGGCTCCTATGGTGAAGGTGGGGCCTGGATTCTCGTCGTCAACGAGCACCTGCTTTGTCTCGGCCTGGTCTTGAGAAAACATCTGCTTTTTCTTCATAGGCGCGGCCCTGAGGGCCTCCGGGGCATCCCCAGTGCATGGTCGAGAGGCCGCCGCGGCCCCGTAGGCGAGCTTGAGAACTCGGATCGCGTCCTTTGTGTCTTCGGCCACCGTGATGATGTCGCCGCTGCCCGGCATCTTGATGACGTTGTAGCCCGGATGAGTTGCCTCCATGAACTTGGCGAGAGCTGGGTACCCCAAGATGGCATTGTATGGAAGGCCGATGCGGGCCACGTCGAAGTCGATCATCTCGCTGCTGTAATTGTTGCGCTTGCCGAAGGTGACAGGAAGGCACACCTGCCCCACGGGGGTGGCAGAGCCCCTGGTCAACCCCAAGAAGGGTCTGGTGGGTGCGAGCTGGTCATGAGGCACTTGGAGCATATTGAAGGTTTCCAGGGAGAGGACGTTGAGGCTAGCGCCAGTGTCGATGAGGGTCTTGGTGACCGCGACATTGCTCATGGTGGGCATGCATAGCATGGGGAGCGCGCCCGCAGCGACCGTTGTCTTGGGGTGATCCTTGAAGTCGAAGGTGGTGTCGACCTCTGGCCCGGCGCACCCTCGAAAAGCCTCATGCTGCGGCCGAGTGGCGCCCGGTCGACTGAAGAACTGCTTGATGTGGCGGCCGGAGGCAGGCTCCTGCGACCCGCCGATGATGCATGCGACCGCGTGGGGCACCGAAGCCATGAAGCGCGTGACGAACTGGTCACGGAGCTCCTCCCAAGAAGAGATAGAGGCGTGTGGGAGGCCGCGAAGCCAAGACCGAGGGACCTCCGTGAGGGCCAGGGGGAGCCAGTTCGCCATGGCTTTGTCATCGTCGCCTGCCGTTTGGATGGCCTACGCGTACAGCTGGAGGAACTCCTCAGGGTCCGCAAGATCATCGTACCGCAGGGGCAGCGCTGGCCAGAACTTCATGGGCCACCGCACCGGGCGCAAGCCGGGAGTGAAGGCCGGGCAGCCGCAGCGCTCCCGTAGGCTTCGAGCGGCCAGACCCGCGGGGCAGCGTCCGCCATGGAAACGGCGAGGCGAGGGCAGAGCGTGGTCGATGAAGAGGCGGAGCTTCAACACGCCCCTACCTGGCGTGCCAAATGTCGGATTCAGGGATCTGCGGACCCAAGAAGGTTCGAACTCTGGGGCGTGTGCGAAGATCTCAACCAACCCAAGTCTCGAGCTCGCCGCCCTACAGCCTAGCCTCACCGAACTTCACGCGAGTGGGGAAGAAGATGAACATGGCAGTTTACCCAGGTTCGGGCCACCTTGCGATGTAAAACCCTACTCCTGCTTTGTGGTGGATTGGCCTCACGAGGAGGCTAAGAATGAACTAGTACAGTGGTTTGAGCAGCCTCGCAAGGGCTCTGGTGGTGATGGTGGAATGGATCTGATCCCGGGTCCATTTTCCTCTCTTCGGTGGTGGCTAACCTATATTTATAGTGGCCTTGGTCCTCTTCCCTCAAAACTTAGGAGGGAAGGGATCCCACAACGGCCAATTTGAAAGGGGACAAGAAGTACATCTAATCCTGACGAAAGGTGGTCTTCGCCTGCAAAACTTCTGGTCGTGATGCAGCGGTGGGCTCGGTGATGACATCCATCCAGCCGAGCTCGTGGTCTTGGTCTTGTTGCACCGGAATGGAAACCTTTGGGTGGCTCCTCGGGAAACTTCGCCTGTCCTTGCTTCCTTAGCAGCGAAAGGGAAACTGCCTCCTCTGCGCCCGCTGGCGCCCGCCTGGCCTTGGTCATCATGGCTCATGTCATCGTAGTTTCGTGAGGCTGGGTACCTGCATAGAAATATCCACTCCTCGGGAGGCAACTTGGGGAGGCCATTCCTTTGGAGGTCTTGGTGTTGTCCGCCTCGCGAGGCCGGGGGACCTCGCGAGGGTCTTGTCTTGGAGTTGTTGCCGCTGGGTCGTACCAGGCCATCGAGGGAGCCACGCCGTGGGCCGTAGGCAGGCAGGTCTAGGTACGCCGACAAGGCCCCAGCCTGAATCTTCGATGTAGAGCTTGCCACGGTGGCGCTTGGTCATGCAGCTGATCGCATATCCCTCAATCCCTGGGAGAGCTCCCTCCAAGAATTCAACACCACCGAGCGGTAGCCCCACGATTGGGCCAACTTTCATGGTTTTGTCACGGTAGATGTCCTCGAGAAAGGACTTAGTCATGAGGCCATCGCAGCTAGGTAGTAGCTTGAACGGGGTTGATCGGAATCGAGAGACACGGGTTTACCCAGGTTTGGCCCCTCCCGGTGGAGGTAATAGCCTACTTCCTGCTTGATTGATTATTGCTTGGGATCTCGATTACAAGGGTGTGACTTGGCTAACCTAGTACTCGAGAGCTTGTAACTTAGTCTACTCTCCCTTAGGGGCTCCCCGTTATATATAGGTTGAGGCCCTAGGGTTACAACAGAATCTGGGTCGTACTGTGACCTGTGTCCTAATCTATTTCCTGCTTATCTTGTCCTTCAAGAAATCTTACCGTTGTGCTAAAATCCGACCATTGGAACCTGTCATTCGGCCATTGGCTGAGCCCGATGTCTAATTTGGTCATTTCCCATCAGGGAAGGCTGCGGCTATAAATAGCCACCCCGCTCCAACGTTGTCCGTTGGCTGCTCCGCTTAAGATTTCTGAGAAGATTGATTTGAGCAACCCCTCTCCGAGTGATTTGAGTTTAAGATCCACCGAGAGAAAAATCAAGAGCCCAAACTTAGATGGCGGTTTAGCATCACAGTAGTTCTGAGTGAGAGTTCTTGTACCTATTACTCTTGAGAGTTGCGCACTCTCTAGACGGATAGGTTTCGACTTTGAGTGATGAAGAGTTGTTGTCTTCACTGAGCCTGATCTTCAGCAACCAAGAGTGATTGTGGTTCGTGAAGGTTGATCGAAGGTTTGGAGATCGCCGACAAGGATCTACCATGAGTGAAATCAACCTGAGTCTGATCAGCTCTGCGTTGAAGGAGAATAGGGTGAAGAGAGTTTATCTTCCGTGTTAAGTCACATCCCCTCCAACCAGATGTAGCCCTTTGGCAGAAGGGTGAACTGGTCTACCAAATCTCTCTGTCGCCATCGAGCACCACTGGTTATTTCTATTCTACTGCATTTCCTTCAGTAGTTCTTATTCATGCTCTGTGCCAATAGATTTCTTGATCAGTCAGTACTGTTATCATCATACCATGTGTCTGTATTCTTCCCTGTTCTTCGTCATCACTTGCATTTATTCGTTACCATCCTGTACCTCTGTTTTACTTGTGAAATCTGTGATTAGCAATTTATTCAGCCTCTATCATGTTGTGTCTTATCCTGTTACATCTGTTTGCTTGTTGCATAACCCTCATTGTTGTTAAACCTATGATCTATCAATCTCGTACTGTTGTCAATGCTTTTCTCAAAGAATATGCTTCTAACGAAGAAGATTGATTCAGCATATTTCTTTCGACACTCTATTTCGCTGCTGTGATTGGGTTAAGTTTCAAAGCTTTCGAAAGAAATTTTGAATCTCCCATTCACACCCCCCTCTGGTCGATATACTCTCGGTCCTAACAATTGGTATCAGAGCAGGTACTCCCTGTCTTTGTTTATTAAAGGTATAACATCCTTGGAGTTTTGAGTATGTCGTTCGCAGGTAGATCCTCGCACTCTGAAAGGTTTCCCATCTTCGATGGAAATGACTATCTGTACTGGAAGGAACGAATGAGAATCAGAATTCAAGCTGTCAACTATGATCTGTGGCAGATTATGGAAGATGGCTACACCATTCAGCAACAAAATGATCTAACTTCCGATGATAAAGAAAATCTACAGTTGGATGCGCAAGCAAAAGATATCATCTCTGGTAGTCTGTCAAAAGACATTTTCCTTCGGTTCCATAGGCTCAACACAGCAAAGCAAATTTGGGATGCTCTCAACAGTGCCCATGAATAATTTGTCACTCGATCAGATCCTCACACTAAAATGCTTCGAGCTATGTTCACTGGATTTAGAAGCCTTAGAAAAGAAAGTGTCATGGAACTCACTGACCGATTGACAAACATTGTCGAAAGATTACATCAGCGAGGAGTAACTGATATCACCGATAGAGATGTAGTCAACAAGCTTCTGAGTGCACTTGATGAATCCTTCGATCCCATTGTGTCTAAAATCAAACAAAGACCTGACTATGAAGAGCTTCACTATGTCGAGGTCATGACACTGCTGTCCATTCACGAAGAAAAGATGGAGCTGGAAAATGCTAATCAAGAATCTTCTTCGGAAGGTGAAGGAGAAATTCTCTCACACTATGGCAGTTCAGAAGAACAAGATGATGTCGAGAATCAACACACCATCACCAGAGAACTAGAGATGCTCACTCAAAGGCTAACTGATCTAAAAAGGTACAATCTCTATCTCACAAAAAATGATGAGCCTGAATCATCTAGAAGAAGATTGCCCCCAAAAGATATTAAGTGCTTCAAGTGCAAGTTATAGGGCCATGTCATCGCTGATAGCCCTGGTTGGGAAGGAAAACCTAGTAGCAGATGGAAATACCTTCACTGCAGTGGTTTTACTCGAATGGATCGTCATACTAAGCTCTCGAAGGAAATTGCTACTTTATCATCTTCTTCGATGAGACCAGTCACTGACGTTAAAGCCAGAGCAGTCATCGAATCAAATATGAAGAGGATGTCACGGCTAAACAGAGCATATGCGGATTTGACAGTGGACTCTGAAGAAGAAGCCACGGACACTGAATGAGATGACGAATAATTCTACAAAAGGATTGGTAGAAGTAATGCATATGTTGCCATTGAATCATCAAAGAAATTCAGCGAATTAGATACTGATGATGATGCTTCAAGTAGTGATGATTCAAGAATTGATGAACAAGTCGCTCTCTGTCTCGTGGCAAAATCATCAAAGGATCAGGTATCATCAAAACACCTAAGATCCATGAATGAATATTCACCTGAATACATTTCATATGCCAAGTTGGTGAAAATTGCTAAATCTCAACATGATGAACTTGAAATGCTTGAGAGAAATCTCAGGAAGACCGAAGGATTACTGGTCGAAGAGATGGAGAAAAATCAGAAGTTGGTCGAAGAGCAGGATGCTTTTTCATCAACTATTGATGATCTTACCACTCGATATGATTCACTTATAATCGACTACGAGGTTTATCAAATGAACTCCTTCATAGGAATCAAGAACTTGTGTCACTGAAAGAGTCTCATAATGAGCTGGTTTTAGAGAAAGCTTCTCTCTTCGCCGAGCAATCTATTCAAATTCTTGATGGTTTTGTGCCCCCGTGCTTAAAATGCCTAAAACGTAGCAATGCTGAATCTAATGTTGAAACTTCTAATGATGCCAAAGAGAATATTGCTACTACTGAAGTTGGTACCACTACTGATCCCTCTTCCGAGGATTTTGCTGCTATTACTGAAGAAAATTGCAGGTTAAAGGGCACTAAAGAAAATTGCAGGTTAAAGGGCTTACTTGAGACTAGAATGCTAAGGAGTCTAAAAGGGCATCAAACCTTATGTGATGTGCTCAAGAAGTCCATTCTTCACAAAAATCCTCAGAAGGAAGGATTAGGTTTCAAAAAGAAAGTTAATGTGGATGGATCCTATTGGACTCCCGAACAATATCCTCGAATGACTTGGGTTCGTGCAAAGAGTAAAACTCTCGAACCTGAAACTTTAACTGGTTATCTTTCGCCCACTTCTGTTGATATTGATGAGTCAAATGACTCAAATTACAAACTTTTCAAGCAACAGAATGGTAAGGTTTTCGCTCGATATGTTGGAACTAACTGCAGGGCAGGTTCACCCAAGAAGCAAATTTGGGTAAATAAGTGCACCATTGCAAATTTAGCTGTTACTGCTAACCTGACTTTGCAGGATAATCATCGACGAGGAAATGGTTATCATTCCAAGTCTACTCAAATATCATTCTCGAATGATTATCACCCTATACTACGTCAGAAGGAGTACTTGCGTACATCCTCAAATCATTACACTCATGTATCAGGAAACAACTTCAATGCCTATTCATATGATTATCATAATGCACAGGTGTCTCGCAGGACTCACCGAAGAAATATTCCAAGCAAGGCAAAGTAGATGAGATCCTCACCTCCCACACAAGTGTGGGTAGTGAAGAAGAACTAATCACCTCTTGCAGGAAACCCTCTTAGGGATATCTCATGTTTATCTCAAGCCCTGAGATCAATTATTGTTGGTGCTTCTCTTTGTGAGTTTTCTCTCGAAGTGTTTGTGTTCTTTTTTGATAGTTTTGTGCTTCGAGTCTATTCTCTTTCTGGTTTGTTCTTGTGTCTTTGTTTCATAAACATGCAAATTGATCTGAAGAAGATTTCTTTCCTATGTCCTTGGTCGCGAATCAAATCAACTTCTATATTTCATCTATTTTGGCGCTTGCGCTTCCTCAAACCTTTCGACATCCAGTTCAGTTACCGTGATTTCCGCAGGAAATGGCTGACAAGTGCCCACGATCTCTTGATCGTGATCCCGTCCGTTGAATGTGGAACATCCCGAGTTTTTCGTTCGTAGATATCGGAGTGGGTGGTTTGTCCCTCGGGCTATATAAACCCCCTCTTTGGGTCTCTTCTTCCTCAGTTCTTTCCCTGTTTTGCCTCAAACCCTCCTCTCACTCTACGTCCGAGCTCGAGCTCGAAGCAGCGTCGACATCAAGCCTCGCCGTGCAACTCCGGTAGAGCTCCGTCACCGTTGGTCGTGCCAGTGCGGTAACTCTTCTGTCCCGTACTGTCATAGTCGATCTGTCTCGCCAAGTTAGGGCATTCAGATCTAGAACTTGCTCTATTCCCTTCCTGTTCTAGGGCAGTTCATCCCATCGCCTTTTATCCTGTGTTATTTTCTTGCAGTAGATCTTTAGGATTCACTAAGACTTGATGTGTATGGTTTGTAGTTGTTCCTCGTACTAGTCTCTTGAATCTAGGGTTCACTGTGTATACATCGAAAGATTAGAGGAACGGTTATGTTGTCTTATGGCATATTGCAATTCTCTTGATGATATCTTGCAAGTGTATATCTTGGATCCCATGCTTCTTCCGAAAATTTATCTGTTTTGAGTTAAAATCCTTCTATGCATGTTTGTGACTTCTTCCTGTGTTTTCTTTCGTATTTGTGTTTTTCTCTCATGAGTGGTCATGGCAAATAGTTTGGATGAGCATTCTGGGTCCGAAGAAGAAATTCCTCAGCAGCCACGTGTGGCTGACATAGCAAAGGTGGTTGAAAGGAAATCTGCTAAGCCACCGAAAGCACCGAAAAAGAAGGTCGAATCAGAATCTGCTGAAGAAGATGATGATGTTCCCTCAGCTCAAAGTCAGCCAGAGGATGAGCTAGTCACAGACTCCAAAACCATCTGATGGAAATCCCAAAAAGGGTGGCCGCTGAAGAGAAAGGAATACTGCGGCTGAGATGTCTGATCAGGAAACATACAAGACTCCACCTGGAGTAGTAACTGCTCAAGAGAGGAACAACAGACTACAAAAGATTCGCCGTCATTGGGTGAAGAAATGGTTTAATTATGAAAACATCTAAAGGAAATACCAGATCCTGTTTGCATTCACTCCACCCTGGAATGACTGCATTGCAGAAGGCTGCCTTGGCCAGGACGATGAAAAAGTAAGGCCAGCACCGCCTCCCAACGGTCATGTTGATTCCTTGAAAACCATAGCTGATTTTCGCGAAGAGGTTGCAAAGAGGGAAAAGGCCAAGGCCAAGCATGAGGCAAGACTCGCGAAGAAAAATCAAGTGGAATAGCGAAATGTTGAATTGACTCAATAGGATGTGCTAGAGAAGAAGGAAAGGGCATCTGCCCAAAAAGAAAATAAGAAGAGGAAATATGTTTCCCCTCGAGCTCCGAAAAAGAAGTCGGTTGCAAGTAAATCTAGAAAGGTTGCACCTACCTCGTCTGATGAAGATTCTTCTGATGACATTGCTGGCGAAGAAATTCCAATGTATGATCAAAAGGCATTGCTTGATAAGCCATACCAAACTCCATTTCCAGCAAAGATTTCACCACCAGTGAGATCCTCACCAAGGCTTGCTCCCATCCCCTCAGATAAATCTTCGGGTTTTGCTGTCCCAGTGGCAAAGAGAAAGTTGATCACTGATGAAAAAGTTGCTGCTCCTGCCAAGAAGGCGAAGAAAATCATTCCTGCTACCACAGAGGAATATGATTTTGATCTTATATTTGACATCATTGAAGGTGCCTCCTATGATGCTAATCCAGCTGAGCTGAGTAGTTTGGTGTCTGCCTGAAGATGTTACTAAGATGGTAGCAAAGCACTTCTCTGAGCTGAGAGAAATCACCAAAGAACTCAATCAAGTTGTCGATGATAAGAAGCTTCTTGAGAAAATGAGAAGGGAAGCTAAATCGGATTCTGAAAGAAAAGATGTGAACAAGGCAATTCTCAAGATCACCAAAGCCCTCACTACCATGAGAAATAATAAGATTGACTGGCACTCCAAGATAAAGATGGATATCTCCCAACTCTGTGATCGAAGGAATGATGAGCTGAAGCGTCAAGTAGATCTTGCTCGACGTAGAGAAAGAGAAGAAAAACATCAAAGAGCTCAGGCTAGAGCCAATAAGCCGAAAGAGATTAAGGATCGTTGTATCCAATCTGTGACTTCTGACGCACCCGTTGATACAAGTGTCCCACTGCAACAGATTCCACCATCCCCTCATCCCGAGGAAGTTACTGAACAACGGTCTGTGCCTGCGACAGTTATCATTCCTACCCCAGTCGAACAAGAAGCTGATGTTGTGGACATGTATCTTGTCAATCCTGATGAAGTGAACGTTGTGCCCAAGCAAAATGCTGCCGAAGAAAAGATTGACGAAGGAATTGAGATGGAAAAGGCAACTTCATCGCCTTTGAAGGAAACACAAGCTGAACCCTCTGGATCCACCAAGGAGGGTGAGAAGGTTGAGGGGGAGCTAATCGCTTCCCAAAGTAATATCCCTACGGTCTCCTCATCTGGTGCTCCTACTCTGACGGAGGTTGACCCTGCTCCTGGCTCTTTGGCTTCACAGCCAGAGCAGGAAGAGAAGAAATTTGAAGAGCCCATGGCTCCCGAAGAGAAAGGACAAGACGTTGTACCACCAGTGTTGCCTCAGCAGACTGTAGGAGATCAAGTTGTGACTCAAGAGACTAAAAAGGTTGTTGTGCCACCCACAGTTGAGACCTCACCAAAAGAAATGGCCCTAGTGCATGAATTTGAGAAAGCCGTTGAAGGAGTTCCAGCGAAGAAAAATGATGGTCAGTCTAGTGATTCTATGCCATCTGCCTCAGAAAAGGTGTCAAAGCCTCTTACTCGATTGAAGACCACTAATGAGAATGCTCCAGCCTCTGAAGGAGTACAATCGATGGAAATTAGCGAGGAAGAACTCAAGAAAAATCCTAAAGAGTCATTCCCGCTATTTTCAGCTGATTATGGCCCCAATGGCCCCGCATTCAATGAACAGCTTCATTCATCGAAGCTTGCATTCTTTGGGGTCAGTCCATACGAAGGAGAAAGGACATCTTTGTCATCGAGGTTCTAGACAGAAGAACAAGCAATCTATTATGCTTGGATTTTGTTTGGCAAGAACAGGATTTTCAATCATAAGATGTTGAACTTCACCAAGCTCGAAGGAATGCCCTGCTTCCACAATACACTTGATCATATTGAACATGCTCTTTTTAAGGGATTCATGCGTTTCAATCATGGCTGGAACAAGGAAGTTATTCTTCAGTTCTATGCCACGCTGTACATCACAGGAGAATTGGGAAATACTTCAACATGGATGCTTGAATGGATGACTGGCAGGTAGAGAACTAAATGTACAGCAGATCATTTTTTGGCCCTGGTAAATTTGCCTCAATGTGAATTTGAGACTGACAGAGAATACAGATTGCATTTCTGGGAAGTATCTGAAGCACAACTCCATGTCTTGATGGATCCCACCATGGTGGGCGACGAATGCATTGATGTTGATCCGAAGAAGTTGGCCTATCACAACAAAGTGTTATTCCACATTCTGTGCAATACCATCACGCCAACAAACTGGCCCAACTCCATCAAAGGCATCATAGGAAATGCTCTTGTAGCAATATCTCAGGGAATCAAAGTTTGACATTCCTGATCTTTTCATTTGGAACCTGGCATGTGCTGCAGATAGCCCTCAATTGCTGAAACCGTATGCTCCATGGATTATGTTCGCCATTGAGCAGCTCACAAATGAGAAATTCTTCTGGGCTTACGAGCCAAAAGTATTCATGCCACCTGTTCATGACACTCTGCGCATTGTGAAGGATAACAGAAAGGGGAAGGAACCGGGTGATGCTGCTGCAAACGCTTCTGCATCTGAAAATGCACCGAAGGTCAAGGAAGCTAGGATTGAAATCCCTCGCGAAGAAAATCCATCAATCTATGAGATTTGTATTCGCACGCAGCAGACTTTGGAAAGACACATCAAGATGGATAGAAAAGAAAAGGTGGAATTGATGGCTGAGTTGAATCCAATTCATAATCACACTCACCAAATTCTTCTGCATGAGAAGGATGCAAGAAAGCGATCATGGACCTTGCTGCGGAAGCATTACTCTCGCAAGGATCTAGCCAAGAAGGGCCTCTTCAAGGAGTATGATCATCTGGACTTGCTTGAAGTACCGCGTATCCGAAGACAAACTCAAGTGCTCCCACAGCGTTCAACTTCAACAGATCTGCTGTTTGTCAATCACGATGATGAAATTGCAGATACAGCATGTACTCGTATCTACAAGCCTGATGTCCATCCTTCCAAGGCCAAGGCTGCCACTCCTGCTTCTGCCTCGACCATTCCGCATTCTTCTGACTCTGACTCTACGAGTGGTTTCAATTCTGATTCAGAAGATTCTCCCACGGAGTAATTCCGCGAATGTCTTCTCTTTCCTTTTTGACACATGTTGACAAAAAGGGGGAGAATTACATCGAGTGATAGTTTATCAGGGTTTGCAGGGTGTGTGTTTTTATTTTGCCATTTGGTTTTCCCTCAAACAATTTGCTTCAAGAACTTTATCGCACCGCATGTGGTGCTGAAACACTCAATCATCATGTAACATTAATAACCCCCGCCTGCAATATCATTTGCTTTGCACAATGTGTCTGCAGGTACCTTTAAATGTGTTTGTGCTGTGAATACTTATCACAGACAATTATCTATCTTACAGGGACACATAACTGCTCCTCGAAGAAGAACAGAGGGACACATACTAAATGATCTATAACTATTGTGGTTGGATATGCTCTTATTGCTATCTCTCATTATCTAACCTTGTAGGAAGTTAAAGTCAGCCTATGCACAAAGTGCCTTATTGAAGGCTATCTATATGACTGACAAAGTGTTTTTCCTCGCAGATATCATTTGCGTCATCCATATTGTAGGAAAATCACCTTCAAAGCATATCCACTCTGAGCAACGTATTATCATCCATTCCTGCTCTGATCTTATCGAATGCCTAACATGCAGGACAACTACATCTCGTGTGGATTCAAATTGTGTTATGAAAAAACCTTCATGACTTATCCTTGTCACAAATCTCTCAACGCTTGTTTCACATCTAACCCTTGTCGTAGTTTTTGTGACAAGAACTACCTCAGACACCGTCGAGTGCATTGAAAGACCTCAAGTGTATGATTTGCGGTCAATGACACTCATACGAAGAAAAATATTATTTTCCCCTTGATCCTTCATGAACCAAAGCATATCTTTAGGGGGGGAATATTTTATCTTCGTAATTATCTCTCGTCTTTTCATTATTCTTCGCATTACATTTCATTCCTTATCTATCATTTGATGTGATCTGTTTTGTCAACAATCATCCAAAAAGGGGGAGATTGTTGGTGCAATATCTGTCTACCTTGTGTTTTGGAGATTGTTGACAGAAACAAGTATGGACTAATTTGTTTGCTAGTGCATCCAGAGAGAAAAAGTCCATACACAACCAAAGAATATGTTGTCTCCGGTGCTGAGTTCGAGGAACTTCACCAAAGTACATCTGTGTTGCAGAGAAGAACGAGCTATATGTGTTGAAGTGATAGAGTTGAGAAGATTGATGAGAAGAAAACGTCCCCTTGAAAGTTTACTGCTGAAGCGAAGCTTTTGATTCGGTACTGTCGTCCGAAGAAAATTGACTACAGTGATGGAAATCAAAGACTAAGTGAAGATGTAGCATTCATCTAGTTGTTCTTCTTTCATTCTTTTGAGTCATAGGACCTCCGTACTATTAAGAGGGGTATAGGTTCTCGATGCTTAGATCCGCTGTGATGCTTAGCCAAAACCTATGAAAGTTGCGAGAGAAATCTCTTTGAGCTCCGAGCAAATACTTGCCAACAAGAGACCATGATCTTGTTCGCTGCTAGAGTTTGCCTCGGACCGAGGAGTTAGCATCTCTTGCTCCGCAAGAAATGTTACCGTTGTGCTCAAATCCGACCGTTGGAATTGTGTCATTCGGCCATTGGCTGAGAAAATAACCTCATGTCTAATTTGGTCATTTCCCATCAGGGAAGGCTGCGGCTATAAATAGCCACCCCGCTCCAACGTTGTCCGTTGGCTGCTCTGCTTAAGATTTCTGAGAAGATTGATTTGAGCAACCCCTCTCCGAGTGATTTGAGTTTAAGATTCACCGAGAGAAAAATCAAGAGCCCAAACATAGACAGTGGTTTAGCATCACAGTAGTTCTGAGTGAGAGTTCTTGTACCTATTACTCTTGAGAGCTGCGCACTCTCTAGATGGATAGGTTTCGGCTTCGAGTGATGAAGAGTTGTTGTCTTCACCGAGCCTGATCTTCAGCAACCAAGAGTGATTGTGGTTCACGAAGGTCGACCTAAGGTTTGGAGATTGCCGACAAGGATCTACCACGAGTGAAATCAACCTGAGTCTGATCAGCTCTGCGTTGAAGGAGAATGGGGTGAAGAGATTTTATCTTCTATGTTAAGTCACAGTCCCTCCAACCAGACATAGCCCTTTGGCAGAAGGATGAACTGGTCTACCAAATCTCTTTGTCGCCATCGAGCACCACTGGTTATTTCTATTCAACTGCATTTCCTTCAGTAGTTCTTATTCGTGCTCTGTGTCGATAGATGTCTTGATCAGTCAGTATTATTATCATCATACCGTGTGTCTGTATTCTTCCCTGTTCTTCATCATCACTTGCATTTATTCGTTACCATCCTGTACCTCTGTTTTACTTGTGAAATCTATGAGTAGCAATTTATTCAGTCTCTGTCATGTTGTGTCTTATCCTGTTACATCTGTTTGCTTGTTTCATAACCCTCATTGTTGTTAAACCTGTGATCTATCAAGCTCGTACTATTGTCAATGCTTTTCTCGAAGAATATGCTTCTGACAAAGAAGATTGATTCAGCGTATTTCCTTCGACACTCTATTCCGCTGCTGTGATTGGGTTAAGTTTCAAAGTTTTCGAAAGAAAATTTGAATCTCCAATTCACCCCCCCCCCTCTGGTCGATATACTCTCGGTCCTTACACACTTCCTATTCCGTATCACCCATGGGAAGACATTAGTATGGATTTTGTGCTTGGGTTGCCTAGAACACAAAATGGCAAATATTCCGTATTCGTTGTTGTGGATTGTTTCTCTAAGATGGCACATTTTATCCCATGCAACAAGATAGACTATGCTTCACATGTTGCAAATCTTTTTTGTAGGGAAATCTTGAGGTTGTATGGAGTGCCCAAGACGATCGTGTCGAACCGCGACATCAAGTTCCTAAGCTACTTTTGGAAGACAATATGCGCCAAGCTCAGAATCAACAACTATTCTCTTCGGCATATCACCCACAAACCGACGGCCAAACGGAAGTCACCAACCGGACACTATCTACGCTCCTCCGTGTGTTGATCAAGAAAAACATCAAGGAGTGGGATGAATGTTGTCCATCATCGAGTACGCCTACAATCAAGCATGGCACTCTACAACCGGCAAATCCCCCTTCGAGATCATCTACGGCTTCAACCCGTTGTCGCCATTGGACATCCTCCCGCTACCACTACAAGAACGAACGAACATGGACGCGAGCGCAAGGGAAAGTTACCTCAAGAATATGCATGAAGATACAAGGCACACGATTGAACGCCAAGTACATTGCCTCGCCACCAAGCTAAACATCAATAAGCACCCCATGGTGTTCAACACCGGAGATCTTTTGTGGCCACACCTTCGCAAAGACCGTTTCCCCACCGAGCGCAAGTCCAAGCTTCTACCTCGCGCTAATGGACCATTCAAGGTGCTAGCACGCTACAATGACAACGCCTACAAGATCGACATCCCATGCGACAAGTACAACGTGAGCGACATCTTCAACATCAAGGACCTATCTCCCTTCCATGGCGATGAAGTTATCGATCCGAGAATGGATCTTTCCCAACAGGCGGGAGATGATGCGGAGCATCCTTCAGTCATCCCGCCCATGGACACCACACTGATTCGTCAAGCACCAAGTGGACCGATGACAAGAGCCTGTGCAAGAGCTATCAAACCGAGGTTAACTCTTTCCTTGTTGAACTTCCCTTAGACCCACTTGAGACATGAATACTGGCTCAAATGGAGACACTTTTTGTGCTTAGGTACCTAGGAATCAGCCAAGGAGAAGGAAAGGAGCTTGAGGGACCCTAAGAACATGGAGAGGATTTGTGCTCAGCCCAAAAATACCGGTACAACCTGTCTACTACCGGTTCACTACCGCTCCAACTACCGCTCCACCTAGAAAACCTACTGTTTTTGAGCGGTTTAAGGCCGATACCACCCCGGTTTTTCCTACAGCCGCAGCTCGACCGGTACAACCGGTCCTCCTACCGGTACTACCGGTCTCCACTTCAGCACACGCCTCCAGGAAAGTAGTACAACCGCTCCCAGTGGTACAACCGCCTAGGTGATCAGTACAACCGGCCTGTCTGTGCGCAAAGAAAGGGGCCTCAACCCATGTATCCCCAACTTACCCCTTGGACTATAAGTACTCATCTCCTAGCTCCGAATTAGGGTTAGCAAAGTATTTGAGATTACTAGAAAGAGCTTTGCTCCTTGTACCTCCATCTTGGGGATCAAGACCTCTCAAGGGAGAAGGATCCCCATCACAGGATCGTCAAGACATCCTAAGGGAGAAGCATCTCTCTAGATCATGAATATCTCATCTCCTTTGGATTCGAGAAGAACCTTACCTTTGTGCTATTTTCCCTTGATTGTTCATGTTATACTTGTGGATCTAATGTATGCTATCTAGTGGATGTGTGATTTATGTTCTGTTGAGTGGTTCCTCTTATTGTTCTTGTTGTTCTTCCTTTTATTCCTCCAAGTGTGAAACGATCATCAATTAGGGTTCCACCCTACAACACACCTAGTCGTGTCTCTCTGTTAAAAGATCATCAATTAGGGTTCCACCCAACAACACAGCTAGTCGTGTCTCTCTGTCAAAAGACCATCAATTAGGGTTTCACCCTACAACACACCTAGTGGTTGTCTCTCGAAAAAAGAAAAACCCTATTTTTTCGTGAGAGGCACGGGTTTACTTTGTTGGGAAACGTTGCATGGAAAACAAAAAAAAATCTACGCACACACAAGATCTATCCATGGAGATGCATAGCTACGAGAGGGGGAGAGCATCTACATACCCTTGTAGATCGCTAAGCGGAAGCATTTATCAACGCAGTTGATGTAGTTGTACACCTTCATGATTCGTTCCGATAAAGCATCGAACGTACGGCACCTCCGCGTTTAGCACACGTTTAGCTCGATGACGTTCTCGCCTTCTTGATCCAGCAAGAGGGGCAAAGTAGTAGATGAGTTCCGGCAGCACAACGGCGCCATGACGGTGGTGGTGAAACTATTTCCGCAGGGCTTCACCAAGCACAACAGATTTAGAGCGGAGGATAAACTAGAGGGAGAGGGGGCACCGGCACACGGCTTGGTGAATCGTGGTGTGTGGCGCCCCCTCCCCTCCTCTCATATATATAGGGGGAGGGGGAGGCATCCTAGGGCATGCCCCCAAGGGTGGCCGGCAGCTACCCTAGGGCGCCTACCAAGGCGCCCTCCCCCCCCCCCCGGTCCATACTTGGCGCGTGGGGGAAGGAAAGGGGGGCCGACGGCTCCTAGGGCACCTCCCCTTCCTTCTTCCTTGCATGGAGAAAGGCAGGAGGGGGCCGGCCCCTCCTTCCTTCCTAGGGCCGGCGGCCAGGAGGTGGGGCGCGCCAGCCCCCTTGTGGGCTGGTGTGCTCCCCTCCTTTTGGCCTGTTAGGCCCAACAACTCCCAGTGGCCTTCCGGAACCCCTTCCGGTGATCCGATAATTATCCGACATATTCCGGAACCCTTCCGAAGACCGAATACTATCATCCTATATATTAATCTTTACCTCTGGACCATTCCGGAGCTCCTCGTCATGTCCGTGATCTCATCCGGGACTCCGAACAACATTCGGTCACCAACATACATAACTCATATAGTATTATATCGTCAATGAACGTTAAGCTTGCGGACCCTACGGGTTCGAGAATGATGTAGACATGACCGAGACGCTTCTCCAGTCAATAACCAATAGCGGGACCCGGAAGCCCATATTGGTTCCTACATATTCTATGAAGATCTTTATCGGTCGAACCTTTATGACAACATACGTAGTTCCCTTTGTTCGTCGGTATGTTACTTGCTTGAGATTCGATCGTCGGTATCTCCATACCCAGTTCAATATCGTTACCAGCAAGTCTCTTTACTCATTCTGTAATACATCATCTTGTAACTAACTCCTTAGTCACTTTGCTTGCAAGCTTCTTGTGATGTTGTATTACCGAGAGGGCCCAGAGATACCTCTCCGTCATACGGAGTGACAAATCCCAATCTCGATTCATGCCAACTCAACAGACACCTTCGGAGATACCTGTAGAGCAACTTTATGATCACCCAGTTACGAAGTGACATTTGATACACACAAGGCATTCCTCCGGAGTCCGGGAGTTGCATGATCTCATGGTCGAAGGAACATGTATTTGACATTAAGAAAGCAGTAGCAATAAACTGAACGATCATATGCTTTGCTAACGGATGGGTCTTGTCCATCACATCATTCTCCTAATGACTTGATCCCGTTATCAAACGACAACTCATGTCTATGGTCAGGAAACCTTAACCATCTTTTGATCAACGAGCTAGTCTAGTAGAGACTTACTAGGGACTTGGTATTTTTTTTTATGTATTCACACATGTATTTAAGTTTCTGATCAATATAATTATAGCATGAATAATAAACCTTTATCATGATTAAGGAAATATAATAATAACCACTTTATTATTGCCTCTAGGGCATATTTTCAATAGTCTCCCACTTGCACTAGAGTCAATAATCTAGATTACATAGTAACGAATCTAACACCCATGGAATCTTGGTGCTGATCATGTTTTGCCCGCGGAAGAGGTTTAGTCAATGGGTCTGCCACATTCAGATCTGTATGTACTTTGCAAATTTCTATGTCTCCATCCTTGACATAATCATGAATGGAGTTGAAGCGTCGCTTGATGTGTTTGGTTCTCTTGTGAAACCTGGGCTCCTTGGCTATGGTAATTGCTCCAGTGTTGTCCTAAAAGATTTTCATTGGACCCGATGCACTAGGTATTACACCCAGATCGGATATGAACTCCTTCATCCAGACTCCTTCATGCGCTGCTTCCGAAGCAGCTATGTACTCCGCTTCACATGTAGATCCCGCCACGACACTCTGCTTGGAACTGCACCAACTGACAGCTCCACCATTCAATATAAATACGTATCCGGTTTGCGACTTAGAGTCATCCGAATCTATGTCAAAGCTAGCATCGACGTAACCCTTTACAAAGAGCTCTTCGTCACCTCCATAAACGAGAAACATATCCTTGGTCCTTTTCAGGTACTTAAGGATATTCTTGACCGTTGTCTAGTGATCCACTCCTGGATTACTTTGGTACCTCCCCGCCAAACTTATGGCAAGGCACACATCAGGTCTGGTACACAGCATGGCATACATTATAGAACCTATGGCTGAGGCATAGGGAATAACTTTCATTCTCTCTCTATCTTCTGCCGTGGTCGGACTTTGAGTCTTACTCAATTTCGCACCTTGCAACACAGGCAAGAACCCTTTCTTTGACTGGTCCATTTTGAACTTCTTCAGAACTTTGTCAAGGTATGTGCTTTGTGGAAGTCCTATTAAGCGTCTCGATCTATCCCTATAGATCTTGATGTCCAATATGTAAGCAGCTTCACTGAGGTCTTTGATTGAAAAAATCTTATTCAAATATCCTTTTATGCTATCCAAAAATTCTATATCATTTCCAATCAGCAATATGTCATCCACATATAATATCAGAAATGCTACAGAGCTCCCACTCACTTTCTTGTAAATACAGGCTTCACCGTAAGTCTGCATAAAAACAAATGCTTTGATCACCTCATCAAAGCATATATTCCAACTCCGAGATGCTTGCACCAGTCCATAGATGGATCGCTGGAGCTTGCACACTTTGTTAGCACCCTTAGGATCGACAAAACCTTCTGGTTGCATCATATACAACTCTTCTTTAAGAAACCTATTAAGGAATGCAGTTTTGACGTCCATTTGCCAGATTTCATAATCATAAAATACGGCAATTGCTAACATGATTCTGACAGACTTAAGCATTGCTACAGGTGAGAAAGTCTCATCGTAGTCAACCCCTTGAACTTGTCGAAAACCTTTTGCGACAAGTCAAGCTTTGTAGACAGTGATATTACCATCAGCGTCCGTCTTCCTCTTGAAGATCCATTTATTCTCAATGGCTTGCCGATCATCAAGCAAGTCCAACAAAGTCCATACTTTGTTCTCATACATGGATCCTATCTCAGATTTCATGGCCTCAAGCCATTTGTCAGAATCTGGGATCATCATAGCTTCTTCATAGTTTGTAGGTTCATCGTTGTCTAACAACATGACTTCCAGGACAGGATTACTATACTACTCTGGTGCGGTACGTGTTCTGGTCGACCTACGAGGTCAGTGGTAACTTGATATTAAGTTTCAGATCATCATTGCTTCCTCTCTGGTTGGTGTAGGCATCACGGGAACGGTTTTCTCTGATGTGCTACTTTCCAATTTGAGAGAAGGTACAACTACCTCATCAAGTTCTACGTTCCTCCCACTCACTTCCTTCAAGAGAAACTCCTTCTCTAGAAATGACCCATTCTTAGCAACGAAGATCTTGCCTTCGGATCTGTGGTAGAAGGTATACCCAATAGTTTCTTTAGGGTATCCTATGAAGACGCACTTCTCCGCTTTGGGTTCGAGCTTATCAGGCTGAAGCCTTTTGACATAAGCATCGCATCCCCAAACTTTAAGAAACAACAGCTTAGGTTTCTTGCCAAACCATAGTTCATACGGTGTCATCTCAATGGATTTAGACAGTGCCCTATTTAATGTGAATGCTGCTGTCTCTAATGCAACCCAAAACGATAGCGACAAATCGGTAAGAGACATCATAGAATACACCATATCTAATAAAGTACGGTTACAATGTTCAGACACACCATTACGTTATGGTGTTCCAGGTGGCGTCAGTTGTGAAACAATTCCACATTGTCTTAAATGAAGGCCAAACTCGTAACTCAAATATTCACCTCCGCGATCAGATTGTAGAAACTTTATTTTCTTGTTACGATGATTCTCCACTTCACTCTGAAATTCTCTGAACTTTTCAAATGTTTCAGACTTGTGTTTCATCAAGTAGATATACCCATACCTACTCAAATCATCTGTGAAGGTTAGAAAATAACGATACCCGCCGCGTGCTTCAACACTCATCGGACCGCATACATTGGTATGTATTATTTCCAATAAGTCATTAGCTCGCTCCATTGTTCCAGAGAATGGAGTTTTAGTCATCTTACCCATGAGGCATGGTTCGCAAGTATCAAGTGATTCCAATAGTCCATCCGCATGGAGTTTCTTCATGCGCTTTACACCAATATGACCTAAACTGCAGTGCCACAAGTATGTTGCACTATCATTATCAACTTTGCATCTTTTGGCATCAATATTATGAATATGTGTATCACTATGATCGAAATTCAACAAGAATAGACCATTCACTAAGGGTGCATGACCATAAAAGATGTTACTCATATAAATAGAACAATCATTATTCTCTGACTTAAATGAATAACCTTCTCGCAATAAACAAGATCTAGATATAATGTTCATGCTCAACACTGGAACCAAATAACAATTATTGAGGTCTAAAACTAATCCCGGAGGTAGATGTAGAGGTAGCGTGCCGACGGCGATCACATCAACCTTGGAACCATTCTCGACGCGCATCATCACCTCGTCCTTAGCCAATCTTCGTTTATTCCGCATCTCCTGTTTTGAGTTACAAATATGAGCAACCGAACCAGTATCAAATACCTAGGCGCTACTACGAGCACTAGTAAGGAACACATCAGTAACATGTATATTTCAAATATACCTTTGTTCACTTTGCCATCCTTCTTATCTGCCAAGTACTTGGGGCACTTCCACTTCCAATGACCATTTCCCTTGTAGTAGAAGCACTCAGTTTTAGACTTGGGTCCAGCTTTGGGCTTCTTCACGGGAGCGGCAACTTGCTTGCCGGTCTTCTTGAAGTTCCCTTTCTTTCCCTTGCCCTTTTTCTTGAAACTGGTGGTCTTGTTAACCATCAACACTTGATGCTCTTTCTTGATTTCTACCTCCGCCGATTTCAGCATCGCGAAGAGCTCGGGAATAGTTTTTGTCATCCCTTGCATATTATAGTTCATCACGAAGCCTTTGTAGCTTGGTGGCAGTGACTGAAGAACTCTATCAATAGCACTCTCAACTGGAAGATCAATTCCCAGCTGAGTCAAGTGGTTGTGGTACCCAGACATTCTGAGTATGTGTTCACTAACAGAACTGTTCTCCTCCATCTTACAGCTAAATAACTTGTTGGAGACTTCATATCTCTCAACCCGGGCATTAGCTTGAAATATCAACTTCAGCTCTTGGAACATCTCATATGCTCTGTGGCGTTCAAAACGCTTTTGAAGTCCCAGTTCCAAGCCGTAAAGCATGGCACACTGAACTATCGAGTAGTCATCAGATCGAGCCTACTAGACGTTCATAACGTCTGCATTAGCTCCTGCAGCAGGTCTATCACCTAGCGGTGCATCAAGGACATAAGTCTTCTGTGCAGCAATGAGGATTATCCTCAAGTTACGGACCCAATCCGTGTAGTTGCTACCATCATCTTTCAACTTAGCTTTGTCTAGGAACGCATTAAAATTCAAGGGAACGGTAGCACGGGCCATTGATCTACAACATAGATTTGCAAAAACTATTAGGACTAAGTTCATGATAAATTTTAGTTCAAATAATCAAATTACTAATGAACTCCCACTTAAATCAACATCCCTCAAGTTGTCTAAGTGATACATGATCCAAATCAACTAACCCATGTCCGATCATCATGTGAGATGGGGTAGTCTTCAATGGTGAACATCTCCATGTTGATCATATCTACTATATGACTCACGTTCGACCTTTTGGTCTCCAGTGTTCCGAGACCATGTCTGTACATGCTAGGCTCATCAAGTTTAACCCACGTATTCTGCATGTGCAAAACTGGCTTACACCCATTGTATGTGAACGTAGAGTCTATCACACCCGATCATCACGAGGTGCTTCGAAACGACGAACTTTAGCAACGGTGCATACTCGGGGATAACACTTTTATCTTGAAATTAAGTGAAGGGATCATCTTATAATGCCACCGTCATTCTAAGCAAAATAAGATGCATAAAGGATAAACTTCACATGCAATCAAAATATGTGACATGATATGGCCATCATCATCTTGTGCTTTGATCTCCATCTCCAAAGCAACGGCATGATCTCCATCGTCACCGGTGCGACACCTTGATCTCCATCGTAGCATCGGGGTCATCTTGCCAACTATTGCTTCTACAACTATTGCTAAAGCATAGCGATAAAGTAAAGCAATTACATGGCGCTAAGTGATTGACACGCAGATCATACAATAATTAAAGACAACCCTAAGGCTCCTGCTGTTTGTCATACTCGTCGACATGCAAGTTGTGAACTTATTACAAAACATGATCATCTCATACATCAACATATATCATATCACATCTTGGCCATATCACATCACAACATGCCATGCAAAAACAAGTTAGACATCATCTACTTTGTTGTTGCAAGTTTTACGTGGCTGGTACAGGCAACTAGCAAGAACCGTTCTTACCTACGCAAAACCACAACGGTGATTATCAAGTTGCTATTTTAACCTTCTGCAAGGACTACCATAGTCAAATTAGATTCAACTAAAGTGGGAGAAACAGACACCCGTCAACCACCTTTATGCAAAAGAAATTGCATGTTAGTCGGTGGAACCGGTCTCACGTACATGGACATGTAAGGTTGGTCCGAGCCGCTTCATCCCACAATACCGCCGAATCAAAATAAGACATAGGTGGTAAGCAATATGAACATCACCTCCCACAACTCCTTTGTGTTCTACTCATTCATATCATCTACGCATAGACCTGGCTCATGATGCCACCGTTGGGAAACGTTGCATGGAAAACAAAAAAAATATACGCACATGCAAGATCTATCCATGGAGATGCATAGCTACGAGAAGGGGAGAGCATCTACACACCCTTGTAGATCGCTAAGCGGAAGCGTTTATCAACGCGGTTGATGTAGTGGTACACCTTCACGATCCGTTCCGATCAAGCACCGAAGGTACGGCACCTCCGCGTTCAGCACATGTTCAGCTCGATGAAGTCCTCGCCTTCTTGATCCAGCAAGAGGGGCGAAGTAGTAGATGAGTTCCAGCAGCACGACGGCGTGGTGACAGTGGTGGTGAAACTATTTCCGCAGGGCTTCACCAAGCACAACAGATTTAGAGTGGAGGATGAACTAGAGGGAGAGGGGGCGCCAGCACACGGCATGGTGAATCGTTGTGTGTGGCGCTCCCTCCCCTCCTACCATATATATAGGTGGAGGGGGAGGGGAGGCATCCTAGGGCACCTGCCAAGGCCCCCCTCCCACCCCCCTCGTCCATACTTGGCACGTGGGGGGAAGGAAATGGAGGCCGGCGGCCCCTAGGGCGTCTCCCTTCCTTCTTCCTTGCATGGAGAAAGGCAAGAGGGGGCCGGCCCCCCCTTCCTTCCTTCCTTCCTAGGGCCGGCGGCCAGGAGGTGGAACGCGCCATCCCCCTTGTGGGCTGGTGTGCTCCCCTCCTTTTGGCATGTTAGGACCAACAACTCCCCGTGGCCTTCCGGAACCCCTTCCAGTGATCCGATAATTATCCGGCGTATTCTGGAACCCTTCCGAAGACCGAATACTATCATCCTATATATCAGTCTTTACCTCTGGACCATTCCGGAGCTCCTCATCAAGTCCATGATCTCATCCCGGACTCCGAACAACATTCGGTCACCAACATACATAACTCATATAGTACTATATCATCAACGAACATTAAGCGTGCGGACCCCACGGGTTCGAGAATGATATAGACATGACCGACACGCTTCTCCGGTCAATAACCAATAGCGGGACCTGGATGCCCATATTGGTTCCTACATATTCTACGAAGATCTTTATCGGTCGAACCTTTATGACAACATACGTAGTCCCCTTTGTCCGTCGGTATGTTACTTGCCCGAGATTCGATCGTCGGTATCTCCATACCTAGTTCAATCTCGTTACCGGCAAGTCTCTTTACTCGTTCCGTAATACATCATCTTGTAACTAACTCCTTAGTCACTTTGCTTGCAAGCTTCTTGTGATGCAGTATTACCGAGAGGGCCCAGAGATACCTCTCCGTCATACGGAGTGACAAATCTCAATCTCGATTCATGCCAACTCAACAGACACCTTCGGAGATACCTGTAGAGCAACTTTATGATCACCCAGTTATGAAGTGACATTTCATACACACAAGGCATTCCTCCGGAGTCCGGGAGTTGCATGATCTCATGGTCGAAGGAACATGTATTCGACATTAAGAAAGCAGTAGAAATACAGTGAACGATCATATGCTATGCTAATGGATGGGTCTTGTCCATCACATCATTCTCCTAATGGCGTGATCCCGTTATCAAATGACAACTCATGTCTATGGTCAGGAAACCTTAACCATCTTTTGATCAACGAGCTAGTCTAGTAGAGACTTACTAGGGACTTGGTATTTGTTTATGTATTCACACATGTATTTAAGTTTCCGATCAATACAATTATAGCATGAATAATAAACCTTTATCATGATTAAGGAAATATAATAATAACCACTTTATTATTGCCTCTAGGGCATATTTCCAACATACTTCTCATGTTGGGACGGATTTGCTTCAGCCAGGGGCACAGTTGTGCCTTTGAGAAAAAGAGAAAGAAAAATGTGTTTTTACCTTCCGAGAGAGGCACAGATTTACTTCTCATGGAGGAACAGATTTATTTTCACGAGAGGCACATATTTACTTCTTGTGGAGGCACGTATTTGGTTCTGCGAGAGGCACAGTCCTGCCTAAAAAACTTGTTTTCCTTCCACGAGAGGCATAGATTTACTTCTCGTGGAGGCACGGATTTGCTTCCGCGAGAGGCACAGTTGTGCCTCTTAGAAAATGATTTCCGCGAGAGGCACGGATTTGCTTTTTGTGGAGGTACAGATTTGCTTCCGAGAGAGGCACGGTTATGCCTCTTCGAAAAGGAAAAAAAGGTTCTCCCGATTACTTCTTTTCTTTCGGGTTTTTCGAGAAAAAAAGTTTGTCGAAACCTATCAACATGTGATCTAATTTTAAAGATCTCGACGCGATGATTCAAACGGTGAAAACGGTTCAAGATTTGGACGCATGGTTTAAGAGATAAAATGTTTTTGAATAAACGAATGTACGAAAAAAGGGAAAACTCCCTGGTTGCGACAAGTGGCGCACATACAATGTGCCACTTATCACAACCTAGGAAGGTGGGAATAACCTTTGCAAAGAGTGCTCCTTTTTTAGACAAACAAAGAGTACTCCTTTAATAGTGATTTCGGTTGTCTGGCCTCGTCTGAAGTTTCCTCGGGTTGCTACAGTTCTGGGCCGGCCAGATACTGACTGTGCTGTTTTGCAAAAAAAATTAGGTTTTTCGTTTTTGTTTTCTTCATTCGGTTTGTTTTAATTTTTTCTTTGGTTTTCTTCGTTCATTTTTTCCTTTTCCTTTTTTTTGTTTCTTCACGTGTTTCTTTGTTTTTTGTTTTGTTTTTTCATTTATGTTTTCACTTGTATTCTTCATTTTCTTTTTGGTTTTTTCTATTTTCTTTCTTTTTTTGTCTTCTTTTGTTCTCTCTTCGTTTTCATTGGTTTTTTCATTTCTTTCCTATTTTCTGTATCTTTCTTCAGTTATCTTTGTTTCTTTCATAGTTTTCATCGCTTTTCCTTGTTTCTTTCTCGGTTTTCATTGCTTCCATACTTTTGCATTGGTTTTTTTTGGTTTACATTTTCTTTTTGTTTTTTCTGTTATTATTGGGTTTCTTTGTTTCTTTTGTCCATTTTTTTTCTTTGTTTTTTCAACACATGTGATCATTTTTCAGTACATATTCTACATTTTCTGTATACATCAGAATCATATTTTATATACATGTGTACCAATATTAAATATATGATTAATGTTTTTGAAAACTAATATTCTTTATGGCTAACATTTGTCGTACACATTTCACATTTAAGGTATATATCTAATACATTTGTATATACGCGTTTAACATTTGCATATAGAAGATTAGCATTTTTCGAATACATAGTCAACATTTTTCACACACATGGTGAACATGTTTTTACAAGCAATAAACATTTTTTTCATACACAATGTACATTTTTTGTATACTCCAGAAACATTTTTTATACACATTTCACATTTTTTTTAACATGATCAACATTCATTTTCCATACACTATATTTTTTTTGAATATATTTTGTATACATACAAACATTTTCTATATACACATTAACTTTTCAAATGCTTCATAATATTTTGCAAATACTTGATTAACATTTGTTTTCCAATATGCTGATTAACATTTTTGAAAATACGTGATCAATATTTTTCATACACAATGTATATTTTTTGTACACTTGAGAACCATTTTCTTTATAAACATTTAATATTTTAACACACATGATCAACATTTTTCCATACACATTGTTTTTGTTTTGATATATTTTTTGTATACTGACGCATTTAACATTTTTCAAATGCTTTCATATTTTTCAAATACTTGATTAACATTTTTTCAAATGCTTTATTAACATTTTTTTAAATGCTTGATTACATTTTCTAAAATACATGATCAGCATTTTTCATAGATGTTATATATTTTTCTTATACATGAGAAAGATCTTCTATACACATTTAACATTTTTATAACGCATGATCACATTTTTTTCATCCACATTATCTTTTTGTATATATTTCTCGTATATATGACAAATATTTTTTTCTATACTCATTTAACATTTTTCAAGTGCTTGATTAATATTTTTCAAATTCTTGACTAAGATTTTTTTCAAATACTGAATAACTTTTTGAAAAAAATATGTGATCAATATTTTTCATACACATTGTATATTTTTGTGTACATTTTTCATATACATGAGAAACATTTTCTATACACACATTTAACATTTTTAAAACATATGATCAACATTTTATATTTTTCTTATACATGGCCAACATTTTTCCTATACACAACCAACATTTTTCAAGTACTTGTATTTTTTAAAATGCTTATTTAATTATTATTTTGAAATATGTGATCAAAAGTTTTCATATAATTTTTGGATATATCTTTCGTATACATGAGAACATTTTCTCTTAACATATTTAACAATTTTCAAATGGTTGATTATAATTTTTACAACATGCTTTATGTAAAGGTTTTTTGTAATATATGTATATATATATACATACATATATATATAAAAAGAAATAAAAATAACCTGAAGAAAAAATTGAGGCAATGCCTTGTGGCGTCCAGCGCTGGGCCAGCCTATTTGATGGGGCGCCGACGCAAGCGCAACCTACGTCTCGCAGTAAGCGAGATATAGGTGCACCTGAGCGAAACAACGAAATTCTGTTGCAAAATGCGACACATAGGATTTTCAGCATGATTACCCGCAACGGTGCAGCAAATGTGCACCCGGTGTGCGATGTGGGAGACCCATTTCGGAACGGGGTGGTTATCTTCTTTTTTTTTCTTTTTCAAAATTCTGTTAGCCCATTTTTCAGCAAAGTTCTGTTGCAAGATGCGACACGTAGGTTCTTTCGTACCATTTGCTTACCTTTTTTATTTTTATTTTCTGCTTTGTTATTTCATTTTCTAAAACCTTTGGGATTTCCAAAAAAAATCATGAAATTTTGAAATCTATTAACAAATTCGAAAAAAGGCTTGGGATTTTAAAAGAATTTCAGGAATTTGAAAAAATGTACACTAATTTCAAAACGTTCGCGACTTCAAAACATTTTTAAGAATTTCAAAAATATCCATCGATTCAAAACATATCAGGTATTTCCCATTCTTTCCCAAACTTAAACAAATTTTCGTGATTGAAAAAATGTTCACCAACTAAATACAATTCACACATTCAAAAAATGTTCATGAATTTACTAAATCTAAATTTCAAAATATGTTCTCAGATTTCTAAAAGGATCATGACTTTTAAAACAATTTGCAATTTCAAAATATGTTTTTGAGTTTGAGAAATTGTTCACTACCATTTAGTAGATACATATTTAAGAAAAATTATGACTGTCAATAATGAAAATTTTGAATACTGTTTACAAATATCAAAGAATGTTCATGAATTTAAAAAATCCTGACTTTGTAAATCATTCACAAATATTAAATCTTCATGTTCTCAGAAAAAAGTTTATGAATTTTAATTTATTTTGCTTGTTCCAATGAAAATCTTGAGTTTGAGAAAAGGTTCGTGATTTGGAACTATATCAAGAATTTTAAATAAGAGGAAAAATAAAAAATAAAATGGAAAAGAATACATACCCGCTAGAACAGCCAGAAAAAACACAAAAACAGACTAATGGGCGGGCACATTACTAGGGTGGTGTGGCGTGTTTGGTCTCTATACCCGCGCGACGACTATATCTAGCATTAAGCGAGTCGGTGGAAAGTCTCGCTGAAGGTTCTACGGTACAAAGAGTACAGGAAAGGGCGAATCTGGGATTGATCCCTGGTGTACAAGGAGTTCACGGGCACTGCTAGCCACTTCGCCCAAGTCCCATTCGTGCTAAGTAGTAGGGGCGCGTCCTACTTGAGGCGATTCGAGCTGATTCTCTTCCCGGTTTTTTCTGTTGTTTCTTTTCTTTGTTTCTACTCCATTTTTTTCATTATTTTAGGCATTTTGTTTCTTCGGTTTTATTTTTGATTTTTTTTTCTTACGTTTATTTGGTTTATTTTTCTGTTTTCTGTGTTCTTTTGGTTATCATTCTACATTTTTTGTATATGTCAACAATATTTTTCTAATACACATCTAAATTTTTTCCAATACAAATTTAATATTTTTGTAATACATGGTCAACATTTTTACTATACATATTTGAAACATTTTTCAAATGCTTGATTAACAATTTTTGAATACATGGTCAACATTTTTTCCTATATACACTTCTAAATTTTTTCAAATGTTGGTTAACATTTTTTAAATACAATATTAATATTTTCTAATACATGGTCAATATTTTTATATGCACATTTACCTTTTTTTCAAATGCTAGATTGACATTTTAAATTTTTTAACACATGGTCAATATTTCATCTAAACAGATTTAACCTTTTTAAAATTCTTGATTAATATTCTTCAAATACGTGTTCAATCTTATTTTTTCAAATTCTTGATTAACATTCTTATATACATGATCAAATTTTCCATCCTTTCTTTTATACGTGGTCAACATTTTTTATACACATTTAGCATTTTGTCAAATGCGTGATTAACATTTTTTAAATAATCGTTCAACAGGTTTTTTCAAATTGTTGAATAACATTTTTTATGTACATGATCCATTGTTTTCATCTTTTTTTAATATAGGGTCAACATTTTTCCTATACACATTTAACTTTTCTAAATGCTCAATTTAAAAAATTTAAACAATTTTTCAAATGCTTTCTTAATCTTTTAAAAACAAATCATCAAATTGTCATACATATATTTTTGTATACATTTTTCGTATACGTGATAAATATTTTCTTTATACACATTTAACATTTTTAAATGCTTAGACAATATTTTTCAAATATTTTATGTAGTTTAATTTTGGTATATATTTACTTCAAATATTTGGAAGTATAAATAAAAGTAAAACGAAAAAAAAAAGAAAAAATGAGGTTGTTGTTCCCGCGAGCCTGGGCCAGCCGAGCTGGCGCCACCCTTGAGCGAGGGTTCCCACCGTCTCGCTTAATGCAAAACATAGGGGCGCCACAGAGTTGGATCAGAATAAGGAATAAGAGTCAATTCATTCAAAATGAGACAAAGAAAAGAGTTTAAAGACGACTCAACATTTTTTGAAGGATTTTGCCTTCAAAGTTTGTCAGGCAAAATTAGCCCACTTGAGTCATGAGTATAAATGAAATTTGTTTTTTCTGATGCTAGCAAGCGTCAAAACAACGTGGATGCGCACAAGCCTGCCCTCCAGTATGGGCCGACCAACGATCACTCAGCTGGTTCTTCTCTTTTCTATTTTTTTCTATTTCTATTTCTTTTTTTATTTTATGTTCTTCCTTTTTATTTTATGTTCTTCTTTTTATTTTTATTTATCTTTTTTCTGTATTGTACAAAAATGGTCATCATATATTTATGGAAATGTTCACCCTATATTAATAAAATGTTCAAGATATTATAAAACATGTTCATTATGTATTTTAAAATTGTTCAATGTATATAAAAAATGGTGATTGTGTATTTAAATATTTGTTCAATGTATTATCACAGAAATGTTCAATGTATATTTTAAAATTGTTCATCATTTGGAATTTCAAAACTTTTGTTCATGTTTTCAATAGTTGTTCATGTTAAAAAGTTTGTTCAAATTTCAAAATGTGTTCATGATTTTCAAACATTTTCCAAATAATGTAAGGATTTTTTTTCACATTTTCTTCAAAGAAATATTGAAAAATTGAAAACAAAAAAGGATCTACGAGTGTACATCGTACTCTAATGGTAGCGATGTAATTAAGCCATACTCAGTGGCTAGCTCCTATGGCTGGCAACACCACTATCTAGCGTGTGGTCGTGGGTTCGACTCCATCGCTTGCATTTTTTTTGCTGACACTTTTCATCCGACTCGTGGGAATGGGACGACCTGTTTTTGTGTGATGCTTCTGCGAAAGCTTGCCTATTGGATGCACCACGGGCGTCCAATCGGAGCTCTCCCTGTCTTCATTATCAGCAGTGCAAGAGCTATAGATCGCTTATAGCGAGAAGGAAAGAAGCTCTTGTCTGAAGTGTCCGCAGTAGTGGGCCGGCCCATTAGTGCACCATTAAAACAAGAGAAAATAGAGATAAGGGAGAAAGCTAGGGATCGAACCATAGTCTCCTCGCTGTTGGCCAATGCGTCGCTGCCAGGTTCGTGGTAGAATAGAAACTGTGAACTACTTAAAGGAAAAGAGCCCATTTTTCACTGGTTTCCCCGTTTATTACTATTTTTTGATTTCTTTGTTTTTTTCAACTATTTTCTTCGTTTCTTTTCTCTGTTTTCACAGGGTTATCTTTCCTATCCATTCTTTTTTTTCTTTGTTTTTCTTTGGTTTTCACTACTTTTTTCTTTCATTTTTCTTTGGTTTTGTTTGTTTCTTTCTCGTTTACAATCGGTGTCTTTTTTTAGTACACATTCAACATTTTTCGTATATATCAGAAACATTTTTCATATACAAGTTTAACATTTTTGAAATGCCTGATTAACATTTTTCAAAAACATGATGTCTACTATTGTCATACATAATGTACATATTTGGTATATATCTAATAAAAAATTTATAATACATGTTTAACATTTTTCAGATACCAGTTTAAAAAAATTGTACATGGCCAACATTTTTCTATACACATTTGAAACATTTGTTAAATGCCTGATTAACATTTTTAAATAAAAAATTAACATTTTCTGAATACATGGTCAACATTTTTTTTATTCATTTGGAACATTTTCAAATGCTTGATTAACATTTCAAATACAAGAGTAATATTTTTTTTAATACATGGTCAACATTTTTTCTATACACATTTAAGATTTTTAAATACTTAATAACATTTTTTAAATATATGATCAATTTTTCATACACATTTGTATTTTTTCTATACATTTTTTTATGCATGAGAAGCATTTTCTCTATACCCATTTTTTATTTTTCAAATAGTTGTGTAACATGTTTTCAAATGTTTATGTAAAGTG
Source organism: Thinopyrum elongatum (assembly GCA_011799875.1). NCBI lineage: Eukaryota > Viridiplantae > Streptophyta > Magnoliopsida > Poales > Poaceae > Thinopyrum > Thinopyrum elongatum. The sequence continues at coordinate 405,168,330 of CM022303.1, forward strand.
TTTTTGCAATATATTTATTCAGAACATTTGAAATTGTAAAACAAAAGCATAAAATAAGCAAAACCGAAACAAGAAACACATGAAAAAAAGAAGAAGAAAAAACATGACTGTAGCCTACACAAGTTGGGCCGACCCAGTATGGCTCTCCCTCGGACGAAGCTACCATTGAACTCGCGTTGAGCGAGGTCTAGCCGCGCGCCTATACCCGCCCCCCGCAGGGAATAGGATCCCCGCTTGCAATAGTCGGGGCCTCCTCATATCCCGCAGCCCAGCACGTCTCGCTCGTGTCCAAGCTCGCTCACCTTTTAATTTTTATTGATTTCCCTTTTTTCTCAATTATCCTTTTGTGTCTTGTGTTGCCCATTGAAAAAACCAATCATCGGTTTTTTAAGGTAAAAATATTTGTGAGTTTAAAAACAGCTAACGAATCTGAAAACTTTTCACTAATTATATAAAGTGCATGAATTTGAAAAAAGTTCATGAATTTGAGAAAAATGTACATGAATTTGAAGAAAGTTTATGAACTGAAAACATAGTTCATGGATTTGAAAAAAAAGTTGATGAATCTGAAAAAAGTTCACCAATTTTACAAAGTGCGTGAATTTAAAAAAGTTCATGAAATTTGAAAATAAGTTCACAAATTTCACAAAGTTCAAATTTTTCAAAATTTGCATGACACTTAAAAAGGATTAAGAAAATTGAAAAAATTCATAGATTTAAAAATATCATGAATTGAAAAAAGTTCATTGATTTTGAGAAAATAATCATGAGTTTGAAAAGGTTCATGAGTTTTGAAAATAAGTTTGTAAAAGTTGAAAATAGTTTGTGGATTTGAAAAACATTCACGCATTTGAAAAAAATTTAATGTATTCGGGAAAGAGTTCATAGATTTTAAAAAAATTCCATGAATTTGGAAAAGTTCTTGAATTTTAGAAAGGAAAATAAAATGAAGAAGAAAAAGAAGTAAATAAGCATAACAGATAAGGTGCCTAGTTGGTCACTATGGTTTGAACTAAACCAAGTGGTGTGGAGTTCGAATCCTGTCACACACCTATTTTTTGAAGGTTTACAAAAAGAAAGAAAAAGTAAATGGGTCAGGCCCAGGGCTGAGGTGGGGTGTGTCGGTTCGTGAAATAGCCTATAACCTCAGCGCTAAATAGAATTTGGTGCAACAGCCGTCCAACAGAGCCGCAGCGCCCCAGCCACCTAGACCCAACTACCTTTAACCAAGCCCACCTAACCTAAACCCTAAAGCCTTGCCTAGCCCACCTAACACTCTCACTCTCCCCTATGCTCTCCCAACCCCCGCTCTTTTCGTCAAAATAGCATTGTTTCGCACGCTGCATCCAACTAGCGGGCTTGTTGGGTCGTATCTATTTTGTCTCGGGTTTTTCTTTGTTCATTTTTGTTTCCCTGTTGGTTCGCTTTTTTTCTGGCGGGCTTGTTGGTTCGATGTTATCTGGTTCACCAGGGTTTTTCTTTGTTCGTTGTTTCCCACGTATGAATTGATGCACAAAAGCAATAAAATGTTTAAAAAGAATGAAGAGAGTGTTGAAAGATTAATTTCAATAGAGAATTGTTCATATTTCTCTTTCCAATTATGTACAGAATGAAACAAACGGAATTTGCTCTATCTCAAAGAATTATACTGAAACTGTAAAACATAACTTGATGTGTAGAAAAAATAGGCTAGAGCACATTTTGATTTTCTGAGAACTAGTACTCAAGTGTAAAATTTCGAGGGTCTTTTGCATTATAAAATTTCCTTCTCATTCTTGTGTAAACCTACAAAACATTTGAATTACAGTAAGAATCATAATTTGTTTCTTAGTACTGATAAAAATATAGTTTTCAACTTCTGAACATTTTTGGAAATTCGAAAAAAAATCTTGGATTCAAAGAAAGTTTTTGGAATTCAAATATTGTTCAAGACATTCAAAAAATGTTCTAGGAATCAAATTTTCTTATAAAGATTCCAAAAATGTTCTTGCACGCAAAAAATATTCTTTTATTCAAAAAAAAAATTGGATAAAAAATCTTGAAATACGAAATTGTTCTTGGAATTGAAATTAAGTTATAAGATTCAAAAAAGATTCTACTATTCAAATTTTATTCGAAGATTCAAAAAATGTTCTTGGATTAAAAAAAATTCAAGGATTCAAAAAACGTTCTTGATTCAAAAAAAGTTCTTGGAATTCAAAATTTGATGAAGACCTTCAAAAAGGGTTCTTCAATTCAAAGTTTCTTCTAAGATTCAAAAAAAATGTTCTAAGGTTCAAAAATTGTTCTAAGGTTCAAGATATGTTCCTGGTATTCAAAATTGTTCTTAGAACTGAAATTATCTTCTAAGATTCGATAAATGTTCAAGACATTTTAAAATATTATTGCAGTTTAAATATTATTCGATACATTCAAAAAGCACTATAGGATCCAAAAAAATTGAGGTTTCCAAAAATGTTCTAAGGTTCAAATAATATTCTTGGAATTCAGAAATTGTTCTTGGAGTACAAAAAATGTTCTTGGACTTAGAAAATGGGCCATTTGCATTTTTGTCCCTAAATCGAACCACCTACTCAGATTTGCCCCTAGTTTCGAAGCCTGATCAAATTTGCCCCTCTGCCGTTAGGTGCTCTTACAGAAATGCCCTTCTGCGCCGTTACCGTCCTGTCAAAGGTCTTTGACAGTCCTGAAAAAAATAGCAAAAAAATCTTTAAAATCCAAAATTTTGTGGGATCGAAGATACTCATGGGCGCAAAGTGCGTGCAAATATTCATGCTATTTGGACATTCCAGGAGCTCGTGGCGAGGAAAAATAGTTAATCTGTATACTTGTGAACAGTAAATTTGAAATAAAATAGCAAGAAAATTCAAAAAAGTATGAAATTTTTTGGCATCAAAGAGGTTTGGGTGCACAAGGTGCTTGCAAGTTTTTGTGATCAAATGACATGCCAGGAGCTCTAGCAAAAAAACAAAATAGTCATTTTTTCCAAAGTTTTTGTGAGCCAAATTTTATTTTTTTTCTCCACTAGCTCCTATAGTGTCCAAACAAAACAAAAAATTGCACGCACCTTGCGGGCATGAGCCTCTTTGATGCCCAAATTTTCATATTTTTTTGAATTTACTTGCTATATTTTGAATTTACTGTTCACAGGTGTACATATTTACTGTTTTTTCTTTTCCACGAGCTCCTGGAATGTCCAAACAGCACGAAAATTTGCACGCATCTTGCGAACCTGAGTATCTTTGATCGCACAAAATTTTAGATTTTTTGTTTTTTTGCTATTTTTTCAGGATGGTCAAAGCCCTTTGACCGGCTTTGACCGAACGATAACAGCACATAAGGGTATTTTTATAAGTGCACATAACGACAGAGGGGCAAATTTGAGCAGGCTTCGAAATTAGGGGCAAATATGAGTAGTGGCTTCCAGTTAGGGACATAGATGTAAAAGACCCTTAAAATTGATCTTGGATTTAAAAAATTGTTCTTATAATTGAGATGATGTTATATGGTTCAAAATATGTTCAAGACATTAAAAAATGTTCTTGGAATTTAAAAATTATTTGATACATTCAAAAAAGGATCTAGTATTCAAATTCTATTCTAAAGTTCCAAAAATATTCTTGGATTGATAAAAAAAGATCTAAGATACAAAAAATGTTATTGAATTCAATAAAGTATTCTTGGAAATAAAAAATGTTCTTGTAATTTTAAAAGTTGTTCTTGGTATTAAAATAATTGTTCTTGGAATTGAAATTATGTTACAAGATTAAAAAATGTTCAAGACATTCAGAAAAATGCTCTTGAAATTTGAAAATTATTCGAGACATTCAAAAAAGAATTTAGGATTCAAATTTTGTTCTAATATTCAAAAAATGGTCTTGGATTGAAATAATGTTATATTCAAGCTTAATTCATTTTTGGTCGAATATTGTACCAAAAGACAGTAAACAAAATAGAGGTGTAGCTCTTGTGCTCACAAGAAAATCAAACACCCCTTCTTCTATTGCAACTTTACACGTTCTACATGGTCACTCGTCTAAATAGTGTCTAATTTGTATCCCTACAATTGTGGCCAATATATATGGTCACTCGCTTGATGGAGTAGCAAATAGGCTTAGCATACTAATATGGGTTGGAGCATCTATCTTATTATGGGCCGCTTTGACTATGTAAAAATGATATTGTATTTGATAGTAAACTATCTTCTTCTATGTAGGTTATATATCGTTGTACGCATTGATTTTGTATGTGGTCTACACTACCGACCGTTGTTCAAGGCGGTATGCACACGATTGGAGTGGGTGACGAGAAAGGTTACCCAACATGTGTGCCAACATAACCTCTGAATCGGTCCAACACCTCCTTCGATATAGGCATAGTGTCAATCACATATGACTTATTGTTGCTAATATGTCATTTTATTTGCTTTTGCTATTTCTCAGTCACCTAATTTTTTTAAGTTTCACTCAATTTTTTCTGTGGCCTAAATCATACCACATAGCAGGCTCGGTCGATCCTTTGATTGGATGAGCCCACGGTCTGGCTAGGCCTATTCTAGAGCAGCCCATGTTCCACATGATTGATTAATCAGTAGATTGGTGTAGCGTGTGCACATGCACGTGTGCGTGAGTGCTTGCGTTGTGTCCGTCCATGCACACGAGTGCATTTTTTTCTCTAATACGCACAAGTGTGTGTGTGTGTGTCATATGGTATAGAAGAAGGGGGAAGAGCCCCATGAACACAGTCATTAGAAGGCATGCCTACATGCAGGATCATGCCCAGTGCACCGTTACAAACATGAGCGGACTACTCGCCACTCTGCCACATGGTTGCCACGACAAGGAAACTGCCGGGCATGCTAAGAGGACCTGCGCTATTCCAAACCCTACTCTCGCTCACAATATGGCTGAGAACTTTCTGTAGGCAAGGCCTCTGCCCGTCGAACACCACAACATTCTGCTACTGTGAGTTGCGTTGGGATCTCCTCGAAGAGGAGAGGATGATGAAGTACAATAGAGATAAGTATTTCCCTCAATTAAGAACCAAGGTTATCAATACAGTAGGAGAACCACGCGAGACCTCGTTAGCAGTACCTACACACAAAAGAGCAAATACTTGCACCCAACCTGATCAAGGGGGTTGTCAATCCCCTTGGCGGTTATTTGCAAGGATCAAATCTGATGGAGATAGATAGATAATAAAACACAAAATAAAATAACGGTAAATAAATTATAGAAAGGTATTTTGGATTTAATATATGATAAAAGTAGACCCGGGGGCCATAGTTTTCACTCGAGGCTTCTCTCTCGAACAAAAAGCATACGGTGGCTAAACAAATTACTATTGGGCAATAGATCAAAAAGCGCATAGTTATGACGATATTCACGACAATGATCATGTATATAGGCATCACGTCTGAGACAAGTAGATCGACTCGTGCCTGCATCTACTATTATTACTCCACCCATCGACCGCTATCCAACACGCATCTAGAGTATTAAGTTCATAAAAAATGGAATAACGTCTTAAGTAAGATGACATGATATAGACAAAGTAAATCTAATAAACCCCGTCTTTTCCCCCTTAATGGCAACAATACAAATATGTGTCTTGTCCCCATCTGTCAGTGGGATATAGATCACTGCAAGATTGAACCCATTACAAAGCACCTCTCCGTTTGCAAGATAAATCAACCTAGTTGGCCAAACCAAACGGATAGATCGAAGAGAAATACAAAGCTATAATAATCATGCATAAAAGAACTCAGAGAAGACTCAATTAATATTCATGAATAATATGATCATAAACCCACAATTCATCGGATCCCAACAAACACGAAGGAAATATGCCCTAGAGGCAATGATAAAGTTGTTATTTTATATTTCCTTATTCATGATAAAGGTTTATTATTCATGCTAGAATTGTATTGATCGGAAACTTAAATATATGTTTGAATACATAAAGAAATACCACGTCCCTAGTAAGCCTCTACTAGACTAGCTCGTTGATCAAACATGGTTAAGGTTTCCTGGCCATAGACATGTGTTGTCACTTGATAATGGGATCACATCATTAGGAGAATGATGTGATGGACAAGACCCATCCGTTAGCTTAGCATATGATCATTCAGTTTATTGCTATTGCTTTCTTACTGTCAAATACATATTCCTTTGACTATGGGATCATGCAACTCCCGGATACCGGAGGAATATCTTGTGTGCTATCAAACATCACAACATAACTGGGTGATCATAAAGATGCTCTACAGGTATCTCCGAAGGTGTCTGTTGAGTTGGCATGGATCGAGATTAGTATTTGTCACTCCATGTATCGGAGAGGTATCTCTGGGCCCTCTCGGTAATACACATCATAAGAAGCCTTGCAAGCAAAGTGACTAGGGAGTTAGTTACAAGATGATGTATTACGGAATGAGTAAAGAGACTTTCCAGTAACGAGACTGAACTAGGTATGAAGATACCGACGATCGAATCTCGGGCAAGTAACATACCGACAGACAAAGGGAATTACGTATGTTGTCATAAGGTTCGACCGATAAAGATCTTCGTAGAATATGTAGGAACCAATACGGGCATCCAGGTTCCGCTATTGGTTATTGACCGGAGAGGTGTCTCGGTCATGTCTACATAGTTCTCGAACCCGTAGGGTCCGCACGCTTAACGTTCGTTGATGATATAGTGTTATATGAGTCATATGATTTGGTGACCGAATGTTGTTCGGAGTCTCGGATGAGATCATGGACATGACGAGGAGCTCTGGAATGGTCCGGAGGTAAAGATTGATATATAGGACGATGCTATTTGGACACCGGAAGAGTTTCGGAGTGCACCGGGTAGTCATCGGATCGCCGGAAGGGGTCCCGAACACCCCCGAGAGGTCTATGGGCCTAATAGGCCAAGGGGAGGGACACACCAGCCCACAAGGGGGCTGGCGCACCCCTCTCCCTGGCCGCCGGCCCTAGGCGAAGGAAAGGGGGAGGGTTGGCCCCTCCTGCCCTTCCCTCCTCATGAGAGAAAGGAAAGGGGTGGGGCGCCACCTCCCCCTGCCTTCCTCCCGCGAACAAACAAGGAAGGGGGGCGGCTTGGGGCAGGAGCCCAAGGGGGATTCGGCCCCACTTGGGGCGCCTCCTGGCTGCCTCCCCTCTCCCCCACCTATATATATGTGGGAGGGGGTGCCACACATAACCACGACAATCTCTTAGCCGTGTGCGTTGCCCCTCTCCACAGTTTCGTCCCTCGGTCATATTTTCGTAGTGCTTAGGCGAAGCCCTGCGGAGATAGCATCACCACCACCGTCACCATGCTGTCGTGCTGCCGGAACTCATCCACTACTTTGCCCATCTTGCTGGATCAAGAAGGCGAGGACGACACCGAGCTGAACATGTGCTGAACGCGGAGGTGTCGTACGTTCAGTACTTGATCAGTTGGACCGCGAAGAAGTTCGACTACATCAACCGTGTTACTAAATGCTTCCGCTTACAGTCTACGAGGGTATGTAGACACACTCTCCCCTCTCGTTGCTATGCATCTCCATGGATAGATCTTGCGTGTGCGTAGAATTGTTTTTGTTTTCCATGCAACGTTCCCCAACAATGGTATCAGAGCCAGGTCTATGCGTAGATGATATGCACGAGTAGAACACAAAGAGTTGTGGGCAGTGATAGTCATACTGCTTACCACCAGCGTCTTATTTTGATTCGGTGGTATTATGGGATGAAGCGGCCCGGACCAACCTTACATGTCCACGCACATGAGACCGGTTCGACCGGCTGACATGCAACTTGTTTTGCATAAAGGTGGCTGGCGTGTGTCTGTTTCTCCTACTTTAGTTGAATCGAATTTGACTAAGGCCGGTCCTTGAAGAAGGTTAAAACAGCAAACTTGATAATCACCGTTGTGGTTTTTGTGTAGTTAAGAACGGTTCTTGCTAGAAGCCCGTAGCAGCCATGTAAAACTTGAAACAACAAAGTAGAGGACGTCTAACTTGTTTTTGCAGGGCATGTTGTGATGTGATATGGTCAAGATATGATGTGATATATGTTGATATATGAGATGATCATGTTTTGTAATATCGACAATCGGCAGGAGCCTTAGGGTTGTCTCTTGATTATTGTATGAAATGCAAACGCCATGTAATTGCTTTACTTTATCGCTATGTGTTAGCAATAGTTGTAGAAGCAATAGTTGGCGAGACGACCCAGACGCAACGATGGAGATCAAGGTGTCGAGCCGATGATGATGGAGATCATGACGATGCTTTGGAGATGGAGATCAAAAGCACAAGAGGATGATGGCCATATCATGTCACATATTTTGATTGCATGTGATGTTTATCCTTTATGCATCTTATTTTGCTTAGAACGGCGGTAGCATTATAAGATGATCCCTTCACTAAATTTCAAGATAAAAGTGTTCTCCTTGAGTATGCACCATTGCCAAAGTTCGTTGTTTCGAAGCACCTCGTGATGATCGGGTGTGATAGACTCTACGTTCACATCCAACGGGTGTAAGACAGTTTTACACATGCAGAATACTTGGGTTAAACTTGATGAGCCTAGCATGTACAGACATGGTCTCGGAACACTGGAGACAGAAAGGTTGAACATGAGTCATATAGTATATATGATCAACATAGATATGTTCACCATTGAAGACTACCCCATCTCACGTGATGATCGGACATGGGTTAGTTGATTTGGATCATGTATCACTTAGATAACTTGAGGGATGTTAATTTAAGTGGGAGTTCATTTGTAATTTGATTAATTGAACTTAAATTTATCATGAACTTAGTCTTAATAGTTTTGCATATCTATGTTGTAGATCAATGGCCCGAGCTACCATTCCCCTGAATTTTAATGCGTTCCTAGAGAAAGCTAAGTTGAAAGATGATGGTAGCAACTACACGGACTGGGTCCTTAACTTGAGGATTATCCTCATTGCTGCACAGAAGAAGTATGTCCTTGATGCACCGCTAGGTGACAGACCTACTGCAGGAGCTACTGCAGGTGTTATGAACGTCTGGCAGGCTCGATCTGATGACTACTCAATAGTTCAGTGTGCCATGCTTTACGGCTTAGAACCGGGACTTCAAAGACGTTTTGAACGTCATGGAGCATATGAGATGTTTCAAGAGTTGAAGTTAATATTTCAAGAAAATGCCCGGGTTGAGAGATATGAAGTCTCCAACAAGTTCTATAGCTGCAAGATGGAGGAGAACAGTTCTGTCAGTGAACACATACTCAAAATGTGTGGGTATCATGACCACTTGACTCAGCTGGGAGTTGATCTTCCAGTTGATAGTGTTATTGACAAAGTTCTTCAGTCACTGCCACCAAGCTACAAAGGCTTCGTGATGAACTATAATATGCAAGGGATGACGAAAATGATTCCCGAGCTCTTCACAATGCTTAAGGCCACAGAGGTAGAAATCAAGAAGGAGCATCAAGTGTTGATGGTTAACAAGACCACTAGTTTAAAGAAAAAGGGCAAGGGAAAGAAAGGGAACTTCAAGAAGAATGGCAAGCAAGTTGCCACTCCCGTGAAGAAGCCCAAAGCTGGATCCAAGCCTGAAACTGAGTGCTTCTACCGCAAAGGAAATGGTCACTCGAAGCGGAACTGCCCCAAATACTTGGCGGATAAGAAGGATGGCAAAGTGAACAAAGGTATATTTGATATACATGTTATTGATGTGTACCTTACTAATGCTCGTAGTAGCGCCTGGGTATTTGATACTGGTTCGGTTGCTCATATTTGTAACTCAAAACAGGAACTACGGAATAAACAAAGATTGGCTAAGGACGAGGTGATGATGCGCGTCGGGAATGGTTCCAAGGTCGATGTGATCGCCGTCGGCACGTTACCTTTACATCTACCTTCGGGATTAGTTTTAGACCTCAATAATTGTTATTTGGTGCCAACGTTGAGCATGAACATTATATCTGGATCTTGTTTATTGTGAGACGGTTATTCATTTAAATCGGAGAATAATGGTTGTTCTATTTATATGAGTATTATCTTTTATGGTCATGCACCCTTGATGAATGGTCTATTCTTGTTGAATCTCGATCGTAGTGATACACATATTCATAATATTGATGCCAAAAGATGCAAAGTTGATGATGATAGTGCAACATACTTGTGGCACTGCTGTTTAGGTCATATTGGTGTAAAGCGCATGAAGAAACTCCATGCAGATGGACTTTTGGAGTCACTTGATTATGAATCATTTGATACTTGCGAACCATGCCTCATGGGCAAGATGACTAAAACTCCATTCTCCGGAACAATGGAGCGAGCTAATGACTTATTGGAAATAATACATACCGATGTATGCGGTCCGATGAGTGTTGAGGCACGCGGCGGGTATCATTATTTTCTGACCTTCACAGATGATTTGAGTAGGTATGGGTATATCTACTTGATGAAACACAAGTCTGAAACATTTGAAAAGTTCAAAGAATTTCAGAGTGAAGTGGAGAATCATCGTAACAAGAAAATAAAGTTTCTACGATCTAATCGCGGAGGCGAATATTTGAGTTACGAGTTTGGCCTTCATTTAAAACAATGTGGAATTGTTTCACAACTCACGCCACCCGGAACACCACAGCATAATGGTGTGTCCGAACATCGTAACTGTACTTTATTAGGTATGGTGCATTCTATGATGTCTCTTACCGATTTACCACTATCATTTTGGGGTTATGCATAGAGACAGCCGCATTCACATTAAATAGGGCACCGTCTAAATCTGTTGAGATGACACTGTATGAACTGTGGTTTGGCAAGAAACCTAAGCTGTCGTTTCTTAAAGTTTGGGGATGCGATGCTTATGTCAAAAGGCTTCGGCCTGATAAGCTCGAACCTAAATCGATGAAGTGCGTCTTCATAGGATACCCTAAGGAAACTATTGGGTACACCTTCTACCACAGATCCGAAGGCAAGATCTTTGTTGCCAAGAATGGGTCCTTTCTAGAGAAGGAGTTTCTCTCGAAAGAAGTGAGTGGGAGGAAAGTAGAACTTGATGAGGTAATTGTACCTTCTCTCGAATTGGAAAGTAGCACATCAGAGAAAACCGTTCCCGTGATGCCTACACCAACTAGAGAGGAAGCTAATGATGATGATCATGAAACTTTGGATCAAGTTAGTACTGGACCTCGTAGGTCAACCAAAGCACATTCCACACAATAGTGGTACGGTAATCCTGTCCTGGAAGTTATGTTATTAGACCATGGCGAACCTACGAACTATGAAGAAGCTATGATGAGCCCAGATTCCGATAAATGGCTTGAGGCCATGAAATCTGAGATAGGATCCATGTATGAGAACAAAGTATGGACTTTGGTGGACTTGCCCGATGATCGGCAAGCCACTGAAAATAAATGGATCTTCAAGAAGAAGACTGACGCTGATGGTAATATTACTATCTACAAAGCTCAACTTGTCGCGAAAGGTTTTCGACAAGTTCAAGGAGTTGACTACGATGAGACTTTCTCACCCGTAGCGATGTTTAAGTCTGTCCGAATCATGTTAGCAATTGCCACATTTTATAATTTTGAAATCTGGCAAATGGACGTCAAAACTGCATTCCTTAATGGATTTCTTAAAGAAGAATTGTATATGATGCAACCAGAAGGTTTTGTCGATCCTAAAGGTGCTAACAAAGTGTGCAAGTGATACGTCTCCAATGTATCTATAATTTTTGCTTATTCCATGCTGTTATATTATCATTCTTGGACGTTTTACAATCATTTTATAGCAACTTTATATCATTTTTTTGGGACTAACCTATTGACATAGTGCCCAGTGCCAGTTGCTGTTTTTGCTTGTTTTTTTTACTTCGCAGAAAATCAATACCAAACGGAGTCCAAACGCAGCAAAACTTTTTGGAGAATTTTTCTGGACCAGAAGACACCTGTTGGGCCAAAGAAGTACCAGAGGAGGGCTCCGAGGGGAGCACAACCAACCTGGGCGCGCCTGGGGGCCTAGGCACGCCCTGGTGGGTTGTGCCCACCTCGGTCGCCTCCCGCACCACCTCTTTGCTCTATAAATACCCCGAAAATCCAAAACCCTAGGGGAGTCGACGAAACACAATTCCAGCCACCGCAAGTTCCAGAACCACCAGATCCAATCTAGACACCATCATGGAGGGGTTCATCATCCTCATTTGTGCCTCTCCGATGATGCGTGAGTAGTTCATTGTAGACCTACGGGTCTGTAGTTAGTAGCTAGATGGCTTCCTCTCTCTCTTTCGATTCTCAATACAATGGTCTCTTGGAGATCTATTTGATGCAACTCTTTTTGCGGTGTGTTTGTTGGGATCCGATGAACTTTGAGTTTATGATCAGATCTATTTATCCATGAAAGTTATTTGAGTTTCTTTGATCTCTTATATGCATGATTACTTATAGCCTCGTATATCTTCTTTGAATATTTGGCTTAGTTAGGCCGACTAGATCATTTTTTCTTGCCATGGGAAGAGGTGCTTTGTGGTGGGTTCGGTCGTGCGGTGTTCTTTCCCAGTGACAGAAGGGGCAGCAAGACACGTATTGATCGTTGATATTAAGGATAACAAGATGGGGTCTATTCCTACATGAATAGATCTTGTCAACATCATGTCATTGTTCTTATTGCATTACTCCCTTTCTCCATGAACTTAATACACTAGATGCATGCTGGATAGCGGTCGATGTGTGGAGTAATAGTAGTAGATGCAGGCAGGAGTGGGTCTACTAATCTTGGACGTGATGCCTATATAATGATCATTGCCTGGATATCGTCATAATTATTTGAAGTTCCATCAATTGCCCAACAGTAATTTGTTTACCCGCCGTATGCTATTTTTCTGGAGAGAAGCCACTAGTGAAATCTATGGCCCCCGGGTCTATTCTTTATCATATTTGCTTTGAGATCTATTTTTATTTGCTTTTGTTTTCAGATCTATTATTCTAAAAACCCAAAAATACCTTGCTGCACTTTTTCTTTATTTATTTTATTTTGTTTTATTGCGAGACCTATTTATCCAAAATTATACAAACCAATCTATCTTTTACCCGAGAGGGATTGACAGCCCCTCTTACGCGTTGGGTTGCAAGTATTTGTTCTTTGTGTGCAGATACCATTTACATAGTGTTGCTTGGTTCTCCTACTGGTTCGATAACCTTGGTTTCATAACTGAGGGAAATACCTACCGAAGCTGTACTGCATCATCCCTTCCTCTTTAGGGAAATACTGACGCGGATACGAGCCATCAAGAAAGGATTTCTGGCGCCGTTGCCGGGGAGACATCATCAACATCTATCAGGTTCCTAATCACAAATCTCATCTCCTTGCAATTTACATTATTTGCCATTTGCCTCTCATTTTCATCTCCCCCACTTCACAAAAATTTGCCGTTTTATTCGCCCTCTTTTTCCGTTCGCCGTTTTTCTTGTCAGATCTGTTTTTGTGTGCAATCTTGTTTGCGTAGTCATGATGACTCAAGAAAACACTAAGTTGTGTGACTTTTCCAATACAAACAATAATGATTTTATTAGCACTCCGATTGCTCCTCCCGCCACTAGTGCGGAATCTTGTGATATTAATGCCGCTTTGTTGAATCTTGTTATGAAAGATCAGTTTTCCGGTACTCCTAATGAGGATGCCGCGTCCCATCTTAACACATTTGTAGAATTATGCGATATGCAAAAGAAAAAAGATGTGGACAATGATATTGTGATTTTGAAATTATTTCTGTTTTCTTTGCGAGATCGTGCAAAAATTTGGTTTTCTTCTTTGCCTCGCAATAGTATCGATTCTTGGGATAAATGCAAAGATGCTTTCATTACTAAGTATTTTCTACCCGCGAAAATTATTTCCCTTATCTTAAGCAACTTGATCATGAATTTTAAGCAACTTGAGCATGAACATGTTGCACAATCTTGGGAAAGAATGAATTTGATGCTAAGAAATTGTCCTACTCATGGTTTAAATCTTTGGATGATCATACAAATTTTTTATGCGGGATTGAATTTTGTTTCTAGAAATCTTTTAGATTCCGCCGCGGGAGGTACTTTTATGGAAATTACTTTGGGTGAAGCTACTAAATTGCTTGATAATATTATGGCAAATTATTCACAATGGCATACCGAAAGAGCTCCTACTAGTAAAAAAGTTAATTCGGTTGAAGAAATTAGTACTTTGAGTGAAAAGTTGATGCTCTTATGAAATTGGTTTCTAATAAAAGTGCTCCTATTGATTTTAATGATGTGCCTTTGTCTACTTTGATTGAGCAAAATAGTGATTCCGTAGATGTGAATTCTGTCTCGCGAAACAATTTTAATAACAATGCTTATAGAGGTAATTTTAATCCTAGGCCTTTTCTTGGAAATTCCTCTAATAATTATGGTAGTTCCTGCGGTAATCCTTCTTATAATAATAATAGGAACACATCTGATATTGAGAATAATATTAAATAATTTATCAATGCTCAAAAAGTTTTCAATAATACGATAGAAGAAAAGCTGAATAAGATTGATGATATGTCTAGAAGCATTGATAGGATTTCTCACGATGTAGAAAATCTCAAGTTGAAAATTTTTGTACCCAAAGTTGAGGAATCAATTAAAGCTTTATATGTTTCTATGGATGAAAGTAAGAAAAGAACCGCTATGCTTAGAGCTAAAAGAGAATTTTTAGAAAGAGCGTTTTCTAGTGATTGCTTTGATAAAAATGATGAAGATCTTAAAGTGATTGGTGTTTCTTCTATTGATTCCTTGTTTATTAAGATTAAAATTGATGATGAAGGGACTGAAGAAGAGTCAACTTTAGTTAGAAGGCATCCCGATAATTTGGAGGGTGAAAATCTTGATGAAAAAATTGATAAAAGTGGGTTTGGAGAGGTCAAAACTTTAACTAGTGATGTACCCACTCTTTTGGATTACAAAGACTTTAATTATGATAATTGCTCTTTGATTGATTGTATTTATTTGTTTCAATCCATGATTAATTCACCCCATGCTCATGAACAAAATAAAGCTTTTACTAAACATATCGTAGATGCCATGATGAAAGCTTTGGAAGAAAAGTTGGAATTAGAGATCTCAATTCCTAGAAAATTACATGATGAATGGGAACCCACCATTAAATTCAAGATTAAAAATTATGAGTGTTTTGCTTCATGTGATTTGGGTGCTAGTGTTTCCACAATTTTGAAGTCTTTATGTGATGTGCTTGGTCTTACCAATATTGAAGAATTTTCTTTAAATTTGCACTTGGCAGATTCTACTATTAAAAAGCCTATGGGAAGAATTAATGATGTTCTTATTCTTGCAAATAGGAATTATGTGCCCATAGATTTTATTGTTCTTGATATTGATTGCAATCTGTCTTGTCCTATTATACTTGGTAGACCGTTTTTACATACTATAGGTGTTGCGATTGATATGAAAGAAGGCAATATTAAATTTTAATTTCCACTAAGAAAGGGAATGGAACACTTCCCTAGAACAAGAATCAAGCCACCATATGAATCAATCATGAGGACATCCTATGGATCTAGAACTAAAGATGACAATACTTGAATCTATGCATTATGCCTAGCTAGGGGCGTAAAACGATAGCGCTTATTGGGAGGCAACCCAATGAATAAAATTTATTTTTTCCTTTTTATTTATGTTCTTGAGTGTTTGAAAAATCATGCCTCTGTTATGATTGTGTTTTTTATGTTTTAATTAGTGTCTGGGCCAAGCAAAGTCTTTGGGATCATGTTGGATGATAGTTGATTTGATCTTGTTGAAAAACAGAAACTTTTGCGTCCAGTAAAATAATTTTTAAAAATCACAGAAGAGACGAAAAATTCTGAATTTTTTACAAAAGATTTATATACAAATTTCCTACGTTGTCCTAATTTTTTAGAATTTTTGGAGTTAGAGAGAAGTATACGGAGTTTTCAGAGTGCTACAGACTGTTCTGTTTTTGACAGATTATGTTTTTGTTGCATTGTGTGCTTATTTTGATGAATCTATGGGTTGTATCGGGGGGTATGAGCCATAGAAAAGTTAGAATACATTAGATATAATGCAATAATAAAATATGAATTGGTTTTCAACAGTACTTAGAGTGGTGATTTGCTTTGTTATACCAACGGATCTCACGAAGGTTTTGTTAAGTTTTGTGTGATTGAAGTTTTCAAGTTTTGGGTGAGATCACGATGGATGAAGGAATAAGGAGTAAGAAGATCCTAAGATTGGGGATGCCCACGGCACCCCAAGGTAATATTCAAGGAGAAACAAGCAACTAAGCTTGGGGATGCCCCGAGTGGCATCCCCTCTTTCTTCTAACGACCATCGGTATTTTACTTGGAACTATATTTTTATTCGTCACATATCATGAGTTTTGCTTGGAGCGTCTTGTATTATATGAGTCTTTGCTTATTTTGCTTTTTGTTTTGTGTCAAGTATCCTTGCTGAACACACCTATTTGAGAGAGCCAAAATTATACTATGATTTTTTAGAATTGCTCTATGTGCTTCACTTAAGTTTTTTGAGCTATGGAATTGCTCTAGTGCTTCACTTATATCTTTTTGAGCATGGTGTGCTTTAATATTTTTGAAGAAATGCTCTCATGCTTCACTTAGATTTGTTTGAGAGTAGTAAATTTTTGAAGAAATTCTCTCATGTTTCACTTATATTATTTTGAGAGACAAAAAAATTTATGCTCATGTTCTTCACTTAGATTTGTTTGAGCTATCAAAAGCAACATATGAAATTAGTCCCAAAGTGATAGATATTCAAGAGGGATATAATTAAAACTTTCATGAAGATCATTGGACAAAATAAACTTGATTCTTTGTAATAGTTTTGAGATATGATGATAGTGATATGTGAGTCATGTTGGTGAGTAATTGTGCTTTAGTAAGAATATTGGTGTTAAGGTTTGTGATTCCCTATGAAAGCACGAAAGTCAATAGTTATGCAATGAAATTGCATCCTACTTGTGGTACATTATTCGATGTTAGTTATGCTTAATGCTCGCTTATGTGATTTTTCGTTTCTTGGTTGGATGCTTCTCAATCTTTTTGCTAGCCTTCACTTGTACTAAGTAGGAATACTACATATGCATCCAAAACCCTTAAACCCAGTTTTGCCATATGAGTCCACCATACCTACCTATATGCGGTATTTTCGTGCCGTTCTAAGCAAATTTGTATGTGCCATCTCTATTTTTCAAAATAAATTTCCTTTTTGTGTGCTCGTACCGCTCATGAAACGGTAGGGGGTGGCTGATATTTTTCCATGCTAAATGTATTATTCTCAAGATGAGTGTTTATTCACTTGTCATTGCACGAGAGTATGGCAAAGGTATTAGGGATGCCCAGTCCCTAAATGAAAAAAATAAATTTACTTTATGTTGTCAAATAATAAATTCCTTGGAAAGTGTTTGTATGGACGACACCCGTGGATACGGCTAGCCGTGGAATGTGAAAGTATGGTGGAAAAAGGAATAAACTTTATTTTCTGTTTGGGAACCGCCTATAATATATCTAGCATGGAAAGTATTGGGAACTACTCGATCGTTTTCGTTGACAGGAAAGGCATGCCACCCAAAATGTTTTATCTCTATTTTTTTTGCTTTGAGCTCTGGCACCTCTACAAATCCCTACTTCCCTCTGCGAAGGGCCTTTCCATTTACTTTATGCAATTTTTATTTTTATTTGAATCTCCATCTTCTCTTATAAAGCACCAACTAAGGAGCACTATGATCGTACTTGAGCATTGGGTGTAGCTAATATGCGAGTGTGTTTCATGAATGGATCAATGATTGAGCATAATGGGCTAGGGATAACTTGCTTTAGTATTGATATTTTGAAAGACATGGTTGCTTTGTTGATATGCTTGAGTATTGAAATCTTCATGTCAAAACTAGACTATTGCTTTGAATCATATAAAAGTCCAAATGTCCATGCTACAAAAGAAAAGAATATGTGATGAACATGTTAGGTAGCATTCCACATCAAAAATTCTGTTTTTATCATTTACCTACTCGAGGACGAGTAGGAATTAAGCTTGGGGGATGATGATACGTCTCCAACGTATCTATAATTTTTGTTTGTTCCATGTTGTTATATTATCATTCTTGGAGGTTTTATAATCATTTTATAGCAACTTTATATCATTTTTTGGGACTAACCTATTGACATAGTGCCTAGTGCTAGTTACTGTTTTTTGCTTGTTTTTTACTTCGCAGAAAATCAATACCAAACGGAGTCCAAACGCAGTGAAACTTTTTGGAGAATTTTTCTAGACCAGAAGACACCTGTTGGGCCAAAGAAGTACTAGAGGGGAGCTCCGAGGGGAGCACAACCCACCTGGGCGCGCCCTGGTGGGTTGTGCCCACCTCGGCCGCCTCCCGCACCGCCTCTTTGCTCTATAAATACCCCAAAAAATCCAAAAACCCTAGGGGAGTTGACGAAACACAATTCTAACCGCCGCAAGTTCCAGAACCACCAGATCCAATCTAGACACCATCACGGAGGGGTTCATCATCCTCATTGGTGCCTCTCCGATGATGTGTGAGTAGTTCATTGTAGACCTACGGGTCCGTAGTTAGTAGCTAGATGGCTTCCTCTCTCTATTTTGATTCTTAATACAATGGTCTCTCGGAGATCTATTTGATGTAACTCTTTTTGCGGTGTGTTTGTTGGGATCCGATGAACTTTGAGTTTATGATCAGATCTATTTATCCATGAAAGTTATTTGAGTTTCTTTGATCTCTTATATGCATGATTACTTATAGCCTCGTATTTCTTCTTCGAATCTTTGGTTTAGTTAGGCCAACTAGATCGATTTTTCTTACCATGGGAAGAGGTGCTTTGTGATGGGTTCGGTCGTGCGGTGTTCTTTCCCAGTGACAGAAGGGGCAGCAAGACACGTATTGATCGTTGCTATTAAGGATAACAAGATGGGGTCTATTCCTACATGAATAGATCTTGTCTACATCATGTCATCGTTCTTATTGCATTACTCCGTTTCTCCATGAACTTAATACACTAGATGCATGCTGGATAGCGGTCGATGTGTGGAGTAAAAGTAGTAGATGCAGGCAGCAGTCGGTCTACTAATCTTGGACGTGATGCCTATATAATGATCATTGCATGGATATTGTCATAATTATTTGAAGTTCTATCAATTGCCCAACAGTAATTTGTTTACCCGCCGTATGCTATTTTTCTCTAGAGAAGCCACTAGTGAAATCTACGGCCCCCGGGTCTATTCTTTATCATATTTGCTTTGAGATCTATTTTTATTTGCTTTTGTTTTCAGATCTATTATTCTAAAATCCCAAAAATACCTTGCTGCACTTTTTATTTATTTATTTTATTTTGTTTTATTGCGAGATCTATTTATCCAAAATCATACAAACCAATCTATCTTTTACCCGAGAGGGATTGACAACCCCTCTTACGCGTCAGGTTGCAAGTATTTGTTCTTTGTGTGCAGATACCATTTACATAGTGTTGCTTGGTTCTCCTACTAGTTCGATAACCTTGGTTTCATAACTGAGGGAAATACCTACTGAAGTTGTACTGCATCATCCCTTCCTCTTCGGGAAATACTGACGCGGATACGAGCCATCAGCAAGCTCCAGTGATCCATCTATGGACTGGTGCAAGCATCTCGGAGTTGGAATATATGCTTTGATGAGGTGATCAAAGCATATGGTTTTATACAGACTTACGGTGAAGCCTGTATTTACAAGAAAGTGAGTGGGACCTCTTTAGCATTTCTGATATTATATGTGGATGACATATTGTTGATTAGAAATGATATAGAATTTCTGGATAGCATAAAAGGATACTTGAATAAGAATTTTTCAAAAAAAGACCTCAGTGAAGCTGCCTATATATTAGGCATTAAGATCTATAGGGATAGATCGAGACGTTTAATAGGACTTTCACAAAGCACATACCTTAACAAAGTTTTGAAGAAGTTCAAAATGGACCAATCAAAGAAAGGGTTCTTGCCTGTGTTACAAGGTGTGAAATTGAGTCAGACTCAAAGCCCGGCCATTGCAGAAGATAGAGAGAAAATGAAAGTCATTCCCTATGCCTTAGCCATAGGTTCTATCATGTATGCTATGATGTGTACCAGACCTGATGTGTGCCTTGCCATAAGTTTGGCATGGAGGTACCAAAGTAATCCAGGAGTGGATCACTGGACAGTGGTCAAGAACATCCTGAAGTACCTGAAAAGGACCAAGGATATGTTTCTCGTTTATGGAGGTGATGAAGAGCTCATCGTAAATGGTTACATCAATGCTAGCTTCGACACTGATCTGGATGACTCTAAGTCACAAACCGGATACATATTTATATTGAATGGTGGAGCTGTCAATTGGTGTAGTTCCGAGCAAAGCGTCGTGGTAGGATCTACGTGTGAAGCAGAGTACATAGCTGCTTCGGAAGTAGCACATGAAGGAGTCTGGATGAAGGAGTTCATATTCGATCTGGGTGTAATACCCAGTGCATCGGGTCCAATGAAAATCTTTTGTGACAACATTGGAGAAATTGCCTTAGCGAAGGAATCCAGGTTTCACAAGAGAACCAAACACATCAAGAGACGCTTCAACTCCATTCGTGAAAAGGTCCAGGATGGAGACATAGAGATTTGCAAAATACATACGGATCTGAATGTACCAGACCCGTTGACTAAGCCTCTTCCGCGAGCAAAACATGATCAACACCAAGACTCCATGGGTGTTAGATTCATTACAATGTAATCTAGATTATTGACTCTAGTGCAAGTGGGAGACTGAAGGAAATATGCCCTAGAGGCAATGATAAATTTGTTATTTTATATTTCCTTATTCATGATAAAGGTTTATTATTCATGCTAGAATTGTATTGATCGGAAACTTAAATACATGTGTGAATACATAAACAAATACCGTGTCCCTAGTAAGCCTCTACTAGACTAGCTCATTGATCAAAGATGGTTAAGTTTTCCTAACCATAGACATGTGTTGTCATTTGATAACGGGATCACATCATTAGGAGAATGATGTGATGGATAAGACCCATCCGTTAGCTTAGCATATGATCGTTCGGTTTATTGCTATTGCTTTCTTAATGTCAAATACATATTCCTTTGACTATGAGATCATGCAACTCCCGGGTACCGGAGGAATACCTTGTGTGCTATCAAACGTCACAACATAACTGGGTGATCATAAAGATGCTCTACAGGTATCTCCAAAGGTGTCTGTTGAGTTGGCATGGATCGGGATTAGGATTTGTCACTCCATGTATCGGAGAGGTATCTCTGGGCCCTCTCGGTAATACACATCATAAGAAGCCTTGCAAGCAAAGTGACTAAGGAGTTAGTTACAAGATGATGTATTATGGAACGAGTAAAGAGACTTGTCAATAACGAGATTGAACTAGGTATGAAGATACCAACGATCGAATCTCGGGCAAGTAACATACCGACAGACAAAGGGAATTACGTATGTTGTCATAAGTTTCGACCGATAAAGATCTTCGTAGAATATGTAGGAACCAATATGGGCATCCAGGTTCCGCTATTGGTTATTGACTGGAGAGGTGTCTCGGTCATGTCTACATAGTTCTCGAACCCATAGGGTCCGCATGCTTAACATTCATTGACGATATAGTGTTATATGAGTTATATGATCTAGTGACCGAATGTTGTTAGGAGTCCCGGATGAGACCACAGACATGACGAGGAGCTCCGGAATGGTCCGGAGGTAAAGATTGATATATAGGATGATACTATTTGGACACCAGAAGAGTTTTGGAGTGCACCGGGTAGTCATCGGATCGCCGGAAGGGGTTCCGGACACCCCCGAGAGGTCTATGGGCCTAATGGGCCAAGGGGAGGGACACACCAGCCCACAAGGGGGTTGGCGCGCCCTTCTCCCTGGCCGCCGGTACTAGGGGAAGGAAAGCGGGAGGGTTGGCCCCTCCAGCCTTTCCCTCCTCATGAGAGAAAGGAAAGGGGGGGGGGGGTGCGCCACCTCCCCCTGCCTTCCTCCCTCAAACAAACAAGGAAGAGGGGGGGGGGGGGCTTGGGGCAGGAGCCCAAGTGGGATTCAGCCCCACTTGGGGTGCCTCCCCTCTCCCCCCATCTATATATATGTGGGAGGGGGCGTCATACATAACCACGACAATCTCTTAGCCGTGTGCGGTGCCCCTCTCCACAGTTTCGTCCCTCGGTCATATTTTCGTAGTGCTTAGGCGAAGCCCTGCATGCGGAGATAGCATCACCACCACCATCACCATGCTGTCGTGCTGCCGGTACTCATCCACTACTTCATTCGTCTTGCTGGATCAAGAAGGCGAGGACGTCACCGAGCTGAACGTGTGCTGAACGCGGAGGTGTCGTACGTTCGGTACTTGATCGGTTGGATCGCGAAGAAGTTCGACTACATCAACCACGTTACTAAATGCTTCCGCTTACGGTCTACGAGGGTATGTTGACACACTCTCCCCTCTCGTTGCTATGCATCTCCATGGATATATCTTGCGTGTGCGTAGAATTTTTTTTGTTTTCCATGCAATGTTCCCCAACAAAACACACCGCAAAAGAAGATTACATCGAATAGATCTCCAAGAACATCCAGGAGAACATTGTATTGAAGATCAAAGAGAGAGAACAAGCCATCTAGTTACTAGGTATGGACTCGTAGGTCTTTGGTAAACTACTCACACATCATCGGAAGGGCAGCAAGATTGATGTGGAAGCCCTCCGTGATCGATTCCCCCTCCGCCAGAGTACCAGAAAAGGCCTCCAGATGGGATCACGGAAGAACAGAAACTTGTGGTGGCGGAAAAATTATTTTGGGTGGCTCTCTGTTGGTTTCCCGATTTTAGAGAATTTATAGAGGTGGAATTAGGTTAGACAGAGCCATGAGGGGCCCACAAGGCATCAGGGCATGCCTACCCCCCTAGGCGCGCCATGTTGCCTTGCCGTCTCCTCGCTTGCCTTCTGGTCTCCTCCTGAAGCTTCTAGGGTCTCTCTTGTCCAGAAAACAAATCATCAAAAAGTTTCATAGCATTTGGACTTCGTTTGGTACGGATTTCTTGGAAAACTAAAAACAAGCAAAAAACAACAACTGGCACTTGGCACTAGGTCAGTAGGTTAGTCCCAAAAAATGATATATAATTTCATATAAAACATCCAAGATTGATACTATAATAGCATGGAAATCAAAAATTATAGATGCGTTGGAGACGTATCAAGCATCCCCAAGCTTAATTTCTGCTCGTCCTCGAGTAGGTAAATGATAAAAACAAATTTTTTGATGTGGAATGCTACCTAACATGTTCATCATGTAACATTTCTTTTATGGTATGAATATTTAGATCCGAATGATTCAAAACAATAGTCTATAATTTGGCATAAAGACATCAAAGGAAGACACTCAATAATAAATCATGCTTCAACTTCTTAGAATAACGAGAGACTATACGTCCATGCTTCGGGAATCACAAACCTTAACACCAATGTTCTTACTAAACCACAATCGTTCACTACACTACAAAAAAAACCACTTCTATGATGATACGTGTTTGTCATAGTAGGTCATGTTTTCTGTCATGCATGTACATCCATGACGATTTTATGACAGAATCAAGATAGTCATACCTGTGCTGTCGTAGAAGTGTTCGATGACAATACCAAAATTATCATCACGGAAGTGTCCACTTCCATGACGATAAATGGCGCGTCATGGAAGTGCTTTCCTCAAGGGTAACCGACACGTGGCATCCACCGTAACGGGTCGCCGTTAAGCTATCGGGTTCCGGTTTGGATCCGATAACCCGTTAATCGCCCGGGCCAATGGGGATTTTCCACGTGTAAAATTCTGATTCGCCTTAGTATCCACGTGTCAGCTCCGCGTTGGGACAGGTGTCATCAAGCGAGTGGACGGGGCGAGGCTATGGTACGTCGACACGTGGCTCGGCCCAACAGTGGCCCGTTTAGGTTAAAAGGCCGGGCCTGTCAAAATAAGCGGGCCGGCCCATTAGCGGCCTACTTGAGTCAGGCCCATTCACAAGCACGGCCCATACAAGTTACACAGAATCGGCCCATTAAAGGCCCATTCTAGATTTGACAATTTCCAGCCCATCGTCAGTTCCAGCCCGTTAACGGCCCACTACATCTTTTGGCCCAATTACGGCCCGACCTTCTTTCGGCCTGTTAGCAGCACATTGTCAGTTCCAGCCCGTTAATGGCCCGAAACATCTTTCGACCTTTTCTCGGCCCATTCTGCAGTTGGGCCAACTTCTAGCCCATTGTGACTTTAGGCTTTTCCTCGGCCCATTCGGTAAATGGGCCAATTCCTAGCCCATTTTGTCTTTCGGCCTGTTAACGGCCCGCATAACAGTTGGCCTTTGACTGTGCAACCTAATTTTGGGTCCATTAGCGGCCCATGTTCCGCAGGGCACAATTTCAGCCCGACGCGACTTTCGGCCTGTTAAAAGCCTAGTTTGCAAATTTGGCCTCTTCTGGCCCAAAACACTTTCGGCCTCTTACTGGCCCGTAAAGTAAAAGGGCCGAGACAAAATTGACATTTATTTCGGCCTGCTAGAGGCCCGTGGGCCATTTCCATTTATACGGCCCTATCGAGCTTTCGGCCTGTTAACGGCCTGCTAAGAGTCGTTGTTACGGTGGGCCACATCATTTGGGATCCACTAAATATTAATTTGACCAGCCCAATTAAGGCTCGCTTTGACTACACATGTTTGTTCGTTCGGATGGCGTCCAGGTAATGTTTGGGCGTGTTGGCCCCCGTTTCAACGATATAGCATATTCAAAGAATTATCCTACTCTATACTATCGCCTCTAAAAACATACACTATACAATAAAGAGACTAAGGCATAGAAACGTAGAATAATTCTACACTATACAATAAAGAAATTACAGCCGATTATACCCACTGGGCATTATAGTTCGGCACCAGTGATAATAAAGCGTACACAAACAGCAAATTACATACACTGGGCAAATAAAGCTCATACATCATGGACACGCATCAACAGAACTTACCATTTGAACTATAATCTCTTCAGAAAATAGGATTGGCCGGATTCAGATAGCACAAATTTTAGTCTGCAAAATCTCCAATTCCTTCGTGGTTACCTCAGTGTCTCGTTTCATTTTTTTGATTCCTGCATCTAATACCTGCAACTCCAGTCTCAACTTGTTGATTGCATGTTGAGAATCATGTACATGTTGTCTTGCCACCTCTAGTTGATGCTCGAGAACATCAGCACATTCCAATTCCAATCCATAATCATTTGGTAATGGCCATGCCGCACTGCTCACAGATCTTTGTGTTGATGTCACTTCATCCTGAAATATTTCTGTAAGTACACATGACTAGGGCAAAAATATAGTTACAACAGTGAAGCGAGCAAGACAGACTATTTTGTACATGGCAAAACAGGACTAACAATAATGTTACACGTCATGAAGCATAAGCAGGTGATATTTTAAAAATTATAAAAATGGTAGTCTATGTAGCCCGCATACAGAAATCTCTCTTAGCTCACTAGAGGAGCATGATGTTGGGGCCAAATCCAAAACACAGACAGGTTACAAATTTAGACCACACGCAGCTACTGAACATATATATTGCGTGTAAGTAAGCAAGCAGTTGGCCATTCTGTAGCTCAATTAAAGTCTTAGGGAGCATAATGAACATCAGAGGGATTCATACAAACCTACTACAGCAAGCAAAACTATGCAATCATTAGCCTAGTATAAACTAGATTGTGAGCCTCATGCAGTAATAGTTGGTTAATAGACTTCAAAGCTTCAGGCACACTTCGCCAGAGTAATTAAATGGTAAGGCCTTTAATTATGTCAACTAATAGTTACACAAGTACCCAACATCAGGCATCATTGTTTGGGCATCTCATTAACTGAGGACAAATAAAGCAATTGAAAAGAGCAATTTAACTATGCCTAAAACAAACAAGCAATTGAACTGTTGAGTTGGCAGCATGCATACATGCACGCCTCAATAACATCCATGGCCTAGCTACATTTACTATATAAAGGAACAAGTAATGTAATATTGTTTGCCCCCTATGAAGTATCTCGACTAGTATGTAATCAATATCCTAGTAATGATAGGGAGGCTAATGATGTGAATATGCGTTTCGTTATGACATTTATGACATCGACAACTCTACCATGGTAGGAAGCAGTTTCACACTGTTCACTACTATAAGATGTTTTAGATATTTAAAAGTAGACTACATCCATAATGAGTGAACAAACACATTAAAATGTGTTTACATACATCTGATTTACAAAAAAAAATTAGAACATCATATAGTAGTGAGCGGAGGGGTTTTTAATCAATGGCCCAATGATTGGGTTATAGGTGAAGAACCCTACGCAAGCACAATGTCAGACAAATAGGATGTCCTGGTAATTGTAATATAGTGACTTACCATAACTGGTTGAACAGGCTCATCGCTGCTGCTCCTTCTCTTGCAAGTCTCCTTCCTAACATCTTGTACTTGGAAATCCTCAATCTTATCTTCATTGCACCCCCTCTGCAGGGTGACACAAACTAGTCACTGGTCTCCTTGGAAGATAAATATGCATACTTTCCAGTCTGTGAACAACACAAAAGGATGAGTTTATAACAAAATAACACCACATAATGAAACATGCCACATCTCTTGCACACAATGAAATGAGCATTTACTATGTGTGCACTGTGTAAAAACTAGGCATACCTTCGAACTGGATCTCCAGGTACTCTTGGAGAGCCTACTTTAGTGTACAGCCAAACCTTTATGTCACCTATGAGTTATACAAGCCCCCACTATAGCAGCCATTAGTGTTTAAATCGTTGACAAGCTCTGTTAGGTCAAGAATAGCAAGTAATCAAAGCAAACAGTCCTAGTATGGCTGGCTGATACAAACAAGCAATTGAACAGATGTGTGAGCAAATCTTACATATCAAGAAAAGAAGCATAGAAGGAGGCTTAAAGACCATCACTTGACTGACCAGATTTAAGGGGCATTTAAACATCATGTGCAACGTATGAACTAACATAAACATTGCATATTTCAGATTCTATAATGAAATGCACATGTATTAGGTTATGCCATGTATGATGCCTAAATGTACACTATAGCAGGCCGGAGTGATTCATCATTGCACACACAATTGAATTGCAAGTTAAGGGCCAATTCTATTCTGCCTTTTCAGAGCTTATTGTCAAAATAAGCCATAAAAGATGTAAAGAAGTCATTTTTGAGTTATGGGCTTGGGCTTAATTATTTCGCTTTCGAGGGGGGTGCTTCGGGTAGAAGCTCACTAAAAATTGAAGGGAAGGGGAATAGTGAAATGACTCTGTTGTCTGCCTATATTACACTCAAAATGCCACTGCTCACGCCCGCGTCACACCTGACCCTCAAGTAAAAACAAACACGCAAGCGTTCATTGCCCTGCCCGCTTGCATCTCCTCTCCCCTTTCCATCTACCTCGATCCCCTGCCTGCAGCGCTAGGGTTCCTCCAGCGAGCCGTCGCCACTGGTCCCATCTGGCCTGGTCCTCGATGATGCTTTGTCCAGCTAGGCTACATGGCGGGTAGGGCCAAATCTCCCCGGCTGCTCCTCCCTCTGGCGCCGCCCCTCATTCTCATGGTCTCCAGCAGCTGCTCCGCTGTGGTCCGTCCAACGCACTACTCCGGCGAGCTCCGCACAACTACGGCCGATGCCCCACTCTGGCAGAAGGCACCTCGTTCCCCCTCCCCTCCTTGCAGGTCGTGGCCTTGAGGTGCTGTTGAAGGATGAGCTCATCCAACAAGGTGAGGATCTCCTCTGATTTTTTGCCAAATTTTCTTTCTGATCCGCTATACGATGAATTGCTAAGAGCTGCTTCTGCTGCTGCTGCTATATGATGCATTGCTATGAGCTGCTCCTACTGCTGCTATATGATGAATTGCTATGAGCTGTTGCTGCTATATGATGAATTGCTATGAGCTGCTACTGCTATATGATGAGTTGCTGTAAGCTGCTCCTGCTACTGCTATATGATGAATTGCTATGAGCTGCTCCTACTGCTGCTATATGATGAATTGCTATGAGCTGCTGCTGGTATATGATGAATTGCTAGCTGCTGCTGCTGCTGTATGATGAGTTGCTATGAGCTGCTGCTGCTATATGATACTTTCAGGTGGTGCTGCTATATGATAATAACCAGCCACTTGGACCATCGAATTTCAATAAATAATTGTTCTTCATTTAAATTTAGGTCATGCGTTCTTCATTTAAATTAGGCAATGGGATCTCTATGGAAGACATTGACCAAAGTAGATTGTGCCAAGTAGATGGTATCTTTGTATTTGCATTTTGAACAAATATTGATGGTCTGTTTTCCTATCATATTAATTACTGCACTGGGTTCAATTTGTGATGTTTGCAAGTCAAATTAATTTTCATATGGGTAGCAAAATGACAAAATATAATGCAATCTAGACTTTTCACTGATCATACCACAGATAAGCTGAAAAACCAGGCAATGAAAAGAACTGGCTGGCTTATTATCTGGCGCTTATATTCAAAGGTGCTTATTTTCTTAGGATAACTTGAAATAACTGTCCCTAAGAAACTTGGCCAATAGAACTGACATACAAATAACATGTCACGATGATTGCAATTCCGGCCCAGTTCTTTTGCCAGATTCTCCCAGAATCTGACCCCTACCCAGATTCTCCCAGAATCTTTGAGCCCCATTTATTTTACAATCCTATCTAGTTAGGTTCTAATTAATAAGGATTGTAAAACAAAAGGGGGTCAAAGATTCTAGGAGAAGCTAGAGAGGGGCAGATTCTGGGAGAATCCTGCAAAAGAACTGTGCCGGAGTGACCTACCATAGCACACTGTATAGGCTCACCGCTGCCTCTCCTTTTTTTGTGATGTTCCATGAAATTGCCACATACATCTTGTACTTTTTCATTACGTAACCCTATCTGCAAGTTGACATGGCTAATTTCAGATATCTCTACATGATAATACATTGCATATCCCTTGCGCATATTTAAACCACCAATTAACGATTGTGTGCGTAGCATAAACTAGCCATGACTCTATGTGCTGGACTAGCAGGCACTCTAAGGGAGCCTAATGTAGTGCACTAGAATTCCTACATGCCACCTACGATTTTGTGTAATATACTACCTCTGTTCCTAAATATATGTCTTTGTAGAGATTCCAGTATGGACCACATACAGATGTATATAGATGCATTTTCGAGTGTAGATTCACTCATTTTGCTCTGTATGTAGTCTATAGTGGAATCTCTAGAAAGACTTATATTTAGGAACAGAGGGAGTATCATGTATGACATCTACATCTCTAATTTAGCAGCCAGTAGTGGAAATCATTGTCTGCACAAAGGGATTACTGGTCGAAAATCCTAGCAAAGCACGCTGGCAGGCACATAACAATACAAGAGAGAGAGACGCACTTACAAGATCATAGCAATGCCTCAGTCCAGGATCTTGGTTGGCCAAGCTGTTAGATCCAAAAGAAACATCGTCCTTGCAGTTTTTGCCAGCTGCATAACATGTAACAGCGACCTGTTAGTATATTTGAAGTACATCGGGCAGGTGATGCTGGACGGGTTTAAAGGTGACAAGTACCTAGGCCATGGCGTGTTCTTGGCATCTTGCCAGACGGTGGGAATCAGGTTAGAAACGTCAAGGGTGATGACGCTGCACTGGCTGTCGGGGTCCGGTAAGGAGATCTAGAACCGTCGAGTAGGGTGTTTGTGGAGCGGCTCTGGTAGGGTGGACTACGGTATGGGTGAAGTGGATCTAAGGCCGTGGATGAGGGCGTCGGTGAAGCTACTCCGGTGGTTGGGTTCAGGATGGTGTCGACGATGCGGATCTGCGGCCATGGATGGGGCGTCAGAAGCTACTCCGGTAGGTTGGACGAGGGTGCGACGAAGCGGATCTGAGGCCGTGGACTTGTGCGTTGGCAAAGCAGCCCCGGTAGGGTCGAGAATGGTATAGGCGAAGCTACTCCGGTAGGGTTGAGGATGGTGTCGGCGAAGCGGCTCCGGTAGGGTTGAGGAAGGTGTCAGCGAAGAGGATCAGAGGTCATCGACGAGGGCGTCAGTGGGGCGGCTCCGAGGGTGTGGACGAAGCGTCTCCAGTGGGGAGTATGAAGGAGCTGCTGCAGATGCGCTGCGATTGACGAGAGTACCGGCGAAGCAGATCCGGCGTCGTGGACAAGGCCGGCACTGAATGGGCTGTGGTACAGTGGTGGATGAGCAGTCTACTTGTTTCTAGGGGAGGTGGGAGGGGTAGATGCGGCCGCAGAAGCAGATCCGGTGAGGTGGACGCCGCTGGCAGTGAATGGGCTCTGGTACGCCGGTGGATGAGCAGTCTAGGGTTTTGAGAGGGGAGGGGTAGAAAGGCCGATGAAGTACGGACGACGTGATGTAAGATGCTCTGGTGTTGTGGAGTTAGTCGTTTTTGCGGGAGGGGGAGAGGAAATGGGGGTGCCGTGTGGTGGGGGGAACCGGAAGTTACCAAAGCAGCCCCAACCTATTATGTAAATGAGGGCCGTATTGTAACTATTGTTCTTCGTGCACCAAGGACAAAAGGGGAATTTCGCATGCTAGACTAGGTGGCAGAAATTTTAGAAGGAAGCGGGAGATTTTGCCGCTCGCGGGATCGTTCATATCCAGTTTCAACTAATTTTGGACAGTGCTAGCGGGAAGGTCATGCGAGACTGTGTACACGGGGCACACTTCAGCAGTTAATAACTGGTATGAAGTCCACCCCAGAAAAAAAGACAATAACTCGGGATGATGCACCGATAACTTGGACGTTCACACGGGCGTGGCCAATCGTACGGCTGTAGAGGCGCGTTCACAAAAAAACGGATCAAACGCTCAGCCTATGTATTTCTTGTGTAAATATATAATTTAGTGCCATTGGTTATTTACTTTAAACATAATGCATTGACGTGTTATTGTAGAGGCGCACAAAAAGAAATGGATATTGTAGTCCCACAAAAGAAATGGATATTGTAGTCCGCTACTTAAAAATGTTACCTCATATGATTACATGGACTCCATTTCATAAATTGCGTACCCGTTGAATTCATATATGAATATTACATATATTACTTCATAATAGAACCTTAAATCATCCAAGACTAATGAATTTGAATGCAAAACTAACAATGGTGCATGTACATGATAGCTACAGTGGTTGTTTGAAGAAACATCACTGTAACTTTGGCATGCACAATTGAAAATGATCATTTGGAAAAAAATGCGACATGCGAGTGTCCAATCTTTATAGCGTTGAATCGATATTGTATCTTTGGCCACGATATGAAGTAGATATTGATTTATGTTCAAGCGATGCACGTCCACGCTCGCTAGATAGTGATACGTGAATGAATTGCGCAATCTCTCTCACACGCATACATATCTCATTTCTCCGTGGGCATCGGAACCACACACGCGCACTTCGTGTATTTCTCTCCCTCCGTCAAGGTTAGAATTCGTCTTTCTACCCCGTCCTACAAGTCTCTCACACAGAAACACACACGCTCTCTCTGTCGAACACACCCACCCCTTTAATTCCGCCCACCCACCGTCACTAATGTCTCAAAGTATAACTATGTCTCGCACACATATGCCTAAGGTTAACTTGAGTCCCGGAACCATATGAATACATACAATGGGATTCCAGCAGAGCACCTTTTGTCACACACACACGTAGACATTGTTTCTCTCTTCATTTTTTTCCGGCACTTGCATGCACACCGCTTGTTTATCTCCGTGATGCTTTAAGTATGCCTCGCACACATGCTATCTACCTATCCCTTAATATAGATATGTATCACACAAACTCCTTCTCCCTATACAACGTGTCCACATTGGGCCCCCCCCCCCCACACACCCCCACACACCACACTTCCCGACACCGAAGGAGTGGTGACACCTCGATCTTGATACTAATCTATCTACTCTGGCTTCTCTCTCAAACACACACACACACTACCCGACACCAAGAGAGGGGGCACCTCGATCTTGATAGTAATCTATCTACTGGCTTCCTCTCAAACACCACCAACACCACACACACACACACACACACCCACCCACACACACACACACCTCGCTAGTTGTGCCTCTATGCCTACCGCGCGCACACCCTCGATATGTCTTTCTCTCCTCCCCCCCCTCCCCACCCCCCAACAATGACAGCAGAAGGGTACAACCTTCTTGATCTTAATCTATCAATTGGCTTCTCTCTCAAACACACACACACACCCACGCTAGTTGTGTCTCTGTGCCTCGCTCACACACACTCGATACGTCTTTCTCTCCGTAGCCCCCTCGATATGTAGACTTCTCGCGCGCGCACAGCTGTAGTGATGATGACGCTGAACCTAGTGTGCCTTGTTTTTACCGGCCTCATGTGATAGTTTTCACCCTGTTTTCTGTTAATTAACAAGGCAACCTTTTCTTTGTTACTACTAGTGAATTTGAGTTCATTCGGGGCAGACATAAAATATATAACTTCAACCCAATTATCGCAGTAACTATTTAAAAAGAAACTAGCAAGATGCCCGTGCGTTGCACGGAACATCAAGATGCATTTGTATGAGTAGTTTATCTTGTGAGAGAAAAGGATGAACGAGGGAAGGCCTTATTTGCAAATGTGGAGAGGGGTGTGGGTATCTTTTTGCAAAATTGCCATAGTTTCCTTCCTATCTGTCAGATATAAATCGGAGAGCCTATATTGCAGGATGGTAGGCACACCATCATCACCAACTCTGTTTTCTAGTATAAGAGTAGACATAGAGATATATCTGCAGCATCGTCAAGGACAAACATCTGCTGGACTGGTTAGCGCCGGATGCTCGCAACGCGATGACCTGAGTTCGAATTATGTCCTAAACTTTAGATTTTTATATTAATTTTTTAATATATACTTCGTTCGCTACTGTACTGACAGTGGAACCCACAGAGTACTTAGAATACAAGATTAAGGATGGATTTGTTTCTTTTTAACTTTCTGTATGAATCTGTAGCCACCCTGCAAGTCATGTACACTGTACATGCAATTAACTTTTTATAGAGGAAGAATCATACACACAATTAACTCAAATGGATTGATGTGACTCTATTATTTCCAGCATAAGAGCATCTCCAACGGCAACCGGCAAATTTCCTCCCACTTCCTTCCGCGGAGGACGACATCCAACGCCAGTAGCATACATTTTCATAACTCTAACTAACCAGAGGAATTCATGCAAACACGGACTGATTTCATATAAGCATGAAGGATTTCGTATAAAAAAGCCGGATCTTCATATAAACATGATGGATTTCATTACATTTACATGAACTAAGCGGTGCTAATCCGGCTCTGATGGTATAATTAATACCTAATCTAAATGGCCGCCCGCGGATCCCTTTGTTTTCCTCATGTCCGGCAAACACTTGGGAAAGACACTTGTGGGGTCGATGAAGGTCCTCGGAAGAGACGAAGCAGCAAAGAAACCACCTGAATACGCAGTCGTCGCCTCGGCGGTGGCCTTCATGGGACCCAAGTGGCGGCGGCCTCCCATGTTCTACTTCTCCTCGATGATGGCAGCGGACACGAAGAAGCTGGCCACCGACACGTCGCTCTCCGCGCACCCGGCTTCTGTCTCTGCCTGCATGGCGCTGCCGCAGGCACGGGAGGCGCACCCACAGACACGGGAGGCGCGGCCACCGCAGACACGGGAGGCACGGCCGCAGACACTGGTGGCGCGGTACGACGCGGCAGCGATGATGCCCGTGCCGCCGTGCTCACCGCCGTGCCTGCGTGGAGCAACTCGCCACTCCTCATCGAGTTGAACTGGAGCGGCGAGTTGCTGAACCATGCGCCGCCTTGGGGTGGCAACTGGCTCCGTCAGGCCAAGTGAGGTAGGTGAAGCACCGATCGGCCGCGCTCATATCCGGAGGGCTCGGTGGGCCACCCAGCCGGGTAGTATGCCGAAGAACGGCTCCTCGGAAGCCATCAGAAGAGTGGAGAAAATGGTGAAGGAGGAGATGGGGGAGCGGCGGAGGGGTGCGATTCTTGCCCGATGTCTGGCATCGTTTAAATAGGGGGCGGACGGTAGGAGCTTGGCCGGCGTCTGGCCTTGTTTAAACTGAGGGCGGACCGGAGGAGCTCGGCTGGCGTTGCATTTAATTCCGGCCCACTCATGAATGGACGTGTGGCCGGAGTAGGTTTCTTGGTTTGCATGCGGGTTTAATGGAGGCGTTTGATGGAGGCGAGCACGCATGTTCAGCTGGGCATGTAGCGGGCGGCGCAGTACAATTCAATTTGACAGCTACTAGTAAACAAGGACAGTTCTCGATACGGCTTTAATGCAGACGAGGGAGAGGGTAGCGGTTCCCAAAATGTTGAACGGCCAATGATGCATCCTCCTTCAATTAGCATCCTGAATGCATGAGGGAAGTAATGGGAGGAGGACGGGGAAAAGAGGCAACACGATGTCAATGCTACGCAGTTTGCACTCATATAAAGGCGCCCCTCCATTCCAATGCATCTACCACATTGTACGCACCTAAGCACCTACACTAAGCGCAAAAGTGCTCACTCCAGACCCATGGCGGCGATGCGCGCGAGCGGCCAGCGGCTGTGCCAGATGGTCCACGACGCCGGCCTGCGGCATGGCACCAAGGATCGTCTCCAGACGGTGTTGGCGACTGGCTAGTTCATGGCCATCATCGACGCCAGCTATGACTCTCAGTTGGACCAGATGATCATTGCCACCATCAACAAGTTCACCATCGTCAAGAAGCTTGCGAATGACATCGCCGTACTCCTCCAGCCCGCGCGCTCAGGCTCCTCATTGCCTGCCACCCTAATCGGCCTCCATGGCGAGAACATCTTTCAAGCACTGGTGGCCCTGCGACTGCCCGCCGACGCAATGAAGAATGTCCACCTGGAGGTCACGCTCGCCGCGAGGCGCCTCGCCCTGCAAGAATTTGTTAACCTACACATCCACGTGTACGAGGAAGTCGTGTACATAGGTATCTACAAGGCCGGTGAGGACGCTACGATGTTAGCCTTCGTCAACCGGCTGGAAGCCATGGATGCCTTTGTTGAGAAGCACCTTGACCTCACCACAAAAGCCGCTGCTCCTAAGCCGCCAGTCGGTGGCCCGGCACACTGAGTCGAGGAGGAGGAGGTCATACGTTGATGGATTCATCTTTCTTCTTGCCTCCTATAACCACCACTGCGATCGCATCATCGTGGCCTTAATTCTTATTGTGCTATTGCATTCTCGTTCCAGTCAATACATACATGTGTGATCCCTTTGCTCGCATTTGCAGGCAATTATATGCATCACTGTAACTAGTACTCCATCCGTCAATTTATAAGTTGTGCTTACCTTTTCCATCAACTTCATAATTTACGTTCGATGCTTGACCCGACCTATGAACTACTCCTAAATTCAAAAACTGAGACCGAACCTATAAATTCAAAACTACTCGTGCAGCACGCCTGTCACGTTCGCAAGTTCAAAATGAGAAACTGGAACACGTACATGAAGCATGTCCCTTCCCCGTTGCATACCACACTGTCGTTTCAGCCCCCCCGGTCAACGCGCATTGGCTAGGCTTTATATCACTACAACATGTGGGACCGCATGTGACCAAACCGACGATGCACCAACCTAGCTACTACCCTGCTTATCTGGCGGGAAAAGCCCCGCCCTAGCATTTCCAATCGTTATTTCTATCTATCGATCGTGCCAAGGAGCAGAACCAAATGTTACAATTTATACATGTTTCTCTACTCCCATAAAAGACTCAGTTGGTGATGGTGGTGTGTCTACCATCCGTCATTTCTGACCATTAGATCTGCATCTAACAGCTGTGAGGTAAGTTGTGGCATTTTTGCAACAATAGCCCACTTCTCTGCTCCAATGTGCAGAAAACCCCTTATTATCTTGAAAGCAACCACATCCCTCCCCCACCTCATCAAAATAGCCTGAGAAATATATTTTGAGTGAAAAGTAATATATTTTTAGTGGTATATATGTATATCAAAACAAGAGTGTTTTCTTTCAAGTTTGTGAACAAGTACTATTCTACTTTGGATCTGTTGCAATGCACGGGCACATTGCTAGTAAAAGGAAAAGGCCTGCCACATTCGCGTCGCACCCCCACACGCCCGGGAATCGGGAGTCCTCCACGGCCCGTCCGGCATGCCACATACCTAGGGAAGGCGTGTTACCTAGCATTTTCACTTTGATGTGGGACCGCAATTGAGCAAGCTGACTATCGGCAAACCGCACCCTGCCCGCCGCATTGGAAAACAGAAACGAGGAGGGGAAGATCTAGCTGTAGCACGGAAGCCAAGAAATTTGGTGTCAGATGGGACTCGTTGATAGAGTAGGAGCACTCCGTACTACACCTACTACGAAGTTTCTACTACTACTACTACCACTATACAACTAGGTACGTGCACGGCATAGCATCGTAGGAACAAAAAATGGGAAGATCTTGTTTTGGGTGATTTATCTTTATTTCAGTCAATGTAGTATGAATAATATGATGTGGGGGGCACCCATGAAGCCACGTGGCACGTCTGGAGGTCTTATTTAGAGCTTCTTGTGTGGACCGATCACACTGTCGTGCTGGTCATTCGACAAGAATGTGTATGGGTACTTATAGTAGATCCGAATCGCAGCCACCTGGACCATTGGATCAACATCAATCAACGGTTTATATCGTGTACGTGCAAATACATTCATTAACACCGGAAAAATAATGAATATAGAATTTATAATACATATACCGCATATTGGGTTTCTCTAAAGTCAAACTTTGTATACTTTCAACAATTTGTAGGAAAAAGTATTAACATATAAACCACCAAATATATATCATTTGATTCATCATTGCTTTTATTTCCACATCGTGTAAATTTGTTAGTGTAAATGTTCATATTGTTTTCACCAAATTCGGTCAAGCTTTATAAAATTTGGATGCTGTCAAAGCTATATATGTGCGGAGTAAATTACAAACGGAGGGAGTGGAATAGATATAGATATAACTATACAAATAAAAAATATAGTAATATAGTATATAGATATAAATAAGGCTACTACCCTTTTTCTACATTAGAACTCGCGTTGTTGTGTACACATTGTTTTGTTTTCGCTATAATTTGCATTTGCGGGGTGTGTGTAGGACTACCGCCTTTTGTTAAGTACCAGCAACCCCACCATTATCCTTAATTACTTCATATTGGCAATTACGATTGCATTATCTTAGTTCTAACCGATTCTTTGGTTGCTTGGAGGAACTCCATCTTGTTATTCAGGTTGATTTTGTGCATACGACAAGATCACCGTGCTGTCGAGGTCTATCCAGCTCTCTCACACGCAAACAGACGCTGTCTGTGTGTCCCTTCATCGCACACACACTATCGCTCTCCCATATCCACAACCTTGTAACCTTGTCGATCCCGACGTTACACACACCTCTCTCTCTCTCTCTAACACACACACACACACCCTCTCTCTCCCTTTCGGACACTCCTCTCTCTACGACACACAAAGTCTTTCCAACATGCATATGCCCCTCTCTCGTTAGGTATCGCTGCCCCCGCCCCCCTCTTTGTCACACAAATATTCGCTCTATATATATCTCTCGCAATAATACATGCATAGTCTAAATTGAAACCAAGTACAAAAATGAGCTCCGATTACAAAAATCAAATCCACTCCCAAACAGAATAAGAAAATAGGGTGAAATCGTGCACACAAATGTTTGTTGCGTGCATGAATGTCAATGATATGGATGTACTACTCGTACATCACAGAGACCCATTTCACACAAATTACATTAAACCCTTCTCAAAATATGGTGCGCATGTGATGTTTGTTGTACTGCTCCTGCCAGCCTTCCTCCGACACATTCCAACATATTGTGCTACTTTCGATTCTATTTTTCTCCTCAGTCCATGTGAAACCATGAAAAGGTCACCCCCCGCCCCCACAGGTA
Source organism: Thinopyrum elongatum (assembly GCA_011799875.1). Lineage (NCBI taxonomy): Eukaryota > Viridiplantae > Streptophyta > Magnoliopsida > Poales > Poaceae > Thinopyrum > Thinopyrum elongatum. The sequence goes on from CM022303.1 coordinate 405,206,418, forward strand.
CTGTAGCTCGAAGCTCCCATACGGACACAACACCCACCGGAGCACGCAGCCGTTGCCGAAGTGGACGGCGCTGCGGCCTGGGAAGAGGATGGAGTCTCCGACATCGCCGAGGTGGAGCACGCCCTCTACACGCGCGAGTAGCGCGCGCTGACTGTCCACGTGGAGGACAGTGTGATCTAGCGGCTCACCCTCGTCGGCCACGAGGGGTAGCTGTGCTCTAGCAGCACGCCCTGGTCGGTCACGAGGAGGTGCATTGCGTCCTCGCCGCTCGCTGTGTGGACGAGCGGGTTCTCCAGCAGCATGCCCGCGAGCATCGCATCATCGAGAGCACGCCCGCGAACATCGCAATGCCGCCGTTCTTGACGTGGACGAGCGCGTGCTCCAGCAGCACGCCCGCGAACATCGCATCCTCGCCGCTCACAATGTGGACGAGCGCGTTGTCCAGCAGCATGCCTGCGAGCATCGCATCAACGCCGCCCACGAACATCGCATCATCGCCGCTCTCGACGTGGACGAGTGCGTGCTCTGGTAGCATGCCCGCGAACATCGCATCCTCAATGCTCACAATGTGGACGAGCGCGTTCTCCAGCAGCATTCCCGCGAGCATCGCATCATCGCCGCCCGTGAACATATCATCGTCGCCGCTCTCGATGTGGACGAGTGCGTGTTCCGGCAGCACGCCCGCGAACATCGCATCCTCGCCGCTCAGGCGCACGAGCGTGTGCTCCAACAGCACGGCCGCGAGCATGGCATCCTCACGGCTCACAAGGTGGTTGAGAGGGAGCTCAGTACCCCAGGAGGCGGGATGCGACCGCGCCCCCGGCTACGAGGAGTACTGCATGGTGCCCATCGTGGTTTAGGGAAATCCCGTGACTCCGCCGCTCCCTAGAGGAGCGTGAGCTCCAGTGGGCGCTCGAGGAGTCCCGCGCCGATATGCAGGTGGCAGCGGACGTGCAAGATTATCCTTCGAGCTCTCCTCCTCTTACGAAGACGCCTCCACCACCCCCGTCGTATGTCCTCTGCCTCGGCTCCGGCGGACATTTGGAGTTTAGTTTTATGAAACATTAATATTTGGACTAATGCAAAAAAAAACTATGACTAACAGGCATAAATAGATGACGTGGCGGCATTGCATGCTGGAGTATATTGCAATTTATGGATTGCATGCATGACTAGCTTATGTGGCTTGGTTGCATGGCTAGGAAAGGCTAGAGAAAAAACAAATAGATAATGTGTTTAGAGTGCACTCCACTAAATGGGAGCATGTAAATATCTTTAGAGTGCACTCCACTTTTTTTCAGACGCTTAGGTGCACCGGATGCCGTGCCACGCTACAAAATGTTAGAAAAAATATCTGCTCCAATGTTTTAAAAATCTATTATTATCTTGAAACCAGCCACACCCGCCCCTCACCTCATTAAACCAGCCCGAGGAATATGTCTTCAGTGAAGCATAATTTATTTTGACTGATATATGTATATCAAAACTAGAGTGTTTATATTTCAAGTTTGTGAACAAGTATTATTCTACTACTTTGGATCCATTGCAATGCACGGGCCGGCACATTGGTAGTAGTAAGAAACAAATTCCGGGTTTGGCATGAGTTCGTACTGTGGGATCACCACAAGGCCTGGCGCAGGAGTTACATTTCCCTCTCGGGGCCCACGGGACCGAGCTTCAGCGGCTATTGCACCTGCCTTTGAGTCAATGATATGTGGACCCTAAATGCGTCTGGCCCGCCTGTCATTCTCAGAAAAGCAGAGGGGCAGTGGGACCGAGAGGGGTGAGTCACAGGTCGGCGGACGTGTGGTGTCATGGGTTCGAGCGGCGTCATGGGAATCGAGTGGGACGAGGCTTGCCTGCTCCCCTCCCATGCTCCGATCCGTACTACCGAACCACTAATTTTCATCCAATGGTTATACTGTAATAGATTTCCTCGTGTGGGTCATCTATAGCCTCAAAAAAAGGTAAACAAAGGCCGTATTTCCAGGAAATAATTTCCTGCATGAATCTGTACACACATGCAAGACCCTTTCCTTTCTTGCTCGTCCTCCGAGCATGGCAATAGGTGCCTGCCTAACCCATGTAGCACACTACGCCGCCAGCGAGTAGCACCTCCTCCACGCCAACATCGGCGTCTGGGCCATGCACATGCAGTTGCTCCCGTAGTATTTTACCCGCATGTTCGACTGCAGTACCACACCGATCTTGGACGAGACCATGGAGCTTGTGGCCAAGAAAAGTCTCTGCCCGGCCGACGCATGTCGAGGTGCTTGTCTGTTGTGACGTGCCGCATGAAGTTTACTAGCTCGCACTCCGGATGAGCTCGGGCGGGAGCCAGTGATCTACCCGGGGCACATAGCTCGACTTGGGCTCGAGATTCCGACCGCTTGCACCGTCCCGAGGATGTACCACTCAGCGGCGAGGCTAGAATGTTGGATACGTATAGGCGTGTGCTCGTGGGCGGGAGCAACCTGCTCAACGGATGTGATGTACTCAATGTAGTTTAGCCAGCAAGCCTGGAGCCGTTCCTGCCGTCGTACGTTGACGCGTGGCTCAACGGTGTGTGGCCACGGGCCAGCGTGGGTTGGCTACGGGGAATCGGCATCGGTGTGGTTCGAGATGCCCAGCTGGCCATTGTCGCGGCGGCGTTCGTGACTCACTCGTTCGAGATGAACCGGCCGGTGGTGGCCAGGCCGTGGCGAGGGTGCCACAGCTGGACGTCGGGGTGTTACGAGGCATAGATGGCCACACCGGCGGGTACTACCTGTATTATAGAAGTAGAAGGCAAAGACGGGCCTTTATTTTATTTATTATATTTGTGGCTGAGGAGTGATGCCCAGGACGAAATGTGTCATAGCCGCTAGATGAAAATTGGATGGTGCGGGAGTACAGATCGGAGCCAGGAGCGGAGCATGCAAGCCGCGTCCAATCGCGTGTGGCTGTGGTAGAAACTTGATGGTCACCGCAGTTCAGCTGGCCCACATGTCATGCACACAAAGGCAGAGGAGCGGTGGGGCCGAGAGGGGTGAGGCGCACGTCGGGGGACGTGGTGGCATGGGTTGGAGCAGCGTCGTGGGAATCGTGTGTGGTAGTGGTAGAAACATGATGGTCGCCGTGGTTCAACTTCCATGGACAAGCTGTCATGTCTACTAACACATGCATTGCGGTAGACGGCCGCGGTAGACATGACACATGCATTGCATACCGCTCACTGCAAGTAGTAGTAGAGAAAACTAGGCGGATAAATAGTTCATTATAGTCAAGCGGACCTATATCAATGTACACAAAGTACACTTGTTCCAAAGACATGCACACCAGCGAAATAGTTCATCTATATCAATGTACACAGAGAGGAAATATAATTTTTACAAGAGAGGAAATAATTCATCCATCTATAATGCCCTGCTGCTGGTGCAGCTTCTTCTACTTCTTCTTCTTCTTCTTCTTCTTCTCATTTTCTATGGGAGACGGCTTCGCAACAAGCTCTTTCGACCTTGCAGCTATCTCAAAACTCACACAGGCATCGAGGGCAGCATATTTTATCTGCTTGTAGGTCAAGGGATAATTCTCCCATCCAGACGACCTTAATCCCAGGCTCCCAGCGTCTCATCACCCTTCTCAAGATTTGTTCCGAGCACAGAATTTGCTACGTCGAACAGGGATGGCGCTTTTTTATCACAATCCTCTACAGGAATTCTGGTTTGTAGGTCAGCAATGTTTTTCAAGTCAAGGTTGTACGGCACTAGCTTCTCTTTGTCCCCTTCGATGGTTGCCCCACAGAAGTATATGTCCTCCCGACACATGAAATCATGGAGCTCACTTGGTATGGAGGGCGCGTGTATGATGTGATACACCAAAACTTCATCTTCGAGGCACAGCTGAAGGACGGCGGCACGTTGGATCTTCCCAGTGGCACGCTCCGTGTACTCTGCGTCAAGACCGACAACCTTCACCTCCACCTTTTGGAGGGAGTTGGATACATTGTTGATCCACTCCCGAACAACCCTTGGGTGGTCGGTGATGGTGGCAACTATGCTCAGTGAGCCTTCGACGAGGACATGTTTGATGCTAAAAACCTGCATAGGGATCTCTTTCGCCATTTGGAACCGCTGGACCGGAGGGCTATGGTTTGGAGAATTAGGATTAAGATGGCTAGTCTAACTGAAGAAGATGATTATTTAAAGGGCTTGGGAATTACTGAAGGAGGATGTTAATCCAGTCCAGTGGGGTTTGAATCCAAATGAAGGAGAGGTGAAGAAGCCGAGGAAAATCGGTTCCCAATGGAGAAGTAAATGGGAGAAGTGGCATGCAGGCAGTTGATTAGACGGCTAGGTAGACCAACCTGCAAAACGAAAAGGTAATGCGGGTAGCGTACTGAGGAGTGGTCCGTGTCTGTGTACGTGCCCATCCTTCTATCGCTACATGTGCCATTGGTTAGTTGAGGTCACTCTTTCGAATCACCGTGGCGAAACATTTTATGATTACTTTTTATTTCTGCACCCCTCCTGACAGGTGGGATCTATGCAAAACCCACTTGGGTGGACGAACAGATATACAAACATATCCATCTCTTTGCACACAAAAAATATGTCGTAGCTGGTTCGGATTGATATTGGCGCGTGCCTGCGAGACACAACCTTTTCTGGTTAAGGAATATATGCAGTTATCCTAAAAAAAATAAAAAAGCCCTTCTTCGCACTTCCGCATGCACGAGAATTTGGTTCTGCTCGCAATATGGATGATACATGGAGGATGAAATGAACCCAGAGGCATGCTAGCACAGGAGACCTATTTCCGCTATACAGTACTACTCCGTACGTATGTTACTAGTACTAGTAGTAGTACAACTATGGTACACTTGAAGGTCAAAATATTATTCATCCGGTCCTCACAATGAAGTGACAAGACCCTGCGCCCGAGGTGACACTAGTCCAGGAGGCATGTTCGGGTTACCAAAGTCAGCCTCACCTTGTGCACTGTTCAGTCACTGTCATGGCCGCTGTATAGCATTGTCGGTGTCAAAACTGGCAGATCTCGGGTAGGGGGTCCCAAGCTGTGTGTCTGAGGATCGATGGTAACAATGGACAATGGGGACACGATATTTACCCAGGTTTGGGCCCTCTTAATGGAGGTAAAACCCTACGTCTTGCTTGATTGTATTCGATGAGTATAGGGGTTACAAGAGTTATCTATCTCGAGATCGTAATGGCTAAACCCTAGCTGTCTAGCCTATGAATATTCTGATTGCCTCTACGGACTAAACCCTCTGGTTTATATACACACCGGAGGGGCCTAGGGTTGTACAGAGTTGGTTTACAGAAGAAGGAAATAGTACATCCAGACACCAAACTTGCCGTCCATGCATATAGGAGTCCTACCCGAACACGGGGGATGGTCTTCTGCTTTATCTTCACGGCCCATCAGTCCGGCCCATATCGAATAGACCGGACACCCGAGGACCCCCTAATCCAGGACTCCCTCAGTAGCCCCTGAACTAGTCTTCGATGACGATGAGTTCGGCACGCGGATTATCTTCGGCATTGCAAGGCGGGTTCCTTCCCCCAAAAATTTTAAGTTAGCTCCATGCATAAAGAAACTGTATCCGGCTCTGCATAATCAATACAACCCTTAGCCACGAAGGCAAGATGTCAAAATAGGAACAGTGTCTTTTATTGACAACTTTTTCGGCAAAGCGTCACACTTGACTCTTTAACATTTCGAACCGTTTTCACGCCTCCCGTTTCGCGTTTTGAGGTCTAGCCTTCATTGGCATGTCTTGTCAAAACAGAGATCATGCCCGCCCATTACGGGAATCTCATCAATATGGTTTGGGTAATCCAACCGCACCTTATGCATGATTTTGTTGGGAACAGGCGAGGTTTATGGCTTAGGAGGGGGACGTTCGGTATTTTCACCGTCTATAAAAGGGTAAAAACCTCTCCTTTTTCTTTACGCCTTCCTCTAGCTTCTGTCTCCCAATCTCCAAGCTCCAGCGCCCAAAGCTCCAATATCCTCCACCACTGCCACCCACCCCATCAATGGCCAGGTCCGGCTCCAAGGGCAAGTGGGAGGCCTCCACCGTCACTGAAAAGGACGTCAAGGATCTCAGGAGCGCGGGCTATTTGTCCGCGGATATCGCGCATAGGATCCCTGACAAAGATCAGGTTATTCCTACTCCGGAGCCCGGTGAGAGGGTCATCTTCATCCTCCATTTCCTCCGAGGGCTAGGGTTTCCCCTCCACCCCTTCGTCCAGGGTCTTATGTTCTACTACGGGCTAGATTTCCATGATCTAGCCCCAAATTCATTCCTTCACATATCGGCGTTTATCGTCGTGTGTGAGGCTCTTCTCCGCATCCCCCCACACTTCGGCCTGTGGCTCAAGGTCTTCAATCTGAAGCCGAAGGTGGTCGACCGACAGCATGCGGATTGCGGCGGGGCTATGGTGAGCAAGCTCCCCAACATCGTCTGGCCCAAAGGGGCATTCGTAGAGACGGTCAAGGTGTGGTAGCAGGAGTGGTTCTACATCACCGAACCCCGCGACGCCAACTGGGCGGCCACGCCTGACTTCAGATCCAGACCCCCCACGAGACTAACCTCATGGACCGCCAAGGGTCTTGATTGGGGGTCCAAACCGGAGGTGAAGGTGCTCCAAAAACGCATCTCCGACATGTTGGGTGAGAACACTGGTCTCACAAACATGATTCAAGTGATGCTTTTCCGCTGCATCCTTCCTTGCCAGCTCCGAGCCTCCCCCATGTGGGAGTTCGATCCAGAGAAGCCACGGACCCGGAAGTGCTTCTTCGGCACCACACACGAAGATATATGGAAGCAGCTCTTCAAGGCTCAGAAAAAGTGGCCGAAGAAGAATGAAGACATCGGGCTCGACATCGAGAACCCAGCCATGGCGGTAAGCATAGTCTTTCCGAAGACCTATCTGATCAATATTTTAGATATGATAGAAATTATATTGCCTGCTTTCTTTACAGGCCTGGACGGCAAAGGTGCAGCGGATCAACTGTCCGGCACCGCTGCCTGAGGATCCGGTCATGCCCCAGCTAACGGACATGCTGGTCCCGGCGCCCTATCAGGTGCCGGAGAAGAAAACCAAGAAGAAGAAAGGCAAGGAGGCCAAGGGCGGCCCCCACAATAAAGGTCCTTCGGAAACAGTGTTCGGAGAGACCGAAGCCCTCTCTTCCCATGAAGGAGATGAGGAAGAAGAGGAGGAGGAGGTGGAGAGCGACTCCCCCCGTAAGGGGAGGAAGAAGAAGAGGGCGGCCTCCGAAGACCTGGAGGGGGAGGCGCCCAAGAGAGGGAAGCTGGCCCTTCCGGACAGTTCATACTCAGAGACCGAACTAGTCCCCAAGAAACCACCTAGGGTGAAGCCCCTGGCCGAATCATAAGTATTCGGCAACTTACTGTTTATCTTCGGTCTACCTGCCTCCATTATATAAGTTATTTTGTTATTTTCCTTTCAGCCCTCCCCGTGAGCTTCCGCAAACCCCATTATCGGAGGGGAACTCTCTGCCACCCGAAATGGCAGAGAGTGACATGCCGACATGAGCCCCCTCGCCTATCATCATGGAGGACACCGAGGTGTCATCCCGAAGGACCTCTCTTGGCAGAGGTAGGGCGAACGAGGCCGTCGAGAAAGTGCCCGAGGTTAATACCTCGGTCGCCAAAGACCTAGGGGAGGCGACCCCTATGACAACCGATGGTGGGGACCCCCAACAATCCGGGCCCCAGCCGGACACCATTTCGGAGACCAACACAGCTCCGGGATTGGATAAGCAGCCTCCTTTGAAAGAGGGGGGAGGAGCATCAGCTCCATCGGCGACCTCCACTAATCCGGAGGCGCCCAACGCTCTGGAGGCAGCACTGCAGCATGCTTCCATCGTGGCGGAGCACCACACCCTGATGGGTGCGGTGGTGGAGAAGGTTCAGTCTACTAAGAGCGGACTGAACGAAGCCTTCACCAGCCTACTGACAGGCTTTGAGGTATGCGACGTAATGTTCTAAAAACTTTTCATATAGAGGAATATACCTGTGTACAGACAGTAGCCCCTGAGGCTCTGTTCGGTTAAAAGAAACCGGACAGAGGATCCATATAGTATTCGGGAGAGTTAACCTGCTATGCTGTTATTGTAACAGGCTTCCCTATTGGCGGCAACCGCCCAGGCCGCAGAAGTTTCCGAACTCAATCGGAAGCTTCAGGTGGCCAATGAGGAAATCGACCGCATTAACAAGCGGTTCGATGAGACGCAAGGTATGCGTATAATGTTAAAGTTTATTTTGATATCAGAAGTGATATGTATATTTAGAGATTAACTCATGGAATGCCTTGATTATAATCACAGCTGGCGCAGCCGAGGTCGAGACCCTCAAAAGCGCCCTTGCCCAGGCCAAAAAAGAGGCGGAGGCGAATAAGGCAGCCGCTGACAAGGCGGTTGCCGAACTGAAGACCGAGCAAGATGCCCGCCGCCAACACGAAGCTCAGGTGGCCGAAGTAGAGTAGGAGCTGAAGGATGCCATCAGCAAATGCGAAGCTTTGGAGCAGAAGACTTTGGACCAGTCGGCTGAGCTCGCCAAGGCTCTCCATGATGCCAAAGAAGCGCGGATCGAGTCCCGGAGTGCTCATGAAGAGATCCATTAGGCGAGGCAGATCGCGGCTGGTAAGGCCTTTCTTTTGCAGAGTATCTTTGGAGGTCAGAGGTTTGCTTTGCTCACCCGAGTATGGAGTTCTCCAGGTGCGTTTGCGAATCTTCCGAGGAGTGCCGCCGATGCCGCACAGTTCTTCCGAGCCCAGGAGGGGAACTCGACCGAGAAGCTGTTCTGGTCGCAATTTCTCGCGCCGGAACACCGGACGCCTCTGAACGACCAGCTGAAGCAGCTGACGGAGCTGCATAGGGTGGCCGGTTTGGCTATGAAGGACCTGATAGTCCAGCTCTGGCCGGCCGAGCCAATCCATAGTAGCTACTTCGGTTTGGTGAAGCGGCTTATCGACGCGCGGCCTCGGATTGATGCATTGAAGCGCTCAGCCTGCATAGAGGGTGCCCGAATGGCCTTCGCCCGCGTCAAGATGCAATGGGCAAAGATGAAGGCCACCGAAGTTGCAACCGCAGGCCCGCCCAAAGGCAAAGATCAACGAAAGCCGGAGAGGTACTTCGATGACGTCCTAGAAGGAGCCCGAGTGATCGAGGGTCAATGCTGTAAGGACATAATATTTGATTGAGTGTGTTCGGGTTGTACAAACAATGTGATGAACCCATGTTGTTTATATATCTATGTTTGCGCCTTTTGTTTCAAGCGATTTTTCCTCCTGTGCGGCCGTTTATTGTTTTATTTCTGAAAGTTGCGAGTCGTCGGCTTCAACCCCCATGTAGATGCTACAGGGGTGTTCGGCGTAACGCGTGACCACACTTTATCCAACGTCTTGGTCCGTAAAGGAGGTGTCAGCGTGGTGAACCAGGCAATCAGACTATGCGGCTTAATTACTTTCACTTAGCCATAGGAGTTTGATTGTGGAGCTAAATACTAGCCCCTGGTGCGTGTGCGGCTATCCGGACTACGGTGCCTTTTCCACGCGGCTGGATGAAGACTAGCCCCTCGTATAACACGGGGTAAATCGCTAACAATTTGTAGTATAATACTAAGTTGCCGAATCGCCGACCAGCTCACGCTTATCATGATAGTCAGTTTTTGGCTTTCCCTACTAAGGTACTTGACCGGACGAACCAGAAATACAATCACAGTAGTTCTCCCTTTACTACCTTAGCCAAACGAGCGGAACGTAAGGTGGTAAGCACAGGAGCCGGGCAACCCAACTATAGACCAAAGACATGATTCGGAGCCGATGCATATAATGCAATATCCGGGACACCGAAGAGTACCCTATAGGTGTTCAGACTTTGAAATGTGCAGGACCGAATACAACCCCCGGTGTTAAGGCCGGACTAAAGCACGTGTGGCAGTCTGAAGTAGGGAGGGCATACAGATGACAAAAATAAATGAGTGCCAAACAAAAGTGGTGGTCAACTGCTTCCTTTATACCCTGATGAGTACATCGAGCCATATTATTACAGATAATGCCATAAATATCGAGGCTATTTTACATGCCAAGAGTTTTACACAAGGAAAAGGTCTACACAGGGCCTAAAAGTAGTGGTTTGAAGATCCCAATGGTGCCCTGCCGCACATCTGTGCCATTTCTCCTTGGTGGGAAATCCTTTAAGAGGAGGAGGTGATGGTCGTTTGTAAGAAAGAGGGACCTGGAAAAGAGCCTCCGTAGATCAGGTAGGTTTTCTAATGAACCTATAGTGGAAAAAATAGTTGAGGTCCGAATAGGGTTAAACCGTACTATGGACCTTTTCCGCAGTGTGCCTCCGGCGCTGCCCAAGGTATTTTAAGTGCGTAGTTACGTACGTGCGGTGCATATGCCGCAACCTTATGGGGCGGTCGGCGGAGGCTAAACTGCTATTTAAGCTCCGGCTCCACGGGCTATCGCATTGTAGTGCGGATCGGACTCGCTTAGCAGAGTCGTGGGTCTTGATGACCGATGGGTTGTCCGGCTTGATGAGGCCGCCCTGTACTTCGGCCGCTAGGGCTGCAGTATGCTCCTCAGTACGAAGGGAGCGCTCCATATTCCCATTTACTATGATGACGCCACGAGGTCCAGGCATTTTGAGCTTCAGATAAGCATAGTGCGGGACCGCATTAAAGCGGGCGAAGGCCATTCGTCCGAGCAGTGCATGATAACCACTGCGAAAAGGGACGATGTCGAAGATCAAGTCTTTAATTCAGAAGTTATCTGGAGAGCAGAATACGACTTCCAGTGTTAAGGAGCCCGTGCAGCAGGCCTCCACGCCAGGTATCACTCCTTTAAAGGTAGTGTTGCTAGGATTGATTCTTGACGGGTCGATACCCATCTTACGGACAGTATCCTGGTAGAGCAAGCTGAGGTTGCTACCGCCGTCCATAAGGACTCTAGTAAGATGGTATCCGTCAATGATAGGATCAAGTACCAGGGCCGCCGAACCTCCGTGACAGATACTAGTTGGGTGGTCCCTGCGATCAATGGTGATCGGACAAGCCGACCATGGGTTGAGTTTTGGGGCGACAGGCTCTACGGCGTAGACGTCCCTTAATGCGCGTTTGCGCTCCCTCTTGGGGATGTGGGTGACATAGATCATGTTCACTTTTTTTACCTTGGGGGGAAACTGTTTCTGTCCCCCGGTGCACGGTGGGCGAGGCTCATCATCGTCCTCGCTTGGAGGTCCTTTCCCCTTATGTTCGGTGTTTAATTTACCGGCCTGTTTGAAAACCCAGCAATTTTTTTTGGTGTGGTTGGCAGGCATGTCAGGGGTGCCGTGAATCTGGCAGGGTCGATCCAGTATCTTGTCCAAGTTGGATGGACCGTCCCTATTACCTTTAAACGGCTTCTTCCGCTGACCGGATTTAGAGCCACTGAATCCGGCGTTTACTGCCGTATCCTCTGTTTCTTCGTTGTTATTCCGACGCTTGTTTTTGCTGCGTCGTGGCCTTCCATTGCCATCCCTAGCCTCAGAGGTGTCGGGGTTGCTGGTACTGTTGCTTCTACGAGCCAGCCAGCTAACTTCGCCCGCACAGAAGTGGGTCATGAGTGCAGTAAGAGCTGCCATAGTCTTTGGCTTTTCCTGACCGAGGTGTTGGGCAAGCCATTCATCACGGACGTTGTGCTTAAAAGCCACTAGGGCTTCGGTGTCCGGACAGTCCACGATTTGGTTCTTTTTAATTAAGAACCGATTCCAAAGTTTGCGAGCGGACTCTCCGGGTTCCTGAATTATGTGACTCAGGTCATCAGCATCCGGTGGCCGGACAAAAGTGCCCTGAAAGTTGTCCCAAAAAGCATCCTCTAAGTCTTCCCAGCTTCCAATGGAGTTCTCTGGGAGGCTGTTCAACCAGTGCCGTGCTGGTCCTTTCAGCTTTAGAGGGAGGTATTTAATGGCGTGGAGATCGTCTCCGCGAGCCATGTGAATGTGGAGAAGAAAATCTTCAATCCATACAGCGGGATCTATCGTTCCATCATATGGCTCAATGTTTACGGGTTTAAACCCTTCCAGAAACTGGTGCTGCATTACCTCATCGGTAAAGCACATGGGGTGCGCGGCACCTCTATACCGGGCGACATCGCGACGGAGTTCGGATGACATCTGTATTTGGGGCTGACCCCGAATTTGGTTATGTTTGTCGTTCCAGGCCTGGTGGCCGTTATCTCATGATGGAGCACATCCTCTTGATCCATAGATTGATCTGGTCTGGTCGGCTCTATTGGTCAGGTCCTGACGTAGGTCATACGTGTAGCCCGGAGCCGCTGTCTCCTTGCCTCTACGGCGAGGGGGCACGGGCTGATGTTCGGCATAATTGGCCGTTTTGTCCCGTCCACGTGGTGGTCGGTCCGGTTGATCGACATGATTGTATTTTGACGATATTGGCTCAAGGGCCTCCTCGTCAAATTGTGGCAGGAGCCTGCGCTTAGGATAGCTCTTTGTTTGATGCTCAAAGCCGTATCCTTCTTCGGCGGCCAGGACCTTAGTCCATCTGTCGTTGAGCGTATCCTGTTCGGCTTGAATCTGTTGCTATTTCCTTTTCAGGCTCCGTGCAGTGGCGATCAGCCGTCGCTTGAAGTATTCTTGTTCGAGGGGTTCCTCTGGGACGATGAAATCTTCGTCACCGAGGCTAATATCCTCTTCGGAGACAGGTAAGTAGTTACTATCTTCCGAATCCCCGTGATCGGCAAGTTCGTCGGGGTTGACTTGACCCTCTTCCCTCTCATCCTGCTCGAACGCAGGCTCAGGGGGGTGGTCGGAGTCTTCGGCGTTGTCCGGAGTGTCATTATCTCCGGTGCCGATATTGCTTTCCCTTGCCCGACGAGATCATGGGCGGCGCCGCTGACGCCGGCGCTTTGGTGGTTCATCGACGGGCTTCTTCTCATCTAGATCTTGAGTGCCGTCGGCGTCCTTCTTTTCAGGCGTGTCCACCATGTATACATCATAAGTAGAAGTGGCCGTCCACCGCCCAGTGATGGGCGGGTTTTGGCCTGGTTCAACTCTGACATCGTCGTCCATGCCATCGATGTCTTCGGAGGCATAATCTAGCATGTCGGTTAAATCCTCGACAGTGGCTATTAAGTGGGTGGTGGGTGGGACGCAAAATTCCCTACTCTCAGCCCCCAGTTCAAGCTGGGCGTAGTTCGGAGGTGATACTTCCGTGATGGCGAGAGATCGCATTAGGTCCAGTGTTTTGTTTAAGAGTGAAAGCTGGACAGGCGTCTGAGGATCTGCGAAGCTAGGTTTGGTAATAACCACTTGACCGAGCCCGATAGACGCAGACCTCGAGAGTTCGGAGTTGACGTCCAGAGGCGAATCCAGCTTCCCGATGATGGGGAGAGTCCCGTTTGACTCCGGGTCCGCCGACGGCACGGTTGCATCTAGGTCTCCGGCTAGAAGCTCCGTAGTGGGAGAAAGTCCGGCGGGGTTCACCCCCCGTCTTCGGACAAAGTGTTCCGCTCCGGATCTAAGGCCAGGGCGGGCATGATAGTCGATCCCTGGACGGGATCTGATAGCGGATCCAAAAGGCCTTCTTTGTATGGGTGGGGAGCGGCGGCCGAGGCCGTGAACCCATCGAAGAATAGATCTCCTCGGATATCGGCGATGTAGTTCAAACTTGCAAACCTGGTGACCAGGGGTGTAGCTGTCGACCTGCTCAAGGTGACCGGTCGAGTTGGCACGTAGCGTGAAGCCGCCAAACACAAAGATTTGACCAGGGAGAAAGGTCTCCCCGGAAACATCATCGTTATCGACAACGAGGCGAGCCATCGATTCTTCTCTCGACAACACAGCAGAACTCTCAATGAAAGCACCAATGTCTGTGTCCAAACCAGCAGATCTCGGGTAGGGGGTCCCAAGCTGTGTGTCTGAGGATCAATGGTAACAATGGACAATGGAGACAAGATGTTTACCCAGGTTCGGGCCCTCTTAATGGAGGTAAAACCCTACGTCCTGCTTGATTGTATTCGATGAGTATATGGGTTACAAGAGTTGATCTACCTCGAGATCGTAATGGCTAAACCCTAGTTGTCTAGCCTATGAATATTCTGATTGCCTCTACAGACTAAACCCTCCGGTTTATATACACACCGGAGGGGCCTAGGGTTGTACAGAGTCGGTTTACAGAAGAACGAAATAGTACATCCGGACACCAAACTTGCCGTCTGTCGTGGACTTGACACGGCAGATGTCCTAGCGGAAGGACTTAGTCGTGGAGCCATCGCAACTAGGTTAACTTGAAGGGGTTTAAACGGGACAAAGGACACAGAGAGTTTACCCAGGTTTGGCCCCTCTCAATGAGGTAAAAGCCTACTCCTGCTTTGTGTTATATTGCTAGGGTTTCGATTACCAGGGAGCGAATACGCTTGACCTAGTTCCCGATTGTTTGTTACCTGTCCCTAAACCGCCGCCGGGTCGTCCCTTTATATCCACAGGTCGACGCCCGGCTGTTCACAGAATCTCGGCCGGCTCATAAACGTGTCTGGCTCGGTATCCACTCTTTCCTATCTTACAATACAAGTCATATACTTATGGCGGTTTACATCTATGGGCCCTAACTCGCGTTTGGGCTTTGGGCCTTCTTATTCAGTCTCCTTCGTAAGTCGCCATCTTCTATGTCTTCATGGGCTTCAATACAGGTAAACCACTATGAGCATAACCCGGCCCCTCCTGGGCGGCTTATACTCAATAGTTATATCCCCAACATTAGGCCCCTGGTTGATGTGAACTTGTTCAAATCAATCTTCAATTCTTGACTTAGAAAAAATCCTTCATCATCAGTCCTTATGAAAATTTATAACCCGCCACAACATCTGCTCACAGCATTGTGCTAACCCGCCATGACGTCATCTTGCATTAATATCGCACGAGGCCCAAATCTCAGCCTCCTTGATTCCCGCGCATGCCATCTATCCATTTACCTTATAAATAGGGCCAGGGGTCCTTTTCACTTTCCCCCCTTGCCTACTCATCTCTGTCTTCCACCTCGCATCGCCTCAGCGCCCGAGCTCCGCCGCCATCGTCGACCTTTGCCACTGCCTCAACAACGGCCGCTGCATCAACCTGAATCGACCAGAGTTCGTCCGCGCGCCTCCGCTACTCAACAGCCCTGGTAGGTCCTCTTCCTTCCTTTTCCCCTAGATCCCATTAGGGTTTCCACGAGTTCATCTCGGTTCATCTTTGTTCCTCCATAGACCATGTAGTTTTTGATCTAAGTATAGTATTAATCCTGTGCGATAGCAGTTTAGCACTCATTTTTAATATCTGAACGCCTCCCCTCCATAGGAGATCTCATCTGAGCACGTGAACTGTTTGGCTGCCGCTACTTTAGGTTAGAATTTTTCTTCATTATCTGAACTGCTGTAGATCCAAAATTATAACACCAATCTGTGAAACCTGTTTTTCACCACTTAGCCATTTTCTAACTTCAGATCTATACTTTCAATATCCGTGTAGGCGGTTTAACCTCAGAAAGTAATAACCTGCCAGGTACCATTAGTCCCCTTTTAAACCGCCAAGTGCTCGTCTTTGTAATTTAATAACGTCACTGTCCGGTTTAACATTTATGCGTGCTTCAACACTTTCTGCTTATTAACCATGAACCTTAAACCGGCACAAATCTTTTCCAGGTTATCGTATAAATGGCCAAATCCTTTTATTCCTGTAACTGGGTTCAATCCCGGGTTACAGAAGAAGAACTGAACGGGTGTGTTGCAACAGGCGCTTTAGCGAAAAAGGAAGACATCCACTGGAGAGCCCCCGGTCCAGAAAATCCTCCTGAGCCCAAGGATGGGGAAGTGATCATTTTTGTTGATCATCTGAGTCGAGGGTTCAGCCCTCCTGGATCAAAAAATTTCCGTGACGTGCTTCACTTCTTCCAACTTCACCCTCAAGATATTGGGCCTAACTCCGTGTCCAATATTTGCAATTTTCAAGTGTTTTGTGAAGCCTACCTGCAAGAAGAGCCCACAGTCGACCTGTTCAGAGATTTCTTCTATTTAAACCACCGTACTGAATTTACGGATGGGCCCAATACTGAACTTGGCGGGGTTTCAATTCAAAAGAGAAAATACGTCAGCTTCCCTCACGCTAGGCATCACAGCCATCCCAAAGATTGGAATCAAACTTGGTTCTATTGCCAAGATACATCTCCAGCTGGCGAGAATCCTCTGCCGGGTTACCGTGCTCACCGGCTTACCGATGCACATCCATTCCCCCAAAGACTCAATGCAAAGGAACGGTCCAAATATGCACCACAGCTTTCAAAGCTCAAAGCCTTTATGGCAAACGGTTTGACAGACATTGATTTTGTCCGTTGCTGGGTATCTTGGAGCATTTTGCCTTTAAGCCGTCGCCCCGGTTTAATGTGTGAGTACACAGGGGATGTGAAAGACCCTCAATGACACACTGATATTCAGCTGACTGATACTGAAATTACTGAATCTGTCAAGAAGATGTTGGATGAACCGGTGACCGACTGTAGCAAAACAGGACTTAGTCCTTTCTGCGCTTCAAATAAACCGCCAGCTGTAAGAATTGCCCCACTCCTTCTTTAATCCATATTCTTAATACTCCCTTATGATTTTTTCAATCTTTAAATAGGGTGATGATCCATTCTGGAAGAAGAAACCGTAGGATAAACCAGCCAAAACACTTCGTGTCAAGACCAAGGTCAACAAGAAGCCCGCCAAGAAGAAAAACACCTAGCCTACCGAGTTAAACATTGACGATGATAATCCGGAGTCAGAGGTAGAACTTGATTCACTTGGCTCTTTTTTCATACATCTCATTGATGATGATTTTTATCAGGACGATGCAGAAGCTAGCCGCGCAAACGACGTAGAGGTAACTATTCTCTCATCCGGTTCAGAACCTCTGCCCACACAGAAAACCCGACAAGCAAGCCGGAAAATAAGATTTTCTCACCCCCTAGCTTACTTGGATCCAAACTTTCTTTTGAAGAAGCAGCAACACGAAGCTCGCCGCACAACCCGGCATAGCGGCCATGTGGTCACTTCTTCCGGTTTACCGAACTCGCCAGTTCGTAAACGCCGCCCAGAGGTCTCTTCTATTTCTGACACGTCTTATCCCAAGGCGGGTTATTTCCGACAACCTCTTAATCCGTCTGATTCAAACTACCAGGGAACTTCCCTTTCATCCTCTGGCGAGTCCACAGGGACACAAATTCCAACCCTCAAAACTGTTCCTGGGTGAGCATTTTTAACTAACCCCTTGTACCTTATGCTTGATCATTATACTAACTTGTTATTTGCGTCTCTGTCAGAGCCAAGGCCAGGCCCAGTAAAAAGGCCAAGTTGAACAAAACGGCTGATGACAGCACGCCAACTGATCCGGAAAAGAACCCGGAACAGTTTGAAACAAATATTGAAGCTATTCTTGATGATCCGCCACTGCAAGATCATAACACCTTTGTTGAGCAGATGGAAATTGATCCGATGGGTCATGCTGATAAACCGCCAAGCCCAACTAAGGCTGCTGATGATAAAGCTGACGATGTTGTAGTTACCGGTGTCGGGTATACAGCCCCAAACAACCCCACTGCTCTGTCAAAACATAGTGCCAAAGAAGAATTTTCTGCTGTTGACAAGGGCAAGTGGAAGGCGGACTTGGAAAGCTATGCCCACCTCAGCGCCCAAGATATTCATTCTGGATTTTAAACCGTCTGTACACAAGCCGTGATTATGAAGCCGGTTTACTGAACATGATGAAGGAGCGATATGAGGTAAATGCTGTTAACTCTGCATAAATATTCTTCTCTTAGCCGCCAAGTTTACTGGACATAAAAGAATAGAATGTTCTGCAAACTTTCAAGAACCATATAGATCAACTCCACTAACCCGCAAGGGCCGGTTTATAATGTCAATATGAACCGGGACTTTAGAATAATAACTCTTCAACTTCGCCTGTGTAGCCCCCAAGGGTCGACTTAACAAATATGTTAAGTTGAGACTAATTATGCTGTAAGGCTCAAAATTCTTACTTAAGACCTTTATAATCCGGTTGACCATCAGGCTGATAGTTGTTATGTGCTTGGGACTTGTAATTTTTTTTTGATAAGAAGCAGTAGACATTAGCCCCCAAGTGCCAAGTATATTACTTGTTATGTGCTTGGGACTTTGAATATGCACTGCTATGTAATTAATTACATGTCTCTTGCAGGCTGATCTTAACAAGAAGGAATCTCAAATCGCCGACCTTCAAGAAAATATCAAGTCGCAACAAGCCGAGACCTCCAAAGCCAAGGAGGAACTGACCAGTGCCTTAACAGCAATGGAGAAACTGAAGGAGAGCTTCAAGAACGAGCGGGCAGGTTGGGATACAGAAAAGTCAACTCTGCTGAAGAGGGCTGAGGATGCTGAGGCTGCCCTTAATCCGGTAGCTGAGGAGCTGACTGGCTTGAAACAGCAAATAAATGCCATGACCGCTGCCATATTTGGTAAATAACTTCTTCATAAGCTTTGAACATGTATTACGTAAGAGACTGACGGTTTACCGATGTTTTTGATGATGCAGGAACTCGCATTGCTCATCTTGGCTCAGATATGCGGCAAAAACTGAAAGCCGCCTATACACTTATAGAGCAATTATATACCGGCGTACAACGGGTTATCTGCACAGCTTCCCATAATAAACCGCCCCCAACCTTGATCAAGGAGATGTTGGAAAGGCTGGCAATGATGCCTGCACGGTTTGAGGAGCTAAAGAAGTCACCTGCCAGGGCGGGTGCTCTTACTGCACTGACTCGGGCCAAAGATTGGATATCTGATCTTGATCCGGCCGATGTGGGAAACGGCTACCCGAGCATAAAGGAAGACGGGTCAGAGTTTAATAACGATGACCTCAGAGCCTTGACGAGGGAAATGCGCCCATTGGCTAGCCAATTGGCTGAAGAAACCGATCTTTCACATTATCAGTCGATTTATGATGCCAACAACAAGAGAGTTAACGCGCCAACTTATGATGCTCCAAACCTTATTCCTCCAATCCGTAAGCATACCTATGCCCCTGATGTTGACCCCTCCACACTTATAAGTGATGAAGCTGTATTCAAGGCCTTAACTGGGATCGATTGGACCACCCTTGACTTCCAGCCACTGGGTAGAGAGGAGGAAGATGAACCGGCGCTGGACGATTCGCAACCTTCAAGTCAGCCAGGCCAGGACTCGTAAACCGGGGGCCGGTTTAGCAGCTGCTTCCTTTAAGACTTGTTAAAACAATTATTCTTTTGGGCACCAAACGCCTTGTAATAGGCTAGCTTAAACTCTTGTTCTGCTATGCCATCGTGCATATTTACTTTGCATGACACTGCTAATCCACCATGTTAAGATATGCCACTTATGCTTATAATATTATCAATGTGGAATCTGCTCCTGCATGCAAAGGATTAAAGGTGTCCTGGCGGTTTACCGCTGGATGGGTCATAACGCCCAATATAAAACCATGGAAATTAACATAGCTTATACCCAAGGCTGGACTTTAAGAATAACCAAATTTGAAATATATCATACCTGTGATATTTGATCACACTGTTGGTTTACCAAACCGGTGTAGTAAGGGGAGAACCCAAACTTTGAGCACTGGTAATTATCATAGATTTGCTTGGCTTATGAACAAAACCAGGCCGGGTTAATAAACACCGGATATTATCTTATCTCATACTGGCGACTTATAGTCAAAAGCCAGGCCGGGTTAATAAACACTAGATGAATTATGATCATAAAACATTATAATCCTTATCAAATAAACCTCAAAAAGACTGTGAAATAAAACAAACAAAAAAATGAGGCTTTTCATGGGCTGCCAGGCCAAAAATCGAGTGCTTTCATGGGCCGCACAGCCACTGAGTTAAACCTATATACAAACCTTATAAGATGGACCTCACATAACCAATCGTCGTTTTAACTTTGACAAGTTCAGGGTCTGTATAAGATTGACTTGTCAAACGTTCGGCGGGTCATTCCAGGAATACCTGGGCGGACTGGCTTACTTAAAAAGGCAGGGTAACCCGGGGTTTTAGGTGAATATACCTGGCTTCCAAGCCTGGCTTTTAAGCCTATTACAAGGGTTATACAAACTCTTTGTTCTTTAGAATCAAGGAGCCCCCAAGTAATATTTTTGAGCTGTGCTCAAGGGGCACCTATGTTTGAGCTGTGATTTTGCAACAGACTCTCTTTGGTACCTTTAACCTGGGTAGCAAGCCCCCAAGTTTTTTTTTCAATTGGCTTATAAGCCGGTTCAAAGGGTAATCATAACTTCGCTCATAAGCCGGAAGCCCCCAAGTAACCAAAGACTCATTATGAAAAAACGACAGAGGCCCTGCTTTAGCAGGGGTGCCGGTTTATTATATTGATCACAATATATACATTGTCAAAAATATGTACATCAGAAGAGCCAATGGCTCAGGTGTAGTACGGCCGAAGATGAGCGATATTCCACGGCCGGCGAGTCTCTTCCTCCGACGTGCGTGAGTCCTTGTGGTCTCGAACATCAATAAGGTAGTATGGCCCGTTGTTCAGATTCTTGCTGACCACAAAGGGTCCTTCCCAAGGTGGGGATAACTTGTGCATATCAGTCTGATCATGGATAAGCCGGAGTACTAAGTCGCCTTCTTGAAAGGTTCTGGTCTTGACCCGGCGGCTGTGATAATGACGTAGATCTTGCTGGTAAATCGCCGAACGAGCTGCTGCGAGATCACGCGCCTCGTCTAACAGGTCAAGTGCATCCTGACGTGCCTTTTCGTTATCAGCTTCAACATAAGCCGCCACACGGGGTGAGTCGTGACGGATGTCACTGGGGAGAACCGCCTCTGCTCCATAAACCATGAAAAAAGGCGTGTAACCTGTAGATCTGTTGGGCGTTGTGTTGATGCCCCATAGCACCGAGGGTAACTCTTCTACCCAACAACCTGGCGTCCTCTGTAAGGGAACCATAAGCCGGGGCTTGATGCCTCTCAGGATCTCTTGATTGGCTCTCTCAGCTTGACCATTAGATTGGGGGTGAGCCACCGATGATACATCAAGCCGGATATGCTCACGTTGACAAAATTCTTTCATAGCACCCTTGGAGAGATTAGTGCCATTGTCTGTTACAATGCTGTGTGGAAAGCCAAAACGGAAGATCACCTTCTTCATGAATTGAACCGCCGTTACTGCATCACACTTACTGACTGGCTCTGCCTCTACCCACTTAGTGAATTTATCAACCGCCACCAAGAGGTGGGTCTTCTTATCCTTGGACCTCTTAAAAGGTCCAACCATATCAAGCCCCCAAACTGCAAACGGCCAAGTGATTGGAATCATTCTCAACTCCTGAGCCGGAACATGAGCTCGACGTGAAAACTTCTGACAACCGTCACATTTTTTGACCAAGTCCTCAGCATCAGCATGAGCCGTCAGCCAATAAAAACCATGACGAAAAGCCTTGGCTACAAGAGATTTAGAGCCGGCATGATGACCACAATCTCCTTCATGGATCTCACGCAGAATCTCACAGCCTTCTTCAGGAGAAACACAATGCTGAAACGCCCCGGTAACACTGAATGGTGCAGCTCTCCATTGACAATTGTCATTGACTTGGACCGCCGGGTTATTTGCCTGGCCAAGGTTTCATCCTCAGGTAACTCGCCCCGGGTCATATATGCCAAATATGGAACTGTCCAATCAGGAATAACATGAAGAGCCGCCACCAACTGAGCTTCCGGGTCAGGAATAGCCAAATCCTCCTCTATAGGTAACTTGACCGACGGGTTATGCAAAACGTCAAGAAAGACATTAGGTGGCACCGGTTTACGTTGAGAACCCAACCGGCTTAATGCATCCGCCGCTTCATTTTTCCTCCGATCAACATGCTCAACTTGATAACCCTTGAAGTGACCAGCAATAATATCCACCTCTCGTCGATAAGCCGCCATGAGGGGATCCTTAGAATCCCAAGTACCAGAGACTTGTTGAGCCACCAAATCTGAGTCACCAAAGCACCTTACCCGGCTTAAGTTCATCTCCTTAGCCATCTGAAGACCGTAGAGCAAGGCCTCATATTCAGCTGCATAGTTAGTGCAAGGGAACATCAAACGGAGAACATAACAAAATTTATCACCTCGAGGGGAAGCTAGCACAACTCCAGCCCCCGAGCCCTCCAATTGCCTGGACCCATCAAAGTGAATAGTCCAATACGTGTTATCTGGTTTTTCCTCAGACATCTGCAGCTCTGTCCAGTCATTGATGAAATCCACCAGTGCTTGAGACTTGATGGCCGTGCGAGGCATATACTTCAAACCATGAGGCCCAAGCTCAATGGCCCATTTGGCAACCCGGCCTGTTGCTTCCCTGTTTTGTATGATATCTCCTAAAGGAGCAGAGCTAACCACAGTAATGGGGTGAGCCTGAAAATATTGCTTGAGCTTCCGGCTTGCCATGAAAACCCCATATACAAGTTTCTGCCAATGTGGGTATCTCTGTTTGGACTCAATAAGCACTTCGCTGATATAATAAACCGGCCGTTGAACCGGATATTCCTTGCCTGCCTCTTTCCTTTCAACCACAATAGCCACACTGACAGCCCGGCTATTAGCAGCCACATATAACAACAGCGGCTCCTTATCAACGGGCACAGCTAGGACCGGCGGCTCAGCCAGCTGCTTCTTAAGCACCTCAAATGCCTCATTAGCAGCGTTACCCCAGACGAAGTCATCTGTCTTTTTCATCATCTGATACAAAGGGATGGCCTTCTCACCGAGGAGGCTCATGAACCGGCTTAGCGCCGCAATACGACCCTCCAGACGTTGAACATCATTGATACACGCCGGTTTAGCAAGAGAAGTAATGGCTTTGATCTTCTCCGGATTAGCTTCAATGCCCCTGTTAGACACCAGAAAACCCAAAAGCTTGCCCGCCGGCACACCAAAAACACACTTGCCCGGATTAAGCATCATCTTATAAACTCGGAGATTATCAAAGGTTTCCTTCAAGTCGTCTATCAACGTCTCCTTCTTTCTGTATTTCACCACAATATCATCCACATAAGCATGAACATTGCGTCCAATCTGATTATGAAGACAATTCTGCACACATCGCTGGTAAGTCGCCTGGGCACTCTTGAGCCCAAAAGGCATAGACACATAGTAGAAGGCTCCAAAGGGAGTTATGAAAGCTGTCTTCTCCTGGTCCTTAACTGCCATCTTGATCTGATGATAACCAGAATAAGCATCCAAAAAACTCAAACACTCACAACCCGCCGTAGCATCAATAATCTGATCAATACGAGGGAGAGCAAAAGGATCAGCCGGACAAGCCTTGTTTAAATCCGTGTAGTCCACACACATGCGCCAAGTGCCGTTCTTCTTAAGTACCAGCACCGGGTTAGCCAACCACTCAGGATGAAAAACTTCAACAATAAACCTAGCCGCCAAGAGCCGGGCTACCTCCTCACCAATGGCCTTACGCCTTTCTTCATTGAAATGACGAAGAAACTGCTTGACCGGTTTAAACTTGGGATCAATATTGAGAGTGTGCTCAGCGAGTTCCCTCGGTACACCTGGCATGTCAGAAGGTTTCCATGCAAAGATGTCCTGGTTCTCACGGATGAACTCGATGAGCGCGCTTTCCTATTTCGGATCCATATTAGCACTGATGCTGAATTGCTTGGATGAATCGCCAGGAACAAAATCAACCATCTTAGTGTCATCTGCCGATTTAAACTTCAAAACCGGATCATGCTCTGTAGTTGGCTTTTTCAAAGACGTCATATCCACTGAATCAACATTGTCCTTGTAAAATTTTAACTCCTCCGTTGCATAAACCGACTCAGCATAAGCCGCATCACCCTCTTCACATTCCAAGGCTATCCTTCGGCTCCCATGTACTATGATGGTCCCCTTGTAACCCGGCATCTTGAGCTGCAGATAAACATAACAAGGCCGTGCCATGAACTTGGCATAAGCCGGCCGTCCAAACAGAGCGTGATACGGGCTGTGAATTTTGACTACTTCAAAGGTCAATGTCTCTGACCTAGAGTCATGATCATCTCCAAAGGCAACTTCCAGAGCTATCTTACCAACAGGGTACGCCGACTTACCAGGCACCACACCATGGAAAACTGTATTCGACGGTTTAAGATTTTTATCTGTCAACCCCATGCGACGGAAAGTTTCGTAATAAAGGATATTGATGCTGCTCCCTCCGTCCATGAGTACCTTGGTAAACTTATACCCTCCAACCTGGGGTGCAACCACCAATGCCAGGTGACCCGGATTATTAACCCGGGGCGAGTGATCTTCCCGACTCCACACGATGGGCTGCTCAGACCAGCGCAAGTAATGGGGAACCGCCGGTTCAACAGTGTTCACTGCCCTTTTGTGAAGCTTCTGATCCCGTTTGCATAAATTTGTGGTGAAGACATGGTACTGCCCACTATTCAACTGCTTTGGGTTACTCTGATACCCAGATTGCCGTTGCTGATTCCCCTGACCTGACTGTTGATGGTAGCCACCCTGATTGCCTTGATTACCCTGATTACCTTGGAACCCAGAACTAGAATCACCACCGCCGTAACCCGGCCCATGAGAACCGGACCCTGAACCACCACCCGGTCCATGATTGTCTTGAAAAAGATTGGAATTTTTATACTCTTTCATGATGTAGCAATCCTTCCAGAGGTGGCCAGATGGTCTCTCTCGCGTCCCATGCCTTGGGCAGGGCTGATTTAGCATCTGCTCAAGATTAAAGCCTGACCCTCTGGCCCGTGGGGGCGGTTTACCTTTTCGACGCTGGCCGTTATTCTATGCGTTGGTGTTAGCCACACAGTCCAAACTATTATCATCTTTGCGCTTAACATTGCCTCCCTGATTCGCCGGATTATGTTGCTGTCCTCTGGTGCTGCTGCCCTTCTTTCCCTTTCCCGGCTTGTCATCATCAGACTCGGGGTCCTTGGTACCATCAGAGTCAGCGTACTTAACCAGAGCCGCCATCAGCTCTCCTATGTCATTGCAGTGGCGCTTGAGCCGACCCAACTTCTGCTTAAGAGGCGTAAACCGGCAATTCTTCTCCAACATTATGACCGCTGAACTGGCATTGATGCGATCCGATGAATGTAAGATGGTCGAAACTCGGTGCACCCAATGGGTTGTGGACTCACCCTCTTCTTGGACACAGGCATCCAGATCCACAATTGACATCGGTTGCTTGCACGTATCTTTGAAATTCTGGATAAACCGGGCCTTTAACTCGGCCCATGACCCAATGGAGTTGGCAGGGAGCCCCTTCAACCAAGTGCAAGCCGTTCCATCCAACATCAGGGGAAAATACTTAGCACATGCCGCATCGCTAACATCTAGCAATTCCATGGCCATCTCATTACTCTCGATCCATGCTTCAGGAGGTAAATTGGCTGTATAGTTAGGCACCTTGCGAGGACCCTTAAAATCCTTTGGCAGACGCTCATTATGTATGGCCGGCACTAAACATGGCACACCCAAATTCCTAAAGGTTACACCTGGCTCCACCGAAGTTGTCGGACGAACCGGAGAAGGTTGACGGGCCGCATGTTGCGCCGCCAGCTCGGCCTCTCGACGCGCTCTACCTTGATCCACCACGTTCTGAGCATCAGCACCACCGCCCGCCGGGTTATGCCCACGAGGCTGGTTATGGTTCCGCCCACTGCTTGACACAGCTGGTTCATCAATATGCCTACTGTAACTCCGGCTTGGGCGAGGGGTGGAATGAATCCGGCTTCGACTGTAAGAATAAGCCTGCTGCTGAACCATTGATGTCTGAAGGAGCTCTCTAGCCCTTCGCATCTCAACCGCCGTTGGAGACTCGCCTTCAACCGGGACAGCCACCAATCGTGACGCCGCAGCGATCATGTTATCCAAAGGGTTAGAGTAATGACCCAGTGGGGTTGGCATGTGTTGCGGTAGGATATTGTTCTGACGAGGCGGATCCGTGGTGTGCGGCTGAACCGGCGCTCCCGTCCCAGGCATTTCGACCCGGTCCGCCACTGGCGGGTTACTGGTTCCTACTCCTGGTGTGTTAAAGAGGTTCCTCGCCTCGTAAACCGGTGGCAGGCAAGACTGATGCCTTCTCCTCATGACTTCGTTTGAAGCGTTCTGATCTAGCATGAGCCGGTAAGACTCTGACTGAATCCGCTGCGCCTGCGCATCCAACGTAACCCGCTCCGCAGCCATCCTGGCATCTTCAGCTGCCAGGTCTTCCTTAGCTTGAGCTATCTGATCTCGCAATTTCACGACTTCCGCATTATGCTGATCTTGATTACCTGGATTAACCTCTGTCGTCAGCAGTGTTGCCAAGGCGTCTAGTAACCCGGACAAGACTTGAGCCAGCGGGCGTGTAGGGCCTCCTGCCTCGGCTGCCATCGCCGCTGCTGACCCGGAAATCAATGCCGCTGTAGTTGAAGAGTGTTGCACTAGCTGCGTACCGGCCATGAAGATTGCAACCCAGTTCGGTGGCTCGTAGGGGTCCGGAATACTATCGCCATCGGAACAGCCCCCAAGCCGACCGTCTTGCAGTTGATACAATGACTCGGTTTCACCGGTGGATGACTCGCCATCAGAGTAGACAACTGTCTCACCGTCAAATACCGATTGATCCTTAGATCCCGCACCATTGATGAATCCCACGAAGGCACGACTCATGGCGGGCTGAACTCGGGCGGGTTTTGCATGCTGAGCCGTCTCGATGATGTCGGTGCAGGTGTCCGGCTCAGGGCCCGGTTCACCGATCTTGCCAATGAAGACGTGAATTCCACCGAAGGGGACCCGGTACCCGTACTCAATTGAGCCGGCCTCGGGGCCCCAGCCTTCGTCGTCGATGTAGAGCTTGCCGCGACGACTCTTGGTCATCCGGCCCACAGCATATCCCTTGATCCCTTCAAAGTTGCCCTTCAAGAACTCGACACCACCGTGCGCTGGCCCCACGGTGGGCGCCAACTGTCATGGACTTGACACGGCAGATGTCCTAGCGGAAGGACTTAGTCGTGGAGCCATCGCAACTAGGTTAACTTGAAGGGGTTTAAACGGGACAAAGGACATAGAGAGTTTACCCAGGTTCGGCCCCTCTCAGTGAGGTAAAAGCCTACTCCTACTTTGTGTTATATTGCTAGGGTTTCGATTACTAGGGAGCGAATACGCTTGACCTAGTTCCCGATTGTTTGTTACCTGTCCCTAAACCGCCGCCGGGTCAACCCTTTATATCCACAGGTCGACGCCCGGTGGTTCACAAAATCCCGGCCGGCTCATAAACATGTCCGGCTCGGTATCCACTCTTTCCTATCTTACAATACAAGTCATATACTTATGGCGGTTTACATCTATGGGCCCTAACTCGCGTTTGGGCTTTGGGCCTTCTTATTCAGTCTCCTTCACAAGTCTCCATCTTCTATGTCTTCATGGGCTTCAATACAGGTAAACCACTATGAGCATAACCCGGCCCCTCCTGGGCGGCTTATACTCAATAGTTATATCCCCAACACCATCCACGCATATAGGAGTCCTACCTGGACACGGGGGATGGTCTTCTGCTTTATCTTCATGGCCCATCAGTCCGGCCCATATCGAATAGACCGGACACGTGAGGACCCCCTAATCCAGGACTCCCTCAAGCATGCCTCGCCTCGTTTCCCTCTCCCCGCCTAGCACCAATCCATCTCCATCTCCGTCTCGCCGGAGATCCTGAGGTCACTCTTCATCATCTCACTTTGCCCGCGTGTACCCTCGCCTCGCTCGTCTCCCCCAGTACCACTATTCCGTCGCTAGCCGCTCTAGCACCGAGAGCCTTCTCCCCCGTAAATCAAGCCCCCAAAAACCCCACCTTCCAAACTCCACCATGGTCGAACGCGAACCGCGCAACATCCATATGAGCCGCGATTGGAGCAATCTCCCCAGTGACATCCTCGACCTCTGTTGTTCGTGTATGGATATGTTGAGCGCCGTGTGGCCGGCTGCATGCTCGAGCGACATGCACACGACCATTGTCGAAGCGAGGCCTAAGCTTTTCGAGACACCCTGCTTGCTGCTATCTGGTCTTGCGAGATTTGCTCACCGTACATGATGCCCCTCGACTTCAATCCGACCTCCATTGCTGAAACTTCTTTGCAGGTATGTAGTGGGTCGCCGTACATCATTTCCCTCGACTTCGATCCAATCACCATTGCCCGAAACTTCTTGGCAGGTATGTACTGGGTCGGCATGATCTCCCACTGGATGGCTACCATCAGAGAAGACGGGAGAAAGTTGGTGCTCATGAACTTCCAGACCTCCCATGAGATTATCCTTCCTCCGTTGGATTATATAGGGTTTTACCATCGCGGTCCAAGTCATCTAGATTACCACGTCAGTTGGACGGACCTTGTTTTGTAGAAGATTGTAATTTGCCAAGTGCCCACACGACATGCAGATTACGCAGACTTCAAGCTAATTGCCTTGTTCGACCGCGGACTCGCCTATCTTTACGCCGGTGTCTTCTTTAGCCAGAGATGACTCAGCTCGCAGTGGATCATCAAAGCTGATACACACTTCTGTGATGCTATTGAACACAATGGCATCATCTACGTGATCGACAAAGCAGATGGCACCACGTATTACTGGGACGGCGCGTGTAAGTTGTTTTCGTCTGATGTTAATGATAACAGCATGACACTGTTTGAAATTTTTGTGATGATTGGCATATCCCTGTTTGAGCATAGTTTGAGTAGAGCTATGGCAATGTTTTAGAGACGCCGTAAATCAGCTATATTTGGAATGAGTTAATTCATGCGATTGTGACCATGTCATTACATCCAATTTGTACCCTTGAATAATCAAACGGTTAGGAAGATATGGATATTCTCCTTACTTTATAGTAATCTATATACTACTAAATATGAGTGTATATCAATAGCCATGTTAGTTTCCTCATTTTCATGATGTAGAAACATGCATCACACTGTTGGTTTCATATAACCATACATTAGGGAAGTAAATGTGCATATGGAGAACTCTATATTTGGAAGTAGGGAAATCCTGTAATGCTTACCATGTGTACATACCTATATTTGCCCTTCAGCAATCAATGGCTAGAATAATATCCTCACAAGAATTTTGCCCACAAAACATGAGTATATAACAATGCATGGTCTGTTAGTTTCCTTGAAGAATTTGTTTGTGAGGACAGAACATGATTACATAACATGCATGACATGGTAGTTTCCTGTGAAGAATCGATTGTGAGATAACATGAGTATAACCATGCATGGCACTTGTATATTTTTGAACCCAGTATACATTTCCCTGTATTTTACTCTCAGTTCCAACAGGGACAGATCATTGATGTTTCTTGCATTATCCTACTCATACTCTAAACAATGCTGATCTTACATTAACAATGTCTGTCCTTTTTGATATGATGCAGTGTCCCTATAGTTACTGCCCTTTGTATTCACACCACCTTTGCCAAAAATAGGGAAGCACAACTGGTTCCTCGCTCAATCAGACGACGGCAAAAGACTGATGATCATTCGCACACATGAGCCGGAAGAGTTATATTGCAAATACCCCACTGTGTACAAGCACCGTGAAATACGTGAGTATCCGGACAGTGGCTGTTACGTCTATGAGCAGGATACCAGCTTGTTGGGGCCTTCAAGATTTTTGAGTTGGAGGCAGGTAAACAACCTTGGTTCACACTCTCTGTTTCTCGGACTCAATTATCCGATTAACCAGGAGATCACCATTCGCAAGGACCTTGATGGCAGAGAGGCTCTGTTTGCTAGGGAAAACCATGTCTACACGGCGAGCCCTAGGACTTCGGGAGCAGACTCCCCTGATTGTCAACGATACAGCCTGCAGCCAAAAGAAGGTGAGAATGACAAAGTCATCTGGATTAACTTTGATCCTTGGATGTCTCAAGTCCGACAGGCAGTGATGTGGTTCAAGCCTTCAGGTTGATAGGTAATTGGGATGTTGCGTTGAAAGGGTGGAGTTCTGGTGTCTCCGAATCACTGGTGGCTGAAGTGGGGCTGCAAATTATGATGGTGTTGGATCATCCCTCTTCGAATGACTTGTTGTCTTTGCTGCTTGTTCTGGATGGGTAGTTCTCTCTTTTGTATGCATACTCCTTGTCATTTGGTCATCCTCGTCTATGTAACTCTTACTATGTAATAGTTGCCTCTATTTAGAATGTCAATCTCGTCTGGATCACGAGAGTCTGAGCACTGCAGATGGGTGCGTTTTGGTGGTGTAGCAAGACTTCTTATGAACTATCATGTCTTGATGTTTATGTCAGTAGTAGTCACTAGTCAGTGTTTGAATGTTGTATATATCGTTGTTTCGAACTGTTTATTGTATCGAACTACTGGTGGGCTAAATGAGGGCATCACCATTCTCCAGTGTTCAGAGTATATCTCCTTTTTGCAAGTTATATAATTTGAGCTCAGTGTCTTTTCGATGATGTACACTTGTTTGGGCCAGTGAGGTGTCGTTGAATATGGGCCGACTAGTAACGCAATGCCAAACAGGTCAATTATGACTCTTAGGCTGGGCGCTCAAAAAAAGAAAGAAAAAGGACTCTTAGGCCAACATGTGGGCGCCACCGGTGTTTTCGTTCACTTGCGCGCTGAGAGCATATTGGCGCGTGTTTGAAATTCATGCTACCTTTTCATCCCCGATCTCCCGCCCCTCCCCCACCTCTGGAATCTCAATTCCTACTCTAGTTCCCCCAAATCCCCCTCCTCTACTCCCTGTAATCAAGCGCACTAGCTATCATGTCACCGGTCAACGCGGATCTCCGAGCGGAAGATCCTAAGGCCCGTCCTGCCTTCGGGCGCTGCGTGCTGTCGCTCAACAGTGGCATGGCGGCGCTTGATGACTAGTTTGTCGGCAAAGTGCTGATGGTAACCATCAATGGAGATCGACCTCCCGTCTCGCCGGACGACCTTGTCAAAGCTCTTAGCGTTGCGCACAACATCCAAATAAGTGACTTGCTTGTCGAAGTCTGTCCACCACCGGCTGATTTCTTTGTCAGGTTCTGGACAACTTTCGACTGCAGTCATGTGTTCGAATCTTCCCGGCGTTTGTTATGCGCTGGCGCGCTGGTGAGCTTTGATCGGTGGCACCCAAGATGGGGCTCAGTGCCCTCTGAGCTTGAGTTTTTAACAAAGCTTACCTTCCACGGCATGCCTCAACGTGCTTGGAACAACGAGTCCATGAATGAGCTTATCAACGACCTAGGAGGTGAGCTCGTAAGTATGTTTGTTCCTCCAGACAGCTGGGCTCTGACGGTTATGGCATGGATGAAGAAGCCGTCCACCATACCGAAGGTGATTGGTGTTGAGATACCAGTGCAGGAACTGGGGTTGTACTATTCATCGCCACCAAGGCCGCTGCGGACCATGTTAGGGATGTACCTGTATCGAGTGTTCGTGCATGTCGAAGAAGTGGTCAATCCATCAATCGAAGTCCTGCCGCCGCCGCTGGTGCCAGGGTCCGTCGATGACATCCATTACAGGAGTCAACGTTAGACTTTCCCCGTGTTGCTCGAAACAATGGATGGCACAGGGCCTACTCCATCGTGCGGCGGAGGCCACTACTTCTTTGGGAGAAGAGGCAGGGCTGGCTGCTTGGATGTGCTCTAATTTGAGGTAACAACTGAATCTTCTTAGACACTAGTTAAATCCGAGCTATCGGTGTGAAGCACTGATGTGCCAGTACATTTGATTGTG
This sequence comes from Thinopyrum elongatum, assembly GCA_011799875.1. Classification (NCBI taxonomy): domain Eukaryota; kingdom Viridiplantae; phylum Streptophyta; class Magnoliopsida; order Poales; family Poaceae; genus Thinopyrum; species Thinopyrum elongatum. The sequence goes on from CM022303.1 coordinate 405,238,230, forward strand.
ACCTGTTCTATTTTTGTACGTGAACATTTTTTAGAAAGGGGTGTACGTCAACTTAATGTGCTAGCAGAACTTATTATGTTGTTTGTCTGTTTTCTTTGCACAACATTCAAGATATTTCCCTGTCATTGATAAAGACGATGAACGGTTATGTATGAGTTCGTTGGTTTCAACATAGCCCTACCCGTAGGGATCTACTGCTTCCACCCTGATTGTGCTGCCTGTGTGAAATTTGTGTATGCAAGTTCAGTGTGAGATGATGTTCTATATGATTGTGTCAACTATGTAAGTTTTTACTGAGCATCAGCAATGCATATGGCTGAAAGATGTATTTACGAGTATCGACCGATGGGTCTCTCTCTCTCTCTCTCTATCACACACACACACACAAGTGGGACCGTTGAATTATTTCTTCGCTCATGACAGCTTTTAATTAGGTTCCACTGTACTCTAACTTTTTTCTTAAGTTATTAATTAAGGTCAGCGACTTCAAAAAGTTGTACAGAAGCCTTGTTTGGGCCTTTTCAGGGGTCATTGAATGTGGGCTGAGTAGCCATGTAAAGTTGTACTATACTACACAGGGATTTTTCATTGAACATCAGCAATGCAACTGGGCCGATAGTTGTACACAATATCCTAAAATAAGCGCAGCCTAGCCTATGTTTCTTTTAATAAAATGCACAACTCAGTTCATTTTTTATATAATAAGATTACCAAGCTCAACTTATTTTTTTATAATATTCCTATCTCAATATTATTTTTTATACAAAATGCTTAGTCCGGACTATCATTGTTTTTTCACCCATCCCAGAAAATGGGTCCATTTCTACTAAAATCAAATGGCTTGTAAATTATCAGAAATGATAAATGGGCTGCATGTATGCGATATTATTTTTCACCCAGCCCAGTAAATAGGTGTATTCGAATAAATAATCAAATGCGCTGTAAATTATCATAAATAGTAAATTGGCATAATTATTTTAACCCAGCCCAGGAAATAGATTATTTTCTGAGTCAAAGCCGAGGAAATAGATGTATTGGCAAACAAAATGAAATGGGTTATAAAACCTAAATAAATGGGCTGCATTCTGCCATAGCTTTCGAAGCTGACTTTGCTTGCCCACTAGACGAAGCCTATGCAAGGTGTTGTCCATTTAGTGAACAAAACGATTTTATGGTCTAAAACAAAAAGTCAACAAATTATTCTAACATCTGTAGTCATTGGATTGAGATCCAACGGCGATCCTGCTTCTTCAAGCTCTGGTCTAGTTGCTCTTGCTCCAGCCGCCAAAACCATCGCCGGCTGGAGCGCCTGCATCTGCCTCCCGTGGCCGGCTGTGCTGTCGCGCAGGCCTCACTGCCCCACCCTACTCCCAACGATGGCCAGGTCATACCTGTACTCTCCCACACCTTCTGTTATACTCCGGCGAAGGCAGCCTCACCCGGCAGCCGAACCAGTCCCTCGTACTCCCCTCCGCCAGGGACTCTAGTGCCCCTTGTTCCACGACTCTAGATCATTCCCATCTTAGGCCTCGCCGTCGTCCACCGCCGTGGACCGCTCGACGATGCGTGGTCAACAACGAGAGCCAACATGGAGTACATCGAGAGTCTGACAGCTAGGAACCACCAGCTACATCTTCGCATGCAAGCTAGTGCCTCCTTATCATGCGGGAATAAACGATTCCTCCCCTGATAGGTTGGACCCACCAGCTACAATTTTTGCACGCAAGGATGTTCATTCTTATTATGCGAAAAAAGTCCCCCCCATGACAGCTGGGACCCACGAGCTACATCTTCGCACTAAAGGAAGTGCCTCCTTATTACGCACAAGAAAAATGATTCCTCCCCCTGCTAGCTCGGACCCACCTGATTTGGAGGCTGACTTGTGGGCCTACTAAGTTGACACGTACGCAGGGCTTTGTTAACCTAGTCAACAAACAATTCTAGCAGTAGTGACCGTTGGATTAACATCCAACGGCCGCACTACTTCTTCAATCTCTGATCTTCTTGCTCCAGCCGTCGAAACCAGCGCCAGCTGGACCACCTGCTACTGCCTCCCGTGGCCGGCTGTGCTGCCACCACTGGCCATGCCATCCCTCTACTCACCCACAGCTCCTGTTATTCTACGGCGACGGCAGCCTCACACCGCAGCCGAAGCAGTCAACCCTCGTACTCCCCTCCGCGTAGGCATCCACTGCCGTGTCTTCCCTGGCTCTACGTCGTTCCCTTCCTAGGCCTCACCGTCGTCCACTGTCTTGGTGCTCTCGACGCGGTGTGGTCAACGTGGTCAACGAATGACAGCCATCGAAAGAGGACTTTAGGCTGTGAGGCTGACAGCTGGACCCACCAGCTACATCTTCGAACACAAGGAAGTGCCTCCTTATTACTCGCAAAATAAAAATGATTCCTCCCCCTGACAGCTGGGACCCACCAGCTATATCTTCGCACGCACGGAAGTTTGTCCTTATCCTCCCTGACAGGTGGGACCCACCTGATCGAAGCATACATAGCGTTGTCTGTCTGGTCACGAACGTGTATGTACATACTGGTCGATCGGTCTCTCTGCAACAATGAACCGTGGCCGAGCAAGTAGCAGCACGTGTAGTAGTAGAGCCCCACGTAGCAGTTCAAGCAGTCCCTTCTAAACCGTGTACACGTACGTACAGCCCGATCGCAAAAAATATGGCCATGTACGTACATGCGGGCGGGGTCTCGAACGCGTACTCGCGCATACGTACGGCCAGGGCTCATGTACATGGAGAGGCAGCAGACGGCAGCAATGGCATCCTGTTCATCGGGAGCCAACCGGCTTGGACGGAACATCCGAAACGAGGTCTGGCTTACCGCAGAACGGAGGAAAAGACCTTTTTGTTCGACCGCGTATGGTCGAAACGGGGTCCTGTTCATCAGGAAGGATCTGGCGTACCGCAAAACGGAGGAAAAGACCTTTCTGTTCGACCGCGTATGGTCGAAACGGGGTCCTGTTCATCAGGAAGGATCTGGCGTACCGCAAAACGGAGGAAACGGACTTCTGTTCGAGGGCCTACGGTCGAAACGGGGTCCTGTTGATCAGGAGGGGTGTGGCGTACCGCAAAATGGAGGAAACGGACTTGTGTTGGAGCGCTACGGTCGAAATGGGGGTCCTGTTCATTGGGAGGGGTGTGGTGTACCGCAAAACGGGACTCCACGGGCTACTGTTCATCCATCGTCGACTTCCTCCAGCCTTCACCTGCTACTGTTCATCCACCGTCGACTTCCTCCTGCCTCCACCAGCTACTATTCATCCAGTCTTCACTGGCTACTGTTCAACCAGCCCTCCACGGGGTCCTGTTCATCCTGCCTTCACGGGGTCCTTTTCAACCAGCCCTCCACGGGGTCCCTCCACCGGCTACTGTTCATCCACCCCCACCAGCTCCTCGATCGGGGTCCTGTTCATCCAGCGGCAACGGCCTCTACTACCACGGGGTCCTGTTCATCCAACCCCCATCGAGAACTATTCATCCAACCCCAACAACGGTCACTGTTCATCAAGAGGCAGCAGCAGGTTCGATCGGCTTCAGTTAGCAGAAGTAGCAAAGGAATCGCTCGGGTTCAGTTAACAGCCAGGAATCGATCGCTCGGGTTCAGTAACGTAGCTAGTGCAATCGCTCGGGTTCAGTAAGCGAACGCCTCGCTCGGGTTCAGTTAGAGCCCAACGCCTCGCACTCGCGCGTGTACGTGTACGAGAGAAACACGCAATCCCTCTGTGCATCGCTCGGCCCTGACCACCCACCGTAACCGGGAACTCCCCGAAATCTTCCTCGCCCTCACTTCTACCATGATTTTTTCCGTCATGGACCGCCCAAAGAATGTCATGCAGGTGCGTCCCCGGCCCGCCCAGGACGAAAAGCCCATTTTTCTGTCATGATTTTTTGTCATAGAAGTAGGAGCCCACCACATCTATGATGATACGTGCTTTTGTCACAATTATCGTCATAGAAGTGTCATAAGCATGACAGAAAAAAAAATTCGTTTGGCCCAAAATGTCACGGATGTGTCTTTTTTTTGTAGTGCTAGTACCCTCCCACATATTACCATCTCTATATCGCAAAACTATTGCAAGGAATCAAACTTATCATATTCAGTGATCTACATGAAAGTTTTTATTATATCCCTCTTGAATACCTATCATACTAGGACCAATTTCATAATCCATGCATATTTCCATTACTATTATCAAACTCTCAAATTAATATAAGTGAGTGTAGGATCGAATGTCTGTCTAGAGGGGGGGGTGATTAGACTACTTGACCAAATAAAAATCTATCCTTTTTCCAATTTTAATTGTGGGCAGATTTTAGCAATTAGCACAAGTCAAGCAATCAACCTACACATGCAATTCTAAGAGTATAGAAGCGGAAAGTAAAACATTGCATATGAAGGTAAAGGGAATGGTTTGGAGAAGGCAAACACAATGGAGACACCGAGATTTTTGGCGTGGTTCCGATAGGTGGTGCTATCGTACGTCCACGTTGATGCGGACTTCAACCCACGAAGGGTAATGGCTGCGTGAGTCCACGGAGGGCTCCACCCACGAAGGGTCCACAAAGAAGCAACCTTGTCTATCCCACCATGGCCATCGCCCACGAAGGACTTGCCTCACTCGGGTATATCTTCATGAAGTAGGCGATCTCCTTGCCCTTACAAACTTCTTGGTTCAACTCCACATCATGACGGAGGCTCCCAAGCGACACCTAACCAATCTAGGAGACACCACTCTCCAAAAGGTAATAGATGGTGTGTAGATGATGAACCCCTTGCTCTTGTGCTTCAAATGATAGTCTCCCCAACACTCAACACTCTCTCTCAGATTTGGCTATGGTGTAAGAGTGATTTGAGTAGAAATCAACTTGGGAAGGCTAGAAATCAAGGCTCAAATGGTAGGAATGGAATCTCTTGATCTCAACACATGAGTAGGTGGTTCTCTCTCAGAACATGAATGGTGGAAGTGTTGGCACATTCTGATGGCTCTCTCTCAAATGGAGAAGGGGGTGGAGGGGTATATATAGCCTCCACACAAAATCCAATCGTTACACACATTTGGCTCATCTCGGTGGGATCAAATGGTTAAACTCGGTGGCACCGACCAGTTCAAAAATGTGAACGTTAGGAATCTCGGTGGGATCGACTAGAACAACTCGGTGGGACCGATGTGCTAGGGCTTAGGGCAAACGGCGTCTCGGTGGCGCCGATTGCATCAACTCGTTGAGATCGAAGTGAAGCAATAAGGCAACAGAGAGTTGGTCAAGCCATCTTAGTGAGACCGATTGCTATTTCGGTGAGACCAAAATAATTGCAACTGATAACAGGGAGTTGGCAAGGCCATCTCGGTGAGACCAAGATCCGTATCGGTGAGACCGAACTGTTAGGGTTTTTGGTAGTGGCTATGTCATATGAACTCGGTGGCTCCGGATAGAAAGAATCAGTGGGGCCGAGTTGGAGTTTAGGGTTTGGACATATTAGGATGGAGAAAGTGGCTGAGGGTTTTGGAGCAATAGCACTAAGCATTTGAGCAAGTAAGCCATTAAGCAACACCTCATCCCCTTTTAATAGTATTAGCTTTCCTATGGAATCAATGTGATCTTGGATCACTAAAATAAAGATGAAGAGTCTTGAGCTTTTGCCAATCTTTGTCCTTAGTATTTTGAGGGGTCCACATCTCTAGTCCATGCCATGCCATTCATTGAACACCCTGAAACATTTATCTTGAACGGATATTAGTTCAATGAGCTATATGTTGTTATGAATTACCAAAACCACCTGGGGATTAGTTGCACTTTCAATCTCCCCCTTTTTGGTAATTGATGACAACATATAGATCAAAGCTTCGACAAATGATAAAATGAATGAAATATATCGTTGCTTTGAGAAGTATGTGATAAGCAAGAGCTCCCCCGAAATTTGTGCATTATTTAAAATTTGCGTTTGAATGCAAATGCACAATCGATTAGGATTATGGGTCACTCTTCCATGTCACATACATCTTGGTGGAGCGCACAAAATGATAAGAGTGAAATAACTTGCATGCATCACCAAATACATAAGTGAATGATCATACACCAATCATCATAGAGATAAGCATAAATCACACATTAAGCATAGTATGATCAATCACACAACAAAACGTAGTATCTCACGAGCATAAAACAATAAGTAGCACAAGTCAAATGGACAAAAGTAGCAGCGGGCAATAAAAACCAAAGAGCAAAAGAACGAGACACACTCTCTCTTTCGAAGGCTATGATCTATACATTTTCTCCCCCTTTGGCAACAAGTTACCAAAAAGCTCAAAAAAAGTATAGTGCTATACGAAACTCTAGGCACGATCCTCTGGAGCTCCGGAAGGGGTCTTCTGGCTTGTTGCTCCGGTGTGCGTAGATGGCATTGAGAGAAGTGCCTCTGTGAATGCTTCTGCTGAAGTCTGCTGAGCTGGTGGTGTACATACCGGGGGTGGCACTGTAGAAGTGGTGGCAGGTGCAGAAAGAGTAGTCCTGGTGTCGGTAACTGGCACTATTGATGACCTGGGTGCCCTTGGCACAGTGTGAAACCTACCAGTGGTTGGTCTGTCATCTCCATCCTCAGCATCATCTCTCAGCTTCTCCACAATAGACTGTATCTCTGTGACCTTGACATCTAGATTGTACATCTTGTCTTCCACTATCCACTCTAGGCTCTCCTGGTTCTTGGCTAAGTTGGCCAGACTTCGCTCAATCCTCAGTGTAGCTTCCAGCAGATATGTCATTTGGTCTTGCTTGGATTTGAGATTAGCTATTGGGGCATTTGGTGCATTGGCTGCCTTTTCTGCTATTGCTGCTGCTGCTGCCTGAGCCCTCTCATGTGACTCAACTGATGTAGGGTGTGAAGGGTCAATCACCACTACATTGTCCTTGAACTCTGGCTGGAGAGGGAGGTGCTCACGGTCTAGTAGATATGCATCTATACCAACCTTGGAGTTGATAAGCATCTGGATGTGAGGGGCATATCCACAAGACCTCTTCTGGCCAGCAGCAGTCCTCTTGATTGTCTCAACAATTATGCTCATGACTTTGAATTTCTACGGTGGGGAGTCAAACAAGTGAAGCAGGTTGATGGAGTGGCCACGAATCATTCTCTCATCTCCAGATTTGGGCAACAGAGTGTGCCTCAAAATGTAGTTTTTGGTGGCCAAACCAGCTTGCAAATGATATATGGAACCAAGCTTATGAGCTTCCAAATCCTTGTCAGGAATGGTCTTGTACATATTTGCCATAGTGTTGTGATCCATCCTGGGCTTCCCATAGACATCAACATCATTTTCTTCTTCTTCAGGGGCATTAATGAGAGCAACCCACTCAGAGATAGATGACTGGTATCTGGTGCCCTCAGTCATCCATACATTTCTCCCATCCGGATAAAAATGTGCTATGGAATAGAATTGCATGACCATCTCATCATTCCATTTTGTAAGCTTTTGTCCAACAAAAGTATCAACACTAGCACCCTTGAAATTCTCATGAACATGGGGGAAGTAATCTTCATTTGCATCAATATACTTTCAGTCCACCCACTTCATGTTGCTTATGATGGGCTTATTATCAAGTAGCACTGTCTCATAGAAATATTACTGTTCACGAGTATGGAAACGATAATCACAAGCTGTCCTCCTCCTCACTGAATATGGATTCACTTTCCTCCATTCTCTTAGACCACTGTCTTTCCTGAGCTTCATGTTCTCTACAACTGGATGAGCATCATCATGATCTGGGATCTTGGGCTTCAACATTCTGAGCACTAGTGGCTCATCATCCTCTTGAACTTCTGGCATTGGGGCCTTGTTCTTCTCAGGAGCTGGGATGTTCCTAGTTGACCTCTTGGGTGCAGCAACTTTGGGTTTTGGCTTAGGCTTGGAGGGAGCAGCAGCTGACTTCATGGCATGTGCCATGAGATTCTGAGTTTTGGCAGGAGGTGCTTCTGGTTCCTCTTCCTCCTCTTCTTCTTCATCAACCATCATAGATGGTCTGCCAATCACTCTGGCAATGGCCTTCTTCACTCTATCCTTTCTATTTTTCTTGCCAGCAGCAGCTTCTTCCTCTTCTGTTTTCTCAAGAGTGAATGTCATAGTCTCTTGTGGAGTTGTAGATTTTCTGACTTTTGACATAGGAACTCTTTTGGCAGGGGCTTTCTTCTTAAGACCTGGCTTGGTGGTGGCTGCAGAGCCATATTCCTTTCTAAGCACAACTTTCTTCATGGAACTGACTTCCTCATCTGCAACAAAATCCTGATCCTCACTCTCCGAGGTTCTCTTCTTCCTTGTTCTGGTTGCAGCTTTTGGCAAGTTGCTAGGAGTGCTTCTACTGCCATCATCATAACTTCCACTAGGGCTTGTGCCCTCACTCAGATTTACATTCTGTTCTGACTTGTTCTGGCTGTCACTTGTATCTGACATCTTGCAAATCTGACCCTGTGAATAGATGAGTGTTGATAGAGTAGATGAGTATCACAAAAAGCAGATAGTTTTTCAAAAATTTGAATCCAAACTTTAGTTTTAGTTTTCTACAGAAGGCATTTTAGAGCTACCGATATGATCATCTCGGTGACACCGAAGCACTAACAGAGTCTAAACACACACTTTTGGTTGGACCGAGTTGTGGTTCGGTGACTCCGAGATGCTAGGGTTTCACTGAGAGATTTTACTGTCGGTCTCACCGGTTAGTACATTTCGGTGGCACCGAGTTGTACTTAGTGCAATGGCCAGAGCCAATCGGTGGGACAGAAAGTTTTATTTCGGTCGGTCCGAGATGAGTTCGGCGGAAACCTAACCCTAAAATTTTTCTTCGAATCTATTCTACAGGAACTTTTCGTTGGATAGAAGGATCTCAAACATGGCAAGATACATGGCATTATCCTTGTGCATAGAATTGGAAGGGGATAGCACGAGGAGATCGAATCGTACCCTAACTTGGTGACGATCCTCTATGACGGCAACGGCGGTGTTGATTCCCGTTGATGATGACGAAGACATGCGGTGAAGACGCATAGGCAAAAACAACGATGATCCGGAGACCAAGGGGGCGGTAGCAATGGGGCGCGAGCTCGAAGGGTTTGAAGAAATTTTCAACCGAACTGGTCCGCTGGAATATATACCCATGTGTTGTCGGTGGCACCGATGGAACGAATCGGTGGCACCGAGATGCTAAACTGCATGCAGTTACAGCAACTCGGTGGGACCGAGTCAGTCTAATCGGTAGCAACAAGATGGAAAACCTAGATCAGTCTAGTGCTTTTAGTGTGACCGAGTTTGAGTGAATTGGTCTGATCGAAATGCAATAGAAGGTTTTGGAATGCAACCCTTGACGAATCGGTGGCTCCGAGTGCTCCTCACCCGGAGGGTCCGAAAATGACTTGTTCAATTTTTGTGATATAGAATGAATAGAGTTTGAGACAAGAAAAGCATAGATAGCTAGAGAAAGTTCTTAGGCATTCTTGTCCATCCATTTGGCCAATAAAAACCAGGACAATCAAAACAACAAATGGATGTCCTCAAATGGAGAAATTATGCAACCAACATGCTCACACAATAAGATGCAAAATGAAACATGTGTCAAAGCTTGAACAAACAATTCTAGCATCTATCAAGCAATTGGAGATGACTAGGTCATCTATATATGAGTATATTGACTTAGGAGTCAAATGAGAACATTTGATCATAGGTCATACTCATCATTTAAGCACAAGTGGGGTTGCCACTTTTACATAAAGCATTAATGTGTTCACACCATTAGAGTTGCTTTAGCTCAATTTTTTTGGAGCAAAGCTCCCCCTAGATGTGATATCCCCCCTAAGAGGGATGAACTAACCTTGGGCTTTGTCAATGATGACTTCATGTAGATAGTGAAGATGTGGATGCTCAATGTTGATGTAGATCATTTGGAGCATTCCATTGGAGTGTTGCACTTTCAATACCTACATGGGTTAGTCCCACAGGGAACATACAAGGATATCCATAGACATAGAGTGAATTGCACATATGATGATGTCCATGAAAGAATTATGTTACCTTGTCCCTTGTCTTACCAACAAGAGGGTTTGTGACTCCATGAACTAGTGCAAGATATGAAAGTTGATTGCACAAGTTCTTGCCAAAAAGAATATGAGTGAAGTATGTTGGTAGAGTCACCCTCAAGAACACTCTAGTTCTTCTTCTTTGGGATCCACATCAACTTGATGGGAATCCTTGGAGTTGTAGTTGAACTTGATGATGTAGAGCTTGACGTAGTCTTGGGAACCCACTTGACCACAGCCTTAGGAGCTTCTTCAAATGAGTCAATCTCTTCTTGAAGCTTGTCCTTGCCTTTTAGCTTGTGGTCTTGTGGTGGAAGATCATCTTGAGCTTGTGGTCTTGTGGTGGAAGATCATCTTTCAAGGTGTTCCCTTGAAAGAAGTGGGGTCATACTTCTCTTGTTGAGGAAAAAACTTTGTCTTGGGGTATTGATCCTCTTCCCACTCAACTCCATTGGCATTGAACTTTCATTCAAAACCAACACCTTGATTCTTCCGGTGCCTTCCTTGCTTGCGTACAATTTCCTCAAATTGCTTACTCCCGGCAAGGCTCTTGTAAACACCTTTCTCTATAATTCCCTTCAATAAGCTATTTTCTTGCTCAAGTGTAACTTGGCTAAGAGAATCATTAGTGGAATCAAGAGAACTACTAGAAGCAACAATATTGGATTTAGCATGATTATTGTTACCACTAGAGGAAGAATCTTTCTTGCTCTTGTTGCTAGATTTTACTTGTGGCATGTAAGTGGACAAGAGGAGTCATTTGGCAATGTAAGAAGAACTCTTCTTTCGAAGATCATCATTGATAGATTTTAGGAACTCATGTTCTTGCTCTAAATTTAGCTTCTCGAAGCGTAGCTTCTCATGAGTCCTTAGGAGCTCTCTATGATCCTCTTGAGTTGTTTCATGAGCTAACTTAAGAGTGTTTAGTTATTGAGTTAGATGCTCAATCTCCTTATCATTGTCATTCATTTCACCTTGATTAGCATGATTACTAGCAAGTTCATCATAGTTTTCATCACTAGTTTTGTCAACAAGTAAATCATCATCACCTAGCAAATCATCTTCATCATTATCGAAATCAATATACTTGGGGTGTGATACCTTGGGGCCTTTAGCCATGAAGCATCTTCCAATTCCTTCATTTGGTGAATCAAATATGTCATAGGAGTTGGATGACACTAGTGCAAGACCGGCAACACCTTCATCTTGAGTATAGTCGGAGTCGGAGTGATAGCTTCTCTCGGAGTAGTTGTCGGAGTTGGAACCGGATACCTATTCACCAACATGAGCTTGATGTCTTCGTCTTGTGTAGCTCTCTGATGATTTGTCCTTCCTTTCCGAATCCTTGCTTCTACAAGAGGGTCTTCGTTCATAACAATCATCTCTATTCCTTCTCTCTTTTGGAGGTGATTCATCCCTTCTACTTCTCCTTTTTGGTGAGTCTTCTCTTTTCTTGTAGGGAGCCGTACACTCATTGGAGTAGTGTTCAGGTATTCCACAATTGTAGCAATTACGATCACGACTAGAAGATCTTTTGTCATTGTAGGACCTTGACTTGGAGCTTCTCTCTTTGCTTTTATTCTTGTAGAACTTGTTGAAGTTCTTTACCATTAAGCTCAATTCTTCATTTGAGACTTGCTTCTCACTTGATGTTGTAGGAGCATCACTTGAAGCTTTGTAGGCACCACTTGACTTGTTGTGGAGGTCTTCCTTATCCTTGAGTGACATCTCATGAGCAACAATTCTACCAATGGCTTTCGTGGGCTTGAGATCTTTGTAATTAGGCATCATTTTGGATCAATGTGCACACGGTATCTTATTTTCCATCCAAGGCTCTAAGGATCTTCTTGATTATGAATTTGTCGGCCATCTCTTCACTTCCTAAGCCGGCAATCTCAATTGTGATGATAGCAAGCCAAGAGTACATTTCGGCGACTCCTTCACCATCCTTCATCTTGAACTTGTCAAGTTGACTTTGGAGCACATCCAACTTGGATTCCTTGACGAACTCGGTACCTTCGTGCATATCAACCAAAGTATCCCAAATTTCCTTTGCATTCTCAAGGCGGCTGATTTTGTTGAATTCTTCTGGGCATAATCCGTTGAAGAGAATATCGCAAGATTGACATTGTATTGCAACATCTTCATTTCTTCCGCTGTCGCTTCACGATCCGGTTCTTTACCATCCTCAAAGAAATCACCTTGCAAGCCAATATGAACAACAACCCAAACGGTGGGCTTATGACCAAGAATATGCATTTTCATCTTATGCTTCAAACTAGCAAAATTTGTACCATCAAAGTAAGGACCTCTACGATGGTAATTTCCCTTGCTAGATGCCATACTCTCCTAGGTTGTGAAACCAAGGCTATGATCACCAAAGCTATGGAAATCAAGGCTAATGGAGACCAAAGCTCTGATACCACTTGTAGGATCAACAGTATGTCTAGAGGGGGACTACTTGACCAAATAAAAATATATCCTTTTCCCAATTTTAGTTGTGGGCAGATTTTAACAATTAGCACAAGTCAAGCAATCAACCTACACATGCAATTCTAAGAGTATAGCAACGAAAAGTAAAACATTGCATATGAAGGTAAAGGGAAGGGTTTGGAGAAGGCAAACGCAATGGAGACACCGAGATTTTTGGCGTGGTTCCGATAGGTGGTGCTATCGTACGTCCACGTTGATGGAGACTTCAACCCGCTAAGGGTAACGGCTGCGCGAGTCCACGGAGGGCTACACCCACGAAGGGTCCACGAAGAAGCAACCTTGTCTATCCCACCATAGCCATCGCCCATGAAAGACTTGCCTCACTCGGGTAGATCTTCACGAAGTAGGCGATCTCCTTGCCCTTACAAACTTCTTAGTTCAACACCACATCATGATGGAGGCTCCCAAGCGACACCTAACCAATCTAGGAGACACCACTCTCCAAAAGGTAATAGATGGTGTGTAGATGATGAACTCCTTGCTCTTGTACTTCAAATGATAGTCTCCCCAACACTCAACTCTCTCTCTCAGATTTGGCTATGGTGTAAGAGTGATTTGAGTGGAAAGCAACTTGCGGAAGGCTAGAAATCAAGGTTCAAATGGTAGGAATGGAATCTCTTGATCTCAACACATGAGTAGGTGGTTCTCTCTCAGAAAATGAATGGTGGAAGTGTAGGCACGTTCTGATGGCTCTCTCTCAAATAGAGAAGGGGGTGGAGGGGTATATATAGCCTCCACACAAAATCCAACCGTTACACACATTTGGCTCATCTCGGTGGGACCGAATGATTAAACTCAGTGGCACTGATCAGTTCAAAAATGTGAACGTTAGGAATCCCGGTGGGACCGACTGGAACAACTTGGTGGGACCGATGTGCTAGGGCTTAGGGCAAACCGCGTCTCGGTGGCGCTGATTGCATCAACTCGGTGAGACCGAAGTGAAGCAATAAGGCAACAGAGAGTTGGTCAAGCCATCTCGGTGAGACCGATTGCTATTTCAGTGAGACCGAAATAATTGCAACTGATAATAGGGAGTTGGCAAGGCCATCTGGTGAGACCGAGATCCATATCGGTGAGACCGAACTGTTAGGGTTTCTGGCAGTGGCTATGTCATATGAACTTGGTGGCTCCAGATAGAAAGAATCGGTGGGGCCGAGTTGGAGTTTAGGGTTTGGGCATATTTGGCTGGAGAAAGTGGCCGAGGGTTTTGGAGCAATATCACTGAGCATTTGAGCTAGTAAGCCATTAAGCAACACCTCATCCCCTTTTAATAGTATTGGCTTTCCTATGGACTCAATGTGATCTTGGATCACTAAAATAAAGATGAAGAGTCTTGAGCTTTTGCCAATCTTTGTCCTTAGCATTTTGAGGGGTCCACATCTCTAGTCCATGCCATGCCAATCATTGAACATCCTGAAACATTTATCCTGAATGGATATTAGTTCAATGAGCTATATGTTGTTATGAATTACCAAAACCACCAGGGGATTAGTTGCACTTTCAGTGAGGCATGAGAGTATAATTATTTCTTTAAAATATAACCACCACCGTGCTCTAAAAGATATAAGTGAAGTACTAGAGCAACTGCCTAGCTCCAAAGATATAAGTGAAGCACAAAGAGTATTTTAACAAATCATGAATAAATGTGTGTCCCTCTCAAAAGGTGTGTCCAGCAAAGATGATCGTGGAAAACTAAAAATCAAACAAATCAAAGACTCATATAATACATGATGCTCCAAGCAAAACTCATATCATGTGATGGATAAAAATATAGCTCCATGTAATTTATCGATGGTTGGTAGAAAAGAGAGGGGAAGCCATCCGGGGCATACCCAAGCTTAGAGTCTTGGTTGTCCTTGAATATTACCTTGGGGTGGCTTGGGCATCCCTAATCTTAGGGTCTTGCCACTTCTTATTCCTTCATCCATCGCGATCTCACTTAAAACTTGAAAACTTCAGCACACAAAACTCAACAGAAACCCCGTGAGATCCGTTAGTATAACAAGCAAATCATAAACTTTAGGTACTGTTGTAAACCCATTCATATTTTATTATTGCATAAGACCTACTGCATTCTAAATTCACCGTTACTTATACCCCCGATACAATCCATAGAGTCATTAAAACAAGCAAACTATGCACCAAAAACAGAATCTGTCAAAAGGAGAACAATCTTTAATAATTTGGAGAAACACAATACTTATGTAACTCCAAAACTTCTGAAAAATTAGGAAAACATGGGAAATTTGTATATAAATCATGTGTAAAAAATTCAGAATTTTATCACGTTCCAGTGAATTTAAACAATTCTGGTACTGGCGCAAAAGTTTTTGTTTTTTCACAATATCAAATCAACTATCAACCAAATCATCCCAAAGGCTTTACTTGGCGCAAACACTAATTTAAACACAAAAACACAACCATAACAGTAGCATAATTGTGTGCACACTCAAAAATAGAAAACAAGAAGGAAAAATAAAGATAACTATTGGGTTGCCTCCCAACAAGCACTATTGTTTTACGCCCCTAGCTAGGCGTAATGCATAGTTTCAAGTGTTGTCATCCTTAGTTTTTGCATCATGGGATACGTGTTCATCTGGAGGCTTTTCAAAAACAATGGGGAACACATCATTAACCAAAATTTTAGCATTGTTAAGATAACTTTCCTCAAATCCTTGTTGGTTCCCTTTTACTATCCAAGAATATTGCTGATTAATACCATTGAAAACTTGTTGGATATTATGTAAGGGAGGAACTTCCTTTTTAGTATTCTTATCAAAAGTATGATTATCACGAAACAAATACCTCAACAGATAATCTTCATCATATAAAATTTCTTCTATAACAGGACATTCATGGCTCATATTATAAAAATCAAAGATCTCCCTAGCCTCACATACTATATAATCAAATTCATTCATAATGGCAAGAGTAGCTATCTTTTAAGCCTTAGGGTAATTTATAATGGGTAATTCATAGAACAATCTTTGCAAAGTAGGGTGAGTACGCATAAATCTTCTCTCAAGTTTAGGAACAAGTGCTGAAGTAGCTTCGGCGTAACTCTTAGTTCTTTTCAAAATAGGAATGCCATCACAAACCAATGCCCCCCGTACAGTTAAAGAATTCCTGAATAACACCTTTTCCTATGATGTTCCCACTTTCGCAACAAAAAATTTAGAATCCAATTTTTGGGGAATTTCAACTTTAGGAATTTTATCATCCTCACTTTTTTCGATAACAAACTCATACATGGTAGCGACTTCAAGCAGACAAACTAAAAAAAAGCAAACAAAAATATTTTTGTGTTTTTGTAAAATTGTTTTAGAAGTGGGGGAGATGAAAACGAGAGGCAAATGGCAAATGAAATTAAGAACAAGTAGATGATAGTTTATGCGAACGAACTTGATAGGTTTTGGTGATGTCTCCCCGGCAACGGCGCCAGAAATTCTTCCTGCTACTTGTGAGCTGTGTTGGAATTTCCTCGAAGAGGAGAGGATGATGCAGTACAGTAGAGATAAGTATTTCACTCAGTTAAGAACCAAGGTTATCAATCCAGTAGGAGAACCACGTGAAACCTCGTTAGCAGCACCTGCACACAAAAGAGCAAAAACTTGCACCCAACACGATCAAGGGGGTTGTCAATCCCCTTGGCGGTTATTTGCAAGGATCAAATCTGATAGTGATAGATAGATAAATAAAACACAAAATAAAATAATGGTAAATAAATTGCAGCAAGGTATTTTTGGATTTAATATATGATAAAAGTAGACCCGGGGCCATAGTTTTCACTAGAGGCTTCTCCCTCGAACAAAAAGCATACGGTGGGTAAACAAATTACTATTGGGCAATTGATCGAAAAGCGCATAGTTATGACGATATTCAAGGCAATGATCATGTATATAGGCATCACGTCCGAGACAACTAGATCGACTCCTGCCTACATCTACTACTATTGCTCCACCCATCGACTGCTATCCAGCATGCATCTAGAGTATTAAGTTCATAAAAAATGGATTAACGCCTTAAGCAAGATGACATGATGTAGACAAAGTAAATCCAACCAATATGAATAAACCCCATCATTTTCCGCTTAATGGCAACAATACAAATACGTGTCTTGTCCCCTTCTGTCACTGGGATATAGATCACTGCAAGATTGAACCCATTACAAAGCACCTCTCCGTTTGCTAGATAAATCAATCTAGTTGGCCAAACCAAATGGATAGATCATAGAGAAATACAAAGCTATAACAATCATGCATAAAAGAATTCAGAGAAGACTCAATTAATATTCATGAATAATCTGATCATAAACCCACAATTCATCGAATCCCAACAAACACGCCACAAAAGAAGATTACATCGAATAGATCTCCAAGAACATCCAGAAGAACATTGTATTGAAGATCAAAGAGAGAGAAGAAGCCATCTAGCTACTAGATATGGACTCGTAGGTCTGTGGTAAACTACTCACACATCATAGGAAGGGCAGCAAGGTTGATGTAGAAGCCCTCTGTGATCAATTCACCCTTCGGCAGAGTACCAGAAAAGGCCTCCAGATGGGATCACGGAAGAACAAAAACTTGTGGTGGCGGAAAAAGTATTTTGTGTGGCTCTCTGTTGGTTTCCCGATTTTAGAGAATTTATAGAGGTGGAATTAGGTCAGGCAGAGCCATAAGGGGCCCACAAGGCATTAGGGTGCACCTTGTTGCGTTGCCGTCTCCTTGTTTGCCTTATGGTCTCCTCCCGAAGCTTCTAGGGTCTCTCTTGTCCAGAAAAAAATTGTCAAAAAGTTTCGTAGCGTTTGGACTTCATTTGGTACTGATTTCCTGGAATACCAAAAACAGGCAAAAAAACAGCAACTGGCACATGGCACTAGGTCAATAGGTTAGTCCCAAAAAAATGATATATAATTATATAAAACTTCTAGATTGATACTATAATAGCATGGAATAATAAGAAATTATAGATACGTTGGAGACGTATCACATTTCTATGCTTCCACAACCCCCAAGTGAACAGTAAGTAAATGGCTCGCGTCATCCTCCCTCTTTGGCCTTTGCTGGTTAGAGTGGCGCACCACTCATTGAAAGAATCAGCAAGCCCTGGTGCAGTGACAGCGGATGCTAGCGCAGTGCACACTTTGAACCAGACCTCTCTAGCGAAGATGCAATCAATCAGAAGGTGGTTGATGGTCTCGTCCTACTGATCGGAAAGAGGGCAAACCGCCTGGTGAGGTAGACCTCTCCGGGCCAAGCTATCCGAAGTCAAGCACCTATTCTTCCACGCCAACCATGAGAAGAATCTGCATCGCAATGGTGCATGCGAGTTCCAAGAGAAATCAGTTGTGGGAGAAACTTATAATGCTACGAATTTGGCTGAGTATGTTGACTTGGCCGAAAAAGGCCATTCCCCTCCCAAGACCACCGGAGCTCATTCCTTATCTGCGGGTCAAGCCCGCATGATGCAATTCTAGGTCATAGTTCCATGAACTATGCTAGGTTGTGTTCATCAGTCGCCCGCCCTAGATTATGAGCCCAAGTTCCATTCGAAATAGCTTCAACAACCGAGTTTGTTCTTCTTTTGCGTGTGGCTACCTGGGCATAAACCAGTGGTGCAAGCTCCTCAATGCGGTATCCATTCAACCAAGTATCTTTCCAAAATAGAGTGGAGTGTCCATCGCCCACTGTCGCTCGCGTTGCCATTCTAAAGATGGCCCTCGCTTCGCGTGTGTTGTGTGCATGCGTGAGCCTACGTGGCTATGGTTGTGTGTGCACGTGCGATTTGAAAAGTGAAAGAGAGTGAGAGACAAATGAGCGAGAAGACATCATTAATTGAGATGCAATTAAGTTTCAGCTTGCACATAGAGATGATTAATCTATTATGTTGTTATTTCGTTGTTCGAAGAGCGAATATAACATAAGTAGACACAACTTACAATATTATATGATTATTCTTGCATATTATGGATCCCTAAATTTTGTGTGTAAGGTTTTTTTTATTTTCATTTATTTTATCTTCATTTTCTTTCTTCTTTAGGATAATACAAATTCCATGGATTCATTCTTCCTTAAATAATTTTTTTATGTTTATGTTTTTCTTTATTATTTGACACTCGCTTGATTTTTTCCTGTTCATTCATTTTCTTTCTTCGTATGTGTGTTTGTTTATAATTTTCTTTTTAATTGATATTTTATATGTATGAATGAATGTTGGGTGTTTGTGTAAGTATACACGTAAATATTATATAATATGTGTGTAAATTGTACTGGAGTGCGTAAAATATAGTATTATATATTTAATCTTGCATTTATAAAAAATGTAAATTCTGTATGAATTGTGTGCAATTTTTTGTCATCATTTGTTTTATTTTTTATTTATTCTATAAGGGTAATACCAATGCTACTAATTCATTCGTTCTAAGGAAACTTCTATTTTACAAAAAACTCTACTATTATATATGTATTATAGGTTCCCTACCTATTTTTCATGCTTAGGATGTCATAGACTACCACATTCAACTAAGTATGGGATGGTTGACATGAATTGGATCACACAGTAAAAAGAGGTATCATGTTGCATTAATCAAGCGTAGTTTTCTTCCTCCACAGGAAAAGATCGTCTTCCTCCCGTCGGCGCCGCCGCCGTCTGCTCCATCTCCAGTGGTCTTTGCACCATGGAGGTGCGGAGGACCTTAGCCCCTCTTCGGCGCGAGGGACCCCGTTCTTGTTAGGTTCAGCGTCTTGGTTGGGGCTATGTGGCGGCGGCGGCGATGTCCCTCAGTAGGAATTATGTCTTCCATGTTCTATCCCCATCCCAATGGTGCGTATACCATTGTCGGAGGGTGTGTAGAGGTGTGTCTTCATTGGATTCGCAGGATTTGATTGGTGTTGGTCTTCAGTGCATCTGTTTGGATCCGGTCTTCATTTGTCTTCGTTTGGGTGTTTACAAGTTTCATCCTTCCGATCCATGAATTTCTTCATCGGTGATGGTTGCTTCTCTGGTGTGCTAGTCCTATGGAGCCTTAGCACAACGACTTCCCAACTGTTTACTACAACAAGGTTTGTCTGGCTCCGGCGAGGGAGGGGTGATGATGGTGGCGCGCCTTCAGCCTGGTCCAGTGCTTGTAGTCGTCGTAGGTGGTCCACGGACCTGGTTGTAATTTTTATTACCTCTGGTGTTCTTTGTACTGCCATAATTGAAGATGAATAGATTGAAAATTTCTCACGCAAAAAAGAGGTATCATGTTGCATGCGATTCCAATGTCCGGCCCTGGAAAAAAATCTATTATCATTATAAATAATTTCAAGTGCATGTGATTATGCGACACATTTTTTCTTTCTTGTTTTGAGCCTATTTTCTTTATGTGAATTTTTGGATGTTTTGTGTGTAAGTGTATGCATGCAGGTACTATACAATATGTGTGTGAATTATACTAGAATGCGAAAATTCCACTATTATATGTTTATTCTTGTATATTATAAAATAGTGCATTTCCTATGTAAATTGTTGTAAGGGTAATACCAATGCCACTAATTCGTTCTTTTATAGAAAATTTTATTTTAATCAATTTTTTTATACATAGGTATACACGCAACTAGTTTATACTATGCGTGTAAATTTTCGTAGGGTGCAAAAAGTACACTATTAAATGCTTAATTCTTTGCACGTTATTAAAGCATTGCAATTTCTATGCAAATTGTGTACAAGTTTGTTTTAAGTTTTTTTATCTTTAAGGCTAACAACAATGCCACCAATTCATTATTTCTTTAGAAACTTTATTTTTTATTTAATTATTCAGTTCATTATTTTGAATGGGTTTATTATTTATGTTGTTGAAATGCAAATGGTACTTTAATTTCCATTTGATACTTTGATCCACAACATATTTGCTTAACTAGGTCACTGCGTTGAGCTTAATTCCACATCTTAAAGCGCATGGTGTAAAATTTTATATGACCAATGCATTTTTTTGTGATTCTAATTAAAAGAATTAGCATGATGGTTGCTAGATATAATACACTAGAATTTGGGTTTAATTCCCTCCTCTCCCTCTATTAATTTTTTTAACTATGGTATATTTGTGTGAAAGCTAGTATACATATTAAAGCAAAGTATATATATATATATATATATATATATATATATATATATATATATATATATATATATACATATATATATACATATAGTGGCACTATTCTAATCCTGGGATTAGAATAACTATTTGGATCACAGCCAGCCCTATATAAGCCACGAGGTGTTCCCGAATTTCTGAAAACACAAAAAAGAAAAGAGAAAATCCCCCACCCCCACCCAACCTCCCGCGCCACCTCTGCCTGATCCCCCCGACCACCTCCCACCGCTGGCTCGTGCGCGGCTCCCGCCGCCAGCCCCCCGACCCCGATGCACCTCCTGCCGCCGCCACCCGACCCCAGCGCCCAACCCCTCGCCGCCGGCCACCGGAGCTGCCGCCCCCCACTCGCGTGCTCCACCGCTGCCGGCTGAGCCACCGCGCCACCTCATCTTGTCAGCGCAACTCTGCGACCTCCCGTCTCCAGCCGTCGTCGGGTCCCGCCTCCGCACACCGGATCTCGGTGACTCGCGCCTCCACGAGCCTAGATCCATTAAGGTAGGGTCTTCCCCGCGCGCCTCGGTGTCGGCCGCGCAGTTCCTCAACGCCCACACGGCTCTCGCTCGCCGCCCTGTCTCCCCTTCCTTCCTCTGCTCATCGTCCTGCGTGCCGGTGGATGAGGCTACCTGCAGACGCAACGCCCGACCACCAATCATCGATAGTCTTGCTCCATCGCGACCTCCAGCAGCCACACCGTCATTGTGCTCCATGTGCAGGTCCGCCTTCTGCCCATATGTGTGGCTGCATCAAGCTACACCGAACACCGTTCCTCGGCTCTCCTAAACTGCAGACTCATCAGTGTGTGGACCATCGAGGAATTTTTCCTGGGAGGCATTCTGTGCCTTTCTTCATTTTGCCTTGATTTTTGTGTCTCCACACTCTGCAGAATGTTTCTATTCTCTGCTGCAATTGAAGTAAAATATTTCTGTTTCAGACAAAATGCATGTACTAGCATACTCGAACTTCAGAGATGCCCATTTTGTTTCAGCTGAAAAGAGACACTGTTTTTTCATGATGGAGAAAATTGCTCCAGTAATCCAATTTTGTCATGTGCATCACCGAGATGAAATATGTCTGTGTTTCATTTAGTATACATTGAGAAAGTTCATTTCTTTTTCAATTTGCTCCAGTAATCCTAGTATTTACAATTTGTCATGTATGTATACATTGAGAAAGTTAAGTGTTGTTTCATTTAGTTCGCTCACACAGCCGTGCGAATCATTTCTTTTTCAGGCGAGGGAAGTAGGTGAGGCCATCCCAGTCCAGTACCGCGCAGCTGTAGGGAGGTCAAGCCCATCACGAGCTACAGTCCACGGCAGTCACCCAGTCCAACCTCCTACATCCTGCCCCACCCGCCCTTTGCAGTGCCCGCGACCCACCGCGTGTAGATGCCGTTTCACTGCCCATTCAATTTCCACCACTATTTGCAGCTCCAGTGTGCAGTTCGCCGTGATGCTCCTGGAGGTTCAATTTTTTTTGTGTTGTTGCAGCTGACCCTGACGCATTTTCTTCCTTTAGATGTGCCATTTGATGCATAGTTATCACTGGATGCCCATAACATGTGCACGGTAGGGTGTTTGTGTTAAAAAATCCGAGAGATTCATTCGTGTGTTTTGTGGTGATGGATAGAGAGATTCATTCTTCATTTATGTCGAAGTTCAGATTTTAAATAATTTAGTGGTTCGGTGTTTATCAAAAGCCACTCTTTTGTTTGTACTGCTTCTCAAAGCATGGATCGGAAAATGTACTCCAGACTTTTGTTTGTGTGATTTGGCCTCTAAATTGTACAAGCTGCTGATGAACTTCATTTACATATGTGAGTG
Source organism: Thinopyrum elongatum (assembly GCA_011799875.1). Taxonomy (NCBI): domain Eukaryota; kingdom Viridiplantae; phylum Streptophyta; class Magnoliopsida; order Poales; family Poaceae; genus Thinopyrum; species Thinopyrum elongatum. The sequence goes on from CM022303.1 coordinate 405,260,757, forward strand.
TTTCTAAGTATAGGCATTAGCAACCAGAGCCAGAGTGTTCTCGTGTGGTTTTTTTGTTGCCACGTATAGGTAGCTTCTCTCTATTCTTGTGGCACAAATGCCTAGCTGAAGAGAAATTCAAAGAAGCTCGATCCATTCTCGTTTCTCCCCCACCCGATTAGCTTCGATGCTAAAAGAAATAAAACCAGGAAGTCCAAATTAAAAAGATGGAGAAGTTCTATCATTATAGAAAACTCAGATTTTCCTCGTTATTAAAGAATGGAAACAAGAAGTTCAAAAATTAAATAACAAGAAGTTCAACTTTTAAAAATAGAGCGCTTCAAAATTTCATAAAAAAGGATTAAGAAATAAAACCAGGAAGTCCATATTAAAAAGATGGAGAAGTTCGATGATTATAGAAAACTTAGATTTTCCTCGTTATTATAAAATGGAAACAAGAACTTAAAAAATAATATAACAAGAAGTTCAACTTTTAAAAATAGAGCGCTTCAAAATTCATAAAAAAGGATTAAGAAATTCAGATTAAAATTCATAAAAAACTCAGATATTTTCACGTAACCGAGAGAAGTTCAGATTGATAACTGCCAGAAGTTCATGTACTACACGGTGTGCATTTTGTATTAAGAAAGAATAAAAAAGCAAAGGCTAAAAGTTTTGTTGTTATAAGTTGAAGTCCTCGGTCGGAGAAAGTTAAAAAAATTATTGTGAGAGAGGTTTGTACAAAAGGAATATCATTTGTGTAACACTAACGAATGGATGAGAAAATTACAAATGAAAATACATCACAGAAGTTCAACATGAAAACAGCAGGAAGTTCAACTACTATATTGAATGAATTTCAGATGAAAAACTTTTAAAACCGTCGTGAGTATGAAAAAATGATCAACACGGGAAAGTTGCGTGTTTACAACAGCTTTCCATCGGTATATCACTTGCTCAATTCCGGTGAGTGGATGGAGAGCTACGAGCAAAAAAAAGCACGTGAAATACAGAGTGAAGTTCAAGTAGACATGCCGAGAAGTTCAAGTTCTTCACGCGGTGCATTTTCGAAGAATCTGTTTCGCGATAAAGGCAGAACGCATGATCTCGCTGTTTTCAAAATTACTTGAAAACGGCTAGGAATCAGAGAAAACCATCTACATGAAAAAGTTTTGCATTTTCCTTATCTTTTCAACGGTATATTATTTGCCCCATTTCGATAAAGTTTGTAGAAATTATGGCAAAAAAATGTTTTTAGCCATTTTCAAAATTGACTTAAAACCGTAATGAATTGGGAGAAACTATATATACCAAAAAGTTTTGCATTTCCTCAAGCTTTCCAACGCCATATCATTTGCTACATTCCGACGTACGGTTAGAAAATTAACTTGAAAATACGAACTCGATGGAACTTGGACCGTTTTCTAAATTACTCTTAAACCGTTCAAAATTAGAAAAAACTTTCTACATGACATAGAAGCGAATTTTCATAATCTTTCCAACGCCATATCATTTGCCTCAATTGGATTAGCGTTTAGAAATGGCATCGAAAATACGAACTCGGCAGTTCGGTTTGCGAAATTCTACGATTTTCCAAATTACTCTTTAACCATAGGGAATTAGAGAAAACGTTCTACATGTGGAAGGAACGCATTTCCAGCAGCTTTCCAATGCCATATTATTTACCTCATTCCGATAAATGATTTAGAAATGGGATCGAAAATACGATTCACGTTTTTTGTATGAAGAAAAAACGGTTTTCAAAACTGCTCTTAAACTGCTTAGATTTTGACAAAAATTTAACTTGCGTCATGATACGCGCGTCCATAGCTTTCCAACGGTATATCGCAAGCCCCATTTGGGCAATGTTTGCGTAAGATCAACCTAGCACCGGGGGAAGTTCAGGTCGAACAACTCAGGCAGTAAAATTGCAACAGACGCATGTTCATCATGACCCGAGAGCAAAATCCGCCAATGAGCGAGATTCCTATTTAAAACGGACATTTAGTTGCTAAAAACCATTTGCAGATTACACTTACATCACATAGAACACGACTGACCAGAATAATTCGCACGGGGAGACACGGTTGTGAAGATAGCCCGAAGGTCGGGTTCGTACAGAGAGAAGTTCAGGTTGTGTAACTCAGGAAGTTCAGGTTGTGATCAGAATAATATTCTGATCCCGTGATCAGAATAGTGTTTATGTGTGTGGGTGTGTGTGTGTATATATATATATATAGGGTGAGTCTATTCTACTAACACAGTTTTGCTAAGTCTCAGTCGACTGAGAGACAGAGACTTCGTTATGTCTCAGTCGATACTATCTTCCTTTGATTTTGCATGAAGATTCATGCAAAAATTTGTTTTCAGTTTTTCTATTTTCTTCTTACATGCTATATCACTTGACTGAGACTTGGTCAAGTCTCAGTCGACTGAGAACTAGACACACCCTTAAGACCCTTATTCTGCACACAAAACGTCTTATTATTATTCTGCTAATACCCCACGCCCACTTCTCCTCTGACCAAACACAGCTACCCACCTCCCGCACGACCACCAATCTTCCTCCACCTTATCCCTCCCACCCCAGCGCCCCCACCACCTCCCAACGCGCTGCCCGCTGCCGATCCACCACCTACCAGCGCGCCGCCCACCACCTCCCACCGAGCCACGCGGCCACCACCACCCAGCGCGTCGGACGCCGATCTGCCCCACCGCCGCGCCGGACAGCCACAACGACACCGGCCCGGCGCCGCCCCTCCTAACCGGTCTTCTTCCAGAGGCCCGATGACACGCCGCCACAGCCAAGCCCGCCCCACGCGCCGCCCGTGCTCACTGCCTCCCCCAAAGCACCACCTTCTATCCACCGGCAGGGGCCGCGCCGCCTTCCACCGTGCCCCGGCTCGAGGAACCACCTTCCTTCCCACCTTCTCGAGCTAGCGCCGGATCCGTCGATCCCGGCAAGGAGCCTTCCTCGATCTACGTGCCAGATACCGCCTCTGCTCCTCTCCCCCGCTCAGCCACAGGCCCCCCTATCCTCTTCTCCGGTTGCCGTGGAAGATGAGCTGACAGTCGGGGCCTAGCAGGCGACCACGAAATGTAGGAGCTCACTCCCGTGAACATGCCCCAGAGAGGTAGAGAGAAGAGGTTCGACGCGTGAGGCCGCTGGCGCCCCCTTCTCAACGTGCAGTATGTCGTGGTCGCGCGTGCAGTTCGCCTCTGCTCCTCGGCACTGATGCACTTGCTCCCCGACGCAGGTCGTCTCGTTCATCTATGCAGTCCGCCGGCACACAATTTTGTTTGTGCGGCCAAGAGGTCCTGGGAGGGCCGCCCCCAGCACAAGCAACCAAAAATGGGGAGAGGGAGGCGCTTCCGCTTGGACGTTGGCGAGCTCCAGCTTGCGGGGAAGCTCCGGCTAGCGCGGCCACCATGGCTCCTATGGAGATGCCAACGGCCACGGCTCCACTCGGCCGGAGTTTGCTGCAGCCCACATCTTCAGCGGGAGCATCTCATGGCCCACCGGCGTGCAGTTTCGACAGCGGTTGTTTGCATATTGTTTCTGCTATTTTATTTTCCAGAGATCCCATTTGTTGTCTGGACCCCTTTTCATCTTGGTGCAGTTCACTTTGTCGGTGGCGTGCAGTGTCGACCAATAGCATGCGCACCTCCCCAGCGAGCCCTACTTCGTCACGACGAGCTCCGGTGTCATCCCGTCCATGCTCCTGCCCCCTCCCATTCCATCGAGCTAGGCAGCGCTTTCCGCGTTCGTGTGGGATTCGGCGAGTTCTGGGTCATTTGCAGCTCTTGTTATGTTATGGTCCAAATTCAAGAATAAAGAGGAGGCTGACTTGGGTCATTTGCAGCTCTTGTTATGTTATGCTCCAAATTCAAGTATAAAGAGGGAGGCTAACTTTTGACGAGTGAGCGGAGCGAGGTCCGTCGTCGGTAGGCTTGGGCCAAAGCGAAGCCCTCCCGCGATACGGATCAGTATTGACCTAGGTCATCTATGTTATATATACCTCTTGTAATCCACCGCACGGGATAAGTTGATCAGTTGTAAATCCTCGGCGTTTGTAACCTCCCCCGATATAGTGAAGTTTGGCTGGCTGGTGCCCGTGGTTTTTTTCCCTTCGTGTTGGAGGGGTTTTCCACGTTAAAACCTCGTGTCCCTTGCTTGTTTTCGTTCTTCATTGAGTTCGATCGCGTGTCGTATCTCTAACAAGTGGTATCAGAGCCTTGTTTCTGTTTAGGGTTTCGACGACATGGCACCGGTGAAGTGCGATCTTCCACTGCTGGACTACGACACGAGGTTTTTCTTGTGGCAGGTGAAGATGCGTGCTATCCTGGCGCATCCCGATCTGGATGAGGTGCTAGATGGCTTCAATGGAAAAGAACCGAAGGCGTGGACCACGGATGAGAAGCGCAGATATTGTAAGGCTTTGTCTATGATTCATCTTCATCTACCTAACAATATTTTGCAAGAAGTGCTGGAGGAGAAATCTGCAGCAGCTCTCTGGCTGAAACTGGAGTCGATCTGTATGTCCAAGGATATGACCAGTAAGATGCACATGAAGATGAAGTTGTTCACGCACAAGTTGCAAGAAGGTGGTTCGGTGCTAAACCACTTGTCGGTCTTCAAGGAGATCGTTTCTGACTTACAGTCTATGGACGTTAAGTATGATGATGAAGATTTAGGTCTTCTGCTTTTATGCTCTCTGCCTAGTTCTTTTTCAAACTTTCGAGATACCATATTATATAGCCGTGATGAACTAACTATTGCTGAAGTATATGAGGCCCTTCAATAGAAGGAAAAGATGAAAGAGATGTTGCAATATGAGGAATCGTCCTCCAAAGGAGAAGCTTTGCAGGTACGAGGCAGGCCTGAGCAGAAAAAGTACTACAACAACAACAACAGAGATAAAAGCAAGAAAGCAGAGGTCGTTCGAAGTCCAGAGGATCTGGGAAGGATAAATTCTGCAGGTACTGTAAGAAAGAGGGTCACCTCATTGATGAGTGTTGGAAGTTAGAAAATAAGGAGAAGAGGAACAGTATGTGGAAATCTAAAAATAAAACCAATGGTGATGGTAAGGTCAATGTTACATCTGGTAATAAGTCTGATTCAGATGATGCTTTAGTTGTTTTTGCTGGATGTGTTTCATGTCATGATGAATGGATACTTGATTCTGCCTGTTCGTTTCATATATGTTGTAACAGAGATTGGTTCAGTACTAATGAGTTTGTGCAGAGTGGAGATGTTGTGCGTATGGGAGATGACAACCCACGTGAGATTGTGGGCATTGGTTCTGTTCAGATCAGGACACATGACGGCATGATACGCACGTTGACGGATGTGAGACACATACCAGGCATGGCCAGAAACCTCATCTCGCTGAGTACTCTTGACGTCAAAGGGTACAAGCACTCCGGTTCAGGTGGAGTGTTGAAGGTAACAAAAGGTTCCCTCGTTCATATGATAGGTGACATGAATTCTGCTAAGTTATATGTTCCTAGAGGAAGCACTATTTACTGGTACTGCTGTTACTTCTGATAAATCCAGTAAAACTAATATTTGGCATATGCGTCTTGGGCATATGAGTAAACTTGGCATGGCAGAATTGACCAGGAGAGAACTTCTAGATGGAGTTTTGTGAGCACTGCATTTTTGGTAAGCACAAGAGGGTAAAGTTCAATATTGCTGTTCATACCACAGAAGGTATATTAGATTATGTACATGCTGATTTGTGGGGACCTTCCCGTAAACCCTCGCTTGCTGGTCCTCGTTATATGCTTACAATTATTGATGATTACTCCAGAAAAGTGTGGCCTTATTTTCTAAATAATAAATATGATGTGTTTGATGCCTTTAAGGATTGGAAAGTTATGGTAGAAAGGTAAACTGAGAGGAAGGTAAAAATACTTCGTACTGACAATGGTATGGAATTCTGTTCAAAAGCTTTTAACAGTTATTGCAGAAACTTGGGCATCGTCAGGGACCACACCATCCCATACACTCCTCAACAGAATGGTGTGGCTGAGCGCATGAACAGAACCATCATCTCTAGGGCTCGTTGCATGTTGTCCAATGCTCTCATGGGCAAGCGTTTTTGGGCTGAAGCCGCCTCCACCGCCTGCTACCTCATCAACAGGTCACCATCTACTCCACTTAATAAGAAAACTCCCATTGAGGTATGGTCTGGTACACCAGCTGATTATTCACAGTTGAGAGTTTTCGGTTGCATTGCATATGCACATGTTGATAATGGAAAACTTGAGCCTAGAGCTATTAAGTGTGTGTTTGTTGGATACGGTTCAGGAGTAAAAGGATACAGGTTATTGAATCCTGAAACTAATAAGGTTTTTGTGAGCAGGAGTGTTGTTTTCAATGAATCTGTTATGTATCATGATGATCTGTCCACAGATACTTTTGATGTAGAGTCACAACGAGTTACTGTGTAGGTGGAGCACTTTGATGAGGAGGAACATGTAATTGCTGATAATGATGTTGCTCCAGATGCACAAGTTGATGGTAATGTTGATGATGCTCCAGATACAAAGGTTCACGATGATGATGTTGTGCAACATTCACCCCCTATTTTGCAGCGACAAGTTCAGTCTCTTGTAAATGGCAGGAGCAAGAGAGTCATTAAGAAGACTAACCGCCTAATTGAAGAGTGTGACATTGTTCATTATGCTTTCAGTTGTGCAGAACAGGTTGAGAACATCCATGAGCCATCCACATACACTGAAGCAGTTGTTTCCGGTGACCGCGAGAAGTGGATTGCTGCTATGTAGGAAGAGATGCAGTCACTTGAGAAAAATGGCACATGGGATGTTGTGAGCTTGCCTAAACATAAGAAGACCGTTCACTGCAAATGGATCTTCAAACGAAAGGAGGGTTTGTCTCCTACCGAGCCCGCGAGGTTTAAGGCAAGGTTAGTGGCTAAGGGCTTTAGTCAGATACCAGGTATTGATTATAATAATGTGTTCTCTCCAGTTGTGAAGCATAGTTCCATTCGTGCATTTTTTGGTATTGTTGCTATGCATGATCTCGAGCTTGAGCAGTTAGATGTCAAGACTGCTTTTTCTGCATGGTGAACTGGACAAGGAGATTTACATGGACCAACCAGAAGGTTTCATTGTGCCTGGTAAGGAGAAATTTGTTTGCAAGTTAAAGAGGTCCCTATATGGTTTGAAACAGTCTCCGAGACAGTGGTATAAAATATTTGATTCATTTATGATAGCACATGGATTTAAGAGGTCTGCATATGATAGTTGTGTTTATATTAAATTTGTTGACGGATCACCTATATACTTGGTGTTATATGTTGATGATATGTTGATTGCTGCCAAGGGCAATAAAGAGATCACTACTTTAAAGGCACAGTTAAGTAGTGAGTTTGAGATGAAGGTTCTTGGTGCTGCTAAGAAAATTTTAGGTATGGAGATTACGAGGGACAAAAATTCTGGTTTGTTATTTCTTAGTCAGCAGAGTTATATTAAGAAAGTTCTTCATCATTTTAACATGCATGATGCTAAGTCAGTAAGCACTCCCATTGCTCCTCATTTCAAATTGTCATCTTCTCATTGTCCTAGTAATGATGAAGAGTTTGAGTATATGTCAAGAGTTCCATATTCCAGTGCTGTTGGTTCTTTAATGTATGCCATGGTGTGTTCTAGGCCTGATTTTTCATTTGCAATGAGTTTGGTCGGTCGATACATGGCTAACCCTGGTAAAGAACATTGGAAGGCTGTTCAGTGGATTTCCAGGTACCTTCGTGGCACTTCCAATGCTTGTTTGAAATTCGGCAGAACTGGTGAGGGACTAGCTGGCTATGTGGATTCAGATTTTGCTTCCAGCGATTTGGACAAGAGGAGGTCCCTTACAGGTTATGTGTTCACTGTTGGTGGTTGTGCCGTGAGTTGGAGGGCAACATTGTAGCTAGTAGTTGCCCAGTCTACCACTGAAGCAGAATACATGGCTATTGCAGAAGCATGTAAAGAATCAGTTTGGTTGAAAGGTTTGTATGCTGAGCTTTGTGGAGATAATTCTTGCATTAACTTGTTTTGTGACAGCCAGAGTGCCATTTACCTTACTAAGGATCAGATGTTCCATGAGAGAACAAAGCACATTGATGTCAAATATCATTATGTTCGAGACATTGTTGAGCAAGGTAAACTGAAGGTATGCAAGATTAGTACTCATGATAATCCTGCTGATATGTTGACAACGCCAGTTCCTGTTGCTAAGTTTGAGCTTTGCTCAGACTTAGTTGGTATAACTCATTAGCCCTAGTGGCTGTTTGGCGTCGAAAGTGTTTCCTTTGTTGTTCAGGGAGGAGGTTCTCATTCATGCTACAAGATGGAATTTGTCTCAAGGTGGAGTTTGTTATGTTATGCTCCAAATTCAAGTATAAGAGGGAGGCTAACTTCTGACGAGCGAGCGGAGCGAGGCTCGTCGCCGGTATTGACCTAGGTCATCTATGTTATACATACCTCTTGTAAGCCGCCGCATGGGATAAGTTGATCAGTTGTAAATCCCCGGCGTTTGTAACCTCCCCTGATATAGTGAAGTTTGGCTGGCTGGCGCCCGTGGTTTTTCCCCCTTTGTCTTGGAGGGGTTTTCCATGTTAAAATCTTGTGTCCCTTGCTTGTTTTCGTTCTTCATTGAGTTTGATTGCGTGTCGTATCTCTAACAGCTCTCTTCGCCAATCCGTGCAGTTGGCATGTTGCGCCTGATGCAGTTCGCGCTGCCGAGTCAGCCCAGGCGACCGTCCGTGTAGGTGCCTCTACCTCGCACCGTCGCAGCCGTCCCCCGCCTTCCACTACTCCGGCGATGATGCAGACGTGTTGGTCACGCTGCGGTTCACTCATGGCCACTTAGCGGTCCACTTGATGCCCTTGCTCGCGATTCACTTCCTCGCTTAAAAGAGCCAACTTCGATCTCCCATGTTTGCTCATGTTTTTTGGACGAGAGGACAACAACGCCAGCATGGGGTCTGCACTGCATGGGTGTGGTCGGAGGGGAAAAGGAGGTGCTATCCATGGCGCGTTGTAGTTCATTATTTTAGAATTTGATGTGCCTTTTTCAGTGCGGTGCAGTGCACTTCAGGTGGAGCTCACTGATTTTCTGGTGTGCAGTTACTCAAGGTCATCCGCATCAGCTGAGGTGGGGCCTACTATGGTGTGCCGTGTGCAGTTGCTGGTTACCTGTAGCGCGGTTCAGTAGTGAGTTTCTGCAGTTAGTCGGTTTTCCTGTATGTGCAGCCTTTTGCATCATTTGTTGTCTCATGCAGTGCGTGCAGGGGTGATAGAGCAGTTCGGTCCTGAAAACTTTGTGCATAAAATATGCATGTACAAAAAATGTTGGCTGCAAAAATATTAAAAGTTGTTCATTTTTTAAAAGTGTGTCGTTCACTTGTTCATCGACCCCTGTCTTTTTCTTTCCGAAAGTGCACTATCTTGTCACGTGAAAATACTAAGATTGACCATGAAGTCCATAAATGTTTTTATTTTTTGTTTGTAAAAAGAGAAAAACTCTCATGAGGTTCATTTTGATTCCAAGCTAATTAATAAATGGAGTTCGTTTTCCGCAACTATGTGGTTCACCCCGTAAAATAAGAAAAAAAGAATGTGGCTCATTGCTCAAGTAGTTATGTACTCTTGTACCCCGCAGTCCACTAGTCTTATGCCGAAGCTTCGAAAAAATGGGCGTAAAATCGTGTAGTTCACTAGTCTTGTCTCCGCAACTCCGATGGATTTTTATTTGACAAATATGTATTTAAAAAAGTTTGTGTTGTTTACTTTCTTGTTCATTGAAGAAGTTTGAATAAAAAAACAAATTGATGTGGTTCACTTGCACTCGTCTCAGCGGTCCACTCTTTCTAATTTTTTTTAGAAAAAACATAACAAAACCTCATGCGGTTCACTTTCGGCAGTGTCGCGGTTCGCTTACTCTCAACATGGTTCACTTACTCTCAACATGAAGCGCAGATAAATGTTACTCGAACGACAAAAAAAAGTAATGTGGTTCACTTCTCGATAGTGTTGCGGTTCACTTACGCCCGATGTGAAGCGCGGTCAACTTCCTCGCCTGAGAAAAATTATGTCTGAATAAAAAGAAACCATGCAGTCTCTTGCCCGTCTGATGCAGTGCGATTTTCAATCTGAAGAAGTGTGGTTTTTTGTCGGATGAAGTTCACTCATCGATTTGGGTGTCGCCAAAAAACAGTGTCCGCATTTTGGTAATTTCAAAACTGCTCTTAAACCGTAATGAATTAGAGAAAGTGTTCTACATCAAAAAGTTGTGTCTCGTCGATATCTTTCCAACGGCGCATCATTTGAAGCATTCCGACCAGCAGTTTGTAAGAAATTGGTGCAAAAACGGCCGCTGCCACTCATCGTCCGTCGTACAATTTTCATAATTAACTTAAAACTGTAAGGAATCTAAAAAACATTTCTACATATGAAAGTTGCACCTCGTTCGTAGCTTTCAAACGGCGTATCACACGTCTCGTTTCGACAAATGGTTAAAAAACTAGAGCAAAATCAGTACCAAACATTTGCAATTTTTTTGAAAAACAGAATTCCGCCATTTAGTAAATTTGGAACTGCGGTTAAACCGTAAAGAACCTGAGAAAGAAATATATATGAAAAAGTTGCGCCTAGACGATATCTTTCCAACAGCGTATCATTTGCTTCATTCTGACGAGCGGTTTAGAAAAAAAAAAACACGAAAATACGCTCGCTGCCACTAGTAGGGCGCCGCACCGTTTTCAAAACTGCTCTTAAACCGTGAGGTATCTCGAAAAAAATTCTACATGGCGAAATTGCGCCTAATCCATAGCTTTCCAACAGTATATTACACGCCTCATTCTGACAAATGATTTAAAAATTGGGGCAAAAAAAGTACCGAAAAAACTGTGGGCAGTTCTTTGCGACGGGAAGTTCACTCGCATTAGTACTGTAGTGCTCTTACATCAACAATGACGTGCACTTCCGTTGAGCGTGCAGTTCGGAAGTGTTAGCAGAATAACTATTCTGCTAGCAGAATAGATCGGCTGTATATATATATGTGTGTGTGTGTGTGTGTATATATATATATATATACAAAAACTCTCATGTGATCCCGAGCTCCAGTGATCCCGGATGAACAGTAAAATCCGAAAAAATAGTAAAAAAGTTCAAAAAAATCTGAAATTTTTTGTCAAGGAACTTTGATGTTTTTTCTACATGCGTGCGAATTTTCGTGATGAAATGACATTTATGGAGGTCTCGGCAAAAAAAAAACAAAATCATGCTCCAAAAAAACTATTTTTGGAAGCATTTTGGAGCGTCGATTTTGTTTTTTTTTTGCTGAGACCTGCATGAATTTCATTTCTTCATGAATTTTTGCACGCATGTAGGAAAAACATCAAAGTTTCTTGCCAAAAAATTTCAGATTTTTTTGAATTTTTTCGGATTTTACTGTTCATCCGGGATCACTAGAGCTCGGGATCACATACTACGCGTCCTATATATATATATAGAGTAGCACTATTCTGATGATCAGAATAACTATTCTGATCACAATCAACGCTATATAGGGCGATCGAGGATGTTCCCGAACTCTCCGAACCAGCAACCACAAAAAAAACACGTGAGGCCACCACCACGAACTGACTGCCCCACTTCCTTCCCCCCGATCCCGTCGCTAGCCATCTCCTGCCAGCGATGGTGACCCCCAGTCGCCGGTGACCCCACGCGCCGCTGCCCCCGCCAACTGCCTCTGTCCAGGATCCTCTCGCCGGCGCCCCCAATTTCCTCTGCCCAAGCGCGCCGCCGCCACCGCCATCCCAAAGCGCGCCGCCGCCGCCAGTTCCCCTCCAGATCCTGGTCAACCCCGACGCCGCGAGCCGCCAACCATCGCACCGCCTGCCACCATCCACACGGACACCGCCACGCGCTGCCCGTAATCCCTGAACATCACGCATCACCGGACGCCTCCAACCGGCTTGTGAAGAGGCCGCCGGCGGCGAAACCCTTGCAGGTGCAGGCGGGGACTAGATGGCGCGGAGACGTGGCAGAAGAGCTCCGAATCGATCTGTTCGGCTGCCGACAGAGGGTTGTAGCTGCGCACGCATATGGTTGGAGGCGAAAGATTGGAGCCGAGTGAGACTGATTCTGCTTGGCTGCCGGCGTGCGGTCGGAGGCCTCCCCTCGCGACGACCTCTAACAGAGACATAACAGTGACAAGCTCGAAGACCCCTGTACCGAAAGCCTCCTCTCTTCCGGTCTACCATCCTCTGGCTTCTTCCTCCCGTGTTCTATAAGAACTTTTTCCTTTTTCTGAACTGAACTGCAACACATACTTCAATTGCGTGCAGGAAGCCATCCAGGTGGTCGACCAGCTACTCTTGCTTTACCACTAACGGGAAGTGCCGTGCATCCCATCGCCAGCATCCTCCAGGCCCTCGGCTGCTTCTCCCTCCACTGCGGGTCACTGCCAACGCGGCCGCCATGACCTCCACATAAACAGTAGTTTCTTCACTATGTGTAGTTCAACAAAAGGATCTGCAGGAGTTCTTCAGTGTATTATTAATCCATTTGCAATTCATGTTGTGCTGGTTTTTGGTGTTTGCTATTTACAAAAGGATACCATTTTTCTGGCCAATGTTGAAAAATTGCAGTGTAAAAGTGTGCTCTCAAAAGGTGTCTAATATTGTGTTGGTAAAAGAATCTGAAGTATTTCTATACCTCAACAACTTGAACTGGTTAGGTACCACTGAAAGCATAAATATACTGCAGTCCAATGTTTGACTTTTCAGCAGGCTAATGTGTTCATTTAACAATTCTTTGCATTGAAAAAATAGTAGGTAAAATGTTTATGATTCTGTACAGTAAAAATAGTAGGTCAGTAGGCTAATGTGTTGATGAACCAATTTAGTAGGGCTGCACTATCGATACAAACATGGCTACCTGGGTACTACGGGTATTTTAACTTGACTAATATGGCTCATTGTTTGTGTTGCAATGACGATGAGGATGCACCACACTGCCTTCATTTTCGGCGACAATGACGCAGAGGTGAAGTTCTACTGTAGGAATACACCAAGTTTAGATAGGAAAGGCATGATACACAGAAACGTATATTAGTTGCTCCTGGACATATATAACAATTGAGTTTTCTAGCTTTCTGCAATGAAGAATGTTATGAAACATGTATATTAAGTCCTCTGTGCACATGTACTGCATGGAGTTGCCCGACTTTTGGTAATCCTTTTTGTGAAGCTTTATAAAAAAAACTATGTTTTGCCATTACGCTTCTCTTGCACGACATATCATGTGCAAAATGAAGAAAAAGTTCATGTACATATATAGTAGCAAAAGGTACATCTAAATAGAAAGAGGTTAACTTAATCAAAAATGTTTTATTAAGAAATGTACTTGAAGTTCAATTACTATCAATAAAGAAAGTTGAAGTACATTGTTTAGAGAGTGTGCATCACGACATGGGAAAGTTCATGAACAGAAATGTTGAAAGTTAAAAAATTCGAGAAAGCATTAATCCGGTCAAAAATGCAAAAAAAAAAAAATCTTGCACGCGCATGCCGCTACCCAGGCTACCTAGCTTGCTACACGTCTACCTCGGCTTCAATTGTGCGCAGGTGCCGTCCCGTGCAGTTGTGACGTCAGTCGCATTGTGCCGGCCATAAAAATTGTGTCCTCCGCCGCTGCTCCTTGTGCGCATGTCAGCTCCGGCAACATACTTCAATTGCGCGAAGGCTTTCCTTCATTCTCGAATTACAACTGAGGCTCCTATGTCCTCTTCTCCATGTAATTTTTTATTTTTAATTTGTTCTTGCGAAGGTCAAAATGTTGTGTTCAAAAAGGTCAAGTATGTTTACTATATATTGTTGTTTTTGTGAAAGGTAAAAAATGTTGTGTTCTAGAAGGTCAAGTTTGTGGAGTATATATTGTTGTTTTTACGAAAGGTAAAAAATAGAATAGTTCAATGTATATGAAAAACTCAGATTTTCCTCATTACTAAATAATAAACGAAGAAGTTTAATTTGAAAAAATGGAGCAGTTCAATATTTATTAAAAAAACTTGAATTTTTCCCGTTACTAACAAATAAACCAAGAAGTTCAGTTCCAAATAACCAAGAAGTTGTATGGCGTTTATTACAAAACTAGGATTTTTTTTCCCGTTCTAAATGAATAACACCAAAAAGTCCAAATGGAATAGTTCAATGCATGTATATGAAGAACCCAGATTTTCCTCATTACTAAATAATAAACCAAGAAGTTCAATTTCAAAAAACGAAGCAGTTCGATATTTATTACAAAAACTCGAATTTTTCCCGTTAGTAACAAATAAACCAAGAAGTTTGGTTTGAAATAACGAAGAAGTTTGACGTTTACTAAAAAACCTCCAATTTTTCCCATTTCAAGAAATACACAAAGAGGTTCAAAAAAATTGAAAAAATAGGGCAGTTTGATGTCTATGAAAATTCTATTTTTTTTGTTGCTAAAGGGTAGCATAGTTTTTGGCATTTTAAGATTTTTTTTGGAGCAATTCTATTTTAAAAATAAAATCAAGAATTTCAAATTGAAAAAATGGAGTAGTTCGATGTATACAAAAAAACTCCAATTTTCTAGTTTCTACATGAAAAACTTGCTGCTATTCATAAGCTTTCCAACGGTATATTATATACTACATTCCGATGTACGGTTTAAAAGTTTCAATTATACCAATTAAAACATGTTTTTATGTATTTGAAAAAAAATTCTTTTGAACCGTCACGAGTATGAAAAAATGATCAACACGGGAAAGTTGCGTGTTTTCAACAGCTTTCCATTGGTATATCATTTGCTCAATTCCGGTAAGTGGTTGGGGACTTACGGACAAAAAACAACACGTGAATAACAGAGTGAAGTTCAAATAGAACTGCTCCAGATGTTCAACTTCTTCACGCAGTGCATTTTCCGAGACTCTGTTTCCACGATCTTAGAAGTTCAGATTGACAACTGCCAGAAGTTCATGTACTACACGGTGTCCATTTTGTATTAAAAAAAGAATGAAAAAGCAAAGGCTAAATGTTTTGTTGCTAGAAGTTCAAGTGCTTGGCCCGAGAAAGTTCAAAAATTCTTGTGAGAGAGGTTGAACAAAAATACGTGACAGAAGTTCAAGGTGAAAATAGCGGGAAGTTCAACTACTACATGGAATGCGTTTCACGTAAGAATATATGAATAGAAAACAAAAAGCTTAAAAAGGTTTGTTGCAAGAAGTTCACGTGCTCCTCCTAGCATAGTTCGAAATTTATATGCGAGACGTCCGTCGTTCATTTACATGTTGAAAAAAAAGCAAAAAACAACGTTGTTTTGCCATTTTAAAAACCGCTCTCAAACGGTGACGAATTTGTAACACCTGTCTACATGAAAAACTTGCTGCTATTCATAAGCTTTCCAACGGTATATTATGTGCTACATTTCGATGAACGGTTTAAAATTTTCATGTATACCGTTTAAAGCACGTTTTTACTACACTTTGCAATTGAACGGTTTAACCTAGAAGTTCGATTTTTAAAAACAGAGTAAACTCAGTTTTTTCTCTTTACTAAATAATAAAACCAAAGAAGTTCAACTTTTAAGAGCAGAGCGTTTGATATTTATTTGAAAAACTCAGTTTTTTCGGTTACTAAAGAATAAGACCAATAAGATCTATTCGAAATAACGAAGAAGTTCAATGTTTCCAACAAAACTCCATTTTTCACATTTCTAAAAAGCACACAAAGAAGTTGAAAAAGAAAGTTAGAGCGGTTCGATGTCTATAAAAAACTCAGATTTTTTTCATTACTAAAGTGAAATAGATAGAAGTTCAAATTGACAACAGACGGAAGTTCACGTACTACGTGGTGTGTGTTTCATATGAGAAAATAGGAGTAAAAAGGCGAAGTCCAAAAATTTTGTTGCTAGAAGTTCAAGTGGACAGACCGGGAAAAATCAAAAAGTTCCTCTTGTTCAACAAGTTTGCACAACGAAAGCTCAAATTAAAATAAGAAAAAAAGTTTAGAAAATTTAATTAGTAAATGGATTTCCCCGTTTCTAAAAGAAACCTAGAAGTTCAAATTAAAGTAATGGAGCGGTTCAATGTTTATTGAAAACTCGGATTCTAACTGTAACACCGCTATGTAATAAGCACAGTGACCCTCTGATAATCCTGCTTGTCATCATCATTTGCAATGCATGATCACAGTGGTTGAAAACCTCATATCAATTTCTGCCATTTGATTCAAATTCAAATTTTAGTGGCAGTTGAAGTTGCACCAAAGTTGCTGCAAAAATGTCCATCATCTAGCAAAAATTTCAAAACAATTAGCTGTTAAGGAAAACAGCATCACCTCTATGCTAAAATGAGTAGTAGCATTTAAACAGTGCTAATTCAGCAATTTAAAATTGCAAACTCATTTTTGTAAAATGCAAATGAATTCCACTGGTCTCCAAAATATTTGGGGCAGTGTCTAAAATCACCAAGGATATAAACGGGCACTTCCCATATTTTTCCTAAGTCATCCGGATGCCCAACTAAATCCCTAACTCCCTTGGTTTAATAAATAAAAACAGAAAAAGAAAATAGAAAAATGGTACTATGCACTAAGGCCCAACAGTTACAGTAACTGGCCCGGCCCGTCTGGGGTCATCCCCTTCCTCTCCCCTCGTGTCGATGCCGCAGCCGCCCTGGTCGCCGATGCCGCACGCGTCGTTAATCCCGCGGCTCCGAGAGGGGATAAGAGCGACGCCGCGTCACCCCCTCCAAACCCTAGCGCCCACTTCCCCTCTCCCTCTCGCTCGCTCATCCACTCTCACACACGCCTGAAAGCTCGCCGCCGTCCACCGCTCGATCCCATGGCCACTGTCACCGCATCGCCTCGCCGCCGTGCCGGATTGGATCGCCGTCGTCCGCTACCCCTCTCCGTGCCACTGGACGACGCCGGGAGGCCCTACAACGAGCTGCACGACCTTGCCTCTTCTTCTCGGACGCCGGTGATCGCTGCCACCGATTCGCGTCGTCTCTGCGCTCCTGATCACCCGAGAGGCCTCCGTGTGCCTGCTAGGTGAGCGCCACCCCCTCCGTCTTCCTCACCGAGCCCTTTTTTTTCCTCTAGCTAGTTGTGCGCGCCTCCGTCGCCATTGCCGAACCTCGCCGCCACTGCGGTTATCGTCACTGCTGCTGCCGTTCGTTTCACAGCCGGCTAAGCACTCGGTCGTGCTCAGGGCATCGCCTCGATGCCGCCCATGCCGCCAGTTCGTCGCATTAGCGCCCGTAGAGTCGACCCCATGCTCGCCCAACTCCGGCCGCCGCCGCTCGTCGACGCCCCACTCGATTCCGGCCGTCTCCACTCCTGCCACTGCCCTCATCTGATGCGGCACGTCGTGGGCGTTCCGTAGGGCCAAACCCCGGGCCAAATGGTCACATGTGGCGTGGTTCCGGCCAACTCCGGTGAGGCGCCGCCATGAGTTTGGTCGCCAGAGTTGCTCCAGTCACCGGTGCTGACATGGCTCGCCATGTGGCCCTCACTTGGTCACTGACCCGTGGGTCCGCGGGTCCAGTTGACTGGGTTGACCCAGTCAATTGTTGACTGGGCACCCACAGAGCCATTGACATGTGGGCCCCCCACGATTAATTAGGCTAATTTGAAATTAAATTAAATGGTTATTTAGTATAGCCACTGACAAGTGAGTCCCGTTAGATAATCAGGTTAGTTTAAGTTAATTAACCACTGTTAATTAGATCAGTCACTGACCAGTGGGGCCCACTGGTCAGGTTTGCCCTAGTCAGCCGTCGTGTTGACTGATGACGTCACTGCTACTGTTCTGGATAATGTTGATTTTAGTAAATAAAATAATTCCAAAAAATGTTTAAAACTTTAGAAAATCATAGAAATTAAACCGTAGCTCGGATGGAAAAACTTTATACATGAAAGTTGCTCAGAACGACGAGACGAATCCAACCGTGCTATCTGTTTCCGTGTCGGGACCCTCTACGGAGGTGAACCCGCAACTTTTAGCCTGTTTCCGGTAGATGAATAGTGCATACATACCGGTTAATAAATCCAACTTTAATCCTAAAATAGTTAAAATGATTTAGGCATGTTTTTAGGCAACCCTGCACTTCACGTTAGCATAGCATGCTTTGTGTTGCTTATGTTTGCCGTGTATTTATCTGTTTCTTCCCCCTCTTCTCTCTCGGTAGATCCCGGTACTGACGTAGTCCCCGAGACCGACGCAGCTCCGGTGATTGGCTACACTACCAACGACCAGACCTTTGCCGCAGAGCTTCCAGGCAAGCACCCCCCTTGAGCATGCCTATATCGCCTATTCTCTTCTCTCTTGTGCTTGCATTAGAATTGCTGCTGTTACTGCTTTACTTATTCTGATGCATGACCTGATTTTGTAACCTGCTTATCCTAAACTGCTTAGAATAGGCTGGTTAGTGAACCCCAGTTGCCCCGCTGGATCATCGGAAGACTCGACGACCAGGCCCCAGCACCACACATCACCCCCTTAGTTGTACGACACTGCAGCGTTACTATCGAGTGCCGAGGGTGATACCTCGTATAACACTTCTAATGTTAACTCTGTAGAGAAGCTATTTGGTCGTGGTCATCGAGGGTGATTCCTCCTTCACCACACGTGATAACGATGCTGTCGTGCAACACCTCAAGTGTGAACCCATCGAGTGTGATTCCTCCGAGTTCACCTTGACGACTACATTAAGTGAAATCCATCGAGGGTGATTCCTTGGGTTTTCCCCTGGTGTTTGGACACACGGTTACTTTGACTTAACACAGAACCATGGTGACATCGGGTCGGCCCTGAGGGGTACCCGCGAGTGTTGTGGAGACGGGTTAACCTGGAGGGTGCCCGTGAGATAAAATATGAGGCGTGGCCGGGCATTCTTAGCCCTTGTCGCAAGTCCTCGAGACGGGGCGACAGGGTCACATCGATCGTGAGTCTCAGCTCGTTACCGCACAACCCCAATACATTAACGGTTTGGATATTTGATCCGAGTGGGCCTGTGGCCCGATAGCACTAACCATCACGTGGGAACAGTTATGGGCACTCTGTGTCGTATGCATCAGCCGAAGCTTAATAGATATCAGCGACTGAGCGGCGCGCGCCTGGTTGGACCGCGTAACGCAACCGCCTTGATAGTGTGGGTTGCTAGGTCTGCTCACCGGCCGCCGTCGCAACGTGCAGGAGTTCCCGGGGCGATGGCCCAAGACCCCTGGGGGCATAGGTTTAGTCCGGCGTGCTGATCTCTCTGTTAAGTTTTTGGTCGGGTTGCGGTGTATCGTTTGGCCGAGGCCGGGCATGACCCAGTAAAGTGTGTCCGGCCGGAGTTAATCGAGCGTGGTGGGTAAGTTGGTGCACCCATGCAGGGAAGAACTAATCTATGCATAGCCGGATCCTTGGTAACGGATGCTCGGAGTTGTATCCCGATCGATACAACTAGAACTGGATAGAAATGGATAGTAGGGCTCTGGGATTGCTTTCTCGCAGGGAGTCGAGGAAGGATCTCTGGGCGAGGTTGATACTTAATACTGCTACTACTTTATACCGTACTAGTCTACACTCTTCTAATGCTGTAAGACCACTGAAGATGCTAGTCTTCGATAGGACTAGGCCTTCTCTCTATTCTGGCATTTCTGCAGCCCAGTCCACATATGTAGCCTTTCTTTGATAATGTTGCATATGTTGTGTAGATCCTTGCTTGCTGAGTACTTCGGATGAGTACTCATGGTTGCTTTGCTTCCTCTTTTTCCCCATATCCGTTTGATACAACCAGATGACGGAGCCCCGGAGTCAGCCGCCCCCGTCGACGACTGCTACTACTACCCCGAGGGTGGTTACTACTACGAGTTGGCTGATGACCAGGAGTAGGATCGGAGGGTCCCAGGCAAGAGGCCTGCGCCTTTTCGATCGTAGTGTTTTCTTTTGCCCCGCCTTCTTAAAGGCTTATCTGTTTTATCTTTTATATATCTGTACTCAGATATCTGATGCTTCCACTGACGCTTGTAAGCAAGCTTATGTATTCGAGCCCTCGAGGCCCCTGGCTTGTAATATATAGCTTGTATTATTTTAAATTTGTGTCTAGAGTTGCGTTGTGATATCTTCAAGTGAGTCCTTAGGCTTGATCGTGTGCATTTGCGTGTATGATTAGTGCATGATTAAGCCGGGGGCGTCACAGGTTGGTATCAGAGCCGACTGCCTGTAGGAACCCCCCCTTTCCAACTCCTTGGCCGAAGTTGAGTCTAGTCTATGAAAACTGATTTACTAACTTGGCTGTGTGGATTACGGGCCCACGTCGCCAATTGGGTGGTGTTAGGATCTTTTATTCCTTGTCTATACTCTGTGACTCTGATCTCTCTTCTATTTGGGTTAAAGATTTTACTAACTCTGACATTAGGCTCTCGAAAACCACTTCATCCCGGAGAGCCCCTTCATCACAGATGATCGCTTGCTTCGCCAGAAGATTCTGCAGATACTCCTCGATGTTTCCCAAGACCATTATGCCCACTGCTTTTGCAAGTTCCCTACTACCGATAATCACCATGGACAGCTACACATCTTTGCCATTTGCATCTTCATTCCCAGATACTCCTTTATGTACGAGATACCCCGAAATACTCCTCATTAATCGGGGAATCCTTTGAGCCTATTGCCGTGCAGCTTCTTTCGCACTGCGGATAATTCCTTACATTTACTAGGGATCCGTTCATCCCCAGTTGTTCAAGTGTTTCACAAAATACTTTCCATTGTTAGTCGATCTTCCGAAAATCTTTTGCAGACTATTACTCTTGAAATTCTTGCCTGCTTGCATTACGGTTAATTCCATATGTTTAGCAATCTTCGTTGACATTCCTTGTCAATGCCTTTGCATCCCTTCCCCCTCTGATTGATTACCGATACTCACATCAACTCCGTCGTGAATCGCCAGATCCATTGTTGAGTTGTTAACCGACAGTGTCCATCGCATTCAAAAAAAAACTCGAGAGTTCTTCCCCTGATACATGATGCCTTTGGCAAATGTTATTCTCTGCTTACTTTCGAGCTTGTGATTATTTACATCTCAATTTTGCGGTATAGGTTCCTAAGTTTTCCCGATGGGTTGGACCTATGCTTTCCCTAATTCGTGTGGACTCGAAAATTATGCGAGTCATACTCTTCTTGTTCTTCACCAGATAAATCTTCAGCACTACAATTTCTTCGAAAACGAGGAGTGAATGAAAGATTATGCATTGAAGAAGTGGGATTCGACCTTGAACCTTTGTGTTCATGCCCATGGACCCGATGTAGAACTTATCATGGAAGCTGCTCGTAAAAATAATTACCGCTTGTTATATGTTCATCTTGTATCGGTAGTTTGATCATTTATAGTCATGGATCCGACCATAGTTTCTCCTTAATCCCATTTCCCGGACAAGTTACAATACTTGTCTTCTGCAGATCATTTCATCTGTCCAACCTCTATTCTGATCTACCTACAAGTATTGCCCCTGTTATCTCGAGGATATTGTGTCATTGCACCACATGTTGTGAATCCTTATCAGAATAATACTCTATCACATCATTCCTAGCCTGATCGGCTATATCATTATCGTGTTAAACTAAACTGTGCCATGTGGTCCTCCTTCCCGGTGCACATTTCCGATAATGGGCTAAGCCGTGTCAAACTTTCATCATCATACCGTTTTGCTTACACAACATGAACCTCACTCCATCTGCCTTGATCATCCTACTGATCAATTTCATCTTATTTAAATCCCTCGACGAATGTGTCATGATCACCGACAGTATTTTTGCTCCCTCGGAGATGTCCATCGAATTCATGGCTAGAAATACCATCCCTGCCACTCGATGATTTCTGATATCATCGATGACATCCTTGACTTCCTGCCAACACAGACCTGGTTGTGTTTGGTTGTTCCTTATGTTCCGAGATAATCTTGGAAGTGTTCCTTTGTATCTCTTGTGATCTTCAGATCCATCTCTTACCCAGAACACCATGTTAATGCTACCTCGAAGCATGACTATGGTACGTCGAACAACAACAAGAACATTGGAAATGCATTGCCAAATGTTTCTTGCTCTATTATCCAAACACCGTTGTATGGATAACATCATGAATTCCCTTGCCCCTTTATTTAAATGGTGATGTACTTGTTGATCTGTCATGTATATCGTGCTCTACTTTTCCTTGGGAAAAGTTACATTCCTAATTCTTGTGCATAAACACATTTTCCTTTCCATTGGTTTGTTTAACCTTTCCTGTGATCTATATAGTATAAGCAGAAATAATTCCCTGCTTATAAAACACCCCGGTGTACAACCTTGTCAGTGAGACCCTATTAATCTTGTTGATGACATTCCGGTAACCCCCGATGGACGAGAACTTTGCCTATTGGTGTGCCTCGTTCTTACGAGCAGGAAAATGGTTCTCTTCATCCCTCGCCCTTGGTACCGATGTTGTTGCCAACATAGCTGACAAGATATCCTCTGACAGGCCTTGCTATCATGACCGTGCAAGATGTCACCGTCCTACCTACTTTTGATTGACCATCCCCACAGTTCCACAGGATCGGAACCTGACTCTCCTGTACATCCTTGATTCCAAAGTAACCTTTGCTCTTGGCTTTGTGTGTTATCACGAGCCACCCTCCGAGAGATTATCTATTCCCGATGCTCTGAACCCCCTTATCACACTCTGTTCAAGTATCGATTGTTTGTCCATTCGCTTGAAACTTCTTATTGCACCTTTATACTTTGCTCTCGATGTTTTCTTAAGTTTCAACTCGAGAGATACTTCTGCCACACTCCCTGAATGGTCCATCAGATAATCGACCCTATAAGGGTCAGATCTCCCGAAGTTACCCTTTACTTCCCCACTTAAATCTCGGGATGAGATTTCTTGTAGTGGAGGAGAATTGTAACACCCCTATGTAATAAGCACAGTGACCCTCTGATAATCCTGCCTTGTCATCGTCATTTGCAATGCATGATCACAGTGGTTGAAAACCTCATATCAATTTCTACCATTTGACTAATATTCAAATTTTAGTGGCAATTGAAGTTGCTCCAAAGTTGCTGCAAAAATGTCCATCATCTAGCAAAAATTTCAAAACAATTAGCTGTTAAGGAAAACAGCATCACCTCTATGCTAAAATGAGTAGTAGCATTTAAACAGTGCTAATTCAGCAATTTAAAATTGCAAACTCATTTTTGTAAAATGCAAATGAATTCCACTGGTCTCCAAAATATTTGGGGCAGTGTCTAAAATCACCAAGGATATAAAGGGGCACTTCCCATATTTTTCCTAAGTCATCCGGATGCCCAACTAAATCCCTAACTCCCTCGGTTTAATAAATAAAAACAGAAAAAGAAAATAGAAAAATGGTACTATGCACTAAGGCCCAACAGTTACAGTAACTGGCCCGGCCCGTCTGGGGTCATCCCTTCCTCTCTCCTTGTGTCGACGCCGCAGCCGCCCTGGTCGCCGATGCCGCACGCGTCGTTAATCCTGCGGCTCCGAGAGGGGATAAGAGCGACGCCGCGCCACCCCCTCCTAACCCTAGCGCCCACTTCCCCTCTCCCTCTCGCTCGCTCGTCCACTCTCACACACGCCCGAAAGCTTGCTGCCGTCCACCGCTCGATCTCGCAGCCACCGTCACCGCATCGCCTCGCCGCCCGTGCCGGATTGGATCGCCGTCGTCCGCTACCCCTCTCCGTGCCACTGGACGACGCCGGGAGGCCCTACAACGAGCTGCACGACCTTACCTCTTCTTCTCGGACGCCGGTGATCGCTGCCACCGATTCGCGTCGTCTCTGTGCTCCCGATCACCCGAGAGGCCTCCGTGTGCCTGCTAGGTGAGCGCCACCCCCTCCGTCTTCCTCACCGAGCCCTTTTTTTCCTCTAGCTAGTCGTGCGTGCCGCCATCGCCATTGCCGAACCTCACCGCCGCTGCGGTTATCGTCGTTGCTGCCGCCGTTTGTTTCAGATCCGGGCAAGCACTCGGTCGTGCTCAGGGCATCGCCCCGATGCCACCCGTGCCGCCAGTTTGTCGCATTAGCGCCCGTAGAGTCGACCCCATGCTAGCCCAACTCCGGCCACCGCCGCCCGTCGACGCCCCACTCGATTTCGGTCGTCTCCGCTCCTGCCACTGCCCTCATCTGATGCGGCACATGGTGGGCGTCCCGTAGGGCCAAACCCCGGGCCAAATGGCACCTGTGGCATGGTTCCGGCCAACTCCGACGAGGCGCCGCCGTGAGTTTGGTGCCAGAGTTGCTCCGGTCGCCGGTGCTGACATGGCCCGCCACGTGGCCCTCACTTGGTCACTGACCCGTGGGTCCGCGGGTCTAGTTGACTGGGTTGACCCAGTCAACTGCTGACTGGGCACCCACAGAGCCACTGACATGTGAGGCCCCACAATTAATTAGGCTAATTTGAAATTAAATTAAATGGTTATTTAGTATAGCCACTGACAAGTTGGTCCCATTAGATAATCAGGTTAGTTTAAGTTAATTAACCACTATTAATTAGATCAGTCACTAACCAGTGGGGCCCACTGGTCAGGTTTGACCTGGTCAGCCATCGTGTTAACTGATGATGTCATCATTGCATCATGCTGACGTTACTGCTACTGTTCTGGATAATGTTGATTTCAGTAATAAAATAATTCCAGAAAATGTTTAAAACTTTAGAAAATCATAGAAATTAAACCGTAGCTCGGATGGAAAAACTTTATACATGATTTAGACATGTTTTTAGGCAACCCTGCACTGCACGTTAGCATAGCATGCTCTGTGTTGCTTATGTTTGCCGTGTATTTATCTGTTTCTTCCCCCTCTTCTCTCTCGGTAGATCCCGGTACCGATGTAGTCCCCGAGACCGATGCAGCTCCGGTGTTTGGCTACACTACCGACGACCAGACCTTTGCCGCAGAGCTTCCAGGCAAGCACCCCCCCTTGAGCATGCCTATATCGCCTATTCTCTTCTCTCTTGTGCTTGCATTAGAATTGCTGCTGTTACTACTTTACCTATTCTGATGCATGACCTGATTTTGTAGCCTGCTTTTGATAATTACCTGCTTATCCTAAACTGCTTAGAATAGGCTGGTTAGTGAACCCCAGTGACCCCACTTGTCCCAGTTGCCCCGCTGGATCATCGGAAGACTCGACGACCAGGCCCCAGCACCGCACATCACCCCCTTAGTTGTACGACACTGCTGCATTACTATCGAGTGCCGAGGGTGATACCTCGTATAACACTTCTGATGTTAACTCTGTAGAGAAGCTATTTGGTCGTGGTCATCGAGGGTGATTCCTCCTTCACCACACCCGATAACGACGCTGTCGTGCAACACCTCAAGTGTGAACCCATCGAGGGGGATTCCTCCGAGTTCACCTTGACGACTACATAAGGTGAAATCCATCGAGGGTGATTCCTTGGGTTTTCCCCTGGTGTTTGGACACACGGTTACTTTGACTTAACACAGAACCATGGTGACATCAGGTCAGCCCTGAGGGGTACCCGCAAGTGTTGTGGAGACGGGTTGACCTGGAGGGTGCCCGTGAGATAAAATACGAGGCGTGGCCGGGCATTCTTAGCCCTTGCTTCAAGTCCTCTAGACGGGGCGACGGGGTCACATCAATCGTGAGTCTCTGCTCGTAACCGCACAACCCCAATACATTAACGGTTTGGATATTTGATCCGAGTTGGCCTCTGGCCCGATAGCACTAACCATCACGTGGGAACAGTTATGGGCACTCTGTGTCGTATGCATCAGCCGAAGCTTAATAGACGTCAGCGACTGAGCGGCGCGCGCTGGGTTGGACCACGTAATGCAACCGCCTTGATAGTGTGTGTCGGCGTACAAAAGTAGGGGCCTTTTTGTACCCCTTTACTTGTGCACGGGCAGTCGTAGCCACACCTGCGGCCATGCTCGGCGGGGCAGAGGAAGGAAAGGTACGAGACTGCCAAGGCAGCACTCAAGCCAGAGGCATGAAGAGCGAAGGGGCAGGATGGACTTCTCCCCCCTGGGGGAACACCCTTGCCGGGGGCCCTACATAGCCCCGGCAAGAGCCTTGCCAGGACGGCCTGCCCCTCACTAGCATGGCCGCCACCCATGAGCCTGAGAGTTCTGACACCATCGACAACGCCGAAACCAAGACCCAGGGGCGCCTGCGTGGTGGCATGCAGATCTTTGTGAAGACCAAAGGCCTGCGAGTCTAGATAAGGACTAGAGGACGAAGACCCCCGGCAAGATCCTTGCCGGGGACGGCCGCAAGACCCCCGGCAAGATCCTTGCCGGGGATAGCCACAAGACCCCCGGCAAGATCCTTGCCGGGGACGGAGGCGAGACCCCGGCAAGACCCTTGCCGGGAGCATCAGCGGGGCCGCGGCCAGGCCCGCACCTGCCAACGTTTTGCTGCCCCACGGCCGTTCCGATGCGACGACCAGCCCGCCAACTAGGAGAGCACCTGCTTGGCAGCATGCAGCTTCTAAGCCAACTAGCCAAGCACCTGCGTGGTGGCAGGCAGATCTTCGTGAAGGCCCTGTCACCGCACCAGCACAGCAGCCAGCCAGCCAGCATGGCGCTGCATGCCTCGTCAGCTTGGACGTGCGTCGAAGCAAGGCGAGGCGGCGACGGACGGGACGGGCTCTGTTGCCATCCCCGATAAAGCAAGAGGGCACGTAGGCAGCGCATTAAATGCGTTTGTCCTATGATGTCAGGCGATAAACTTGTACACTGTAGATACTTTCCACCTCTTGTGTGCCACCGTGGCGACCCCTTTGACATATAAAAGGAGGCCCGAGGCGTACTGTGGAAAGATTCGGACTTTTTGGACTGGACACGCATAGTAGCTAGTCCAAGAGCAGAAGAACACAAGATAAACACAGACAAGCAGGACTAGGGTTTTACGCTTCTCAGCGGCCCGAACCTGGGTAAAAATCCATCGTGTTGATCGTTAGATCTGCTCTTTGCGCACTCCTCATCCCTGCCGAACAGTAAAGGGGTCCACGCAATCCCATAGGTGTCGTTTCCACCGACATCTTTGGCGCGCCAGGCAGGGGGTGTTAGGTTGTGCAAACCTGATCTAGTAGTCAGCGTGTTATTTTCCTGGATCACCATGGCTCCCAAGAAGAAGGCGATCGCGGTGATTGGTTCGTCTGGAGCCGGTCCGCCCGAGCCAGCGCGGACGGGCGGTGGTGCAGTCGCGGATGGCGGCGAAGGTGCGGATCACGAGCATCCACGACATTCTGGCAACCGAAGCCAGGCAAGCGGCGTCGTTTGCGTCCATGACGACGAGCCGCGCGCCGCTGGGTCCAAGGACGGACCCGTGCTGCCTCTGGGCGGCGCGGTGACCTCCAAGGCACCCCGGCCGGTGCCCGCGCCACGGCCTTCCCAGGTCGTGCGCGAGGAACGGCGCCACGACGTTGGAGACCACGGGCGTTCCCACGGAAAGAGCCCTCAGTGTCATCCTCGAGATGCGCAGGGCCAGCATGCACACCATGATACTGGTGGAAACGGCGCGCAGCCGCGGAACCGTGAGGGGGCTCCTTCCAACATGGTTGGAAGTCCGAGCACCTCCCGTTCCTCGCGCTTGTCGCTGCCCCCCACGCCAGCAGAGGCGCTAGCACGAGCATCGTTGCTCCTTGACTTTCCTCCTGCTGCGGAGAAGCAGGAGGAGTGGAGGGCTGCTATCCACAGCCTTATTGGCCATGCCAATAAGGATGGGTATCAGGAGGCAGGCCCTTCGCGGCGTCGGTCCACTGAGCCGGCGCGTGTCGATGGCGGAAAGGCCAAAGGCGCCGCAACTACGGTGCACTCCCGTCCACCACGCCAGCAACGGTCGCCAGCTCGGCAAGTCGATGCCCGTGATGATGGATCCATGGCATCGTCAAACCCACGAAGTCGTCGTGACCAACGTCAAGTTCTTCGGGAACGATGCAAGGAGGACGCTCGAACTACCATGGAGTGGCGACGGGATGCACGCCAGCAATCTGATAGGCGCGCAGGGCCCACTGCGTATAGGCCTGCGCCGGGGGATACTGGTGACCTGCCTTACGAGGTAGGTTGTCCAACCTTTACCCATGAGCTGCGGCGGTTCCAGTGGCCCACTACCTGCACGTTCAAACCAGAGGTCCCAGAGAAGTACGACGGCAAAGCTCATCCGTCCGAGTTCCTGAGCATTTACACTATCGCCATGCAAGCTGCCGGAGCTCGGGATGGCAAGGTGCTTGCTAACTACTTCCCATTGGTGCTCAAGCCCAACGTCAGGTCATGGTTGAAGTTCAAGTAGACATGCCGAGTGAGTGGATGGAGAGCTACGAGCAAAAAAAGCACGTGAAAAACAGAGTGAAGTTCAAGTAGACATGCCAAGAAGTTCAAGTTCTTCACACGGTGCATTTTCGAAGAATCTGTTTCGCGATAAAGGTAGAATGCATGATCTCGCTGTTTTCAAAATTACTTGAAAACGGCTAGGAATCAGAGAAAACCATTAACATGAAAAAGTTTCGCATTTTTCGTAGCTTTTCAACTGTATATTATTTGCCCCATTCCGATAAAGTTTGTAGAAATTACGGTGAAAATACGTTTTTAGCCATTTTCAATATTGACTTAAAACCGTAAGAAATTGGGAGAAACGATATATACCAAAAAGTTTCGTATTTCCTCAAGCTTTCTAACGCCATATCATTTGCTGCATTTGGACGTATGGTTAAAAAATTAGCTCAAAAATATGAACTCGGTGGAACTTGTACCATTTTCTAAATTAATTTTAAACAGTTTAAAATTAGAAAAAACTTTCAACATGGAAAAGTAGCGCATTTTCATAAGCTTTCCAACGCCATATCATTTGCCTAAATTGGGTTAGCCGTTTAGAAGTGGCATCGAAAATACGAACTCGGTTGTTCGGTTTGCGAAATTTTATGATTTTCCAAATTACTCTTTAACCATAGGGAATTAGAGAAAACTTTCAACATGTGGAAGGAGAGGTTTTGCAGCAGCTTTCCAATGCCATATTATTTGCCTCATTCCGATAAACGGTTTAGAAATGCGATCGAAAATACGATTCACGTTTTTTGTATGAAGAAAAAACAGTTTTCAAAACTGCTCTTAAACCGCTTACATTTTGCCAAAAATTGAACTTAGATCATGATACTCGTGTCCACAGCTTTCCAACGGTATATCGCAAGCCCCATTTGGGCAATGTTTGCGGAAGTTCAACCTAGCACTGGGGGAAGTTCAGGTCGAACAACTCAGGCAGTAAAATTGCAACAGATGCATGTTTCGTCACGACCCGAGAGGAAATCCGCCAATGAGCGAGATTCCTATTTAAAACGGGCATTTAGTTGCTAAAAAACCGTTTGCAGATTACACTTACATCACATAGAACACGACTGACCAGAAAAATTCATGCGGGGAGACATGGTTGCGAAGATAGCCCGAAGGTCGGGTTCCTACAGAGGGAAATACAGGTTGTGTAACTCAGGAAGTTCAGATTGTGGTCAGAATAATATTCTGATCCCGTGATCAGAATAGTGTTTATGTATATATATAATCAGAATAACTATTCTGATACCAGCGGCCCAATATAGGGAGCAATCGGATGTTCCCGAACCGGTGCGGCCCGACAGAACAAAAACAGGCCAACCATGTTCACGATCCAACCGGCCTCCACATCCACGGCTTCCTGCGGCCTCCACCGGCCCTGAATCCCGCGTGCCCGCCGCCGGCCCTGGATCCCGCACGCTGCCGACTGCTTCTGGATCCCGCGCGACGCCGACGGCGCACGCCACCATCTCCCGTTGCTGCCTACTTACCTTCCTCCCTCCGCTGCCCACCATCTTCCGCCGCCGCCGTGCATGACCACCACTGCCCGACCCACCACCTCCAGCCACGGCCGGAGCCTGGCTCCGCCACCATCTGCCGCATGCCCCTGTGCGCCACCCCCGTCGCCTGCTCCAGCGTGCTGCCGCCGCATGCCCCTCCGCGCCACCCCCACCGCCGACCCGCCTTGCGTGCTTCCTCCCGTGTCAGCACGCCTGACACGCCAGGCCCGTAGGGCAGCGACCACATCAGCGTCAGCACTACCCAGCGACCCGTCAGGCCGAGACGGCCCAACCCATGAGTCCACAGGCCGGAATGGGCTAACTGAAGGCCACCTGACACGTTACTTAAGGAAGAGCTGGAGGAGGAGAAGCCATCCAGAGGATCAGGCACGGCACGACGGCGGCTAGCTACTTCCCTTTCCCCTTCCCTAGTTCATCCTGTAACAAAGATTCATTCCCAAATTCGTGTATGTGATCTATAATTGCTACTACTTCAGAGAGCTATTAGATCAATACAAGTATACTCTATCATCTGGTATCAGAGACACCAACCACCACTTCTACCCGCTCCGCCCTGGCACATCTCATTGAGACACGCGGTCTTCGGCAAGCACGCAGGCCATGGATCCAAGCGCCTCCGCCTTCCTCACCCGCTTCGAGACCAAGATCGAGGCCGCCATCGATGGTCTCACCAAGGCGCAGCAGTCCACGACGACGAAGATCGATGATCTGCTCAGCTGGCGCCCCGATCTCGAGCGCCGCGTCGCGAATCTGAGTGACGCAGTGGCTGCCCTCCAGGCGGCGCCACCACCACCGCTAAAGGATCAGGAGGAACAGCAACCGCGCCCCTCCACGCTACTGCAACCCGGTGACCACCTCGGTACCGCGGCAGGCGCAGCGAGCGACCAACATGGGCCCGTTGGCCACGGCGCATTCCATCTCCAATGGGGGCACCCGGCGGCATCCCTGGTGACGCTGCCCCCGCCCCTGGCAAAAGGTCAGACCGCACTTACAATCTCTCCAGTTCCCCTATCCCCCTTTACCCATGCTAGCCAGATGCTCACGGGATTGGGTCAGGCGCACCTGTCCATCATTTTCCCCCAATTTTCGGGCGAGAATCCCAATTTGTGGAAAACTCTTTGTGAGCAATACTTTAGCATGTTTGGGATAGCTCCATCCTTTTGGGTACCCACGGCCGCGCTCAACTTCTCTGTGCCAGCGGCCATTTGGCTCTAGTCGATATAGAAACGGCTGAGCGAGTTCGACTGGGACTCGTTCACGTCCCTTTTGGGAACACATTTTGGCCGCGATCGCTGTCAGATGCTCATATGGCAATTTTACACGATCCATCAGACTACTTCCGTCGCTGATTACATTGAGAAATTTGAGCTGCTAATCAATCATTTAAGTTCCTATTCCGATACCATTCGCCCTTACTATTTTTTGACTCATTTTGTCGCGGGACTGAGGAATGATATACAGGCGGTGGTGATGGTGCAACGCCCCCTTGATCTGGACACGGCGTGTGCACTGGCGCTACTTCAAAAGAGGAGGTGGCTGACGGCGCGCGTGCGACCCCTGTATGATTTCAAGAACCACCACCGCGCGTGGGAGTGCCACTACCGCTGCCAGCACCACCGGTGCGCCACCTAGCACCTATAGTCGCCATCGATCGCCGTGGCACTGATGCAGCGAGCGCCGATGCATCCAAGCTCAAGACGTTGCAGGAATATCGGCAAGCTCGCGGCCTCTGTTTCAAGTGCGGCGAGAAGTGAGGACATGACCATGTTTGCCCCACTTCGGTTCAATTGCACGTCGTCGAAGAGCTTCTGGACCTGTTCGGCATCGACAACTTCACCGACACACAACTGCCAGAGACTGGAGAGACAAGCGACATAGTCATGGCGATCTCTTTGTCTGCCATGACAGGGGGCGTCTCTGCCAAGGCGTTTTAATTGCGCGCCTGGATCCAAGGGCATGAGGTACTGATGTTGGCCGATTGCGGCAGCTCCAACTCATTCATCGATGCTCAACTTGCAAGGTCCCTCTCCAGCATACAGAGTCTACCAAAGCCTGGACGTGTCCGTGTGGCCGACGGGGGCGAACTGATTAGTTCTGCTTTTGTACCGCACTACGCCTGGTACTCGCAAGGTCATGAGTTCTTCACAAATCTGAAAGTCCTCACGCTCGGGACCTATGATGCAATCTTGGGGATGGACTGGCTCGAGGAGCACAACCCCATGGTTGTTGACAGGCGTGCCCGTTTCATTGAGATACCCACCCCGGCGGAACCCCTCCGTGTTACCAGCCAAGATGCATCATCAACTTGCTGTGAATCCATCAACTACGTGCAACTACAAGGGCTCTGCAGCCAAGGTTCCATTTCTCACATCATTCACTTGTGTGTGGTCGCTCCCGAAGCTGAAACAATTACTCCAATCCCTGCCTGCACTCAAAAAGTTATTGACGAATTCCCTGACGTCTTCGCCTAGCCCACTGGTCTGCCTCCCAGGCATGCCTGCGACCACAGAATTCCTCTTATTCCGGGAGCACAACCAGTGAATGTGCGTCCGTACCGACACAAGCCAGACCTTAAGTCTGAGATCGAGAAACAAGTGGAAGAATTGCTGTGATCGGGAATCATTCAAAGGAGCACCAACCCATTTTCTTCTCCAGTGATACTGGTCAAGAAAAAAGATGGAACCTGGAGGTTATGCATCGATTACAGACACCTCAATGCTCTCACAGTCATCGCCAAGCATCCTGTGCCTATCATAGAAGAACTTTTGGACGAGTTCCACGGCGCATCCTGGTTTTCCAAACTTGATCTCCGTGCCGGTTACCACCAAATCTGATTGGCACCAGGAGAAGAATACAAGACCACTTTTCAAACACACCAGGGGCACTTTGAATTCAAGGTGGTCTCATTCGGACTGGCAGGAGCACCGGCCACATTCATAGGTGCGGTCACAACCACCCTGAAACCAGTCAACCGTGTCTACGTGGTGTCATTCTTTGACGATATATTGGCCTTCAGCGCTACGCTGCAAGCACACATCGACCACTTGTGCCAAGTCCTGACACTGCTCCGCCGAGACAGCTGGTACGTCAAGCTCAGCAAGTGCGCCTTCGGACAACAACAAGTTTCATATCTCGGTCACACCATCAGTGCCCAGGGGGTTTCTATTGATCCGTCCAAAATCACAGCAGTTGCAAATTAGTCCACTCCCGCAGATGTTAAAGGGGTGCGTAGCTTCCTAGGGCTCGCTGGCTATTATCGTTGCTTTGTCAGGAATTTTGGAGTGATCGCGAGGCCTTTATTCAATCTGCTCAAGAAAGGTACTCTGTTCCTATGGACCTCGACCACAGAGACAGCTTTTCAAGTGCTCAAACAACAGCTTGTGTCAGCTCCTGTACTCGCGCTGCCCAACTTTCAGCAGCCGTTCATTGTAGAAACAGACGCAAGCAACCATGGCATTGGAGCTATCCTACAGCAGCAAGGGCACTCGGTT
This sequence comes from Thinopyrum elongatum, assembly GCA_011799875.1. Lineage (NCBI taxonomy): Eukaryota > Viridiplantae > Streptophyta > Magnoliopsida > Poales > Poaceae > Thinopyrum > Thinopyrum elongatum. Next base: position 405,294,123 of record CM022303.1, read on the forward strand.
GCCTTCATGAGCAAAGCACTCAGCCCACGCTACCAAGGCTTGGCAACTTACGAAAAGGAGTACCTAGCTATCATTGTGGCTGTCGATCAATGGCGTCCGTATCTGCAACACGCCGAATTTGTCATTCTGACAGATCAGAAAAGCTTAGTTCACTTGGAAGAGCAGAGGCTGACCCCACCTTGGCAACAAAAGGCATTTACCAAGCTTTTGGGCCTCCACTACCGCATCTGTTACAAAAAGGTGCTGAAAATGCCGGTGCTGGCGCACTGTCCAGGGCAAACCCAACTGACACGCTTGCTAGCGTCACTTCCTGCTGTCCAGCATGGTTTGAGGATATGGCCACCAGCTATATCAACAAGCCACAAGCTTCACGTCTGTTGCAACAATTGACACTCAAGGAAGATCCTAAGAAATGTTTCTCCCTACAACAAGGTATCATCCGCTTTTGTGATAGAATCTGGCTAGGAGGGAGCACGCAGATTCAACAGAGAATCATCTCAGCTTTCCACGACAGCCCCGTAGGTGGCCACTCCGGATTTCCTGTCACTTACCGACGCATTCGACGCCTGTTTGCATGGCCCAATATGAAAGCACACATACTGCAATATGTGCGCTGCTGCCAGGTGTGCCAACAGGACAAACCAGACCGCACAACATCGCCAGGACTGCTCTTGCCTCTGCCGGTTCCCAAACAGCCATGGGACATGATATCTATGGATTTTGTCGATGGTCTTCCTCAGTCCAGTAAGTTCAACTGCCTGCTCGTCATTGTGGAGAAGCGTACAAAGTTTGCATACTTCCTTCCCTTAGCCCACCCTTACACAGCAGCATCAGTGGCTCAGATCTACTTGCATCAGATTTACAAAATCCATGGCCTTCCCGGTGCAATCGTGTCTAACAGGGATCAAGTTTTCACAAGTCACTTCTGGCAGGAGCTTTTCCGAGGAGCAGGAATAGAGCTCCGACTCAGCACAGCAAACCACCCTCAGACTGACGGGCAAACAAAGCGCATTAATCAATGCGTCGAAACCTTCCTCCGTTGTTGCACTCAAGCATGCCCACGGAGATGGAGGTTCTGGATCCCACTAGCACAGTTTTGGTACAACAACAGTCACCACTCAGCAATCGGCATGACACCATTCAGAGCTATGTTTGGGTATGAACCACGCCATTGGGGAATCACAGCTGATAACACTTGCTCGGTTCCGGCACTTCAAACTTGGCTGGACGAGCATGCCACGGTGCAAGAGCTACTGCAAGAGCATCTCAATAAGGTGTGTCAACTGATGAAAGTGCAAGCTCACAAGAAGCGCTCCTTCAGAACTTTTCAAGTGGGCGACCGGGTGTTCCTCAAATTATAGCCGTATATTCAGTCATCAGTGGCACTGCGAGCTAATCACAAACTCGCTTACAAATACTATGGACCATTCCCAATCATCGCCAAGATCAACGACGTGGCTTACAAGCTCCAACTCCCAGCCCAAGCAACAGTCCATCCGGTGTTCCACGTCTCTCTGCTTCGACAAGCACTTCTCACGGGTACGACGGTCGAATCTCAGCTTCCATATTGTTCTAACGATTTAGCTATTCCAGTGGCCATACTTCAGACCCACTGGCGCAAAGGAAGAGACGGCATGCATGAACAGGTCAAGATACAATGGTCCAATTCTTCACACCTGGGAACCACATGGGAGGACAGGAGCAGCCTTCAGGCTCGATTTCCATGTGCAGAGGCTTGGGGACAAGCCTCGACACAAGAAGGAGGGGATGTCAGCACGCCTGACACGCCAGGCCCGCAGGGCAGCGACCACATCAGCGTCAGCACTGCCCAGCGACCCATCAGGCCGAGGCGGCCCAACCCATGAGTCCACGGGCCGAAATGGGCTAACTGAAGGCCACCTGACACGTTACTTAAGGAAGAGCTGCAGGAGGAGAATCCATCCAGAGGATCAGGCACGGCACGGCGGCGGCTACCTACTTCCCTTTCCCCTTCCCTAATTCATCCTGTAATAGAGATTCATTCCGAAATTTGTGTATGTGATCTGTAATTGCTACTACTTCAGAGAGCTATTAGATCAATACAAGTATACTCTATCATCCCGGCTCCCAGCAACGCGCCCAGCGCTTACTCCCAGCCTCACCATGAATCGGTGATGCCTGTCGCTGTGGACGCATCCTTCAGCTCCACCCTCCATCGTAGTCCAGCTGCAGCCGTTCGCCAGTGACGCGCGAGGTAAGCTGGATCCAACCTTTTGCTCACCCCGTCGCAACCATAGCTCTCCTGCAAGCAGCCACTGTAGCCCAACCCTGGCCTGTGACGCCGCCGACGGCCTCCTCCTGCGACGCCACCACTGACCCTCACTTCTCGCTGGGCAGCCACCTTTCCGTGGATCAGGGTCGTTTGTGCTAGCGTGGTGTGTGCGAGGCACCGGCCATTGATGCTAATCAAAGTTCAGTTAGCTGTCTCGCTGGGACATTCAAGCATTACTGTATAAAAAGTTCAGTTATGGCGTCAGGTGCGTGTTCAGATGGAGTACTTGCGTTGCTAGCCGATGTTTGTAATAGTAAAAGTTCAAGTGTGACTGTGTGAGTCCTTGCATTGCACGTCCCTCCATTAGGTGTGTTTCTGCTATATAAACTGCAGTGAGCAGCTGAGTTAACTGAATCATTCATGGGCATATACGTACAGACAACTTAGGCATCAACATGAGGTAGGTAGGTAGGTGTAACCCTTTGCACTCTGTTACAGTGCATGTGCACTTGTTTCTTCTTCTTTTGGAGATATGCTTGCAGGGTAGTATTTCAGATGGATGCATGCATCGATTGATGCAGAGGCCGGGGGTCATCCTCCTTAAACAAAAGGGTAGTATTTCAGTTTTTGCAGTTTCAGAATTGATCGCTCCCCCGACTGGGCGCACCGGCACGGACCTCCTACTGGCGACGCTATGCGGCGACGGCCGTAGCCCTGGCAACCCTTCGTTGTCTCCCTGTGAAGCTGCCGGTGACGCATGGCGACCCCCGACCGCGCCGCCACCGTCTATCGCCGTGGACTGCACCGCCACCACCATCCCTCGCTACGGATCATGCCGCCGCCATCGTCCTTCGCCTGAATCGCGCTGCTCCCCCATCCCTCGATGGAGATCGCGTTGCTGCCATCCCGCGCCCCGCTCTCTTGGATCCTGCCGCCGTCCCTCAACCCAACCGGTGCCGGTGCCGGTTGGACTTCCCACACAGCTCCACCTAGCTGGCGAGCACGATGCCGACGCCTCGCAGGTCCTAGCTCTGGAGGTCAGTTAGATTGTTAGACTCCCACAACCTTGGCTGGATCCTCCGTAGACGAGTTTTCTCGAGCCGTTCTCAAGGCCGCCGTCACTCTTCCCTGCTCCTTTGAGCTGCAGCAGCCACCGCTCGCTGCACCCACCGGTGGCATCCTGGTTCCACTCATCGGCGACGCTTTCCTTCCTGTGCTCAAACCTGACGGTTCTGCGTAGCTCCTCTGAGCCTCCCTCCCTTCCTGGTCTTTCCGGTTCTCCTCTCTACATCTCCCTTACTGAAGCAGTTGCTCTCGAATCGGCCGGTGGCCGCCATTCTTTTTCCCTTTGGCTTAATCTGCCATCGATGTGTGCATGCGTGCTATGTGCATGAGTGCACTACAGCAATTTGTGTAAAAAGAAGCATTTTCAATTGGGCAAAATTAGTTGATGGTTGTCGAAGTTCAGACATTTGTATTGGTGACGTTCAGTAATTATAGAATGAGAAGTAGTGCGTGCCGTCTTGTGCCCACAAGGTGTTTGTGTTTATGTGCCACTGGCTGCTACACACCCTGTGTTGTTGTTGCTGCTTTAACTTTTACATTTTTAGTGACTTGCAAAAAAGTTTTTTCCTTTGGATATATGCGATCTAGTACACTTGTTCTACTAAGTAGCAGGGTAGGTGTTTCTTAGCGGCCACGCATGTGAAATCTGTTTGCTGATTTCACTTGATGGCATGTACAGAAGTTCAAATAGAAAAAACAGGAGATCACTAGGGAAAATGTGGCAAATCCATGGAACAAACTTGAGTAATTCACGTGGAAATTACAAAAGATAAAATAAAAAACATGCAGTTGAAATAAAAAAAATCAATTCAAAAGTTTCTAAAAATAGGATTTACCCCATTTCTAAAAACATATAAGTTCAAATTAAAGTTACAGAGCGGTTCAACATGTTCATAATTAAAAATGAGGAAGTTCAACCTTATCGTTGTGAATGTTCAGTGTGTGCGCCAGTTGCAGGAATTCACAAATTTCAAAATAGATATATTTCAGTTGTTTGTGCCGTGTGTGTGGGGTGTACTAAGTACGTTCTGTGGGTGATAAGTTCATAGTTTCTGTTGCTGATAGTTCAAAAGAATCGCTTTCGACAAAACAAAACACCTTGGGTGTCCAAGAAAAGGGAGTTGAACACATGAAAAATATCAGTTGTCAAGTGAACCTTTTCAATCCAGGGTTTTACAAAAATGTTCCATTGTAAAACATCATGCAACTAAAGTGAACAGTAAAAAATATATGAGAAAAGGCAAAAATTGAACACTTGTTTAAAAAAATAGAAGTTCAAATTAAAATAGCGGAGAAGTTCTTTGTTAAATATAAAACTGGGATTTTCACCTTTAATAAAAATAAACCAAGAAGTTCAAATTAAAAAAAGCAGATCGGTTAAAAAATTATACAAAAAATGGTATTTTCCCCATTTCAAGAAAAAATTAGAGGTTCAAATTTAAATAACGGAGAAGTTCAATATTTATTACAATATCAAGAAGGTCAAATTGAAAAAACCGAGCAGTTCAAAAATTTTATAAAAAAAGTTTTTTCCTTCTTTTAAAAATAAGACCAAGAAGTTCAACTTTAAATAATTGAGTAGTTCGATATTTATTACATAACTAGGACTTTTCCCGTTACTAATGAATAACACCAAGAAGTCCAAAATTAAAAAAAATATGAAGTTGTTTGATGTTTATAAAAACTCAGGTTTTCCCCAATGCTAAAGATTAAAACCAAGAAGTTCAATTTCTAAAAACGGAGTAGTTCAATGTATATAAAAAACTCAGGTTTTCATGTTACTAGAGAATAAAACCAAGAAGTTAAAAAAGTGGAGCAGTTTGATATTTATTTGAAAAATTGGATTTCAAATAACGAAGAAGTTTGATGTTTCTCAAAACCTCCAATTTTCACATTTCTAAAAATACACAATGAAGTTCAAATAAAAAAGGTAGAGCGGTTCAATGTCTATAAAAACTCAAATATTTTCGCGTAACCGAGAGAAGTTCAGATTGATAACTGCCAGAAGTTCACGTACTACACGGTGTGCATTTGCATGAAAAAAAGAATGAAAAAGCAAAGGCTAAAAGTTTTGTTGCTAGAAGTTCAAGTGCTCGGCCTGAGAAAGTTCAAAAATTCTTATGAGAGAGGTTGAACAAAAATATGTGACAGAAGTTCAAGGTGAAAACAGCGGGAAGTTCAACTACTACGCGGAATGCGTTTCAGATAAGAATATAAGAATAGAAAACAAAAGGCTTAAAAGGTTTGTTGCAAGAAGTTCACGTGCTCCTCCTAGCATAGTTCAAAATTCATGTGCGAGACGTCCGTTGTTCATTTACATGTTAAAAAAAAGGGCAAAAACAATGTTGTTTTGCCATTTTAAAAACTGCTCTTAAACGGCAATGAATTTATAACAGCTGTCTACATGAAAAACTTGCTGCTATTCATAAGCTTTCCAACGGTATATTATGTGCTACATTTTGATGAACGGTTTAAAATTTTCATGTATACCGTTTAAAACAAGTTTTTATGTATTAAAAAACTCTTTTGAACCATCGCGAGTATGAAAAAACTGATCAACACGGGAAAGTTGTGTGTTTTCAACAGCTTTCCATCGGTATATCATTTACTCAATTTCGGTAAGTGGTTTGGGAGTTACGCGCAAAAAACAGCACGTCAAAAACAGAGTGAAGTTCAAACAGAACTGCCACAGAAGTTCAAGTACTTCACGCAGTGCATTTCCTTTCGCGATGAAGGCAGAAATCATGATCTCGCCATTTTCTAAATTACATGAAAACGGCTGGGAATTAGAGAAAACTTTACATACGAAAAAGTTTCGCATTCTCGATAGCTATCCAACGGTATATTATTTGCCTCATTCCGACAAAGTGTGCAAAAATTACAGCCAAAAAACATTTTTAACTATTTTCACAATTGACTTAAAACCGTAAGGAATTGGAAGAAAAATTATATACCAAAAAGTTTCGCATTTCTTCAAGATTTCCATTGCCATATCATTTGCTGCATTCCAACCTACGGTTAAAAAATTAACTCAAAAATATGAACTCGGTGGAACTTGGACGGATTTGTCAATTAATCTTAAACCGTTCAAAATTAGAAAAACCTTTGTACATGAAAAAGAAGCGCATTTTCATAAGCTTTCCAACGCCATATCATTTGCCTCCATTGGATTAGCCGTTTAGAAATGGCATCGAAAATATGAACCCGGCTGTTCGGTTTGCAAAATTCTATGATTTTCCAAATTACTCTTTAACCATAGAGAATTAGAGAAAACTTTCTACATGTGGATGGAGTGGATTTGTAGCAGCTTTCCAACGCCATATTATTTGCCTCATTCCGATAAACGGTTTAGAAATGGGAGCAAAAATACGATTCATGTTTTTTGTGTGAAGAAAAAATGGTTTTCAAAACTGCTCTTAAACCGCTTAGATTTTGCCAAATATTTAACTTGGGTCATGATACTCGTGTCCATAGCTTTCCAACGGTATATCGCAAGGCCCATTTGGGCAATGTTTGCGGAAGTTCAACCTAGCACTGGGGGAAGTTCAACTACTACTGCTGGGACATGTCTGGTAGTTATCAGAATATTATTCTGATCCCATGATCAGAATAGTGTTTATACACACACACACACACACACACATACATAATGAGGATTATACATTTCTTTGCATGTATATTATGTATGCATGCACAAATAACTAGTTCTAGCCGTTAGATTAGATAATATCTAGCTAGTAGGAACATTTGGTTCATGTGTGTTGATATCTACTACACAACTTTATTATTGTAGACTTTGTTGGGACTCCAAGTGCAGAGTTTTGTAGGATAGCAGTAAATTTGCCTCAGGTGAATGACCTAAGTTTTAGCAATCCGTAGAAGGTAGTTCTCTCTCAAACAATCCTGCAATAAAATACAAGTGGTCTCTTGTGTTCCCAACACACCTAATACAGTTGTTAGTTGTATAGGTGCACTAGTTCAATGAAGGGATGGTGATACAAGTGTAATATGGATGGTAGAATAGGTTTTTGTAATCTAAACAATAAAAACAACAAGGTAGCAAGTAACAAAAGTAGATACAAACGGTATTGCAATGCTTGGAAACAAGGCCTAGGGTTCATACTTTCGCTACTGCCAACTCTCAACATCATTAACATAATTGAACCAAATGATAATCCCTCAAATTGCAACAAAGAATCACTCTAAAGTTTCTATTCTATCGGAGAAAGTGGGCTGGAATCACATAGGTAGCAAACCACCTCAAAGTTGTCTTTACAATCAATCTATTGAACCATCCCCAAAGTGTCACGAATAGTCCTAGAGATCATACTACGACAACACCATATGATACGTATCGTTCAACCTTTATACCTGGATTACCCCAATGTCACCACGGGTATCCGCAAGTTAATTACTAAACATGTATCAAGTGATCTCAAATCGAAAGTATTCAATCCAACATAAAGAATCTTCAAAGAGTATGACTCAATTCACCACAAAAAGGATAGACGGAGATGAACATCAAAAGATCCAACTTTATTAATCAAGCTCATGATACATCAAGATCGAATCCATCAAGAACATGAGAGAGATTGAACACATAGCTACTAGTACATACCCTCATCCCCGAGGATGAACTACTCACACATTACCATGATAACATCAAGGTTGATGAATAGGTTGTTGGGTAACATAGGAGAAAACAAAAAAATCATTCTATGATCAAACCAGGAATACTATGAAGATGCATTAAGGGTTAGATCAAATCATTGCCAACTCCGAGTTGTAGCGGAAGAAGATTTGGTATAGATCATACTTGAAGTCCCTCGAACCGTTCATGAATGATCCCTCGAACCGAAGACCGAAGGCATGGCGTCTCCACAATTTACGAGCATACGATCTTCACGATCCGGCGGCGCTTCCCCGTCCAGAGCCAATCATTGCTGGAGAATTAGAGAGAGAATATTAGAACCACATTTGGCTTCTAATTATGATGACTATATAGGATTAGATCTAGCTCTAATTGGATAAACTAGAACTAGAACTAGAGAACTAGAGGTGGCTCCAAAAATTGTGTATTGAACAGTGCCCAGAACCTCTGGTGTATATAGATTGGAGGGAGCAGAGGGGTGCCACAAGAGGGGAGGAACCTTCCATCCTTTCTCTGGCTCTAGGGGGAGCAGAAGTTCTCCATCAACTCCAATTCAGCCTCCCCTTGGCCTCCAGAAAAGGCTAAGGGGGGTGCCACCTTTGTTATTGGGCCCTTTCACCCAATAACCTTCCACCACTTGTCCTTTTAAGGCCCGTTGATATTTAATTAAATATAAAGTCTCCTAATCATTATTAAAGCCTTTTATTATTAATTTAACATCTCCAGAAACATCTTCTACCTATATAGTAATTACCGGTATCACCCAGTAAACCCCGAAACACTTTTGGTAACCCTGAAACGCTTCTGGTTCCTCCCCAAACTATTTCATATATTAAAAAATCTATTTCATAAATATTTTATCATAAGTTTTACTCCACTAACACTCAGCAAATCATGATTACCTTAAGCTTGTGACCCTGTAGGTTCGGTAAAACATAGACATGAACAAAACCCCTTTTATTCAATGACCGATAGCGGAACCATGGACATCCATATAAATCCCTATGAATACATGAATGACATTTGAGTGAACCTTTGGTTATCATGTGCTATTCCATTTGCTCCATAATACTTTACAAAATCCGAGGTGAAATGTATCAGTATCCTCTTGAGTCATTCTCGTGCTCACTATACCGATCTCCAAGTTACCAGTTTTGTTCTTCTTTCTCGTTGACATGTTTTGGCATCCCCGTGACCTAGTCACCTGTGTCTGGCCAGATGATGATGGATGCCATCACACCGAGAGGGCCCTAAGAATATATCTCCATCATCGAAGGAGCAAATCCCACTCTTGAGCTATCTAGCCCCTTGTCAAACTTTCCGATGAACCTGTAAGTTGTCGTTATGATTACTGTGTTACAGATGACATTTGAGAAACCCCATTGTAGGGTAAGAAGTGACTAGGATACTCTCATGGTCTAAGGAACTAAAGCCTACGTTAACTCTGTGTTTTATAACCGACTTGTGACGATTGTATTTCAAAGTATAACAAACATGTTTGGGTCAATTCAATATGACCGTTCTTCCAACGTCATATTCTCAAAGTTGATTTAAGACTATCATTATACTTAACGATATCCTAAGATCCGGAAAACATGATCACAAACAACACTTGAGCTAGTCTTAGAGGCGAGACTAGGAATCAGATTTTATCGTTTATCATTCCACACATGCATATGAGATTTCCACTAAATCGCATATTCCAGGATCATAGCATTTATAGCATAGAATATAAACTCTTAAGTAACATGGAAATATAATAATACAATATTATTGCCTCTAGGGCAAATTTCCAACCGACTCCCACTTGCACTAGAGTCAATAATCTAGTTAGCACATTTTCCTATAACAGCAATGGCAATCTAGTATTAGTTCATGCTTTGCTTGTGGTATAGCCTTCATCTTCTCAAATCTGACAAGTTCAGAGCTGAGTGTATCTTTGTATTCCTTGCATCTTTCATGCTTCCACAAAATTCATAATTTGCGTGGAACTATCTTTGTATGTCTTGAATCACTGGTAGGACCTTTGATTCCTTGGAATGAGCTATGGAACCATTATTCAGAATAGTGTTCCATTAGCACAAACTATCTAGAAACCATACCAAGTTCATAAACGAACTTTAGATTCATCATCCTCCAATGTTGCTTCTAAAGCAACAACGTACTCAGCCTATTGTTATGGAATTCCGCATGGTAACTTTCTTGGACTAATTCCAACTTACTGTGCCACCAATTACTGTATAATACAAATCACTTAATTCAAATCAAAAATCGCTTGGAGCACCGATGAAGATTTTATCGATATACTACTTACAACGAGCCTGTATTGATGTAACTCCTTACAACAATCTCTTCTTTTTCTCCATATACGAGAAACATGCCGTGTTTGCATTTAACGACATTTTCACTGGTGTCCTATGATTAACACTTTGATAAATCTAGTAACTTTACTCACAACTTGCTTGGAGTACTTGACATATCTGGTTGTTTACATACCATGGAATATGATTAACACAAGTGTATTCCGCTCATCAGTATTTCAGGATACCGATTCTCGCTTAAAACTCCTTCCATGTGACTTTCGACAATAAACTTTTCTTGTCGTTTTTCATACTAAACTGCTTTTAGTATCTTGTCAATATGTATTTTGGCTAAGCCTGATTAGGTACTACTATCTCCATAGATCCTAATGCCTAATACCAAGGCTATATTGCCTAAGAACTTCACTGAAAACTATTTAATGAAGTCCTAATTTGTGTCAACAATATTATTTCCAATCAACAATATGTTATGCACACATAGTTGTTTTAGAAATATTATTATGCTCCCACTTACTTTCTTGTAAACACAAGCATCTTTGCTTTCGTCAACGAAAGCAAATTTTGATCATTTCATCAGAATGAAGATTCCATCCCCACTATGCCTGCTTCAGATTATAGGATCTCTTGAAGTTTGCACACTTACTAGCATCCCGTGGATTGACAAAATTATCTAGGATCGTATCAAATATACAATCTTGGTTCTATTTCCATCTCATGGGTATCATTTTGACATCCATCTATTATATCTCATAATTGAAATATTTAGTAATTGCTTGTTTAATCCGAACTGACTTTAAGTATTGCTATGATGAGACAATCTTGTCATACTCAACTCCTTGATCTTGTCATAAACTATTTGTAACAATTCAAGCATTATAAAACATTTTTATCTTTGTCAGTTTATAGATCCATTACTATAATTTAGATTCTAAGTCTTCTGGAGGGTTCATCAAGTTCTAAACTTGAGTTATTTATACGGATACTATCTCGGATTATTTTGGCTTATAGCCAATTCCGGAGTCAGGGTCCATCAATGCTTCTTTGTGTATTATAGACTTGTTGCTTGTTCAACAATATCTCGTTTGCACACCATGAAGGTTTGCACGAGTTTGCCCAACCTATATAGTTCAGCTGCAAGTTCAACCGAAGTCTCTATATCTCATGTAGAGGCTTTGTATCAGTCTTGGTAGGAAATCCTGGAACTACTTCCAGTGTTTATTTCCTTTGACCTGATGAAGAAGAATCTATAATCTCATTGAGTTGCACTATCCTCCCACTCACTATTTTGCAGAAAAAAAATTCTTCAAAAATTTAGCGCACTCTGTGGCAAAACACTTTGCCTAGGCGTAGTGATAGAGGATTACCCAACTATTTGGGATAACCAACAAAGTAGGACTTATCTGACTTGGAACATAAACTCGTAAACACTTTTACTTGTGTCTTATATTCCCAAATGTTAAGAAAAGACCAAATGGTTTGGCATACCATACCATATCTTATATGGCATTATTTCAACAGATTTGATGGCGCTCTTTTCAGTGTAAAAGCCATATTCTTTAAAGCATCACATTAAAAGTATAATGGAAAATAGTTTAATGTCATCTTTGATCTCACCATGTCATACATGGTTCGATAACATCTACTCAGACACACCACTCACAATGGTGTTCCAGGAGGTGCATGTTAAGAAACTCTTTTCATAACTCATTAGACAATCACCAAACTTGTAACTCAAAATATTATTTTCTGTAATCTAATTGCAGAAACATAATTTTTCTTGTTACAAAAATTTCTACTTCATATGAAAAACCTTGTGAAACATTTCAAAGGATCCAGATTTTTTGTCTCAAGAAGTAAATATAAATACTTGAGTCATCCTTAAAGATAAATAAATCCATTGCTTGCAACAACACTTATTGGACTACACACATCATTATGCATATTTTCAATTATTTTGTTGCTCATTCTTTATGGCATGTGAACGGTATTTTAGTTTAGTTCACTATTTGGATGAAAGTTGCAAGTGTCAGATGATTCATAATCAGATGACTTCAAAATCCATCACTATGGAATTTCTCCATGCAGGCTTCTCCAATGTGACTAGATGCAGCGCCACAAATTTGGTATACTTTTAGTCTTGCGACATTTAGCGTCAGTGTTATGGATGTTTTATTATCAATATTCATAACATACATCCTATTCACAATAGGAGTATGACCTTTTGTTCACAACAGCGAACAACTATTTTTCTCTCATGAACAACCTCCTTGCAACTTCTATGTAATGGTTTAGAGTGTACAAAACTCTAAAATGAATTATGAAAATAATACAGAGGTAATCTATTGATGAAAAAGTATCATAATTTTTACAAAGTTTCCATCAAATATTTTAACCTCATTATTTGTTGGTCATTAGGCCGTAGTAGTTCTTGCATCAATTCGCAACAACATGCAATCGAGTTGGTATCCTTGTGATCAACTTTTAACCACAACCCAGAAGAATTATTATTTAACAGTTTAATCATAATTCCCAAGAATTACACTTAACTTGACCAAATTTCTCTACATCTTATAAATTGTATGACATTCATACCCGAGTTGGACATCTGAGTCTTGTTTTCATTCTACCTTTATACTTCTTATAGCTTTACTTACAATATTTCTCCTACTCACTGATATCTCCATTTTACTGATCCGTTATTGGAACAAGAAAGGGTATCCCGCACCTATTTCCCCAGAGGCGACCCTGGGTATCGAACCCACGAGAGGAAGACTCCCTTGAAGCGATGGTATCTAGCAAGCTTTCGTCAAAGTGTCAAATCCAGCTTTTGACCGGATCAACTAGCAAATAGTGATTCAAACACTTATAATAAAAAGAAGGTATGGGGATGAGGTCTCAATGCTTACAACTGTGTATTGGTGTTGGGATAAAAATGATATTAGTTTGTGCTCGGGAAGTCACCCATGAAGAGGTGCTTGCTTCGTTTGGAATGGGGGATGCGTCGAAATAACATCCTGACTGGCACGAGTCCTGCCTCAAGAATCAGTTGTCCTACTGAAGACCCTACCTGTCTTGCGGGGTTGTCCCGATAATTAAGATAATAATATGAGACAAAAGCTTTGGGCGTTCAATGACTACACCTCATGAATCCCCAAGGATATGATCCATGTTACCCTACTAAACCTTACTGTCAGTGGTGTTTGGTATAACACCTCACGGTCCCCTTGCTCCTAGCCTCACCGGTGCTCGATCTCCATGATACTGGGTACCTGCAGGGATGAAGATCACGGACAAGACAAGAGATACTTCACGATGCAATTCTATTTTACACATACGAGACGTTGTGTCAAAGACTTCCATTGATGCCTTCATCAAATATCCGGGGCTGCAAGGCTCATGCCTCACCACATACCTTACCGGACTACTCACACATGGAGATCAGATTGTGAGAAGAAATAATTGAATAACACATCTTGAGATTGATTGATTGCAATATGTCTTACAATAGATGCCTTGTGCAATGCATGATTACAAGTATGAACTACATGAGAGAGGGCTATGGTGGTGGAGATGGCTATGGAGGTGAAAATGGCGGCGGCTAGGGTTTGTGGATGAAGATGATGATGATGAATGGGTTGTGGCTCTGCTCGGCGCTCCTCCTCTGCTCGTTCTATTGAACATTTCGACAGGGTCCCCTTAATAGAAGTTGTTCAGGTGGACGACCTACCTCGGTTTCCATGCCAAATGACCGCTCATGCGAGTGCGTACGGTCGCATGGAACGTTGTCTTTCGCTCTAGAGGCCTTCTAACGCCTCCTGATGATTTATTTCTTCTCCATTTTCCTTCCTTTCCATTCTCCCACGTGATATGTTCCCTTTTTTTGCCCATTTACCGTGGAAAAAATGTTAAAGAGAGGATTTGTGGAATCCTTTGCATTCACCAGTCATTAGTGGCAATATCGAAGCGAATATCTCTCTTTTAATGGAATATCTCGGTTTAAACAAGGTTGAAATGAGTGTAAAAATATCACTCATCACTCACAAATTAAACATGTAACTTTAAGAGTGTCGTGAGCCCCGAACTTCCCTAGGCATGTAAGTCTCATTACATCCTTTGGATTTTTTCTTTCTCTTTAAGTTCTCACCGTCAACTAATGAGTGGTGTTCTTCCGGACCCTAAGCATTTCAGTCTTAAACATAGTTGAAAGCTTGATACGTCTCCAACACATCTATAATTTTTTATTGTTCCATGCTATTATAATATCTATCTTGGATGTTTTATATGCCATTTTATATCATTGTTGAGACTAACCTATTAACACAATGCCAAGTGCCAGTTGTTGTTTTCTGCTTGTTTTTGGTTTTCCAGGAAATCAGTACCAAACAGAGTCCAAACGCTATGAAACTTTTTGACAATTTGTTTTCTGGACAAAAGAGACCCTAGAAGCTTCCGGAGGAGATCAGGCGAGAAGCAAGGAGAAGGAAAGGCAACAGGGCTTGCCCAAGGGGGTACATGCGCCCTGTTATCTTGTGGGACCCACATGGCTCCGTCTGATGTAATTCCACCTCTATAAATTCTATAAAATCGAGAAACCAATAGAGAGCCACCCGAAACACTTTTTCCACTACCGCAAGTTTCTGTTCTTCCGCGATTCCCTCTAGAGGCCTTTTCCGGAACCCTTCCGGAGGGGGAATCGATCACGGAGGGCTTCTAAATCATCCTTGCTGCCTTCCGATGATGTGTGAGTAGTTCACCACAGACCTACGGGTCCATAGCTAGTAGCTAGATGGCTTCTTCTCTCTCTTTGATCTTCATATCCGATGTAATCTTCTATTGCGGCGTGTTTGTTGGTATCCGATGAATTATGGGTTTATGGTCAGGTTATTCATGAATATTAATTGTGTCTTTTCTGAATTCTTTTATGCATGATTATTATAGCATTGTATTTCTCTTTGATCTATCCATTTAGTTTGGCCAACTAGATTGATTTATCTTGCAATGGGAGAGGTGCTTTGTGATGGGTTCAATCTTGCGGCGTTCTATCCCGGTGACAAACTAGGGGACAAGACACATATTTGTATTGTTGCCATTAAGGGTAAAAAGATGGGGTTTATTCATAATACTTGAGTTTACTTTGTCTACATCATGTCATCTTTCTTAAGGCGTTACTCTGTTTTATACTTAATAGCCTAGATGCATGCTGGATAGCAGTCGATGGGTGGAGTAATAGCAGTAGATGCAGGAAGGAGTTGGTTACTTGTCTTGGACGTGATGCCTATATACATGATCATTGCCTTGAATATCGTCATAACTATGCGCTTTTCTATCAATTGCCCAACATGATAGAGGCAAAGGTGTCCCGTCTTTCGATGAGATGGTGGCTATCGTTTTTGGTGGAGTAGACTTTGACGATTCGACTACGAACGTGCGAGGACGTCGCGCCTTAGCAATCGCTAAACCAACTCCAAGAGGTTATTGACCACGCCGAAGCCCGATCAACCTGCCCACGAGGGTCTATTTCCTGGAAGCAAACGAAGAACAAGCAAGAAACTAAGATTTGCAATCTGGATATTGCGAATATAAGATGAAATCTTTATTGATCAAGGTGGGGTTCTGTGACGTCTTGGTCTGGTTGTTGAACACAAACGAAGTACGCGAAGTTGCAGCTATGGCAAACTTTTAATCTAAACAAAACCCAAGGAAAAAGCTACTAGATGGATCTACTTATATAGGAGCAAGGGGTGGCGCCCAAGGAGGTGGGAGGACGTCCCAAGGCAGTCTAAAACTAACCCTAGGTCGTACAAGGCCAATGGGCCCAATTGGAGGTGATGCAACACCTTTGGACTTGTAGTTTGACTCGGATTCTGCTGCAGTGTCAGATTGTTTCATCAATAACTCAATGCTCCGGATGAATTTGAAGGTGAAACCAATTGGGTTGGAAAGAGCACGGAATCTACTTTCCAACAAAAAATGAATCACCCAATTCGGAGTCCAGATGAAAGAGTTCTTGGCGTTTTGAGACAGGTATGTCTGTGCAGTCCAAATCTGAATCCAGAACGTGAGAGACTTGGACTCTATCTTCTCTTGGCCCAAAAGTGACATGAGAGGACTTTTTGAACAGCACCTAAACTTCCTTTTTTCCCTTATCTTCATATGTGGATTGTACAAATGTCCCATACACCTGCAATTAGACATGGCACAAAAGTCTGTGAAGTATTTTTGTCCTAGATGACATAAATAAATTATTGGGTAGTTTCCATTAGAAATCACCTCACAAATATACATGTATGCAATATTTTTGGTTGTATCCAAGGTAGTCATGTCCTCATCATCCTCCCCTTCTTGAAAACAAAGCTGTCCTCGGTGTTGCTTAATCTGAACTGTGGCTAACAAAAGAGACAAGGTGTACATGTTGTATATGTATATGTCATCCATTTTTACTTCCCATGGTTCTTGCACATATGACACATGTATACATGAATAGCTTTCATAGTTCATAAAATACAAAGCCAAAATATTATCACAAGAAGTAGAAGGCATGAAAATATTGCAACTCAATTTGCACATATAAGTGAAGCTCTTATTCATATCAAAGGATTGACAATGTTCATCATTAAACCATACAAACATTGGTGAATAAACCTTACTTGCATCAAATTTACATGCTACAACATGCTTAAATAAGTAAACATGCAATAAGTCATTGGACACAGAATCTTCACCAAGATTAGAGGTCATATCAAAATGATTAAACATTGGTTCTTTTGCATCAACAGTTAATTCAATGGGTGCACTCAAAATTGTTGGTATTTCAGTTATTTGATCACATGACGCATTCATGACAGTAACACAATTCTCTAAAATAGGTGGTGCGCCCACATCAATAGGTAACTCAACACATGATGTATTCAAGTTAACTAGGCATGCATCATTCTCATGTGAATGTGAAAAATTTGTACCATTATCATTACCTCTTATGATCAACTCAGATGATGTAGGCACTCTCGATGGTGATGTGTAACATCGTGGAGATGATGTAGTCCTCGCAACAACGGATGTGGTTGTCATAGTACGCCTAGTAGTTGAAGGAACAACCGTATCAACTCTTGGAATGTGCACCGTGTGCTTGTTCTCCTTGTGGGCAACACGTCGTTTTATTTCCTGTTCAGCTTTGCAAGAAAGACGAAACAAACGGTCCATAGGATAACACTCTTCATGAATTAGTATCTCCTGAATATCATGGTTTAATACTCCCCAAAATCTATCCATAAAATCTTCTTCACTTTCTTCTAAAAATGAGTGCAACAAGGTAGTTTGTAAATCATCATAATATTTTGTTACGGTGTCACTACCTTGTTTTAAATGTTGTAGTTCTTTAATCATGCCACGAGTATAATAAACATCTACGAATCTATCTCTCATGACATGTTTTAAACCATCCCAAGTAGTAGGTATATAATCAGGGTTTAACCGACAGTATTCACTCCACCAAACTAAAGCAAAGCTACTGAAAGTACTAACCGCAGCTTGAAATTTTCCACACTCATCAAAATTATGGGAAGCAAATATAGCATTAATTTCGTACTCCCATTCAATATATAAATCAGGCCTAAAATGACCAGTAAATGGTGGCATGGAAACATTAACCTGATTATGTGCATTCTGATGTTGTTGCTCCTCTTGTGACGGTTGTTGTATTTTCTTAGGTGATGGCAAATCTCCCATGATCGATGAAGCCCAAGAACTAACAACTCCGGAACCTGCCATAGTTAGTAGAAAACAAGAAACAAAATCCGAGAATAATGTTATTATGAACTACTAGGATGTGGTGGTAAAACGCTCACAGTATAGCAAATATCAATATCTTACAAGTTCTTACCATGCAGCAGGTGGTGACAGGCAACCAGCGGTGTCAAATAATTCCGATGATTGAGTAAAGCGATTGCCAGGAGAACGTACGTATACACGGTGTAGAAATATGTGGAGCTTGGAAAGCTTAAATATTTGGTAGCAAAAGATTAGCAATAATCAAGTCAGAGATGCAATGTTGAATAAACGCTCAACGACGGTACTGTGCTGGTCCTAGGCTAAACCGGACTAGAGACGCGAGCCTAGAACACTAATGAGGTCACGGTGTAGCACAACTAGCATCAATAAAGGATATGAAGTAGCTCTGGACAGTAAGATAAAAGTGAATACCACAATAGCAGTAAAGATAATGATGTGAAATAACTACCAAGCAGGATATACCAACAAATTTCTCTCCAACTTTCCTCTAGAAACGTTTTTGCCAATTTTCTGATAATTTTTCTCAAGAATGGCACTGACTCACGCTTTCAAATGCAAAAAGAATCACTCAATTTTGAGTTGATATGAGGAGTAAAAAAATTCTAAAACTAGCCTGAAAAACGGAACAAACTGTGTTCGCGAACTTCGGAGGGCAAAAAGACCTATTTAGAAGCCGATTTTGAGGTGTCAAATATTGAACTAGCTTCTGCAACTATTTAGATGTGGCTCGTCGCTAGCTTTAATTTGTGTACTCACGGAGCCAAAACGGACTTTGTATGAGGAAGATATGCCTGTTTTACTGAACAGTGCACAAAACAGATTCCAATCCGAATTCAGCTACCAGATTGACTCTAGATAAATCCAATTTTTTTTTCTTCTCTCTTTTTTTTCCTCACACTTTTTATTTTCTTTTTCTTTCTCTCTTTTTTTTCTCTGACTTTTTTTAACCTTTTTTATCTCTCTTTTTTTTCTTTGTCTTTTTTGTTCTCTCTCCCTCTTTTCAAAACAAACTAGATAAGATGCAGATTGGATCAAGCAAAGATGTGAACGACCTCAACTATGATTATGACAATGAACGGTGGGTAGCACATGGTGGAAATTGATGGATGGGATGGTGGATAGCGGAAGGAATAATGATGCAGCGGTGGCGTGACTAATGTGAACAGAACTCGAAACTCTAAACGAACTAGACACTAAGACCAGCAACTCGGCACGGTGATGCAACCGATAATTCAACTATACAAGCACTGAAAAGAAAATTGGGAAGGCTCAGACTAGCTTGGACAAAGGATGAACAGATCTAACTTTTTTTGTGGCTTTTTCTTTGGACAATAGGTAAGAAAATAAATCTAATCTAGGGATAACTGGAAATTCTCACCGAGCAACCTGAAGACTGATACCACTTGATAGAAGTAAAGGTGTCCCATCTTTCGATGAGATGGTGGCTATCATTTTTGGTGGAGTAGACTTTGACGATCCGACTACGAACGTGCGAGGACGTCGCGCCTTAGCAATCGCTAAACCAACTCCAAGAGGTTATTGACCACGCCGGAGCACGATCAACCTGACCACGAGGGTCTATTTCTTGCAAACAAACGAAGAACAAGCAAGAAACTAAGATTTGCAATATGGATATTGTGAATATAATATGAAAGCTTTATTGATCAAGGTGGGGTTATGTGACGTCTTGGTCTGGTCGTTGAACACAAATGAAGTACGCGAAGTTGCAGCTATAGCGAACTTTTAATCTAAACAAAACCCAAGGAAAAAGCTACTAGATGGATCTACTTATATAGGAGCAAGGGGTGCCTCCCAAGGAGGTGGTAGGACGTCCCAAGGCAGCCTAAAACTAACCCTAGGTCGTACAAGGCCAATGGGCCCAATTGGAGGTGATGCAACACCTTTGGACTTGTAGTTTGACTCGGATTCTGCTGCAGTGTCAGATTGTTTCGTCAATAACTCAACGCTCCGGATGGATTTGAAGGTGAAACCAATTGGTTTGGAAAGAGCACCGAATCTACTTTCCAACAAAAAAAGAATCACCCAATTCGGAGTCCGGATAAAAGAGTTCTTGGTGTTTTGAGACAGGTATATCTGTGCAGTCCAAATCTGAATCCAGAACATGAGAGACTTGGACTCTATCTTCTCTTGGCCCAAAAGTGACGTGAGAGGACTTTTTGAACAGCACATAAACTTCCTTTTTTTCCCTTATCTTCATATGTGGATTGTACAAATGTCCCATACACCTGCAATTAGACATGGCACAAAAGTCTGTGAAGTATTTTTGTCCTAGATGACATAAATAAATTATTGGGTAGTTTGCATTAGAAATCACCTCACAAATATACATGTATGCAATATTTTTGGTTGTATCCAAGGTAGTCATGTCCTCATCACAACGGTAATTTGTTCACCCACCGTATGTTATGTGCTCGGGAGAGAAGCCTCTAGTGAAAACTATGGCCCCCGAGTCTACTTTTATCATATATAAAAACACAAAAATACCTTGCTACAATTTTCTTTATTTTATTTTATTTTGCAATTTATTTATTTACCTATCACTACGAGATTTAATCCTTGAAAGTAACCGCCGAGGGGATTGACAACCTCCTTGTTTGCGTTGGGTGCAAGTATTTGCTTTGTGTGTGCAGGTGCTGCTAACGAGGTTATGTGTGGTTCTCCAACTGGATTGGTAACCTTGGTTCTTAACTGAGCGAAATACTTATCTCTACTGTACTGCTTCATTCTCTCCTCTTTGGGGAAATCCCAACACAGCTCACAAGTAGCAGGAAGAATTTCTGGCGCTGTTGCCGGGGAGATATCACCAAAACCTATCAAGTACCTTCGCACAAACTATTATCTACTTGCACTTAATTTTTATTTGCCTTTGCCTCTCGTTTTCATCTCCCCCACTTCTGATCATTTTTACAAAAACACAAAAATATTTTTAGTTGTTCGTTTGCTTGCTTTATCGCTATGTCTCAAGAAAACACTAAGTTGTGTGATTTTTCAAATACTAATAATAATGATTTTATTAGTACACCAATTGCTCCTCCCCCCACTAGTGCGGAGTCATGTGATATTAATGCTGCTTTGCTAAATCTTGTTATGAAAGAACAAATTTCTGGTAGTCCTAATGAAGATGTTGCATCCCATCTTAATACTTGCGTTGAATTATACGATATGCAAAATAAAAAAAAGATGTGGATAATGATATTTTTAAATTGAAATTATTTCCGTTTTCACTACGAGACCGTGCTAAACCTTGGTTTTCATCCTTGCCTCGAAATAGTATTGATTCTTGGGATAATTGTAAGGATGCTTTTATTGCCAAGTATTTTCCTCCACAAAAAATATGTCTCTAAGAAATCAAATTATCAATTTTAAGCAACTTGAGCATGAACATGTTGCACAATCTTGGGGGATAATGAAATTAGTGATAAGAAATTTTCCCACTCATGGTTTAAGTTTATGGATGATTATACAAAATTTCTACGCGGGACTAAACTTTGTTTCTAGAAAACTTCTAGACTCTGCTACAGGTGGAACCTTTATGGAAATCACATTAGGAGAAACTACAAAACTCTTCAAAATATTATGGCAAATTACTCTCAATGGCATACCGAAAGAGCTCCAACTGGTAAGAAGGTAAATTATGTTGAAGAAATTACTATGTTGAGTGATAAAATGGATGCTCTTTTGAAAATGGTTGCTAGTAAGAATTATCATGTTGGTCCTAATGATGTGCCATTTTCTAATTTGATTGAGCAAAGTAATGATGCCGTTGATGTGAATTTTGTCTCTCAAAATAATTTCAATAACAATGCTTATAGAGGCAATTTTAATCATAGACCGTATCCCGGAAATTCCTCTAATAATTATGGTAATTCCTATGGAAATTCTTATAACAATAACAATAGGATACCTACTGATCTTGAATGTAATATTAAAGAATTCATTAATTCTCAAAAGATTTTTAATGCCATCGTACAGGAAAAATTGAATTAAGGTTATGATATGGCTAGGAACATGGATAGAATTGCTAAGTATGTGAAAAAACGCAAATCTAAAATTTTGCCACCTAAGCTTGATATTAATGAGTCCATTAAACCTACCTATCACTACTGCAGGATGCTGCTAACGCGACACTACAATCAGAGACCCTTCGATGAAACTGTGTGCGATGCATTAATCGCAAACGGTGATGTAAAAAACCCGTCAAAAAAGATGCAAAACGTTTGCGATGGCGGATACATCAAACACAGTTTAGATTTTAGTTGCGTGTGCGATGCGGGGCATACGGTTCAGTTCAATGAACTATTTGCGATGAGGCAGAAGAACAGAAACGGGCAGCCAGATAAAGGTGTGTGTGATATACGGCATACAGTTCACTCGGATTAACTGTTTGTGATTAGGTAACACAACAGAAACGGTCATCCAGATCAAGGTGTCTTCGATTGAGGGCATATACTTCAGACGGATGAACTATTTGCGATTAGGCAACACAACAGAAACGGTCAGCCAGATCAAGGTGTCTGCGATTGATGGCATACACTTCACACGGATGAACTGTTTGTGATTAGCCACAACAAACAGAAACAATTAGACAGATCAACGTGTGTGCGCTAGACGGGCACACATTCTAATTAAAAGAAGCATGCGCGATGGTAATAACGATCACGCACGGTTGATGGAACAAGACGTGTGCTGACATCGCCTATTGCGGTGCACCCTATGGTGCAAACGCCACATACGCAGCCGAGAACGCGTGCCCACATTACGCTGTCCGGAAATAGTGCTGCACTTAGAAATTATAGAACCGTCAATAAATTTTGAGCCTGCGTCCTGTCACATTCCAAATTACTACCACGCTATATTTAATTGCAAACCTGTTCACACCGATCAAAACCTAAACGGTTTCCCACTTAGGAGCTATTAGTACTTGGTTATAAATACTACCTACTCCAAGATGACTGCACATTCCTCCTCAACTCCTCATCCACAAAAACAAAAAAGTCATTCATCATCATTCCCTTGCGTCTGCCATGGCCCGCATGAGTTCTGGGTTGAGAGATTACTACCAGGAAGAGGCGAGCATGGAAATGGAAGCATGAGAGATGTCCCGCCTCACCGCGAAAGCAGCCGACATGTCCCGCCGCACGGTGGTAGTAGCACAGAGGTCTTGCCGTGCCGCCGAAGCAGCACACAGGTCCTGCCGCACCGTCGATGCAGCAGAATAGTCCGGCCGCACCGTGGAAGCAGCAGAGATGTCCCACCGCACCGCGAATGTAGCAGAGATGTCCTCCCGCACCGCGGTGGCCTGGGAAAATATCTTGCGGGCAGGCGAGGACTTTCATAGGCGCATGCGCGCTATGCTCGATGACCTGATGGGTCGGATCTCCGACTGGATGTAGCTGCAGGACGAGATGAATATCTCATTTGAAAATGCTACCAGCATCATCCGGGGACTAGGGGAGGACAAGGCGAAGCTCCGCACCGAGCGTGACCTGCTGAGGGCGAAGATCGCAAGAACGACAAAGCAGCACAAGGAGACTAACGCCTTGTTGAAGAGGACCAGCATCATCATCAAGAAACTTATGGACGAGAATGACATGCTCCGCATCGAGTGCCAAAGGTTGGTGGAGGAATCCGTGCATGCTCTCAAGCAGCATCTTGAGGACACGAAAGAGCTCATCGCCGCTCACCGCGAGAACTAGTCTCCGCGACCTGCAGCAACGCATCAAGAAAGTAGAGATCAGCGAGCCAGATCGTTGTCTGCATCTTCCTTCTTCTTTTGCCCTTGTGTATTTCGGGCTTTGCCGCATGTGGCTTTTTTAATTATCTTCCTAAATATGTAAGACAATTATTATCCACCGTCATCGTCCTTATATTCATCAGTCTTGCTATAAGTCGCAGTCGATGCTATATAGGTTCGTCGGATCTTACATCAATATCCGTGCAAAACTTTATTTTCAGATATTCTTTTTTCTCTCTTAAATCTCAATCGAGTGAGACATAGCCACGCCATTAAACAGGGGCTCGGGCGCCATTAATGGAGAAGTTGGGAGAGAGGTGGGCGACGGATAGAGGTCAAAGGGATCTCCTCCCGATGAGCACGTGCAGGGGTCTGATCGCACGCCTCCCGTACTCAAATAGCTACCCCGCACGGCACCTCCTAGCCAATAAAAAAAGGGGACGCGTGGCGGCACGTAAATGGTAAGTAAAATGCCCACGGTTTCAATAATACTTGTGTTTCTAATTGTAACGTGACATCACTGGTTCCAAAATGACTTTGTTGATTGTTAATGTGTGCGCCTTCGCAAATCAGACAAAAAATTTACCACAGCATGTTGGTGCCATGTCATGACACCATGCCAAGTTTCATGATTTTCAGGCGAGTTTTGGATTTATGGGAATTTTAAAACCAAGTTTCTCGATGTTTCCGGCCAAGCAAAGACGCCCAGATGTTTGAATTCCATTCCCATTTCTTGCATGGGACCTAGAAATTCGCTCAAGTACACATAAATGATTTTTCAACTAACATTGGTGCACTGGAGCATGTGCATGCAGAAACGGTCGAAGTGTGGATCTTTGGCAATGACATATGTACCTAAAAGCACCAAGTTAATATTAGAAGCTAAACAACAAATGCAAAATGATGTAGTACAACACTCCCTCCATCCCATTATATAAGATCTTATTACATGTATATCTAGACATCATCAGAACATTAAGGTAACACTCTTCCTTGTTGCTATGTAGCCTGGGATTGCATATTTAGTCATTCAGTACAATGCATGTTGCTATGTAGCCTCAGATATATTAAATATGGCCCTAGTTAATCTACCGATAAATGGGTTAAAGATATATTCAGTGAAATGTCCGATTCAATGATTAATCCCTCATCAGCCCCCAGGCTATATGGTACCAGCTACTGATATCCTGAACAGTGAGTATATATAAGCAATGCGATGAAACTAACCTCGATGGAAAACAACAGTTGTTCTCAATATTGTCCTGTATGAGTACATATAAAGGCATGTTAAGCACAACAGGCTAAACATCAACCAAATATATCCATGGTAGACAACATAATCTACAAATGATAGCTTCAGTGTGTAGGTTTAAGCACGCTAGTTAAGCAAAACAAGAAGTGGAAAGGTGTGTTAACTGCAACAGGCATAACATTTAAAAACAAGCAAATATAGTCATTCAAACTGGTATTGTGCAGGTCTAAAGTACACTAGTTATTGTTAAAAAAATTGAAAAGGCGTGTTAATTGCAACATCCTTAACAGCAACCAAATATCGTAATTCATAGTGGTATTGTTGAAACTATTATTGATGAAATTGAACTGCACGGCAAATAGTTGCACATATAGAGCATCACATTGTGAAGAACTGAAATAAACAAGGCATAAGGCCATCTCTAGCCAATCCCCTAAAAGTTAACGGACTAAAACCCTCAGTGGAGTATATATATACTCCAGCAATTTTGGCCGTTTCTAGTCGATCCCCTAAACTTGACGTTGTAAACTTCAATTTGATCAAGTTCAAAGCAGGTTCAACCGAAAGTAGCATGCATTTAAACATGAACATAGATAGTTTTGCATAACCGAACATAAAACATGAATTTTAACTAAACTAAACTACTTTCGGTTGAATTGGAGGTCGAGCCAATGCTTCCTCGTCAGGTACGGTGTGCCGCGAGCCGGGTCTGGGCCGGTGCCATCGTCAGGGTCACTGGGAAGACACTACTCCACTGGTCGATGTCGATCTCCTTGTCCTCGCTGCCCACCTCGACGCCATCCGTGCCGCCATCCTCGCCGCCTTCGAACTCATCATCGGAGGAGAGCATGATAACCTCGCCGCCCTCCGTGCCGGCAAAGATCATCCGCTCCGCCTCCACGAGCTCCGGGTGCTGCCGACGGAGCTCTTGCATGTAGGCCTCGTTGGCGGCCTCGGCCTCGAGGCGCTCCCACGCCTCGCGGTCCTCCCACGCCATAGCCGAGCTCACCACCCCTGGATCCGGCAAGACGAGGTCGACCGGACGTGTGCCGAAGGGGAAATAGAGCCTAGCCGCCGCGCCGTGGTAGCAGACCTGCCAGCGGTCGTACTCCTTGGCCGCGAGCTCGGCCGTGTGGAAACTACCGAGCCACCAGCAGGTGTGGGTCTCTTGATCCGTAATCTCAGCGACCCATGTCCCCCACTGCCACTGCCGGACCCGAGGTAGGACCTCGACGGTGGTCGGGCCCGAGGGAGGACGAGGAAGTCCTCGAACCGGCGTAGGGGCGCGGCGGCGGGCGGATTGGGCGACCGGCGACGGCGGATTGATAAAGAGCCCGCGGAGGATGATGGGGACACCTCGGCGGCCACCTTGCCGGTGTCTGGCGAAGAGGCCGCGATAAACCTCTTTTGGGCCATTGGCTCCTCGAGCTCCCCGGCACACAGGCAGAGGTTGAGGATGGAGGCGGCGGCAGCGGCGGCGATGGTTTCGAGCAAGGGAGGGGTGGTGTATGTCTATGTGAGCGGAGGTTTTGGGGTGTGTGTGGTGTGTGTGGAGGGGGGCAAGGTGGTTTTTGAGGAAATACCGCAGCAAGTGAAAATTTTACTAGGCGGGAGTAAAAAGCCGGGATACTGAAAATTTGGATCAAGGGCGAGCAGATATTTTAGAGATTGCGAGGGATGCAGAGGCGGGAGTAAAATGCCAGGGCTACTGAAAATTTGGATCAAGGGCGGGCAGATATTTTTGAGATTACAAGGGATGCAGAGGCGGGAGTAACAAGGCGGGGCTACTAAAAAATTGGATCAAGGGCAAGCAGATATTTTTGAGATTGCGAGGGATGTAGAGGCGGGAGTAAAATGTCGGGGCTATTGAAAATTTGAATCAAGGGATTGAAGCAGAGCGGGAGTAACAGACATCGCACACGGTCCACACATACTAATCATGTGCTATCAAACATAAAAACCTTCCAGGCGGTAGATATTTTTGAGATTACGAGGCAGTAGATATTTTCGAGAGCAGGAGGGAAGCCTCGTGGAGCCCAATCTACTGTGCTGATGTGAGTGACTGCAGGGGCATGGGCGTGTCACACGGGTAGTCTGAACGAACCGTGTCTGTTGCGTCCCCAATCGCAGACGGTTTCTGCATCCAACTCGTGTGCTGTTTATAAATTTGGCAAAAAGAATAACGCGGGAAAGGGTCAGAACATGAACACACTTGCATATGGACCAAATATATGTATGAAAAGGGTGGTTTGATGTTCGAATACCCAATGCAGAACTTTGATGTGGCACCTATCGCACAAAAGCACAATATTGCTAGTTAGTCACCCCTACGAACCCCACTTCATGTCAGCGGTAAGGGAATCCTAGCTACGAATGCATGCCCCCAAATAGCTAGGTCTGAAATCTCACCCTACCGTAACATAAAACCTATAGGAGTCCATCATATATGTGGTCAAACTTCTCCTTTCGCTTCTCGACAAAGGTGGACCGTGTGCCGACCCACAAATGTGTGCTTGTGGCACGAGATGGGTGAGACCACATACGAACCACCTGTGGGAGGCCCTACTATATGTATGAAAAGGGTGTGGTGTGATATTTAACTACCATTCACAACTTTGATGTGGCACGTGTGCCTCGCAAATTAACCGGACTTCCCCGACCCCACGTAGGTTGCAGGTAGTGCGAAGTAGCCCCCCACCCCCCACACACACACGTCAGGGGGGAGGGCATCTCACCAAGACGTACTATAACACGGACCAAGCAGAATCCAACTTGGTCGTACAACCTCTCCCGCTCGTTGTTGGTCAAAGTGACGGATGTCCACATGGCCCCGCAAAATGGGCTAGCTTGTCGCTGATAACCTCGCGAGGGAGTATTGTATGAAGAAAAACCCACTCTGTGCATGTGGCCCAAGTATGTATATGGAAGTGGTGTGTGTTGTGTTTGAATACCCAATGCGCAAATTTGATGCGGCACCATGCTTTGGAACCGTAAAATCCACACACTAAGCGAGGGTTCACGACGCATAGCTGTTGGAAATATGCCCTAGAGGCAATAATAAATTAGTTATTATCATATTTCCCTGTTCATGATAATCATTTATTATCCATGCTAGAATTCTATTGATCGGAAACTCAAATACATGTGTGGATACATAGACAACAACATGTCCCTAGTAAGCCTCTACCGGACTAGCTCGTTGATCAAAGATGGCTATCGTTTCCTAGCCATGGACATGAGTTGTCATCTGATAACGGGATCACATCATTAGGAGAATGATGTGATGGACAAGATCCAAACTATGAACGTAGAATATGATCGTGTCAAGTTTATTGCTATCATTTTCTGCATGTCAAGTATATGTTTCTATGACCATGAGATCATGTAACTCACTAACACCGGAGGAGTACCTTGTGTGTACCAAACGTCGCAATGTAACTGGGTGACTATAAAGGTGCTCGACAGGTATCTCCGAGGGTGTCTGTTGAGTTGGCATGGATCAAGACTAGGATTTGTCACTCCGTGTGACGGAGAGTTATCTCTGGGCCCTCTCGGTAATACAACATCACAAGAAGCTTGCAAGCAATGTGACTAAGGAGTTAGTTGCAGGATCTTGTATTATGGAACGAGTAAAGAGACTTGCCGGTAACGAGATTGAACTAGGTATGGAGATACCGATGATCGAATCTCGGGCAAGTAACATACCGATAGACAGAGGGAACTGCATACGGGATTAGCTGAATCCTTGACATCGAGGTTCGACCGATAAGATCTTCGTAGAATATGTAGGAACCAATATGGGCATCTAGGTCCCGCTATTGGTTATTGACCGTAGAGGTGTCTCGGTCATGTCTGCATAGTTCTCGAACCCACAGGGTCTACACACTTAACGTTTGGTGACGATATAAGTATAGTTGAGTCATTATGGTGGTTACCGAAGGTTGTTCGGAGTCCCGTATGAGATCCTGGACATGACGAGGAACTCTGGAATAGTCCGGAGGTGAAGATTGATATATTTGACGAAGGGTATTGGAGTCTGGAATTGTTCCGGGGGTACCGGGTGATGACCAGCATGACCGAAAGGGGTTTCGGGGGGTCCCGGCAAGTGTTGGGGGGCCTCATGGGCCAAGAGGAGGGGGAAAACCAGCCCACTAAGGGGCTGAACGCCCCTCTCACCCCATCTCACATAACCAGGAGAGGTGGGGCGCCCCGTCTAGGGTTCCCTCCACCTGGCTTGGGGGGCAAGTCACCCTAGGGTTTCCCTAGTGGGCGCCCCCATCTGCCTTGGCCGCCACCCCCTAGATGGGATCTAGGGGCGCCCCTCCCTCCACCCTTACCCCTATATATAGAGGAGGGGAGAGAGGGCAGCCGCACCCCATACAGATCTATTCGTGCCACGGTGCTGCTCCTCCTCTCCCTCGTATCCCTCTTCCTCTCCGTAGTGCTTAGCGAAGCTCTGCTGAGATTCCACCACCACCACCGCCACCACGCCGTCGTGCTGCCGGAGGACTCGAGCTACTACTTCACCATCTCTCTCTAGATCGAGGAGGTGAAGGCGTCATCAAGCTGTACGTATGTTGAACGTGGAGGTGCCGTCCGTTCAGCACTTGGATCGGGAGTTCGCGGGACGGATCGTGATTGGATCGCGAAGACGTTCGACTACATCAACCGCGTTTCTTAACGCTTCCGCTTAGTGATCTACAAGGGTATGTAGATGCAATCTCTCCTATCGTAGATGTTCATCTCCCAGATTGATCTTGGTGAGCGTAGGAATTTTTTTGTTTCCAATGCAACGTTCCCCAACAGTGGCATCATGAGCTAGGTCTATGCGTAGATGACATCACGAGTAGAACACAAAGGAGTTTGTGGGTGTTGATATTCAGATTGCTTCCTTCCTTTGTCTTTTCTTGATTCGGCGGTATTGTGGGATGAAGCGGCCCAGACCAACTTTACATGTCCATGTACATGAGACCGGTTCCATCGACAGACATATGACTTTGTTGCATAAAGATGGCTGGCAGGTGTTTGTCTCTCCCACCTTAGTTGAATTGGATTCGACAAAGGCTGTCCTTGTAGAAGGTTAAATAGCAACTTGCATATCACCGTTGTGGCTTTGCGTAGGTAAGAATCCTTCTTGCTAGATACCCATAGCAGCCACGTAAAACATGCAACAACAATTAGAGGACGTCTAACTTGTTTTTGCAGGATATGTTGTGATATGATATGGCCAAAGACATGATGAAATATATTTGATGTATGAGATGATCATGTTTGTAATAGTTTATATCGACTTGCATGTCAATGCATACGGCAACCGGCAGGAGCCATAGGGTTGTCTTTTAATTATTGTATGACCTGCGTGTCAATAATTAAGCGCTATGTAATGCTTTACTTTATCGCTAAGCGGTAGCAATAGTAGTAGAAGCATGGTTGGCGTGACAACCCCGATGGCGACACGATGATGGAGGTCATGATGATGGAGATCATGGTGTCATGCCGGTGACGATGGAGATCATGCCGGTGCTTTGGAGATGGCGATCAAAAGCACGAGTTGATGGCCATATCATGTCACTTATGACTTGCATGTGATGTTAGTCCTTTTATGCATCTTATTTTGCTTAGGACGACGGTAGCATTATAAGGTGATCCCTCACTAAGATTTCAAGATAAAATTGTGTTCTCCGCAAGTGTGCACCGTTGCGAAAGTTCGTCGTTTCGAAGCACCACATGATGATCGGGTGTGATAGACTCTACGTTCACATACAACGGGTGCAAGCCAGTGTTGCACATGCGGAACACTTAGGTTAAACTTGACGAGCCTAGCATGTACAGACATGGCCTCGGAACACAAGAGACCGAAAGGTCAAACATGAGTCATATAGTAGATATGATCAACATGGAGATGTTCACCATTGAAACCACCTCATCTCACGTGATGATCGGACTTGGGTTGGTGAATTTGGATTGTGTTACACTCGGACAACTGGAGGGATGTTGATTTGAGTGGGAGTTCTTAGGTAATATGATTAATTGAACTCATTTATCATGAACAATAGTCTAAGTTACCTTTGCAAATTTATGTTGTAGATCAATGGCTCGCACTATAGCTCCCTGTTCCAATACGTTCCTAGAGAAAGACTAAGTTGAAAGATATTGTAAGCAATTATGCGGACTAGGGCCGTAGTCTGAGGATTGTCCTCACTGCTGCACAGAAGGCTTATGTCCTTGATGCACCGCTCGGTGTGCCAACCCCTCTAGCGTCATTTGTGGATGTTGTGAACATCTGGCAGACACGTTCTGATGACTACTTGATAGTTGAGTGCGCCATGCTTTATGGCTTAGAATCGGGGCTCCAAAGGTGTTTTGAACGCCATGGAACATATGAGATGTTCCAAGAGTTAAAATTGGTATTTCAGGCTCATGCCCATGTTGAGAGGTATGAGACCTCTGACAAGATCTTTGCCTGCAAGATGGAGGAGAATAGCTCAGCTAGTGAACATGTGCTCAGAATGTCTGGGTGCTACAATCGGTTGAATCAAGTGGGAGTTAATCTTACAGATAAGAAAGTGATTGACAGAGTTCTCCAGACACTATCACCAAGCTACTAGAACTTCATGATGAACTATAACATGCAAGGGATGGAGATGATCCCGAAGCAGTTCACGGTAGGCCGTGGAGGTAGAAATCAAGAAGGAGCATCAAGTGTTGATGGTTAACAAGACCACTGGTTTCAAGACGGGCAAGGGCAAGAAGGGAAACTTCATGAATGGCAAGCCAGTTGCCGCTCAAGTGAAGAAACCCAAGGTTGAACCCAAACCCGAGACTAATTGCTTCTATTGTAAGGGGAACGGTCATTGGTAGCGGAACTACCCCAAATACTTGGTAGATAAGAAGGCTGGCAACTTCAACAAAAGTATATTTGATATACGTGTTATTGATGTGTACCTTACTAGTACTCCTAGTAGCACCTGGGTATTAGATACCGGTTTAGTTGCTGATATTGGTAACTCGAAACAAAAGCTACGGAATAAACGAAGACCAGCTAAGGGTGAGGTGACGATGTGTGTTGGAAGTGTTTCTAAGGTTGATGTGATCACCATCACACGCTCCCTCTACCTTCGAGATTAGTGTTGAACCTAGATAAATGTTATTTGGTGTCTGTGTTGAGCATGAACACGATTAGATCGTGTTTATTGCAATACAGTTGTTCATTTAAATCAGAGAATAATGGTTATTCTGTTTACATGAATAATACCTTCTATGGTCATGCACCCAATGTGAATGGTTTATTGAATCTCGATCGTAGTGATACACATGTTCATAACATTGAGGCCAAAAGATGTAGAGTTGATAATGATAATACCACTTTCTTGTGGCGCTGCCGCTTAGGTCATACTGGTGTAAAGTGCATGAAGAAACTCCATGCTGATGGACTTTTGGAGTCACTTGATTTTGAATCACTCGACACAAGCGAACCATGCCTCATGGGCAAGATGACTAAAACCCCATTTTCCGGAACAATGGAACGGGCAATTGACTTGTTGGAAATCATACATACTAATGTGTGCGGCCCGATGAGTGTTGACGCGCGCGGTGGATATCATTACTTTCTCACCTTCGCCGATGATTTGAGTAGATATGGGTATATTTACTTGATGAAGCATAAGTTTGAAACGTCTGAAAAGTTCAAGCAATTTAAGAGTGAAGTTGAGAATCATCGTAACAAGAAGATCAGATTCCTACAATATGATCGAAGGAGAGAGTATCTAAGTTATGAGTTTGGCAATCACTTAAGACAATGTGGAATTGTTTCACAACTGACGCTGCCTGGAACACCACAGCGTAATGGTGTGTCCGAACATCGTAATCGTACCTTATTGGATATGGTGCGTTCTATGATGTCTCTTGCCAATATATCACTATCATTTTGGGGTTATGCATTAGAGACAAGTACATTCACTTTAAATAGGGCACCATCTAAATCCGTTGAGATGACACCGTATGAATTATGGTTTGGCAAGAAACCTAAGTTGTCGTTTCTTAAGGTTTGGGGCTGCGACACTTATGTGAAAAGGCTTCAGCCTGATAAGCTCGAACCCAAAGTGGACAAATGGATCTTCATAGGATACCCAAAGGAGATGATTAGGCATACCTTCTATCTCAGATCCGAGGGCAAAGTGTTTGTCGCTAAGGACGGGTCCTTTCTAGAGAAAGAGTTTCTCTCGAAAGAATTGAGTGGGAGGAAGATAGAACTTGATAAGGTTGTTGAACCTTTACTTCAACCAGAGAGTAGAACAACACAGAAAGATGTTTCTGTGGCACCTACGTCAGTTGAAGAGGAAGCTAATGATGATGATCATGAAGCTTCGGATCAAGTTACTATCGAACCTCGTAGGTCGACAAGGGTGCGTACAACTTCTGAGTGGTAACCCTGTCTTAAAGGTCATGTTGTTGGACAACGGTGAACCTACGAGCTATGGAGAAGCGATGGTGGGCCTGGATTCCAACAAATGGCTAGGAGCCATGAAATCCGAGATAGGATCCATGTATGAGAATAAAGTATGGACTTTGGTGGACTTGCCCGATGATCGGCAAGCCATTGAGAATAAATTGATATTTAAGAAGAAGACAGACGCTGATGGTAATGTCACCATTTATGAAGCTCGACTTGTCGCAAAGAAGTTTCCAACAAGTTCAAGGAGTTGACTATGATGAGACTTTCTCACTCATAGCGATGCTAAAGTCTGTTGGAATTAATGTTAGCAGTTGCTGCATTTTCATTTACGAAATCTGGCAGATGGATGTCAAAACAAAGTTTCCTTGACGGTTTCCGTGAGGAAAGGTTGTATGCGATACAACCATAAGATTTTGTCGATCCTAAGGATGCTAAAAGGTATGCAAGCTCCAGCGATCCTTCTATGGACTGGAGCAAGCATCTCAGAGTTGGAACATACGCTTTGATGAGGTGATTAAAGCTTTTGGGTTTATACAAAGTTTGCAAGAAACTTGTATTTACAAGAAAGTGAGTGGGAGCACTACAACATTTCTGATAAGTATATGTGGATTACCTATTGTTGATCAGGGATGATGTAGAATTTCTGGAAAGCATAAAGGGTTGTTTGAAAGGAGTTTTTCAAAGGAAGACCTGGGTAAAGCTGCTTACATATTGGGCATCAAGATCTATAGAGATAGATCAAGACGCCTGATAAGACTTTCACACAGCACATACCTTGACATGATTTTGAAGGAGTTCAAAATGGATCAGCCAAAGAAGGAGTTCTTGCCTGAGTTGTAAGGTGTGAAGTTGAGTAAGACTCAAAGCTCGACCACGGCAGAAGAAAGAGAAAGGACGAAGGTCGTCCCCTATGCCTTAGCCATAGGCTCTGTACGATATGCCCTGCTGCGTACCGCACCTGATATGTGACTTGCCACATGTCTGGCAAGGGGGTACAAGAGTGATCCAGGAGTGGATCACTGGACAGCGGTCAAAATTATCCTTAGAGGAATAAGGAATTTTTTCTCGGTTATGGAGGTGATAAAGAGTTCGGCATAAAGGGTTACGTCGATGCAAGATTTAACACCAATCTGGATGACGTTGAGTAGAGTTTCTCGGTTATGGAGGTGATAAAGAGTTCGGCGTAAAGGGTTACATCGATGCAAGCTTTAACACCAATCCGGATGACTCTGAGTAGCAAACCGGATACGTATAGTGGAGCAGCCATTTGGAATAGCTCCAAGTGGAGCATGGTAGCAGCATCTACAGTATGACATAAAATTTGCGAAGTACACACGGATCTGAATGTTGCACACCCGTTGACTAAAACCTCTCTCACAAGCAAAACGTGATCAAACCCCAGAAATAATTGGGTGTTAATCACATGGTGATGTGAACTATATTATTGACTCTAGTGCAAGTGGGAGACTGTTGGAAATATGCCCTAGAGGCAATAATAAATTAGTTATTATCATATTTCCCTGTTCATGATAATCATTTATTATCCATGCTAGAATTGTATTGATCGGAAACTCAAATACATGTGTGGATACATAGACAACAACATGTCCCTAGTAAGCCTCTACCGGACTAGCTCATTGATCAAAGATGGCTATCATTTCCTAGCCATGGACATGAGTTGTCATTTGATAATGAGATCACATCATTAGGAGAATGATGTGATGGACAAGACCCAAACTATGAACGTAGAATATGATCGTGTCAAGTTTATTGCTATCGTTTTCTGCATGTCAAGTATATGTTCCTATGACCATGAGATCATGTAACTCACTAACACCAGAGGAGTATCTTGTGTGTACCAAACGTCGCAACGTAACTGGGTGACTATAATGGTGCTCTACAGGTATCTCCGAGGGTGTCTGTTGAGTTGGCATGGATCAAGACTGGGATTTGTCACTCCGTGTGACGGAGAGTTATCTCTGGGCCCTCTCGGTAATACAACATCACAAGAAGCTTGCATGCAATGTGACTAAGGAGTTAGCTGCTGGATCTTGTATTACGGAACGAGTAAAGAGACTTGTCGGTAACGAGATTGAACTAGGTATGGAGATACCGACGATCGAATCTCGGGCAAGTAACATACCGATAGACAAAGGGAACTGCATACGGGATTAGCTGAATCCTTGACATCGAGGTTCGACCGGTAAGTTCTTCGTAGAATATGTAGGAACCAATATGGGCATCCAGGTCCTGCTATTGGTTATTGACCATAGAGGTGTCTCGGTCATGTCTGCATAGTTCTCGAACCCGCAGGGTCTACACACTTAACGTTTGGTGACGATATAAGTATAGTTGAGTCATTATGGTGGTTACCGAAGGTTGTTCGGAGTCCCGGATGAGATCCCGGACATGACGAGGAACTCCGGAATGGTCCGGAGGTGAAGATTGCTATATTGGACGAAGGGTATTGGAGTCCGGAATTGTTCCGGGGGTACCGGGTGATGACCAGCATGACCGAAAGAGGTTTCGGGGGGTCCCGACAAGTGTTGGGGGGCCTCATGGGCCAAGAGGAGGGGGCAAACCAGCCCACTAAGGGGCTGAACGCCCCTCTCACCCCATCTCACGTAACCAGGAGAGCTGGGGCGCCCCATCTAGGGTTCCCTCTACCTGGCTTGGGGGGCAAGTCACCCTAGGGTTTCCCTAGGGGGCGCCCCCATCTGCCTTGGCCGCCACCCCCTAGATGGGATCTAGGGGCGCCCCTCGCTCCACCCTTCCCCCTATATATAGAGGAGGGGAGAGAGGGCAGCCGCACCCCATATAGATCTATTCGTGCCACGGCGCTGCTCCTCCTCTCCCTCGTATCCCTCTTCCTCTCCGTAGTGCTTAGCGAAAGCTCTACTGAGATTCCGCCACCACCACCGCCACCACACCGTCGTGCTGCTAGAGGAATCGAGCTACTACTTCACCATCTCTCGCTGGATCGAGGAGGTGAAGGCGTTATCAAGCCGTACGTGTGTTGAACGTGGAGGTGCCGTCCGTTCGGCACTTGGATCGGGAGTTCGCGGGACGGATCGTGATTGGATCGCGAAGACGTTCGACTACATCAACCACGTTTCTTAATGCTTCCGCTTAGCGATCTACAAGGGTATGTAGATGCAATCTCTCCTCTCGTAGATGTTCATCTCCTAGATTGATCTTGGTGAGCGTAGGAATTTTTTTGTTTCCCATGCAACGTTCCCCAACAATAGCATGCGTTCAAACTTAATTAGGCTTGGAATGATCGGCCTACTATACGGTAACTCGAACCAAAGAAGAAGAATGCATCCTGGTAACCTTTCTCGTCGTTCGTCGAAATGATGGACGTCCACGCGGGCCCACGAATATATATAGGTTTGCCGCCCATAACCAAGCGAGTGAGAGTGTGTCCAAAGACAACCATTGCATGCATGTGTCCCAAACATATTTATGAAGGTGTGTGATGCATGCATATGTGTTGAATACCTGGCCCAATGCACAACATTTATGTGGTGCATGCGTTGAAAATCGCAGAGGTCCCCACACAGAGCAAGAGGTTCATGACGTGTCGTGTGCTCGCCCCCCCCCCCTTGATCCAGCGGGATGGATTCATGTGTACACATGTGCTATTATATATATATATATGTAATCTCACATCATAATCTATATCATGAGACAAACAAAAAATTAATCCCCTCCTAAGTCAAATTAATTAACGTCTCATGATGTCGGTGAAAGTGATGGACCAAGCAGGCCGACAGATGGAAGCATCGCCGATAACCGCGTGAGTGAGTGCCAGAGGACAACAACCATCGCTTGCATGTGTGCCAGAACATATATATGGAGAGGTGTGATGTTTTGAATACCTAATGCACAACTTTGATGTGGCATTTGCCTCAAAAAACGCAAAGTCCCCACACAGAGTGAGGTTCATGTGACACCTAGTATATGCTGGTCACACCCCCCCTTCAACACGTACTATATACCTAGTAACACAACCCTAAAAGAATTAATCCTCCTTGTTCATCAAACGTACCTCTCTCTTGTTGGGTTAAAGTGATGGACGATGAACTCGCGGGCCCACGAAAAGCGAAGCATACGTCGCACGCGAGTGAGCATCCTATATAGGACTACGTACCACCGTCTGCATGTGTCCCAAAGAGGTGTTTGTGTGATGTTTGAATACGCAATGCACAACTTTGATGTGGCACCACACACACACACACACACACACACATACCTCGGAAACCGAAAAGTCCCCACAGAGAGCGAGGTTCATGATGCATGGTATGAGCTATACGTATGCCCCCATTCAACGCGTGGTATATATGTACTTCTACTGTATAGCACAAACCAAAAAAGAATCATTCCTTGATGGTCAAATTAACCTCTCTCTCATTGGGTCAAAGTGATGGAGGACAACCTCGTAGGCCCACAGATGGAAGCGCCACACGCGAGTGAGTTCCTATAGGGCAACCACCGCCTGCATGGTAATGCGTGATGTTTGAATACCAATGCACAACTTTGAGGTGGCACCTGCCTCGGGAACCGAAAAGTCCCCACGTGGAGCGAGGTTATGACGTGCGCATATATATAGAGTATTCATGTTGCCCCCTCTTTGACATGTACTACATACTCCTACCGTGCATATACATAACACAAACCAAAAAAGAACCATCCTTGTTGGTCAAATTAACCTCTCTCTCGCTGTATGTTCAACTGATCGACGATGACCTTGCGGGCCCACAGAGAGAGTCACATGCGAGTGAGTGTCGACAAAACCACCGCGTGCATGTGCCCGTGTGTTATGTGATGTTTGAATACCCAATGCACAACTTTCACGTGGCACATGCTTCGCAAACCGGAAACGCACTACACCATGATGCGTAGCCCCCTCACTTCAAGCCGGTGGAGGGACTCATGTGTACGCACGTGCCCGAACTTTGATATGGAATCTCACCATGATCCACACCGTAACACACATGCCAAGATGAATCCACCTTTGGTCAAATGCCTCTCATTGTCAGTGGAAACTGAAAACGTTCGCGGGCTAATGAATGGGCACGTCGCTGATAACCGCACGAGGGAGTGTCCGAGAGGACCACCAATGCATGCATGTGGCCCAAACATGTATGTATGAAAGGGTTGTGTAATGCTTTAAATAACCAATTCATGACTTTGATGTGGCATATATGACTCACAAAATGATCAATAATGCCACACGAAGGCTCATGACTCGTAGTGTACTGCCGAACCCCCCCACACACACATAGACACACACATCCCGCACCACCATAGCCACTCTGAGGAATGCCAAACTTTTTCTGCAGTGAACATGTGACCAAAGGAGTGTCGTGTTAAAATTTGAAAATATAGATTGATTGGTTTCCCAGGGATTTAATGTGCAAAAATCAAATTTGAGCTACATGTGCACCAAAATGGATTGCAAAATCATATGTGTGTCCCTGGGTGCATGTTTCCCCATGCAAGAGAAGTCAACACATTGAGAATATAGATTTTTAAAATTTAGTAAATCCAAAACTTAGTTGAAATTCATGAAACTTACCATGGTGTCATATATGGACACCAGTAGACTGTGATATTGTATTTTTTCATCAAATTTGAGACACATGTTGATATATTCTTCTTACAAATGGGAGATTGTTAATAACTGGCAACCAATATCTCATACGGATTATTTATTCGAACCGTGTGTGTTAGACCGTGCCATGCTTCGGTTAAGCAGTAAAGCAGCATAATGAATTGATGTCTACTATGCAACCTTCTTCTTGTAGACTCGTGTTGGGCCTCCAAGCGCAGAGTTTTGTAGGACAGTAGCAAATTTCCCTCAATTGGATGACCTAAGGTTTATCAATCCGTGGGAGGCGTAGGATGAAGATGGTCTCTCTCAAACAACCCTGCAACCAAATAACAAAGAGTCTCTTGTGTCCCCAACACACCCAATACAATGGTAAATTGTATAGGTGCACTAGTTCAGCGAAGAGATGGTGATACAAGTGCAATATGGATGGTAGATATGGGTTTTTGTAATCTGAAAATATAAAAACAGCAAGGTAGCAAGTAACAAAAGTGAGCGAAAACGGTATTGCAATGCTTCAAAACAAGGCCTAGGGTTCATACTTTCACTAGTGGTTCTCTCAACAATCATAACATAATTAGATCATATAACAATCCCTCAACGTGCAACAAAGAGTCACTCCAAAGTCACTAATAGCGGAGAACAAACGAAGAGATTATTGTAGGGTACGAAACCACCTCAAAGTTATTCTTTCTGATCGATCCATTGGGCTATTCCTATAAGTGTCATAAACAGCCCTAGAGTTCATACTAAAATAACACCTTAAGACACACATCAACCAAAACCCTAATGTCACCTAGATACTCCATTGTCACCACAAGTATCCGCTGGTTTGATTATACGATATGCATCACACAATCTCAGATTCATCTATTCAAACCAACACAAAGAACTTCAAAGAGTGCCCCAAAGTTTCTACCGAAGAGTCAAGATGAAAACGTGTGCCAACCCCTATGCATAAGTTCACAAGGTCACAGAACCCGCAAGTTGATCACCAAAACATACATCAAGTGGATCACGTGAATATCCCATTGTCACCACAGATAAGCACATGCAAGACATACATCAAGTGTTCTCAAATCCTTAAAGACTCAATCCGATAAGATAACTTCAAAGGGAAAACTCAATTCATTACAAGAAGGTAGAGGGGGAGAAACATCATAAGATCCAACTATAATAGCAAAGCTCGCGGTACATCAAGATCGTTCCAAATCAAGAACATGAGAGAGAGAGAGAGAGATCAAACACATAGCTACTGGTACATACCCTCAGCCCCGAGGGTGAACTACTCCCTCCTCGTCATGGAGAGCGCCGGGATGATGAAGATGGCCACCGGTGATGGATTCCCCCTTTGGCAGGGTGCCGGAACAGGTTCTCGATTGGTTTTTCATGGCTACAG
Source organism: Thinopyrum elongatum (assembly GCA_011799875.1). Classification (NCBI taxonomy): domain Eukaryota; kingdom Viridiplantae; phylum Streptophyta; class Magnoliopsida; order Poales; family Poaceae; genus Thinopyrum; species Thinopyrum elongatum. The sequence goes on from CM022303.1 coordinate 405,334,674, forward strand.
AGGCTTGCGGCGGCGGAACTCCCGATCTAGGTTTATTTCTGGGGGTTTCTATATTTATAGGAATTTTTTGCGTCGAGAACAAGTCAGGGGGGGGTCCACGAGGAGCCCACAAGACCGGAGGGCGCGCCCTAGGGGGGGCGCCCTCCACCCTTGTGGAGGCCTCGTGGGTCTTCTGGCCCAACTCTTTTGCTTCGGGGGCTTCTTCTGGTCCATAAAAAATCACCGTAAATTTTCAGCTCATTTGGACTCCGTTTGGTATTCCTTTTCTGCGAAACTCAAAAAAAAGGAAAAAATAGAAACTGGCACTGGGCTCTAGGTTAATAGGTTAGTCCCAAAAATAATACTCCCTCCGTTCCTTTATATAAGGTGTATTTGTTTTTTGATAAAATTCCAGAATGTAAGGTGCATTTCTTCTAATTCCTCATAATTCCCTTGTTAGCCCTCCAGAAAAAGGCAAAGTATCTCTCTCCCGATTGTCTGTATCTCTCCTTGTAGCAAAAGAAGGAAAGTATCTCTACGTCGATTGCATGTATCTCTTACTTTCCTGGACTAACTGATTTACTTGCCACTAACCAACAAATTTGCCAAGGGTAATTTCGTCGTAACATGTCTATAATTATGTGCCTTGGTTACCATGCCGAAAATAATACACCTTACATAAAGGAACGGAGGGAGTATAAAATAGCATATAAATGCATATAAAACATCCAAGATGGATAATATAATAGCGTGGAACAATCAAAAATTATAGATACATTGGAGACGTATCAAGAATCATCAAAAAAAATATACGTGAGGCCATACGCCCCGTGTGCCATGCGAGCAGACGTGAGTTGATAGTACGCATGTGAGCAGTCCGCCGCACAGGCAGACCGGGAGGCGTGCGTGCAGGTGTGTGAATTGATGGGAGGTGTTTTCGCTGCGCAGTGTCACCTGGAGGCATGCGAGTAGCTGTGTGAAATGATGGTAGGAATGCGAGAAGTCCGCAGCGTAGGCTCACCGGGAGGCGAGACAACCTTTGACCGGAGCCCGCCTCACTCCCACTGGTCCGTATTAATGGCGCGCCTGAGCCGCCGGCCATAATAGGCGGCCGCACCCCCGGTCCACAGTGGTCACCAACGTCTAGACTCTGGAGTGTATGAGGATGCCGTCGAAGCGCACCATTGGAGGGAGTGGCGATGCCGGGGCTGGTGAAGCCCCCGCGCAACACGTGAAGCTGGGCATAGAGGTTGCCGTCGCCGCCGACGAGGTCTCGCGCGGGTAGCAGCACGACCTTGACTTCGTCGGCGCCGTCATGCCCCCCAGCCAAAGTCGGAGGTCAACCGCAACTCCGGCAATGGCTGCGACTTCGACGGAAAACCGGTTAGTCATCTATATACCCATTTGTGCGGCAAACATATCATGTGTTTTCTCTGGTTACTCTCTCCCTCTCTAATTTTTTTGGAATACAAATCCTATGGTTATGTTCTCTCAGTCCATGAAGTCAGAGTAAAGATTCGTTAGATGCACGTAGTGTATTGATTGTTTGAATGGTATCCGTATAGGGTTAGTGATTAATTATTTGTTTTGTACAAATGATTTGTGCTAATAATCCGACTAGGGTTAGCGTGCGTGCTAATAATTCATGGCTAAATCTTGAGAATTGATTTTGAATGTCCTACATATATGTTTGTGCCTTTTTTTTCTTCCAGATCTTGAGAATTGATTTTGAATGTCCTACATGTATGTTTCTGCAATTTTTTTCTTTCAGATTGGTATGTACACAGATAAGGCTCCGGCCAGCGCCGCCGTCGGATATAGATCTTGGACCCGGCTGTGCGGCTAGAAGCGGCCACGCCCCCCTAGACCCGAGGAACCAGTAGAATCTCCGGCGGACCGCATCAGCGATCTCCCAGACGCCATCCTTGGGGAGATCATCTCCCTTCTCCCCACCAAGGATGGCTGTCGCACACAAGTCCTCGCATCTCGGTGGCGCACTCACTAGCGCACCGCGCCTCTTAACCTCGACCATTGTCAGCCATCTATCGATGATGATTCTGAACTTCCTGGAGCCATCATCTCCTCCCACCAGGGCTTCGTTCAACAAATCTGCATCCCGGTATGCTACCTGCTGGACATACCCTACATGGTGGCCGCCTGGCTGACATCCTGTCAATTCGATAAACTCCAGCAGCTTGAGTTCTACCATTACTACAGCGATAGGTTACCACCAAGAGCTGCATCTGTGCCCTCACCACCGATGCCCATCTCATGGTTTTCCTCCTCTCTCGACACCACCACCTTGACCCAGTGCCATCTAGTAGACAATCTGGTACAAATGCTTTGACTCCCACTGCTGAAAAAACTTGCGCTTGTGTAGGTTGACCTATCGGTGGCCTCACTACACAGCATCATCCACTCCAGCTGCCCTGCACTGGAGCATTTGGTGCTTGTTTTTGGAAAAGGAATCCATATCCCTTGTCTCAAAACAAAGTCGCCTCACCTTGTAAGCATTGGAATTCATTTTGAAGGACAGGAGCTCATCATCGACGATGCCCCTTCACTTCAAAGGATGCTCCTTGAATGTTGTTATAAACCTTCACAAATAACTGTGGTATATGCGCCTAAACTGGAGACCTTGGGTGTATTTCCTGATCCGTTTGAAGGTTACAAGTTGGTGGTTGGCTCCACACTTATTCAGGTACTGTATGTTATCCATGTACACTTTAGTAATCTGCATTTTTCATTTGTGCGCATAAGTTAAATATCATCTTGGAGTACACTTTCTGTGCTAATATTATGTTCTATGCTGAATGAAGAGCTTGTCCATGGATGGCATATCAGGGGTGCTAGATTCTGTCAAGACCTTGCGGCGATGCTTTCCATGTCTGGAGAATTTGTATATGAAGGTGATGATTTCACACACATTGAAAGCCCATATATAATGTACTAGAATTAACCATTCAACTGTCGCTCCTTCGACATACTCTATTTTACATAATTAACTGTTTTCGATCTTCATGTCTATTTAGGTACTAGGACTTCGAGAAAAAGGTCTAACCAATTGATGGCAGAGGAAGCACAAGGATTTTCTCAGATCTCATGACATTCATTTGAAGACAATAACGGTGGAAGGATATGCATCCAACCATGTAAACACTAGCTTTGTCACATTCTTCATGAGGAATGCGAGGGCACTATTGTCCATGAGGATTAGGTTTTTCAACAAGAAATTTCTCACGGAATTGTATGTTGAACAGCATAAAAAGATGTTTCAGGTGGACCTAAGGGCTTCTGATCGTGCTCGGCTTATATTTACAACAACTTGTCATCATCATGGACCAGTAGATCTTTTGTACCGGGATCTTGATTTTATGGATTGGACCAATCCATTTGATTGTGACTGCCAAAAACTTTGGTTGAGTTAGATGTTATTGCCCTGTTCAATCCGGGTTATGTGTAAACCTGATGAACAATTAATCCTCGTGCTTTTGTACCTTTTGTAAGCTGGAGTTAGGTATTGTTGCCCTTTTCAACTCGGCTTTGACCCATATTTTCTTTCATACTGGGCTTTGATCTTTGTTCATTACAGAACCACAAGTTCTTAGCGCCCGCCAGCACCCACCAAACTTATTTTCAACTAGCACACCAAATGGGATGTAATTCCTAATAGTAAAAGCTGCATGGTAGTGAAAGATTTGGATTCTGACATTTGGGACCCACGAGGAAAAAGCTTATCCAGGGCGGTGCCGACTCGACAGTAAACATTGAGAAACCTGGTTTTAAAATTACTGTAAATCCAAAACTCACCTCAAAATCATGAAACATGGCATGGTGTTATGACATGGCACCAACATGATGTGGTAAAAAAATAGTCCAATTTGGGACAAGTTTTGGTATAAACTTCTTCCAAACTGGAGCTTCTCTCAAGAAGCCTCATGGTTCCAAGTGGGAACTTGTCACCTATTTGTGTGCGAAATGACATACACTGTCTCTTCCCGCCTTGATTTATTTTCAGAGGCAACATGCAACTATAGGGGTCTCGTCCTAAAAAATATGAAATTATTCACCGTTCGTTTTGCTTTTTTATACATTATTCCTGTTTTCGAGGCATTTTGGAACATACTTTGGTGTGTGCAAAGGTCATGTGTCTACTATAGCCACCTTCCCAATAATGATACCAACCAATCATAAGTGTTATACAAGGTTGGATATACTTAGATGTTGACTTAATACTAATAATGGTCTTACTGTTGTACATACTTACCTTATCAATATGACTGATATAATACTGTTGATCAACGAATGTTTAAGTTGATCAATAGTATTATATCCACATCAATACTAGGAGATGCAGTGGATTTTGATCTTACCAAGCCATTCAGTAGGAAAATGAATAGTAAATTTTCTCCAATATCTTGGACTGGTACTTGGCGGCTCACGAGCAACATATAGAAAAAGGTTGCCCATCACTCCCTCGCTCCTTTTTGAAGGCCCACCGCTCCCCCTTTCTTTAAGTATCTATCCCGGCTTGCATTTTGGGGCGAGTACTACAGTTCCTCCATAATCACACAGAACGCCCAGCTTCGAAGAGCTGCTCTCTCCCAGTCCACAGCAAGGTGTGGAATCTGGATCTACTGTGTGTTCTGACTCTATTGGATCAAGTCAGATACTAAGCCTTCTACTACTACTACTTAGGAGATCAAATGCTATATTTCAGAGATTGGACTCTCTTACTGTGTTTTTTCAGGGCTGTTCCCGAGCCAGGTTCCCTGGATCCATTCTTACCTAAATGGATGAATGAAGAAGGGGGCGAGCAGATACGACGGCCACACACACTTCTTTTTAGCCGAATAAAGCCGGATCTACTACACGGCTAGGATCAGAGAAAGATTGAGAAAGCAAGATCAAACCTACTCTACTGTCGATTCAAAAGGTAAACAGCCCCCGAAGACTTTATCAATGAATGGATCAAAGAAGTTTATCTATCTAAGTCATCGTATATAAGGGAAGAAGCCCGCCCCTGATCAAAGAATGAAGAAGCTAGCCCGGGTAGACTTTAAGACCAACTTGGTGTAGAGACGACTATGATGGTCGGCCTCCACAGACTGAACGCGGGAGATTCTTTCACCTTGTTTTTAGTAGTGCGAGGAGGATAGAGCTCCCAGCAACGACTGATTGTTCGTACGAGCGAAGGAGCGAGCATGCTTTACCCTTAGAGTGAAGTTGACATTCACAGGTCTTGTGGGAACTCCTTCAGTTCAGGTAGCCATAGTCACTCAGGGCTATAGTGGTAGTAGCAAGATCGAAATTGTGAGATTGGCTCGATCACAAACTATCAAGAAGAAAGATCAAGATTCACTTTTGTCGGGCAAAGAACTCTATTGAGGAAATGACTTCGCTCACTGAAGACCAAGCAGCAGCCATTCTAGATGAAAGGACACAAGCCTAAAACTTGAATGCGGATCTATTTATCTTGAATTCCTATCTTCAGAAATAAAGAGTTGCCTATCTTCAGAAATGCTGGTATAGTTGACTTGCCTCTGTTCTCGCACCGGTGTCTGCCAGGGTCTGAACCATTAGGTAGAGGATCAGCTGAAAGAAAAGGCAGACAGAGATCTTGCGCCAGATCCGTATACATTCAGCACCCTCATTACAGCATTTGCTAAGCATGAAAAGTGGTTGGAGCTATGCTTATGTGCACGAAAATGCAGGAGAAAGGATGGCACCCAGAGACGAGGAAGGGCGTAGCAAGCGACGAAATGCTTCGGGGAGTTGAAAATAAGCATAGATCCGGAGATTCCCAAATAAGTCAACCTTTTGAACTGCCTGCTGAATCCATGAGCAGGCAAGAGACAACCTGGCGAACTGAAACATCTTAGTAGCCAGAGGAAAAGAAAGGATAATGCTGCTCTTCAGAAAACGCGTATAGTGGCCTTCGTCGATGGGGCAAACTCTCCACTCGTGCCTGCCGGAACAACCCTTCCTCAATTGGCAGTTTCGAGGTCAGAGTTTCCGTTTCTTAGAAAGCCACTTCTCTAAGCATGCATGCCAGCATAGGTGTCGCGGTAATCACAGAAGTTTGATTGCTGTGTGGTAAGGGGTCAGTCAACCAATAAAGACAATTGTTAAGGGGTAAGGCTAAGCTCTCTTTCTCGTTAAGAAAGCGGTCCATCCTAAGAGATCGGCATCATACTAAGGACTGTGTCGAGCAAGGTCCGAAGGGATTTGAATTCCACCGATTCCCAGGTAAAAAGGTTAGTGGCAACACCACCATTCGAAAGAATGAGCACTTGTCATGCACGAAAAGAGCAAGCTGGCGGACTGATTTTGCAGAGGACCAAGAACCTCAAATTCCCCTCCTGCTGATCCCGGCACGGAAACAGAAGTTATCCGAACCGAGCACTTCCCGTCGACAGGAGAACCCGAGTGCAACCAGATAAGAGTTCGCTTTCGAAAGACGACAGTGGCAAGTCTCAATCAACTGTCATTAGATCAATAGTAAACAGGAGATTGCTTTGCGTATCACGGATCGAGCACACAATAGAATGCTCGAACTACACTCTCCTAGCATCAGGCCTATGGTCCATCCAAGGACAGAGCTGTAATCAGCGCCTTTCTCAGATCTTCAGATAGACAGAATTCGTCGTACACGCTTAGCCATCTCGCCCGAGGGACCCTTCCCCATAGTCCCGGCATTTCTAGTTCCGGCTAACCAAGGCACGAAAGGAAGCACTCTCGATCAAGACCTAAAAGCACACCCTCGAACCGGCATTCGAGATACCCAAAGAAAAGGATGTTTTTTTTATACAAGAGCTCCTGCCTTTCACTTTCATAGGAACCCAGTCTTGTTCGAGTCAATCTTATTGATGGTTAGAAGCAGAGTTCACACTTTGCTCTAAACTGAGGTCTAGCCAGTAGATAGTAGAGAGGAGGGCTAAATCCAGGTTAATGTCCCATCGCTCAATCCATCTATTTTTCTTTCGCGCTAGTGAACTCTGGCAGTTGGAGGAGGGAAAGGAGCATACTTTTCTTACGCAAATAGAAAGTGCGAACAAAGTAGTCAACTTACTGAATCACCAGTGTCAATCGGTTTTGAAGCGCTCGATGGGCGTAGTTCGTCATCATCCTCTATTGGCCTTGTATCGACCAAGGGAAAAAGAAGGAAAGAATCTCTGAGCGAGAGTGCCAAGATGGGAACCTATTCTTCGATCGACTACCGTGCTTCTTATCTTTTTCCAATACTGCGAGCCAAAGGCACGCTGCTATTTAGTCACAGTCACATGCTCACCCTTGACTCTATAAATAAAACCAGTAGCTTGGGCTAGCGAGTATAGTTCCCTGGCGCCGGGCCCTCAATAAAGTCCATCGTGGCCATATCCCATGGTTTCTCTTTCTTAATGCTGACCCCAATGTTGATCGACCGTGCTTATTATGATATTTTATTCAATTCATACCACTCAAAGCCCAGGCCATTGGCTGCGCCGCTTTCTGCAACTCGTAGTCACAAAACCTTATTAATCTAAGTGATTTCCTGTCAACGGATCGCTATCGCTTACAAGAACGGATGCAGAAATGGGACACCTGAAGGTGAAACAAGAGACTCATACCCATGGTCATCTGATTGATCTACTCGGCTTCGGTACTGAAATGAAAAGGCCAAAGGCCAAACAAAAGACGTTTCGTCTGCTCCAGATGAGGTAAGAGCGAATGATCTTTTTCGTGATTTCCATCGTAAGAAGATCGACTTGTAGAAGTCTAAAAATGGGGAGCAAAGGAAGAGGCAGGCTGAGCTGACTCTTGTTCAATATCATTCTCATGATGTGTGGTGCAAAGAGAAGATTCTTGTGGAAATCCCTTCTTTCTAGCTTGATCAATTTCTGTAAGAATGAAGCTAGTGACATTAAACTTCTGGCTCTTCATTATGAAGTCAACTACATGCCAAGACCCTTTATTCCAAGTAGATTGCATCTGCATTCCCTTTTGAATCAATAAGGTATTGACTGGTTGTTTTCACCTTTCGAACGAAGGCCACTACTCTTTGGAAAAGGTCCACGAGTCGAATCAGTAAGATTTCATCAAGAAGATTTATCACCACAGTGGCGTGCTATTTCATTGTTTTGTTATCTAGCCGGGCTAGAGAAGAGCTATCGCCATCATCAAACAAAGAAGCCAAGGACTGGTCAAAAGAGAGGAGGGACCACATTCTCGAATCCACTCATGGAAAATGCCCCACCTCTATCAAATTGGTATTCATCTCGAAGGAAAATAAGAGAGTTTTGTTTTGCCACAATGAGTAAACAACAAGTTTGATTTTGAAAAAGCCCATTTCTTTTTTGGGATAGTTTGCCAAGGAAAGTCGTACGAAGGCAAAGCGGACAACGGGAAAAGGTACCTTTAAACCTCGTTTCAGTACCAATATTCCCGCCTTCAAGGGCATATGAAGGAGCTCCTATTGCTTAAGAAAGTACAGCAGAAATAAAGTCTTTGGGTAGATGAGGTCACTGATTAGCCCGCTAAGCTGCTCTGTCCCCTCTACCGGGATGGGATGGTTTATGCGCTTGTCCCGATGAAGCTTAGGATCCGATAGAAACACGGGGTCAACTAAGGAAAAAAAATGGGAACCTTTGCATGACGCGCCTTCCTCAGGATGTGCACTCTCTTTTCAGGATTGAGAATGACGACACAGCCTGGAGGTCTTTCGTCTACTTCTTCTGTCCAGGCCTGTTTGTATTCCCACCATACCTTTCCGCATCGTCCTTCTCTATTGGGGGCTCCCAACACCTCAGCCACACATCTTTTTCGTTCGCTCCCCATTTTATTCTCTAAGGAACCCTCTCCTTAATGAGCGTAGATTGATGGAGATGGCTTTTGTACCGGTCAATCTTTATATCCTTTCTGGCATAGTTTTGTAAAAGATCGGCAGGTGATCCGTCCTTTCTCCTCTGCCGTGGTTCATGCATTCTTCCTTTTTGGAAAGCGGATAGGGATCGGGTGAATTAGAGAATAGACAGACGTCCGTTGGCATTTCAGCCTTTCTTCTCCTTTCAGGGCCTATCCGAAAGAGAATCCAGTACCTCTTGGTCCTAAATATCAGAATAGGACGCGCAACAACGGAACAACAAGAGCAAGACCGCTCCAAACTAAATCATAGTAGAAGTTATGGCCACTCAGGCTGGACCAAAACAGCAAGCGGAAGGTCTCCGAAAGTCCTACATTAGCACCAAGCCATCCCCCAAGGGAGGGTATAACGGAGTGTGGTAAAATCCAGTTGCTAACGCTCCCGGCTGTGGGTTCTTCACAATTAGCAGGGCTTCTATTCTAGTACAGAGATCACCACTTGTTATGCCAGGGTCTCCTTTTTCGAGTTGGTTACTGTCTTGTTGAGCAACGTTTTCCCGGCAATCTCCGCTTATTAGGGTGGCCTCTAACAGGTCGGGAGAGTACTAAAAATCTGGCTCATACGCCTCGCAAGACTGAACATCTGCGAAAGTCGTCTCGAAGCTCTGACTCTCGAGAGAAAGTCTTGCCTACCAGTGACTTATTTTACTGAATAAGAATGCCTACTGTACTAGCTTCTTTCTTGACTCCATTAACTCAGTTTACAGAAAGGAATCCGTCCAGTCCAGTAAGAAGGAATAGAGAAGAAGAAAGTCACTCATCAACTCCTACTTTGGTTATTGAGACTTGCCCGCGTATCTGACCTATGTGTACCTACTCCCTAGCCTAAGTAGCTTACCCACTGTCCTAATAACTGTCTGTCAATCCGGCAGCTTGCCCTACTGCCTATCGACGCTACTGTCCTAAGTCTCCTACTCATATACCCAAGGTCAAAGACTTTGCAGGGCAACAAACTGATTTCGGAATTGCTTAACTGCTGAGAGCTAATATCGGGGAGTAGTAAGCCAGCCCACCACAAGATGAATGAGTGCTCCTCTCCTATGCCGACTTACTAGCCAGGTTGAGCCTTTGAGCCATAAGAGGAGGGAGAATCTTGTTGATTTTCCAGGGAATGATTATATTGATTTCAAGGAGGATATTGTTACCTTCATCAGATTGATTGATAACTGGTCGTCGATTGACAACTACTGCTTTTTCCAGTGAGAAAGGAAGGAGGAAGGGGATCTCAACAAGCCATGGATATATAGCCTACAGCCGAGTCCACAAAGAAGACGGTTTCAAAGCTCGAAGAGCATATTTGTGAGGCTGATCCCTAAGTGCAGAGTTTCATGTGATGAACAACGAAACTCCATTTCTTCAAACACAACCCTGTGCCACCGACAAACGTTTGACTTTGACTGTGTTTTTTTTGGGCTATGAAGATTCTACTTATACACAATGATGGAACATTTTGAAAATATGTTCAACGGGGTCTTAAGAAAGGCAAATTTCAGGCCTGTAGTTTTTAAGATCATCTCGCTAATCGAAAGATGAAGGATAGCGAACACTAGATGGCTAGTGGCCTTATGCAAACAAAGAAGAGGGATGCCTAACCAATTGATCCTAAAAGATCTTATTTGAGATAGGTCAGATTGGACTTAGTGGCCAACGTTAGGGATGGTAGAGTCAATATGGGATGTGGAATTCCAGGAAACGTTCTTATCCGCGCTCACTGATAATGTGAACCTGGTCCTTAGTTTCCTCCAACTGATTCCTGTTTTTTTTGAGCCTTTTTCACTAAGTCCTTAATAGCTAAAAATGCTTTGACTCTAAGGGTTACCTTGGTACCTTTATTCGGATATGCTTCTTTTCGGACAGGAGGGGCAGATTGACATTCAGGCAATGGCACATGGATTCTATTGAGAAGGGATGGCTGCTCTCGATGACGGGGTGGGGGAATGAGATGCTGGGAGATGGGAGTTATTGGTGGATTGAGAGGGGAGCAGATGCGTGGGCTAGTTCAATCTTTTTGCTCCTGTCTTCCTAGCCTTATGGACAGGAGTCCTCTGGCCTAGTCCTGAAACTCTTCCCGCAGCCTTCCTTGCCCTTATTGCCCGGCATACCTCGGAAGGCATACCCTGGAACCAATTCATTCATCTGCCCTCTTCGCGATAAAGCTTTGCCTTACTTTGCTTGCTGGCTCTAAGCCCACCTCCTTTACTACACTACACCCTCTCACCGCCCCTATTCAGCCCGAAAGGCTTCTAACTTCCCCGAAACCTTACTTATTCAGGGCAAGATTCGGAACTTAGGGTCACTGCCTTTCATCCGCCTTTGTCTCATATGCTTAGAACCTATCCATAGAAATGGAATTCAAAACTTCGGAATAGTTTCGAGGAGAGCCGAGAGGACACGTTCAAGGAGTAGTGTAAAGTAGCAGACAGAGGGGCGCTCCCGCTTAGGCATTAGGCATTAGGCACGAGAAAGGACATCGTTCTTGGCCGTCCCTTCCTTCCCGGAAAAAGGCTCTCTTGCATCTTTTGCTTCCCCACCCGGCCTCTATTCTAGATTCACCGTCTTCGGATGCATCAGTTTATTATGCTTATGCCTAATCTTAATACTGGCTAGTTACTTCAATTACCTTACCCCACCGCCCCTCCTTTTAAGGAGGTTTCAGAGCACCCAGTCACAGCTCGTCACAAGAAAGGATTGATTGTCGAGTCCCCGTGCATGAAGTCAGTGGATTCGAGTGAACTGACCGTAGTACAAATCGACATACTTGAGGAAGCTTCTTACTAAACCAAAGAAAGGGCAGCTCCAGTTGTGTTGTCGATTCCCTTCTCCTGAGAGCTTTCACACTCTGGGATGGGAGTCCCTTCCAAGACTTGACCAAAAGCTCCCCACAATTTCTTGATTTGAAGCAGTTCGGAGGCCTTCTTCTAGTTACGATTCGCCCTCGTCTGTCACTATAGATGTTCTAGCTTTAGTCTTTAGTGTCATTTCGTGTTATGCATTTCGAATGCTCCCCTTCCAAGCAAACTAAACTAACCTTGCTAAGTGCTAGCCAGGTGAAAGTGCTTTTCGCTAGTAGTTTTGGTGTTCTCTTCCCTTTAATCCAATTGAATCAATCGATCAGAAGAACAAGAACAAGAAGGCACTGTACTTTTAATAGGCCCTACTTCCGAGACCTCTATCTCTATTTATTTTCATTCTTCCCTTTGGTCAGATACTAGAATATAGTATTTTTATTGGACATCCTCCTCACTATTGAAATTAGGGAAAACCGGATCAGTAAACTATTGCATCTAAGGGAACAGAGCAGCAGATCCCGGGATAAGAAATATACAGAAATATGGAACTTCACTGCCTTACTTGGAAAGCTAAGCAGGTTATTGACCCACTAATCTTACCTTCCCTCAAACCTTCCACTGAAAAGAGCAGATCCCAGAAAAAAGGATAGCGAATGATCGATTCACCATTGATAGCATTAACCCTAAAAGGAGGGATGAAGCACATGCCACCACATCCACTAAAGAGAAGGAAAAGAGAAAAGAGAGGCGCCAGGTCCAAGAAGGTATGGAAAAGGCATTAGAGGTTTGATTCGCTCAAGGTTTTGAACAACAAGTCAGGTAAACCACCAGTTAATACCAACCACGGTTGACTTGATTTTCGATAGATTGAAATGCTTTCAAATTCAGCATGGTTGTGAGATTAATCGTACCCACCCGGCTAGGTCACCTGCGAGACTCGCTAATATACTACTTTCTTTCAGGCAATGCAAAAAATATGGTTTCTAGTACCTCACTAACCACTACTCGCGAGAAGCATGGGGGGAGTCTAGAAGCACGGCGGGAGTCTAGATAGAAGGGTTTTCAATAATGGTGGTTCGTTGCCTCACCGTAATAAGTGCCTTAGTACTTTCGAGTCTAAGGGGCGTGAGTTAGAGGCACAATATTCTTTCTATACAGTCAACTAGCAGCCCTAGCTAATTGAGCATCAATCACTATTTCTCTAAGTCATAACTAGTACCTCCCTTGTGGCGAAACCAATGGTTCACTTGATTTCTAAAGAACAGCTTTCGTTGTACGGTAGGGCCAAGGATATATATGCCCTTCTCTTCATTGCTTTCCTGAAATGCGTAAGTAATCACCTTCGAAATGGTACCAAAAGGCCGGCTCAAATCGTCTATTACAGCCTGGTGGAACCTATTCTTCGACTACTTCTTCCTTCGACTAGCGTGCTTAGATAAAATACAACGGTACCTATATCGCTCGCTGTTGAAATTGTAGTTTAGGTGGACTGTATGTCTTTACATCTTCTCTGGCCGATCGGGGTCTCCAAAGTAAGCAAAAAAAAGGAGTATTGACAGCCATCTTATGTTGTTTGTCGGGATTCATTCTAACCAGAGTGAGCTCACGGACCACCTTCGAATGAAAGTGAACTCTCTTCCTCCGATCTCTATAATGGGTCTAGTAACTGCTTTAGCTACTCGTCTCACAATTAAGTTGGTGGGTGCTTGGTCCATCTTCTTATTCCAAAGCTCTGAGATGAATTCAATCTTATCTTACTGGGGCTCTCCCCTTCGGTTTGAAGAAGACCACGCATGCTTATTCTCAAACTGGTACACACTTTGGTATTCTACCCTGCATCAAAGAATAGGCCTCAACACTTTGAGTGTGAAATCCAGCTACTCTGCTATCGCCTCCTGCGCGAACAGCTTTCGAGTAAGAAAGTTCAAATGCATTTTTACACCTATTGAAGGAATTGAATGGAATAGAAAAAAAAGAGTGGTATGGAGACTAGATATTGTACCAATACTTTAAAGTAGTACAGAGGATACTTCATATTGTACCAATACACATTCAAATCACTATCACCAATTTCTTACAGGATTCAGACTTTAATCAATAAAAGCGCGTACTATTTATTACCACCAGGAATGGAAAAAGAGTACTATGTGGATCTGGTGCGACTACGGAAAATGGAGCATTGGTACAACTGATCTTCACAGGAGAGCGGTATGCTTAAAGCCAAGAGTGCGGCTTAAGCACCACCTTACCTTAAGAGCAGTCAAAGCTATAAGCTGGTATATCACCCTACAGCAATTTTTAAGCTGGTTTGCCTCCACCATTGGATTTGGTTGCAGCTCGCACCGACACCTCGCAGTTTGTGTACAAGGTTGGTAGTCACACTGCTTACCTCCTATTATATGTCGATGACATCATCCTTACAGCCTCCAGTGATGCTTTCCTTCGCCATATTATCGGTCTTCTTCATGAAGCTCGACAAGAACCTATTTTCTGTTTTCTTCTGTATCGGGCCAAAGGGCATGACTCTGACATGACTCTCAATGGTGCTATTCCGTCATCAGATAGCTCGGTTGCAGCTCCGGTTCCAGGTTTCGATTCCATTCGTTTCATAATTTCTTATAAGTGATGTTATGTTACATTTTGACTGAGGATTGAATAAGTTGGGTCATGAGAATGGAAGTTGAGTCATGTTGATACTAGATCCATGTCTTGATTATTCGACTTTTCCATTCCAATGCACGATACTATGGATTCCATTCCAAAGATTCATTACTGTGATTTTTTTATATTTAATTGAATTGAACTACCGAGATCTGGAATAGGTGGATATGTTGCAGAGGAAACGTACAAGGTATATATACTTTTTAGTTAGATAATTCCTCAATGACCAGGTGGTTGCACCATGTAAAACCGATTAGAGATCAGAGGATACAGATCTAGTTCCTTGCTTAGCAGAGGCAGAGCGGAGTTTGGATAGTCATGAGGTATGTCGAGGAATGATGGTGATTACACAAATAGATAATTCATGTGTTACGAAATGAAAGAGGCTGATAGTAAAACAATCAACAGTAACTAGTACCTTGCTCTAAGAGGCTGAGATGAGTAGGGTGCAGCATCCTACTATTGATGATCTTACCTTCCCTGGAAGGTATTCCCGCAGAGAGAAATCTTTAATTGAACTTATCATCCTGCCTGTCTTCTACTTCTCCTCCTCCGCTTATTGATATTACAATCGTATCTTATGCATTCTCTCCTGATGACTCGGCTTCGGCTCAAGGCCCCAGAGGGAGAGTACCATTATTGAGTTGACTAACTCCAACCTCGGTATAAAATTCTTTATCAGTGGGTTCGCTTTTCCAGAATAGAAATTTGTATGATAGATCTACGGCGGAGCCGTTTACCAATGTGGAAGTAGTAAGTTTTGACTGACCCAATACAGCACCCTTGCTACTACTATTATCCCTCTTTTTTCATGTATCGGCTCGGGGTATCGAAAAGCAAAAGTTCTATCTCCCCTGTCCATAGATTTAAGGATAGCGAGGCATACCAACGCCATGCCAACAAGAGGAACCATCCGGACTTAAAACAGCCGACCTACCCCCTGCCACTTCTTCCTCTAAGTCAAGTTGATAGATTTCTGTACGAGTTTTCAAGTGCCATCTCTGTTGGGGATCGTAGCAGAATTTTAAAATTTTCTATGCATCACCAAGATCAATCTATGGAGTCATCTAGCAACGAGAGAGGGGAGTGCATCTACATACCCTTGTAGATCGCGAGCGGAAGCGTTCAAGAGAACGGGGTTGATGGAGTCGTACTCGTCGTGATCCAAATCATCGATGACCGAGCGCCGAACGGACGGCACCTCCGTGTTCAACACACGTACGGTTGGGAGAGACATCTCCTCCTTCTTGATCCAGCAAGGGGAAAGGAGAGGTTGATGAGGATCCAGCAGCACGACGGCGTGGTGGTGGAAGCAGCGGGATCTCGGAAGGGCTTCACCAAGCACCAACGAGAGGGAGAGGTGTCACGGGAGGAGAGGGAGGCGCCAGGGGCTGGGGTGTGTCCTCCCTCCCACCCCTCCACTATTTATAGGGGGAAGGGGAGAGGGGGCCGGCCCCCTCAGATCCAATCTGAGGGGAGGGGCGGCGGCCAAGGGGGTGGCTTGCCCCCCAAGCCAGGTGGAGGCGCCCCCCACCCCTAGGGTTCCCAACCCTAGGCGCAGGGGAGGCCCATAGGGGGGCGCACCAGCCCACCAGGGGCTGGTTCCCTTCCCACTTCAGCCCATGGGGCCCTCCGGGATAGGTGGCCCCACCCGGTGGACCCCCAGGACCCTTCCGGTGGTCCCGGTACAATACCGATTACCCCCGAAACCTTCCCGGTGGCCGAAACTGGACTTCCTATATACAATTCTTTACCTCCGGACCATTCCGGAACTCCTCGTGACGTCCGGGATCTCATCCGGGACTCCGAACAACTTTCGGGTTGCCGCATACTAATATCTCTACAACCCTAGCGTTACCGAACCTTAAGTGTGTAGACCCTACGGGTTCGGGAGACACGCAGACATGACCGAGACGACTCTCCGGTCAATAACCAACAGCGGGATCTGGATACCCATGTTGGCTCCCACATGCTCCTCGATGATCTCATCGGATGAACCACGATGTCGAGGATTCAATCAATCCCGTACGCAATTCCCTTTGTCTATCGGTACGATACTTGCCCGAGATTCGATCGTCGGTATCTCGATACCTTGTTCAATCTCGTTACCGGCAAGTCTCTTTACTCGTTTCCGTAACACATCATCCTGTGAACAACTCCTTGATCACATTGAGCTCATTATGATGATGTCCTACCGAGTGGGCCCAGAGGTACCTCTCCGTCACACGGAGTGACAAATCCCAGTCTCGATTCATGCCAACCCAACAGACACTTTCGGAGATACCCGTAGTGCACCTTTATAGCCACCCAGTTACGTTGTGATGTTTGGTACACCCAAAGCACTCCTACGGTATCCGGGAGTTGCACAATCTCATGGTCTAAGGAAAAGTTACTTGACATTGGAAAAGCTTTAGCAAACGAACTACACGATCTAGTGCTAGGCTTAGGATTGGGTCTTGTCCATCACATCATTCTCCTAATGATGTGATCCCGTTATCAATGACATCCAATGTTCATGGTCAGGAAACCGTAACCATCTATTGATCAACGAGCTAGTCAACTAGAGGCTTACTAGGGACATGTTGTGGTCTATGTATTCACACATGTATTACGATTTCCGGATAACACAATTATAGCATGAATAACAGACAATTATCATGAACAAGGAAATATAATAATAACCATTTTATTATTGCCTCTAGGGCATATTTCCAACAGTCTCCCACTTGCACTAGAGTCAATAATCTAGTTACATTGTGATGAATCGAACACCCATAGAGTTCTGGTGTTGATCATGTTTTGCTCGTGAAAGAGGTTTAGTCAACGGATCTGCTGCATTCAAATCCGTGTGCACTTTACAAATATCTATGTCTCCATCTTGAACATGTTCACGTATGGAGTTGAAGCGACGCTTGATATGCCTGGTCTTCTTGTGAAACCTGGGCTCCTTGGCAAGGGCAATAGGTCCAGTGTTATCACAGAAGAGAGCCATTGGACCCGACGCATTTGGAATGACTCCTACGTCGGTGATGAACTCCTTCATCCATACTGCTTCGTGTGCTGCCTCCGAGGCTGCTATGTACTCTGCTTCGCATGTAGAACCCGCCACGACGCTTTGCTTGCAACTGCACCAGCTTACCGCTCCACCATTCAAAATATACACGTATCCGGTTTGTGACTTGGAGTCATCCGGATCTGTGTCGAAGCTAGCGTCGACGTAACCCTTTACGACGAGCTCTTCGTCACCTCCATATACGAGAAACATATCCTTAGTCCTTTTCAGGTACTTCAGGATGTTCTTGACCGCTGTCCAGTGTTCCTTGCCAGGATTACTTTGGTACCTACCTACCAAACTTACTGCAAGGTTTACATCAGGTCTGGTACACAGCATGGCATACATAATAGACCCTATGGCTGAGGCATAGGGGATGACACTCATCTCTTCTATATCTTCTGCCGTGGTCGGGCATTGAGCCGTGCTCAATCTCACACCTTGCAATACAGGCAAGAACCCCTTCTTGGACTGATCCATATTGAACTTCTTCAATATCTTATCAAGGTATGTGCTTTGCGAAAGACCTATGAGGCGTCTCGATCTATCCCTATAGATCTTGATGCCTAATATATAAGCAGCTTCTCCAAGGTCCTTCATTGAAAAACACTTATTCAAGTAGGCCTTTATACTTTCCAAGAATTCTATATCATTTCCCATCAGCAGTATGCCATCCACATATAATATGAGAAATGCTACAGAGCTCCCACTCACTTTCTTGTAAACACAGGCTTCTCCATAAGTCTGTGTGAACCCAAACGCTTTGATCATCTCATCAAAGCGAATGTTCCAACTCCGAGATGCTTGCACCAGCCCATAGATTGAGCGCTGGAGCTTGCATACCTTGTCAGCATTCTCAGGGTCGACAAAACCTTCCGGTTGCATCATATACAACTCTTCTTTAAGAAAACCATTAAGGAATGCCGTTTTGACGTCCATTTGCCATATCTCATAATCATAGTATGCGGCAATTGCTAACATGATTCTGACGGATTTCAGCTTCGCTACGGGTGAGAAAGTCTCATCGTAGTCAACCCCTTGAACTTGTCGATAACCCTTAGCGACAAGCCGAGCCTTATAGATGGTCACATTACCATCCGCGTCAGTCTTCTTCTTAAAGATCCATTTATTTTCTATGGCTTGCCGATCATCGGGCAAGTCAGTCAAAGTCCATACTTCGTTTTCATACATGGATCCTATCTCGGATTTCATGGCTTCAAGCCATTTGTCGGAATCCGGGCCCGCCATCGCTTCTTCATAGTTCGAAGGTTCACTGTTGTCTAACAACATGATTTCCAGGACAGGATTGCCGTACCACTCTGGTGCGGAACGTGTCCTTGTGGACCTTCGAAATTCAGTGGTAGCTTGATCATGATCATTATCATTAACTTCCTCTCTAGCCGGTGCAGGCTCCACAGAAACATTTTCCTGTGCTGCGCTACTCTCCGGTTCGAGGGCCATCTCATCAAGCTCCACTTTCCTCCCACTTACTTCTTTCGAGAGAAACTCTTTCTCTAGAAAGGATCCATTCCTGGCAACAAAGATCTTGCCCTCAGATCTTAGGTAGAAGGTATACCCAATAGTTTCCTTAGGGTATCCTATGAATATGCATTTTTCCGACTTGGGTTCGAGCTTCTCTGGTTGAAGTTTCTTCACATAAGCATCGCATCCCCAAACTTTCAGAAACGACAGCTTAGGTTTCTTCCCAAACCATAATTCATACGGTGTCGTCTCAACGGATTTTGACGGTGCCCTATTTAAAGTGAATGCGGCAGTCTCTAAAGCATAACCCCAAAAAGATAGCGGTAGATCAGTAAGAGACATCATAGATCGCACCATATCCAATAGAGTGCGATTACGACGTTCGGACACACCGTTACGCTGAGGTGTTCCAGGCGGCGTGAGTTGTGAAACAATTCCACATTTCCTTAAGTGCGTGCCAAATTCATGACTCAAATATTCTCCTCCACGATCTGATCGTAAGAACTTTATTTTCTTGTCACGTTGATTCTCAACCTCATTCTGAAATTCCTTGAACTTTTCAAAGGTCTCAGACTTGTGCTTCATCAAGTAGATATACCCATATCTACTCAAATCATCGGTGAGGGTGAGAACATAACGATAACCACCGCGAGCCTCAACACTCATTGGACCACACACATCAGTATGTATGATCTCCAATAAGTTGGTTGCTCGCTCCATTGTTCCGGAGAACGGAGTCTTGGTCATCTTGCCCAAGAGGCATGGTTCGCATCTGTCAAATGATTCATAATCAAGAGACTCCAAAAGTCCATCTGCATGGAGTTTCTTCATGCGTTTAACACCGATATGACCAAGGCGGCAGTGCCACAAGTATGTGGGACTATCGTTATCAACCCTGCATTTCTTGGCATTCACATTATAAACATGTGTAACATCATGTTCGAGATTCAATAAAAATAAACCATTCACCAGCGGGGCATGACCATAAAACATATCTCTCATATAAATAGAACAACCATTATTCTCAGATTTAAATGAGTAGCCATCTCGCATTAAGCGAGATCCAGATACAATGTTCATGCTCAAAGCTGGCACTAAATAACAATTATTGAGGTTTAAAACTAATCCCGTAGGTAGATGCAGAGGTAGCGTGCCGACGGCGATCACATCGACCTTGGAACCATTCCCGACGCGCATCGTCACCTCGTCCTTTGCCAGTCTACGCTGATTCCGCAGTTCCTGCTTTGAGTTACAAATATGAGCAACCGCACCGGTATCAAATACCCAGGAACTACTACGAGTGCTGGTAAGGTACACATCAATTACATGTATACCACATATACCTTTGGTATTGCCGGCCTTCTTATCTGCTAAGTACTTGGGGCAATTCCGCTTCCAGTGACCGGTTCCCTTGCAATAAAAGCACTCAGTCTCAGGCTTGGGTCCATTCTTTGACTTCTTCCCGGCAGCTGGCTTACCGGGCGCGGCAACTCCCTTGCCGTCCTTCTTGAAGTTCTTCTTACCCTTGCCCTTCTTGAACTTAGTGGTTTTATTCACAATCAACACTTGATGTTCCTTTCTGATCTCTGCCTCCGCTGACTTCAGCATCGCATATACCTCAGGAATGGTCTTTTCCATCCCCTGCATGTTGAAGTTCATCACAAAGCTCTTGTAGCTAGGTGGAAGCGACTGGAGGATTCTGTCAATGACCGCGTCATCCGGGAGATTAATCCCCAGCTGAGACAAGCGGCTGTGCAACCCAGACATTTTGAGTATGTGCTCGCTGACAGAACTATTTTCCTCCATCTTACAGCTGTAGAACTTATCGGAGACTTCATATCTCTCGATCCGGGCATGAGCTTGGAAAACCATTTTCAGC
This sequence comes from Thinopyrum elongatum, assembly GCA_011799875.1. Classification (NCBI taxonomy): domain Eukaryota; kingdom Viridiplantae; phylum Streptophyta; class Magnoliopsida; order Poales; family Poaceae; genus Thinopyrum; species Thinopyrum elongatum. Next base: position 405,355,417 of record CM022303.1, read on the forward strand.
TCTTCGAACATCTCATATGCTCCGTGATGCTCAAAACGCTTTTGGAGCCCCGGTTCTAAGCTGAAGAGCATGCCGCACTGAACGAAGGAGTAATCATCGGTGCGTGTCTGCCAAACGTTCAAATCGTCTGGCAGTGCTGGGAGAGCAGGTGGGCCACCTAACGGTGCTTCAAGGACATATGATTTCTTGGCAGCTATGAGGATAATCCTCAAGTTACGGACCCAGTCCGCATAGTTGCTACCATCGTCTTTCAGCTTGTTTTTCTCTAGGAACGCATTGAAGTTGAGGGTAACATTAGCGTTGGCCATTTGATCTACAAGGTAGATATGTAACATTTAGACTAAGTTCATGACAATTAAGTTCATCTAATCAAATTATGTAATGAACTCCCACTCAGATAGACATCCCTCTCGTCATCTAAGTGATACATGATCCGAATCGACTAGGCCGTGTCCGATCATCACGTGAGACGGACTAGTCATCAACGGTGAACATCTCTATGTTGATCGTATCTTCTATACGACTCATGTCCGACCTTTCGGTCTCTTGTGTTCCGAGGCCATGTCTGTACATGCTAGGCTCGTCAAGTCAACCTAAGTGTATTGCTGTGTAAATCTGGCTTACACCCGTTGTATTCGAACGTTAGAATCTATCACACCCGATCAACACGTAGTGCTTCGAAACAACGAACCTTCGCAACGGTGCACAGTTAGGGGGAACACTTTCTTGAAATTTTAGTGAGGGATCATCTTATATGCTACCGTCGTTTTAAGCAAATAAGATGCAAAAACATGATAAACATCACATGCAATCAAAATAGTGACATGATATGGCCATTATCACTTCGCTTCTTTTGATCTCCATCTTCGGGGCTCCATGATCATCATCGTCACCGGCATGACACCATGATCTCCATCATCATGATCTCCATCATCGTGTCTTCATGAAGTTGTCTCGCCAACTATTACTTCTACTACTACGGCTAACGGTTAGCAATAAAGTAAAGTAATTACATGGCGAATTTCAATGACACGCAGGTCATATAATAAATTAAGACAACTCCTATGGCTCCTGCCGGTTGTCATACTCATCGACATGCAAGTCGTGATTCCTATTACAAGAACATGATCATCTCATACATCACATATATCATTCATCACATCCTTTGGCCATATCACATCACAAAGCACTTGCTGCAAAAACAAGTTAGACGTCCTCTAATTGTTGTTGCAAGTTTTATGTGGCTGCTATAGGTTTCTAGCAAGAACGTTTCTTACCTACGCCAAAACCACAACGTGATATGCCAATTTCTATTTACCCTTCATAAGGACCCTGTTCATCGAATCCGATCCGACTAAAGTGGGAGAGACAGACACCCGCTAGCCACCTTATGCAACTAGTGCATGTCAGTCGGTGGAACCTGTCTCACGTAAGCGTACGTGTAAGGTCGGTCCGGGCCGCTTCATCCCATAGTGCCGCCGAATCAAGATAAGACTAGTAACGGCAAGAAGATTGACAAATCGACGCCCACAACTACTTTGTGTTCTACTCGTGCAAGATACTACGCATAGACCTAGCTCATGATGCCACTGTTGGGGATCGTAGCAGAATTTTAAAATTTTCTACGCATCACCAAGATCAATCTATGGAGTCATCTAGCAACGAGAGAGGGGAGTGCATCTACATACCCTTGTAGATCGCGAGCGGAAGCGTTCAAGAGAACGGGGTTGATGGAGTCGTACTCGTCGTGATCCAAATCACCGATGACCGAGCGCCGAACGGACGGCACCTCCGTGTTCAACACACGTACGGTTGGGAGAGACGTCTCCTCCTTCTTGATCCAGCAAGGGGAAGGGAGAGGTTGATGAGGATCCAGCAGCACGACGGCGTGGTGGTGGAAGCAGCGGGATCTCGGAAGGGCTTCACCAAGCACCAACGAGAGGGAGAGGTGTCACGGGAGGAGAGGGAGGCGCCAGGGGCTGGGGTGTGTCCTCCCTCCCACCCCTCCACTATTTATAGGGGGAAGGGGAGAGGGGGCCGGCCCCCTCAGATCCAATCTGAGGGGAGGGGCGGCGGCCAAGGGGGTGGCTTGCCCCCCAAGCCAGGTGGAGGCGCCCCCCACCCCTAGGGTTCCCAACCCTAGGCGCAGGGGAGGCCCATAGGGGGGCGCACCAGCCCACCAGGGGCTGGTTCCCTTCCCACTTCAGCCCATGGGGCCCTCCGGGATAGGTGGCCCCACCCGGTGGACCCCCGGGACCCTTCCGGTGGTCCCGGTACAATACCGATTACCCCCGAAACCTTCCCGGTGGCCGAAACTGGACTTCCTATATACAATTCTTTACCTCCGGACCATTCCGGAACTCCTCGTGACGTCCGGGATCTCATCCGGGACTCCGAACAACTTTCGGGTTGCCGCATACTAATATCTCTACAACCCTAGCGTTACCGAACCTTAAGTGTGTAGACCCTACGGGTTCGGGAGACACGCAGACATGACCGAGACGACTCTCCGGTCAATAACCAATAGCGGGATCTGGATACCCATGTTGGCTCCCACATGCTCCTCGATGATCTCATCGGATGAACCACGATGTCGAGGATTCAATCAATCCCGTACGCAATTCCCTTTGTCTATCGGTACGATACTTGCCCGAGATTCGATCGTCGGTATCTCGATACCTTGTTCAATCTCGTTACCGGCAAGTCTCTTTACTCGTTTCCGTAACACATCATCCTGTGAACAACTCCTTGATCACATTGAGCTCATTATGATGATGTCCTACCGAGTGGGCCCAGAGGTACCTCTCCGTCACACGGAGTGACAAATCCCAGTCTCGATTCGTGCCAACCCAACAGACACTTTCGAAGATACCCGTAGTGCACCTTTATAGCCACCCAGTTACGTTGTGACGTTTGGTACACCCAAAGCACTCCTACGGTATCCGGGAGTTGCACAACCTCATGGTCTAAGGAAAAGTTACTTGACATTGGAAAAGCTTTAGCAAACGAACTACACGATCTAGTGCTAGGCTTAGGATTGGGTCTTGTCCATCACATCATTCTCCTAATGATGTGATCCCGTTATCAATGACATCCAATGTCCATGGTCAGGAAACCGTAACCATCTATTGATCAACGAGCTAGTCAACTAGAGGCTTACTAGGGACATGTTGTGGTCTATGTATTCACACATGTATTACGATTTCCGGATAACACAATTATAGCATGAATAACAGACAATTATCATGAACAAGGAAATATAATAATAACCATTTTATTATTGCCTCTAGGGCATATTTCCAACAATCTCCAGTCTAAGCGGTTGAGTTCAGTGATTGTATCGAACAAAAGCCCCCTCCCGGGGCAGGTACGCGGCTGTCTCTCTTCCAAAGAGTGATCATCTTCTCCAGTCTCCCGTTTCCACCTATTTTAAATGGTCAGCCTGTGCGGCATCAATTGAATTTGAATTCTAAAATAAAGTAGACTTCGGTGAAGGAACCTATTCTCTGGTATCTGCTTCGGCCATCTCATCTGGTTTCGGCCTTCTTTGTGAGCAGCTCCTAACTCGCTCGACGGGGTATGATCGCTACTGTTGATAGGTCGATCGGAAAAGAATAAGTTCCAGGACTGAACAGAAAGAAAGTACTCTAACACTTTCTTCACCATTCTTTTCTATGAGGAGCTCTATTTTGCTAATACAAATGTAATGCTACCTCCCTACGGCGATTCATAACTAGAAGAACTCGTTGGCACAACCGGACCTTATTAAAGGCCTCGGCCGTCTGATCGACTGAAAGATCTTATCTTGGAGTTCTAGTATGGGTCGTCGGCCCTTTCTCCTCCTCAGTAGGTGCAAACCCTAGTTCTGTAAATGATTATAACTGCCTTGGAGCTAGATAAGCAAACCTTCTTCTGTTTGAGTATGATGGATGTTACACCCACTGCCAGATACAAGCAAAAGCTTTCCAGCTAAGCTAGGAGTCAGAACGAACTCATGAAGCTATCCTTCTTCTTGGATCTCAAGATTCAAATGGAATTTTATCACCCCGGATTTTGGCTTTAATTTCCACTTTATACTTGAGTTAAGCAAGGCACCAGCATGGGAGAGAAGATAGCCCCTCGGGATCGCTTACTAGCCGGCCTGCTTGATTTATTTATGAGGTATCCAGATGGCACTGCACCGGCGAGGGAAAGGGAAGCTGATGAGAGGTAAGGGAAAAGTCCATTTAATGAATAGGTTCACTACAGACTGTACTATCTCTAGACCCCCTCTCTATACTCCCTCATAATATATGGATCCCCCGGATAATATTGATCCTCCAACAGCTGACATATCTTATCTAAACTCACCCGGAAACCTGGGCATGGCTTTTTCGAACTTAGTTGATTTCACAAGAAGCAACTTGAAAAGCACAAAGACTACATCTAAACAAACCTTACGTCTTCGTTCGGCTCATTCTTGCTTATCTCACCCTATTTCCTTACTTTAGCTTAGAAGTAGGCATATGGGAAGTTACACAAAGATGACTTATCGGTTGGCCTAAGCTTACTCGATTCCATTCTTTCCAATATCATATACGCCTAGTGAAATGCATCTATCTCCTCTCCTCCCCTTCTTTCTTTTTATCCATTTTATATACCTAGTCGAAGACTACTTCAGATTATAGGGCGGGCTTTTCTACCCATTGACCGGGACCGATCACTGTGTTTGACCGCTCTTGGTATTCAGACCTTGGACTTTTTCGCTAGGAGCTGATCCATTCTTTAAGAGCTCTATACATAAAGAGAAGGCGTATTCACTTAAAGGACTATGAAATCTACCCTATGCCCCGAAAAGTCTAGGCACCTAAATAAAGTCAAGATGGGATCCCTGACCAATAGATTAAGCTATCCAATGAGTTAGGAACCTTTTTTCTTCCCCCTTCTCTTCTCCGCTTTGCTCTGTTACTCCTTTTGCAGATGGTTGGTCACCACTCTTAAGCTTTTTGTTCTCTGCTTGTGGTGGGTCTCCAATCTTGATCCGGTGCTGACTTAATAGGGAAACCTACCCAGAAAATGCCCCCTTTTCCGGTCCGGTTAACAAAGCCTGTAAACCAAGAGCGGAACGAAGAGCTAAAACGTCACCTTTACCCTTATCCTATTTCTTTCTTACTTGTAAACCAGACCGCGTCATTCCTTTTTTCTTTCTTTGGTAAGGAAGGGACGGCTATTCCCACAGGTTGATCTTGATAAAATGTGCAGCGGTAAGCAACTAATAATCTCGATGCAGGACTGCCGTTCCCATAGGTTCCTCCTCCAAAACCTTCTTAGGCGAAAAAGACTGGAAGGGCTTATTCCCACTGCTGTTTACTGAGAACCTTCTACCGGGAAAGATTTCCTTCTATGCCTAGTGGTTTTTGAATTGGAAATGGGAAAGGCAGAGAGAATTTACTCAAATTCCACTATGTTATGTATACAATGATCGGGTTGCGTCTGGTATGATCGGGGTGCTTTATCTAAACTAGGCAGGATAACTTGGCTAACTTTCCTACTCTGATAGCATCTCTGAACGGCAGGTACCCTCAACCGCCGTAACGAAGGAATGAATCTATTAAGTGGGAAAGAGCCCTCGTGGCAGCTATATCCGCGAGGATTCCAAGTGTTCTAATTCATCTCGTTACAGACCCACATCAAACATGCAACTGCTTGTCGCATACTCCTGCTACTCCGACCTACGCTTCTCACATCGCATCCTTGGTCCTTAAACGACGGTATATTCTTTTTTCCGGGTTCTACGAGCGTAAATGGAGACACTTCCCCCTTCTTCGACATATGAATATGCCTCGCCTCGAAGATAAAGAAATCCTGAGTAAGGAGAGAGATTCTCCACACGAACGAACGACCCGTCAGGTTCGAACTGACTTAGGTTGGACCAGGACCCACCTATCTCCACCAAGAAGGAATCGCTTTGGTTACGCAGTTCAGTTGGCGATAAAAGCCAACCTAATCTGCTGGCCGGTAGGCCAGCCAACTAACTCTTCAAATGAAGAACTTATTTCCCCACACCTATCTCTATGAAACTTCCTTCATAGTTAGGAGAGTTTTTTTTTGGCTTTTTGTCTCTTTTACCGCAGGAAGTTCCCCAAAAGTATGAAAGGCCGGAGGGCTTTGTACCAACCATTCTAGTGTGGTTGGATTCTGTTCAACAGCCCAAGGACTTTCCGCACATTTTTGGTTCTTTCCACTGCTTGAAGTGATTGCGACAACTACGAAGAAACGACGAATCCCAACTACGGATATATAAGAACCGAAACTGCTCAGAGCATTCCATCCGGTGTAAGCATCTGGATAATCTGGAATGCGACGTGGCATACCCGAAAGCCCTAAGAAATGCATGGGAAAGAAGGTCAGATTAACCCCGAAAAAAGTGATCCAAAAATGGATTTGGCATAAAGTTTCAGGATATGTCCGACCAAAGATGTTATCCACCCAATAGTAAAATCCAGCAAATAAAGCAAAAACGGCTCCCATAGAAAGTACATAATGGAAATGTGCAACCACATAATAAGTATCATGTAGAGCAATGTCTAGCCCAGAGTTTGCTAGAACTATTCCAGTGAGCCCTCCTATGGTGAAAAAAAAGATGAACCCTACAGCAAATAACATGGGTGTTTTGTATTGTATCGAACCTCCCCACATGGTAGCGATCCAACTAAAGATTTTGATTCCTGTGGGCACAGCTATGATCATGGTAGCTGCGGTGAAGTAGGCACGCGTATCAACGTCTATCTGAGCGGTACCACCCACCCTACCCTACTACCTATAGGGGGCTGTCCGTCCTACAGCCGCCCGAAAAGGAACTGCAGTAATCTTGAATAGGAATCCTACAGCGATAAAAAGAATCCCCATAAAAATACCACTAGATCGAGCACCAGTGATTTCGTATCCGGTCAAAATCTTGGCTAATTGATCGAAGTGGGTAGCTCCAGTAGACCCATAGATCATGGAACAAATAGGGTGGGTAGGCCCAACCACCACACTACACGTATAGACGCGAACCCCCCTCCTTACCGTACGTGCGACTCTCACCGCATACGGCTCGCACAAAGACTCCAAAATCCATCCCGAGCTTTTTATTCCACCTCTCCCTCCTCTCCAATCCTCGATCAAACTAGCCTTCCCCAGCAAGAAAACGTATCCGCTTTAGCAACAAAGCGCTCATCCCTTGCTTGTTCTTGAGCGCGCAAGGCGCTCAAGACAGTGATTCTTGCTTAAAAAAGGGCTAAAGCACTCCAGCTTCGAAGCTGGAGTTTGCAACTTCAAAACTACAGGTTTTAGCCCTCCTGCTGGGTGGGCGCTTCCTTCGTCTATCGTATGTCTCGCTTGGCTTCGTCCCGAACCAAGGAGGCATGATGGCGGGCGCGTGCCGACTGCAGAGACTACAAGCCGACGCCGGAAACGACTCGCTTCTATTCTCGATTGGATATAGATGGGGAATCTCTATAGATCGTCTTTTTTCGACAACCTCTCTAAAACGCATACGAGAAAATTGCACTTCACGACACGGCAAAAAAAAAAGAGCTTCGCTCGGTTGGCCCTCCTAGGCTTCCGCCTAATTTCTCTTCTCTTAAGTCTACAACAAGTGGGAGAGGCAGGATTCGAACCTACGTAGAAAACCTTCAACAGATTTACAGTCTGTCGCTTTTGACCGCTCGGCCACTCTCCCCTTCCCGGGGATACGCCCTCCTCAAACAAAGGTTCCTGAATAAGAAGGATGGCGGCCTTCGTTCTTAAGTTAAGAAGAGCAGATGCAACTATTAGATTTGCTAGCGTTCCGGGAGAATAAATAAGGTCATTTAGTAAGTTCATAACAATTTATGTAAAGCAAGGGGCAAAGCTTCTACGACAGCTTCCCCCTCATTGCCATCGTCGGCCTTCCCCAGCTCCCCTCCTTCGTCGCTTCTGGCTAAGCATCTTTCGGCGGAGGAAAGGAGGCGACTAGTCGCTTCTGGCGAAGCAGCGAGTTCATGAGCAAGTGAATGAACGAGCAGCGAGTGAAGTGCAACAGTCGTAAGTAAGGCTCGCCATGTTCCTAAAAGGAGTGACCATCTTTTCTTCCCTTCTACTGACACTGAGCGAGCAGCAAGCATAGGCAATAGTTTCCGTAGGGGTGGGGCGCAAGCAAGCGTTTTCAGGCTCCGCTAGCTAGCGTACTCTTCTGCTATCAATGAAACCAAAAGAAAAAACCAATGCCCTTTCGTATAGATCGAGACGCAGTACTTTTTCTTTACTTCTTCCATACTAGGAAGAATGGAAGGAAATCCTTCGATAACACTTCTTCCTTATTTGAAGAAATGATATCCGACGCCCGTGGAAACTCTTTCATTTCAAAAAAGTTCTTCTTCTTAAGAAGCAAATAGCATTTCCTATTGATTTGTCCCCTGGACTAGACCTATGTAGATTCGGAATTATCCGTCGCTACGCTGTTCCCAAGGACTAGCAAAATCGAAATAGCGAAATTCTTGGGTCATCTCAATGGGTTCAGAAACCACACGTTTCTCTGGATCATCATAGCGTATTAGCAAAATAGAGCTCCTCATAGAAAATGAAAATCCAGTTGCTAACGCTCCCGGCTGTGGGTTCTTCACAATTAGCAGGGCTTCTATTCTAGTACAGAGATCACCACTTGTTATGCCAGGGTCTCCTTTTTTGAGTTGGTTACTGTCTTGTTGAGCAACGTTTTCCCGGCAATCTCCGCTTATTAGGGTGGCTTCTAACAGGTCGGGAGAGTACTAAAAATCTAGCTCATACGCCTCGCAAGATTGAACATCTGCGAAAGTCATCTCGAAGCTCTGTCTCTCGAGAGAAAGTCTTGCCTACCAGTGACTTATTTTACTGAATAAGAATGCCTACTGTACTAGCTTCTTTCTTGACTCCATTAACTCAGTTTACAGAAAGGAATCCGTCCAGTCCAGTAAGAAGGAATAGAGAAGAAGAAAGTCACTCATCAACTCCTACTTTGGTTATTGAGACTTGCCCGCGTATCTGACCTATGTGTACCTATTCCCTAGCCTAAGTAGCTTACCCACTGTCCTAATAACTGTCAGTCAATCCGGCAGCTTGCCCTACTGCCTATCGACGCTACTATCCTAAGTCTCCTACTCATATACCCAAGGTCAAAGACTTTGCAGGGCAACAAACTGATTTCGGAATTGCTTAACTGCTGAGAGCTAATATCGGGGAGTAGTAAGCCAGCCCACCACAAGATGAATGAGTGCTCCTCTCCTATGCCGACTTAGTAGCCAGGTTGAGCCTTCGAGCCATAAGAGGAGGGAGAATCTTGTTGATTTTCCAGGGAATGATTATATGGATTTCAAGGAGGATATTGTTACCTTCATCAGATTGATTGACAACTCGTCGTCGATTGACAACTACTGCTTTTTCCAGTGAGAAAGGAAGGAGGAAAGGGATCTCAACAAGCCATGGATATATAGCCTACAGCCGAGTCCACAAAGAAGACGGTTTCAAAGCTCGAAGAGCATATTTGTGAGGCTGATCCCTAAGTGCAGAGTTTCATGTGACGAACAACGAAACTCCATTTCTTCAAACACAACCCTGTGCCACCGACAAACGTTTGACTTTGACTGTGTTTTTTTTGGGCTATGAAGATTCTACTTATACCCAATGATGGAACATTTTGAAAATATGTTCAACGGGGTCTTAAGAAAGGCAAATTTCAAGCCTGTAGTTTTTAAGATCATCTCGCTAATCGAAAGATGAAGGATAGCGAACACTAGATGGCTAGTGGCCTTATGCAAACAAAGAAGAGGGATGCCTAACCAATTCATCCTAAAAGATCTTATTTGAGATAGGTCAGATTGGACTTAGTGGCCAACGTTAGGGATGGTAGAGTCAATATGGGATGTGGAATTCCAGGAAACGTTCTTATCCGCACTCACTGATAATGTGAACCTGGTCCTTAGTTTCCGCCAACTGATTCCTGTTTTTTTGAGCCTTTTTCAGTAAGTCCTTAATAGCTAAAAATGCTTTGACTCTAAGGGTTACCTTGGTACCTTTATTCGGATATGCTTCTTTTCGAACAGGAGGGGCAGATTGACATTCAGGCAATGGCACATGGATTCTATTGAGAAGGGCTGGCTGCTCTCGACGACGGGGTGGGGGAATGAGATGCTGGGAGATGGGAGTTATTGGTGGATTGAGAGGGGAGCAGATGCGTGGGCTAGTTCAATCTTTTTGCTCCTGCCTTCCTAGCCTTATGGACAGGAGTCCTCTGGCCTAGTCCTGAAACTCTTCCCGCAGCCTTCCTTGCCCTTATTGCCCGGCATACCTCGGAAGGCATACCCTGGAACCAATTCATTCATCTGCCCTCTTCGCGATAAAGCTTTGCCTTACTTTGCTTGCTGGCTCTAAGCCCACCTCCTTTACTACACTACACCCTCTCACCGCCCCTATTCAGCCCGAAAGGCTTCTAACTTCCCCGAAACCTTACTTATTCAGGGCAAGATTCGGAACTTAGGGTCACTGCCTTTCATCCGCCTTTGTCTCATATGCTTAGAACCTATCCATAGAAATGGAATTCAAAACTTCGGAATAGTTTTGAGGAGAGCCGAGAGGACACGTTCAAGGAGTAGTGTAAAGTAGCAGACAGAGGGGCGCTCCCGCTTAGGCATTAGGCATTAGGCACGAGAAAGGACATCGTTCTCGGCCGTCCCTTCCTTCCTGGAAAAAGGCTCTCTTGCATCTTTTGCTTCCCCACCCGGCCTCTATTCTAGATTCACCGTCTTCAGATGCATCAGTTTATTATGCTTATGCCTAATCTTAATACTCGCTAGTTACTTCAATTACCTTACCCCACCGCCCCTCCTTTTAAGGAGGTTTCAGAGCACCCAGTCACAGCTCGTCACAAGAAAGGATTGATGGTCGAGTCCCCGTGCATGAAGTCAGTGGATTCGAGTGAACTGACCGTACTACAAATCGACATACTTGAGGAAGCTTCTTACTAAACCAAAGAAAGGGCAGCTCCAGTTGTGTTGTCGATTCCCTTCTCCCGAGAGCTTTCACACTCTGGGATGGGAGTCCCTTCCAAGACTTGACCAAAAGCTCCCCACAATTTCTTGATTTGAAGCAGTTCGGAGGCCTTCTTCTAGTTACGATTCGCCCTCGTCTGTCACTATAGATGTTCTAGCTTTAGTCTTTAGTGTCATTTTGAGTTATGCATTTGGAATGCTCCCCTTCCAAGCAAACTAAACTAACCTTGCTAAGTGCTAGCCAGGTGAAAGTGCTTTTCGCTAGTAGTTTTGGTGTTCTCTTCCCTTTAATCCAATTGAATCAATCGATCAGAAGAACAAGAACAAGAAGGCACTGTACTTTTAATAGGCCCTACTTCCGAGACCTCTATCTCTATTTATTTTCATTCTTCCCTTTGGTCAGATACTAGAATATAGTATTTTTATTGGACATCCTCCTCACTATTGAAATTAGGGAAAACCGGATCAGTAAACTATTGCATCTAAGGGAATAGAGCAGCAGATCCCGGGATAAGAAAGATACAGAAATATGGAACTTCACTGCCTTACTTGGAAAGCTAAGCAGGTTATTGACCCACTAATCTTACCTTCCCTCAAACCTTCCACTGAAAAGAGCAGATCCCAGAAAAAAGGATAGCGAATGATCGATTCACCATTGATAGCATTAACCCTAAAAGGAGGGATGAAGCACATGCCACCACATCCACTAAAGAGAAGGAAAAGAGAAAAGAGAGGCGCCAGGTCCAAGAAGGTATGGAAAAGGCATTAGAGGTTTGATTCGCTCAAGGTTTTGAACAAGTCAGGTAAACCACCAGTTAATACCAACCACGGTTGACTTGATTTTCGATAGATTGAAATGCTTTCAAATTCAGCATGGTTGTGAGATTAATCGTACCCACCCGGCTAGGTCACCTGCGAGACTCGCTAATATACTACTTTCTTTCAGGCAATGCAAAAAATATGGTTTCTAGTACTGTCGGTGTACTAGAATAGGGGTACCCTAGTACCCCGTACTTGTGCACGGGCAGTGGTAGCATCCCGCGGCCTGGCTTGTGGGAGGACAGCCAGAGAGAAGCTCAAGATTATTAAGCCATTCAAGAACAAAGTATACAAAGCAAGAGTTAAGGCCCCGGCAAGAGGAGCTTGCCGGGAGGGACAGCTGAGGCCCAGCCTGAGGTTTGCTGTAGCAGAGTACTTGCCGCGGCAAGGTACTTGCCCCGGCAAGTCATTGGCTGCGGCTAGGTATTGGCTGCGGCAAGATAGCAGCTGCGGCAAGGTACTTGCCCCGGCAAGTTACCTTGCGCGGCAAACTATGGGTTGCGGCAAGCTGTCAGGTGCGGCCAGGTCTTGCCGCGGCAAGCGTTACTGTACCACTGTGCTACTGTGCTGCTCCGGTGCCTCTGCCAGCGTGGCGCTCTGGGTCCTTCCAAGCGTGTGTGGCAGGGCACTGTATAGACGGCGGTACACTGTAGCTAGCGGTGCAGGAGCAGGTGGGATAGGCTTTTCCCATGACCAAGACGTTCGGGTACATGTATGTGGACAGCAAAGGCATGGGCATTTAATGCCCTTGTTCCCTGCCGTCAGTGGTAGGTAGGACATGTCATCCTGGTAATAATGGCCTTACTGTAGCAACTTTCCACCTCTACCTTTACTGTTTGCCACCTGTTGGTGACCCCTTTGTGCGTATAAAAGGAGGCCCATAGGCAATGTGGAGGGAGGAGGAGGAATGGGGGAGATGGAGAACTCCAGTATTGTACGCAGCTGGTCGGTACTGTAGCGCTCCTGGAGCTAGAACAATCATACAGATAATAAACCAAAAAGCAGGAGTAGGGTTTTACGCATCCGTGCGGCCCGAACCTAGGTAAATCTCTCTCGTGCACTGTCGTGTTCTTCGCTAGATTTGCTCTTCGTGCGACCGTCTCTCCCTGCCGAACGTAAAGGGGTCCTTCCCTGGGTCCCATAGGTGATCGCGGATTCGTCCCCGACATCTTTGGCGCGCCAGGTAGGGGGAAGGAGGTTGTGTGAACCTAATCTAGCGATTTGCGCGTTAGTTTTTGGGCCATCCTCCGTCTTATGGCTCCAAAAAATAAGACTTCAGCCATCGGTGCGTCTACGTCCAACCCGCCTGCTCCCATGCAGGAGGGTGCCGACGTGATTGCGGCTGCTGGGGGGACTGGAGAGCGAGAGCTCCTATTACCTCCACCTGTCCAAAACCGGGCCAGCAACGCCAATCTTGGCGCTGCTGGGTCTGGGAACGCAGCGCTGCTCGCTGCTGCTGGCCCTGCAAGCTCCAGAAACGGTGCTGCGCGTTCTGGAACGCCTGCGCCGGTTCAGACGCCGCGGCCTTCGCAAGAAGCCCGTGACAGGCAGCGTCCTGCGCCCCAGGTGCCAGGCGCTCCCTGGATAATGAACTTGCGCATCGATCTCGAGATGCGTGGGGTCACCATACGCAACAACACGTTGGCGGGGTCGAGGTGCGGTCGCCTGGGCGTGGAGATGCTCCTTCTAACACTGTTAGGAGTAGGAGCATCCCACAGTCCTCACGCCACTCGATACCTCCCTCACCAGCAGAAGCGTTGGCGCGTGCGCAACTGCTCCTGAACTTCCCTCCACCAGCAGATAAGCTTGACGAGTGGAGGGCAACCATTCAGAGCCTTCTCAGCTTCGCTGATGCCGACCCGGTGCGCGCGGCCGACAAGAGAACTGGTGACAATGCTGTCACCAATAAGAACGGCGAGGGGGCAACAACCGTATACTCCCCACCCAGACGGCCTCGGTCGCCGACACGTCGAAACGACGCCCGTGGCGATGATTCCACGGCGTCGTCTGACCCGCGAGCTCGTCGTGACCAGCGCCTCGTTCTTCAGGAACGCAGAGGAGAAGACGCTCGTACCACTATCGAGCGAAGGAGAGAAGCGCATCGTCAGTCCGACAGACGCGCAGGGCCCGCTGTTGACATGCATGCGCCATGGGATCCTGGCGACTTGCCGTACGCGGTAAGTTGTCCAGCGTTCACCCGTGAGCTGCGGCAGGTCCAGTGGCCCAATCGCAAGGCTTTCAAGCCTGACGTGCCGGAGAAGTATGATGGCAAGACACACCCGTCGGAGTTCCTCAGCATTTACACCATTGCGGTGCAAGCTGCCGGGGGACGAGACGACAAGATCCTTGCTAACTACTTCCCGCTCGTGTTAAAGCGCAACGTCGTCTCATGGCTCATGCACTTGCCGGAGAACTCCATTTCTTCATGGGCGGACCTGTGCCATCAGTTTGTTGGTGCCTTTACTGGCGGTCATCAACCTCATGGCCAGGAGAGTGATCTTCATCTCATCCCCCAGAAGGAAGGAGAGCCCCTGCGCAAATACATTCAAAGGTTCAGCCGCGTACAGTACAACATCCCAGATGTTCACCCCGCTGCGGTTATTAGCGCGTTCCATCAGAACGTGCGTAACCGCAGGATGCGGGAGGAAATGGCGATGACCAAGGTCAGAGACATTGGCCAGCTATATGCTCTCGCCGACAAGTGTGCGCGCGCTGAAGAGGGAAGGAAACTTCCCGGTGAAGGTGTTGGCGCAGGGGGGAGCTCTGACAGCGAAGGTACCACCCCGGCAAAGAAGGGCCGCGGCGGAACAACAGGAAGAAAAAGGGCAAAGCTGTGCTTGCCGTCGAGCAGTCCAGCGGCAACGGCAGCGCCGACAAGGCCAAAGTCGAGGGCTCTGGCAAGGAGATTGCCGCCTGCGCCAACTGTCAGGCCTTGGCAGCTGCCGATAAGCAGGACGGCTCCGACAAGCAATATTGCAAGATCCACCGCACCAAGGGACACGATCTCCAGAACTATCGATGAGTCGAGCAGCTTGTCGAACAGCAGAAAGCTGAGTATGAGAGGCGCGACAAGGAGAAGGCCCTAGAAGGTGCTGGCTGGTCCGGCAAGAAGCGCACTGCCCGAGGAGGGCGTCGCGGCAAGGCCAAGCAGCAGCAGAGAGACAGGCCTCCTCGTGGCCGCGACAAAGATGATGATGATGATGATCTAGATGATGAAGAATCCAGTGAGCACGAATTTCAGAAAGCCGCAGAAGTCTTGTGTGTTGACGGTGGTGCTTCGTTGCATTCTTCTCACCGCCAACTTAAACAGTGGGCGCGAGAGATCAATGCGGCGGAACCATCTGTTGACGCCAGAAAGCTTCTGAAGTGGTCCGACACGCCAATCGTCTTTGACATTGAGGACCACCCTGACCGCACAACGGCGGTCGGGTGCTTGCCGATGTTGGTTTCACCAACGATCCGCAACCTCAAGGTCACGAAGATGTTAATTGACGGTGGGGCCGGCTTGAATCTGATTTCGCCCGCTGTGCTCCGGAAACTTCAAATCCCTGACGGCGAGCTTGAGGAAACTGGTACTTTCCAAGGAGTCAATCCAGGAAGGAGCAAGCCGAAAGGGAAGATCACGTTGCCAGTGACATTTGGCGGCGAGCTGAACTACCGGACCGAGAAGGTCACCTTTGATGTTACCGATATTCCATTGCCTTATAATGGGATACTTGGCCGTCCAGCGCTCGCCAAGTTTATGGCAGCCTCTCATTTTGCCTACAACGTGTTGAAGATGCCAGGCCCAGTAAGTGTTATCACAGTTCCCTGCGACAAGAAGGATGCGCTTATTTGCGCCGACAAGATCTACCGGGAAGCAGCTGCCGCAACTGCCGCCAAGGCACTTGCCGCTGAAGCTCTCGGGGGGGAGAACAAGAGGAAGTCCGACAAGAGCTCCTGTGCCCACTCCGGCAAGCGCACCAATTCGGAGTGCTGCGCTACCGTCGAGGACGCACCAGAGAGCTCCACCGGCAAGTGCAAAAAGAATAAAGCCGCTCCGCCGGCGACAAAGAAGGTGCCCGCCAAGGAGGACGGCACTGGTGGTTCCTTTACCATCAGTGCCACACTTGACAACAAATAGGAAAGCGCGCTCATTGCTTTCCTGCGGGCGAATGTCGACGTGTTTGCATGGCAACCGTCCGACATCCCCGGTGTTCCCAGGAAGGTAATTGAGCACCACCTTGCCGTTTGTCCCCACGCGAGGCCCGTCAAACAGAAAGCCAGAAAGCAAGCTGTGGAGCGGCAAGAGTTTATTGCGGAAGAAATCAAGAAGTTGGAAGCAGCAGGCCTCGTCAGAGGAGTACTCCATCCTACGTGGTTGGCCAATCCTGTTGTCGTGCGCAAAGCGAATGGAAAATGGAGGCTTTGTATTGATTTCACTGATGTTAATAAAGCTTGTCCCAAAGACCCATTTCCTTTGCCCCGCATAGACCAGATTGTTGACTCCACGGCAGGATGTGATTTGCTTTCATTTCTTGACGCATATTCAGGGTATCATCAAATCTTCATGGCTGAGGAAGATGAGGAAAAGACCGCATTTATCACACCCTGTGGCACATACTGTTTCGTACGTATGCCATTTGGTTTGAAAAATGCTGGTTCAACATTTGCAAGAGCCGTCCAGATTGCTTTTGAGCCTCAGCTGGACAGAAATGTGGAAGCCTATATGGACGATATAGTGGTCAAAAGCAAGGACAGGGCTACTTTGGTTCAAGATCTAGAAGAAACTTTTGTAAATCTGCGCAAGATCAACCTGAACCTCAACCCCGAGAAGTGCGTGTTTGGAGTTCCCTCCGGCAAGCTTCTCGGGTTCTTTGTGTCTCAACGCGGAATTGAAGCCAATCCTGACAAGATCAAAGCCATTGAGCAAATTGAAGCACCGAAGCGCGTCAAGGATGTACGACGACTTGCCGGCTGTGTTGCTGCTCTCAGTAGGTTTATCTCCAAGTCAGCTGAGCGCGCCCTGCCATTTTTCAAAATCTTAAAAAAGGCAGGTCCATTGAAATGGACTCCGGAGGCGGAGGCAGCGTTGCAAGACTTGAAGAGATACCTCTCCTCTCCTCCAATACTTGTCGCACCTAAACCACAAGAGAAGTTGTTGCTGTATCTAGCGGCAACCAATCAAGTGGTTAGTGCTGCGCTGGTAGCGGAGAGAGAGGTGGATGAGGAGGCAGTAACTATGGCAAGCACGTCCAGCGACAAGCTGGGGGCTCCCCCGACAAGTTTTGCTGCCGACAAGGATTCGTCTGCGCAGTCAGGCGAAGTGATACAAAAGAAGAAAATGGTGCAGCGCCCGGTCTACTTTGTGAGCTCTCTTCTGCAGGGAGCTAGGTCAAGGTATTCTGGTGTGCAGAAGCTGCTTTTCGGCCTTCTCATGGCCTCGAGAAAGCTGCGCCATTACTTTCAAGCACATGAAGTTACCGTCGTCACTCGCTTCCCGCTGAAAAGGATTTTGCAAAATCCAGAAGCGACAGGCAGGATTGTCGAGTGGGCGTTGGAGTTGTCGAGCTTTGGTCTCGAGTTTGAGAGTACATCAACCATACAGAGCCGAGTTTTGGCATAGTTTGTCGCAGAATGGACACCAACGCCAGACGAAGAAATCCCAGAGACGACTCTCCCCGGCAAGGAGACAAGCAAAGAGTGGCTTATGTACTTTGATGGGGCCTTTTCGCTGCAAGGCGCCGGTGCTGGCGTACTGCTTGTCGCACCCACCGGAGAGCACCTCAAGTACGTGGTCCAAATGCACTTTCCCAAGGAACAGGCGACGAACAATACTGCAGAATATGAGGGGTTGCTTGCCGGTCTCAGGATCGCGGCAGACCTTGGGATCAAGAAGCTTATTGTCAGGGGAGATTCGCAGCTTGTCGTCAGGCAAGTGAACAAGAACTACCAATGCCCATTGATGGAAGCTTATGTAGATGAGGTGAGGAAGTTGCAGGAACGCTTTGACGGCCTACAAATGGAGCACGTCCCACGTGCTGAGAATGACATTGCCGATGGTTTGTCAAAGCGCGCCGCACTCAAATTGCCTGTGGAACCAGGCACTTTTGTGCTCCAACTAACTCAGCCATCCGTGACGCCATCAGTAGGGCAAGGCAGGAAGAGGAAGTTGGCTTCTGGCGACTACTTCCCGGCAGAGCTCCCCGAAGCCGCCGGCAAGAAGGCTGCCAAAGCCAGCGCCAAAGATGCAGAGGGGCAACTTGCTCCGACAAGGCCTCACGCTCTTGTCATTGAAGCGGGTGCTCCTATGCAAAAGGCAAAGGGGCAACTTGCTCCGACAAGACTTCGGGTCCTTGTCGTTGAAGCAGGCGCTCCTGATCGAAGCGCTGAGGAGCAAGATGCTCCGACGAGGCCTTGGGCTTCCGTCATTGAAGCAACTGCTCCCGACGAGCTTGTTGAAGGACAGCACGCTCCAGCAGGGCCCCAGGCTCTTGTCGTTGAAGCGGCTGTTACCGCCAAGCTCGTCGGGGAACGGCCGGCTCTGGTAGAGCGACAAGCTCTTGCCGTAGGGCCTGATGTTCCCGCAGCAGAAGAAATGCCTTTAGTCCTCGCTGTCGAGCCACAGGCTCCAGCGTGGGCGCAGCAGATCGTCCGTTTCCTTCAGACAGGAGAACTTCCCGAAGAGCAGGAAGAAGCGGAGAAAGTAGCCCGACGGTCCAATATGTATCAATTTGTCGATGACATGCTGTGCAGAAAAAGACCAAACGGTGTGAAATTGAAGTGTATTCCCCGGGAAGAAGGACAAGAGCTGTTGGCGGAGATTCATGGAGGCATATGTGGTCACCATATAGGGTCAAGAGCCCTTGCTGGAAAGGCTTTCCGGCAAGGTTTCTTTTGGCCCACCGCCCTCCAGGATGCAACTGCACTAGTAACCAAGTGTGAAGCGTGCCAGTTTCATTCCAAGCAGATTCATCAGCCAGCTCAAGCTCTCCAGACAATCCCTCTCTCCTGGCCATTTTCGGTCTGGGGGCTCGACATCCTCGGCCCCTTTCCCCGTGCCACCGGGGGCTTCGAGTACTTGTATGTGGCCATCGACAAGTTTACGAAGTGGCCGGAAGTGGAAGCAGTGAGGAAGGTGACAGCACAATCAGCCATCAAGTTCTTCAAGGGAATTGTTTGTCGCTTTGGTGTTCCTAACAGGATCATCACCGACAACGGTACCCAGTTCACGAGCCACGCCTTCATGCAGTATGTCGAAGACCTTGGTGCCAAGGTCTGTTTCGCTTCTGTTGCTCACCCCCGAAGCAACGGTCAAGCTGAAAGGGCAAATGCTGAAGTGCTGCGTGGGCTCAAGACGAGAACTTTCGACAGGCTGCGCAAGTGCGGCAAGAACTGGATCGAGGAGCTGCCAGTGGTTCTTTGGTCGATCAGGACGACGCCAAATCGAGCTACTGGCCAGACGCCTTTTGCTCTAGTTTATGGAGCAGAGGCAGTTCTCCCCACGGAACTCGTATACGGGTCACCTCGAGTGCTCGCTTACGATGAGCTTGAGCAAGAGCAACTGCGGCAAGATGACGCTGTGCTCCTCGAGGAGGATCGTCTTCAGGCTGCTGTGAGAGCTGCTTGCTACCAGCAAGCTTTGCGTCGCTACCATAGCCGCAAAGTTAATGCCAGAAGTCTCGAGGAAGGCGACCTTGTTCTTCGGCGCGTTCAGTCGGCCAAGAATTCAAACAAGTTGACGCCGAAGTGGGAAGGCCCTTATCGGGTGAAACGAGTCACCAGGCCCGGCGCTGTCCGCCTGGAGACCGAGGATGGCATTCCAGTGATCAATTCCTGGAACATTGAGCATCTTCGTAAGTTTTTTCCATAAGGCGCGGTTGCCGGGCCCTTCCCCGGCAACCACCTTTTGTACAAGTATTGCCGCTGTTGCATGTAATCCTTTGTACAAAGCCAGGCGCAGACCCTGTGCATAAATAAAGCTTTTGTATTTCGCAGTTTTTGACGATTTCATGTTTACTTTTATTTTGCATGATTATCTGACATACTGTGCAGTACAGCCTCCCGGTAAGCATTAACGAGCCGCCAAGCTCCTATATCTTTATTTTCTCTTCTTTCTTTTTCTCGAAGAGACAGAAGCTTCCCTCGCGCACAAGTTTGCCGGGGGGGATGGGATAATGATATGGACCAGGCGTGGACCAGGCGTCGTTCAAAGAAACTTTGCCTTGCCGGGAAGAAGACAGCGGCAAGCAGTGACAAGACCTTGCCGCGGAGAGATCAGCGACAAAGCTAAGTGCCAAAGTTTGAACAATCAAATTCTTTTTTATTTTCAAGGTTATTTTCCTTGAACGATACTACTATTTGTATGGAAAACCTGTGTGCGACGGAACCTAAGCGTAATCGGTCGCGCCCTTACCTTGTTTCGAGTCCGCTCAACAACCTAAGTGGCTGCACTGAGCGCGACAAGGTTGCTTGCCGGCAGCGGCACCGCCAGTAGGCTGCTGAGGTCTCGCACCCAGCGCTCGCGGCAATAGTGCGCGCACCGGCAAGTTCCCTATAAGCGTAGGGCAAGTACACACAAAGAAAGAAATTGCTCAAGGGAGATGACATGCATTAACTCCAAAATATTGCAAGTTATATTACAAGATAAGTTGCCGCGGCTTAAACAGATTGTTCTTTAACATGTCTAGCGGCGGCAAGGAGCGAGAAGAATGGGCTCTCTAATTGCGATGCTCGCCTTCGACTCTCTGGATTTTGTCCACCCTCTCCACGATGGGCGCGACAAGGGCCTCTAGTGGCGCGGGGTCGTATCCCTTTGGCAAGCTTTTGAAGATGTTGCTGAAGTCGACGCCCGGGTTTCTGTATGCTATCTTCACCAACAACCTCCGGAGAACTCCCCGGCAAAGCCTGCGTGACTCGTCGGCCAGTTGAGCCTTGTGATTGACTTGGAGCTGTTGGAGTGCTTCTACTACTCCGTCGAAGAACTCGGCTAGCTTGACGCTAGTTTGCATGTTCTTGTTGGTGGAGTACCCGAAGTCCGGCACCTTCAGGGCAGTCAGCTCCTTGTCAATGTCCTCGGCGGCGCTGGCAAGCCTGTCTGTGAAGATCCCCACGTTATCCCTGAACTTCTTGTGGGTTGCAATAGCGTCTTGAAGCAGACCCTTTTCCTTCTGGAGCTCTGTCATTAGAAGGACAGGAGCTGTTGGCGGAGATTCATGGAGGCATATGTGGTCACCACATAGGGTCAAGAGCCCTTGCTGGAAAGGCTTTCTGGCAAGGTTTCTTTTGGCCCACCGCCCTCCAGGATGCAACTGCACTAGTAACCAAGTGTGAAGCGTGCCAGTTTCATTCCAAGCAGATTCATCAGCCAGCTCAAGCTCTCCAGACAATCCCTCTCTCCTGGCCATTTTCGGTCTGGGGGCTCGACATCCTCGGCCCCTTTCCCCGTGCCACCGGGGGCTTCGAGTACTTGTATGTGGCCATCGACAAGTTTACGAAGTGGCCGGAAGTGGAAGCAGTGAGGAAGGTGACAGCACAATCAGCCATCAAGTTCTTCAAGGGAATTGTTTGTCGCTTTGGTGTTCCTAACAGGATCATCACCGACAACGGTACCCAGTTCACGAGCCACGCCTTCATGCAGTATGTCGAAGACCTTGGCGCCAAGGTCTGTTTTGCTTCTGTTGCTCACCCCCGAAGCAACGGTCAAGCTGAAAGGGAAAATGCTGAAGTGCTGCGTGGGCTCAAGACGAGAACTTTCGACAGGCTGCGCAAGTGCGGCAAGAACTGGATCGAGGAGCTGCCAGTGGTTCTTTGGTCGATCAGGACGACGCCAAATCGAGCTACTGGCCAGACGCCTTTTGCTCTAGTTTATGGAGCAGAGGCAGTTCTCCCCACGGAACTCGTATACGGGTCACCTCGAGTGCTCGCTTACGATGAGCTTGAGCAAGAGCAACTGCGGCAAGATGACGCTGTGCTCCTCGAGGAGGATCGTCTTCAGGCTGCTGTGAGAGCTGCTCGCTACCAGCAAGCTTTGCGTCGCTACCATAGCCGCAAAGTTAATGCCAGAAGTCTCGAGGAAGGCGACCTTGTTCTTCGGCGCGTTCAGTCGGCCAAGAATTCAAACAAGTTGACGCCGAAGTGGGAAGGCCCTTATCGGGTGAAACGAGTCACCAGGCCCGGCGCTGTCCGCCTGGAGACCGAGGATGGCATTCCAGTGATCAATTCCTGGAACATTGAGCATCTTCGTAAGTTTTTTCCATAAGGCGCGGTTGCCGGGCCCTTCCCCGGCAACCACCTTTTGTACAAGTATTGCCGCTGTTGCATGTAATCCTTTGTACAAAGCCAGGCGCAGACCCTGTGCATAAATAAAGCTTTGGTATTTCGCAGTTTTTGACGATTTCATGTTTACTTTTATTTTGCATGATTATCTAACATACTGTGCAGTACAGCCTCCCCGGTAAGCATTAACGAGCCGCCAAGCTCCTATATCTTTATTTTCTCTTCTTTCTTTTTCTCAAAGAGACAGAAGCTTCCCTCGCGCACAAGTTTGCCGGGGGGGATGGGATAATGATATGGACCAGGCGTGGACCAGGCGTCGTTCAAAGAAACTTTGCCTTGCCTTGCCGGGAAGAAGGCAGCGGCAAGCAGTGACAAGACCTTGCCGCGGAGAGATCAGCGACAAAGCTAAGTGCCAAAGTTTGAACAATCAAATTCTTTTTTATTTTCAAGGTTATTTTCCTTGAACGATACTACTCTTTGTATGGAAAACCTGTGCGCGACGGAACCTAAGCATAATCGGTCGCGCCCTTACCTTGTTTCGAGTCCGCTCAACAACCTAAGTGGCTGCACTGAGCGTGACAAGGTTGCTTGCCGGCAGCGGCACCGCCAGCAGGCTGCTGAAGTCCCGCACCCAGCGCTCGCGGCGATGGTGCGCGCACCGGGAAGTTCCCTATAAGCGTAGGGCAAGTACACACAAAGAAAGAAATTGCTCAAGGGAGATGACATGCATTAACTTCAAAATATTGCAAGTTATATTACAAGATAAGTTGCCGCGGCTTAAACAGATTGTTCTTTAACATGTCTAGCGGCGGCAAGGAGGGAGAAGAATGGGCTCTCTAATTGCGGTGCTCGCCTTCGACTCTCTGGATTTGGTCCACCCTCTCCACGATGGGCGCGACAAGGGCCTCTAGAGGCGCGGGGTCGTATCCCTTCGGCAAGCTTTTGAAGATGTTGCTGAAGTCGACGCCCGGGTTTCTGTATGCTATCTTCACCAACAACCTCCGGAGAACTCCCCGGCAAAGCCTGCGTGACTCGTCGGCCAGTTGAGCCTTGTGATTGACTTGGAGCTGTTGGAGTGCTTCTACTACTCCGTCGAAGAACTCGGCTAGCTTGACGCTAGTTTGCGTGTTCTTGTCGGTGGAGTACCCGAAGTCCGGCACCTTCAGGGCAGTCAGCTCCTTGTCGATGTCCTCGGCGGTGCTGGCAAGCCTGTCTGTGAAGATCCCCACGTTATCCCTGAACTTCTTGTGGGTTGCAATAGCATCTTGAAGCAGACCTTTTTCCTTCTGGAGCTCTGTCATTAGAAGCCCTTCGCGCTTTCTGGTGGTGTCGAGCGTCTCCTTCAGCGTGGTCAGCTTCAGCTTCAGGTCTGCTCTGGAGTCGTTGGCGGCGGCAAGCAGATTGTTCTTCTTGGCTATGGTAACTTGCATCTCCGCCAAAGTGTGGGTCACCTTTGCCCTTTCACTTTCAAGCGTTGAGAGCTTGTCACCGTTTGCCTTGAGGGCGGCCTCTAGTCTTGCCACTTTCTCCTCCGTTTCCTTCCTGTTCACTTCTGCAGCAGCGACAGTGTTGGTGGCCTCCACCAACTTGCTGGCGTACTCTTGGGCCAAGGCTTCGATTTCCTTCTGGTGTTTTTGTGCCTGCCCCTGGGTCCGCTCTGCGACAAGTCTTGCCACCTCCTCGTCTTTCCGTCGGAGGGTTTCGGCAAGTTTCCTCTTGCGCTCGGCAAGTTCTTCTTCGTGGGCATCAAGGTCCACTTTCCGCTGGTTCAGATCACCGGCCTGAGCAGACAACTCCTTGGCGGTCTCCTCCTATTTTTGTTCAATGTCTTGCTTCATCAGGAGGAGGGCCTGCCGTTCTTCGGCCAGCTGTGCCCGCTTGACCTCTAACGCATTAAGAGATCGCGCGCGGACGTCCGCCAAGATCTCCGTGCGCCTCAACATGTCAGCTTCGGCCTTCTCGATGAGCGCCTTCCTGGAAGCTAGCTTCTCCCGTCGGGCGCGATGAAGATTCAGCAGCTTTTGAAGCAGTTGCTCCTCTTCAGACGTGCTGCTGCTGCTGGCGCCTGGCGCATCCACAAGCTGGAGCCCGGCAGCGGCAAGGATCTCCTCGTCCACAACATCCTCCTCGGTTGGTGCTCTGGAGCCCACCGTCCAGGGGAGGCTGACGTAGATGTTCTCGCCGACCCGGATGTATTTGCTTGGCGGAGGCGATTTGGGCGCTGCCGCCTCGTCAGTGGTTGAGGGACCCGTGGTCGGAGTAGCGCCTGGCGCTCCTGTGGCCTCAGGGCCGTCAGTACGACCACCGGCTCCCTCGCCGGCCTCCTCAGCAGCCTTCTGGGCGGCCTGAGCTTCAGCAGCCTTGGCGGCTTCATCGGTGGGCGCCTTGGCGGTATTATCCTCGGCGGCCTTGCCGGCCTCTTCGGCAGCCCTGGCAGTTTCTTCGTCGGTAAGCTTGTCGGCTGCCAGCTTGTCGGCCTTGGCAGCGGCGGTCTTGGCGGCCTCGTTGTCGACGGCCCCTGTGGTGTTCTCCTCGACAGAAGAGTCAATGTTCATTGGCTCCACCGAGGAGGGCTCTGCCAACCCGAGAAGTAAGGCAAAAAGAGCTTCAGGAAGAAATTCAAGAAGACAAAAGAAAGAAAGCAGAAAGAGTTTTGCGGCAAGTGGGTTTACCCATGTTGAGCTCAGGAGCTGGGGGCTCCCCTCCCCCGTCAACGTTTGTCATTGGGGTGGGGTCGCCAGCGCTGGTGCTTGGCACTTCGGCGCTTGCCGGCCCCTCTTCGTGGCTCGGCTCGCTAGTGGGAGCCCTTACCGGAGATCTTCTCCTTGGCGGTGTGGTCGAGGGGGGTGGTACTTCTGGAGCACCTTCAGATGGCTCCACTTGCTGCTCCTCTCCTACACGCCCAAAGATGTCAGTGACAAAATGCTTGTTCCTCAGCGACCGCCAGCGAAAGGTAGTTGAAATACTTACGCTGGGGGCTGCGCTGGGGGCTGCGACGAGGGCTGGGCTCCGAGCTGGTCGGGATGGTCTCAGACGCTCTCCCGGTGGTTCCCGTGGGCTCATCTTCGACGACCACCACGGTCTTGCTCGTCGAGACCTTAGCTCTCTTCCTTGTCCTCTCCGCCAAGGTTTCCTCCCTGCGGAAGCAAGGCCGCAGCGTGACAAGTGAGGACAGAAACAAAACCTTACAAAGATTGAGGGTCGCGGCAAGGGAACTTACTCTTCCTCGTCGTCCTCTTCGCTGAGAGCGGAAAAATCAAAGTCCGCCTCCGTGTGAGGAGGGGGGAGGAGGGGGAGCTGGGCTCCTTGGCCGCTTGGCGGGGGTAGTAGCAGCGGTCTTTGATGACCCTGCTCCAGTTGCCGGGGCCGCGTGAGACGCTCCCGCAGCACCAGCCCTTGCCGCGGTCGAGCGCGTCGAACGGCGCTCCGGCGGTTGTTGAACCTCTTGCCGCTCAGCCACTTTGCCAAGCCTGCGAAGGCGTTTCCTCCTCAGAGGGGCTGGGGACTCTGACTGCGGTGGGCTTTCGGTGCCCTCCTCGGAAGAGGAGCCCTCATCCTCCGAGCTACCTGACTCGTCGGCAGGCTGGCTTGGCCCGACATCCTTGCCGGGTGCGGCGAGCTCGCCCTTCCCGGCAAGCATCCCCTGCTCGGCAAGGATCTCCTTTTGTGCCTCGTCGAGCTCCGCCAAAGTATAACCAAAATTGCCAGCTTCCCTGGCGAGCCTGTCCTCTTCCACTCTTCGAGCAATGAATTCTATTTCTTGCTCAGTGGTGTTGCGGACGAGCCACTCCTCCTCCCGGACCTGCTTTTCGACCGTAGAGTCAAAGAATCGCCGCACGTCTTCTTCGAGCGGCACGTCCCAAGTTGCTTCAACGCTGTGCGCATTGCAGAGTGGCATCATAGCGATGATTGCACTCAATGCGGAGTTGTTGCAAAGGGGCACGATGTGCTTCGGCAGCGTGAACGCCTTGTCGCGCTTCTCTGGATCTGTCTCTTGCTTGAACAGTTCTCGCATGAAAAAGTCGTGCTGCAGAACTGTGAAGTTGTTGATCAATCCAGGGCGCAGCCGCATGATATCGGCTGGGTTCTTCCAATCAGAGGCCGGCCTTCCTCTCTGCTGCAGAGGAGCAATGCGGCGGCGGAGGAAGTCTGCGCCAACCATCCCTATGGTGAGCCCGGCCTCCCTGAGCCATATGATCCTGGTAGCGGCAATCTCCAGCTTTTTGTCCTGGGGATCCAGATCGCTCCAGTCTGTGCCACGCGCTGCTGGGGTCTTGCGAAGCGCACAGTATGGTGGCGGCTCGTCGTCAATGATCCAACACCATTCAGACCGGATTTCTCCCCATCTTGGGCGGAGATCCCCCTTCAGATAATGCTCCTTGGCGCCCAATCTTGAAACGAACGAGACGCCAACAGTGTGAGGCTCCCCCTTTTCAGCACGGGGAGTGAAGTAATGCCTGAACAGCGCAGTGTTGGGTGCAACGCCGACGAAGTTCTCGCACAGATGCGCAAATATTGCCATGGTGGATACGGCATTCGGTGTGAGATCCAGCAGACGGAGATTGAAGGTGTACATGACGTCGCTAAAGAAATCCGAGTACGATGGGCAGAGCCCGCACCAAAAGTAGCAAGCGAAGAAGGGGTACTTGCTCACTTCGCTCTCGTCGGTGGCTGGGCGAACGCGGGTGGCCGGATGCGCCTTGGTCCTCGCGGCCCACATGCCTTGGAACTTGGCCTTCAGATCCGCCCCCGTGAGCGTCGGAGCGAAGAGCGCGTACTTCTGCCTCTTCAACTGCGCCTGGGTCTCCGTCCTTGAGGACTTCCCCGTCTTCCCCTTTTCTCCTTTGGGAGGCATGGCGAAGGCGGAGCTGAGGACCGAGGGAGATGCGGACGCGCGTGGTGGCGGAGGATTGGGAAACCGCTTTGTTTTAGAGCGGAGGAAGAAGAAGGCGGAGATTTGGAGATCGAGAATGGTGAGAGGGGTGTGTGAGTGCTTCTGCAGGTCCCTCCTTTTATGGGGAAAGATGCGGAACCATCCGCCCCTTCGTCATTCAAGATAGCTGCGCACGCTTCCCACGCTCCGCATTCAACGCGCGACGCGTGGGAGAGCGTGCAATTAAACAGCATAGGGACGTTTCGGCTTATCCCAGCCACGCGTGCCCGTGCACTGTTTGGGCCTGGCCCAACAACGCCCGGCACCGTGTGTGGCCCAGGCCCGGGGGCTCCTGTCGGTGTACTAGAATAGGGGTACCCTAGTACCCCGTACTTGTGCACGGGCAGTGGTAGCATCCCGCGGCCAGGCTTGCGGGAGGACAGCCAGAGAGAAGCTCAAGATTATTAAGCCATTCAAGAACAAAGTATACAAAGCAAGAGTTAAGGCCCTGGCAAGAGGAGCTTGCCGGGAGGGACAGCTGAGGCCCAGCCTGAGGTTTGCTGTAGCAGAGTACTTGCCGCGGCAAGGTACTTGCCCCGGCAAGTCATTGGCTGCGGCTAGGTATTGGCTGCGGCAAGATAGCAGCTGCGGCAAGGTACTTGCCCCGGCAAGTTACCTTGCGCGGCAAACTATGGGTTGCGGCAAGCTGTCAGGTGCGGCCAGGTCTTGCCGCGGCAAGCGTTACTGTACCACTGTGCTACTGTGCTGCTCCGGTGCCTCTGCCAGCGTGGCGCTCTGGGTCCTTCCAAGCGTGTGTGGCAGGGCACTGTATAGACGGCGGTACACTGTAGCTAGCGGTGCAGGAGCAGGTGGGATAGGCTTTTCCCACGACCAAGACGTCCGGGTACATGTATGTGGACAGCAAAGGCATGGGCATTTAATGCCCTTGTCCCCTGCCGTCAGTGGTAGGTAGGACATGTCATCCTGGTAATAATGGCCTTACTGTAGCAACTTTCCACCTCTACCTTTACTGTTTGCCACCTGTTGGTGACCCCTTTGTGCGTATAAAAGGAGGCCCATAGGCAATGTGGAGGGAGGAGGAGGAACGGGGGAGATGGAGAACTCCAGTATTGTACGCAGCTGCTCGGTACTGTAGCGCTCCTGGAGCTAGAACAATCATACAGATAATAAACCAAAAAGCAGGAGTAGGGTTTTACGCATCCGTGCGGCCCAAACCTAGGTAAATCTCTCTCGTGCACTGTCGTGTTCTTCGCTAGATTTGCTCTTCGTGCGACCGTCTCTCCCTGCCGAACGTAAAGGGGTCCTTCCCTGGGTCCCATAGGTGATCGCGGATTCGTCCCCGACATCTTTGGCGCGCCAGGTAGGGGGAAGGAGGTTGTGTGAACCTAATCTAGCGATTTGCGCGTTAGTTTTTGGGCCATCCTCCGTCTTATGGCTCCAAAAAATAAGACTTCAGCCATCGGTGCGTCTACGTCCAACCCGCCTGCTCCCATGCAGGAGGGTGCCGACGTGATTGCGGCTGCTGGGGGGACTGGAGAGTGAGAGCTCCTATTACCTCCACCTGTCCAAAACCGGGCCAGCAACGCCAATCTTGGCGCTGCTGGGTCTGGGAACGCAGCGCTGCTCGCTGCTGCTGGCCCTGCAAGCTCCAGAAATGGTGCTGCGCGTTCTGGAATGCCTGCGCCGGTTCAGATGCCGCGGCCTTCGCAAGAAGCCCGTGACAGGCAGCGTCCTGCGCCCCAGGTGCCAGGCGCTCCCTGGATAATGAACTTGCGCATCGATCTCTTGTTGGCATGGCGTTGGTATGCCTCGCTATCCTTAAATCTATGGACAGGGGAGATAGAACTTTTGCTTTTCGATACCTCGAGCCGATACATGAAAAAAGAGGGATAATAGTAGTAGCAAGGGTGCTGTATTGGGTCAGTCAAAACTTACTACTTCCACATTGGTAAACGGCTCTGCCGTAGATCTATCATACAAATTTCTATTCTGGAAAAGCGAACCCGCTGATAAAGAATTTTATACCGAGGTTGGAGTTAGTCAACTCAATAATGATACTCTCCCTCTGGGGCCTTGAGCCGAAGCCGAGTCGTCAGGAGAGAATGCATAAGATACGATTGTAATATCAATAAGCGGAGGAGGAGAAGTAGAAGACAGGCAGGATGATAAGTTCAATTAAAGATTTCTCTCTGCGGGAATACCTTCCAGGGAAGGTAAGATCATCAATAGTAGGATGCTGCACCCTACTCATCTCAGCCTCTTAGAGCAAGGTACTAGTTACTGTTGATTGTTTTACTATCAGCCTCTTTCATTTCGTAACACATGAATTATCTATTTGTGTAATCACCATCATTCCTCGACATACCTCATGACTATCCAAACTCCGCTCTGCCTCTGCTAAGCAAGGAACTAGATCTGTATCCTCTGATCTCTAATCGGTTTTACATGGTGCAACCACCTGGTCATTGAGGAATTATCTAACTAAAAAGTATATATACCTTGTACGTTTCCTCTGCAACATATCCACCTATTCCAGATCTCGGTAGTTCAATTCAATTAAATAAAAAAAAATCACAGTAATGAATCTTTGGAATGGAATCCATAGTATCGTGCATTGGAATGGAAAAGTCGAATAATCAAGACATGGATCTAGTATCAACATGACTCAACTTCCATTCTCATGACCCAACTTATTCAATCCTCAGTCAAAATGTAACATAACATCACTTATAAGAAATTATGAAACGAATGGAATCAAAACCTGGAACCGGAGCTGCAACCGAGCTATCTGATGACGGAATAGCTCCATTGAGAGTCATGTCAGAGTCATGCCCTTTGGCCCGATACAGAAGAAAACAGAAAATAGGTTCTTGTCGAGCTTCATGAAGAAGACCGATAATGTGGCGAAGGAAAGCATCACTGGAGGCTGTAAGGATGATGTCATCGACATATAATAGGAGGTAAGCAGTGTGACTACCAACCTTGTACACAAACTGCGAGGTGTCGGTGCGAGCTGCAACCAAATCCAATGGTGGAGGCAAACCAGCTTAAAAATTGCTGTAGGGTGATATACCAGCTTATAGCTTTGACTGCTCTTAAGGTAAGGTGGTGCTTAAGCCGCACTCTTGGCTTTAAGCATACCGCTCTCCTGTGAAGATCAGTTGTACCAATGCTCCATTTTCCGTAGTCGCACCAGAGCCACATAGTACTCTTTTTCCATTCCTGGTGGTAATAAATAGTACGCACTTTTATTGATTAAAGTCTGAATCCTGTAAGAAATTGGTGATAGTGATTTGAATGTGTATTGGTACAATATGAAGTATCCTCTGTACTACTTTAAAGTATTGATACAATATCAAGTCTCCATACCACTCTTTTTTTTCTATTCCATTCAATTCCTTCAATAGGTGTAAAAATGCATTTGAACTTTCTTACTCGAAAGCTGTTCGCGCAGGAGGCGATAGCAGAGTAGCTGGATTTCACACTCAAAGTGTTGAGGCCTATTCTTTGATGCAGGGTAGAATACCAAAGTGTGTACCAGTTTGAGAATAAGCATGCGCGGTCTTCTTCAAACCGAAGGGGAGAGCCCCAGTAAGATAAGATTGAATTCATCTTGGAGCTTTGGAATAAGAAGATGGACCAAGCACCCACCAACTTAATTGTGAGACGAGCAGCTAAAGCAGTTACTAGACCCATTATAGAGATCGGAGGAAGAGAGTTCACTTTCGTTCGAAGGTGGTCCGTGAGCTCACTCTGGTTAGAATGAATCCCGACAAACAACATAAGATGGCTGTCAATACTCCTTTTTTTGCTTACTTTGGAGACCCCGATCGGCCGGAGAAGATGTAAAGACATACAGTCCACCTAAACTACAATTTCAACAGCGAGCGATATAGGTACCGTTGTATTTTATCTAAGCACGCTAGTCGAAGGAAGAAGTAGTCGAAGAATAGGTTCCACCAGGCTGTAATAGATGATTTGAGCCGGCCTTTTGGTACCATTTCGAAGGTGATTACTTACGCATTTCAGGAAAGCAATGAAGAGAAGGGCATATATATCCTTGGCCCTGCCGTACGACGAAAGATGTTCTTTAGAAATCAAGTGAACCATTGGTTTCGCCACAAGGGAGGTACTAGTTATGACTTAGAGAAATAGTGATTGATGCTCAATTAGCTAGGGTTGCTAGTTGACTGTATAGAAAGAATATTGTGCCTCTAACTCACGCCCCTTAGACTCGAAAGTACTAAGGCACTTATTACGGTGAGGCAACGAACCACCATTATTGAAAACCCTTCTATCTAGACTCCCGCCGTGCTTCTAGACTCCCCCCATGCTTCTCGCGAGCAGTGGTTAGTGAGGTACTAGAAACCATATTTTTTGCATTGCCTGAAAGAAAGTAGTATATTAGCGAGTCTCGCAGGTGACCTAGCCGGGTGGGTACGATTAATCTCACAACCATGCTGAATTTGAAAGCATTTCAATCTATCGAAAATCAAGTCAACCGTGGTTGGTATTAACTGGTGGTTTACCTGACTTGTTGTTCAAAACCTTGAGCGAATCAAATCTCTAATGCCTTTTCCATACCTTCTTGGACCTGGCGCCTCTCTTTTCTCTTTTCCTTCTCTTTAGTGGATGTGGTGGCATGTGCTTCATCCCTCCTTTTAGGGTTAATGCTATCAATGGTGAATCGATCATTCGCTATCCTTTTTTCTGGGATCTGCTCTTTTCAGTGGAAGGTTTGAGGGAAGGTAAGATTAGTGGGTCAATAACCTGCTTAGCTTTCCAAGTAAGGCAGTGAAGTTCCATATTTCTGTATCTTTCTTATCCCGGGATCTGCTGCTCTGTTCCCTTAGATGCAATAGTTTACTGATCCGGTTTTCCCTAATTTCAATAGTGAGGTGGATGTCCAATAAAAATACTATATTCTAGTATCTGACCAAAGGGAAGAATGAAAATAAATAGAGATAGAGGTCTCGGAAGTAGGGCCTATTAAAAGTACAGTGCCTTCTTGTTCTTGTTCTTCTGATCGATTGATTCAATTGGATTAAAGGGAAGAGAACACCAAAACTACTAGCGAAAAGCACTTTCACCTGGCTAGCACTTAGCAAGGTTAGTTTAGTTTGCTTGGAAGGGGAGCATTCCAAATGCATAACTCGAAATGACACTAAAGACTAAAGCTAGAACATCTATAGTGACAGACGAGGGCGAATCGTAACTAGAAGAAGGCCTCCGAACTGCTTCAAATCAAGAAATTGTGGGGAGCTTTTGGTCAAGTCTTGGAAGGGACTCCCATCCCAAAGTGTGAAAGCTCTCGGGAGAAGGGAATCGACAACACAACTGGAGCTGCCCTTTCTTTGGTTTAGTAAGAAGCTTCCTCAAGTATGTCGATTTGTAGTACGGTCAGTTCACTCGAATCCACTGACTTCATGCACGGGGACTCGACCATCAATCCTTTCTTGTGACGAGCTGTGACTAGGTGCTCTGAAACCTCCTTAAAAGGAGGGGCGGTGGGGTAAGGTAATTGAAGTAACTAGCCAGTATTAAGATTAGGCATAAGCATAATAAACTGATGCATCCGAAGACGGTGAATCTAGAATAGAGGCCGGGTGGGGAAGCAAAAGATGCAAGAGAGCCTTTTTCCGGGAAGGAAGGGACGGCTGAGAACGATGTCCTTTCTCGTGCCTAATGCCTAATGCCTAAGCGGGAGCGCCCCTCTGTCTGCTACTTTACACTACTCCTTGAACGTGTCCTCTCGGCTCTCCTCGAAACTATTCCGAAGTTTTGAATTCCATTTCTATGGATAGGTTCTAAGCATATGAGAGAAAGGCGGATGAAAGGCAGTGACCCTAAGTTCCGAATCTTGCCCTGAATAAGTAAGGTTTCGGGGAAGTTAGAAGCCTTTCGGGCTGAATAGGGGCGGTGAGAGGGTGTAGTGTAGTAAAGGAGGTGGGCTTAGAGCTAGCAAGCAAAGTAAGGCAAAGCTTTATCGCGAAGAGGGCAGATGAATGAATTGGTTCCAGGGTATGCCTTCCGAGGTATGCCGGGCAATAAGGGCAAGGAAGGCTGCGGGAAGAGTGCTCTGAGATTTTTCCAATATTTGGGAATTTATAGTGCTGGAATTAGGTCATACAAAGCCACGAGGGGCCCACAAGGCATCAAGGCGCACCTACCCCCAGGGCGCGCCCTGTTGCCTTGTTGTCTCCTCGTAGGTCTTTTGGTCCCTCCCCGAAGCTTCTAGGGTCTCTTATGTCCAAAGAAAATCGTTAAAAAGTTTTGTCGTGTTTGGACTCCGTCTGGTATAGATTTTCTGCAAAACTGAAAACAAGCAAACAACAACAACTGGCACTAGGCACTGAGTTAATAGGTTAGACCCAAAAAATGGTATAAATTGCATATAAAGTATCTAAGATTGATAATATAATAGCATGAAACAATAAAAAATTATAGATAAGTTGGAGACGTATCATCCTCCTCATGTGAATGCTCACCCTTCGCCCCTTGCGACTTCCGCATCATATCCACACGAGTTGGCCAAAAGGACTTGCAATGCAGAATTTATAGCTGAACACAAAGAGAAAAAGGAAGCGCGCGAGGAAGAAAATCGTTGCCTGGTGAAAGATGACCTCGAGAAGAATAATGTTGTTGGTTTGTGAGAAGGGCGCGCTAAGCGCAAATCAAGCCTTCACATTAGTGCTCCCCTCCCTACTACTCGGTTGTGACGTTAGTCCGAGTGTGGCCCAATGATGCTACTATGCCATTAGTCAAATCGGTGATGCTAGCTACGGGTGTGGTGACGTGCAAGCTTGGCTTTGCCTAGGCCAGAGGAGTAGGGCTGAGGCTTGCTCCATGGCGACTATCAGGAGCCTCTAGGTTGTGCCCCACCCCTCCCGGTACACCGCGACTGGCAGGGGACACATATGTGGATGCCTCCTACGGTGGAGGTGTTGACAAAGACCTGGTGGCTGATGTCGGGTTAGGAGTGGAAGGAGGTGTCTTCCCCCTTCCTACCATGGTTGGTGCGTTGAGATGAGGATGGTTGGTTGTGTTCGGGACATGGATGTCGGGGCGGTGACCCCAGATGGGACTGCATGGTTTGCTCTCCAACGAGTGCCATGCGGCGGTGATGGCTATGCCTCTTGGTCATCAGGGAGACAAGGATTTCAGTGGTGGATAACTCATGCTCACTCTCTGTCTTTGTCGGTGGTGATGCCTAGATCCATATCTGGAAGCCGATGCATGATGTAGTTGTTTAGGGTGCCTCATGGTAGCATGGGTGAGCTACCAAGAGAAAGCTCTGTGCTTTGCCACCGACGATGGCGACGTCTGAGACTGCCGCTATCATCTTGAGGATGTCGATGTGGTTCTCCTCTCCCTGCCAGGGTTCTGGGTGAAAACCCTTGTCTGTTTCGGGCTCGACAGCAGCAATGCTTTACGTTGTTGAAAGTGCAATCATGCCCTTACATCAAGTTTTGATGTTGATGGCAATATACATGTAGGGGACTAACTATGTTCGTCAAGTAAATCTCAGGTGTTAGTCCTCAGATGACAAAGGTGTGTGGATCATGAACATATGGAGTTGATATTACTCAAGGAAGAAATTCTAGATCAAAAAGATTGTATATTGGTTTATTCCTGAGTATAGGATCCCGCGCTATTAAGAGGGGATCGGTAGGGGTAGTGAAGGACTTGCTCATGTCACAAAACCTAGCTTCTCAATCTTAGGCACATACACTAAAAACTGGAGTTAAAATATTGCCTCTGCTCCCAAGCCGGATGTCCGGCTCGCACGCCGGAGGTCCGGCACCCTGCTGTCAAGAGAGCACTTTTGTGTTGCTAATATTTCCGGATGTCCGGCCAGTCTGCTGGATGTCCGGGCTCTCCGTGTTCCCCGGATATCCGGGCTGCCCGGATATCCGGGCTGCCCAAGCCGGATGTCCGGCCACAGCTATCCAGAGAGCATGTGTGTTCTGTGAATTCGCCGGATGTCCGGTCACATCGCCGGATGTCCGGGCTTTGCCCCGGATGTCCGGCCTCTTTGTTTTCTACACAGACGTTACTCTATGCCGGATGTCTGGCCTACCCCTGTCACTTACACTACAATGGCCATATTTGCTCCAATACTATATATAGCCTTATTCCTCCACAGGAGAGGGTTGACCATTCACTTTGAGCAATCCCTGGAACACATTTCACTCTCTCTCTCACTCTCATACACCAAATCTTAGATCCCGAAGGGATTTGAGAGCATTTGTGAGAAGTTGTCCAATCAAGTGATAGATCCACTCCTTCCCCTTCTTTGCACCAAAGGAATTCATGATTTGAGCAAGTCTTGAGCTTTTCCCCATCATTCTTG
Source organism: Thinopyrum elongatum (assembly GCA_011799875.1). NCBI lineage: Eukaryota > Viridiplantae > Streptophyta > Magnoliopsida > Poales > Poaceae > Thinopyrum > Thinopyrum elongatum. The sequence goes on from CM022303.1 coordinate 405,390,767, forward strand.
TTACTCTTGGAGTTTGGAGACTCCTAGGCAGTAGGAGTCCTTTGGAGAGGAATCGACCATTGTGATTACCCCCGTAAAGTTTGTGAGGGTTTGGAGACCACCTCAAGGTTTAGCACTAGTGGTTGGGAATCGCCTTCGTGGTGATATCTCAAAGAGAGAATAGGGTGAGCCTTCGTGGCGTTGGTGTGCCTTCGTGGTAACACCCACCTCTCTAAACGGTGACGTAGCTTCCCTCCAAGGAAGTGAACATCGGCATACATCCTCGTCTCTCGGAGTTGCGGTTATTCCTAACCCTAACTTCCTACTTGTGGTTACTTGTCTCTTAGTCTTTACTTATATCATTTTGTGCTTGCTTACTCATATACTTGTGGTACTTGTTTACCTTGCTTATCTCTTAGCATCTTACTTGCAATTGTTAGGCTCACTTTCATATTCCACATTATTGCCTAAAATTGCTAAGTAACAATTAAAATTTGTAATTGTACCTATTCACCCCCCCTCTAGGTCCATCTCGATCCTTTCAATTGGTATCAGAGCCTCGTGCTCTATTCCTGTGGCTTAACCGCCCTAGAGCGAGATGAACCCCGATGGGACTCCCCTTGTTGCGGATCCGACGGATAAGGGCACAGCTTCCACGGAAGCCAAGTCTTTTACTTCTGAGGATCTGGAATGGGCTCTTCCTAAGCAAAAGGAGGAGCATGATGCTTCTCTTAGGCCTTGGTCCAAATGAGATTAGCCACATTAACCACGATGCTTGCACCACTTTCGGGTGGTGCGGCCTCGAGGCCAACTGTGCCTACTCCTTCACTTGGCCAACAACCTCCTAGCAATGATCACTCTAGTGTTCCACGGCTTTATGCAAGACCTCAAATTGAGAAACCTAAGTATAATCCTGGAGGAAAACCTCCTTTGCTTGATGATAGTTCCGATTTTGCTTTGTGGAGAGTTGGTATGCAGGACCATCTTAGGTACGCCAATGATGAAATGTTGGAGATCTTGGAGCATGGCTACAACCCTATCGACCCGAAGAATCTCACTCCAAGAGAGACATATGACAAGCATCTCACTGACACCGCAATCATGTGCATAAGAAAATCAAAGGAGACCCTACATACATATCACAACTGCCAAGGAATTATGGGACAGCATTGTAAGGACCAAGACCGGTACCTCCACTCTCCGGCTTGCTCAGTATGAAATTGCCAAGGGTCAATTGCAAAACTTTTGTACGGAGAAAGGTGAATCCCCCAAGCAGCTCCTTCAGCGTCTCATGACTCTCACCGCCGATATTGAGTCATGTGATTGTGACAAGACACAAGATGGATTCAACTTGACTAAGCGGTTTCTCGTGGACAAGTTACTTCATGCTCTTGCTCCATATCATCACCAAATGGTATTGGACATAAGACAACATCATGGATTCAAGGAAATGACTCTGGATGACATCATATCCACTTTCAAACTATTCAAAGAGTCGAAGGCAAATGCTACAAAACATCTTGCCATGCATGGTACCTCAACATCAAAGATCAATCTTGCTTTGAAGGCCAAGCATGTTTGTGAGGAAGAGCAAAGTGAAGAAGAAGAAGAAGATGATGATGATGAAGATGGTGATGAGATTGACTCCGATGAGAGCCCTTCATATGAAGACATTGCCCTCTTTGTCAAGAAGTATAGCGCGGGAAAATTCACGGGCAGATTCCAGAAGATGAAAGTGAGAAAATGCTACAACTGTGAAGAAACCAACCACTTCTCCAACGATTGCCCTTATGAGAAGAGAGAAGATAAACCAAGGTTTCCCAAGACCTTACCCAAGAAGAAGTTGCCAAATCCTTTGAACTCCAAGCTCGAGAAGAGAGATGGTAAAGCAATGGTTGCACATGAAGAATCCGATCCGGATGATGTTGGTGGTGTTGCCGGAGTAGCTCAAGATTCTCAAAACACCTTGAGGCTAGTTAACAAGAGTGGTGGTGTTGTCACCTACAACTATATGAAAGACTACAAGGGCAATGCTCACAAGTGCCTAATGGCAAAGGCCGCGGTAGAAGAAGGAGAGGACCAAAACTCTCCTGACAAGGTCAAGGTAACCCCACGTTCAAATCCTCCTCTTTTCACTCCATCTACTCCTTGTGATGAGTATCTTGATGCGGAGGATAATTATGATGATGATGATTTAGATGATCCTATGCTTGCTAAACTAAATAAGTTCATGTGCTCCCTTAAAGGAAAGAAGCTCACTATGTTTTGTATGCTTATGGAGATGGTGAGTAAGCACACCATTACCATTAAGGAACTCGAAACCCTCGTCACCTAGGAAAAGGAAAAGTATGAAATCCTTGAGCGGAAAGTCCAATATGAGGAAGCACGAAATGATGAACTATGCTTAAAAATTGGTGCAAACATTGATGTTCATGCTAAAAAAACTTGCCTCCTTGAAAAAGGCCAAGAACTCTTGCAAGGAGTTGATGAATGATAAAAGTAAGCTTGTGGAATCTCATGCTTCTCTCTCTAAGGATTGTGAGCTTCTATCTGTGTCCCTCGAGACTAAGGAAGAGGAGCTCACTCTTCTTACGAAGAGTTTTGAGACGCTCAAACTTACTTATATTGAAACTCTAGCCAAGGTTTACTCCTCACCTATTATCAATGTTGATGCTTGTACTACTAACTCTAGTGGTGACCTATCAAATATTCTTGAGGAAAACCATTTTCTAAAGGCACAACTCGAGAGAGGACTCATGACATGTGCTCAAGGACAAAACAACCTTAATGAGGTATTGAGCCAACACAATGAGGTGTTTGCCAAGGAAGGGCTCGGGTTTGACCCAAGCACAAGCAAGAAGAAGACGTCTTCTCAAAAGTGCACCACCCTTCTCAAAGAAACATTTGTATGAGAAGGGCATAAGGAGAAAGGTAAGATTGTGAGTGGGAAGGCCACTAGGGGCATGCCCACTCTCAACAAGCCAAAAGAGTTCATGCCTCCATCCTATGTACTTCATAAAACAAAGGATGGAGAGGTTTATGCTAAATTTGTTGGTCCTCGTAATGCATTCTGGTTGTATGCTATTTGGGTCCCTAAGACCCTTGTGACTAACTTGAGAGGTCCCATTGCAAAATGAGTGCCTCTAACCAAGTCATAAATTGTGTGTAGGTTGCTTTCTCTGGTGTAGTCAAATGGGTGATCGATAGTGGATGCACCAACCATATGACCGGAGATAGCAAATTGCTTTTTGATTTCATGGAAGCTATTCAACCATTTATGAGCATTGTGTTTGGTGTAGGATCAAAAGGACAGGTACTCGGGTTGGGCAAGGTGGCTATCACAAATGACATGTCTCTTGCAAATGCCATGCTTGTCCAATCCCTGAAATACCATTTGCTTTCAGATCACCAATTGGATTCCGTTGGTTAGGATACACTATTTGGACTAACGGATATGAAAGTCTTTAAGAGAGATACTCTCGAAGTGGCCTTTGTTGGAGAGTTGGATGGAGACCTTTACACGGTTGATTTCTCGAAAGAGAGCACATTCCATGCAACTTATCTAATGGCCAAGGTTGGCAAGGGGTGGCTATGGCATCGCCAGCTAGCCCATGTCGGCATGAGAAATCTTCAAGATCTCTTAAAGGGTAATCACATCCTTGGACTTACCAATGTCTCTTTTGAGAAAGATCGTGTTTGTAGTGCATGCATAGTCGGGAAGCAACATCAATCAAAGCACCCACCCAAGAATATTGTATCTACTTCAAGGCCTTTGGAGCTTCTTCATGTGGATCTTTTTGGGCCTCCTTCATGGGATAGTCTTGGTGGGAAAAATTATGGACTTGTCATTGCTGATGATTACTCAAGATATACATGGGTGTTTTTCCTCAAGTCCAAGGACGAGACGAAGATCACCTTCATTGATTTTGCCAAGCAAGCCCAACGCAAGTTTGACAAAGAAATCTTGGCAATAAGAAGTGACAATGGCTCCGAGTTCAAGAACTACACCTTGGAAGAATTTCTTAGTGATGAAGGGATTGAGCATCAATATTCCGCACCCTACACTCCTCAACAAAATGGTGTAGCCGAGAGGAAGAACCGTACACTTGTGGAAATGGCAAGGTCCATGTTGGATGAGTACAAGTCACCACATAGTTTTTGGGCCGAGGCCGTCAACGCCGCATGCCATGCATCAAACCGGCTCTTCCTTCGCACGATATTGGAGAAGACTCCATATGAGCTCCTAACCGGGAACAAGCCAAATGTCAAGTACTTTCGTGTATTTGGGTGCAAGTGCTTCATTCTCAACAAGAGAGAACATTTAGGAAAAATTCAATCCAAAAGAATTGAGGGTATATTTGTTGGTGATGGACCAAACTCTCACGCCTATACAGTCTACAACAAATCCAATGGATGTATTGTAGAAACTTGTGACGTGGTGTTTGATGAATAATGGCTCCCATGGGGAGCAAGTTGATCTAAGTGATGTATGTGAAGAAGATCCCTCTCAAGATATTTTGACCATGGGTGTTGGTGCTCTTCTTCCAATGGAACAAGAACCTCATGATGATGATGAAGAAGATGGAAGTTTCTCTCATCCTCAAGCCACTTCAACACCCATACCTCCACAAGATCCTATTGCTCAAGTTATCCCCATTGTTCAAGATCAGGAAGGAGAACTAGTTCCTCACCATGATCACATTCAAGAACAAGATCATCACCAAGAGAAAGAACAAGAAAGTGCAATCATTGATGATGAACCTCAACAAATGCAACATGAAGAAGAAGATCTTCCACCACATATTAATGATCCATATGTTGAGGATGTGGATGATGGAAATGAAGTTGAACCTCGTGAAACCCTAACCTCCATCATGCCACGAGTGGTTGGTCATGTTGATGTTGATTAAATTCTTAACGGCATATTGGAAGGTAGAGTCACTCGTAAACAATTGACAAACTTTTGTGCTCACTTTTCGTTTGTCTCTAGTGTTGAGCCACTCAAGGTACAAGATGCATTGATGGACAATGATTGGCTCGTTTCTATGCAAGAAGAGTTGAACAGTTTTGAACGCAACAAAGTGTGGTCATTAGTCAAGAGACCAACTAAGGAACACAATGTCATTGGAACAAAATGGATTTTCAAGAATAAGCAAGATGAGAATTGCGTAATCATTCGCAACAAGGCAAGGTTAGTGGCACAAGGGTACTCACAAGTTGAAGGTTTGGACTTTGATGAGACATTTGCTCCCGTTGCCCGTCTTGAATCTATTCGCATCTTACTTGCCTATGTTGCTTTCAATGGTTTTACATTACATCAAATGGATGTGAAGAGTGCTTTCCTTAACAGTCCTCTACAAGAAGAAGTATATGTATCACAACCTCCTGGGTTTGTTGATCCCAATCACAAAGACTATGTGTATAAACTTCACAAGGCTTTGTATGGCCTCAAACAAGCACCTCGTGCTTGGTATGATCATCTTAAGAAGTTTCTACTCGATGATGGTTTTGTGAGAGGGTGATCGATCCCACTCTTTTTACTAAGAGGGAAAAGGGTGATTTGATCTTATGCAGAATCTATGTAGATGACATCATTTTTGGTTCTCCTAACTTTCATTTGTGCAAGAAGTTTGCGGCCTCCATGACCAAGACCTTTGAGATGTCACTCAATGCGGACTTGAAGTTCTTTCTCGGATTTCAAATTCAACAATTTCAAGAAGGAATTTTCTTGTCTCAAACAAAATATCTCAAGGATATTCTAGAAAAGTTTGACATGACAAATGCTAGCCCATGTAAGACACCCATGCCTACAAAACATGTTCTTACTGAAGACACCAACGGTATTCCTTTTGACCCATCCATTTACCGCTCTATGATTGGTTCATTTCTTTATCTTTGTGCATCTAGACCAGACATCATGTTAAGTGTAGGCATGTGTATAAGATTTCAAGCTTCCCCTAGGGAAAGTCATCATAAGGCGGTTAAGCATATTTTTAGATACCTTGTTCAGACCCCAAGGTTGGGTCTATGGTACCCCAAGGATGCCAAGTTTGATCTCATTGGGTACACGGATGCGGATTGGGCCGGAGACAAAGTGGGAAGGAAGTCTACCTCCGGTGCATGTCAATTTCTTGGACACTCCTTGGTAAGTTGGTCCTCGAAGAAGCAGAATTGTGTCTCCCTCTCCACCGCCGAAGCAGAATACATTGCAACCACAAGTTGTGCCACTCAATTACTATGGATGAGGCAAACTTTGAAGGATTATGGTATCACTTACAGACATGTGCCTCTTCTCTGTGATAATGAAAGTGCCATCAAGATTGCTGAGAACCCTATTGATCACCCTCGCACAAAGCATATTGATATTAGGTATCACTTCTTGAGAGACCATGTGCAAAAGGGTGACATTGATATTGCTCATGTTGGTACGGATATGCAACTCGCCGACATTTTCACCAAACCATTGGATGAAGCAAGGTTTTGTCAACTTAGGCGTGAACTTGGTATCTTGGAGCTTGATAGCATTATGTGAAATCTAGTACCCATGCATGCATTTACTTCATGTCTTGTCTTGATGGAGGCATATATTCAGGGGGAGACATTCAACTCATGAGTACTCTCACCCTATATAATGCATAAATAGAACAAACACTCTCAAAGTTACCATGGTTTTCAAACTATGGTGCTTTAAATGATGGAGTCGTGACTATGTACCTAGGTTCAAATCTTTGCGGTAATATGTCACGTATGCTCAAACATGGTGACTTCGGTCACCGCTCGTGTATTGCTTATATGAATCTTTCTAAGCTTAATGCTATTGGGTATCTTGCTCATCGTACTATAGCCCTATAATTTTTGAGGAACTACATCTCTAAATCTCCTTGGCGGAGTCTACATCCAATATCATTATATGGCCCATAAAAATCTTCCTCACAGACCCTCTCTGAAAAATTGCCTCTGTCCAGTGGCCGGACATCCGGCCCGTCGTCGGACATCTGGGCCCTGGCAGTTTCTGCTGCTCAAACTCGATGAGGCTCTTCCAGTGGTCGGACATCCGGTCCGTCGCCGGACATCCGGGCCCTGGATATTCTTTCTCTGACCCCCAGTCGCCGAATATCCGGGCTTCACCCCCAGATGTCCGGCCCGTATGCGCTCACCTCACATAAAGCAGGGGGGACTCAGGATTTGGGGGCAGTTCCCCATCTCGTTTCGGCCTACCCCCACCTGTCCCCATGCCACCACCGGGCGTTCCGCCGACCCGCCCCGGCCATCTCCTCCGACCTCCGGCCTTCGGTCTCTCCTCCCCACCCTCGTCTCTCCCCGATCTACTCTTCCACCCAATCCATTTCCTGGGTTGTGGTGTGAATCACTCGGGGAAGACGACTGTTGGTGTTGGATCGAGGGTCGGCCTCCGGAGCCCTCCATTGCGCGCACCAAGCAGTGCGGCCCTCCTCCTTCATCCCGGGTATGGCTGTCTATGATCTTGTCTCATCCTGTTTTGACTCACCTATCCTAGGGTTTCAGTAAATCGGATGGTTGCTCTTTTGATGTATCTGTCTCTCCATCGATTTGATGTCACTTGCCTAGTCCAAATTACACTCTATGCACTTGGCTAAAACAAATTAACCATGGGTATGTCGATATTTTACTCTACCACTCGAACTTGTCCTATGGTTATGAAAAAAATGTCCACATCCCCACTCGTTTAATTGTTTTATCCTTGATCATATCCTCTTGGGCTACTTCTCATCGTTATCCATATCTTGTATCTATTTCAGTCGATCGCCGCCAAGGTTCTACCGACTCTGAGGAACATGTCCGGCCTAAGAAGAAGAAGTCCACCACCGGACCCAGTCGTAGCCGTCCGAAACATCGGGCTCCCTCACCCAGTCCTAGTGCCTCTGATCCGGATGATGAGGACTATGTTGTTGAGGAAGAGGAGTACATTGGTCCTCGGTGCTCCGTTGGCCAGTCAAAGCCGGGCACACGGAGGGCACCCATACCTCCGATCCGGGGCTCTGCGATGCCCATTGCCCATGGTCATCACATCTCCATGGAGATCCCTGTCAGCGGCGATCGCCCCATTCATGATTTCAAGACGGTGGGTGCCGGCCCATATCTTGAGTTCCGGTGAGATACAAACCAGTTTGAGATGGTGGCTAATGCAGAGGACCCTCGGTTTCGTACACGCATGCAGCAGGATCTCTACTCTAGCTTTGTCCGCGGTCGTGGACTTGCTCCTCATAAATACTTGGATCTTCAGTTCATGCGTGATCATCCTGCCATGTTTCCTAACAACACACTCAAGATCATTGATGATATGACTCTTGGTCCGGCAATGACCTTTAAGTGTGACTGGAATGGAGCTGCCATCCTTCAGTTCTATGCCACTTGTTTCTTTGGCCCAAACAACACTCTCACCTGGATGACCGATGATACTATGCTGAGCACCACCTATGATCGTTTTGTTCAAATTTTGGGCTTCTTTGGTGTTGGCCATCAGATCCACAGTCTGGATCCACTGCATAAGCCCAAGGGGATTGATGATTGCATGCCTATTGTCAAGCCTATCACTCAGCTCACCCCAGAGGAACGTGGGTATCCTCCCAATGAGGTATCCATCTTCAGGTCTCCCTACTACATACTATTTCAGTGTGTGCTTCGCACTCTCTACCCTAAGAAGGGAGATCGCTCGAGGGCTCGCAACTACTGCATTGATTTGATGGTACGTATGCATGACAAGCCTACAGAGCCACTTGACACAGCCCATTACATTTGGCATGAGATCCGTGTATCCAGCTTTCTTCAGTCACGCCAATTCCCTCATGCTCCATTCATTCAGGCGCTAATTGATCACACTGCCCCCTTTGAGGTTGCCAAGACTGTTGTGCATTCCATTTGGAAACCTCCGGCTCATATGCGCATGTCAGCTCCTGCCCCGTCTGCTGCTCCTACTCAGCCCAGGAGGTCCGTTGTTGGGACTCAGCCCAAGGTGCCCTCCATGCCTTCCTCCTCGACCGTGCCACTTGGCCGTCTTGCCTCGTTCTTGGGAAAGGCTCAGTCTGCTATTATGAAGGCTATCACCTTTAACTGCCAGCAAAACCATGATGTTCAGAAGCGCCCCATTCTCTCCAAGAACCAACTCAAGCAGCGCCTTCCCGACCGTGGGAGTCCAGTGAGCGATGATGATCCCATTCCTGCTGCACCGTCCACTTCCTCCTTCGGGTTCCCGTCTCGTGACGAGTACGCCGAGTTCTTTGAGGGGGTGGCTGATGATGTTGACATCCGCCAGGAGTGATTTTCTATGTTGTTCCTCTAGTCACATTCGCCCCTTTTTGCCTATTGCTATCAAAGGGGGAGAAGTAGTACCTTAGATGCATGCCTAGATATCGGACTCTCTGTTCGATATTATTCAAACCTTATATGTATGCTACAAGTGGTACTTGATCGTGTGAGACTATCTTATTATCTATGAGTCTATTGGTTGATGATGTATCTCATATACTTGCATGCCATATCCTTCTCATCATAAGATTCATTGAGGTTTGGTTTGAATTTTGTCCTCACTTTTGTGTCATATGCAAACATGTAATATGTGCATTGAATTATAAATAATCATCTTATGCACACATTGAGGGGGAGCAAAATCAAATAGGAACATATTGTATTATGCTCTCATGTATTACACTGCAAAATTTATTTCTTCTTATGTGTGGTACTACATGTATGATTGTCATCAACAAACAAAAAAGGGGAGATTGAAAGTGCAATCATGCCCTTACATCAAGTTTTGATGTTGATGATAATATACATGTAGGGGGCTAACTATGTTCGTCAAGTAAATCTCAGGTGTTAGTCCCCGGATGACAAAGGTGTGTGGATCATGAACATATGGAGTTGATATTACTCAAGGAAGAAATTCTAGATCAAAAAGATTGTATATTTGTTTATTCTTGAGTATAGGATCCCGCACTATTAAGAGGGGATCGGTAGGGGTAGTGAAGGACTTGCTCATGTCACAAAAACCTAGCTTCTCAATATTAGGCACATACACTAAAAACTGGAGTTACAATATTGCCTTTGCTCTCAAGTCGGATGTCCGGCCCGCACGCCGGATGTACGGCACCCTGCTGTCCAGAGAGCACTTTTGTGTTCCTAATATTTCCGGATGTCCGGCCAGTCTGCCGGATGTCCGGGCTCTTCATGTTCCCCGGATATCCGGGCTGCCCAAGCCGGATGTCCGGCCACAACTATCCAGAGAGCATCTGTGTTATGTGAATTCGCCGGATGTCCGGGACTTCCAGCCATGCCGGATGTCCGGGCTTTGCCCCGGATGTCCGGCCTCTCTGTTTTATTCACTCCTCTCTGTTTTCTACACAAACGTTACACTATGCCGGATGTCCGGCCTACCCCTGTCACTTACACTACAACGGCCATATCTGATCTAATACTATATATAGCCTTCTTCCTCCACGGGAGAGGGTTGACCATTCACTTTGAGCAATACCTAGAACACATTTCACTCTCTCTCTCTCTCTCTCTCACTCTCATACACCAAATCTTAGATCCCGAAGGGATTTGAGAGCATTTGTGAGAAGTTGTCCAATCAAGTGATAGATCCACTCCTTCCCCTTCTTTGCACCAAAGGAATTCGTGATTTGAGCAAGTCTTGAGCTTTTCCCCATCATTCTTGTTACTCTTGGAGTTTGGAGACTCCTAGGCAGTAGGAGTCCTTTGGAGAGGAATCGACCATTGTGATTACCCCCGGAAAGTTTGTGAGGGTTTGGAGACCACCTCAAGGTTTAGCACTAGTGGTTGGGAATCGCCTTCGTGGTGATATCTCAAAGAGAGAATAGGGTGAGCCTTCGTGGCGTTGGTGTGCCTTCGTGGTAACACCCACCTCTCTAAACGGTGACGTAGCTTCCCTCCAAGGAAGTGAACATCGGCATACATCCTCGTCTCTCGGAGTTGCGGTTATTCCTAACCCTAACTTCCTACTTGTGGTTACTTGTCTCTTAGTCTTTACTTATATCATTTTGTGCTTGCTTACTCATATACTTGTGGTACTTGTTTACCTTGCTTAGCTCTTAGCATCTTACTTGCAATTGTTAGGCTCACTTTCATATTCCGCATTATTGCCTAAAATTGCTAAGTAACAATTAAAATTTGTAATTGTACCTATTCACCCCCCCCCTCTAGGTCCATCTCGATCCTTTCAGTTGTTACCCCTCTTTAGGGCATTGTCATGGAGCTTAGGTGTCGTAGGGCGTGTCGTGATGTTGTATTCAAGTCCCCTTGTGTTTTCCTTCGAAAACATAGTCACGTGCGTTTGTGTTGTCCAGTTATCTCAGGATCTGCTTTGTAACAAAGCTATCTCACTACTTTGTACTCCCTTATGCCCTTTTTAGTCTGCATATAAGTTTTGTCTGAAGTCATAGTATCTCTACTTTGACCAAACTCATAGAAAAATGTATCAACACTCACAATGCCAAATCACTATTGTTACATTCATTGTGAAATGTAGTTTCATACTATATATTTAATATTGTGGACGCTGATATTTTTTAATATGAAGTTTTTCAAACTTTGTAAAGTTTGACTTGACAAAAATCTAATGCGCAAAGTATAAAGGATCAGAGGGAGTATCGTTCGACCGTATTTTATTTATAAAGCAGGGCGAGAGCGTGTTTGGATGAGTAAGTTTGGTTTGTCCAACATTGAGCGTTAGGGCTTCTCCAACGGCGACCCGCAAATTTCCTCCCGCATCCATCCGTGGACAGGAGGGACCAGTCTGCAAACATGGATGCGGGAGGCCACCATCCAACCATAGCCGCATACATTTTCACAACAATTCAAACCAACCAGGCAAAATCCATGCAAACACGGCCGGATTTCATATAAACATGACGGATTTTCATAAAAACATGACGGATTTCATTACACTTACATCAACTAAGTGATGCTAGTCCGGCTCTGGAGGTATAATTAATACCTAGTCTAAATGGTCGCCCGCGGATCCCTTTGTCTTCCTCATGTTCGGCAGCCCGATCACCAGACTGCCGGGAGCCCAGGAGGTATATGCTTCAGTGCAAAGGATGGCTTGCTTCCCCACCGCTCATCAGAGTGGAACCCCTGGCTGATGCTTCAGCCGAAGGGGAAGGGGGTGCCTCCGCTTTCGTGGAGCCCATGCGGGGTCGACGATGGTCTGCGCTGAAGAAGAACTGGGCAAGACACCGGTTGTGTACACCGGCGTTGCCTCGATGGTGGCCTTCATGGGACCCAAGTGGCGGTGGCCTTTCGTGTTATACTTCTCCTCGATGATGGCGGCGGATGCGGACGTGCTAGCCACCAACTTGTCGATCTTCGCGCACCCGACTTCTGTCTCTTCCTGCATGGCGCGACCGCAGGCACGGGTGGCGCGATCACAAACACGGGAGGCGGAGGACGACGTGGTGTCCTTGACGGCGGCGATGATGCCCATGCCGCCGGCATGGCGGGGAGCAACTCGCCACTCCTCCTCGAGCTGGCCTGGAGCGACGAGTTACTAAACCACGTGTCGGCTTGGAGCGGCAACTAGCTCCGTCGGGCTAGGCGAGAGAGGTGGAGCAGCGAGCTTCCTCGCTCGTATCCTGCCGGCTCGGCGGGCCACCCAGTCGGCTTTTATGCCGGAGAACTGATTTCCTGCTTGTCGGATGCCATCGAAAGAGTGGAGAACATGGTGGAAGGAGGAGATGGGAAGCGGTGGAGTGGTGCGATTCTTGCCCAGCGTCTGGCCTCGCTTAAATAGAGGGCGGACATCAGGAGCTCGGCCAGCGTTGCGTTTAATGCCGACCCGCTCCTGAACGGACGTCTGGCCGAAGTAGGTTTCTCGGCTTCCATGCGGGTTTAATGGAGACGTTTGAATGCGACGAGGAGGCATGTCAGTCGAACATGCTGCGGGCGGCGCCCACGGCCGGCGCGCCGCTTCAATGGTAGTGAGAGGTCGGGTCTGCCCTGAGCCACCTTCAATGTGGAGCCGCGCACTCTACAGCGGCATGAATGCTGGCAGCTGGCGCCTGGTGGGAAGCGCGCGAGGAGGGAGGGTTGTTGGTAAGGGCGGTCAGAAGCGAGCTTGGGATCGGTCCGGACTCCCACAAACCTCCCCCACGTTTGTCTCCGGTTTGCGGGAGAGAACGCGTCCAGACCGCGTCGCGAATCGATACAGGACCGCGTTGGATGGTTTCCGCGGTCCGGACCTGGCGGTCTGAACGGTTGCGGGAGGTTCGAGGGTGGGCGTCGAAGATGCCCTTATGCTGTGTGATGAGCATCCTATGTTTTTAAACCTAAGGGCTAAAACACATGGGGTGGGGGTGAGGATTTAGGGGTTGTTTGGTTGCTAGCCACATCTTGCCACACCTCACATTAGGCAAGTTTCATCAAGTTAGGTGGGTGTTTGGTTCTAACCACATCTAAGACAAAAAAAAATAATAGTAAACCCTACATGCCATAGACACAAAAAATATGGCAAGATTTTCTTAGACAAACCAAATTGTGGCTAACAATTTAAGCTACTCAAGTAAAACAAATATGACAAAAAATAATATAGTCACAATCCAAATCCAAACAGCCCCGTCAACTTGCGACTGTTTTTCTTGCCCCGTCTCGTCCCTGGTGCAGCCCATGCAACGCGCACATACGCTCCAATAATTTGAGAATGATGACCTTATGATGGCCTGCACCTTCATGGTACTGGGCGTTGCCCTACACCTACACAGCGCTGAGCCCTCTGCTAGATCCATGCCGAGGACAGAAGAGATATGGGGCGCTCTGCATGCAGCTCCAGCAAAGCTAAGAGGGGCACTGTTGATCGATGAGGTGACCCATCACGCATTCATTCATCGCTAGCTAATTTCCTTCCCTCGCTTTCATCGCTCCTTTCCCGTGTCGTCATCCTGCTGCCTGTTGTTGGTCTGTGGTCTCTGCTCCTTCCCCATGCAATGCAGTTGGACGTAAAGCTCCTTCTTGATTGCTGTCATCATTTACTTCTGAGTGCATGTTACCACCAGTACTCCTCCTGTCCTAGCACCACCACCTCTCTCTCTCTCGCCCCGTAGTAATAAGTCGGCACCCAAAAGGAGCTGACCACGGTCAGCGTTCACTTCTCCCTAGATTGACTCGAGGTGGCCATCAGCTGGCAGCTCGACCCGCTCTCTCTTCGGTCTTTGCTTCACGTCTCCGTCGATGGTTTCGACACGCAGTTGCAGCCTTGCAGGGCTCCGCCTTGTGAACTGTTAGTAACCAAGCTTTTAAATCTAGGCGGATACTAGCGATATATAGATTGACGTATTACTTTTGAGACTCTACCAATATAAACATAACATATTAATTTTATAAAATCATTTTTAAACATATCATTGGATATGACCGATATCTAGCCCAATATGTAGAACGATACATCAAAGTCAATAATTATTTATTAGAATGCAGTAAAATAAGATTATGCATTTACAACTTCATTATATATTATCAAAGTCATGCACATTGTTTCGTACAAATGCATATACTCCCTCCGTTTCTAAATATTTGTCTTTCTAGAGATTTGAACAAGTGACTACATACGGAGCAAGATGAGTGAATCTACACTCTAAAATATGTCTATATACATTCGTATGTGGTAGTTCATTTGAAATCTCTAAAAAGACAAATATTTAGGAACGGAGTATATCGTATTGTTTTTAATCATGGAGTAAGGATTTTGTGAATATTTTCTTAATAGTTTCTTAATCAACAAGTTAATAAACTAGGAATCTAAAAATGTCATGTTAAAGCATCGACATCATACATTTGTTTTATTAAAAATAAATCTTTTGAACAAAATAATGAAAAAAACTAGACATGTTTTCTCTAATATATCTACATATCGGACATCCGATATATCAAAGCCAAACCGATAAGAACCCGATATCCAATATTTTGAAGCTTGTTCATAACGCCGAATTTTCGCTAAACTTTTGCAAGAATGATATCCCTTTGTTACATATTAGTTGTCGCTCGTTTAATACAATGTGTGTACTATCTTGATTTCATCATTTAAAGTGCATGTACTTCCTCCGTTTCAAAATAAGTGCCTTAACCTTAAATACAACTTTGTATTAAAACTAGTACAAAGTTGAGACATTTATTTTGGGATGAAGGGAGTAGGATTTACTTCAAATAGTAATAGTATAGTCTCAACATACTACTGTATATCCAGATTCTTTGGATTCTTTCAACGATAGTACTCCCTTCGTCCCAAAATTCTTGTCTTAACTTTGTTTAGATACGGATGTATCTAATACTGTAAACTGTTTATGAGCTGAAATATATGGCGCCTTTGGTGCCTTTTCCTATTAAAAAAATGTATCTAATACTAACACGTGACTTGATACATCCGTATTTAGATAAATTTAAGACAGAAATTTTGAGACGGAGGGAGTATATGCTTTGGGTTTTGTTTGCTACGTACGGTGGCGTGTGTCAGCCGCTCGCGGTGTTTTCCTCCGGTCCGGTCGGCCGGTCAGCAACAGAATATGGCCTTGTTGTCATTTGTCAAACATATAGTACCACCGCATGCTTCCGTCCCAGCACTAGTAGTAGTATATTGAATAAACTGAAAGCAGGTGTTCTGTACTCGACTGAACTACAAGTCCACTGCCACACACATCCTTCGTGTCAACGTCTCTTCAGTTTTAATGCCCATACATCACCATTTCTTCGCAAGATAACTTTGGTCCATCCTCCGGTCAAAAAAGCAGTACTGTGTGCGTTTTTTATTTACTCCGTACAATAAGTTTGTCTTACGTCAAACATTGTAAATTTTGACGAAATTTATAAACGATTTTTTTGGGAGGTTATAAGTGAAATTATTAACATCGGCAAATATTCTTGAATTTTGTCCTAAGCTCCAGTAATTCTAAACCTTGTTTTAGCTTGTACTCCGAGGTGTTATGATTCAAGACTTTTCTTCGAAAAACCTTGTCGTTTCTCTGTGTCCGAATATTCCAGCATCCGAGAATGATGAGGTCTAGCGCTATAGGCTTCGGCAGTTTCTGACATCCAAGCAAAATTTCATCAAAAGGAGAGATGCCTCTCTATCTGTTGGAAAAAATATATATTTCCTAGCAGTCTTTGTGCAAATGAGCAGTCCCAAAAAAATATAATAAGGTTTCTTCCGTGCATTAAAACAAACTCATAGCTTTTCAAGTGCATAGCTTTCCTTCTAAGCAGATTTCTTATGTTCACCCTATCATGCACAAGAAACCAAAAGAAAATTTTGTGCCTGGCCCTCCCCTCCAAGAACTTTTCCAAAGGCATTTAAAATGATCTATGCATCTGACCCTGTCTTTAAGCTATTGTACACTAATTGAGGATACTTTCTGCTGGTGCTTGGACACACCCATGTGTCAAGTGCTCGTTTGTTGGATTGATGTTGCAAAAGATTCTAGAGCTCATTTAGTTGAGCAAATTCTTCAACTGAAAGAGGGGTGTGAAAGTGGTCAAAGATATCCTAAGAGTTGATCATCATGTTCAGTGAAACTTTGTCATTGTTTGCAAATGAATGTAGCTGAGGGAAAGATGGATCAAAGGCCTGTCCATCCAAGTATCACACTACGGTTTGACTGTTCTTCCATTACCAGCATTGAACGTTGCTAATTGTGTGTAATATGGCAATAACTTAAGATGATATTTTCACTATCTTGATCCTACCATTCTATCCCCTTGTTGTTCAGAAGCATAATATTTATTCCAAATCAAATTGACCCATGGAAGGTCTTCCCTGTTGAAAAATTTGTGAAGGTTCTTCATAAGCAAAGCTTTGTTGTGAAGAGCAATATCCAAAATGCCAAGACCACCTTGAATCTTGGGCTTGCAAACCTTGTCCAAAGAAAATAAGGCAGGAGCAGAATTCTCATGCCCATACTTTCTCCAAAAGAAATGTCTGATGTATTTTTTTAACCTGCTCAATAATACCTCCTGGTAAAGCAAGGGCGCACATGAAAAAGATCGGAAGAGTAGAGACAACATATTGGATTAGTTGTAACCTTCCATCGTAATCCATTGAAATAGAAACACTAGCTAGTCTTCTTTCAATTGTCTGACAAACTAGAGCGTAATCATCATTTCTGCGTCTGTGATCACTCAGTGGCAGACCTAGATAAGTGAAGGGGAATTGGCCGAGTTTGCAACCCCAGGAGATGGTGCAATTTGTTCAGATTTTCCTCTCAAACATTAAGAGGTACCAGGATAGACTTGTTGTAGTTTATATGAAACCCAGTTTGAGAAGCAAAGTGTGCTAAAAGATTATCGACATGTTCAATTTGGATCTCTTTATCACGGAGCACTTGACGATGACATGTACCTAGGGTAGGGTCCTAAGCCTAACCGACATGCCCTACCCAAGGGCACTACCCAAAGAATCCAAGACCTACAAAGTTAGAAAGGAGGTACCGACTGGAATGACCATGACGCACAAGTCACTCGACAGAAGATCCACTCGGCCACTCCACCTCCACTCGACCATCGTTATTCACTCGGAGATTCTGGTTTCACTTGAAGACAGAAGATCTAGAGTCACTCCGGGATGACAACGGTCAGGTCACCAGTCCGTCGCTGTAAAGTCCATTAAATATAGGCGTTACCAGTAACGCTCGCACCTTTTACTGTCTCATTGAACCCTTGCGTAACAGAGGTAGATGAGGGGTCAGCGGACTCTATATAAGCCACCCCTCCACTCCTTCACAAGGGTTCGCACCCCCTGTAACTCAACACTCCATACATCAAAGCTCCCGCAGCACCGGGACGTAGGGCTATTACCTCCTCCGAGAGGGGCCAGAACTCGTAAATCCGAGTGTACAACTTCGCCGTAGCTAGGCTCTGCCCTCTCCTACGTACCCCTAATCCCTACTGTCAGATCTGTTCCCACGACAGTTGGCGCCCACCGTGGGGTAGGCGTCTAAGCGACTTCTGGCGAGGTTGCGTTCTTCGAACTCCTTCGACATGGTTTCCGGCGGCGGACTGTCTCTGGGTCGCGAGATCCATCTTGGCGCATTCAGTTTCATCGCTGATGATTCGGCCTGGCTCCAGGAAGGTCCCTTGACGTCGAGGCGCTCCCTATTCGCAGGGCGGCGCACTTCCGTGCAAGCTCCTCCGGCGTCCTCCTAAGGCAGCCATCGACACAATATCGATCGGCTCCGGTGGCGTCTTCCCTCCCCGCAGCTCGCCGTCGCAAGCAATCCGGTCGCTTGCGGCTCCAGCGGTGAGTGAAGCACGTGGTGGCTTGTCAGTCGTCCGCTCCTCAGATCGCGGCAATCGAGCCCGACAAGTCCCTTTATGGCTTGTTTGATCTATCGTCTGGTCACTCGGATACGCTTTTCGAGTGCGAAAGCAACGACCCGGCGGCGGAAGTCCTTGTCATTGGCTCCCAGCGTACCCCAGCTGGATTTCCCCGTGGCGGGGGTGAAAGTGGTGGTCCGTTGCACGCCAATGACGAGTACTACCCGCAGGCCCTCACTGCGGAACAAAGAGAAGAGCTGCAACGCAGGAACGAGCAGGTCCTCTAGACCCCATTGCTGGGGAGACTGTCGAGGCCCAGGCCTTGGAAGCCGCGCGCATAGCCACTCTGGCTGAACACGCGCGTCTGGAAGATCCCAGAAGTCACTAGACGATCGCGCTCGCAGGCAACCCCCAAGTTCCAATCGACGGCAGCGGCAGTTATTTCTGAGTGGACCGCAAGGCGAGTTTGAGGTAGTCCGCACTCCGATTCAGAATGTCACTGCTGCGGCTCGAATTGCAGATTCCATCCAACCATCCCGATCTGAAGCCGGAGAAGGACTACGGCAAATCCGAGCATTTCTCAGGGCGGCTGGCGAATAGAACTCGGCTGTTTCCCAGTTGCGCAACAGAATCCATAGCAGGTCAGTAAGGGCGGATACAGTTTAGTCGGCACACAGCCCGAGATCGCCTCCGCGGCGTGAGGATCATGGTTATCGCCAAGATCAGTACCTGGATCAAGGCCACGGTCAGTTCGCTCCTTGACATCACCGTGATGACCGCCGTCGAGTGCCATCGCCTCTCTCGAGAGGTGGCTCGTACACGCCCTAGCAATACGCCGACAGGCGTCCATACAGCGAAGAGCGAAGGGAGCCAATCGATCCCAGAGATCCGAGGTTCAATGCAAGGTTAGTCCTTGTGCAAGGTCTTGTCGATAGAGGCAGAGCTCGCCGTGAAAGCATGGACAGGGATCGTCCGAGTGGAAGTGGCATGCATGTTTGTTTCTGGGCCCGAGTGTTTCAGCAGGGCCATACGAGCCGCTGAGATACCGCCCAATTTTAGATTGGCCACAGGCGTGAACAAATTCACTGGTGAGTCAAAGCCTGACACGTGGTTGGAGGATTACCGAGTGGCCGTACAGATTGGTGGAGGCAATGATGATGTTGCTATGAAACACCTGCCCTTGATGCTAGAAGATCGGCCCGGGCGTGGTTGAACCAGTTGGCTCCTACCAGCATTCACTGCTGGGAAGACTTGGCCCGAGTGTTTATTAAAACGTTCGAAGGCACTTGCAAGCGACCTGCTGGACTAACTGAGTTGCATCATTGCGTCTAGAAGCCGAATGAAACTTTGAGAGAGTACATACTGCGTTGGACCACACTTCACCATGTGGTGGA
Source organism: Thinopyrum elongatum (assembly GCA_011799875.1). Lineage (NCBI taxonomy): Eukaryota > Viridiplantae > Streptophyta > Magnoliopsida > Poales > Poaceae > Thinopyrum > Thinopyrum elongatum. Next base: position 405,410,431 of record CM022303.1, read on the forward strand.
CAATGTTACGGGGCATCAAGCAGTCTGTGCTTTCAAAGAAGGTGTCCGATACAGAGAGCTCAACCTGAAATTTGGGCGGTCTGGGGCCCTGACCATGAACCGAATGATGGAAATTGCCACTCGGTATGCGAATGGCAAAGAAGAGGACCACCTCCGCAGCGGCAAAGGAAAAGCTCATGAGCATGACCCCAACAACACTAATCCCAGTCGGAAGTAGAAGCGCAAGGCTGAAGGAGCAGGTCAGGCAGAGGCGGCCGTTGTAGCTGCGTAGGGCAAGTTCAAAGGAAAGCCCAAAGGTCAGTGGACCCCTAAGAAAGTGAAAGATCAGTCGGGACAGGACGTCCTCGATTTGCCGTGTGCCATTCACACCAAGAAAGACGAAGAGGGTAACTTGATATTACCCAAGCATACCACTCGACAATGCAGATTTCTGATTCAGCAGTTCCGTGAAAGTTAGCCGAGTGAAAAGGGCTCTGACAAGGACGATGACGAGGAAAAGGCAGAGGATTACCCGAAGGTCAATGCCACTCTGATGATTTTTGCTGACGTTGAGAGCAAAAGTCGACTGAAAGTCATCAATCGTGAGGTGAACATGGTTGCTCCGGCAACTACGACGTACCTCAAATGGACAAGACTCCCATTACCTCCGACCAGTCGGACCACCTAGCTCATGTTGCTACCCCCGGGCGGCAAGCTCTGGTAGCGGATCCAGTCGTAGGAGGCACTCGGTTGCGCAAAGTTCTCATGGATGGCGGCAGTGGTTTGAACATTCTCTATGCCGAAACCCTCAAGGGGATGGGCATTCCGATGTCCCGACTCAGTGAGAGCAACATGCAGTTTCACGGAGTCATCCCAGGGAAAAAGGCAAAGTCGCTCGGTCAGATTGCTTTGGATGTAGTTTTTGGCGACTCGAAGAATTTTTGGAAGGAAAAGTTGACATTTGAAGTGTTGGATTTTCACAGTGCCTATCATGCTATTCTGGGCCGACCGGCTTATGCTCGCTTCATGGCCCGTCCATGTTACGTGTACCTTAAGCTGAAGATGCCCGGACCCAAGGGCGTGATCACCATCACAGGGAATAGGCAGAGAGCCGAGGAATGTCTTCAGCAGGGGTCCAAAATTGCTGACGAGCAGATGGCAATAGTGGAGTTGGAAGAACACAAGAAGAACGCTGACCCGAGTGATTTGCTCTGCTCTAAGAAGCCAGCTTCCGAGTCCGCTTTTCAGTCAGCAGGAGAGACCAAGCAAGTCCACGTTCACCCGAAAGACCCTACCACCGCTCCAACAAATATCTCAATGACACTAGACAGCAAATAGGAAGCCACACTCGTCCAGTTCCTCCATGAGAACTGGGACATCTTTGCATGGAAACCTTCTGACATGCCGGGTGTTCCCAGGGGACTTGCTGAGCACCGACTCAGAGTTGATTCGAAGGTTAAACCTGTGAAAGAACATTTGCATCGATCTGCGATAGAGAAGCGAAAGGCGATTGGCGAGGAGGTGGCTTGGCTCCTGGCAGCTGAGTTCATACGCGAGATCTACCACTCCGAGTGGCTCGCCAACGTTGTCATGGTCCCCAAGAAGGACAAGTCACTCCGTATGTGTATTGATTTCAAACATCTCAATCGGGCCTGCCCGAAGGATCATTTTCTGCTCCCCCGCATCGACCAAATAGTTGATTCGACTGCGGGATGCGAGTATTTGTCTTTTCTTGATGCATACTCCGGGTACCATCAAATCCGACTGTATGGGCCAGACGAAATAAAAACTGCCTTCATCACCCCTTTCGGGTGTTTTTGCTATGTCACCATGCCATTCGGTCTCAATAACGCTGGTGCCACATTCATGCGCATGATTCAAAAGTGCCTGCTCACTCAGATCAGTCAGAATGTCGAGGCTTACATGGATGATATCATGGTCAAGTCACGCAAAGGTTCTAACCTGCTGACTGATCTTGCTAAAACCTTTGCCAACCTGAGAAGGTACGACATCAAGCTGAACCCGTCCAAGTGCACCTTTGGAGTGCCAGGAGGCAAGTTACTCGGTTTTCTTGTTTCCGAATGAGGAATAGATGCCAATCCCAAAAACATTAGTGCGATTGTCCGAATGAAGCGCCCTATGCGTGTGCACGACGTCCAGAAGCTCATAGGTTGTCTTGCAGCTCTCAGTCAGTTCATTTCTCACCTAGGAGAAAAAGCATTGCCTCTGTACCGACTGATGAAGAAATCTGACACGTTTGAGTGGACTCCAGAAGCAGAAGCAGCATTTGTTGAGCTCAAAGCCCTGCTCTCCACCCAACCGGTGCTTGCTGCTCCGAACAGCAAAGAACCTCTGCTTTTGTACATAGCAGCCATTGGCCAAGTCGTCAGTACGGTCCTCACAGTGGAACGAAAGGAAGAAGGCAAGGCTTATAAAGTTCAGCGACCAGTATATTACATTTCTGAAGTCCTGACTCCGTCTAAGCAGAGATATCCGCACTATCAGAAGCTTGTCTATGGCATTTACCTGACAGCAAAGAAAGTTGCACATTATTTCCAAGAACACTCGGTCTCGGTCGTCAGTGATGCCCCACTGTCTGAAATCATGAACAATCGGGATGCAACTAGTCTAGTGGCTAAATGGGCCATCGAGCTCCTCCCTTTTGACATTAAATTTGAAGCGAAGAAGGCGATCAAGTCTCAAGCACTCGTAGATTTCTTGGCCGAGTGGATAGAACAGCAACAGCCGACTCAGATTCACTCGGAGCACTGGACTATGTTCTTCGATGGATCTAAAATGCTGAACGGTTCCAGCGCCGGAGTGGTCCTGGTGTCTCCAAGTGGTGATCGACTCAGTTATCTCCTCCAGATTCACTTCGATTCCTCCAATAACGAGGCCGAGTACGAAGCACTCCTCTACGGGTTGCATATGGCCATCTCGCTCGGCGTCTGTCGCCTGATGGTCCACGATGACTCGGATTTGGTGGTCAATCAAGTGATGAAGGAGTGGGACATCAGAAACCCTGCAATGACATGATACTACAATGCAGTGAGGAAGCTAGAGAAAAGGTTCGAGGGTTTGGAGCTCCACCACATTCCCCGAATCAAAAATCAAGCAGCCAACGATCTGGCAAAAATCGGTTCCACTCGGAAGCCTATCCCCAGCAATGTGTTTCTTGAGCACCTCCATTCCCCGTCAGTGCAGGAGGATCCTTTCACTAAAGAGCCTCCCCAAGCGATAAGTCCTACCGATCCGACTGAAATCGAGATCCCTGCAGTCATTGACTTGGTTATGGAGATTCTGGTAATTACCCCTGACTGGACGGTGCCATACATTGCGTATTTGCTCAGGCAAGAACTCCCAGAGGATGAAGTCGAGGCACGTCAGATTGTCTGCAGATCCAAGGCTTTCACAGTGATAAATGGACAGCTTTAAAGAGAGAGTGTCACTGGCGTAGCCCAACGATGTATTTCTCAAGAGGAAGGTCGACTGATCTTAGAAGAGATCCACTCGGGGACCTGTGGTCACCACGCGTCTTCTCGGACAATTGTGGCCAAAGCATACCGAGCAGGATTTTACTGGCCGCGTGCCAATGTAGCTGCTAAGGATATCATTCAGTGCTGCGAAGGATGCCAGTTCTAGACGAACATGTCCCATAAACCCGCGTACGCCTTGAAGACTATTCCACTCGTTTGCCCGTTCGCCGTATGGGGTTTGGACATGGTTGGACCACTCAGGACAGGCAGGAGTGGCTTCACTCATCTACTCGTGGCAGTCGACAAATTTACCAAGTGGATCGAGGCCAAGCCAATCAAGAAGCTAGATTCACGTACAACCATCAAGTTCATGAGGGAGTTGATATTCCGATATGGAGTTCCTCATAGCATTATCACAGACAACGGCTCGAACTACGATTTGGAAGAATTCAGAGAGTTCTGCGCTTCCCAGGGCACTCGGGTGGATTACGCATCCGTTGCGCACCCGCAGTCGAATGGTCAAGCTGAGAGGGCAAATGGTCTTATCCTTCAGGGGTTGAAGCCACGACTCATGCATGACCTCGAGCATGTAGCTGGAGCCTAGGTGACCGAACTGCCATCCGTCCTGTGGGGTTTAAGGATGACTCCTAACCGGTCCACTGACCGCACCCCTTTCTTCATGGTGTATGGAGCCGAAGTCGTGCTGCCAAGTGATCTCTTCCACAATTCACCCCGAGTGGAACTCTACTCAGAAGCTGAGGTGGAACAGGCACGGAAGGACGCCGTTGATCTTTTGGAAGAAGAACGAGAGATAGCCCAGATACAGTCGACAGTTTATCAGCAAGATCTTCGTCGATTCCATGCTAGGAACGTCAGAGGTCGAGCGTTTCAAGAAGGAGATCTCGTGCTCCGAGTGGATCAGCAACAACCACACAAACTCGCCCCCGCGTGGGAAGGCCCCTTCATCGTCACCAAGGTGTTACATAATGGGGTCTACCACCTCCACAACCTCGCGAAGAAGATTGACGAGCCACGCGCCTGGAACGCAGATCTTCTTCATCGATTCTACACTTAACAATCGGATTGTCGAGATGTAATAAGAGTACTTTTAGATTGTTTATCAAAGACATGACTCCTGCAGTCCTATGATGATTTCCCTCGCATAAGCGCATGTTCAAAACCCCCAGTGGGTGGTTTAGCCACGAGCCAGTCCTCGCCTAAGTTAAAACACTACTCTGAGTGAGAGCATCCCTCCCACTCGGGGGCTTAGCCGCGAGCCAGTCCTCGCCTAAGTTAAAAAAACTACTCCGAGTGAGAGCATCCCTCTCACTCGGGGGCTTAGCCACGAGCCAGTCCTCGCCTAAGTTAAAAAACTACTCCGAGTGAGAGCATCCCTCTCACTCGGGGGCTTAGCCGCGAGCCAGTCCTCGCCTAAGTTAAAAAACTACTTCGAGTGAGAGCGTCCCTCCTACTCGGGGGCTTAGCCGCGAGCCAGTCCTCGCCTAAGTTAAAAATATACTCCGAGTGAGAGCATCCCCCCCACCTCCGATTCGGGGCTTTGCGCAGAGCAGTCCTCGCCTAAGTTAAAAAATTACTCCGAGTGATAGCATCCCTCCACTCGGGGGCTTAGCCGGAGCCAGTCCTCGCCGAAGTTAAAAACTACTCCGAGTGAGAGCATCCCTCTCACTCGGGGCTTAGCCGCGAGCCAGTCCTCGCCTAAGTTAAAAAAAAACTACTCCAGTGAGAGCATCCCTCTCACTCGGGGCTTAGCCGCGAGCCAGTCCTCGCCTAGTTAAAAAACTACTTCGAGTGAGAGCATCCCTCCCACTCGGGGGCTTAGCCGCGGACCAGTCCTCGCCTAAGTTAAAAATATACTCCGAGTGAGAGCATCCCTCCCACCCGGGGGCTTAGCCGTGAGTCAGTCCTCGCCTAAGTTAAAAAATTACTCCGAGTGAGAGCATCCCTCCCACTCGGGGGCTTAGCCGCGAGCCAGTCCTTGCCTAAGTTAAAAAACTACTCCGAGTGAGAGCATCCCTCTCACTCGGGAGCTTAGCCGCAAGCCATTCCTCGCCTAAGTTACAAAAAAAACTACTCCGAGTGAGAGCATCCCTCTCACTCGGGGGCTTAGCCGCGAGCCAGTCCTTGCCTAATTAAAACTACTTTGAGTGAGAGCATCCCTCCCACTCGGGGGCTTAGCCGCGAGCCAGTCCTTGCCTAAGTTAAAAGTCTACTCCGAGTGAGAGCATCCCTCCCACTCGGGGGCTTAGCCGTGAGCCAGTCCTTGCCTAAGTTAAAAAACTACTCCGATTGAGAGCATCCCTCTCACCCGGGGGCTTAGCCGTGAGCCAGTCCTCGCCTAAGTTAAAAAATTAATCCGAGTGAGAGCATCCCTCTCAGTTGAGGGCTTAGCCGCGAGCTAGTCCTCGCCTAAATTTAAAAATCCATTCACTCGGAATATGCAGTAAACTGTAAAACAACGGTTCAGATAAATTTGCAACCTCAAGTTTGAAAACGCACGCAAAAGTACTCGGACAGAAATCCCAAACGAGTTTAACGGTTACAAAATCACTCGGCATACCGAGGCAAATTAGTTCAAATCATAAAGTTTCACTTCACCCGCCGGTGGGACTCGCTGGCTCGACGATGATGTCCAAGTCAATGCCGTCAGCTATCTGAGTGGCTACCTCGATGAAAGTCTCCATGAAAGCTTCAAATTGGAGCTTCTTTGTGTTTGCCACTTGGAGAGCCTTCAGTTTTTCCTCCTTGGCATCTTAGCAGTGGACTCGGACGAGGGAGAGTGCCACATCGGCCCCGTAGCGAGCGGCAGACTTCTTCCATGCTTGCACTCGACCAGGAACCTTGTTCAGTCGAGTCATCATTGACTCAAGATCATTCTGGAGTGTATCCTCAGGCCACAGTTCTTTATCTATCTTCGCCAGTGCGGCCTTCAGATGAGTGATATACCCCTGGACATCTTCAAGACGAGCTTTGAGTCGCAACAAGTTCAGAGCCACCGCGTCCTTCACAAGTGACTTGGTGGGATCTAGATCCGTCTCGATCCGACAAGTCCCTTCCTCGAAGTTATGACAGAATTCTGCGCAAGGAAGGAAGAAAAGATTAGTTATGCCCTTGCATTCGAAGAGTCAGAGAAATTCACTTGAACAACGAGAGGTACCTTCAAGCATGCCATACATCTTTTTCGCGAAACCCCCCAGATATTTCTCCATCGCGTCCCTCTTCTGGGTGAGTTTGTCCACTTTGTCAGTCAGAGCTGTTTTCTCCGACTCAAAGGCACTCGTTTGGTCTTCCATCTTCTTGGCCCACTCGGCCCGTTCCTTCTTAAGCTCTTCGACAGAGGTTTTCAGAGATACATTTTCTTCTTCTAGCTTGCCAACTGAAGCCAACTTCACCTCAGCGGCTTCAGTCTTCTCCTTAGCCACCTTCTGAGCTCCTGCGAGTTCTTCATCCTTCTTCTCCAAGGTCTGCTTCATGGTGTCTAAAGAAACAACATTCCTGAGTCGCGCTTGAAGTTGACGGTTTTCATTACGCACATCTGTTCGAATGAAACTACTCGGCTCAAAGGACGGAAGGAAAGAACAACATCGCACTCATTCTTCGCCTCCGTCTGAGCACGCTCCAAGTTCCTTTTGGTCACTTCCAAGTCCAATTGGAGTTGGGTCTTCTCCTTCTCCAGGGCATCATACTGAGTCCCGAGCTCGCAAGTTTTCTGAAATCAACGAAGAAATGATTCAGTCAATGATGATAAAGAGTTTCAGATATTCCTCTACTTTCGAGTGGAGAAGAGCAAATCCAGTTGCTACATACAAAAGCATTCTAAGACCCCCGCCGAATCAAACACTCGACGGCGGTCTCGGGGACTACACCCAGTGGGTGCACTCAGCGTGCCCCCATTGGATCAATTTCCCACTCGGCACGATCTGACCGGTCCGAGTGGAGAGCTACAAACAAAAGCATTCTAAGACCCCCGCCGAATCAGACATTCGACAGCGGTCTCGGGGACTACACCCAGTGGGTGCACTCAGCGTGCCCCCACTGGATCAATTTCCCACTCGACATGGCCTGACCGGTCCGAGTGGAGAGCTACAAACAAAAGCATTCTAAGACCCCCGACGAATCAGACATTCGACAGCGGTCTCAGGGACTACACCCAGTGGGTGCACTCAGCGTGCCCCCACTGGATTAATTTCCCACTCGGCACGGCCTGACCGGCTTGAGTGCGGAGCTACAGATTGAAAAACTATGAGCAAAGCAACTCTGACATCATGAGTCAAAGGAAACACCCAGTGGGTGTACAGAGTCAAGATAAAAGAAAAACACAATCGGAAATCAACTTACAATTGCACTTACTCAGACATTTTCCTGAAGAGCCGCACTGGCGTCATAAGCCGTTTTGCTGGCCTCGTACACTCCCTTCAGCCGCTCCATCATCAAGTCAGCTTGAATCATAGCTTCCTTGCTAGCTCCAGTCTGGTCCTCTGGGACATGATGCAGAGTGAATACGCTTGACGCAGGAGTGGACGACGCAGCTAGAGGGATCAGCACTTGAGGTTGTCCAGTCGGACCCGAAGCAAGAGCAGTCGACACTAAAGGCGAAGCACTCGACAGAGGAGCAGCAAAGGTAGCACCAGCTCGAGATGAACCGCCTTGCTCTTGAAGAACAACTTCAGGCGGTGCACGAGACATTTGGCCTGACGGGACTCTCCTAGTGAAGCTTCGGGAGGCGGTCGAGCTTCTACCTTCTCCTTCAGTGCCCTTCTGAGGCTCGTCTTCGTCATCATCTGCGAGGAGGATGATGTCCGTTGGTGCTGCAGTCACTCGACAATGAAAACACAGTCGACCATTAGGTCGATTGGTGAGACAAAGTGGAATATAAGTTGATCATACCTGGCCGAGAAGTGGCTGCGTCTGCAGTATCCATGTCCGCGTGTTCTTCATCGATCTACATGGGAGACGTCGTAGAAGTAGCAGCTCTAGCATTCAAATTTCACTCGGTTAGTAAAGCAATGGAGGTCTACAACAATAAAGAAAGGAAAGACGCAAAGAACACTCACGTTGAAGCAACAGGGACGACAACCTTAATCCTGGGTAAGGCCTTCCGAGGCTTCGGTGGAACGGTCTTCGGCTACTTTGCAGTCGTCTCAATCGGGTGAGGGGTTGCCGTCCGAGTGCGCTTGGGGTTCATGACACTCAACTCCGGGGCCTTGCTCTGCCTAGCGATCAGATTTTGGTTCACCTTGGTACGACGCTCGGTGCGAGGAGGTGACTCGACTTCATCGCTGCCATCAGAGTCATCGCTGCCATCTTCACTATCGTCAGCGTACTCGAAATCAGCACTCCCGCCCTCGCTCTCCGCTCCTTCAATGAGCTGTTCCCCATTCAACACAGGCAAATACATCTTCATGAACGCCTGCAGAGCACAAGTATCAAAGTCAGTTGGTACTCAATTCAGTCACATATTGAAAACAGAAGGCAATACATTCGACGAGTTATGTCTCACCTCTCCTGGAAGATACTCAGCATTGAAAGGCTGAATTCGTTTGGATCCATGCAGGTTGTCGCGGGCTCCGGTGATGCTCCTGAGCCACTGTGCCACGGTCTCCTCATTGACTTCCTATGGATGGGTTCGAGCGGTATCATCTGCGCCTGAATACAGCCACATAGGGTGGTCGCATGCTTGTAGAGGCTGGATGCGTCGACTAAGGAACACCTCCAACAGATCCAAGCCTATCACTCCGCCCCTGATCAACTCAACTACGGCTTCTACCAAGATCCCCACCTCAGCTTTCTCCTCCTCATCCACGGTCAGTGAGCGAGCACTGCTGAGCCTCGCCAACGAGAAAGGGGGAAGGCCAGTCGACGCACCAGAGGTCAGAACGTCAGTGCAATAAAACCAGGTCGACTACCAACCCCTAACTGACTCGGGAAAGGTCATGGAAGGGAAGGCACTTCTACCTCTCATCTGGACACCCAAACCCCCACACATTTGAATCACGTGGGTTTTCTCGTCACTCGGGTTGGCTTTCTTGACCGACTGGGACCGGCAAGTGAAAATATGTTTGAATAATCCCCAATGAAGAGGGCAGCCCAAGAAGTTTTCACACATCGAGACAAAGGCAGCAAGGTACGATATGGTATTCAAAGGAAAGTGGTGGATTTGCGCTCTGAAGAAATTCAAGAAACCACAAAAGAATGGATGAGGAGGCAGGGAAAAACCTCTCTCCACGTGGGTGAGGAGGAGGACCCGTTCTCCGTCGCGCGGCGTGGGCTCGATCTCCCCCTCTGGCAGCCTCCAAGATCCAGTGGCCAGCAAGCTGCCGGCGGTGAGCCCCTCGAGGTCCTCCGTCGTGACCGTCGTGGGCAGCCAATCATCCTGGATCCAACCCGGCGGCAGAGTGGGCCGGGAGCTCGACGCCTTCTTCCCCTTGGCCACCTTCTTGGCGCGCTCCAGCGCCTTCGTCTTGTCCTTCGCCATATCCGTAGTGGTCGTCGGAACCGAGCGGGGCGGCACGGCGCTAGGGCAGAAGAAGCAGAGAGGCAGGATGGAGAGGGGAAAAGGGGAGAGCACTGTTGCAACCCTCGGTTGTGTCATCCTTTATATCCGCGCGTCCGAGTCACTGACTGGTGGGCCGGCAGGATCCCAGCGCATCCCGCAACCGGCGCCTGCTCGATACATGGCGATAAAGGGGGAGCGAAAATCGAGGAGTCCCTCCCCACTTGCCCCACTTACCGCGTTGCAGCCAGCCCACGCGCTTCTCCAAATTTTCGAATCCTGTGAAATTCGGATCTAGCAAATCAATAAATTGCATCAGAGATATCCATATTCATTCAGGCCGAATCCAACGCTAGACGTCCTGCTACTTGTTTCACTCGGACACTCAAGAAGCCAGAATCGATCAAGGTGATTGACAAAGGATTTAGCAGCTCATGTACCTTCAGACTCCTAAAGAAATGTCTTTGAGACATTGAGTCGGGTCGAAATCAGCTCCAATCCCTCCTCACTCGAACCTCGATCCATTCGGGGGCTAATGACGATGACATGTACCTAGGGTAGGGTCCTAGGCCTGACCGACATGCCCTACCCAAGGGCACTACCTAAAGAATCCAAGACTTACAAAGTTAGAAAGGAGGTACCAACTGGAATGACCACGACGCACAAGTCACTCGACAGAAGACCCACTCGGTTACTCCACCTCCACTCGACCATCATTATTCACTCAAAGATTCTGGTTTCACTCGAAGGCAGAAGATCTAGAGTCACTCCGGGATGACAACGGTTAGGTTACCAGTCCGTCGTTGTAAAGTCCATTAAATATAGGCTTTACCAGTAACGCTCACACCTTTTACTGTCTCACTGAACCCTTGCGTAACAGAGGTAGATGAGGGGTCAGCGGACTCTATATAAGCCACCCCTCCACTCCTTCACAAGGGTTCGCACCCCCTGTAACTCAACACTCCATACATCAAAGCTCCCGCGGCACCAAGACGTAGAGCTATTACCTCCTCCGAGAGGGGCCTAAACTCGTAAATCCGAGTGTACAACTTCACCGTAGCTAGGCTCTGCCCTCTCCTACGTACCCCTAATCTCTACTGTCAGATATGTTCCCACGACAACACTAAAATTGTCTCATCTGCATATTGAATAACATGAAAGTCTAGAGCCGTTGGAGAGCTAATAGGGGTTTGAATGAGATGATCTTGCAAATATGCATTGCGTATAGATTGGAGTAGGTCAGCAGCCAGGACAAAAAACGAGGGGGTGAAAAATGATCTCCTTGTCTGACGCCTCTCTTGCATTTGAATTGTTTTTGAGGAACTCTATTAAGAAGGACCGAGGAAAACCTAGAGCTGAAAAGCATCCTTGTCCAGGAAATCCCTCTAGGGCCAAAGCCTTTGGCTTCCAAAATTTGAATGATGACCGTTCAATCACGTCAAAAGCTTTAGCAAAGTCTAGTTTTAAAAACACTATTTCCTTCTTAGATTGGTGACATTGATGAATACACTCATATGCCCAATCCAGATAATCTTGAATGGATCTGGCTATCAAGAAACCATATTGATTGGTATGAACTAGCTACAGAATAACTTTCTGAAGTCTATTTGCCAGAACTTGGTTATAGTCTTAATTGTGCTATTGAGCAAATATATGGGTTGAAAACATCTGGAGTTTGAGGTTGTCCCTTTGGGGATTAAAGTGATGAATGATCCATTGATTGATTAAGGATTATTTTCCCATGGTAGAACAATACATATGCTAATGTGTATCCATGTAAGATTTTAGGATGAAATACCTTGAATTGCCAGTTGCATAATAAAATCAGAACTTCAAGGATGAACAATACATATGCTAAAAAGCCACATATTTGTTTTTTGTGTAGCTCTCATTCTAACGTATTTCGACTTGCAGATTTACACATATGTACATTATGTCTCTAGGTATATGTGTATTTTTGTTCAAAAAAACTGAAACAGGAAAGTATAAATTTTGAAGTCTTCCAATTCGACCTCCATGGAGTCCGCCTCCATTTGTCATTTTTGATGAGTGTAGGCATATATTCCTATTTTTGCGGTTGTGCCTTATTTATATGTCCTTTTTTACTTCAAATAATGGTTGTGTGCATCATAATGATGCAGTGGCCGGGTTATCCTCATTTATAAAAAAATCTTCTCATGTAGAGACCAGAATGATGGGGAAGTAGTAGGGTTCGATCTAATCTCTCTCACGATCACGAGTGTTTAGGTCTCGATTACAACTTAGGTATGCAAGATTTGGGCGAACAGAGAGGAGAAAGGGGAACAGGTTTCATATCCACCACCATCCATTGATCCACTGGATGCCTTCTTCATCGGGAGGAAGGGGTTATGTAGGTGTGCGTCTTGATGGGATTCACTAGGCCCAGTTCGACCTAGTCACCTTGGGGTTGACCTTGGCCTCGTGTCGTGGGCATCCCTCTCTCAGCCCAGAGTCACTGATGAGGGGTTCAGCATTTCAGGCTTGCTGACATCCCCCTTCTTGTGACGAGGCTTGCCCCAAGCCTCAGCGTGCGGGAAACGGGCCAAGAGCACGGCCTGGTTCTCCCTAGGTGATGCCAAGCACATCACTCAGTGACCATCGCACCTTGACCTGCTCGACCATTGAGCCCACCGCCTGGCGCCAATGTGTTTGGAGGATTTCCACGGGTGCTGCCATATTCGTGTCAACAGGTAAAGTTGTGGTTTCATTGGTACCTGGAAGGAGAGCGCGCCGAAGCAAAGACACATGAAAGACATGATGAATCGTGGCTTCTGGAGGTAGTTGCAGCTTGTACGAGACTATGTTTACCTTGGTGATGATCGAGAAGGGCCTGAATAACTTGAAGGATAATTTGTGGTTCGCACGCGGGGCCACCGACGACTGGATGTATGGCTAGAGCTTGAGGAAGAACTTGTAGCCCACTTCGAATTGTCGCCATGATCTTTTCTTGTCGGCTTGGGTCTCAATGTACTGTCGCGCGTGGTTCATGTGTTGATGAAGGATGTCCTGAATCACCGTGCGCTCCTCCAGCATTGTATAGACAGTACCATGCACGACGAGGCTGCCGTGATGCCCTAGTGCCACAACTCATGCCCATAGAGAGATTTGAAGGGAGACATACCGATTGCAGAGTGGTGGTTGGAATTGTACCAAAATTGCGCCAAGGGAATCTAGTTGCTCCAACGCCTGGGGCAGGTGTGGGTAAAGCAGCGTAGGTACGTCTCGAGGCACTAGTTAACCCACTCGGTCTGCCCGTCCATCTCGGGGTGGTTGGTTGTGTTCAACCTCAACTCTAAGCCGATGTACTTGAAGAGCTCCTGCCGGAGGTGGCTGGTGAAGACTGGGTCGCGGTCGGAGACGATGTCGTTGGGGAAGCCATGTTGTTTGTATATTTGGTTCATGTAGAGGGGAGCCACCTTGGATGCAGTATACGGGTGTGCCCCGGGCAAGAAGTGTGCAAACTTGGTTCATTTGTCGATGATAACTAGGAGGCAGTTAAACTTGCCTGATTGGGGCACATCATGGACCAAGTCCATCATGATTATCTCCCACAACATTGATGGTATTGACAGTGGTTGAAGCAGCCCTGGTTTGGCAGCTCGATCCGGCTTCACATGCTGACAGATTTGACAACAGCATATGTAGTTGTGGATATGGATCTTCATCTTTGGCCAAGCAAACAAACGATGGACGCGGAAATAAGGCGCTGGGATCCCAGAATGCCCCTCCCCATTGGGCTGTCATGGAACATTGCAATGATGTGCTGTTACAGCAATGTTGACCCCCCAAGCAAATGCGACAGTGAAACTGAAGCAGGCCCTGGGTGATAGTGAAGCGCCCTTTTGGGTCAGGTCGGATGGCTAGTTGTTCAAGCATTTTTTGTGCCTGGGGATTCGAGTTGTAGCTGGTCGGGATAACATCCAGCCATGTAGGCTGGTAGTAGGTGATCGCAGCGAGCACTTCCTTTGGTTTAGCGCGCGATAGTACATCCACTGTGGTATTTTTAGACCTTTCTTGTATATGATTGAATATTATAGATCCGAAAGTTTCGTTAACACCTTCTACTGCCACAGTGTTCATAGCCTTTGCTCTTCTAGGTAGACCTAGCTCTTTTGATCATTGTCGATGACGAACTCTCCGTGCTACAGGTATGGTCGCCACTGGTCCACGGCAATGATCACTACGAGATACTGCTTCTCATAGGTTGGCAGGTGAAAGAGCATGGTGCCCCCATGTTTGGTTTTGGTAATTGATGGCAATCCCTATGGACTAATGGTTGCTTTGAGTTATACTTTAAGGTTTGTCCATAGGCATTGCTTGAATACCATATGTTGGTTTCAAGGTTATAAGACGGAGACTATGTGTTGACCAAGGTGCTATTCAAGGAGTTATCCAAAGATTGGTCTTGTGAGAGTTTGAGCCTATTGCAAGCATGACTTGAAGAAGAAGTTTGTGTGAACATTCATGGTTACCTTCAAGTCATCATCTCAATGAAGAGATTAGGAAAGATACGAGGTTCATCAACACAAAGTGCTAAGAGTGGATTCAAGTTTATCAACAGACAAAGCATTGAATATGTACCAAATGGGATAGTGTGATCTCATGGTATGGTACGCATTGTCCATTATGCTTTGTGAACTAACCCATGATCTATGTGTTTGGTGTTTCTATGTAGGGTTAAGTATCTTTCCATGGGCTTGCATCAAAAGGAAGATATCGTATAGCACAAGATAGGATGGCATCAAGTGGTGATTGTCATCAAGGTTGCGATTTGCAAGTCCAAGAGGAGCATCACGAAGAGATCACATGCTTGAACTTTGCCGACCATTTGGTGATAATGGTCTTGTGAAGATGTGCCTAAGAGTGGCTCTCCCATAGTGGAGTATCAGGAGCAAATTGCGAGTCTTCACCAAGTGTGCGCTAACAAGAAAGGTGTTCCAACTTGAGGCAGTCAAGATCGTCATCATCTAGCTCAAGTGGATTATGTAGATAGATTTTCTATTTTACCGGTCTCATGGTGTTAGTTGGGAGACCGGGTTATAGCATTAATTGTCATACTATCAAGGGGGGCTCTAGAGTGAGTAACTTGATCATATCATTCATAGAGAACTCAAACCATTGCATACTTGGCATTATCATATTTCTTGGTTCTTGTTTGGTTTTTCTCTATCTGAAGTTTTAGAGCTTATGGTTATCATCATGACAATCTCAAGTTCATTGAAAATGGATTTCATATGCATCTTCTATTATGTTTTCGATGTTGGAGTTTTTGCCGGTTCTTCTCTTATGGAGGTTGAATCGCCTGTTGGCATACTCTTCCTTGTTTTGAAGATTTCCAATCATGTTTTGACAGCTCTTATCTTTAGCTTTCTACCAAGCTTGAGTTCGTCAAAATCAAAGTTCATTTGCAGAAGTTATAGCTGTTCTGGCTCTGCTGCTATCTAATTAGAGGTAGTACCATTCCCTTAAACGGTAGTACCGCTTGTGTATAATTAGAGGTAGTACCGCTTATTCTTAGGAGGTAGTACCACTTATGCGACACTTCAGCTGTTGTGCCGCGCGTACTACCGTGGGGGTTGTCGGCATTCTGGGAACCAGGGTACCCAGACTTGCCTGCCTGCGGCCCACGGCGTGGCTCCATTGACGGCCTGGTACGGCCCATCTTCAGCATCGGCAAGGCAAGACCCTCGCGAGGGGCCAAGCCTCGCAAGGCGGATGATGCCAAGACCTCCGGAGGGTGCGGCCTCCCTAGGTTGGCTCCTGAGGAGCGAGATTCCTATGCAAGCACCCATCGCATGAGGTTCGGGTGACGCAAGCCATGACAACCAAGGCCAGGCGGGCGCCAGCGGGCACAACGTAGCAGGTTTCCTCTTTTGTGCTAAGGAGGCAAGCGCAGGCGCGGAGTCCTGAGGAATCACCCAAAGGTTTCCATTCCCGTGCAACAAGACCAAGACCGCCAGGACGGTAGGACGGATGTCATCGCCGAGCCCACCACGATGTCACGACCAGAAGCTTTGCAGGCGAAGACCACCTTTCGTCAGGATAAGATGTACTACTTGTCCCCCTTTGAAATTGGCCGTTGTGGGATCCCTTCCCGCCTTCATTTTGGAGGAAGAGGACCAAGGCCACTATATATAGGTTAGCCACCACTGTAGGAGGGGGATCGAATCCTCAGCCCAAACCCACACAAGAACAGACCTCGTGAGGTTGTTCTTCCTCTGTACTAGTTCATCCTCAGCACCTCGTGAGGCTAATCCACCCCAAAGCAGGAGTAGGGTCTCACACCGCAAGGTGGCCCGAACCTGGGTAAATTGCCGTGTCTCTTTCCTTTCCTGTTCTTCAAGCTAATGCCGTGAGAGTGACGAATCGGTTGGCTGGAGAGGTCGAGTTCTTCGCACATGCCCCAGAGTTTGAACCTTTCTTGGGTCTGCGAAGCCCTGAATCCGACATTTGGCGCGCCAGGTAGGGGCGTGTCGAAGGTTCGCCTCCTCATCAACCGTGCTCCGCCCTCGCCTTTCGGTCCCCATGACGGGCGTCGCTCCGCTCGCTGGGCCATCGGGTGTGTTTGGAGGCTTCGCAGGCCTCTGGGCTTTCTCCCCCGCCTTACGGCGAGTGCAATGGCCGCCAAAGTTCAGTTCGGAGTTGCCGCCGCGATATGATGGCACGACAGATCCAGCGGAGTTCCTCCAGGTATATGCAGAGGCCATCTGGGCAGCCGGCGGCGATGACAAGGCCATGGCGAATTGGCTCCCTATGGCCCTTGGGGGTGTGCCGCGCGCCTGGCTCCTCGACCTGCCGGAGTCCTCAGTGGCCTCCTGGGAAGAGCTGCGCGGCCTGTTCATCACGCGCTTCGCGGCGCCGGCGCCCCACGTCATCACGGCCATCCTCGGCGGGTCGCAGGCGCCGGCCTCAGACTGCCACATCAAGCAGTTCTTTCGTCAGGCGGGGGCCGCCCAGTCACGGCGGGGGGCCCCTCCGTGCTGGGCGGCGCCCAAGGCCGACCTCACCTTCGACTCAAGGGACCACCCCAAGACCACGGTCGGCGCCGGTGCGCTCCCTATGCTTTGCACCCCCACCATCTGCAACGTAGCAGTCACCAGGACCCTCATCGACGGTGGCGCAGGCCTCAACGTCCTCTCCATGGAGGCGTTCGGCCTGCTTCATGTGCCTTACGACCGGCTCCTCCCCACCATGCCCTTCTCTGGGGTCGTCGACGGCTCCAGCTGTCCTCTAGGGCAGATCCGCCTCCTTGTCACCTTTGGCACGCGCAGTAACTACCGCATTGGTCTCTCGTAGAACGCCATCCTCGGGTACCCGGCCCTCGCCAAGTTCATGGCGGCGACTCACCCCGGCTACAATGTCATGAAGATGCCAGGCAGCAGCGGTGTCCTCACTGTGGCAGGGGACACCAGGGACGCGCTTATGGCCCTCAAGCTCGCTTTCAAGGCCGCGGCGGCCACGCAGTCGGACACGGAGAGCGCTCTGGAGGGCTCAGGGGCAGCGCCGGCAAAGAAGAAGCAGTTGTTCTCTCAAGACCGGGCCGAGACGAAGCAGGTGCCGGTCGACGAAGACGGGGGATCAGGCCCTACCTTCACCATAGGCGCCAGCCTTCCCCTGGACCAGGAAGAGGCGCTAGTCAACTTCCTTCGCGCGAACAAGGATGTGTTTGCCTGGGAGGCAACGGACTTGGTCGGCGTTCCGTGCGGGGTGATCGAACACCACTTGATGGTGTGCCCAACGAGCGCCCCGTATAGCAGAAGGCACGGCGGCAAGCCCCGGAGAAGCGGTCGTTCATCATCCAGGAGACCCATAAGCTGCAAGAAGCCGATGTTATTCGGGAGGTGCGGCACCCAGATTGGCTGGCGAATCTGGTTATCATCCCCAAAAAGGGCGGGAAGGAGCGCATGTGCATCGATTTTACGAGCCTCAACAAGGCTTGCCCTCAAGACCCTTTCCCTCTTCCGCGCATCGATTAGATCGTCGACTCCACCGCCGAGTGCAATTTGCTGTGCTTCCTGGACGCCTTGTCAGGCTATCACCAAATCAAGATGGCAGTGCAGGATGTCGAGAAGACGGCTTTCTTGACCCTGTGCGGGGTGTACTGCTACACCTGCATGCCGTTCGGGCTACGCAATGATGGGGCGACCTTCCAACGACTAATGCACATCACCTTGGGCTGGCAGCTCGGAAGGAATGCCGAGGCATACGTCGACGACATAGTGGTCAAATCTCGGGAGGCGAGGACTCTTGTCGAAGATCTAGAGGAAACATTTACCAGCCTGCGCAAGGTAAACTTACGGCTCAACCCGGAGAAGTGCGTGTTCGGCGTCCCGTCCGGCAAGTTGCTGGGTTTCCTGGTGTCGCACAGAGGGATCGAGGCCAACCCGGAAAAGATCAAGGCAATAGAGAGGATGAGCCCACCGTAGACCCTCAAAGAGATGTAGAAGCTGGCGGGCTGCGTAACCTCGTTGGGGCGCTTCATCTCCAAGCTAGGTGAGCACGCCCTCCCGTTCTTCAAGCTGATGAAAGAGAAGGGCCCATTCGAGTGGACTCCAGAGGCCGAAGCGGCCTTCCAGGACCTCAAGAGTTACCTCACTAGCCCACCGGTAATGGTAGCGCCTCGCCCTCTTGAGCCCCTGGTGCTTTACCTGGCCGCCACGCCTCACTCGGCCAGCGCGGCGCTCGTGGCGGTCCGAGAAGAGCGTGCGGTTGGGGGCGCACGGCGCAGCACCCCGCACCCGACCGGGGTGCTGCAGCCTCAGCACGGCGCTCCTGAGGCCTCGGCCGCCCCTCCAGGTGGTGGGGCTCCCGAGGATGGCGCTCCTGAGGCCACGGCCGCCCCGCCAGATGACAAAGCTCCTGAAACTCCCCAGCCTCAGGAGGGGCAGGACCCCACCAACGCCTTCTCCCTCGTCGAGCATCCCGTGTAGTTCGTCAGCATGGTGCTGGGGGACGCACGAGCGCACTACCCCATGCCACAGAAGCTCCTGCTCGCACTCCTCGTCACCTGCAGGAAACTGTGACACTACTTCCAAGGCCACCCCATCAAGGTTGTCTCGGCCTACCCCTTGGAGAGTGTGCTCCGGAGCCCCAATGCCATGGGAAGGGTCGCCGAATGGAACATTGAGCTGCAGGTGTTCCAGCTGGAGTTCAGCACCACCAGAGTCATCAAGGGTGCGCCCCTCGCTGACTTTGTGGCAGAATGGACCGACGCCCCTGGCCGAGAAATGGGCGAGGACCGTTCTCTCGCGCCCGGAGACGAGGCAATAGATGGTTGGGTCATCTACTTCGACGGCGCGTTCGCACGCCAAGGCGCGGGGGCTGGAGCCGTGCTCATCTCACCTACACAAGACAAGCTCTACTACGCCGTGCAACTTTGCTTCCAGCATGGCGAGAAGGTCTCCAACAACATCGCCGAGTACGAGGGCCTGATCGCTGGCCTCAAGGCTGCGGCAGCTTTGGGGGTCAGGCGCCTCACCATCAGGGGCGACTCCTAGCTCCTCGTCAACTTCTCCAATAAGGCATACAAGCCAAAGGACGAGCACATGGAGGCATACCTTGAGGAGGTACGCAAAATTGAGAAACGATTCTTAGGCTTGGAATTGCAGCATGTGCCGCGTGGCACAAACAAGGAGGCGGACGACATCGCCAAGAGGGCATCCCGACGCCACCCTCAGGAGCCTGGCGTCTTCGAGGAACGGCTTTTCAAGCCGTCAGCAGCTCCCCCCACTGCGGAACTGGCACTGCCTCGGGAGGAGATGCCCCTGGCACCCCCCTCGGGCGCCCCAGCATGCGGCATGACCTCTGGAGCCCGCCTGCTTCTCGCATTCGAGCCTCATGAGGGGTGCTGGACCGAGGAATTCAAGGCGTACCTGCTCCGGGGTGCCTTGCCGGAGAAGGAGGAAGACGCGGAGTGGGTGGCCCGCCAGGCCTCCGCGTACTGCATCCAGGACGGTGAGCTCTACCGAAGGTGTCCGAACGAAGTTTCTCTATGATGCATCTCCAGGGAGTAGGGGTGCGAGCTGCTGGCCGACATACATGGTGGGGACTGCGGGCATCACTCCTCATCGCGCACCCTCGTGGGCAAGGCGTTCCGCAGCGGATTCTACTGGCCCACGGCGCTCAATGATGCCACTGAATTGGTGAAATCTTGTGAGGCCTGTCAGTTCCACGCCAAGCAGATCCACCAGCCCGCTCAGGGCCTCCAGACCATCCCACTCTCATGGCCGTTCGTGGTCTGGGGGCTGGACATCCTGGGCCCGTTCCCTCGAGCGCCCGAGGGCTACCACTACCTCTATGTCGCCCTCGACAAGTTCACCAAGTGGGCGGAGGTGGAAGCCGTCCGCACCATCCCAGCTGGCTCGGCCGTCAAGTTCATCAAAGGCCTCGTGAGCCGTTTCGGGGTTCCCAACCACATCATCACCGACAATGGCTCTCAGTTCACAAGCAACCTTTTCAAAACATATTGTGCTAACCTTGGAACACAGATATGCTACGCTTCGGTGGCACACCCACGGAGCAATGGCCAGGCCGAGCGCTCCAACGCGAAGGTCCTGAGGGGCCTCAAGGCGAGGAGCTTCAAGAAGAAACTCGAGGCCTGCGGCAGGGGCTGGCTCGATGAGCTCCAGTCCGTGATGTGGTCCATCCGCACCACCGCGACCAAGCCCACGGGCGAGACTCCATTCTTCCTCGTCTATGGAGCAGAGGCGGTCCTCCCTCACGAGGTCAAGCATCGCTCCACGCGGGTCTTGGCATTCGACGAGGCGCGCCAGGACGCCTCGCGGCGGATGGACATCGTGCTGGGGGAGGAGCGCCGCCGCCAAGCCTCGCTCCGTGCAGTGAGGTACCAGCAGGCGCTGCGGCGGTATCACTGCCATAGCGTCCACTCCAGGACTCTCGAGGTGGGTGACCTCGTCCTGAGGCGGGTGCTCTCCAGGGAGGGGCTTCATAAGCTCTCGCCCATGTGGGAGGGCCCGTTCAGGATCGCCCGTGTCTCCAGGCCTGGCACCGCGCGCCTGGAGACGCAGGACGGGGTCCCCATCCAGAATGCCTGGAACATCCAGCACCTCCTGAAATTCTACCCATGACCAAGGCCATGCGCCTGTGAAGATCTCCGCTCGTGACACTCTCACGTAATAATGAGTTGGGGCTGTACACACCCCGGAGTCTCCTGAGCGCCGCCCCTGGGCCTCACGGGGGCTCCCACCCACGTCCTAGTGGAGGCTCCATGCTCCGCGCTGGTGGGAAGACAAGAAGACTAGTATAGGTGCCGGACGCGGCTGTTCTTTTGCTTGCTTTCTGTAGTTCGTTTGCAACTTCTTGAATGGAATTTGAGATTTTTCGCATTTCATTTGAGGGTTGGGAAATTTCTTCTCCTTGCACCGTTCGCTCTTCCAGCTCTTGCCTCAGGAGGAGTGGCAGTTGCCCGTCGCTCCTCCTCGCGCGGGGGCTGGGCAGGTGTGCGCGCACAGGGCCTGCCCGCGAACACACCTTGCCAAGGCCTCAGCACCCTGGCCTCTTGGCGTCTTCGTCCTCGCGCGACGCTCTCAAACGAGGTCACGGGAACGACTCCTCCAGAGTTTTCCTAATCCTACAGCTGCAGGGTGCCTCCTGAGGCTCAGCGACTTTTGAGTCTCCTCATGGCAAGGCACGCTCTTGTGGCAGGGGAGTGCACCACAACAATATCAAGCTAAGTCACCCCAACCACAGTCAACGGTAACGCGGGGGGAAGAAAGAAACAAAAACAAGCCGCGTGACTACAGCGGTTCTTGAGGCTCGGCTCTAGAAGCACTCGAGCTCAGTCGGAGTCCTCCTCCTGCTTCATCGGGGCACGATGGCGACACGGCTCATCACCCTCCTCAGTTCGAGCCCGGTGACGCGGCGGCTCGTTGTAGTCGCCGTCGCTAGTGCTCTCCCCGAAGGATGAGCCACCGCTGCTGGAGGCGGCGCGACCATCGCCAAGGGCAAGCTCACCGCCAGCGATGGCGCCACCCCTCCGGTCGTCGTCATCATCACCATCGTCGTCGTCGCTGTCGCTTTCCGGGCAGCACCCCGAGCACTCGCCGTCTTCCCCGAACACCCTGACATAGAGGGTTGCGACGCCGTCATACCTGAAGTGGAGGGTGCACCTCCTGTGCAAGCCCCGTGCGGGGGCGAACGACTGCCACCCGCGATTCAGGAACACGTTGCTAGTGGCGGTGACTTCGACCTCCACCCATGAGGCCTTGCTGCAGCAGCCGTCGGCCTGTAGCCAAAGGCCGCCAGGCCCCCCGGCCGGCAGCACGCCCACGAAGAAACGCGGGAGCTGGAACCAGATGCCCGCGGGCCTCTCTGACCACACGACGAACTCCGGGGATGCGTCGGCCGAGTGGGAGCACGACCGCCGTGGCCGGGCGATCGTCGCACGCCTCCCCCCATCGTCGAGGCCGCCCCGTCCACGGTAGCTCCCACCGCGGGAGGATGCACCACCGCGGCTGCCTGAGGCGGCATCGGCCCTTGAAGGGGTGCGCCCGCGCCCCCGAGGGGCCACCGCTGGAGTCATGGCGTACTTGTGGGGGCGTCCGCGGCCTCTCTTGGGCGGCGGTGAGCCTGGCCCCTCCTTGGGGGCCTTCCCCTTCTCCGCGGTGGAAAGCTTCTTCGTTGGCGCCATGGACTCGCTGGCAAGACGATGGGATGGAAAGGAAGAAGGAGGAGCAAGCAGCGAGAAGACGGAGATTAGTAGGGGGCTCTACCCCCCTCGCATTTATAGCCGGAGGAAGGCCAACCGCCGGCCTCGCACGATCTCCAGTAATGATGGCTTTTTTGCATGCAACAGGCAGTTGTCAAGTTGGATGGTTGCCGAGGCAGCATGGGGAAGCGGAGACACCCAGGTCCCGTCAGGCGCCACGCGTCAACTCGGTCCGCAGGCGATTGGGGCCCGTGACGCTTTGCCTTTGCCCTTTGGCTTTGCCCCGAAGCCAAGTCCGAGCGCGCCTTGGGCCCGGGGGCTACTGTCGGCGTTCTGGGAACCAGGGTACCCAGACTTGCCTGCATGCGGCCCACGGCGTGGCTCCATCGACGGCCTGGTACGGCCCATTTTCAGCATCGGCAAGGCAAGACCCTCGCGAGGGGCCAAGCCTTGCGAGGCGGACGACGCCAAGACCTCCGGAGGGAGCGGCCTCCCTAGGCTGGCTCCTGAGGAGCGGAGATTCCTATGCAAGCACCCATCTCATGAGGTTCGGGTGACGCAAGCCATGACGACCAAGGCCAGGCGGGCACCAGCGGGCGCAGCGTAGCAGGTTTCCTCTTTTGTGCTAAGGAGGCAAGCGCAGGCGTGGAGTCCCGAGGAATCGCCCAAAGGTTTCCATTCCCGTGCAACGAGACTAGGACCACTAGGACGGCAGGACGGATGTCATCGCCGAGCCCACCACGACGTCACGACCAGAAGCTTTGCAGGCGAAGACCACCTTTTGTCAAGATAAGATGTACTGCTTGTCCCCCTTCGAAATTGGCCGTTGTGGGATCCCTTCCCGCCTTCATTTTGGAGGAAGAGGACCAAGGCCACTATATATAGGTTAGCCACCACCATAGGAGGGGGATCGAATCCTCAGCCCAAACCCACACAAGAACAGACCTCGTGAGGTTGTTCTTCCTCTGTACTAGTTCATCCTCAGCCCCTCATGAGGCTAATCCACCCCAAAGCAGGAGTAGGGTCTTACATCGCAATGTGGCCCGAACCTGGGTAAACTGCCGTGTCTCTTTCCTTTCTTGTTCATCAAGCTAGGCCGTGAGAGCAACGAATCGGTTGGCTGGAGAGGTCGAGTTCTTCGCACACACCCCAGAGTTTGAACCTTTCTTGGGTCTGCGGAGCCCTGATTCCGAAAGGGGTCTCTGTATCCCATTGATAATTAGCGATAGTACCGCTTACACCTTAAGAAGTACTACCACTTATACTTAAAGGTAGTACCGCTTGTGCGGTACTTCCACTGTTGTGCCACGCGTACTACCGTGAGGATTTCTGTTACCCACCAATATGTGGAGGTAGTGCCGCTCCCTTATGCGGTAGTACCAGTTGAGCATTTCTAGAACATAACGGTTAGCTTCGTGGGGTCCTATAAAAAGGGGGTCTTCTTCCACAAAGCAACAAATTTTGGAGTACGGTTTTCTCCTCCATTGTTGGCCTCCAAAAGCTTTGCCTTCTCCCCATTCCTCCCATGAATCTTGCATCTTTTTGAGTGAAAAGAGAGAGGAGATCTAGATCTACATTCTCCACCAATCCATCTATACTCTTAGCAAGGGGAACCTTGTGGATCTAGATCTTGGAGTATTTTTGTGTTCTGCTTGTTCTTCCTCTCATATTCCTCCATAGCTTTCATTGCTTTGGTGGGATTTGAGGGTGAGGGACTTGATCACTTCATGTGTTCTTGCCATTGCATTAGTTGCGTCGGTTTCAGTTCTCCACGGTGATACGTGGGAGTGAAAGTTGAGAGGCTTATTACTCTTGGGTGTTTGTGTTGGAAATATACCCTAGAGGCAATAATATTTGTATTATTATATTTTCGTATTCATAATTGTTGAGTTTATATTCTATGCTATAACTCCTATGATCCTGGAATATGTGATTCAGTGGAAAACTCATATGCACATGTGGAATGATAACCGGTTAAATAAAAGTTTCCTAGTCTTGCCTCTAGGACTAGCTCAAGTGTTGTTTGTGATCATGTTTTTCGGATCTTAGGATATCATTAAGTGTAACGGTAGTCCTAAAACAACATTGAGATTATGATGTTAGAAGAACAATCATATTGAATCGACCCAATCTTATCTGTTATGAATTGAGTTAATATCATTTGTAATCAATTTTAATAACATAGAGTGTTAACGTGTGTTTTAGCTCCTTAACCATGAGAGTATCATGGTCACTTCTTACTGTATGGTGGGCTTTGGGGTTTCTCAAACGTCACGTGTAACACGGTGATCATAACGACAACTTACGGGTTCATCAGAAAGTTTAACAAGTGGCCGGATAACTCGAGAGTGGGATTTGCTCCTCCGACGATGGAGAGATATTCTTAGGGCCCTCTCGGTGTGACGGCATCAACCATCGTATGGCCAGACACATGTGACTATGTCATGGGGATGCCAGAACACAATAACGAGAAAGAAGAGCAAAACTGGTAACGAGGATTTTTTTATAGTGAGCATAGTGATGACTCAGAAGGATACTGATGCATCCCGGGTTTTGTGAAGTATCGCGAAGCAAAGGGAACATAACATGATAACCAAAGGTTCACTCGAATATCACTCGTGTGCTCATAGGGATCGATATGGATGTCCACGGTTCCGCTATCAGTCATTGAACGAATGGTTTTGTTCATGTCTATGAGTTACGGAACCTACGGGTTCACAAGCTTAAGGCAATCACTGGTGCAGCAACCTGCTATACAAATTGTTTTTACCCCCTTTCCACGATGGAGTTTTAAATCATTGCCTTGCTTGTGTGTGCGATAGGGAGGGGGGTTCCTTCCCACATGACCCAGAAACCGTCGGTGATAGGGAGTAGGAATGTATACATTTTGCAGAACTAAGCGTATGCGATGCCCGCATCTATCCCAAACGCGATTCGTCACACAACTGTTTGTGATATATCGACTATCCCAAACGCTCCATCCTGGCTACTCGTGTATGCTGGCCTTACCATCGCACACACTATTCTGTGGTGCAACATTTATGATGCATGCCCCATCACAAATAGTTCATGATTGTAAAGTGTGTATGATAAGGAGACTATCACACACATTCAGTTCTCCTGAGCCGTATGCGATATATAATTAAGAAGATAAGGTAATCATCGTATGGGTGTCAGATAGGTTTATGAAATACCCGATTGTCGTATCAGTGTTGGATGGGATAACTATTGCACACACTATTTTGTGGTGCAACATTTACGATGCCTACGACACCACAAACAGTTCATGAT
Source organism: Thinopyrum elongatum (assembly GCA_011799875.1). NCBI lineage: Eukaryota > Viridiplantae > Streptophyta > Magnoliopsida > Poales > Poaceae > Thinopyrum > Thinopyrum elongatum. The sequence goes on from CM022303.1 coordinate 405,436,376, forward strand.
TGTAAAGCGTGTACAATAAGACGACTATCACAAACATTTAGTTTGGTCGCATCATTTGTGATATTTTCTCACCTCACACACGCTTTGCAAACGGTAATTGTGTGCATGGTCGCACACGTTTTCTCTCCGTGAACCATGCCGGATTATGATGTATATCACACACGTTGTGCTTTACAGACCGTGTGCGCCGAAACAACCTGCAAAGCGTAAATTCTCTCTAATTTAACCACTGCAATTTAAATTTTACAAAATGTGAATTTGAAAGTAGGCAATAACTTTATTCATATCCATCAGGTTCAACAACCAATGTACTATTAGATTCACAGGTACATATGTTCAAGAATTACATAAAAAAAGAATTACATAAGCACCAAATAAAGAAAGATGAACCAGGGTTGTATACTTGTATTAAAGACGGTAAAGAAAGAGGCGAAAAACATTCTGGTTGCTAAACAAGGTGAAGCGGAATGCCCATATTGTGCCCTCATCCATGCCGAATGCATGCATGACTCTAGTCCAACTCCTTGTGATGGCCGACCGCCTATCCTCGACTGTTTTCATGAGGACTTCTAGTTAGTCATTGTAGGCTGGTAGAAATACTTTAACCTTTGCATGTCCACCAATCATGTAGTTGAGAGGTAATCTTGAGTAAACTGCTTTGGGAACCACTACAATGGAAGAAGATTTAGAGATTGTTATCTAACACTCATTATGGTCAGTAAGAAGAAGGCTACAGAGTTCTTACTTACCATCCTATCGTTCACTGTTGTCTTGGATAAAGTGTAAACAAATAGTTTAATTGCCATCTTTTGACCCATTTTACTAACAATCTTTACCAGTTTCCTCATTTGATGCTGGTTCATGAATATCTCATTGCCCCATACACAAAAGGGTCGAAGCGCGGATCTTTACCAATGACATATGTACCTAGAAGCACCAGGTTAATATTAGAAGCTAAACTGCAATTGCACAATGATGTAGTACAACACTCCCTCCGTCCCATTATATAAGATCTTATTACATCCAATATACTCACATATTGGATGAATTAACATTTATATTATGGGGGCAGAGGGAGTATATATAAGCCATGGGATGAAACTAACCTCGATGGAAAACAACAGTCATTCCCAATATTGTCCTGTGTAAGTACATCAAAAGGCACGTTAAGCACAACAGGCTAAACATCAACCAAATATATCCATGGTAGAAAACATAATCTCCAAATGATAGCTTAAGTATGCAGGTCTAAGCACGCTAGTTTAGCAAAACAAGAAGTGGAAATGTGTGTTAACTGCAACAGGGCTAACATTTAACAACAAGCAAATATAGTCATTCAAACTGGTATTTTGTAGGTCTAAGTACACTAGTTATTGTTAAATAAAAATGGAAAGACGTGTTAACTACAACATGCTTAACAATAACCAAATATAGTCATTCATAGTGGTATTGTTGAAACTGGTATTGATGAAATTGAACTACAAATTTCGTGCTTGCACATATAGAACATCACGTTGTGAATAACTAAAATAAACAAGGCATACTACGAACAACCAAAGATAGCAATTGAAATTGGACATATGCTAACTACAAACAACTGAATAACCAAAAACCATTAAAAGAGGCATATGCTCGGTACAACAGGCTTAACAACAACCAAATATAGTCATTCATAGTGGTATTGTTGAAACTGGTACTGATGAAATTGAACTGCACAATTCATTCTTGCACATATAGAAAATCTTGTTGTGAATAACTAAAATAAACAAGGCATACTACGAACAACCAAAGATAGCAATTGCAACTGGACATATGCTAACTACAAACAGTCGAACAACCAAAAACTGTTAAAAGAGGCATATGCTCGCTACAACAGGCTTAACAACAACCAAATATAGTCATTCAAAGTGGTATTTTTGAAACTGGTATTGATGAAATTGAACTGCAGAGTTCATACTTGCACATATAGAACATCACATTGTGAATAACATAAATAAACAAGGCATATTATGAACAACCAAAGATAGCAATTGAAACTGGACATATGCTAATTACAAACAACCGAACAACCAAAAACATTAAAATAGGCATTTGCTAGCTACAACAAGCCTAACAAAAAGCAAATATAGCCATTCATAGTGGTATTGTTGAAATTGCATAGAACATAGTTTGTGCTTAAACATCAATATGCATAATTGAACATCACAATGTGAAAAAAGAGGGGGCTTATTACCTACACCAGGCTTAACAGGAAACAAATATGGTCGTTGGACTGGTATTGATGAAATTGTACTGCACATTAAATAGTTGCACATATAGAGCATCACATTGTGAATAACTTAAATAAAAAGGCATACTGCAAACAACCAAATATAACAATTAAAACTGGACATATTCTCACTACGAAAGTGGCTCGACAAAACAAATCATGGGTTTCCGCCTGTGAAGAGGCACGACAAAACAAATAATGGGTTTCCTCACTTGTCACAGATGGGCTCCTTCCCATTGGAAGAGCATGGACTCTGGGTGCGCTCCATGTTGTGGCAGATGGGATCCTTACCCTTCAAAGAGCACGACTGTCGTGGTTTTGTCACGACAAATATCCTAGTGTGAGGACTTAGTCGTGAGGCCATCGCAACTAGGAGGTTAGCTTGTCGGGGTTGATCGAAACCGAGAGACACGAGTTTACCCTGGTTCGGCCCCTCACGATCGAGGTAATAGCCTACTTCCTGCTTGTTTTCTTATTGCTTGGAGATGAATTACAAGGGAGCGGATTCGCTTGACCTAGCTATTGATTGATTGTAACTTAGTCTATCTACCTCAGGGACCCGCCTTTATATACAGGTCGAGGCCCTGGGCTTACAAGAGTCCAGGTCGTACTATGATCCATGACTTAGTCTGTCTCTAACTTGCCTTGCTCTCTAAGCAAGGAAATTCCCAGCGACTTGCCTTCCTGGCTATGAGCCGCCATCTTCGGACACCGGGCCTTGAATTGGCCCACTCTGCGATCCACCCTTCTGGTCTTGCACCTGGGCGCCACAGCCCGCCTTGAGTCATGCTCTCTAAGCCGCCACCGGTATGACCCGGCCCAATATGGTGGGTTATATCGCGGGGTTATATCCCCAACATTAGCCCCCAGATTGATTTGAATTCATTCACGTCAAAATCCATCCTTATAATCTGGCGGCTTGTCTTCTAGTCAAACCTGCACCTTCCCGGGTCAGGAAATGCTGGCTTAGGATACCTCCAAACTTGTTATTTTTCTTGTTCTCCTATTGATGACGTCATCCACCGGAAATTCAGGAATTCCATGCTAGCATCACAACGAATCTTAACTCATATCCACTCAACCCGAGAATCGAGGCATCACTTTGCCTAAAAAGTTACTATGCCTCCTTGATTTACGCACCTGTCATTTTATCTCTCCAGGTATTCACCTTATAAATATACACGAGGGGGGGGGGGGCTCTTTTCACTTTTGCCTCGCCCCCGCCGCTTCTTCTTCCTCCTCGAGTTCAAGCTCTCCGCTGTGTTGCTGCTTCTGTTCGTCCGCCGCCGGCTGACACATCCAGGACCGCGGCGCCATCCAGTCTTCGCCGGAGCTCGGTTAGGCATCTCTGCCACCCTCTGCAACCTTCTGGTGCACTATCCTCTTTTCTTCAGATCTGTACTAGTTCCATTGTAGTTCGGCGGGTTCATCGGAATTCACCGCTCCTTCATCACCATTGCTAGTCTAGATGTAGTTTTAATGAGCTTTCTCATAGAAATGTGGCGGTGTGAGCGACATCACCATTTTTGCATCTAGAACACTTAGATCCCTTCAGGAATCCATAGGTTTGGCAACCACTGCTCCAAGGCTTCGTCTTTAGGTTTAGCAATTATTTTTCCTTTTTGAACTGTCTGTAGATCCATGATTATAGTTGCTTCAGTAGAAGAAATTTGTTAGTCTCGTACTTGGCAGGAAATTTAGCAATCTCCGACCTAGGATAAGACGCCTTCATGTTTTTGGCGGCTCATCATTGTAATTGCAACTCACTAGTTTTAGGCACTACTCTGTTATTAAGCCGACTCATCAATTTGGGCGGCTCACTATTCCTTTAATGATCATGCCATCTTTTATAATCCACCAGGCGAGTTGTCGTTTCATAAATGACCCACCATTTATATTTACGTAGCTCCTAGCCCTTTTTTAGGCGTCTCAGCATGTCAAAGACCACAATTTGCAACTGGGCGCCTCCCAAGTTTCCCAGCTCGTGCTCAATGATTATAAAGAATAAGGGTTTCTGTCTGCTCAAGAGGAAATTGGTTGGTGAGCAGCCCAAGGAGATGAGGTTCCCCAACCTGGCGAAGGAGAAGTCATGGTATTTATAGACCATCTTCTCAGAGGCTTCTCTCCGCCTGGGTCAAAAAAATTCTGGGATGTCTTAAATTTCTTTAACCTGCATCCTCAAGATCTGCCCCTAACTCTATCTCCAACCTACGCCAATTCCAAGTCCTTTGTGAGGTGTATTTGCAAATGGAGGCCACTGTCCCCCTCTTCAAGGAGTTTTTCTACATCAACCGTCAGACAGAATGTGCTGATGGCCCCAGCCTGGAACTCGGAAGGGTCTCAGTTTAGAGTGGGAGAGACGGCTCTTTTCCTCCAGATATTCTGCCAAGTCATCCTAAGGGATGGGTTAAGACTTGGTTTTATTATAAGAACACAGCCCCAACTGATGAGAACCCCTTACCGGGTTATAGACCTAACCGTCTTCCCATTGATTTTGCACTTCCTAGCTGGGATCCAGAAGAACGTGCTCAAGTCGCCTCTGCATACCCAAAACTCAGGGCCTTACTGGCCAATGGCCTAACGAGGGTTGACCTAACCCGGTGTTGGATTATCTGGAGGATACTGCCATTAAGCCGCCGAATTGGGTTAATGTGCAACTATTCGGGCGACTGAAAAGACGCTCAACGGTTCAGTCCTTTTAACTTGGAAGCCTATGATATATATAAAATTGTGAAGAAGCTGCTTGGGGAGTCTCAAGAATCTTGCAATAAGATGGGGTTGAGCCCGTTTTATGCCCTTAACCTGGCTCAGGCAGTAAGTACTCATATAATTATTTGTCCGGCTCATCAGTCTTTACCTTGATTGATCCTTTGTCAAATTTTTCCAAAACTGTGCAGGCCGATTCTCCCTTCTAGAACAAGAAGATAAAGAAAAAACAAGTACGCAAGCGCACTCGTGCTCCGACTACCCAGAAAAATGAGCCGGCCAACAAGAATGAGACGCCCAAAGAAAATGAGTCAGAGGTAGACCTTGACTCCCTTGCCCGCCTTTTCATTGAACTCGCTGACGTTTCTTATTCTCAAGGTAATGCTGAAACAAGCCGGGCTGATGATGCTGAGGTAATTTCCATCTCTTCTGGCTCAGATTCCTTGTCTCCAAAGAAAACAAGGAGGGTCGTTCGGAAAGTAAGATTTTCTCATCTGAATGCTCATTTGGATCCAAACTTTATTTTGAAGAAGACCCAGCAGGAATCAAGGCAACACACTCGAAGCGGCTCTAGGGAACTACTGGCCGGCTTATGTCATGAACCATCCGCCCGTAAACAGCATAATGAGGTGCCACACAGTCCAACTTCTTCTCTTCCACGAGCCGGCCTTATTAGGCAACCTCTTAATCCCTCTGATTCCAATTATTAGGATTTGCCACCATCTTCAGGAGACTCGTCAGCCACTCAGCTGCCGGCTTTGATCATAAATCTGGGGTAAATAATTTTATCAACTGTTGGCGGCTTGTCATGATCACTATTGTGTGTTTTTGAATATGCCATCTTGATCGTAGGGCCAAAGCTAAAGCCAAGAAGAGAAAGGTTGGCGAGTCATCAACAACTGCTGAAATTCCAGAGTCAGTAGACCCAAACTTGGTGATTCCTGAGACTCATAATGTGACTCCAGAAGGCCGGCTTGATGATCAGACTGAGCCACCCCCAGAAATCGAACCAGCGACTACTGATGTGGATGCCGAGGTTAACCCGGCGGATGATTTTAACCCGCCAAGCCCGGCTCATGCTTCAAGTCCTGCCAAGGTGGTTGAAGACGTTCTTCTTGATGAGAAGATCAATGAAGAAATTACTATCACAAGGGAGGCTTATAAACCTCCAGAGGTCTCCACTGTGCTGACCAAGCTTATGGCGAATGATGAGACGCCCTTGTCTAAGAAGAGAAAATCAAAACTTGAACTGCCAAACTATGAGGATTTCAGCGTGGATGAACTGCACGCAGGCTATCTGAGCCGCCTTTCTACAAGCCGAGACATGGAAGCCAATATGGTTAACATGATGAAGAGAAAATATGAGGTATGATCAATCTTCTCCCATAGCATATATCCTTGTGTAGCCCCCAAGGGCCGGGTTATCATGCCAATGATGATATGATCCTTCAAATATATATCTTGCTTAAAAGAAACATCAGGTAGTCCCCAAGGGCTGGTTCATCTTCATGAGATGAGCTGGGTATTTTAAATAAAGAAACTTTGAAGAGGTAACCTTTAGCCCCCAAGGGCCGACTCATTTTTATGAACTGAGTCGGGTCTTCTTGTGTTATTCATGAAGAAAAAATGACATGCATTAGCCCCCAAGTGCTAAGCATATTGCTTGCAATCTGCATGGGACTTCAATATTAAGATGAATGTACCTGTCATAGCCCCCAAGTACCGGGTTATACTTTGTTGCCAGATTAGGACCAATAAAATGGCTTAAAAATAAATTATCTCCTTATTTTGCAGGAAGCTGTAAGCATGGCCTATTCAAATTTGACCGGCTTGAAAAAAGAACTGGAGTCTGAACAAGCTCTACGAGCCAAGGCTGAATGAAGCCTGCAAACTTCTTTGGAAGAATTGGAGAATCAAGGCGGGCTTTCAGACAGAAAAGAAGTCCTTTGAGACTGAGAAAGCCGCACTGATCAAGCGTGCAGAAGCCGCCGAAGGCCAATTGGCACCGGCTACTAAGGAGCTGGCCGGGTTAAAGCGCCATATCTCCCAAATGACTCGGGCCATATTTGGTAAGTAACTCCGTGAACTCATGCTAAAAACTCATCGAATGAGTCATCTATAGGTAATAACTCGCCTGGCGACTTACACATTAAAACTGTTTGCAGGTGAGAGAACTCGCAACCTCCAAGACAACTTAATGAAGCTGAAGGCTGTGTACTCCCTTGTAGAGCAATTATATGCTAGAATCATGCATACCCTCAGGGCTGTAATGGGCGAAAAAGATCCATCGCAATTCATAAAAGATGTGTTGAAGCGACTGTCAACCATACCGAAGTAGGTCGAAGAACTAAAGAGATCAGCCACCCAAGCAAGAGCAATTACCTCTCTAAGCCGGGTTCTGGCTTATGCACCTGAGCTGGACCCTTTGGAGATGGCCGGCGGGTTCCCATAATACAAAGATGACGGGACTGAATTTTCACCCGCTGATTACACCCGTTGTGTGAGGGAAACCCGAGGTCTGGCGACTCTGCTCGTCGCAGAAATGGAGCTAAAGAAATATCAGTCCGCTTATGATGGCAACAACACATGAATTCCGCCGCCAATACTGGAATCTTTTGACTTGACTCCACAATGGCGTAAGCATCTCTTTATACCTGATGTTGACCTGTCTCCTATCCTGCATGACGAAACCATCTTTCAAGCCTTAACCGATGTCGAGTGGACTCTGGACAACTCTCAGATCAAAGGCGCAGAAGAGTCAGCGCAGGATAACCCGGAGGCGTCAACTGCTGGGGGTCATCAAGGAGCTAACCCGGACGGCACAGAAGCCGGCTTACATGAGTAGTTTATACTCCTCAAAAACTTTATTTGAATATGTTTGAGCTCAGCTTGAGCCTTGTAATAGGCGTAGCAAAAAGAAACACTTGGTTGCTTTGTCGTGCCTTGATGCATGTTTAACATCTGAACAAATAGTTGCTTGTCTATTGTTGATGAGTTTGTATCAGCGCATGTTAATAACCTGCCTTGGATGTCTTGCCCTTACTATTATGTAGTAAGTACTGGCACTTTATGGTTGATAAGTCGCCTCTAGCAGGTTACCAATGTAGAGGTTCTTTAAGCCTGCAAAAAACTCCACCCAGTTTATAACTGGTGTTAATTAACCCATTGATTTATCCATCGGTGACTTATGATTGTTTTAAAGACTCAATAGCAATCACAAATAACCCGGAGTATTTTTATCCTGGCAACTTGTAGTCATTGTCATAATGTGACCCAAGAGCAAAAAATTCCTGAAAAAAATAGAAATAGACAATACCAGTATACATATTGAAGAAGTTAAAAGTCGGCTTTCGAGGCTCAACAAAAAAGACTGGCTTTCGAGGCTCAAGTCTTGCTTCAGTGAAGCTTGGCATGATAGCCTTGGTTTATCCTCGCTTTCTGTAAGCCGATTCTCACATGACTTAAGCCGCTGTTTTGACCTTGACAAGTTTAGGGTCATAAAGATTGACTGTCAAGAGTACGGCAGGTCATCTTTTAGGAGTAGCATCAAGTAGACAGGCAGGTTTAACCAACATATTGTGGCGTTTTTGCCGGGTCAAGAGGGTGAGAAAGCTAAACTCGATGAGTTGGAAGCCCCCAAGTGACCTATGATCAACAAATAAAAGACTCATGCACAATATATGAGATTAAACAACAGAGGCCCCAAGTTTTGGGGATGCTGGCTTTATTATATTCGATCATAAAAAGGTATGTACATGAGATAGGTACATACAATAACTGGAGCCAGTGGCTCAAGTATAGTAAGGCCGAAGATGAGCAATGTTCTAGGGCCTGTTGGTCTCCTCCTCAGAGGTACGTGACTTATTGTGTTCACGTATGTCAATAAGATAATACGACCCATTGTTGAGGTTTTTGCTAACCACAAAGGGCCCTTCCCAAGGAGGTGAAAGATTATGTATGCATGTCTGATCTTGAATCAAACGGAGCACTAAGTCGCCCTCCTGGAAAGTGCGGCTTCAAATCCTGCGGCTATGATAACGACGCAGGTCTTGCTGATAAATTGCAGATCGAGCAGCCGCAAGATCACATTCTTCTTCCAAAGCATCCAAGGCATTCTGACGAGCCGTCTCATTATCAGTCTCGACGTAAGCCGCCACCCTGGGCAAGTCATGCCGGACGTCACTTGGGAGGACCACCTCTACGCCATAAACCATGAAGAACGACGTGTAGCCCGTTGATCTGTTGGGGGTGGTTCTTATGCTCCAAAGAACAGTAGGAAGCTCTTCAACCCAACAACCTGGAGTATGCTCCAAGGGAACCATGAGCCGAGGCTTGATCCCTCATAATATCTCTTGATTAGCGTGCTCATCCTTGCCATTGGACTGTGGATGATCCATGATGAAACATCAAGCCGGATGTGTTCTCTCTGACAGAACTCTTTCATAGCACCCTTTGGCAGATTTGTTCCATTATCAGTGATGATACTATGAGGATAACCAAAGCGGAAAATCAGCCTTTTCACGAACTGAACTGCAGTCACCGCCTCACAATTGCTGACTGGCTCTGCTTCAACCCACTTGGTAAATTTATCAACTGCTACCAATAGGTGAGTCTTTTTGTCCTTAGACCTCTTAAAGGGACCGACCATATTAAGCCCTAGACTGCGAACGTCCCAAACATATGTATGGAGGTGTGTGATGCATGCATATTTGAATACCCAATTCACAACATTGATGTGGCGCCTACTTCAAAAACCATACAGTCCCCACTCAAAGCGAGGTTCATGACGCGTCGTGTGCTAGTCCCCCCCCCCCCAACACTTCGATTCAGTGGGAGGGATTCATGCTTACACATGTGCTCAAACTATACTATGAAATCTTAGCATGACCTATATCGTAAGACAAACCGAAAATTAATCCCCTCCTAAGTCAAATTAACCTCTCTCGCTGCCAGTCAAAATGATGGGCCAAGCGGGCCCACAGATGAAAGCATCGCCGATAACCGCGTGAGTGAGTGCCAGAGGACAACCATCGCTTGCATGTGGGACAAACTTATGTATGGAGGTGTGGTTTTGATGTTTGAATACCCAATGCACAACTTTGATGTGGCACCTGCCTCGAAAACCGTAAAGTCTGATCCCCACATGGAGCGAGGTTCATGATGCGTAGTATATCACTAGTGTAGCGAGCTGCTATACAAACGGTTTTTACCCCCTTTCTGTGACAGAGTTTTAAACCGTCGCCTTGCTTATGTGTGCGATAGGGGGGTCCTTCCCACACGACCCAGAAATCGTCAGGGATAGGATCTTAGGTCACACACACGAGGCAAAAAGAGCTCGTGTGCAATCAGGCGAGCCATCATAGACAATTATACAAGCCCAATCATTTCCGTTCGTAAGTACATCCCACACAGTGAATCCAAGATATATGTCTCCGTTCATATGTACATCCCACACAGTCAATCTAACAAATACGTTTCCGTTCGTATGTCGATCCCACACAATCAATCCAAGAAATACGTTTCCGTTTGTATGTACATCCCACATGGTGAATCCCAGAAAACATTTCCGTTCGCACGTACATCACACACAATTTTCCCCATCAAATCGTCTGTGATTACATTGCCATTACAGATGATATTAACAATTTTATCGTTTGCGTTATTGAATGTATCATGCATGGTTCCTAGAAGGAACTGTGTGGCATAGGCTGTCCATCACACATACTTTTTATATGTGGAAAAACGTTTGCGCAAGGTGGCCTAACACTACTAGGGAAAAGGCTAGTAGTAGCGCGGGCACCTGCGCTACTGCTAAGGCACTATAGCTAAACTTTAGCAGTAGCGTGGGTTTACCTGCGCAACTGCTAACTGAACATAGCAGTAGCGTGCTTGCAAAAGCGCGCTGCTGCTAATAGCAGCAGCGCCTCTATTCAGAGCGTGCTTCTGCTAAACAAACGCTGCTGCTACGTGCATGCCCCGCGCTACTGCTAAATTTTCCTGTATTTCTTTTTTCTACAGCATATTGGCGTTGTATTTGTACACATTTTATACAGTAGTATCATCATATGATTTTATGATCATGATGAGTTATTATATCAGTGGGTGAAAGGGACGTGGACTAGATTCCAGTGTTGGCAACATGCTGCAGATTCAAAGTTCTACTAATCCAAACATGATCACTTTAGTTTGGATTAGTAGTACTTTCAATCTGCACCATGTTACCACCAGTTGAATCTAATCCACATTTATTTCACCCACTGATATATATAATAACTCATCATGCTCATAATGATATAACAACTCAGCATCATCATCGTAATAATAACTCATCATCGTTGTCATAATAATAAGTCATACTCATCATCATCATAGTCATCTAACAACTTCTACTTGTTATCATAATAACAAGTCATACTCATCATCATCATAGTCATCTAACAACTTCTACTCGTTATCATAATAACAAGTCATGCTCATCATCATCATGGCCTTCTAACCAACCCTAGTTAATTGTTCTTAGCACATGATCATGAGTATTAGCTAGGACCTGCTACCCTCTCTAAGGTAAAATAGCATAAAACAACATAGCCCCTGACTCTCCATTATGGAGAATGGAGATTATCCTGTCTCCAATTCGTGGGCTTCGCACAATGTTGCTTCCAAGTAGCTCCCTACGATTATTCATAACTTTTTTCCATTCTTTGATTGTTAGGTCTTCATCTGTTCAAGAAATCTTGTATGAACAACACTGACCCATAGGCATACTTGGCCGTAAGCTAATACCATCAATGTGACCTTCCGTATGCATCAGATGAGGCACACAATCCTTTGGGATTTTATGATGAATAGCATAATAGTAATGTAGTTAGCAATGTAGTTTATCTTTAGAAGAATGTATGCAAAAGACGATGCACTAGTGTCATAATAGTAAAAAAATCTTACCATGCCATTTCCATGGATGTTGTCGTAGTTCAACACATGGACTAGTGGCACATATTGACCATAATGTGGAGGAGTTTCATAATTCTTATTGAAAGTCTCAACATCAATAACAAATGAGACAAGATGATCTTTCTCCTCGTAAGTTAGTTCAGAGCCATCAGTGTAGTAGGTTTTGTCTACTACTTTCCGAACATTTTTTGAAGAATGGAAATAAGTTTTCAACTATTTTTAAATAAACAATATAAATTACTTAATAAATATGTTTGAGAAACTCACATAGAGGTAGAAGTGGAAGCGTATCAACATCGACCGAAATGTCGATATTATCTTCGTCGATGTCATCTTCAGGATCACCAAGATCGAAGGTGACATGCATACCCTCCTGAAAACCATACGCCTTGCATAGCGCTACCCAATTCGAGCAACCAAAATGGGAGTAGGTCACCACATTGTATAGCCTTATGTCAAAAGCATAACCATGATGGGTCATGAGGTGAACTCTCTTTATCTCCATATTCTCATGATCTTTGAAATCCAGCTTCTCCAAGACATAACATCTTGCATGGTAGGGGATGCACTAGTAGAATTGTAGAAAGCGGAACTTACACGTTGAAGAAGAAAAAGTCATGCTTAATTACTAAAAAAGACTTGTCGTCATTGCGTACCGTATAGACATCGAAGGTCTCGTCAAGCTTAATATTGAAGCACCGACCATCTTGCAGGTGAGGGCTGTTGCACAGACCCCTGTCGTCGCCGCAGTAGTCGCACTCAGGGATCCTATCATCGTTAGACATTTCCTATGTTCATAATTCAAAGATTAAACTTCTGAAATTCAATATATGTACTACAAAAACTAAATTAGATCATTATTATTCATCATGGGTTGACTGTCGGTCTTTCGAGTCTTTTTCTTGAAACCTCTCATCTCATGTGGTTTATATGGTGGACACTCGCTCACAGTTATTTCGACCGTCGGTGATGGTCGCTTCCCCTCCTTCTCTCGTGCATTACCAAGGTATATCACGAGCAGAAGGAAGAGGAAGCGACCCCCATGACAACAGTCTAGATTCTTCCTCTCTGGCATTTGTGACCGTCGGTGATGGTAGCTCCTACTTTCATTTGAAAGTGCATTACACCAAAATGTCTAGCACCTTCGAATGAAGAATAAGAAGCTACCCACACGACAACTGTCAGGATTCTTTGTCCTCTCTCATATATGGTGGACATTCCTTCACTGATTTTTCAAAAGTCATAGAAGGAGCCCCGACAGAATGATAGCCAACCCGTTACATATATCGAGTAATGACATAAGAAAAATTATCTATGGTTTGCCGGAATGTCATTTAATTTCTGTTCTGGCAAATCACGGGCACTCGATATTTCCTACTATCTAGCACATGTCATGCCAAAATTCACGAAAAAAATCTGGCATGACCTTTGCTAAAAAGGACATATCGAGCGCCTGAAATTTGCCGAAACGGAAATTAATCAACACTCCGGCAAAACATAGGCCACTCAGAGGTGTTCCCTGCAAACATAGGCCACTTGATATCACATGTCTAAATCTCCATCATATTTGAGCAACACTAGTATGTAACACTAGATATACATGTTTACTCACTATAGAAGATGGTGTCGAGGATGCGGGTGTCGTTGGTGATCTTCTGGGCGTCATCGACCGGCTCGTCGGTGATATACCCTGCGCCACATATGAGCATAAACACATGAGCATTTGTATAGAAAATTTCAAACTTGGTATGCTCATTGCATTTCAGTGGTTTAATTTTGAATCAAGCATACCAAGTTAGGCCTCTCTTTCTCTCTCTCTCTCTCTCTCAATATTCACTAGGCATCAACTACTTCCAAACATATGAACAAAATTAGTAAACTTTTGAAACTACTAACATTTTCTATAGCAACAATACATTTTTTATAACGAAACTACTAAAAATTTCTCATATAGCATTCCAATACATTTCTATATTGAAAATTTTCTACACCTAACAATTTCTATTATTAATTTTTTTACTAAAAAAAAATCTATTACTATAATTTATTTTCTATTCTATTACTAGTTATAATCTAACAAGTTACTCTATTCAACACTTACTAAAAAAATTTCAACACTTACTAAAAATTTTCTACTCTATTCTAACATGGCAGATGGAGGGGGGACGAAGGAGGATGGAGGTGGGGCAGCGGCTGCAGGAGGAGGATGGGGGAGGAGTGACAGTTGGAGGTGGGGCGGCGGCTAGAGGAGGAGGAGGGAAGAAGGCAGCAACTGGAGGGGAGTGAGGAGGGGCGGCGGTTGGAGGGAGGAGGGCGATGGCTGGAGGAAGGAGGGAGGTGGAGGGGCTTCCTAAGGACAGGGTGATGATGGAGGAGAAGGAGGACGGGCGAGCGCAATGCGATGACGGTGTCAACGAGGGAGGAGGAGGAGGACGGTCGGGCGCAATGCGGCAACGGCGGAGAAGAGGGAGGAGGAGGAGGAGGACGGTCGTGCGCAAGCGGTGAGTGGAACAGAGGAGAGTGACGAACGGGCGCGTGGCGGGCGGATAAATGTTTAACTTAGCAGTAGCGCGGGTCATGGACCTACGCTACTGCTAACCTCATTAGCTGTAGTGCCGGTCCAGGTCCAGTGCTATTGCTAAGTGGGGATGGGCAGCTAGGCCCGGGCTGGCCATAGCAGCAATGCGGGCCAAATGCAGGCGCTACTGCTCATGAGTTTAGCAGTAGCGTGGGCTCCTGACCCGCGCTGGTGCTATGGCGAGCCCGTGGGGCTCGGCGACACCACGTTGTGGGACCACATAGCAGTAGCGCGTATGTGCGGGGCCGCGCTACTGCTAAGTACTTAGCAGTAGCGCCCTTGTGTAACATGTGCTACTGTTACTTAGTAGTAGCGCCTAGCGTAGACCCGCGCTACTGATAAGCCTCCATGTATAACGTTTTCCCTAGTAGTGTAACACAAACAGTTTTCCAGAGGAAGTCATGTGTGATTGTTCATTGATCCAACACGTTTACTTCCTAGAAACTATGTGGGTTATCTGAGGTCATCGCCCATGGTGTTGTCTCCATAACCGTTTGCAATAGAAAAACCCAATAAGCAGGCTAATTGGCCTATTGTTATTAATCCATTTATTTATCAAATTGACATTTCATATTAAGCACACAATATATTTCATTTTTGTATTAAGAAACCAGGATTTCATAATTGAAATACATGAGAGTACAACATCATATAGCTTCAGCACTCAGTTACACCATATAGGCATATAGCTAGCTACCCTATTACACAACTGCACCAGTACCATGTTTCACATGCAACATCTATAACCTTTGGAAATTAGCATCATAGATGGTAGATAGACAGATGAATCTCATCCAGAAAAATGCTGAAGCGGAAGGCGAATATTGAGCCTTCAATAATGTTGAAGGTCCTTGCAACTTTAGGCTAGTTCCTATGGATGATTGACCTCCCATCCTTCGTCCTCTTGAGGAAGACTTCAATATTGTACTGTGGGTGTTGTATGAATACCTTCCTCGCCTCCTGACCATACAGGTGGTTTGACAGGTAATCATCAGTGGACTGCTTTGGAAAGGCCTGAAAACAAAGATATGCATAAATATCTTCTCTTAATTTGGAAATGGCGCAAAGGAATAAAAAGACAAGGTATAAGAGTTAGTACCATCCTGTAGTTCACTAATGTCTTCTTCATTATGCAAACAAAGATCTTGTTGTTTTTCGTCGCAAGTTTCTTTATCCTAACAATCTTTCTGAGTTTCTTCACTTGACTGATATCCATGGACAACTTATTTCCCCATATGCAAAATGGGTCGAAAAGTGGGTCAAAACCCCAGACAGTAGGACCTACATGTGCAAGACCAAATTGTTAAAAACCTAAATATTATAATGGTTCATGTAATTGCACAATAATGTGCTATTAGACAAAGGACCATGCATGTGCAAACCTCGATGGTAAACCTCAGTGCCTTCCATTGTTTCCCTGCAACACATATAAGGTAGTTATTGATCAGGTTAATTAAGGGTTGGCATATATCAGTAAAATATGTTGATGAAAAATAAACACATTGCAGATTCAGCATATTAATTCGAGCCACTTGGAAAAGCCATTTATCCAAACCAAGAATGATTAAGAACTAGGAAATATAGCAATTATATATGTTTCTCATGTATTTAGTATAGCCAAATTCGATTTATTCCTCACATGCATAACAATACAAAATTGTGCCCACAACAATTGAACATCGCATTACAGAATTGAACCAAACTGTTAACCAAACACCACAACAAATGAACCAAACATTAATTGAGCACCACATTCCATGATATAAGATACTAAAAGATCAGATAGTTAACCAAACCAAGCATGCTTAACAACTTGGAAATATAGAAATTGTATTTGTTTCTCATGTATTTAGTGCAGCCAAATTCAATTTATTTCTCGCATGGAAGACAATACAAAATTGCACCCACAACAATTGAACATCGCATTGCAGACTTGAACCAAACAGTTAACTAAACACCACAACAAATGAACCAAACATTAACTGAGCACCACATTGCACAATATATAACATACTAGAAGATCAGATAGTTAACCAAACCAAGCATGCTTAATAACTTGGAAATATAGCAATTGTATTTGTTTCTCATGTATTTTGTACAACCAAATTTGATTTATTTCTCACATGCAAGACAATACAAATTTGCACCCACAAGAATTGAACATCACATTGCATAATTGAACCAAATAGTTAACGAACACGACAACAAATGAACCAAACATTTAATAACTGAGCACCACATTGCACGATATATAGAACATATACACTAGAGGATCAGATTGCATGGTAACAGTATATAGGACAATTCACTAGAATTTTTTAAGGAAAGGCAGGAGTGGCACATGCAACAGGTAAACTGAACATGCTTGACCGGTGTAGCTAGCTAGCCGAACATAGGTCCTTATAGTGAGCTAATGAGACAAGCTACTCCTCATCGTCGGAGATATCCATGACGAATGGCTCCTTAGACTTGGAAGAGGGTGAGGCCTCCACATCGTGGGTGCCCTCGTCGTAGTGGTGAGTCGCTTGAGCCGCTTTGGGCACCAACCTGCTGACTCTGGAGTTGAGGTAAGCATGGGCACGCTGAGAAAACACCTCGTAGTCTTCGTCGAAGGCACCGACTGTGGCCTCAACAAAACACCACGAGCTCTCATTTAAAGCAACCAACTACGTGGCACCATCGGTGCCCGAGGCATCGACGGTGGCCTCGACGGTGAGGTGCTCCTCCAAGATCTGGGGGTCGGCATGAATAGCAGCCATCGCGACCTCGTCCGCGTGTGCGGCCGTGATTTGCTTATCCGCTGCCAAATTCTCCTTGGACTCCTTGCTATACTACGTGCACCATGGCTTAGGGTGGCACTTATTTGGGGGATGGGTCTGTGATTTGGGTGGAAGGTGCCGTGCCGGCGGTTGTGGCATGTGGGATGTAGAAGGAGTAGGAGGATGGGGGTCAAGTGTGGATTACCTGCCTAGATTAACGAGGCCGACCAGTGGGAAGGAGCATCGCCGGTGAGGAGGCGGCGCTGCAAGCAAGCAGTGAAGGTTTGAACTTAGAAAGGAAGGTGGAAATAGAGGACATGTGTCTTTTGGTCAGGAGGAGGGGGTAGATATTTCCGCAGGAGCCAAAATTTTGGCTCGATGCAGCGAAAAATTCGTGCACAAAGTGTCATGAGACACGGTCCTTTATTCAACACTGTGTACGATATGAGAACATGACAAACGATTCATATAGCTTACCCCGTGTGTGATGAGTTTGAACGTGCAAATTTTGGTCCAAATTTCCCTGGTTACAGTGGTCATCCACGTCATTGCATAATTTGGGTACACAAAAGAGCCTACAACACACCCACACTTCTTAATCGAGCAAGTTTAGCAATTAAATAGATGTAGCTGACCTAAACATTACTCTAACAAAAGACTGGCACTCTGAACAAAGACTACTACTCTGGCCGGCGCTCGTCGATCTCCGCCGCCTCCTCCATGTCCAGCTCGCGCCCGGCGATCTCTTGGGGAAGGGGCTCCATGGCATCCATTGCACCATAGTCGGCAAGCATCTCGCCATCCGCATCTACCATCTGTTTGGAAAAGGCTACCGCGAGCTGGACGTAGGCGGACACAGTCTGGTCTTGGAGGGGCTCCATCATGGTAAGGTATGACGCAAATGAACGGATGGCTGCTCGAACGCTCTCAATGATTGCCAACTCTTCTGTGGTGGGTTGCCGACTGTTGTTAGAGAAGCTTCGTGCGATTTTTGCGGTGATCCCTAGGAGCTTGGGCGTGGGCGGCCTCCATCAGAGCTAAAGCGGCCGTAGTGGAATGGACAACAGCTATGCTGCTCTCGCCATTTGCTATCCCCGTCGTAGATGTTGCTGCCGCCATCTGAGCCGCAACATCGATCGTTTCGGCTGTTACGTGTGACGACCCAAGACCAACGCTTTAGACGCCTTCCATGTTTTGCGTGACCGCCGTGTGTTTTATTTGTTTGTTTCATTCCTCATCGCATCTTTTGAATTGCATCATGTCATCATTACCAACTTAAATGTTTTCTCTTAAATAAATTGCATAGATCTTTCGATCTATTTAAATTGAGGGAACTCACATGGTGATTTCTCTTTATAACATATTAAAAGTCTCCCAATATTATTAGGGAGCTATATAAAATATTCCATTTATTTGGAATTAACCACAACCCACTTGCATTTTAAAGTTCCTTCCATTTGCACATATCCTAAATCCATGCTCTTTCCTCTTTTGAATCCATTTGAAGTTCTGGCGCTTTGCAATATAGCAAAGTAGCTGCATGCCACTTCTCTGTTCATTTAGAAAAATTTTGGAACCCCAAATATTTTCTCTTCTCTTGCTCTCCGTCTTGTTTCTATCCTTTCTTTTTGGAAAAGGAGAACTGTTCAACAGTGCAGGCCAACCCATCTCTCCTTGTTCCCAATTCTTCCAGCCCAGCCGACCCATTTTCCTTTTAGGCCCAGCCACCCTCTTCTCTTAACCCTAGCCCCGATCGACCCAACCCTCTCCTTCTCTTGATCCCCTCTCCCTCCTGTGCGCTGCCACCCACAGCGAGAGAGAGGAGCAGAGCGCCCCTGCCTTCCCCACCTACTCCACCCTGCCTCCGCACCACCGCCCGACTGCGCCAGCCGCCAGCGTGCTTCCGCCCCGTGGCTGACCTCCTCCCTGCCTCGCCTCCTCCAGGGCCGCCCCGTGCCTCGCCTCCACATCCGCGCCCGCGCCCAATCCCTGTCGCCCGAGCGCCCGAGGAGAGGAGCTCCTCAAGGACCCGCGCCCGCAGCCGTCGTCCTACGCGCCCAGCAGGAGCCCCAGCACCGGTCGTCGTCCTCCATAGCCCGTGCTCCCTTCTCCTCCTCGCTGCTGGCTCTGCCTGCACCGGAGCACGCGAGCAGCCGCAGCCCGAGCCGCCTCCTGCCTGGCGCCTCCGGCCTTCCAGGGCCCGAGCTCCGCCACGCTGTCGCGCGGATCCGCCGTCCTTCATCATTCTTCGTTATCATTTTCTTCCTTGGTGGAGTCAATTCAAGCTTTGGTGTTGAGCATATTCCTTTCATTTGTCCAATTCTTTCCCATGCCGGTGCACCTCATAATCATTCCTCGCTTGCTAATCAATTGTTCCGAAGTGCTGAAGATATCTCAGAAGATTCACGCTTCCATTCTCAATCCGTTCAAGCTATTTCGAGGTTGTTATCTCATTCAAGCTAGTTAATTCAATCGGTGCAGTCTCTCTTTCAAGCAATCTTTTCCAACGGTGTTTCTTTTGAGTGGGCCATAACCCACAGGTTTTTTCCCCAGGATCTTACCTGACTCTTCTAATTTTTTTGGAGTTATTCTCAAATTCTTTCAAAGTTTGACGTAAGAATGAATTATCATCAGTCATATGCCTTCTCTAAGATCGCTTTTAAATTCTTTTCACCGTTGGTTCAACCTTTCTGTTCTTCATTCCAGAGTGTCTCAATAATTTTGGTGGTTTTCCTCGTCGTCATTCTCAGCATTTGAAGACCGATGAAGAGTTTTTCTCCAAATCATATCCGCTTTCTTGAAGATTCATGGTTCTAGCTTCAGGCCATCCTCATAATTGTTTTCGATTATGATAATTCTTTTCATACCCATTCGGAGCATTTTAGGAGTTGCTTTCCTTTCTCAACCATCCGAAGGCCATCATTTCAGAAGATTTATTCATTCTCAACGTTCAGCTCTCATTCCCCAATTCTTCCGGTGCATCGTTTAAGTATTATCCAGTCAGTTCGTCATCTCTTAGTTCTCTTGTATCTAAATTCCCTCAAGTATCTTCGTTCGTTTTCTAATTCTTCCCGGTGTTTCGTTCCTTTACTTCGTTCATTTTCAATTCTACCGGTGGTTCGTTGAAGTTTTTCCCAAGCATGCACCATATCTCTCCTCAATCCTTTTTCGATGAGAATAAGTAGTATGCCAAATCCGTTGCTTGTCATCAATTTAAATTGGTGAAAGATACGCATAACATACTACTTATTCTTGTTTCATCCAAGTGATTAATTCCTTCTTCCGGAATTCGCTCATGATATCAATTTCTCGGTTCCAAGCTGTTCATCTTTCTTTTCCGGAGTTCAAAGTTTTCTCATTATCTCGTCACGAAGCTCCATCTAAATCATTGCAAGGCTCCAATATTCTTCTCTTCAATTTTCACTTCCTTGCTATCATTCTTTTTAACCGGAGTTCATGGTGGTTCGTTAAGGACTTAATTCATTCAACGGGAGTGTTCGTCAAGACTTTTGTTGGAAGAGA
The DNA here is from genome assembly GCA_011799875.1 of Thinopyrum elongatum. Taxonomy (NCBI): domain Eukaryota; kingdom Viridiplantae; phylum Streptophyta; class Magnoliopsida; order Poales; family Poaceae; genus Thinopyrum; species Thinopyrum elongatum. Next base: position 405,457,161 of record CM022303.1, read on the forward strand.
TCAACTATTCTTCTTCTTGAATTACGAAGTGCAGTTCTTTCTATCTTATCTTTTGAGGTGGTGTTGTGTCATTCTTGATAATTTCCCTTCGTGTTCCATGATTCACATGTTGTCAAGAATGAGGTATTTTAAATCCATCAACCTCTTCGTTGGAGTTATCTTGCGTTATATTTCACCTAAAGCCTTCCATTGGGAATGTTGCTATTTGTGGTGCTTATCAATGATCCAAGTATTCCCTTATCCTCTTGGCGAAAGGAGTTTTTCATCTTTCGTTGATCTCAAGCAAGCAATTGTTTACGTTAGTGGCAGAATTTCACCTCTAGTTTTGAGATGTTTTCATAAGTCCACGCGGAGTATATCATTTGATTGTTCATTCTTCAACAACTCCATTCAACCCTTCTCCTAAGGATGCTCTTTCAAATTCATTTGTGGTAGAAGTTATCATTTCCTTCTTTGTTCTCTTATTCCGACGATCTAGCTTCTATTCGTTCATTCCGGAGGCATTGTGATGTTGCTCTCTTCGACCAATCATCTCGTTTTCTCAAGATCATGTTTTTTTCCTTGCTTATCCATTCAACAGGAGTGTTGTGTCCTCTATCCATGTTCCTTTTATCTTATCAAGTCTTGCCCCTCTTTTCAGTCGGAGTGCTGTCGAATTCTTCTTTCCTTGCTTCTCTTCAACCAAAGTGGGTTCAAAGTCTATATTGTTCCTTGAGCTCTTGGTTCTTGTCGTATCCCTTGTTCCTCTTTGCTAACGGAGTGTTTGTAATCTCGTTCGTCTCCATTGTATTTTTTCTTTCAAGTTGTTCAAACTCTCAAGGTTCGTGGTTTCACTCATCTATCAAAGAAGCAACTTAGTTTTACCTCTTCCTTCTTCCGTTTCTCTCCGGTGCCATTCCTAGATCTCGGGGCGAGATCTCTTGTAAGTGGGGGAGAGCGACCCGAGGCCGACGCTTCAGACGCCTTCCATGTTTTGCGTGACCGCCCTGTGTTTTATTTGTTTTTTCATTCTTCATCGCATCTTTTGCATTGCATCATGTCATCATTACCAACTTAAATGTTTTCTCTTAAATAAATTGCATAGATCTTTTGATCTATTTAAATCGAGGGAACTCACATGGTGATTTCTCTTTATAACATATTAAAAGTCTCCCAATATTATTAGGGAGCTATATAAAATATTACATTTATTTGGAATTAACCACAACCCACTTGCATTTTAAAGTTCCTTCCGTTTGCACATATCCTAAATCCATGCTCTTTCCTCTTTTGAATCCATTTGAAGTTCTGGCGCTTTGCAATATAGCAAAGTAGCTGCATGCCACTTCTCTGTTCATTTAGAAAATATTTGGAACCCCAAATATTTTCTCTTCTCTTGCTCTCCGTCTTGTTTCTATACTTTCTTTTTGGAAAAGGAGAACTGTTCAACAGTGCAGGCCGACCCATCTCTCCTTGTTCACAATTGTTCCAGCCCTGCCGGCCCATTTTCCTCTTAGGCCCAGCCACCCTCTCCTCTTAACCCTAGCCCCGATCTACCCAACCCTCTCCTTCTCTCGATCCCCTTTCCCTCCTGTGCGCCGCCACCCACAGCGAGAGAGAGGAGCAGAGCGCCCCTACCTTCCCCTCCTACTCCACCCCGCCTCCGCACCACCGCCCGAATGCGCTCGCCTGCGCCAGCCACCAGTGCGCCTCTGCCCCGCGGCTGACCTCCTCCCTGCCTCGCCTCCTCCAGGGCCGCCCCGCGCCTCGCCTCCATAGCCGCGCCCGCGCCCGATCCCCGTCACCCGAGCGCCCGAGGAGAGGAGCTCCTCGAGCACCCGCGCCCGCAGCCGTCGTCCTCCGTGCCCAGCAGGAGCCCCAGCACCGGTCGTCACCGAACCTCCTCCCCGCGTGCCCCTGCTCCCTTCTCCTCCTCGCTGCTGGCTCCACCCGTGCCGGAGCATGCGAGTAGCCGCAGCCCGAGCCGCCTCCTGCCTAGCGCCGCCGGTCTTCCAGGGCCCGAGCTCCGCCACGCCGTCGCGCGGATTCGCTGCCCTTCAACCACCGATCCCGTCGTTGACCGCCAAGACCATCTTGTGCTGCTTCGTTTGGTTCATACCAAGCCTCGGTAGACCCAGGGTCTCACTGCACTTGACCGTCGTCGTTGTGTTGCATCTCCGTGAAGACAGAGACTGCCAAGTACATGGATACGTCAAGTTCCGCTCCGAACATGTACGACTACACACAGTGATGCGTAAAGTACCTCCACCACGTCTCCGGAATCGCGAAGAACGCCAAGTACCTCGACCCGTGTACAACTACCATCGCCCCGAAGACGTTGGATTCGTCAAGTACCTCTCTGAAATGAACATGTACCACTACTTCCACTTCCGTCGCCGAGGACCGATAGTACCACTACTTCCCACGACAACCGTGAACGACTACACCACTTTGACCCAAACCACCCCGAATCGCACGCTTCGAAGGTATAACCGCCGGAATGATCACCCGTGGATGAATGCATGTGTTGTATGAGATGCTCGTGTTTGCACCGTGCCCGACTTGTTTCGTGCACGACCCTTGTATGCCTTGCCGCCGACACGTGGGAACCTGGTCACCGGGATCACTCCTCGTCACTCTTGCGCATTTCGCACATCTCATACTTGTTCCTTGCACCGATATCTCAACGAGTTGTCAGAACCGATATGTTGCCGTGGCATCACTTTCGGATTCATCACCGTGGAACCCTTTCTTTCCACCACGGTGACAAATGCTTCATAACATGCTCATGTTAACATTTTCTTAAATTGCATAAGACTTGTATATGTCATCCGCATCATGATGACAACATTTAAAATGTTTAAAATTGTTGTTTGCATTAAATGGCTAAATGCACATGGGGATTTTCCGGAATTGTTGTTTGTTGTTTCTGGCCTCATTTAAATTTGCCTAAATAGTTAGTTTACTTATGCTTCACCTCTTCCATGTTTAACAACATTTGATATTGTTGAGTAGCATAAGCGAGTGAACTAAATAATTCGAACGTGGAGTTTCGTCAATATGCAACTCGTTGCATATTGAGCTCCACTTAAATTGTAGTATTGTTTGCTGCACTTTTCCATGCCATGCCTATTTAAACCTGACATGCATCATATTTGGTTGTGCATCATGCCATGATTATGCTTGTTGGTTTACCATGTTGTTTGCTTCTTTCCGGTTGTGCTTCTTCTTGATAGTTCCGGTTATGTTGCGATTGTCAGGATCCGTTCGACTACGTAGGTTTGTCTACTTCATGGATTCGATCTTCTTCCTAGCGGGATTTCAGGCAAGATGACCATCACCTTGGATCTCACTACTATCTTTGCTATGCTAGTTGTCTCGATGCTATCGCTATGTCACGCATCGTACCATTTGTTTCTCAAGCCTCCCAATTGCCATGACAGCCTCTAACCTTTTCCACCTTCCTAGCAAACCGTTGTTTGGCTATGTTACCGCTTTGCTCAACCCTTCTTATAGTGTTGCTAGTTGCAGGTGCAGTTTCAGGTTGTTCCATGTTGGGACATGGATATCATGGGATATCACAATATCTCTTATCTAATTAATGCATCTATATACTTGGTAAAGGGTGGAAGGCTCGGCCTTTTGCCTGGTGTTTTGTTCCACTCTTGCCGCCCTAGTTTCCGTCGTACCGGTGTTATGTTCCTTGATTTTGCGTTCCTAACACGGTTGGGGTTTATGGGCCCCCCTTGACAGTTCACGTTGAATAAAACTCCTCCAGCAAGACCCAACATTGGTTTTACCATTTGCCCAACCTAATAACTAAACATGATAATAAACTTGACGCATAGGGAGTTAGCGGTACCCGAGGTTCGTTATTCAACATATTACAGGGGGGGCCAGTGCTGATGGTGTTGGTCCCAAATGGGCAGACTGTGGGCCACCACGGGGCAACTCGAGGTCTGATTTTACTCGTAGGCTGACCCATCTGGTCGTGGCCTGAGACGAGATACGCGTGGCTACTATCAGGGTGTCGGCACGCCGGGAGGTCATGCTGGACTTGTTTTACCATTGTCGAAATGTCTTGTTAACCGGGATTCCGAGCTTGATCGGGTTGTTCCGGGAGGAGGATTTTCCTCCATTGATCGTGAGAGCTTGTCATGGGCTAAGTTGGGACACCCCTACAGGGTTTGATCTTTCAAAAGCCATGCCCGCGGTTATGTGGCAGATGGGAGTTTTTAATATTCTGTTGTAGAGAACTCGACACCAGATCCGAATTAAAATACACCAACCGCGTTTGTAACCGTGACTTTCTCTTTTCGAGCAAGCAGTTCGGAAAGAGAACACGGTTGGGTTATGTTTGAACATAAGTAGTTCAGGATCACTTCTTGATCATTACTAGTTTGCGACCGTTGCATAGTTTCTCATCTTATTCTTGTACTCGTAAGTTAGCCACCATAGAATGCTTAGTGCTGCTGCAACCTCACCACTTATCCATTCCATACCATTTAAGCTTTGCTAGTCTTGATACCCATGGTAATGGGATTGCTGAGTCCTCCTGACTCACAGATTACTACAACAACAGGTGCAGGTACAGGTAATGCGATGATCTGACGTGAGAGCGATGCTTGCTTGTGAGTTCTTCTGCTTCTTCTTCAATCAAGGGATAGGTTCTGGGTCGGGAGCTTGGGATTAGCAGGGTGGATGTCGTTCTTATTTTTCGTTTTGTTTTCATCCGTAGTCGGATCCTGCTCTTCTGTATGATGATTGCTATGTATTGATGAACTGTTGTATTCATATTGTAGCTTGTGACGAGTGTAAGCCTTTAACTTGTATTCTCATCTATTCAGTACATGGTATGTTGACGGCAATGGTAGGGAACGGCGCCGGCAATGCACTACAGGGGCAGCGGTGACGACGCGCCAGAACACGACTTCGGCGACCATTTGGTCGATCGTGAGGTCCCATGTGATACGAACAATGTGACGTATCTATCTACGGTGTTTGCATGGTCGGGAGTTGCCGAGAATGATGGAAGCGGCAACGGACGATCGGAGCTCGTCCAACTAGGGGCTATGGGGCACGGGGAGGAGTATGAGGAGGGCAGGCATGATCGGGGGCTCACAGAGATGTGGACGACGAGCTCAACAGAGGCGGGGAGGTAGTGGTGGAAGCGGATTGACGGCGGCGGCGCAGTGGCCGAATGTTGGCGATGACAGCATCGACGTTGAGGCAGCGGTTCCGGACTAGATCTAGGGGCGGATTCAAAGGAGCGAATGGCAGCGGTTCTAATGGGCATGCTCGTAGGGCGTGAGGAGCTCGGTGAGCGTGAGGTCGAGGGCGACCATGGCGGCAGTGGCTCTATGCCGGGCGCGGGAGAGAGGACGAGTGAGGGAAAGAGGGGAAGGGCGCTAGGGTTAGCCTACGGTGCCGGGTGGCCTCTTTATCCACGCTTAGGGCCGGTGCATGCCTGACATGGGGAGATCGGCGCGGGAACGGCTGAGCGAGTTCCAGCGCGATGAGGAGGAGCAGGAGGTTGAATAAAGGCTGGGCGATGTGGGTTGGGCCGCACTGTGGTGAGCAGGCCGGTAAGTGCATAGTGCACTTTGGCCTTTTACTTTTCTGTTCTTTCCTTTTTCTTTTTTTATTTCCTTTTATGTTTTCTTTTACTTATTCTGTTTTGTATTTAATTTTTGATAGTATTTTAGTTTTATAAAATATGACACTTGCACCATAATTAGCATTGCAAATTTAGGCCACTACGACAAAAAGTTTGATTTTTATTTGAATTCATTTCAATTTTCTTTAAATAGAAAATATTTATTTTGGGGCTGTTTGGTCCAGTTTAAAATAGATTAAGGGCATTTTAATAATTCAAATAATGTTGGTTTATCCATGACAATTAGTTAGTGAATTTTTGCAACCCAGCGATCATTTTTGTTTTACTTTTTGAAGAAATAATTTATTTGACTTTATTTTAAATTTGAAATTGGCTTTGATTTTTATTAAGTGGCAATATGGCTTAGTTAAACTTGATGACATGGCACCATTAGTGTGAGGTCACTGTAGCATGACACTGGGGGTGTTACAAATCTCCTCCACTACAAGAAATCTCGTGCTGAGATTTTAAGAGGTGGAGTAAGGGGGAGAATTTTGGTTACGAAATTCTAAAGGATCTTCTCGTTCTTGGTTGCTCTTCTTGAAGAAGCTGATCCCTTTCATTGATGTCCTCATTTCTCTGTTTCATGTCATCATGATGAAGTCGTCATCCTTTCTCCGGGAACTCCATCATACTTACGAAAAGGGTAAGGGGTAACTTCGGAAGAACGGACCTCTACAAGGTTGCTTATCTCGTACATAACTTAGGGAAGGTGGCAGAAAGTATCTCTCGAATTGAAACTTAAGAAAATGTCGAGAGCAGAGTAAGAAGGTACCATGAGAAGTTTCAAGCGGGTAGGCAATCATTCATTGCCAAATCTGAAGGTGAAAGGGTTTCGGAGCAACGAAAATAAATATTGTGTTTGATACCAGAGTAGAGCATCTCTAGGAAGGTGGCTCGTGATTTACATACGACGCTAAGCATGAGGAATAACTATGGAAAGAGGGATGTACAGGAGAGTCAGGTTTCGATCCTGTGGAACAGTGGGTTATGGGCCCACCATGTGGGTTAAATTAGGAAGGTCAGTGACATCTTGCACGATCATGATAGCAAGGCATGTCAGAGGATAGCCTGTCACTTATGTTGGCAAAAACGTTGGTACCATGGGCGAGGGATGAAGACAACCATTTTCCTCCTCTCAAGGTGAGGCGGACCAATAGGCAAAGTTCTCGTCCATCGGTGGTTACCGAAATGTCATCAACAATAGTAACATGGTCTTACTGACAAAGTTGTACACCGAGGTGCTTACGTAAGCAGGGAATTATTACTACTTAGATCTTATAAATCACAAGAAAGGTTAAATAAAACAATGGCAAGGAAAATGTGTTTAAACAGACCAATGGGAAGAAAAATGTGTTTATGCACAAGTATTAGGAGTATATCTTCCCCAAGGAAAAGCAGAGCACGATATACATGATAGGACTCCAAGTATGTAACCATTTTGACAAAGAGGCAAGGAATTTAAGATGTTTACCCATACAACGGTGTTTGGATAATTGATGATAGAGGCGAAGGTGTCCCGATGTTTCGATGAGATGGTGGCTATCGTTTTCTGTGGGAGTCGACCTTGACGATCCGACTACGAACGTGCGAGACGTCGCGCCTTAGCAATCGCTAAACCAACTTCCAAGGGGTTATTGACCACGCTGGAGCACAATCAACCTGACCACGAGGGTCTGTTTCTTGCGAGCAAACGAAGAACAAGCAAGAAACTTTGCAATCTGGATATTGCGAATATAAGAGGAAAGCTTTATTAATGAAGGTGGGGTTCTGTGACGCCTTTGTCTGGTCGTTGAACACAAACGAAGTACGCGAAGTTGCAGCTATGGCGAACTTTTAATCTAAACAAAACCCAAAGTCTAAACGACGCCCTAAGGGCTGTATATATGGAGGAGTAGGGGTGAATTTTGTGGCCCCTTGTAGGAGGGGTCCGAAACCAACCCTAACTTTGTTTCCCCACATGTACGGACTCTAAAAACAGCCTATACTTAAGTATTTCGAAATTACATGGGCCTGGCCAAAAAATAAGGTGGCGCAGCACCTAAAATAAGCTATGGACGAAATTTATGAAGGGGCATCTTGTATATTTCGTCCATGTCCTTGTGGGTCATCACGGAGGCTTCAAAGTGCTTAAATATGCACTAGAAACGCCATTCTGGATCGCTTCACGCACGCCTTCATCTCCATGCTTGATCCTGCTCCAGTGTTCATCCCTCTTGTCCATGCTAGGCCCTTCATTAGTAATCAATACAAATGTATCCAATTTAGGCAGCATCATATTCTCATGAACATTAGAATCATTACCAAGAAACGAAAGTACCTGATAATTTAATTGGCGTGCGTGAGCTCTAGTAATTGGTCCAGTATATGTAGCAGTAGGGGCTGTGGGTGTAACAATGGTATTGATGTCCTCATCATCCTCCCCTTCTTGAAATGAAGTCGTCCTCGACGGAAGCTCATTTTCCTCACCCAAATAAGGCTTCAAATCTGCAATGTTAAAAGTGGGACTAACCCCAAAATCTACAGGAAGCTCAAGTTTGTATGCATTATCATTTATTTTCTCTAACACCTTAAAAGGACCATCAGCACGTGGCATTAGCTTTGACTTGCGCAAATCCGGAAACCTATCCTTACGCAAATGTAACCAAACAAGATCTCCAGGTGCAAAGACAACATGTTTTCTACCCTTATCTCTAGCAAGTTTATATTTAGCATTCATGCGCTCAATATTTTCCTTAGTTAACTCATGCATTTTTAAGATCAATTCAGCACGTTGTTTAGCATCAAAATTAACCTTCTCCGAAGATGGAAGAGGCAACAAATCAATGGGTGCACGAGGTAGGAAACCATACACAATTTCAAAAGGGCACATCTTAGTAGTAGAATGCAATGAACGATTATAAGCAAATTCAATATGAGGCAGGCATTCTTCCCACATTTTCTTATTATTCTTCAAAACAACCCTAAGCATAGTAGACAATGTTCTATTGACTACTTCAGTTTGTCCATCTGTTTGGGGGTGACAAGTAGTACTAAAAAGCAGTTTAGTCCCCAACTTAGCCCATAAACATCTCCAAAAGTGGCTAAGAAATTTAGTATCACAATCTGAAACAATAGTATTTGGCACACCATGCAAGCGAATAATTTCACGAAAGAACAAATCAGCAACATTAGCAGCATCATTGGTTTTATGACATGGTATGAAGTGTGCCATTTTCGAAAATCTATCCACGACAACAAATATGCTATCCCTCCCCTTCTTTGTTCGAGGTAAACCTAAAACAAAGTCCATAGATATATCCTCCCATGGAACACTAGGTACAGGTAAAGGCATATATAAACCATGAGGATTGAGTCGTGACTTAGCTTTTTGACATGTAGTGCAGCGAGCAACAAAGCGCTCAACATCCCGTCTCATCTTTGGCCAAAAGAAATGTGTAGCAAGTACATCCTCCGTCTTCTTTACACCAAAGTGTCCCATTAATCCTCCTCCATGCGCCTCCTGCAACAAGAAAAGATGAACGGAGCTAGCTGGAATGCATAGCTTGTTAGCACGAAACACAAATCCATCGTTAACGACGAACTTGTTCCATGTTCTCCCTTCTTTACAATTCTGCAATACATCTTTAAATTCAGCATCATGCACATATTGATCTTTGATGGTCTCCAAACCAAATATTTTAAAGTCAAGTTGTGAAAGCATAGTATAACAACGAGACAATACATCAGCAATAACATTTTCTTTACCCTTCTTGTGTTTAATGACATAAGGGAAAGTCTCAATGAATTCAACCCATTTAGCATGTCTACGGTTCAGTTTGGCTTGACTTTTAATATGTTTCAAAGATTCATGATCAGAATGAATAACAAATTCTTTGGGCCATAAATAATGTTGCCATGTTTCCAAAGTCCGAACAAGAGCATATAATTCCTTATCATAAGTAGAGTAATTCAGACTAGGCCCACTCAATTTTTCAGAAAAGTATGCAACAGGTTTGCCATCTTGTAATAACACACCTCCTAATCCAATTCCACTAGCATCACATTCAAGCTCAAAAGTCTTATTAAAATCAGGAAGTTGGAGTAAAGGAGCATGTGTCAACTTATCTTTCAATACCGTGAAGGCTTCTTCCTGTGCGGTACCCCAAACAAAAGGCACATCCATCTTTGTAAGCTCGTTGAGAGGTGCAGCAATGGTACTGAAATCTCTCACAAAACGCCTATAGAAACCAGCGAGGCCAAGGAAACTCCTCACTTGTGTGACCGTTTTGGGCTGCGGCCAACTCTCAATAGCTTCAATCTTGGCTTTATCAACTTCAATTCCCTGTGGAGTAACAACATAGCCAAGAAAAGATACTCGGTCGGTGCAAAAGGTGCACTTCCCAAGGTTACCAAACAAACGTGCATCACGTAGAGCAATAAAAACAGCACGTAAATGTTCCAAATGTTCCTCCAAAGATCTGCTATAAATCAATATATCATCAAAGTAAACTACCACAAATCGTCCAATGAAAGCACGTAAAACTTCGTTCATTAATCTCATGAAAGTACTAGGTGCATTAGTTAACCCAAAAGGCATGACTAACCACTCATATAAACCGAACTTAGTTTTAAATACTGTTTTCCATTCATCTCCCAATTTCATACGAATTTGATGGTATACACTACGCAAATCAACTTTGGAGAATATTGTAGAGCCACTCAATTAATCAAGCATATCATCTAGCCTAGGAATAGGATGACGATAACGAATAGTAATATTATTAATGCCTCTACAATCAACACACATACGTGACGTACCATCCTTTTTTGGCACTAGTATAATAGGAACATCACAAGGACTAAGAGATTCACGTATATAACCTTTGTCGAGCAGCTCCTGTACTTGACGCATAATCTCCTTCGTCTCCTCTGGATTGGTACGGTATGGCGCACGGTTTGGCAAGGAAGCACCGGGAATTAAGTCAATCTGATGCTCAATCCCGCGAATAGGTGGTAATCCCGGCGGCACGTCTTGTGGAAAGACGTCAGCGAACTCCTGCAAAATGTTAGTGACAGCAGGAGGCAAAGAGGAAGGCACGTCCTCGAATGAAAATAATGCCTCTTCGCACACAAAAGCATAGCAAACAGATTTGCTTAAATCTAGCTCATCAATATCAGATTTGGTGGCAAGTAAACACGCATTTTTCAATTTAATTTCAGAAGCAACACTAGATGGTTTATTATTAGGCTTGATTTGTTGCTCAAATTCTTTTGCCACAATCTGATTTTCACTCTTATTTTTCTCCTGTTTTGCTTTACTAGCTCTATTAATATCATCTTTCAAAATAGAATCAGGAGTCATAGGAAGCAAAGTAATATGTTTATCCTTATGAACAAGAGTATACTGATTGTTTCTACCATGGTGTACAGAATTTTTATCAAATTGCCATGGTCTACCAAGTAATAAGGAACATGCTTGCATGGGTACCACATCATAATCAACATAATCAGCATATGTAGAGATACTAAAATGCACATGAACAGTACGTGTTACCTTAACCTTGCCGCTGTTGTTGAACCATTGGATATAGTAAGGATGTGGATGTGGTCTTGTGGTGAGAGATAGCTTCTCCACCATCTCCATGCTAGCCAAGTTGTTGCAGCTCCCTCCATCTATGATGACGCGAACAGAACTTTCCTTCACAACTCCCTTTGTATGGAACAAATTATGCCTCTGATTTTGCTCAGCTTGTGTGACCTGCACACTCAAAACACGTTGAGCAACTAAACATTCATACCTGTCAGCGTCTTCAGGAGCCATGTATTGCGTCTCATGATCAGAATCATCTCCACCATGTTCTTCACTTGTAATAAGAGCCAAAGTCTCCTCATCATAGTCACTAGCGGACTCATACCCACCATCCTCAGTAGCAATCATAACACGCGGAGATTGGCATTCTCTCGCATAATGACCTCTTCCCTTACAACGACGACAAATAATATCATGTATGTGCCCTGTTGATGCCATAGATGAAGAAGAGCTCTGGGCAGGCCCAGAAGGTGTACTCTTGGCAGATGGTGGTGGTGGTGCCTGTTTTCTTGTATCTCGGTTGGAATTGGCGGCTGAAGTCAGTGGTGCTGCAGTAGGACGTGTAGGAGTAGAGGAGGCACGCGGTGTCCATGATGAAGATCGACCTGCAGAAAAATTAGTTCGCGCCAATGCCTGTCGATCCTGCACTTCACGTTCAGCTTTACAAGCAAGATGGAATAAACGAGTGATATTATTATACTCCTTATACTCTAGAATAGTCTGAATCTCTCTATTTAATCCACCCATGAAACGTGCAAGCATAGCTTCATTCTCCTCAACAATACCACATCTAATCATGCCAGTTTGTAATTCCTGATAATATTCTTCTACAGAATTTTTTCCTTGTCTTAAGCGTTGCAATATTTGAAGTAATTCATGTTGATAATATGGTGGAACCCAACGAGTACGCATAGCAGTTTTCAAAGCAGCCCAAGTAGCTCGAATAGGATATAATCTACAATGTTCAGACCACCATACACAAGCAAAACTAGTAAAAGTACAAACAGCAGCAGCAACACGTCTCTCCTCGGGATATTGTAAACATGTAAAACGTTGTTCAGTTTCTAACTCCCAAGTAAGATATATATCAGGAACATATCTACCCTCAAATGGTGGAATATTCAATTTCAGTTTAGGAAGATGGTCATGATCTCGTACCTGAGCTGGTAATGCAGCCCTACCATTGCGATTATTGGCATGTGGACGACCTGGTGCTGGTACGTAGTTCTGATTTTGATCAACCTCATCCTCGTAATCGCCCGCATACACGTCCTCCTCAGCGGCAGCAGGAGCCATAGAAGCATCAACAGTAGGTGCAGCGGCACCAGAAGTTTGACCAGGCTCAAGGGGAACGCGCTGTGCTCGTCCCACTTGATTTGGAAGGCGACGTTGTTGTTGTTGTAGAGGTGCAACAGGTCCAGCCGGTGGTGGTTGTGGAAGACGCGCGAGCAATTCATTAAACTTGTTATCGAGCTTTGTTTCGAACGTCTTCTCAATTCCATCTATCTTCTCCATGGCCTCTTCAAATCTGTTTAGCACATCTTGCACCTGTCCACTCATCATTTGCTGAAATTTATCATGTAGCTGTTTGTTCGTCATGTTCTCCCAATCAGTCTCATCGGCTTGTGATCCTACCATGGTTAGCAGCAATAGAAACACACAAGAATATGATCCTACAGACTACTAGGAAGTGGTGGTGGTGGTGTATCACAAATCCGTCAAGCGAATCTCAAATGCTTACCAGTTCTTACCCAGCAGCAGGTGGTGATCGGCCACCGTTGTAGTCAAAACTCACAAAGATTGGACAGAGCGATTGCCAGGTAGTGTCAAACGCACGACGTAGATGTATGTGGAGCTGGGAAGGCTTATGATATGGTAGCAAAAATGTCAGCAATAATCAATTCAGAGATGCAAAGTTGAATAAACGCTCAACGACGGTACTGTGCTGGTCCTAGGCTAGACCGTGCTAGAGACACGAGCCTAGAACACTATTAAAATCACGGCGCTGCACATAAACAAGGGAGGAGCACACTCTGAATTTTTTTTTCTCTTTTTTTTCTTTTTTTTTTGCACTTTTTTTTCTCTTTTGCTCCGCAACAATTTTTTTTCGAAAAAGTCTACAAATGGTCTAAAAACTGCCTAGCCAGAATTTTCCATACTTAGTTTTTTTTTTGAAACTGGAACTATTTTTCTACTGCAGGTAGTACGAAAGTTCGGGAGTCCTACTCTGTCACGACTCGGAGTATGGCGTGATCTGGAAATCCAAAACAGAGTAACAAAATACTGGACTCGGACTAGGACTGGTGGCGGAGATGAATCTGGTGGAACTCGGACTGGTGGCGGATATATGTTGCAGGTGGACTCGGATTGGCGTGATGGCGGCAGATAGGTGGTGGCGTATAGGGACTCAGATTGGCAGTGAATATGTGGTGGTGGTATATGGCAGCAGCGATGAAGTTGGTGCGGTGGTGGTATATGGCAGCAGTGATGATGATGATGCGGTGGTGATATATGGCAGTGGCGACGTGACAACCTGTGAACAGAACTCTAAACTCTAAAGGACTAGACGCTAAGACCAGCAACTTGACACGACGATGCAACCGCAAATTCAACAAAGCAAATACAGAAAATATTATGCAAAGGCTCAGATTGGTTCGGATATGATGAACTAACCCTAATTTTTTTTATCTTTTTCGTGGACTGTAGGTATGAAGAACAGACTCGATCTAAACTACGAAAAACTGTAAAATCTCACCGAGCAACCTGGAAATCTGATACCACTTGATAGAGGCGAAGGTGTCCCGATGTTTCGATGAGATGGTGGCTATCGTTTTCTGTGGGAGTCGACCTTGACGATCCGACTACGAACGTGCGAGACGTCGCGCCTTAGCAATCGCTAAACCAACTTCCAAGGGGTTATTGACCACGCTGGAGCACGATCAACCTGACCACGAGGGTCTGTTTCCTGCGAGCAAACGAAGAACAAGCAAGAAACTGAGATTGCAATCTGGATATTGCGAATATAAGAGGAAAGCTTTATTAATGAAGGTGGGGTTCTGTGACGCCTTTGTCTGGTCGTTGAACACAAACGAAGTACGCGAAGTTGCAGCTATGGTGAACTTTTAATCTAAACAAAACCCAAAGTCTAAACGACGCCCTAAGGGCTGTATATATGGAGGAGTAGGGGTGAATTTCGTGGCCCCTTGTAGGAGGGGTCCGAAACCAACCCTAACTTTGTTTCCCCACACGTACGGACTCTAAAAACAGCCTATACTTAAGTATTTCGAAATTACATGGGCCTGGCCCAAAAATAAGGTGGCGCAGCACCTAAAATAAGCTATGGACGAAATTTATGAAGGGGCATCTTGTATATTTCATCCATGTCCTTGTGGGTCATCACGGAGGCTTCAAAGTGCTTAAATATGCACTAGAAACGCCATTCTTGATCCCTTCAGGCACGCCTTCATCTCCATGCTTGATCCTGCTCCAGTGTTCATCCCTCTTGTCCATGCTAGGCCCTTCATTAGTAATCAATACAAATGTATCCAATTTAGGCAGCATCATATTTTCATGAACATTAGAATCATTACCAAGAAACGAAAGTACCTGATAATTTAATTGGTGTGCGCGAGCTCTAGTAATTGGTCCAGTATATGTAGCAGTAGGGGCTGTGGGTGTAACAATGGTATTGATGTCCTCATCAATTGATCAAGAAAATTTTAGCACTGTGCTTCCAATGTTCTTTTTGATGATCGGAGTACTACAGGCATGCTTCGGAATAGCATTGACATGGTCATCAGGTAAAGGTCAGACTTTGGATTCACAAAGGATCCATCAGGAACAACTTATAAAATAAGTCATACAATTTCCTCATTTAAGAATGGCTAATCTTGATGAACAAGATACTATAACAATAGGTCCTCCGGCCAGGTGTGCTAGGCATGACATCATCTTACCGGGTTACGTAAAGACAAATGTTATAATTCATAGAAAATGTTCCAACCATCATAACTACCCGAGATTTACTCCTGATTGGTGTTAGGATATCTCAGGCTCAGGATGCCTGAGAAGAGAAAGGGTGCAACACAAATTGATGAGATGACATTGCAAGATTCTCGGGAAATGAACTATGGAAGTAAGTTTCGAAACACGAGCTGGATTGCAAGACACATGAACACAATGTCAAGACATTCGTGCCCACATGGAAGTTTTTTGAATGGAATGCAATCAAGTTCTGGTTGGGAACCATCATCGAGGATATCAAAGTTCCATGTATAAGTCTGGATTAGCTCTTATGAATGAACTTCTTTTCCTTGATCAAATCAATCAGTGGCCTGGTGTCCTAGGAAATACATATGGAGTGAAGGTAGCAAATCTATAAAACCTTAGAATACTTCGCACATGCACGATTGATTTGGGATGATTCCAAAGGGAGCGAAACAACTTTTCTCATATTCACGGCAGTAACTTACATCCAATGCACGTGAACTTAGAGAAGATACTTCTTGCATCAAACATATACTTCATGAGCTAGGATCAATGACAACGCTTTCAGAAGTTACCAACATTAGCTTACATGCTCATCATGAACCGCAGAGAAGGTTAGGATGTGGCTAATGGGCTTAGGGACAATTCATCGAGATTTCCAAAAAGATGGATTTCCACAATTATGTGAACAAGGTAATAGCAGCTCGAGGGAAATATCCACAATTAAGCATTGATCGAAAAGTGCACCCAAAAATATGGACTAAGTAGCACAATCAATGTTAGGATGATGAGTCAATAACCAACGCACGAAGAAAGAAACTATCGTTCATTAATTTACAAGCAATAGGGTTGCTTGAAGTCTTGAATTTACACATCACAGTTCATTTGTCTGTATTCCGGTTAGAAACAACACGGGACGAAGAAAAGAATGGTGATGACGGGAAGCATCATTGCATCAAGAATTCATAAGAGGTGGTGAATTCTCACAACATTCTTGACATAAAAGATGGTAGTACTCCAAGGTAGAACATAGCATAAGCTGGATAGCAAGGAGCTCCATAACATGATTGAGTTTGTGTTGGAGGGAAGGCAATAATGTTGTCGATGATAACACAAATCATTGGGGGGCAAGGATGGTAGTTGTCATCATGAATTCGATTGATATCCTTGAAGAGTTCAGAATGTTGATGATGATCACGACACATTTTTCGAGAGGTTTCTTGAAGATGTAATCGATCATCGATGACATCAAGCAAAAGGAATGATGAAGCAAAGGTTATCGGAACCACAGATAAGATTGCAAGCTCAGAGTCGAAATTGCCATTCAAGACAAGCAACATGATGCTGAAAGCTCGATGTAAGCTTAGTGTATTGTTTGAATTGTGTTCCATGGATGAAGGACATAGATAGCATGGTCAAGCTTCAGCATGATGATGATGATTTAGGCAATCGACTGGGAATGACATGATCGAGTACAAAATCGTAAACAATGAAGATTACTAAGAGTTATTAAATCGCAGTGCGGACTCAATTCAGTTATCGGTG
This sequence comes from Thinopyrum elongatum, assembly GCA_011799875.1. Taxonomy (NCBI): domain Eukaryota; kingdom Viridiplantae; phylum Streptophyta; class Magnoliopsida; order Poales; family Poaceae; genus Thinopyrum; species Thinopyrum elongatum. Next base: position 405,473,900 of record CM022303.1, read on the forward strand.
TCCTTGAGTGTCTAACAACTCAGAACCCCGGGGAAAATTGGAATTGGTAAGAAATAATAGTTGATGAAGAACTCATAAGAAGTTATATAGTTCTGTGATATTCTCGAGATACCAAGGGGTAATACTCGAAGGTAGAGCAGAATAGAGGTTCGACAGATGCATTAATCTACAGAAGACAAGTACTTTAACTTGCTCGAGAAATGGGATCAAAGAAGAACAATATGGTCGGAACCACGATTGCGAAAGACCAAATCCTAGATATAAGATGAACTTATAACAAGGGGGGTAATTATTTTTACGAGAAGCTTCCTTGACAAGATCTGCATCATGCCCATGGGCATGAACGTAAAGTTCAACGTCGACTCCCACTTCTCCAACGCACAACCTCTCATTCATTGCTCTCTGTTAAAAATGTTTTGAGTTTGAAAGTTTAACTGGTGGAATACCAGAAAGGTATGTCCCATTAAGACCTTTGGGTTCTCACAGATAGCGAAGGCATAGACTCAACCCATAGGGAAATTTTACGAATCTATACCACACACTTATAGAAGCAACATATAACATCTCAAAGTATATTACATACGGCAAGAATTAAATAATACCGCATTGCCGAAGGCATTTGTAGCAGGGGAAGAACTCACAAGGATTTTGAATATGCGGAAATGTCGAATAATAATCCACCAAAGGATATAGTGGACCACAAAGGATCTGATGTGAGTATATGTACTCATTCAGATGAAGAAGGGATGCAAAGGCATCCGATTATAGAAACATCTAAATAATTCGATGCTTAAATACCCAGAAATCATGATTTCCAAATTGATGGATCATAAGCAGATGTTCTGATCGAAGATGAGTAAGTTGATAGACTTAGAGGCACAATCGGTCAAGGTTTGATTTGTTGGGTGCCAGCTCAGGTTCGGAAACACGTCTCAGCCGGAAAGATAATTTATAAGGATCAACTGATGATTGCGTGCATTGGTACACATGGTGAATCAATAGGATCAGAATCAAAATCACAAAGGATTTTAATGAATATTGCTAGATATATGGAATTAACCATAATGCAAGCAGGTACGGAAGATCAAGAGCAATAGGCTACTGAGGATTTTGGAAGATCCAACAGCATTTCAAAGAATTTTGTGAAACACTTGAACAATTGGGATGAACAGATCCCCGGTAAGTGTGAGGAATTAACCGTAAGGGCTTTCATGTGGTAATGAACTGCAAGGCAGTAAGCTCAAAGGGTTCTCGGGACAACGAAGAGTATTTTGGGGCATCTTGTAATAACAAGAGCAACGGGGAATGATTGTATGAATGGAATGTGTATGTAATTGTCGATAGGTAATTATCGATGGTAGAGAATTGCAAAGGCGGTGGACACAAGGGTCTCGGGTAAGCATCCAAGAGTGTCTTCAGAATCTTCTGCTGAATCAAACCATCATCTGGAATGAGGGGATCTCCGGGAGGAATTAGGTACGAGAACCTAAAGTTAGAGTTAGCAAAATCTTTAACCCGAAAAGAAGAGAGATCAGAATCCCAGAGTAATGGAGAGGAATAAAATATCCTAATCCCAACCATTTGTGATGTGGGCCTGTAAGCCACTCAACAATATTAGTAAAATAGTTTTTCAAAGACTAGACTCAACTTCAGCCAAGGAGTTGCAAAGGGTCTTCCTACAGGCAATCGGCTCTGATACCAACTTGTGACACCCCGACTTAATCATGCACTAATCATACATGCAAATGCGCACGTTCAAGATCATAGACTCACAGGAAGATATCACAACGCAACTCTAGACACAAATAAAAGTCATACAAGCTTTATATTACAAGCCAGGGGCCTCGAGGGCTCGAATACACAAGCGTTAGCGGAAGGAACAATATCTGAGTATAGACATAAGTAAAAAAGTCTGCCTTAAGAAGGCTATCAAAACAAAGATAACTGGACCGAAAAGGTGCAGGCCTCCTGCCTGGGAGCCTCCTAACTACTCCTGGTCGTTGGTGGTCTCCACGTAGTAGTAGGCTCCATCGGGGTAGTAGTATTCGTCGACGGGATCAGCTGGCTCCTGGGTTCCATCATCTGAGTGCATCAATTGGGTAGAGGAGAAAAAGGGGTAGTGTTGGGGATATAACCCCATGGTATGACCCGCCCAGGAGGGGTCGGGACATATTATTGGCGACTTATCATTGAAGGCCCAGTAAGGCCTAAGAAGACAAGATGAGAAGACCAAAGGCGGCTTACAAACAGGCCTGTTGAAGGCCCACGACCCGGAGGAGATTCAAGACCCAAAGGTGTGAGTCGCCTGATGGTAGCTTGCCTAACAAGGTAGGATGACTTAGAAGCAGGGTCGGTTACGTTGTGTGATCTGACCCGGACTCCTGTAAGCTGCTGGGCCTTGACCTATGTATATAAAGGCGAGACCCGGGTGCGGCTTAACTCAAGAAACAATTGATCAAGAGCTAGGTCAAGCGTATTCGCTCCCTTGTAATTGAAACTCAAGCAATACATCTAGAAGCAGGATGTAGGCTTTTACCTCGTTGTGAGGGGCCGAACCTGGGTAAATCCTTTGTGTCCTTTGTCCCGTTCAACCCCTTCGAGCTAACCTACATTGCGATGGCTCCACACCTAAGTCCTTTCACAAGGGCATCTGCTGTGTTAAATCCACGACAGTTGGCGCCCACCTAAGGTCAACTTCCCAGGGATCGAAGGATACGCCGTGGGCCGGATGACTAAGAGTCGCCGTAGCAAGATCTACATCGACGACGCTGGCTAGGGTCCTAAGGCCGACTCAGTCGAGTACGGGTACCAGGTCCCCTTTGGCTGGATTCACATCTTCATCAGCAAGATCGGTGATTCGGAACCTAAGCCAGACACCTGCACCAACATCATCGAGACGGCTCGGCGTGCATGACCCACCAAAGTTCAACCCAGCTGGAAGCATGCCTTTGTTGGCTTTGTTCATGGGGTGGACCTTGAGGAAGGATCTGTGTCTGGTGGAGAGACGACCATCTATTCAGGTGATGAGTCCTCAACTGGAGAGGCCGAGTCAATCTATCAGCTTCAGGATGGTGGGCTTGGGGGCTAGTCTAATGGTGACAGTATTCCGGAGCCCTATGAACCACCGAGCAGGGCTGCTATTTTTATGGCTGGCACACAACCAATGTTGAAATCCTTAACAGCCGCGGCCATGACATCCGGCTCAATAGCCGCTGCAACTGTCGGTGTTCTGGGAGCCAGGGTACCCAGACTTGCCTGCCTGCGGCCCATGGCGTGGTGCCATCGACGGCCTGGTACGGCCCATCTAGAACACCTTCAAGACAAGACCCCCGCGAGGGGCCAAGCCTCGCGAGGCGGGCGACATCAAGACCTTCGGAGGGAGCGGCCTCCTTAGGCTGGCTCCTGAGGAGCAGAGATTTCTATGCAGGTGCCCACCTCATGAGGTTGAGGTGACACAAGCCATGACGACCAAGGCCAGGGAGGCCCCAGCGGGCGCAGAGGAACAAGTTTCCTCTTTGGAGCTAAGGGGCAAGTGCAGGCGCGGGGTCCTGAGGAATCAGCCAAAGGTTTCCATTCCCGTGCAACGAGATCAAGACCGCCAGGTCGGCAGGACGGATGTCATCATCCAGCCCACCGCAGCGTCACGACCAGAGGCTTTGCAGGCGAAGACCACCTTTCATTAGGATAAGATGTACTACTTGTCCCCTTTCAAATTGGACATTGTGGAATCCCTTCCCGCCTTCATTTTCAGGGAAGAGAACCGAGGCTACTATATATAGGTTAGCCACCACCATAGGAAGGGGATCGGACCTGAAACAACTCACTCTCACCAGAGCAAGCCCCACGAGCTTGTTCATCCTCTGTACTAGTTCATCCTCAGCCCCTTGTGAGGCTAATCCACCACAAAGCAGGAGTAGGGTATTACACCGCAAGGTGGCCCGAACCTGGGTAAACTACCGTGTCAACCTTCTTCCCTGTTCTTCAAGCTAGGCTGTAGGGTGGCGCGTTTGGTTGGTTGGATAAGTTGAGTTCTTTGCACACGCACTAGAGTTCGAACCTTCTTTGGGTCTACGGAGCCCTGAATCCGACATTTGGCGCGCCAGGTAGGGGTGTGTCGAAGATCTGCTTCTCCATCAACCGTGCTCCACCCGCGCTGCACGGCTTCCATGGCAGGCGCTGCTCCACCCGCCGGGTCGCCAGGCGTGTTCGGGGGCATCATGGGCCTTTGAGCTTTCTCCCCCGCCTTGCGACAGGTGCGGTGGCCGCCGAGGTTCAGGCCGGAGCTGCTGCTGCGGTACGACAGTGCCGGGAACCCCACGGATTTCCTTCGCCTGTACGAGTTGAGCATCGAGGCGGCGGGCGGCGACGAGAAGGTCATGGCAAACTAGCTCCCCATGGTTCTCATGGGCGTGCCGCATGCCTGGATGCTTAGCCTGCTGCAGTTGTCGGTGGCCTCCTGGGAAGATATGCGCAATCAGTTTGCCGTGCGCTTCGCGGCACCGGCGCCCCATGCCGTTGCGGTCATCCTCGGTGGGTTGCAAGCGCCAACCTCAGGCCGCCATGTCAAGCAGTTCTTCCGGCAGATGGGGGCCGCCCAGCCGCGGCAGGGGGCTCCTGCGGGCCGGTTGGTGCCTGAGACTGACATCACCTTCGACTCCAGGGACCACGCCAAGACCATGGTCGGCGCGGGCGTGCTTCCCTTGTTGTGCACACCCACCATCAGCGGTGTCGCGGTCACCCGAACCCTCATCGACGGCGGCGCTGCCCTCAACATCCTCTCTATGGAAGCCTTCGACCTCCTTCAGGTGTCATACGACCGGCTCCTCCCCACCAGGCCCTTTTCGGGGGTGCTCGATGGCTCCGTCGCCCCCCTGGGGCAGATCTGTCTCCCCGTCACCTTCGGCACGCGCCACAACTACCGCACCGAGCTCATTGACTTCGACGTCGCCCGCATCGGCGTCCCTTGCAATGCCATCCTCGGGTACCCGGCCCTCGCCAAGGTCATGGCGGCGACGCACCCCAGCTACAACGTCATCAAAATGCCGGGGAGCAGCGGCATTCTTGCTGTGGTGGGAGACGCCAAGGATGCCCTCCTGGCCCTCAAGCTCGCTTTCAAAGCTGCGGCGGCCGTGCGACCGAAGGCAGAGAGCGTTCCGGAGGTCCGAGAGGCTACGCCCATGAAGAAGCCTCTATTCTCTCAGGACCAGGCTGAGACGAAGCAGGTGCGGGTCGATGATGAGGGCTCAAGCCTCACCTTCACCATAGGTGCCGGCCTCTCACCGGACCAGGAAGAAGCACTGGTCGGTTTCCTCCGTGCGAACAAGGAAGTGTTTGCATGGGAGGCGACGGACCTGGTTGGCGTCCCGCGGGACGTGATTGAGCACCACTTGATGGTGTGCCCCGGCGCGTGCCCGGTGAAGCAAAAGGTGTGGCGGCAAGCCCCGGAGAAGCAATCGTTCATTGTCCAGGAGGTCCGCAAGCTGCAGGAAGCCGGCGTCATCCGAGAAGTGCGGCACCCGGATTGGCTGGCTAACCCAGTCATCGTCCCCAAGAAGGGGGGAAAGGAGTGCATGTGCATCGACTTCACGAGCCTCAACAAAGCTTGCCTTCAAGACCCTTTCCCTCTTCCGCGCATCGACCAGATCGTTGACTCCACCGCTGAGTGTGATCTACTGTGTTTTCTGGATGCCTTCTTGGGCTACCACTAGATCAAGATGGCGGTGCAAGACGTCGAGAAGACAACCTTCCTCTCCCCGTGCGGGGTGTACTGCTACACCTGCATGCCGTTCGGGTTGCGCAACGCCGGCGCGACCTTCCAGCGATTGATGCACATCACCTTGAGCAAGCAGCTTAGGAGGAACGCCGAGGCATACGTCAATGACATTATGGTCATGTCGCAGGAAGCAAAAACCCTCATCGAAGACCTGGAAGAAACATTTTCCAACTTACGCGCAGTAAACCTGCGCCTCGACCCGAAGAAGTGTGTGTTCGGCGTTCCATCTGGCAAGCTTCTGGTTTTCTTAGTGTCGCACAGAGGGATCGAGGCTAACCTAGAGAAGATCAAGGCGATAGAGAGGATGAGCCCGCCGTAGACCCTCAAGGAAATGCAGAAGCTCGCGGGCTGCATGACCTCGCTGGGGCGTTTCATCTCCAAGCTCGGCGAGCGTGCCCTCCCGTTTTTCAAGTTGATGAAGAAGAAGGGTCCGTTCAAGTGGACTCCGGAGGCCGAGGAGGCCTTCCAAGACCTCAAGAGGTATCTCACCAGCCCTCCAGTGATGGTGGCGCCTCAACCTCTTGAGCTCCTGGTGCTTTACCTGGCTGCCACACCCCACTCGATGAGCGTGGCACTCGTGGCGGTCCGGGAAGAGCACATGGGCGCAGGTGCGCGGCATGGTACCCCGTGTTCAGCCACGCCATCGCCACCTCAGGGCGGCACTCCTGAAGCATCAGTCACCCCGGCAGCGGGCGAGGCTCTTGAGGCCCCCATGCCTCGGGCAAGGCCAGACGCCATCAACACCCTGTGTATTTCGTCAGCACGGTGTTGCGCGACATGCGCGCGCTACCCCATGCCGCAGAAACTTCTACTCGCGCTCCTCGTCACCTCCAGGAAGCTGTGCCACTAATTCCAAGGCCACCCCATCAAGGTTGTGTCCGCGTTCCCCTTGGAGAGGGTGCTCCGGAGCTTAAACACTGCAGGCAGGGTTGCTGAATGGAACATCGAGCTGCAGGCATTCCAGCTGGAGTTCAACACCACCAGCGTCATCAAGGGCGCGACCCTCGCTGACTTTGTGGCGGAATGGGCTGACGCCCCCGACCAAGGGGTTAGCGAAAACTGCTCCCTCATGCCCGGAGATGAGACGCCCGATGGCTAGGTCATGTACTTTGACGGTGCATTCACATGCCGGGGCGCGGGGGCTGGCGTCGTGCTCGTCTCGCCTACTCAGGACAAGCTCTACTACGCCATGCAGCTCTGCTTCTAGCATGGCGAGAAGGTCTCCAACAACATCGCGGAATTCGAAGGCCTGATCGCAGGCCTCCGGGCCGCGGTGGGCCTGGGGATCAAGCGCCTCACCATCAAGGGCGATTCTCAGCTCCTCGTCAACTTCTCCAACAAGGAGTACACGCCAAAGGACGAGCACATGGAAGCATACTTGGAAGAGGTACGCAAAATTGAAAAACAGTTCTTGGGTTTGGAATTGCAGCACGTCCCTCATGGCACGAACAAGGAGGCGGACGACATCGCCGAGAGGGCGTCACAGCGTGCCCCACACAAGCCTGGTGTCTTTGAGGAGAGGCTCTTCAAGCCATCGGCGGCCCCCTCCGATGCAAGCTCGGCGCTGCTCCAGGAGGAACTGCCCCTGGCCCCCACCTCGGGCGCCCCGGCCTGCGGTCCAACCGCCGGAGCCCGCCTGCTCCTGGCCCTCGAACCTCACGAGGGGTGCTGGACCGAGGAGTTTAAGGCGTACCTGCTCTAGGGCACCTTGCCAGAGAAGCAGGAAGAAGCAGAACGCTTGGCCCGCCAGGCCACCACCTACTGCTTGCAGGATGGCGAGCTCTACTGAAGGCGTCCAAACGACGTCGCTCTGCGGTGCATCTCCAAGAAGCAGGGGTGCGAACTGCTAGCTGACATCCACAGTGGGGACTACGGGCATCACACTTCGTCGTGCACCCTCGTGGGCAAGGCGTTTTGCAGCAGGTTCTACTGGTCCACGACGCTCAACGACGCCACTGAGCTGGTGAGGTCCTGCGAGGCATGCCAATTCCACGCCAAACAGATCCACCAGCCCGCTCAGGGCCTCCAGACCATCCCGCTCTCATGGTTGTTCGCGGTATGGGGCTAGAAATCCTGGGACCATTCCCTCTAGCGGCTGGGGGCTACCGCTATCTCTACGTCGCCATCGACAAGTTCACCAAGTGGGCCGAGGTGAAGCCCGTGCGCACCATCCCAGCTGGTTCGGCCGTCAAGTTCATCAAGGGTCTCGTGAGCCGCTTCGGGGTCCCCAATCGTATCATCACCGACAATGGCTCTTAGTTCACGAGCAACCTTTTCAAAACATATTGTGCTAACCTTGGAACGCAGATATGCTACGCTTCGGTGGCACACCCACGAAGCAACGGCCAAGCCGAGCACGCCAACGCGGAGGTCCTAAGGGGCCTCAAGGCAAGGAGCTTCAAGAAGAAACTCGAGGCCTGCAGCAGGGGCTGGCTCGATGAGCTCCAGTCTGTGTTGTGGTCCATCCGCACCACCGCGACCAAGCCCACGGGTGAGACCCCGTTCTTCCTCATCTACGGGGCTGAGGCGGTTATCAATCATGAGGTTAAACATCGCTCCCCGCAGGTCTTGGTGTTTGACGAGGCACGCCAAGACGCCTCGCAGGGGATGGACCTCATGTTGGGGGAGAAGGGCCGCTGCCAAGCCTCGCTCCATGCAGTGAGGTACCAGCAGGCGCTGTGGCGGTATCACTGCTGTAGCGTCTGCTCTATGACCCGCGAGGTGGGTGACCTCGTCCTGAGGCGGGTGCTCTCCAGGGAGGGGCTTCACAAGCTCTCGCACATGTGGGAGGGCCCGTTCAGGATTGCCCGTGTTACCAGGCCTGGCGCCGCGCGCCTGGAGACACAGGACGGGGTCCCCATCCAGAATGCCTGGAACATCCAGCACCTCCAGAAGTTCTACCCACGAACAAGGCCATGTGCCTCTCAAGATATCCGCCCGTGACACTCTCACGTAATAATGAGTGGGGCTGTACACGTCCCGGAGTCTCCTGAGCGCCGCCCTTGGGCCTCACGGGGGCTCCCACCCACGTCCTAGTGGAAGCCCCATGCTCCGCGCTGGCGGGAAGACTAGTATAGGTGCCGGACGCGGCTATTCTTTTGCTTGCTTTCTGTAGCTGGTTTGCAACTTCTTGTCTTGGAATGAAATTTGAAGTTCTCACGTTTTTTATTTGAAGGGGGTTGGGAATTTTTCTCGATGCACTCGTTCTTTCAGGCCTCGTTTTAGGGAGAGTGGCAGTTGCCCGTTGCTCTTCCTCGCACGTCCCGTGTGTGGGGGCTGGGCACGGTGTGTACGCTTGGGCCCGCCCGAGAACGCACCTCGCCAAAGCCTTGGCCTTTGGCATCTGAATCCTCGCGTGACGCCCTCAAACGAGCTAGCGGGCACGCACGCCCTCCTGAATCCATGCCTCCGGGCATCACGACGCGGCGTACCAGTGACCCACGCTCGGGGGCTCGCGCAGGGAATGACACCTCCAGAGGTCCCCTGGCCCCATAGCCGCGCCTGAGGACCTTCGAGTCCACAAGAAGGACGTGCGGGAAGTCCAAAACTCCCAGGAAGCTCGTCCTCACGGCACAAGAGTCTACCGCAGGCACTCTAAGTTAAGTCATTTCAATCACAGTCAGTGGCAACACGGATGCCAGGATGCAATATAAAAACGATAATACAGTGGCGCAAGCACCGCGGTTCATTACACGCCCCGACAGGGCTTTCCACCTTTTTTATGTAGAAAAAAAAGAAGAAAAAGAAGAGAGGCAAAAGCAGCCACGTAACTACAGCAGCTCCCGGGACCTGCCTCCAGCAACGCCCGTGCTCAGTCGGAGTCCTCCTCCTGCTTCACCGGGGTGCGGTGGCGAGGCAGCTCGTCTCCCTCCCTGGTCCGAGCTCGGTGGCGTGGTGGCTCATCGTAGTCGCCGTCGCTCGTGCTCTCCCCGGAGGAGGAGCCGCCGTTGCTGGAGGCGTCGCGGTCGTCGCCAAGGGCAAGCTCACCACCGGCGTCGTCGTCGCTGTCGCTCTCCGGGCAACACCCCAGGCGCTGACCATCTTCCCCGAAGACCCTGACATAGAGGGTCGCGGCGGCGTCGTACCTGAAGTGGAGGGTACAGCTCCCCTGCAGGCCGCATGCACGGGCGAACGTCTGCCATCTTCAGTTCAGGAACACGTTGCCGGCGGGGGTGACCTCGACCACCACCCAGGAGGCCTTGCTGCAGCAACCATCGGCCTGCAGCCAGAGGCCGCCAGGTCCCCCAACTGGCAGCGCACCCGCAAAGAAGCACGGGAGATGGAGCCAGGCACCGGCGGGCCTCTCCTCCCACACCACGAACTCCGAGGATGCGTCGGCCGAGTGGAGTCGCGGGCGCGGTGGCCGGACGGCTGCCGCGCGCCTTCCCCCTTCGCTGCGGCTGCCCTAGCCGCGGCAGCTTCCGCCACGGGAAGGAGCGCCCCCGCGACTGCCGACGACAGCGCCACCCCTCGAGGGAGTGCGCGCACGCCCACGGGGAGACACCGCTGGCGTCAGGGCGTGCTTGCGGGGGGCGGCAGCGGCCTCTCTTGGGCGGCGGCGAGTCCGGTCCCTCCTTGGGAGCCTTTCCCTTCTCCGCGGCCGAGAACCTCCTCACTGGCGCCATGGAAGCTTTGGCAAGATGGCGGGGGAACTAAGAGGAAGAAGGGCAGGCGATGAGAAGATGAAGACGAGCTGGGGGCTCCGCCCCCTCTCCCATTTATAGGCAGCGGGAGGCCAACCGCCTACCTCTCACGTTCCGAGCAATGATGGTTCTTCTGCATGCATTAGGCAGTTGTCAAGTCATGCATTTGCCGAGGCAGCATGGGGAAGTGGAGACGCACACATCCCATCAAGCACCACGTGTCGGCCCAGTCCGCAGGCGATTGGGGCCCGCGGCGCTTCATCCTTGCCCTTTGGCTTTGCCTTGAAGCCAAGTCCGAGCGCGCCTTGGGCCCGGGGGCTACGGTCGGCGTTATAGGAACCAGGGTACCCAGACTTGCCTGCCTGCGGCCCACGGCGTGGCACCATCGACGGCCTGGTACGACCCATCTACAACACCTTCAAGACAAGACCCTCGTGAGGGGCCAAGCCTCGCGAGGCGGGCGACATCAAGACCTCAGGAGGGAGCGGCCTCCTTAGGCTGGCTCCTGAGGAGCGGATATTTCTATGCAGGTGCCCACCTCATGAGGTTGAGGTGACGCAGGCCATGACGACCAAGGCCAGGCGGGCGCAGAGGAATAGGTTTCCTCTTTGGTGCTAAGGAGGCAAGCGCATGCACGGGGTCCTAAGGAATCAGCCAAAGGTTTCCATTCCCGTGCAACGAGACCAAGACCGCCAGAGCGGCAAGACGGATGTCATCATCAAGCCCACCGCAGCGTCACGACCAGAGGCTTTGTAGGTGAAAACCACCATTGATCAGGATAAGATGTACTACTTGTCCCCTTTCAAATTGGCCATTGTGGAATCCCTTCCCGCCTTCGTTTTCGGGGAAGAGGACCGAGGCCACTATATATTGGTTAACCACCACCATAGGAAGGGGATCAGACCTGAAACAACTCACTCTCACCAGAGCAAGCCCCACGAGCTTGTTCATCCTCTGTACTAGTTCATCCTCAGCCCCTCGTGAGGCTAATCCACCATAAAGCAGGAGTAGGGTATTACACCGCAAGGTGGCCCGAACCTGGGTATACTGTCATGTCCACCTTCTTCCCTGTTTTTCGAGCTAGGCTGTAGGGTGGCGCGTTTGGTTAGCTGGATAAGTTGAGTTCTTCACACACGCCCCAAAGTTTGAACCTTCTTTGGGTCTGCGGAGCCCTGAATCTGACAGCGACAGCTGGGGCAAGTGGTTCTACGCGGCCGCCGGCTCAAGCTTTATCTGAGCTCTTGGATGCCTTGGCGACTCTGTTAGCTGCAAAGGTAACTCCGGCGAATCAAGTACAGCACAATGCAGAGGTTGCAAAGCTACGGGACAAGGTGACCAAGGCCCGAGAAGATCTTAATGCGGAGAACGCTAGGATGGCAACAGAGCGGGCTGCATTGGAGGCCGAGTCACAGCGGATAAGAGTGGAGTCTTTTCGTCTGAGTTGGACCAGAATGCGTCTAATGTTGTTCTTCAAAGGAGGCATTAGAGCCATTTGCCTTCATAGTTTGAGGGGCGGAATCTGTTTAACACGCCTGGGGCAGGAACAAGTAACCCGCCTGCTGAAGCGCCAGGAGCTGGGGCGGCGGCTCAACCTCAAGTGCCAGACCCACCCCGTGGGAATTAGACCCCTCCTCAATGAGTCCCAACACCCTCAGGCCATTATTCTAACCCAGTGGAAAATATGATAGCACCAGCTACACGGCTGGCGGCTATCCCGATCGAAGGGGAGTCTCCAGCTACAATAGAAACCCGGAACGCTGTGGAGCTCCTCCAAACGGCTGTGGCACATCAGGTGGCTTATTCGTACAGTCGCGAGCGTGTTCACTCAACCTCCCGACCAAGCCGAAGTTATAGCCGGCGCATTGAGCCACCGGCGGTTTCCAGCAGCGAGCGACGTCGTAACCCGCCTCATAATGATGACCCGCCGCGCGGGCTCAACCCGCCCCGAGTCGACCTATGCCAAATAATGCTCAGGCCCTCGTAGATCAGGCTAGAGCCCGTCGTGAAGCAGAATTGGCGGCTCAACTGGGGGCTCACCAGCAGTTTCCAGTAACCCCTTCGGCATCCATTGGAGTTGGGACGATTTCTAGGTCAGTTGGTGTGCCGTGCCTAGTGCTGGCTCTACGCAATGAGCGTTTGCCTATGGATTTTAAGGGCCCTCGTAAGGTGCCTAATTATACAGCTGATCTTCCACTTGAGGCTTGGATTGAGAGTAATGAGCTGGCTATGGAGATGTTAGACATTAATGATGTTGTATGTGCCAAGTATTTCACCATGATGTTAGATGGACCAGTGCGAACTTAGTTGAATGGGCTACCTGCCAATTCCATCAATTCATGGGCTGAGTTGAAGGCGCGCTTCATTCAGAATTTCAAAGGAACATGTAAGCAGCCTCTGTCGATCATTGATTTGGACAACTGCGTGCAGCGAGAGGATGAGTCGGCCCACCATTGGGTTCATCAGGTCTCGGCTATTATCCACTCATCGGATAGCATTGCGGCCGGCTCTGTTGTTCTGATATTGGAGAAAATTTGTCACTTCACACCTCTCAAACAGAAGCTGGGGTGGCTTAAGCGTCACTGCAATGACATGGGAGAGCTCATGGCGGCTCTCATCAAGTATGCTGATTCAGACAACACCAAGGACCCCGGATCTGATGATGAAAAGTCCAACAAGGGGAAGAAGAATGGTAATAGTAAGGGTCAGCAGCAAAACGTGACAGGTCATAACCAGGGTAATGGTGGCAAGCGCAAGCAAACCGATGGCGGGTCAGATTTTGTGGCTAACACCAATGTTTAGCATAAAAATCAGCGTCTTAAGGATAAGCCGCAGTTTGGAGGACCAAAATTTAACCTGGAGGCCATGCTTAATTATCCTTGCCCAAAGCATAGTCAGCCCGGTCAACCATCGACTCATGCTTGGAAGGATTGTTTCATCATGAAAGAGTACAAGAATTCTAGCTTTAATCAGAATCATGGTGGTAATGATGGCCCGCCCGGCGGGTCAGGATCCGGCTCACGGGGGACCGGCTCTGGTGGTGGCGGCTCAAATTCTAGATATCAAGGACAAAGTAGCTAGGGTGGTTATAACCAACAATAGTCTGGTCAGGGTAACCAGTAACATCAGTCAGGATACCAGAGCAATCCAAAGCAGCTTAACGGTGGCCAGTATCATGTTTTCACTACGAGTCTTTGCAAGCGAGATCAGAAGGTTCATAAACGTGCGGTTAGTGCGATTGAGCTGCTGGTGCCTCAATACTTGCGGTGGTCAGAGCAACCAATTATATGGAGTCGTGAGGATCACCCGCCCTGGGTTGACAACCCGGGCCAACTAGCGTTGGTGGTAGCCCCTCAAGTTGGAGGTTATAAATTCACTAAAGTACTCATGGATGGAGGCAGCAGCATCAATATCCTTTATTATGATACCTTTCGCCGGATGAATTTGACTGATAAGGAGCTTGAGCCGTCCTCTATAGTCTTCCATGGTGTGGTACCTGGTAAGTCAGCATATCTAGTTGGTAAAATTGCCTTGCAAGTGGCTTTTGGTGATGATTATGACTACAGGGCAGAGACATTATGGTTTGAAGTGGTTAAGATAAAGAGCCAATACCATGCCTTGTTTGGGCGGCCGGCTTAGGCCAAATTTATGGCACATCCCTGTTATGTTTATTTGCAGCTTAAGATGCCAGGACATAAGGGTACTATTACAGTACATGGTACTCAAAAAATTGCATTGGAGTGTGAAGAGGGAGATGCTGCATATGCTGAGTCGGCTTGCGCTACGGAGGAGCTCAAGTTTTATAAAGATAATGTTGACCCGGCTGATATGACCCCTTTGAAGAAGCCGACTATTGAGCAAGACCCTTTGTTGAAATTTAAGTCGGCTGATGATACCAAGCAGGTGGACTTTGTCCCTGGCGACTCATCTCAGCAGTTCACTATCAGTGCTAACATTGATCCAAAATAGGAAAGCGCGCTCATCGAGTTCATCCATGAGAATCGGGACATCTTTGCATGGAAGCCTTCAGACATGCCAGGTGTACAGAGAGAACTTGCTGAGCACACTCTCAATATTGATCCTAAATTTAAGTCGGTGAAGCAGTTCCTTCGCCGTTTCAATGAAGAGCGACGTAAGGCCATTGGAGAAGTGGTAGCCCAGCTCTTGGCGGCCGGGTTCATCGTAGAAGTTTTTCACCCTGAGTGGTTGGCTAACCCGGTGCTGGTACTTAAGAAAAATGGCACTTGGCGTATGTGTGTGGATTACAGGGATCTTAACAAGGCCTATCCAGCTGATCCTTTTGCTCTTCCCCGTATTGATCAGATCATAGATGCTATGGCGGGTTGTGAGTGTTTATGCTTCCTGGATGCGTATTCTAGTTACCATCAGATTAATATGGCAGTTAAATACCTAGAGAAGACAGCTTTTATCACACCCTTTGGAGCTTTCTGCTATGTGTCTATGCCTTTTGGGCTCAAGAGTGCACATGCGACTTATCAATGTTGTGTCCAGAATTGTTTCCATGACCAGATTGGGTGCAATGTTCATGCTTAGTGGACGATATTATTGTCAAGTCCAGGAAGAAGGAGACTCTCTTGGATGATTTAAAAGAGACCTTTGATAATCTCCGGGTCTATAAAATGATTCTTAACCCGGCCAAGTGTGTTTTTGGTGTGCCTGCAGGCAAGCTCTTGGGTTTTTTGGTCTCAGAGAGAGGTATTGAAGCTAACCAGGAGAAAATTAAGGCTATCACATCATTGGCTAAGCCGGCATGTGTCAATGATGTCCAGCGCTTGGCGGGTCGTATTGCAGCTTTAAGCCGGTTCATAAGCCACCTAGGAGAGAAGGCAATTCCTCTATACAAGATGATGAAGAAAACATATCACTTTGTCTGGAGTGATGCTGCTAATGAGGCGTTTGAGGCACTCAAAAAACAGTTAGCTGAGCCGCCTGTCCTTGCAGCTCCCGTTCAGAAAGAGCCTCTACTTTTATATGTGGCTGCTAACAGTAGGGCTGTCAGTGTGGCAATTATGATGGAACGCAAGGAAATGGGTAAGGAGTACCTAGTCTAGAGGCCGGCTTATTATGTCAGCGAGGTATTAATTGAGTCTAAACAGCGTGATCCACATTGGCAAAAGCTGGTGTATGGGGTGTTCATGGCCAGTCGTAAGCTGAAGCATTATTTTCTTGGCCATCCCATTACTGTTGTCAGTTCTGCCCCTTTGTGGGATACTATTCAGAACAGAGAGGCTACTGGCCGAGTGGCTAAATGGGCCATTGAGCTTGGACCCCATGGTTTGAAGTATGTGTCAAGGATAGCTATCAAATCTCAGGCTCATGTGGATTTCATCAATGACTGGACAGAGTTGCAGATGCCTGAGGAGAAGCCTGATAACACATATTGGACTATTCATTTCAATGGGTCCAGGCAATTAGAAGGCTCGGGGGACTGGAGTTATTTTGACTTCCCCACGAGGTGATAAGTTGTGTTATGTTTTAAGGTTGATGTTTCCTTGTACTAACAATGCAGCTAAATATGAGGCTCTGCTCCATGGCCTACGAATGGCCAAAGAGATGAATTTAAGCCGGGTCAGGTGCTTTGGTGACTCAAATTTAGTCGCTCAGCAAGTTTCAGGCACTTGGGATTCAAAAGACCCTCTCATGGCGGCTTATCGCTGGGCGGTTGACAATATTGCTGGTCACTTCAAAGGGTATTAGCTGGAGCATCTTGATCGAAGAAAGAATGAGGTGGCTAATGCTTTGAGCCGGCTTGGGTCTCAACGTAAGCCGGTGCCCCCTAATGTGTTTCTTGATGTATTGCATAATCCTTCAGTCAAGTTACCATCTGAAGAGGATCTCGCTATTCCTGACCCGGAGGCACAGTTGGTGGCAGCTCTCCATGCTATTCTTGATTGGATAATTCCCTACTTGGCTTATATGACCCGAGGCGAGTTACCTGAGGATGAAACTTTGGCCAGGCAGATCACCCGGCGGTCTAAATCTATGACTATTGTCAATGGCAAGTTACACAGATGTAGTGTCACAGGTGTGTTCCAGCGTTGTGTTTCTCCGGAGGAGGGCCGTGAAATTTTAAGAGAAATACAAGAAGGTGATTGTGGTCATCATGCCAGCTCTAAATCTCTGGTAGCTAAAGCTTTTCGTCATGGGTTTTATTGGTTGACAGCTCATGCTGATGCAGAGGATCTTGTCAGTAAGTGTGATGGATGTCAGAAGTTTTCTCGAAAAGCTCATGTGCCGGCTCAAGAATTGAGGATGATTCCAATTACCTGTCCGTTTGCAGTCTGCGGGCTTGATATGGTTGGACCTTTCAAAAGTTCTAAGGATAAGAAAACCCACCTCTTGGTGGCGGTTGACAAATTTACGAAGTGGGTTCAGGCAGAGCCGGTCAGCAAATGTGATGCAGCAACGACACTTCAGTTTGTTAAAAAATTGATCTTCCATTTTGGTTACCCTCACAGTATCATAACTGATAATGGCACTAATTTTTCTAAAGGTAATATGGAGGAATTCTGTCAACGAGAACATATTCGTCTTGATGTCTCTTCTGTGGCTCATCCACAGTCTAATGGTCAAGCGGAGAGGGCTAATCAAGAGATTTTGCGAGGCATCAAGCCTCGGCTTATGGTTCCTTTGTAGCGAACGCCGGGTTGTTGGGTTGAGGAGTTACCTTCCGTACTTTGGAGTATCAACACCACCCCCAACAGATCAACGGGCTATACACCTTTATTCATGGTCTATGGGGCAAGTGATATCCGTCACGACTCGCCTCGCGTGGCGGCTTATGTCAAAGATGATAATGAAATAGCACGTCAAAACGCACTTGACACTTTGGATGAGGAGCATGACCTGGCGGCGGCTCGTTCGGCGATATATCAACAAGATCTACGTCGCTATCATAGCCGCAGAGTTAAGACCCGGATGTTTCAAGAAGGCGACTTGGTGCTCCGGCTTATCCAAGATCAAACAGATATGCACAAATTATCCCCACCTTGGGAAGGGCCCTTTGTGGTCAGTAAGAACCTGAACAACGGGTCGTATTACCTCATTCATGTACGTGAGCACAAGGATTCTCGCAAGTCGGAGGAGGAGACGCGCCGTCTGTGGAATATTGCACATCTTTGGCCGTACTATACTTGAGCCGCCAGCTCTTACCTTTGTACATATTTTTGTCAATGTATATACTCTTTATGATCAATATAATAAAGCCGGCATCCCCGAATTACGGGGCCTCTGTCATTTCATTTCTAAGTATCTGAGCCTTTATTGATTGATCATAAGGTCACTTGGGGGCTTCCAACCACCGAGCGGCTTATGACATGTGAGAGCCGGCTTATAGTAAGCTAGGTAAAACCACGGCTGTTGCTGCCTTTAAAGCAATCATGTGGCCTAAGTGCCAATTGACTGTTGCTGCCTTCAAAGCAATCATGTGGCCTAAGTGCCAATCGGCTGTTGCTGCCTTCAAAGCAATCATGTGGCCTAAGTGCCAATCGGCTGTTGCTGCCTTCAAAGCAATCATGTGGCCTAAGTGCCAATCGGCTGTTGCTGCCTTCAAAGCAATCATGTGGCCTAAGTGCCAATCAGCTGTTGCTGCAATCAAAGCAATCATGTGGCCTAAGTGCCAATCGGCTGTTGCTGCCTTTAAAGCAATCATGTGGCCTAAGTGCCAATCGGTTGTTGCTGCCTTCAAAGCAATCATGTGGCCTAAGTGCCAATCGGTTGTTGCTGCCTTCAAAGCAATCATGTGGCCTAAGTGCCAATCAGCTGTTGCTGCCTTTAAAGCAATCATGTGGTCTAAGTACCAAAGGCTGTGCGGCCATTGAAAGCACATGGCTTTGTTAGCCAATTTATCTGACTGTACCTTTGTGAGTCGGCCAGACTATTATTTGAAAGTGTTTGACTGTCTTTTTGACTCTTTTGGATTTATGTTTCCTCAAGATTTTTTTCTAAGTGTATTTTTCAATCCAGGCCATGTAGCCCTGATTATACGACTCATATTTTGAGCATTTTGGGTTTTGTAACCCGCCCTAGTTATGGATTTTAAGTCGCCAATCTATTTTGATTTGCACTATTGGGTTCCTGTGCTTACACATCCTTGGGGTGTTGCCCTCACTGGTTCTGGCGATGCAAGCCGGCTGTATACGTCAAAGTTACAAGTATGTGATTCATTATGAATATGTGTGGTTTAATAACCCACCCAGGTTTTTGACTAAGTCACTAATATGTGTTTGCTTCAAAATCTTTAATTCTAGTCTTTTTCATGATTGCATAAGAATATATTTGGGTTGTTACCCGCCCTGGTTTTTAACGTTAGATCGCCAGAGCATATATTGTTTACACCTTGTGCAGAACATGCAGAAACATGGCTTGCATAAAAGATTAAGTTCACACCAATCATCAAAGATTCAACTGGTACTTCAACAGTTAAGCATGCATGATGGCACGATAAGGCGGAGCATTGTTTCAAAATGCTATTCTATTACAAGGCTGTCATAAGCCCATAAACTTGGAGCCAAGTATTTTTTGGGAAAGGAGTTTTTTATGCTCTGGCTTGAGAGCCGCCTGGGTTGTTCTCAGTTGTCTTCTTGATGAGTTGACGCCGGCTTGAGACGCGTCCTCCTGGGATGAATTAGCGTCAATAAGTTGCATAAAAAGAATACCAAGTGAGTCAAGTTCTACCTCTGACTCGTCTAGTTCAAGCTGCTCTTGTGCCGTGGGCTTCCTAGGACGACCCGGGCCGCGACCGGTTGTTTTGACCCTTTTTGCTGGACCAGGAGCGGTCTGTATCTTCCTTTTCCAAAAAGAAGAGTCGGCCTGGGTATACATGAACAATAAGATCGAAACCAGATAAATTGACAAGCAAGCAATATATGTAAGGGTACTTACAGCAGGCTGTGGGTTAAGAGTGTAATAAGGAGCTAGGCCCGTCTTACTGCAATTGGCCAATGACTCGCCAGGGAGCGACTTGACAGTATCATTGATCTCTTTCTCAGTTAATTCAGTGGGATTGTAGCGCAGTGGATCTTTTGTATTCCCAGTATATTCGCACATTAAACCGGGGCGGCGGCTTAAAGGCAAAATTCTCAACGAAACCCAGCAGCGAAGAAGATCGATTCCAGTTAAGCCGTTTGCAATGAAAGCCCGGATCTTTGAAAGAGTGGAAGAATAAAGACTACGCTCCGCGGCCGTCATCCGGCCTGGTAGTGGGCCGCTAGTAGGGAGACAATATGAACGATAACCCGGTAGGGGGTTTTCTCCTTCTGGAGAGGTGTCTTTGCAATAGAACCAGGTAAAATTTCAGTCCTTAGGAAGGTCACATCTCTCCGCCTTTGAATTGAAATGCCTCCGAGTTCAAGACTAAGCCCGTCGGACATCTCAGTTTGGTGGTTGATGTAATAATCAACAGATCTATAGAAGGCTCTTCACCGAGGTATGATTCGCAGAACACTTGGAAATTGCATATATTTGAGACAGAATTGCGGCCAATGTCTTGAGGATGAAGGTTGTAAAAGTGCAGCACGTCTCGAAAGAATTTTGAGCATGGCGGAGAAAAGCCACGGAGCAGATGATCTATAAAAACCACGACCTCACCCTCTTGAGGTTCAGGATGACTTTCAGAGCCTGGAACCCGCCAATGGATGACTTCCTTGGCGGCTAGAATGCCCATGGACACGTATTCATTGAGGGTGTCTTCGGTGATTTTGGAAGGGATCCAATTGCAAGTTGTGGGTGCCTTGGTCATGATGAGCTGGAAGTAATGAAGCTATGAACAAAAAATGAATATAGTAAATTAAATATTGCCGTACAGAGCCGTTTTGCAAGTTTAAGCCGGCCAGCTGTTGGCGGGTCACAAGATCATTGTGCAAGCCGCCGTATATGGCACGGCGGGTCAGCAGTCTATAAAGGTGGAAAGTGCTAAAATTCTGCTAAGTATTGCATAAACAGTTTTCACAGATTGTAGCTAAATTTATGGATCTGCGGTAGTTCAGAAAAGAAAAATTATTCCTAAACCTAAAAGGGAGTGGCGGACGAACTAGCAAGTTGAGGCATCAGATTATCAGAAAGTTGGAGTTTTTGAAGGACTAAAACTATGGCCGTATTACATCTACTGAGTTGTTGGGGCCTGACTAAGTATTCTAAACAACAGTGGATGAGCTAGGTTAGGAACTATGAAGAACTCCGATGAACCCTATGAATAAGATCGATCTAATGTGAATCTAGGTCAAGGAAGAAATGTTACCTGAATGCTTGGCTGAAGAGCGGAGGCGCACCACCGTTATCTGATCCGATCAAGTTGATGCAGTGGCCTATGTTGTTGCTGGCAAATGACGACGGTGGTAGAGCTCTGGTCATGATGGCAGTGTGAGGAAGACGATGAAGCAGAGGGGAACGGGGGGTAAAAGGTGAAAAGTCAGGCCCCCGTCCCTATTTATAAGGGTAAGTGGAAACAGTAAATGGCCAGCGCGGGGACCAAGGAGGCATCATGATTATCTTAACAGCAAAAGTGCCTCGATTCTTGGAATGGTTAATTAATATAAAGATCCATTATGACATCATGATATTTTTTCTAAAGTTAATGACATGATGTCATCTCTTCGTCATGTCGGGTTGTATAAGTTTATCAGGTTAAGAGTTGAAAAGGTTCAAGGAATTCACCAATTGAAGAATGAAGATTGACATGAACATGTTCAAATCAATCTGGGGCCTAATGTTGGGGATATAACCCCGTGGTATGACCCACCCAAGAGGGGCCGGGTCATATTATTAGCGACTTATCATTGAAGGCCCAATAAGGCCTAAGAAGACAAGATGAGAAGACCGAAGGCGGCTTACAAACAGGCCTGTTGAAGGCCCACGACCCAGAGTAGATTCAAGACCCGAAGGTGTGAGCCGCCTGATGGTAGCTTGCCTAACAAGGTAGGATGACTTAGAAGCAAGGTCGATTACGTTGTGTGATCTGAGCCGGACTCCTGTAAGCCACCGGGCCTTGACCTATGTATATAAAGGCGAGACCCGGCGGCGGGTTAACTCAAGAAACAATTGATCAAGAGCTAGGTCAAGCGTATCCACTCCCTTGTAATCGAAACTCAAGCAATACAACTAGAAGCAGGACGTAGGCTTTTACCTCATTGTGAGGGGCCGAACCTGGGTAAATCCTTTGTGTCCTTTGTCCCGTTCAACCCCTTCGAGCTAACCTACATTGCGATGGCTCCACACCTAAGTCCTTTCACAAGGGCATCTACCGTGTTAAATCCACGACAGGTAGCAAAGCAACCGTGAATACTCATCTAAAGTACTCGCAAGACTTACATCAGATCTATGCTAAGTATGCATCAGTATCAAAGGAATGGGGCTGTATCTTTGGACTAGACTACAAAAATGCCAGAATTAGAGGGAAGGCCTAGCCTATCGAAGACTAGCATCTTCTTGAAGCCATCATCTTGCAGTAGTAGAAGAGAGTAGAGTAACATAACATAATAGTAGTAAGTATGTTGTAGTATCAAGGCCCAGAGATCCTACCTCGACTCCCTGCAAGAAAGCGAGCCATCATATCCATTTAGTGCCTCCAGTATCCAGTTCTAATTGTATAGATCGGGATACAACTCCGAGCATCCGTTACCACGGACACGACTATTCGAATAGATATACTTCCCTGCATGGGTGCACCAACTTACCCAACACGCTCGATTAACTCCGGATGGACACACTTTCATAGGTCATGCCCGGCCTCGGCTGATCAACACACCGTAGTCCTACCTAGGCTCAACAGAGAGGCCAGCACACTGGTCTACATCCTAAGCACTCAGGGGTCTTGGGCACATCGCCCTTTGCACTCCTGCATGTTGCGTACGCGGTCGGGAATAGACCCACCCCCTAATACAAGCGCATGTGGTTCCCGTCCAACCGGGTGGGCGCCGCTCAATCGCTGACGTCCGAAGAGCTTTCGGAGAATCGTACGACGCCGAGTGCCCATACTTATTCCCACATGGTGGTTAGTGTGAAAAGACCAGAGGCCTAATCAGATCATATATCCAAACCCGTTAGTGTCTTGGGAGCGCGCGGAGACATCAATGATACACGATCTGTGGTCTCGTCGCCTCGTCTTACGGACTTATGACAAGGGCTAAGAATTCCCAGCCATGCTGCCTAATTATCTCGTGGGTACCCTCCAGGTCAACCTGACTCCATATCTCTCACGGGTACCCTCACAGTCAACCCAACTTCACATTTCTCGTGGGTACCCTCCAGGTCAACCTGACTCCATATCTCTCGCGGGTACCCTCACGGTCAACCCGACTTCACATTTCTCGCCGGTACCTCTCGGGGCCGACCCGATTTCAACATGGTTCTGTGGTAAAGTCAAAGTAACCGTGTGTCTATAACATCAAGGGGGAACTCCTAGGAATCACCCTCGATGGATCCCTACTAGATGGTCCATAACATCAAGGGGGAATCTGAGGAATCACCCTCGAAGGATTCCTACTCGATGTAACCGTCAAGGTGAACTTGGAGGAATCACCCACGAACGGTTCACGCTTGAGGTGTTGCACGACAGAGTCGTCGTCGGGAGTTGTGAAGAAGGAATCACCCTTCGTAATCCACGACCGATTAGCTACACTGCAGAAATATCATCACGAGTGCGTTACGAGGTATCACCGTCGGCACTCGATAGTACCACTGTGGAGTCGTACAACTAAGGGGTGTGAGGTGATGTCTCGGGCTCATGACATCGATCACGTTGATCGAGTCATCGATGATAAAGCAGGGGCAACAACGACAAGGTGAGGGGTCACTGGTGGATCACTAACCAACCTATACTAAGCATATAGGATAAGTAGGTAGGTAGCAATAGCAGGTTACAAAATCAGGCTATGCACCAGAATAGGATCTATCAAATACAGTAGCAAATTCTAATGCAAGCATGAGAGAGAAGGAAATGGGCGATATAGGAATGATCAAGGGGGTTTTGCTTGCCTGGAAGCTCTGTAAACAGATAAGAACCTTCGAAGGTGAAGCAGTCAATCACCAGATCAACAGCGGTCTTAGGGTCTACCGGAAAAGAAGTAGCGAGGGGGGGGGACACAATAAATAATAGAGCAATCAAATGCATCACAAAGCATGACATGTCAATACGTTGTGCTAGGGGTGACCTAACATAGTGCTAAGTGTTATAGGTGGAGCGGGAAAATATTCGGGAATATTTTTGTGGCTCCAGGCATTTAGCGGTTAGACGATCCGGAGGAGAATGTTCCATGTTTGCTATGTTAGAGGCATGTGGCAGGTATGTGGATAGCATATTCGGATTCGTATATTTTTCTGATCACTTTTCATATATAAATTATTTTCATCTGACTTATAGATTATTTTATATGATTTTTCAAAGTTTTAATCATTTTCTAAAATTGCTGGAATTAAATTAATTTAAAAATATATTAAATATGAAATGCTAAAAGTACACAACTCTGTGTACATAGAAGTGTACCAGAGAGGCTGACCAGTAGGCCTGTTGACTGGGTCAACACACGAGTCACCGGAGGCTGACTGGTGGGCCCCCTTGCTGAGTGAGCAGGGTGACTGGGCCGTCCTTATCAACTGGAATAGTGGAGGGGCCGCACTTGTCATACATAAGGGGTGTTTAATTGGTGTTTATTTTAACAAGGGGTTAATTAGGGGGGAGGACCTACATGTCAGTGGCACTATAGGTTAGTTAATTAGGCAGTTAATTAGGCCGGGGTTAATTTAGGTGCGGGACCCGCGTGTTAGTGGCTTACGGGTGTAATTAGGTGGGCGATTAGTGGTGCCACATCGGCACCACCGGAGCAAACTGCCGGCTTCCTCAATAGAGGCGGTGCCTCGCCGAAGTTGGCCGGAATGGCGCTACGGGCACTGGATCGGGGCGTGGCCAGGAGCATTCGAACGCAGGCAGAGTGCCGCGTCGAGTGGTGGCCACAGCTGGACCGGAGATGGCCGAAAACGGCGTCGGCGATGAGGTATAGGGTCGGCGGCAACGACTCGCCAGAAGGTGACTCCGTCGACCATTTGGTCGACCGCGAGGTCCCACGCGATGCGGATGACGCGACACATCTATCTATGGTGTTTGCGTGGTCGGGAGTGGTCAAGAACGATGGATGCAGCGACGATCGACGGTGGCTTCGATCGGAGCTCATCCAACTAGGGGCACGGGCAGGAGTACGAGGAGGGCAGGGACGATCGGGGGATCACAGAGATGCTGACGATGAGCTCGACGAAAGCGGGGAGGTAGTGGTGGAAGCGGATTGACGGTGGCACCGCAGTGGCCGGATGTTGCAGAAGACGACATCGACGTCGAGGCAGGGGTTACGGACTGGATCCAGGGGCGGAGTCGAAGCAGTGGATGACGCGGGTTCTAACGGGCATGCTCGGTGAGCGCGAGGTCGAGAGTGTCCATGGTGGCAGTGGCTCGGTGCCGGGCGCGGGAGAGAGGACGAGCGAGGAAGAGAGGGGATGGGCGCTAGGGTTAGCCTACGGCCAAGCGAGCTCCAGCGCGATGGGGAGGAGCAGGAGGTTGAAGAAAGGCCGGGCGATGTGGGCTGGGCCGCACTGTGCTGGGCAGGCCGGTAAGTGCACAGTGCACTTTGGCCTTTTACTTTACGTTACTTTTCTTTTTCTTTTTTTATTTCCTTTTCTGTTTTCTTTTAGTTATTCCTTTTTGTATTTAATTTTTGATAATATTTTAGTTTTATAAAAATATGACACTTGCACCATAATTAGCATTGCAAATTTAGGCCACTGCCACAAAAGCTTTGAGGATTATTTGAATTCATTTCAATTTTGTTTAAATAGAAAAGATTTATTTTGGGGCTGTTTGGTCCAGTTTAAAATAGGTTAAGGGCATTTTAATAATTCAAATAATGTTAGTTTATCCATGACAATTAGTTAGTGAATTTTTGCAACCGAGCGAACATTTTTGTTTTACTGTTTGAAGAAATAATTTATTTGACTTTATTTTAAATTTGAAATTGGCTTTGATTTTTATCAAGTGGCAATTTGGCTTAGTTAAACTTGATGACATGGCACCATTAGTGTGAGGTCACTTAGCGTGACACTGGGGTGTTACACACATGCTCCGATGCACCATAATGGGTCGTAAAATCATATATGTGTCCATGGGTAGATGCTTAGGTCCCATGCAAGAAATGAGAATGAATTTCAAACACCTCGACACCGTGGCTCGCCGGCAAACGTTGAGATACTTAGTTTTGAAATTGTAGTAAATCCAAAACTCGTCTAAAATTCATGAGACTTGGCATGCTATCATGGAATGGCACCGACATGCTGTGGTAAAAAAATCATCCCATTTGGGGCAGGTTTTGGTATACACTCCTCACAAACCAGAGCTTATCACAAGAAGCCTTGTGGTTCCGGTAGCGAACGTGTGTCAACTTTGTGGAAAAAATGACATTTGTTACCTCTTCTTGCCTTGAATTTTTTCTAGAGCCAACATAGACCAATAGGATTGCCATGTTAAATTTTGGAATAATTCGGGGTTCGTTTGGACATTTTTATACATTAACTGAGTTTTCTATGTATTTTATGTGCTTAATTCAAATTTGAACTACATGCACATGCTGTGATGCAGCAAAATGGGTTGAAAACTCATATGTATGTCCTTGAGTGCATGCTTAGGTCCCATGCAAGAAATGGTAATTAATTTCAAACACCTCGGCATCGTGGCTCGGCCGCAAACATTGAGATACTTGGTTTTTAAATTCTAGTAAATCCAAAACTCGTCTGAAATTCATGAAAGTTGGCATGCTATCATGGAATGGCACCAACATGCTGTGGTAAAAAATTTGTCCGATTTGGGGCAGGTTTTGGTATACGCACATGAAGCCTCATGGTTCTGGTAGTGAACGTGTGTCACCTTTGTGGAGAAAACGACCTTCGTTGCCTCTTCTTGCCTTGAATTTTTTCTAGAGCCAACATACACCAATAGGAGTGTTGTGTTAAATTTTGAAATTATTCGGGGTTCGTTTGGACATTTTTATACATTAACTAAGTTTTCTAGGCATTTTACATGCATAATTCAAATTCAAACTATAGGCACATGCTCCAGTGCACCAAAATGGGTTAGAAAATCATATATGTGTCCTTGGGTGCATGCTTAGGTCCTATGCAAGAAATGGGAATGAATTTCAAGCACGTCGGCATCGTGGCTCGGCCATAAACATTGCGATACTTGGTTCTAAATTCTAGTAAATCCAAAACTCGTCTGAAATTCATGAAACTTGTCATGCTATCATGAAATCGCACCAACATGCGGTGGTATTTTTCGTGCCCAATTTGAGAGAAGGCGCACGAATTAACAATCAACAAAGGCATCTTGAAACAAATATCTGCCACATTATTATCTCAAATGTTTGTATAATTTAAATCATGGGCGTTCTGCTAACCATTCACGTGATGCCACGCGTGATGCTTTTACTAGCTAGGAGGTGCCGTGCGGGCAGCTGCTTGAGTAGACGGGAGGCGTGCGAGCGCAGTTCACTGCGCAGGCTAACCAGGAGGCGTGCAGGCAGTCCTCCGCTGTGCAGGCTAACTGAGAAGCGTGCGAGCTGTATGTTGCACAGGATCACTGGAAAGCGAGCCCTTTGACTTCCATCACCACCCGCCTCGCTACCAACCTCTCCATTAATGGCGGCCGAGCCGCTATTTAATACAAGCAGACTTACTCTTTGCCTCCCATTC
This sequence comes from Thinopyrum elongatum, assembly GCA_011799875.1. Lineage (NCBI taxonomy): Eukaryota > Viridiplantae > Streptophyta > Magnoliopsida > Poales > Poaceae > Thinopyrum > Thinopyrum elongatum. The sequence goes on from CM022303.1 coordinate 405,501,059, forward strand.
CCCTCTCGCAAACCTCCACCAACGCCATGGCGCAGAAGGATCATCTGCCACTAGTCTTCCAGTTTTGTGAAGTCGGCTCCGAGCTAGAGGAGATAGAAAATAAGGAAGAATGGGGCCTCATGGACATGGACCTGAATGAGCTGGTCGCGGTGGATGCTGCCCCCACGCCCGAGCCAGCGACCATCCCCATGGCATTAACGGGCTGGTCGTCGAGCACCAACACATCGCTAGAAGCCGTGGGCGTCAGCGAGCTCGTGTACATGCCAGCGCCAGCGCGCCCCTGCACCCACCGCGGCGACGGCCCCCATGTGTTTGCCTGCACCCGCCGCGCTCATGCCCGTGCGCGCGCCCCTTAGCGTCATGGGACGCCAATGTCGATCGCTACCTTGTAGCGCCACGAGTCACCGTCCTCCCGCGCCCCGCCCGTCGATCGCGCGACAACAGGGTCATTGACTTCCAAGTCAAGAACATTCTGGGCAGGCTTGAAGACTTGAACAACAGCGTCCCGAAGGACGGCAATGACAAAGCTGGCGTAACACGCCGCCTCCGCCGTCACCGTAGTTAATTATTTTGGGTTTAATATTGTATCTCGATCGTATGAATGTAAAGTCACAATGTGACTGAATGAAACCTATGGTTTGAACATGAATGTTTTTAAAATTTAAAACTGTCGGATTCAGGGCTCCGCAGACCCAAGAAAGGTTCGAACTCTGGGGTGCGTGCGAAGAACTCAATCTTCCCAGCCTGCCGACTCATCGATCTCACCGCCTAGCTCGATGAATAGGAAAGGAAAGGGACTCAGCAGTTTACCTAGGTTCGGTCCACCTTGCGGTGTAAAACCCTACTCCTGCTTTGTGGTGGATTGGCCTCGAGGTGGGCTGAGGATGAACTAGTACAGAGGGAGAACAACCTCAGGAGGAGTGTTCTTGTGCTAGCGTGAGCTGGTGAGGATCCGGTCTCCTTCTCCTTCCCCCTGTCTATGGTGGTGGCCTAGCTATATTTATAGTGACCTCGGTCCTCTTCCCCCAAAATGAAGGCAGGAAGGGATCCCACAATGGCCAAGTTTGAAGGGAGACAAGTAGTACATCTTATCCTGACAAAAGGTGGTCTTCACCTGCAAATCTTCTGGTCATGACGTCGTGGTTGGCTCGGCGATGACCTCCGTCCTGCCGTCCTGGTCTTGTAGCACGGGAATGAAAACCTTTGGCTGATTCCTTGGGACTCTGCGTCTGTGCTTGCTTCCTTAGCACCAAAGAGGAAACCTGCTGTACTGTGCCTGCTGGCGCCCGCCTGGCCTTGGTCATCATGGCTTGCGTCATCTGAACCTCATGAGGTGGGGCTTGTATGGAAATCTCCGCTCCTCAGGAGCTGGCCTGGGGGAGCCGCTCCCTCCGGAGGTCTTGGCGTCGTCCACCTCACGAGGCTTGGCCCCTCTCGAGGGTCTTGTGTTGCTGATGCTGGAGAAGGGCCGTACCAGGCCGCAGATGAAGCCACGCTGTGGGCCGCAGGCGGGCAAGTCTGGGTACCCCGGTTCCCAGAACGCCGACAGTAGCCCCCGGGCCCAAGGCGCGCTCGGACTTGGCTTCAAGGCGAAGCCAAAGGGCAAGGGCGAAGCGCCGCGGGCCCCAATTGCCTGCGAGCCTGGTCGACGCGTGGCGCTTGATGGGACGTGGGCGTCTCCACTTCCCCACGTAGCCTCGGCAACTGGCAGACTCGACGACTGCCTATTGCGAGCGCAGCTCTGCCATCATTGCCCGTCGTGCTCGCCTTTGGCTTCCCCTCTTTCCTGCGAACTTGTGGCTCTTCTTCCAGATTCGGCGCCGGCGATAATCCCCCTTGACGCCATGGCCCCGAGGTCGAAGAAGAAAGGGAAGGCCTGCGCGCCCGCCGAATCCCAGTCGAGTCTGGAGCCCGCGCTTGATCGGTCAACGGTGATCAACCAGGAGGGGTTGGACAAGGTCCGGTCGGCCCTCGCTGCTGACTCCAACGAGTGGAAGGTGGCGAAGTTCTGGCCTGCCTCCCGGGCCATGGCCAACATGGGGGCCACCGAGATCCCCATTCACCTTCATGCTCTCCTGGCTGGCTTGGTTCCTCCTTTCTCTGATTTCTTCAATGCCACAATCTCGCATTACCAGATCCAAGCGCTGCATCTGGACCCCGGGTCCATCATCCTCCTTGCCGCCTTCGCCTTCTTGTGTGAGGCTATGGTGGGCATTGCTCCATCTGTCGCCTTGCTCCGCCATTTCTTCTCGCTTCATCTGGTCGACGGCCGACAGCACTCAGGATGTGTGGCATTCCAGGCTGTGGCGGCGACGGCTGGCTCTGGCATCGACTTCACGCTCCGCCTAGATGTGAAGGGATTCCGGAAGCAGTGAGTGTATGTGGACGCCGCCACGTTCAGCCCCCTGCTCCTGCTCCCGCAAGCGCCGGCGAAACCCAGCTCTGGCTGGGGGCACGTGAAACTCGTCGACCGTCGGCTCGCCCGTGTCTGGTCCAGGCTGGCCAAGTTGAAGAAGGCAGGGGTGACAGCGTCGATGGTGGTGAGGGAGTTCGTCCGGCGGCGCATCACCCCGCTCCAGCGCCACTCTCGCTCAATGCGGGCCTTCACCGGCCCCAATGACCCCATGAGGCTCCAGGTGCCCTCGCTCCCTTCCAAGACGCTGCGCGCGATGCTCGAGCTCTTGACTGGCGACCCAGCGCCTACCGCGCTTCCGGAGGAGGGATGCCTCCTGTACCACTGCTCGAACAAAGAGGACTTTGTGAAACAAATGCCCCTCTTCGACGGGTGGGGGCTGCGCCCGGAGGGCCTTGAAGGGCCTCGCGAGAATCCCATCTTGGTGGCTCCTGTGCTCTCCGATCCTGTGGTGCGCGCCCCTGATGTGGTTGCAGGGGGGCGGGTGCCGCTGGGTGCCCCCGAGGCGACTGCCAGGGGGCGGGCATCATCCGGTGCTTCTACGGCGGCTGCTCCTGAGATGGCTGCTCCTGGGGTAGCAACTCATGAGGTGGTGACTCCTAAGGTGGCTACCCATAGCCCAGTCGCGAAGTGCAAGGCGCCGACCCTCGGCACACCTCGTCTGGACCTTGGGGCGCTCCGCAAGAGGAAAGGACTCTAGAGCTGTGGTGGCAACGCCCCCCGGACCCTGAAACAGAGGGTGTGGGTGGCTGTGGATGAGTACGTAACTTATCTTTGAGGGTCTTCTCGTGTCGCGTCCTTTTCTGACTCCAGCTCCTCAGGACCCCTTTGATTGCGACGGTGAAATCTCCTGGGGCACGATCTCCGAGGGCCCTTGGTCCGCTTGTGATTCCAATCCCCCCGCGCCATACGCCTGCGCGAGACACGGAGTCTGCCCGCGAGGTGGATGCGCCACAGGGAGGCCGCGGGCCTGCGCTCCCAGCGTCGTTCCTTCATGGTCACTTCTGGGGCGCAGGAGGCATGCCAAGGGCTCCTCCACCGGTCCTTACCGGCGGCCAGGCGGCCCCAGCACCGGCTTCGTCTTCGAGCGGCGAGGCCACGCCACCCAACGCCTCCGCCAAGGCCTGGGAAACGGCTGGGGGAGCGCCGTCCGCCAGCCATTTGTCGGAGACGAGCGAGCCGCTCGGCGCTTCCGCCGCAGCCCCCGGCGCGGAGGAAGGGCTCGACCACGCATTGGAGCTCACGCGCGGGTGTAGCACCGTCCGCCATGACCTTTTCCAGGAAGCAATGGGCGCGCTGAGTCGGCTTGGAGGAGAGCTTGTCGATGTCGACGCTCGCCTAGAGGCGGAAGGCCTCCGCCTGGCGCGCGAGTGGCACCAGCTGAAGGTCACCATCAACCTTGGGCATCTGCAACATGAGCACGCTCACGCAGATGCCGCGGCGTCCCTCTCGGCTTCTCGCGAGGCCAGCGCCCGTGCCCTGGAGGAGGCCAGGGCTGCTGACCGCCGTCGCGAGGTGGCCATGGAGCGGGAGAAGGAGCTTCGAGCTTCGAACGCCACCCTCGAGCGGCAGGTCCAAGCGCGCAGGGCCACCTTGGCGGCACCGCTGAGTGAGGCCCCCTCGGATGAGAAAGGAGGCCAGGCGCATGAGGATGCACTGGCGCTTGAGATCTCGGAACATAACCTGGAGCTCGAGCGGCTGGAGGTGAGGGAGCGCCAAGTGGCCGCGGCTGAAGATGCCGTTGTCGCCCGGGAGGCCAAGATCCAGCAGGAGATCCACCGAAGGGTAGCGGAGATTGGCGGGGCTCTTGTTGGCGAATACCGCCGGAAGCTGAGTCTCCAGGAGACCCTCTTCCAACAGCGGCAGGTTGAGTTGCAGGGCAGGACCGACGCCCTCAGGGCGAAGCTTGCCGCGACAGAGCAGCCCGAGATGACCGCCAAAGAGGCTCGGGCCTCCACCCAAGCCGACTTGTCCTCACTTCAGCAGCAGGTCGCAGGCGTCACGTCTCTTGTGGAGAAATCTACGAACAAAGCGAACCACCGCCGGACGATGCAGCGCGAGCGCTCCTCGATGCTTGAGGTCCTCAGGGTTCGGGCCAACCTGGCCTTGGATACCATCTGCAAAGAGAGCGTCTCCCGCCCGCATGAGGCTGATGACGCCGGCTACCTCCACTTTTTACCCAAGTCGTGATCCGTCTGGAAGACCGGGCCACGAGGGCGCGCCAGCTCGTCGAGGAAAGAAGCAGGGGACTCCTCGGGCGCGCGTTCTCACGTGTCTTCAGCTACCTTCTTAGCCTTGATCCTGACTTCGACTTCAACACCGTGATAGCCCCCGTGCCCAGGGTCACGTAGGGTGACCTGGCGAGCTGGGTGGATGACCATGTGGACGACCTGGTCGCGGAGTTCGCCTGTGAAGATGGCGTGGACGTGCTCGCCGCTGAAGAGGGTGGTGCCGACGACGGTGATGATGAAGATGGCGACGCCGATGGCAGCGCATCTTGCTAGGCTTACGTTTCCTTTACGATCCTGACCTACATACCACAACTTCAAGCATGGCCCCGTGGGGCGTGGAAAGTATTTTTTGGTGGGGGTTCCCCGGTTATGCATGAAACGATGATATGCCTTCTATATTAATTTTAAAACGAGCTGCCGAGGGCTGGAGGGCCCCCTACTAGAGTAGTTCGTTGTGACTTATCTTTGGTGCTGGCGGTCTTGGACGGGTTCCTGTGTTGTGAGGGCGCTTCCTTCCTGAGGCAGGCCCCGCAGGGGCATGTGAGGGCTCAAGCCTCCTGAGGAGCCTGCAGGCCCACCTGAGAGCGCCGCGCGAGGAGCCGACTGCCGAGTCGCGGCAGGGCGTGCGCGCAGTGGTCCTATGATAGATGCGCCTTTGGCCTTGAGGGTTCCTCGGCACCGCTTGGGCTGGCCCAAGCGCGCACGCAACATGCACGCCACGCCCAGGCCCCGCTCGTGGGGTGCTCATCGGGGGGGGGGGGCAGCAGGCATGAGCCTTGCTTTTAACATAAACCAAAAGGCAAGAAAACACCACGAATCGAAACCCCCCCCCCCTTTTTTCTTTTGATAAGCACACAAAAATCCAAATCTCATTCCAAAAGATGTCAACTGGGTTACAGAAAGAGGGCGAAACAAACAGCCGCGTCTGGCACCTAGGCTAGTCTTCTCACCAACGCGGAGCTAAGTGCTTCCACTGGGCGTGGGCATAAGCATTGGGGGACAGTGTCTATGGCCAGCGCGGAGCATGGTGCTTCCACTTGGACGTGGGTGGGAGCCCCCGTGAGGCCCGAGGGCGGCACTCAGGAGACTCCGGGGCGTTTACAGACCCAACTCATTATTACGTGAGAGTGTCACGAGCGGAGATCTTCACGGGTATCCTTGGCGCCAGGCGAGGGGCCCGCCCTGCGCCTCCCCCGACCACCGTTGGGGCGTCCAGAAACTAGGATGAGACCAAGGGGCAAGGGGGACGTTGGCGGTGCCCCAGCGATCGCAGGCCCCCAACCGGAGGGAAGGGCTCGCCGGCGCCTTCCCTGGCAGAGGACCTACCTCCAAGCGGCGTGCGCCGCCGGCATGGTGGCGCCTTGCTCCATGCGGCGCGGGGGAGGCCCTGGCGCCGGGCTCCCCCCGCGCAGCTCCCAGTGCATTCCGTCCGCTTGCGGCGGGGCCATCGTCCTGAGGTCCACGGTCGTTGCCGTGGCTTGGTTCACGTGCGGTCCATGGTTATTGTAATCATGCCCCTGAGATATTGATGGTACCCGGTGGCTGTTGTCATCAAAGATGCCGGCGAAGCTCCGAGGTGGCCTGCGAAGGGCCTCGGCCTCAAGTGGTCCCGACGCCCAGGCCGGCGAGGGGAACAGGCGGGGGCTTGCTCTTAGCACATACAGCGAGTCCGTCGGTGGAGGCACAGGAGCGCCCGAAGCCTCCATCCCCGAGCTGTTGCCCTTCCATCCGGTGTTGTTGCTCGCCATCCTCGGCGCTAGATCACCACGACCGTAGAGTGGCATCTTGGCGTGGGCCCAGGAGGGGCTGCCCAGCTCTGCGGCGCCTGGGGGTAACGCATCCTGGGTAGGACAAACGGCGCCGTGAGCCAGGCCTGCGCCGCAGGGCCCTCTGGGCCCCCTGGGGGAGGGCGCGTGGTCGTAGTGAGGGCCGGCGCGCGCCCCCGGCAGCGCTCGCGGCATAGGTAAGGTGTAGAAGGTCGCCGCACCCCTGCAAGCGGCGTCCACCAGCTCGGCGACCCGCTCCAGCAAGGCGTCGTGGCCGCCTTCCGCGAGCCTACATCGCAGCAGCTCCCGTTGTCGGTGTCAAAACTGGTCGATCTCGGGTAGGGGGTCCCGAACTGTGCGTCTGAGGATCGAAGGTAACAAGGGACAAAGGGAACACGATGTTTAGCCAGGTTCGAGCGCTCTTAATGGAGGTAAAACCCTACGTCCTCCTTGATTATATTTGATGAGTATGGGGGTTACACGAGTTGATCTACCTCGAGATCGTAATGGCTAAACCCTAGACGTCTAGCCTATGATTGTTATGATGGCCTCCACGGACCAAACCCTCCGGTTTATATAGGCACCGGAGGCGGCTAGAGTCAGTTTACAGAGGAAGGAAACTACACATCCGGACGCCAAACTTGCTATCCACGCAAAGGAGAGTCCCACCCAGACACGAGGAAAGGTCTTCTGCCTTATATCCTTACGGCCCATCAGTCCGGCCCATGTCACATAGCCCGGCCACCCGAGGACCCCGTAATCCAGGACTCCCTCACCCGTGCCACGATGAGCGCGGCTCACGTGTTCGCCTGCTCCCGGCGGGTGTGGAGCGCCGTTGCCGCGGCGAAGCTCGAAGATCGCGTGGTGGCCCGGTTGCGGCGCAGCGCGGGGGCGTGTGGAAGTGGTCCATGTCACCTACGGCCGACGGCACCGACTGGCGTGCGAGATGCGAGGAGCGCGGAGTGGAGATCTTCTTGGGCGGAGGGCGCCGCCCGGGCAGGACGAGCGGCCCAGTGCTCAGCATGAGCTCGAGGGGCGTCATCCATGAGAACGACGGGACGGAGGCGACCGACTGGCGGAAGAGAGGCTCCGACGAGCCCCTACCTGGCGCGCCAAATGTCGGATTCAGGGCTCCGCAGACCCAAGAAAGATTCAAACTCTGGGGTGCGTGTAAAGAACTCAATCTTCCCAGCCTGCCGACTTGTCGATCTCACCACCTAGCTCGATGAACAGGAAAGGAAAGGGACTCAGCAGTTTACCCAGGTTCGGGCCACCTTGCGGTGTAAATCCCTACTCCTGCTTTGTGGTGGATTGGCCTCGAGGTGGGCTGAGGATGAACTAGTACAGAGGGAGAACAACCTCAGGAGGAGTGTTCTTGTGCTAGCATGAGCTGGTGAGGATCCGGTCTCTTTCTCCTTCCCCCCTGTCTATGGTGGTGGCCTAGCTATATTTATAGTGACCTTGGTCCTCTTCCCCCAAAATGAAGGCGGGAAGGGATCCCACAACGACCAAGTTTGAAGGGAGACAAGTAGTACATCTTATCCTGATGAAAGGTGGTCTTCACCTGCAAAGCTTCTGGTCGTGACATCGTGGTGGGCTCGGCGATGACCTCCGTCGTGCTGTCCTGGTCTTGTAGCACGGGAATGGAAACCTTTGGCTGATTCCTTGGGACTCTGCGTCTGCGCTTGCTTCCTTAGCACCGAAGAGGAAACCTGCTGTATTGCACCTGCTGGAGCCCGCCTGGCCTTGGTCGTCATGGATTGCGTCATCTGAACCTCACGAGGTGGGGCTTGCATGGAAATCTCCGCTCCTCAGGAGCCGGCCTGGGGGAGCCGCTCCCTCCGGAGGTCTTGGCGTCATCCGCCTCGTGAGGCTTGGCCCCTCGCGAGGGTCTTGTGTTGTTGATGCTGGAGAAGGGCCGTACCAGGCCGCTGATGAAGCCATGCTGTGGGCCGCAGGCAGGCAAGTCTGGGTACCCCGGTTCCCAGAACGCCGACAAAAACACTCATCTCAAACTTTTTAGATAGAACACCCGTATGCAAAGCGAGAGCTATGGTCCTTCCCCAGCAAGCCAAGGGAATATTTGCCGCCCAGGATTTGTGCATCTCTTCATCACAAATGTTTTAGATAGAACACCCGTATGCAAAGCAAGAGCTATGGTCCTTCCCTAGTAAGCCAAGGGAAAATTTGCCACACAGGATTTTTTTCATCTCTTCATCGCAACTAGTTCAGATTGAACAACGTATGCAAAGCGAGAGGTGTGGTTCCTTCGCCACTAAGCCAAGAAAAAATCTGGCGCGAAGGATTTGTACATCCCTTCATCGCAAATGATTTTTTATGATGACCCATGTGCAACCACGTACAAACAATTAGGTAATATTTGCATCTGTCATATTGGGTATATTTCCATTCGTCAAACTGGAAACATTGCCATTTGTCGATCTAGTGAAATTGCCATTTTTCAACCTTGTAACACTGCCATTTGTGAAAATTTGCAGCTAAAAATCACTAGCACTGTCTAATTTTGCAACTGAAATTTACTAAGCATAGATTTCATTCATAGATTAAGCAGTCGTCCTTTAGACAAACAGTTCAACTCGACAGTTGAACATAACAAACTTTTCGCCAATTGTTGCCAACCACGTACTGAAATAGCTAGTTCAATTATATATACTAGCTAATTTTAAGTACGTAGTACAATTCCACCATATCTATAGTCAAATGAACTGAACAAAATAGCCCCTAAATACTACTACTGAGGGGATTTGTACTACTTCCAGCAGTCTCTCCTCTGCCGAGCACGCTTAGTAAGAGGCAGAGGAGAAGGAGCCTACCGACGAACTGGAGAACTAGAATCCGGTGCCTGCCGCTGCTGCACCTTTAGCGACGCCCACCTCGAACGCCCTCTGCTGCTCCAGATAATCCCTCTCGAAGCGGCGGGACTCCTCGTAGATCTTTGCATTCCACGCCTCGGCGGCGGCGTGTGCTGCGGCCATGGCGGTGGTAAGACTCTTTGCGTGCTCGACCAGATGCTCCTCCTGCTCCCGTAGGAACTCGATGTAGCACGCAAGGTCATTGACACACATGCGGGGCTCCACCTCCCACCTTTGGGCGGCGGTGGCGGAGCGTGTGATGGCCCCGGCGGTCGACGGTGGGGTGGCGGCCACGATGGCCACCTCCCGCCTTCGGGCCGGAGTGGCTGAGCGGGTGATGGCCACGGCAGCCGACAGTGGGGTGGCGGCCCGGCCGGCAACAACTGCCAACGGGCAGCGGCGGCGGAGTGTGTGGTGTGTGTTGTGCCCACACCCAACAGGGATGCCACACGCAGTACACGACACTGGAGAGTGCGCTGCCGCTGCGGTGTAGCCTCCTAGCTGGAGCTGTCCTCTGATGACGGCGGAATGGCTGAGTGACAACGACGGCCCGATGCCATTGGTGTTTGTGGGACAAGCAGATGAGATAAGCTACGGAGAAGGAGGGGAAAATGTGACGCAGGACTCGCCGGCCGTGAGGATTTATATAGCAGGCCGATAAGCATTGGGGTTTGGGGGGAGTTCGTCGAGTCGGGCGAGAAGCTTGCGTGGCTGTGCACAGGAACATGTGCAGTTGCGCGGGAACGGGCTCAACAAAGATTCATTGGCGCCTCTTCGAGCCACCTTTTGGCCAAAAGAACGCCTGTGCGGTGCTCAAGCATGCGCTTGAAGCCTTCTGCGACAGCGGGGTGACAAGACATGCGAGAGGAGGACAAAATGACACGTACACATACGATTAAGAAAAAAATGTTTGCGGTTTAATTACCTAGCACACGGCCGATCTCTACGCAGCGTCGCGAATGATTGTTCGACCACCGTGTGATGTGGAATGCGACGTAGTTTCACATCATGCCTTTCGCTCACAACTGCCGGCCAGCTTGTAGACGACCACTCCTTCCGTTTTCAACTTCTCTATGAGTGTGATTGCTCGTGGTTGACGCAGCGTCCCTCCGCGCGCGCTACCAGAGTTTGGGGCCGGCACACAATCACGTATGTTTGTGCTGCCATTATGCATGTGGTTACACCGGGAGCGGCGCCATGATGCAGTTACCCGCTGCAAAAACTACCACGAGGACGTGCCAAGAATCTAGGCCACCCGACCCCATTTATTCCTGCGGGCACAATAAGCACACGACACAAAAAAACCTTAATATCTCGCATCCCACGACACAATTGCACGCCCACGACGACACAGATAGAGAGGATATCCAACGGCTCCAATGGCGCTCCCAGTGGCTGACGTCAACAACGGCCGGTAGTTCACCAGGCGTCACGTAGTGGACACCCACATGAGGGGGAAGGAACTCTCGGTGGTGTACACAAACAAGCCGGTCTCGGTGGAGAGCTCCATCCACACTATGGAGAAGTTGCTTGCTGAGGACAAGTACTAAGTGGTCGGCTTCGACCTCGAGTTCACCGGTAGTCATGCCAGGTATGATCAGAAGGTTGCCGTCGCTCGATTGTGTGTGCGCCATGACGTCCTCGTCTACCACTACCACCTGGCCACAAGGCCTTGCAAGCGTTTCGGCAGGTTTATCAACAGCCTCGACTACAATTTCGCTATGGTGGACACCAACAACACTCTAAAAGCGCTCAAGATTTCGGGCTTGGCTTGTGGAATCTTATCGACATCCGTGAGCACTACACGGTCTGGGGCAGCACGAAGAACAATCAGGACTCCCTTGTTGACCTCGCCTCGGCCATCATCGACCCCTACTACATGAAGATGAAGGATGAGAGCAAGAAGGACAAGATCGCCTGGCACAGTGCCTAGGAGGAGAGACTGGATGAAGAACACGTCAAGTACATGGCCAAGGACGCATACACAAGCTACGAGATGTACTGGCGGATCTTTGACGTGAGTAAGTGCCTTTGTCCTGCCCCAGATGAGGGATCGAGCCAAAGAGCAGTGGTGATAGCGTCACAAGAAGTAGATGATTAGATGATCGTTTCTCCTAATTTAGGATGCATGTATATTGAGATGTGTGCGAATGTTTTGTATAGTCATTATGTAATTGGATGTTTATTTCTGTTATATATGTTGTTCTTCTGTAGATAGAGCAAATCACATCACACACGGAGTAAACTAGGGAACCCGTCGGTGATGATTTCATCAATCACTGACAATTGTATACCAGCAAGCATTTGCCACAACACACATGGCTTATTAGCAGCAATCGTTTGTGTTATTATCGGTCTTCGCACACATTTTTGATTACGGACTTGTTTGCCGTCTATCACACACATCTTGTTAAGTTGAACCATTTAAGTTGTCTTGGCTCATCGCAAACAGTTCATTCGAGTGAACTGTATGCCGTATATCGCACACACTTTGATCTGGCTAACCATTTCTGTTGTGTTGCCTAATCACAAACAGTTCATCTGAATGAACTGTATGCCGTATATCGCAGACACCTTCATCTACCGGACCGTTTCTGTTGTTTTGCTCATCGCAAACAGTTCGTATTGATCAACTGTATGCCATGTATCGTGCACACAACTCTAATATGAATCGTGTTTGATATCTCTGCCATCGCAAACAGTTCATATCATTTTTTACGGTTTTCTTACACCACCGTTTGCAATTAATGCATTGTACACAGTTTCGTCGAAGGGTCTCTGATTGTAGTGTCGCGTTAGCAGTATCCTGCAGTAATGTATGCTGGTCCCCTCCCTCCCCCTTCGACGCCTACTATATACTCCTACCGTAACACAAACCAAAAAGAATCCGCCTTGTTGGTAAAATTAACCTCTCTCATTGTAGCTCAAAGTGATGGACGACGACCTCACGGGCCCATTGATGGAAGCGCCACACGTGAGTGAGTGTCCTAGGACAACCACCGCATGCATGTCTGGCCCAAAGAGGTGTTGTGTGATGTTTGAATACCCAATGCATAACTTTGATGTGGCACCTGCCTTGGAAACCGTAAAGTCCCCACACGGAGTGAGGTTCACATGTCGCGTAGTATCTGCTGGGCCCCTCCCCCTCCTCGACGCGTACTATATATACTCCTACTATAACACAAACCAAAAAGAGTCCTCCTTGTTGGTCAAATTAACCTCTCATTGTAGGTCAAAGTGATGGACGACGACCTCATGAGCCCACGGATAGAAGCGTCGCACGCAGGTGAGTGTCCTATAGGACAACCACCCCTGCATGTGGACCAAAGAAGTGTTGTGTGATGTTTGAATACCCAATGCACAACTTTGATGTGGCACCTGCCTCGGAAACCGAAAAGGCCCCTCATGGAGCGAGGTTCATGACGCGTAGTATATGCTAGTCCCCTTCTTTGACGCGTACTATATACTCCTACCGTAAAATAAACCAAAAAATTCATCCTTGTTGATCAAATTAACCTCTCTCGCTGTAGGTCAAAGTGTTGGATGATGACCTCGTGGGCCCACGGATGCAAGCGTCACATGCGAGTGAGTGTCCTAGGACAACCACCGCCTACATGTGGCCCAAAGAGGTGTTGTGTGATGTTTGAATATCCAATTCATAACTTTGATGTGGCACAAGCTTCGCAAACTGGATACGCCATACACAGAGGTTCACGATGCGTAGCCCCCCCTCACTTTGAGTCGGCGGGAGGGGTTTGATACGTCTCCAACGTATCTATAATTTTTTTTGTTCCATTCTATTATAGTATCAATCTTGGATGTTTTATATGCAATTATGTGCAATTATATATGTCATTTTTTGGGACTAACATATTAACCGAGTGCCCAGTGCCAGTTGCTGTTTTTGCCTATTTTTGGCTTTTCAGGAAATCAATATTAAACAGAGTCCAAACAGAGAAAAAACTTTGGATTAATTTTTCCTGGACCTGAAGAGACGCTAGAAGGCTCGCGAGAAGACCTGACGAGCCACGAGGGAGCGATAAGCTCGGAAGGCGCGCCCAAGGGGGGCGCCCCCAGGCTTGTGGGCCCCTTGTGGCACCTATTGAACTAATTCCACCTCTATAAATTCTCAAATATTCCCCTGACACCAGAGAGCCATCCGAAATACTTTTTCCGCCGCCGCAAGTTTTCGCTCTCGAGAGATCCCATCTGGAGGCCTTCTCCGGTACTCTACCGGAGGGGGAACCGACCACGGAGGCGCTCTACATCAACCTTGCTACCCTTCCAATAATGTGTGAGTAGTTTACCACAGACCTACAGGTCCATAGCTAGTAGCTAGATGGCTTCTTCTCTCTCTTTGATCTTCAACACAATGTTCTCCTCGATGTTCTTGGAGATCTATTCAATGTCATCACTTTTTGCGGTGTGTTTGTTGGGATCCGATGAATAGTGAGTTTATGATCAGATTATCCATGAATATTATTTGAGTCTTCTCTGAACTCTTTTATGCAAGATTATTATAGCTTTGTATTTCTATCCGAGCTATTGATTTGGTTTGGCCAACTAGATTGATTTTTCTTGCAATGGGAGAGGTGCTTTGTGATGGGGTCAATCTTGCGGTGATCTATATCCCCGTGACAGAAGGGGGCAAGACACATATTTTTAGTGTTGCCATTAAGGATAAAACAATGGGGTTTATTCATATTGATTGAGTTTACTTTCTCTACATCATGTCATCTTGCTTAAGGCGTTACTCTGTTCTTTAAGAACTTAATACTGTAGATGCATGCTGGATAGCGGTCGATGTGTTGAGTAATAGTAGTAGATACAGGCAGGAGTCGGTCTACTTGTCTCGGACATGATGCCTATATACATGATCACTGCCTTGGATATTGTCATGATTATTCGCTTTTCTATCAATTGCCCAACAGTAATTTGTTTACCCACCGTATGCTATCTTCAAGAGAGAAGCCTCTAGTGAAAACTATGGCCCCCAAGTCTATTTTTATCATATATTAAAATTCAAAAATACCATGCTGTAATTTTATTTACTTTATTTTATTTTGTATTTTGGTTCTATCAATCTATCGCTACGAGATTTGATCCTTGTAATTAACCGCTGAGGGATTGACAACCCCTTGTTCGCGTTGGGTGCAAGTATTTGTTATTTTGTGTGTAGGTACTGCTAACGAGGTTTTGCATGGTTCTCCTACTAGATTGATAACCTTGGCTCTTAACTGAGGGAAGTACTTATCTCTATTGTACTACATCATCTTCTCCTCTTCGAGGAAATCCCAACGCAGCTCACAAGTAGTAAGAAGAATTTATGGCGCCGTTGCCAGGGAGACATCATCAACATCTATCAAGTACCATCGCATAAACTTTCATCTCAGTGCGTTTACATTATTTGCCATTTGCCTCTTGTTTTCATCTCCCCCACATCTAAAATGTTTTCACAAAATAACAAAAATATTTTCCGTTTGCCTTTCTTGCTTGTTTGCCTGTTTTTTGCCTTCATGTCAACATACCAAAACAGGAAAGGAAAAGGTAAAGTAAAGACATATGGATCCACTTAAAGTTTTCTACTTGGATCATCTTCGATCGATTTGTGCTCGTGCTGAAACCCCAACTGGTTTAGTTGAGGGAAAATCATTAGATGAGCATGCTCATCTTGTGCGTCACCGTTTGTCTCAAAAAGGGAGACTCTTATGGAATCAAATAAATTGTTTGCTATGCTATGCTTGGTATCTATGTGAAATTCATGATTTTACTTGTTTCTCTGGGAACCCTAAAAAACAACTTCCCTACCTATGTGAGTTTAATGATAATGAAATATTATCTTCTTATGCCAAAGGTGTTTATAGTTACTATGGTATTGAACAAATTGAAGAATTTGTTGCTTTTAAGGGTGCTTATGAAGTTGCGTCTTTGATTGAAAAGTATGATGCTACTCTCTACAAATCTTAAAATTTTGCCACACTTAAATATTGCTATGAAAACTATGCTTCTAATGCCTCTGTTAGTGAATTCATTGGTAGAATGTCTGCTGCTTTGGAAGAGAGTAATAATATGCAGGAATCTATAGATAATTATGATCCCGTTGATTCGCTTCAAATATCCCTTTTTGATGAATTTGATGTTTGCTATTCTTGTGGCCATGATGCCAATATTAATGATGGTTATGAAGATGAACTTGCTATAGTTCCTTATGTTAAAGATGAAATTATTGCTATTGCACCAACACTTGATAGCTCTTTGAATGAAAAGCATGATTGCAAAGATGCTATTATAAATTCTATTAAAGTCAATTGTGGTAATTATATGCAAAGCTACAAGCTTGGGGATGATAATTTTGTTATGTCCACTACTTATTGCAATGATCATGATTGGGTGATAATGCTTCTTATGATCTTGAAAATTTATTTAAGCCTCATGATGAATATGTTATTAACAATAATATTGAAAGTGGATTTGGAAGAGCGTCAACTTTAGGTAAAAATAATCCCACATATTTGGAGAGTGTTCAATCTTATGAAATTTTTGATAAAAGTGGGTTTGGAGAGGTCATGACTTTAGTTGATGTTAATCCCACTTTCTTGGAAGATTATAAAACTTTTATGCATGTGGATCATGAAGAGAAATTTTTCTATTATATCTATATTGTTGAATTTGATTATGATCTTACATGTAATTATTATGAGATAGGGAAATATGGTTGTAGAAATTTTCTTGTTACTAAATTACCTCCCGTTATGTTGATGTTGTCAATGTTTTATTCCTCTCCTTTGCATATGCTAGATATTTCTTGTCTTGATAATTTGTTTGCTTATAAAATGCCTATGTATTGGAAGTTTGTTAGTCTTAAATGTGTTTGTCACATGTTTTATGATGCTCTCTTTGTGCTTCAATTCTTGTCTTCCATGTGAGCATCATTGAAATTTCAAAGCCTATCTTAATGGCTATAAATAAAGAGCTTGTTGGGAGACAACCCAATATTTCTCTTTATGATTTATTATGTTTTTTGGTGTGCACATAATTATGATACTGTTATGGTTGTGTTTTTGTGTTTAAATTAGTGTGTGTGCCAAGTAAAGCCTTTGGGATGATTTGGATGATAGTTGCTTTGATTTTGTGCAAAAATAGAAACTTTTGCGTCCAGTAGCAGAATTGTTAAGATTCACTGGAGCGTGATAAAATTCTGAATTTTTTACACATGGTTAATATACAAAATTCCCATGTTTTCTATTTTTTCAAAAGTTTTGGAGTTACATGTATGGTCATTGTTCAAATCACTATAGACTGTTCTGTTTTTGACAGATTCTATTTTCATTGTGTTGTTTGGTTGTTTTGATGAATCTATATATTGTATGTGTGTGGGGGGGGGGGGGTATAAGCCATGGTGAAGTTAGAATATAGTAGGTATAATTCAATATAAAATATTAATGGGTTTACAACAGTACCTAAAGTAGTGATTTGCATTGTTATACTAACGGATCTTATGAAGGTTTTTGTTGAGTTTTGTGTGCTAAAGTTTTCAAGTTTTGAGTGAGATCACGATTGATGAAGGAATAAGGAGTGACAAGAGCCTAAGCTTGGGGATTCCCAAGGCACCCAAGGTAATATTAAGGACTCCCAATCATTTAAGCTTGCGGATGCCCCGGAAGGCATCCCCTCTTTGTTCTACCAACTATCGGTAATATTACTTGGAGCTATATTTTTATTCATCACATGATATGAGTTTTGCTTGGAGCATCGCGTATTATTTGAGTCTTTTCTTTGTTTGCTTTAGTTTGTCACAATCATGAATCATCTTTGCTGGACACCTTTTTGAGAGGGACACACAGTATTCCTGATTTGTTAGAATACTTTATGTGCTTCACATATATCTTTTGAGCTAGGCAGTTGCTCTAGTGCTTCCCATATATTTTTTAGAGCACGTCAGTAGTTATCTTTTAAAGAAATAATTGCACTCTCATGCTTCACTTATATCTTTTTGAGAGTTGGTAAATAGTAATGGCATTTAGTACGTGTTATGAATTTGGTCCTAATATGATAGGTATTCAAGAGGGATACAATAAAAACTTTCATGTAGATCACGGAATATGACAAGTTTGATTCCTTGCAATAGTTTTGCGATATAAACGTGGTAATATGTGGGTTGTGCTAGTGAGTAATGGTGGTTTAGTAAGAATATTAGTATTAAGGTTTGTGATTCCTGAAGCATGCACGTACGGTCTTTCGTTATGCTAAGAAGTTGGAGCATGATTTCTTATTGAGTGTCTTCCTTTGTGTGAAGATCGGGGGCGCGCCATGGTTAACTCCTAACAACCTCCCCCCTTGGAGCATGCGTAGTAGTACTTTGCTTTGAGGGATAATAAAATTTTGCAATAAGTATGTGAGTTCTTTAAGACTAATGTGAGTCCATGGATTATACGCACTCTCACCTATCCGCAATTTGCTAGCCTCTTCGCTACCGTGCATTGCCCTTTCTCACCTTGAGATGTGGTGCAAACCTCGCCGGTGCATCCAAACCCCGTGATATGATACGCTCTATCACACATAAGCCTCCTTATATCTTCCTCAAAACAGCCACCATACCTACCTCTTATGGCATTTCCATAGCCATTTTGAGATATATTGCCATGCAACTTCCACCATTCCTTTTAATGACACGCACCATCATTGTCATATTTCTTTGGATGATCATATAGCTAACATAGTATTTGTGGCTCAGCCACCATTCATCATTTTTATACATGTTATACTAGATCATTGCACATCCTGCTACACCGCCAGAGGCATTCATATAGAGTCATATTTTGTTCTAGTATCCAGTTGTAATTTTTGAGTTGTAAGTAAATAGAAGTGTGATGATTATCATTATTCATTATTAGAGCATTATCCCAAGTGAGGAAAGGATGATGAAGACTATGATTGCCCCAGAAGTCGGGATGAGACCCTGGACGAAATAAAAGAGGCCAAAAAGGCCCAAGAAAAAGAGAGAGAGAGAGAAAAAAAAAAGAAAAAACGAGAGAAAAAGAGAGAAGGGGCAATGTTACTATCCTTTCATAGAGAGAATCTTCTATGCTTTCACTTTCATGAATTAGTGGGGTTTTTTCATTATAGAACTTTGCTTGTATATTCCAATGATGGGCTTCCTCAAATGCTCGAGGTCTTCATAAGCAAGCAAGTTGGATGCGCACCCACTTAGTTTTCTTTTTTGAGCTTTCATACAATTATAGCTCTTAGTGCATCCATTGCATGGCAATCCCTACTCCCTGCATTGACATCAATTGATGTGCATCTCAATAGCCGTTGATTAGCCTCGTTGATGTGATACTTTCTCCTTTTTTGTCTTCTCCATATCATCTCTACTACCACACTCTATTCCACCTATAGTGTTATGTCCATGGCTTACGCTCATGTATTGCGTGAGAGTTGAAAATGTTGAAGTACGTTCAAAAGTATGAACCAATTGCTTGGCTAACATCGGGGTAGTGCATGATTTATACTTTGTGTTAATAAGATGAAGCATGACAAGGCTATATGATTTTGTAGGGATAACGTTCTTTAGCATTGATATTTTGAAAGACATGATTGCTAGTTGGTATGCCTTATTATTATTGGTTTTATGTCAAACTATAGACTATTACTTTGTATCATTCAGATCTTAATATTCATGCCACAAAAGAGAGATTACATGATGAACATGATAGGTAGCGTTCCACATGAAAAATTCTGTTTTTATCATTTACCTACTCGAGGACCAGTAGAAATTAAGCTTGGGGATGTTTGATACGTCGCCAATGTATCTATAATTTTTTATTGTTCCATGCTATTATAGTATCAATCTTGGATGTTTTATATGTAATTATATGCCATTTTTTATCATTTTTTGGGACGAACCTATTAACCTAGTGCCCAGTGCCACCTGCTATTTTTGCCTGTTTTTGGCTTTTCAGGAAATCAATATCAAACAGAGTCCCAAATGAAAAAAAAAACTTTGGATTAATTTTTCTGGACCAGAAGAGACCGTAGAAAGTTTGGGAGAAGACCTGATGAGCCACGAGGGAGCGACAAGCTCGGGAGGCACACTCTAGGGGGCGCCCCTAGGCTTGTGGGCCCCTCATGGCACCTCTTGACCTAATTCCACCTCTAGAATTTCTCAAATATTCCCTTGACATCAGAGAGCCACCCGAAATACTTTTTCCACCGCTGCAAGTTTCTATTCTCGAGAGATCCCATCTGGACGCCTTCTTCGGTACTCTGCCGGAGGGGGAATCGACCACGGAGGGGCTCTACATCAACCTTGCTGCCCTTCGGATGATGTGTGAGTAGTTTACCATAGTCCTGCGAGTCCATAGCTAGTAGCTAGATGGCTTCTTATCTCTCTTTGATCTTCAATACAATGTTCTCCACGATGTTCTTGGCGATCTATTTGATGTAATCACTTTTTGCGTTGTGTTTGTTGGGATCCGATGAATTGTGAGTTTATGATCATGAATATTATTTGAGTCTTCTCTGAACTCTTTTATGCATGATTATTATTGCTTTGTATTTCTCTCCGATCTATTGATTTGGTTTGACCAACTAGATTTATTTTTCTTGCAATGGGAGAGGTGTTTTGTGATGGGTTCAATATTGCGGTGATCTATATCCAAGTGATAGAAGGGGACAAGACACGTATTTGTATTGTTGCCATTAAGGATAAAATGATGGCGTTTATTCATATTGATTGAGTTTACTTTGTCTACATCATGTCATCTTGCTTAATGCGTTACTCCGTTCTTTATGAACTTAATACTCTAGATGCATGCTGGATAGCGGTCGATGTGTGGAGTAATAGTAGTACATGCAGGCAGGAGTCGGTCTACTTGTCTCGGGCGTGATGCCTATATACATGATCATTGCCTTGGATATAGTCATGATTATTTGCTTTTCTATCAATTGCCCAACAACAATTTGTTTAGCCACCGTATGCTATCTTCAAGAGAGAAGCCTCTAGTGAAAACTATGGCCCCCGGGTCTATTTTCTTCATATATTAAAATCCAAAAATACCTTGCTGCAATTTTTTTACTTTATTTCATTTTGTATTTTTGTTCTACCTATCTATCACTAGGAGATTTGATCCTTGCAATTAACCGCCGAGGGATTGACAACCCCTTGTTTGCGTTGGGTGCAAGTATTTGTTATTTTGTGTGTAGGTACTGCTAATGAGGTGTTGCGTGGTTCTCCTACTGGATTGATAACCTTGGTTCTTAACTGAGGGAAATACTTATCTCTACTATAGTGCATTATCCTCTCCTCTTCGAGGAAATCCCAACACAGCTCCCAAGTAGCAGGATTCATGTGTACGCACGGGCTCGAACTTTGATTTGGAATCTCATCATTTTCTACACCGTAACACAGGCCAAGATGAATTCATCTTTGGTCAAATGCCTCTCGTTATTGGTTAAAAGTGATAACCTACGTGGGATAATGCACATCGCTGATAACCGCACAAGGGAGTGTACGAGGACCACCAATGCATGCATGTGACCCAAACATGTATGTATGAAAGGGTTGTGTAATGTTTTAAATAACAAATTCACGACTTTGATGTGGCACCTGCCTCACAAACCGGTCAATCCCACATGGAGGCTCACGACACATAGTGTACTGCCCCCCCCCCCCCTCACACACACCGCACCACCACCGCCACTTCGAGGCATGTCAAACTTTTTCTGCAGTGAAGATGTGACTGATACGTCTCCAATGTATCTATAATTTTTTATTTTTTCATGCTATTATAGTACCAATCTTGGATGTTTCATATAACTTTTTATGCTATTTTATATCATTTTCTGGGATTAACCTATTAACCCAGTGCTATGTGCCAGTTGCTGTTTTCTGCTTGTTTTTGGTTTTCCAGGAAATCAGTACCAAACGAAGTTCAAACGATATGAAACTTTTTGATGATTTTTTGTGGACCAGAGAGACCCTAGAAGCTTCAGGAGGAGACCAGACGAGAAGCAAGGATACGGCAAGGCAGCATGGCCCGCCTAGGGGGGAGGCATGCCGTGATAACTTGTGGGCCCCACGTAGCTCTGTTTGACTTAATTCCACCTCTATAAATTCTCTAAAATCGGGAAACCAACAAAGAGCCACCCCAAACACTTTTTTTTACCGCCACAAGTTTCTATTCTTCCGCGATCCCATCTGGAGGCCTTTTCTAGTACTCTGCCGGAGGGGGAATTGATCACGGAGGGCTTCTACATCATCCTTGCCGCCTTCTGATGATGTGTGAGTAGTTCACCATAGACCTATGGGTCCATAGCTAGTAGCTAGATGGCTTCTTCTCTCTCTTTGATCTTCAATACAATGTTCTCCTCGATGTTTTTTGAGTTCTATCCGATGTAATCTTCTTTTGCAGCGTGTTTGTTGGGATCCGATGAATTGTGGGTTTATCATCACATTATTCATGAATATTATTTGAGTCTTTTCTAAATTCTTTTATGCATGATTATACATTGTATTTCTCTCCGATCTATCCATTTAGTTTGTCCAACTAGATTGATTTTTCTTGCAAAGGGAGTGGTGCTTTGTGATGGGTTCAATCTTGCGGTGCTCAATCCTAGTGACAGAAAGGGACATGACACATATTTGTATTATTTCCATTAAGGATAAAAAGATGTGGTTTATTCATATTTCTTGGGTTTACTTTGTCTACATCATGTCATCTTGCTTAAGGCGTTACTCTGCTTTCATTAACTTAATACCCTACATGCATGCTGGATAGCGGTCGATGGGAGTAGTAGTAGTAGTAGATGCAGGCAGGAGTCGGTCTACTTGTCCCGGATGTGATGCCTATATACATCATCACTGCCTTGAATATCGTCATAACTATGTGCTTTTCTATCAATTTCCCAACAGTAATTTGTTCATCCACTGTATGTTATGTGCTTGAGAGAGAAACCTCAAGTGAAACTATGGCCCCCGGGTCTACTTTTATCATATATAAAAACACAAAAATACCTTGCTGTCTTTTATTTATTTTATTTTATTTTTCAATTTATCTATCTACCTACCACTATGAGATTTGATCCTTGCAAATAACCACCGAGGGGATTGACAACCCCCTTGTTTGCGTTGGTTGCAAGTATTTGCTTTTGTGTGTGCATGTGCTGCTAACGAGATTTCGTGTGGTTTTCCTACTGGATTGATAATCTTAGTTCTTAAGTGAGGGAAATACTTATCTCTCCTGTACAATTTCATCCTCTCCTGTTCGAGGAAATCCCAATGCAGCTCCCAAGTAGCAGGAAGAATTTCTAGCATCGTTTCCGGGGAGACATCACCAAAACCAATCAAGTACCTTCACACAAACTATCATCTACTTGCTCTTATTTTTATTTTCCTTTGCCTCTTGTTTTCATCTCCCCCACTTCTATTTTTTTTACAAAATCACAAAAATATTTTTATTTGCTTCTTTGCTTGCTTGCTTTTATGTCATGACTCAAAAACATAAAGGAAAAGGAAAAATTAAACATAGCTATAGATCCACTTAAATTTTCTACTTGGATCATCTTCGATCCATTTGTGCTTGTGTTGAAACCCCAACTAGTTTAGTTGAGGGGAACTCATTAGATGAGCATGCTCTCATTTTGTGCGTCACCGTTTGTCTCAAAAAGGGAGACTCTTATGGAATGAAATAAATTGTTTGCTATGCTTGGAAGCTATGTGAAATTATGATTTTACTTGTTGCTTTGAGAACACAAAAAAACATCTTCCCTACTTATGTGAGTTTAATGATAATGAAATCTTATCTTCTTATGCCAAGGGTGTTTATAGTTACTATGATATCAAACAAATTGATGAATTTGTTGCTTTTAAGGGTGCTTATGAAGTTGCTTCTTTGATTGAAAAGTATGATGCTACTCTCTACAAATCTGAAAGTTTTGACATACTTAAATGTTGCTATGACAACTATGCTCCTAATGTTTATATTAATGAATTTATTGAGAGAATGTCTGCCACTTTGGAAGAAAATAATGATATGTATGAATCTATAGATAATTGTGACCCCGTTGATTCAATTGAAATATCCCCTCTTGATGTATGTGATGCTTGCTATTGTTATGGCCACGATGCCAATACTGATGATGCTTATGGAGATGAACTTGCTATAGTTCCTTTTGTTAAAAATGAAATTATTGCTATTGCACCCACACTTGATAGCTCCTTGAATGAAAAGCATGATTACAATGATGCTACTATAAATATTATTAATGTCAATTGTGCTAATGATATGAAAAGCTACAAGCTTGGGATGATAATTTTATTATGTCCGCTACTTATTGCAATGATCATGATTGGGGTGATGCTTCTTATGATCTTGAAAATTTATTTAGGCCTCATGATGAATATGACATTGATAATCCTGTTTGCAATAATATTGAAAGTGGGTTTGGAAGAGTGTCAACTTTAGGTAAAAATAATCCCACATATTTGGAGAGTGTTCAATCATATGAAATTTTTAATAGAAGTGGATTTGGGAGGTTATGTTTTAGTTGATGTTAATCCCACTATCTTGGAAGATTATAAGACTTGCATGCATTTGGACTATAAAGAGAATGTTTTACATGATAGTTATATTCTTGAGTTTGATTATGATCCTACATGTAATTATTATGAGAGAGGAAAATATGGTTGTATAAATTTTCATGTTACTAAATTACCTCTCGTTATGTTGAGATTGTCAATGTTTTATTCTTCTCCCTTGAATATGCTAGATATTTCTTATCTTGACAATTTGTTTGCTTATAAAATACCTATGCATAGGAAGTATGATAGACTTAAATGTGTTTGTTGCTTGTTTTATGATGCTCTATTTGTGGTTCAATTATTAGCTTCCATGTGAGCATCAATAATATCTCAAGCCTATCTTAATGTCTATAAAGAAACAGCTTGTTGGGAGACAACCCAATACTTTTTCTTTTCTGCTTTTTTGTGTCCACATGATTATGCTACTATTGTGATTCTTGTTTTTGTGTTTTAGTTAGTGTTTGTGACAAGTAAAGCCTTTGGGATGATTTGGTTGATAGTTGATTTGATTTTGAGAAAAAATAGAAACTCTTGCGCCGAGTAGTAGAATTATTTAAATTCACAGGAACGTGATAAAATTCTGAATTTTTACACATGATTTATATACGAATTTGCCACGTTGTTCTAATTTTTAAGAACTTCTGGATTTACAGAAGTATTGCGGTTGTGCAAATCATTACAGATTGTTTTGTTTTTAACAGATTCCATTTTCGTTGCATAGTTTGCTTGTTTTAATGAATCTATGGATTGTATCGGGGGTATAAGTCATAGAGAAGTTAGAATACAGTAGGTATTATGCAATAATAAAATATGAATGGGTTTACAACAGTACCTAAAGTTTATGATTTGCTTGTTATACTAACGGATCTCACGAGGTTTCTGTTGAGTTTTGTGTGCTGAAGTTTTTGAGTTTTGGGTGAGATCACGATGGATGAAGCAATAAGAAGAGGCAAGACCCTAAGCTTGGGGATGACCAAGGCAACTGAAGGTAATATTCAAGGGCAACCAAGCATCTAAGCTTGGGGATGCCCCGGAAGGCACCCCCTCTTTCGTCTACAATCCATTGGTATATTACTTGGAGCTATATTTTTATTCATCACATGATATGAGTTTTGCTTGTAGCATCCTGTATTATATGAGTCTTTGCTTCATTTGATTTTTAGTATGCCACAACAATCTTTGCTGCACACACCTTTTGAGAGGGACACGCATTTATTCGTGATTTGTTAGAACACTCTTTGTGCTTCACTTATATCTTTTGAGGTAGGCAGTTGCTCTAGTGCTTCACTTATATCTTTTAGAGCACGATAGTGGTTATATTTTAGAGAAATAGTTGCACTATAATACTTCAGTTATATATTTTTGAGAGTCTAATAAATAGTAATGGCAATATGCACGGGTTATGAAATTGATCCTGATATGACATGTATTCAAGAGGGATATAACAAAAACTTTCATGTAGATCACTGAATATCATAAGTTTGATTCCTTGCAATAGTTTTGCAATGTAGAGATGGTGATATGGGAGTTGTACTAGTGAATAATTGTGGTTTAGTAAGTATATTGATGTTAAGGTTTGTGATTCCCGAAGCATGCACGCATAGTCTCCTGTTATGCTAAGAAGTTGGAGCATGATTTATTATTGAGTGTCTTCCTTTGCGTGAAGGTCGGGGGCGCGCGATGGTTAACTCATACCAACCTCCCCCCTAGGGGCATGCGTAGCAATGCTTTGCTTCGAGGGCTAATAGACTTTCACAATAAGTATGTGAGTTCTTTATGACTAATGTGAGTACATGGATTATACACACTCTCACCTTTCCGCCATTTACTAGCCTCTCCGGTACTGTGCATTGCCCTTTCTCACCTCGAGATGTGGTGCAAACTTCGCCGGTGCATCCAAACCCCATGATATGATACACTCTATCACACATAAGCCTCCTTATATATTCCTAAAAATGGCCACCATACCTACCTATCATGGCATTTCCATAGCCATTCTGAGATATATTGGCATGCAACTTCCACCGTTCCGTTATTATGACACACATAATCATTGTCATATTGCTTTGCAAGATCATGTAGCTGAAATAGTATTTGTGGCTCAGCCACCGTTCATCATTATCATACATGTTACGCTAGTATCATTACACATCCTGGTACACTTCCAAAGGCATTCATATAGAGTCATATGTTTCTGTTTTATCGACTTGGAAAATTGAGTTGTAAGTAAATAGAAGTGTGGCGATCATCATTATTAGAGCATTGTCCCAGTGAGGAAATAAATGAATAGGAGAAAAAAGAGGCCAAAAAGAGACTAACAAAAAATAAGAGAAAAAGGGAGAAGGGGCAATGTTACTATCCTTTTCCACACTTGTGCTTCAAAGTTGCACCATGTTTTTCATATAGAGAGTCTCCGATGTTGTCACTTTCATATACTAGTGGGAATTTTCATTATAGAACTTGTCTTGTATATTCCTATGATGGGCTTCCTCAAATTCCCGAGGTCTTCTAGAGCAAGCAAGTTGGATGCACACCCACTTGGTTTTCAGTTTGATCTTTCATACACTTATAGCTCTTAATGCATCTGTTGCCTAGGAATCCTACTCCTTGCATTGACATAAAATAAAGATTAAATGATCAACATGTTAGGTAGCATTCCACATCAAAAATTCTGTTTTTATCATTTACCTACTCGAGGACGAACATGGATTAAGCTTGGGGATGCTTGATACGTCTCCAACAAATCTATAATGTTTTATTGTTCCATGCTATTATAGTATCAATGTTGGATGTTTAATATAACTTTTTGTGATATTTTATATCATTTTCTCAGACTAACCTATTAACCCAGTGCCAAGTGCCAGTTGTTGCTTTCTGCTTGTTTTTGGTTTTCCAGGAAATCAGTACCAAACAGAGTCCAAACGCTACAAAACTCTTTGACAATTTTTTCTGGACCAGAGAGACCCTAAAAGCTTCGGGAGGTGACCAGATGAGAAGCGAGGAGATGGCAAGGCAACAGAGCGAGCCCGATGCCTTGTGGGCCCCACGTGGCTCCGTCTGACCTAATTCCACTTGTATAAATTCTCTAAACTCAGGAAACCAATAGAGAGCCACCCCAAACACTTTTTACTGCCACCACAAGTTTCTGTTCTTATGCGATCCCATTTGGAGGCCTTTTCTGGTACTCTGCCGGAGGGGGAATTGATCATGAGGGCTTCTACATCATACTTGCTGCCTTCCGATGATGCGCGAGTAGTTCACCACAGACCTACGGGTCCATAGCTAGTAGCTACATGCCTTCTTCTCTCTCTTTGATCTTCAACACAATGTTCTCCTCGAAGTTCTTGGAGTTCTATCCGATCTAATCTTCTTTTGAGGAGTGTTTGTTGGGATCCGATGAATTGTGCGTTTATGACCAGATTATTCATGAATATTATTTGAGTCCTTTCTGAATTCTTTTATGCATGATTATTATATTAGTGTATTTCTCTCCGATCTACCCGTTTAGTTTGGCCAACTAGATTGATTTTTCTTGCAATGGGAGAGGTGCTTTGTGATGGGTTCAATCTTGCGGTGCTTAATCCCAGTGACAGAAAGGGACATGACACGTATTTGTATTGTTGTCATTAAGGATAAAAAAGATGAGGTGTATTCATATTGCTTGGATTTACTTTTCATACATCATGTCATCTTGCTTAAGGCGTTACTCTATTTCCATTAACTTAATACCCTAGATGCATAATGGATAGCGGTCGATGGGTGGAGTAATAGTATTAGATGCAGGCAGGAGTCGGTCTACTTGTCTTGGACGTCATGCCTATATACATGATCATTGCGTTGAATATGAAAATAACTATGCGCTTTTATATCAATTGCCCAACAGTAATTTGTTCACCCACCGTATGTTATGTGCTCGAGAGAGAAGCCTCTAGTGAATACTATGGCCCTCGGGTCTAATTTTATCATATATATAAACACAAAAATACCTTGCTGCAGTTTTCTTTATTTTATTTTGTTTTGCAATTTATCTATCTACCTACCACTACGAGATTTGATCCTTGCAAATAACCACTGAGGGGATTGACAACCCCCTTGTTTGCGTTGGGTGCAAGTATTTGCTTTTGTGTGTGCAGGTGCTGCTAACGAGGTTCTATGTGGTTCTCCTACTGGATTGGTAACCTTGGTTCTTAACTGAGGGAAATACTTATCTCTACTGTATTGCTTCATTCTCTCCCCTTCTAGGAAACGCCAACGTAGCTCACAAGTAGTAGTGACCAAAGGAGTGTCGTGTTAAAATTTGAAAAAAAAATCAGAGGTCATTCGGATCTTTTTATACATTGATTGATTTCTTAGGGATTTAATGTGTAAAAATGAAATTTGAGCTACATGCACACGCGATAGTGCACCAAAATGGATTGGAAAATCATATGTGTGTCCCTGGGTGCATGTTTAGTGCCCATGCAAGAAATTCAAATATGGAGAATCTTGATTTATAAAAATCCAGTAGATCCAAAACTTCGTTGAAATTCATGAAACTTATCGTGGTGTCATATGGACACCAATAGACTGTGATATTGTATTTTTGTCAAATTTGAGACAAGTTTTGAAATAAGCTTCTGACAAACAGGAGATTATTAGTAATTGGCAACCAATATCGCAAATGATTTATTTATTCGAACCGTGGGCGTTAGACCAACAATGTACGTGCCATGCTTCGATTAAGTAATAAAGCAACAAAATTAATCATCAGAAAAGAAAAACAATATACGTGCCACCACACGTCCCATGTGCCGTGCGAGCAGGTGTGAGTTGACGGGACGAATGCGAGCAGTTCGCGGCACAGGCAGACCAGGAGGCGTGCGGGCAGGTGTGTGAGGTGTGTTCGCTACGTAGTGTCACCGGGAGGCTTGCGAGTAGCTGTGTGAAATGAAGATAGGCATGAGAGCAGTCCGCTGCGCGGGCTCACCAGGAGGCGAGTCAGCCCTTTGACTGCCGCCCGCCTCGCTCCCACTGCTCCATATTAATGGTGCGCCCGAGCCGCTGGTCATAATAGGCTGTCGCACCCCCATTCTCGCTACACACACAATCCTCTCTTTGCACCTGCATCCTCGACGCCGTTCTCAGTCATCACCGCCGTCAGTGTACGAGGATGCCGCCGAAGCACACCATCGGAGTGAGTGGCGATGCTGGGGCTGTTGAAGCACCTGAGCACGATGTGAAGGTGGAGACGGAGGTTGCCGTCACCGACAACGAGGCCCCACGCGGGAAAAAGCCCGACCCTGATGTCGTTGACGCCATCATGCTTCCCCAACCGGAGCCGGAGGCCCACATCGACTCTGGGGACAACTCCGACAACCACTCCGGCGACAACTCCGATGGCGACGGAGAACCGGTTAGTCATCTATACCCATTTATGTGGCAATATATCCTAGGTTTTCTCTAGTTAGTCCTGCCTCCCCCTTTTTGGATTAGAATTCATATTGTTATGTTCTTTCAATCCATGAAATCTGAGTAAGATTGGTTAGATCCGTGTAGTTTATTGATTGTTTGAATGGCACAAATGATAAGTGATTAATTGTTTCTTCTGTACAAATGATTTCTGCTAGTAATTCGAGTAGGGTTAGTGTTCGTTCTAATAATTCCTAGCAAGATCTTGACAATTGATTTTGAATGTTCGACATATATGTTTGTGCTTTTTTTTTCAGATTGGTATGTACATAGATGATTGTGCTAAAAAAATCGAACCAAAATCTTTGGATCTGTGTAAAAGACTAGCAATAAAATCCTAATCCTACTTTAGGTATGTAAATTTGTTTGATGCCAAAAGTCGTTGGCATGCCAAATTTTGGCAACTGCCAAATGTTCGCTAGAGATTAGTTTGCATTCTGTTGTTCATTGCCAATCTCACAAAAGGTTGCCAAGTGTTGGCAACTTTTGATTTTGCCAAATTTTGGTAGCAAACCAATTAGACTCTTAATTTTGTTGCACTAAGTTGTGTGCTCTCTATTTATGCATTTCTTTCATCACGATCACTTGATGATTTAGGGTTCATGATGTCACATGATATATTATGTTTCATAAACTCTGCCTGTTGAATTCACATTATTATAAAATATATTGATGCCACATTTTTACTATATGTATAGGTGCTATCTGACAATGTCGATAGCGAGGATGAAGATGGCTAGAGGAGGTTCAAGAGGCAAAAGCTTAGGGAGGTTTATGTAGGAAATCATAACAGGTGTATTAGGACTTGGAATTGGGGATTTGGATGCCCGTTTTGCAACCAAAAGCTTCATGACGCGTATGAAAGTGTTCTGGCACATGCAACAGGATGAGAAGTTTGCTCCTTCAAGCAGAAGTATTCTCACAGGGTGGCACACACCTCGTATGCTGAATACCTGGAGAAGCTTCACCTTCGTGCATGCCTGCCAGTAGATGAGATCTCGGATTGAACTATGGCTACGTAGTGTCGTAAGTATGACTATGCTTGAGTATGGTTAATATCGGTTGAACTATATATGGTTGAACTATGCTTGAGTACGCTTATTATCTATGCCTGAGTATGCTTATATCTTTGTTTACTTATGTCTACATGTGGGATGAGTATGCAATCAGTTTGGTTGATGGGATTTTATGCTTCTCTTAGACCAGCATATGATTGCCCACATCACACACAACTTATTAGCGCGAATCGTCTATGTTACTGTCGGTCTTCCCACATAATTTTATACTAGCAACCGCTTGCCCACAACAAGCAAAGATACATGCGGAGAGTTGGCAAAAAAAATTGACCACGTACGGTGCATATTAGGGTGAATGTTTAGCATGGGTAAAAAATTTAGATTCAACCGAGGAAGGAAATGTGGACCCACCCTGAATCTTGGTGATTTTCCCACATTGGAACCATGTGTGATGATTGTCATTGTGCTGCGACGCGTGTGTTCTGATTGGCCAGAACGCATCCCCACGGATCGCACGTCTGCACCATAGGATATACACAGATCGAACGACAGTCCGTATCACCCTCACACCAGACTGATTTTTTTTGAAAATACACTAGAGTGATGTAAATCACACATGATTGGCTCTACCAAACCGGTTCCTTCGAAACACATTCTGGGACAGAAAACCCTCACCACCCAATTCAAAAAGGAAAAAAGAAAACCCTCGCCACCCCCACGTCACAAAACCCTCACCCCCGCCAGCCACCCCCCGTCCCGAGTCACACCTGCACTCCTCCGCGAATCTGCATGTCACTGCCTATCACCACGGCAACCACTTAGCTCGATGCCTATCACTGCTGCCGGCTGTCGGCAAACCCCACCGCATTTTGCCACTGCCGCTTGCCGCCGCCAGCTTCCGGCAAACCCCACCGCATTTTGCCACTGCTGCTTGCCGTCGACCCAGCTCGGCCCGATTAGGGAATCTACTGTA
The DNA here is from genome assembly GCA_011799875.1 of Thinopyrum elongatum. Taxonomy (NCBI): domain Eukaryota; kingdom Viridiplantae; phylum Streptophyta; class Magnoliopsida; order Poales; family Poaceae; genus Thinopyrum; species Thinopyrum elongatum. The sequence goes on from CM022303.1 coordinate 405,532,360, forward strand.
TTAGGGGGGTTCTCATGGAGAACCAGGTAACTAATTTACTGAAATATTCGCTCATCTCTTATCGCAGTCCGTCTGCCCCTTTTAATCACCTGGCCAAAATCACCGTGAATTCATTTTTCTTCTAGCTGATTTGAGGGTTTTCTTTCATTCATTAAGTGTACAGTGCAAGGAGACATTATGCTATGTGGCGTCGGCCAGTAAGCCAAGGACATCTATCTCACCGTACCAGATGACTTTAGGAACCGAATGGTATGTTCAATCTCACCCTACCTCGGTTGGCATGGCCTACTTTTCTGTACATATACCATATATTGCTATATTTGGATAAAATGTGACACATGTAGCATATACATCAAAGGGGATTTTTCTCCTTTCTATATTAGGAAATTTAATGATCTATTGTTCTTTTGATTACTCTCATATTTGCATGACATCATGGTTACACTATGTGTTTAATTATAAATTTTTTTCCTTTGATTTCAACTGACATACTGTTCTTTCAATTACTCCCATATTTGCATGTTACCCTATTCTTTAACAATCTTACCATTTGCTGCAGTACATCCCTCGCTTTGCAATAGCAACTGTTGTACACAATCTTGGCCTTTACATAACTGAAGACTCCAGGGATGTCATATTGAACACAAACCATGGATTTACAATTGTTGCTTCAGTAAAACTTTATGAACATGGTCACTCCTTTTCTGAAGTTTCTAACTTTTACGTAGTGAAAGATGGCACTAAAATTGCACTGCACATAAAAGAGCTTAATCATATGATATGTGCTAACTTCCCCGATGATATCATCCGTCCAGACTTTGTTCAAAGTAAGTGTTCCTTTCAAGTATCTGTGATACGCCCATTTTGCATGATGTTTTCCTACTGTTATTTATAATGTTTCGAATCAATATAACACTTTGTGGAGCAATTCTAATGCCTTTTCTCTCTTAATTTGCAAGCTTTACATGAAGAGGGAGATTGCCGGCAGCTGGAATTCTGGACCTGAAAAAGCTATGTCAGAGATACCTATTCTACACATCTCCAAATGAGCTGAAATTTCACGGAGAATTATTTTGTAATAAATAAAAAATAGTGGAATAAAGAAATACCATAGGGGGCCACCCAGGTGCCCACGAGGCACCAGGGCAAACCCACACCCCAGGGCGCGCCCTGGTGGCTCGTGGGGCCCCTGGCCAGCCTCGGGTGCCCATCATCTGGTATATAAGCCCATTTGCCATAGAAAAAACAAGGGGAGGACTTTCAAGACAAAGCGCCGCCGTCTCGAAGAGGAGCTTGGGTAGGAGAAGTTTTGCTCTCCAGCAGAGCGATTCCGACGGGGCCACTTCCCTCCGAGAGGGGGAAATCGAAGCCATCGTCATCACAAACAACCCTCTCATCGTGGGAGGATCAATCTTCATCAACATCTTCACCAGCACCATCTCATCTGAAACCTAGTTCATCTACTGTATTCAATCTTTGTATCAAAACCTCATATTGGTACATGTGGGTTGCTAGTAGTGCTGATTACATCTTGTAGTTGATGCTAGTTGGTTTATTTGGTGGAATATTATATGTTCAGATCCATTATGCTATTCAATACCACTCTGATCTTGGACATGAATATGATTTTTGAGTAGTTACTTTTGTTCTTGAGAACATGGGAGAAGTCTTGTCATAAGTAATCATGTGAATTTGGTATTCGTTCGATATTTTGATGATATGTATGTTGTTGTTTCCCTTAGTGGTGTTATGTGAACGTCAACTACATGACACTTCACCATCTTTGGGCCTAAGGGAATGCATTGTGGAGTATTAATTAGATGATGGGTTGCTAGAGTGACAGAAGCTTAAACCCTAGTTTATGCGCTATTCCGTAAGGGGCTGATTTGGATCCATATGTTTAATGCTTTGGTTCGATTTATCTTTCTTTCGTTGTTGCGGATGCTTGCGAGAGGGGTTAATCATAAGTGGGAGGCTTGTTCAAGTAAGAATAGAACCCAAGCACCGGTACACCCACATATCAAATTATCAAACTATCGAATGCGAATCAAACAAACATGATGAATGTGACTAGATAAAATTCCCGTGTGTCGTCAAGAACACTTTGCTTATTATAAGAGACCGTTCTGGTCTATCCTTTGCTACAAAAAGGATTGGGCTACCTTGATGCACTTTTGTTACCATTACTACTTATTGCTCGTTACAAATTATCTTGCTATCAAACTACTTGTCAACGATAATTTTAGTGCTTGCAGAAAATACCTTGCTGAAAACCGCTTGTCATTTCCTTCTGCTCCTCATTGGGTTTAACACTCTTACTTATCGAAAGGACTATGATTGATCCCCTATACTTGTGGGTCATCAAGACTATTTTCTAGCGCTGTTTCCGGGGAGTGAAGCACCTTTGGTGAGTGGAATTAGGTAAGGAAACATTTATATTACGTGCTGAAATTTATTGTCACTTGTTACTATGGAAAACAATACTTTGAGGGGTTTGTTCGGGGTATCTTCACCTCGAATGGAAGCACAAAGAGTTGCTCCTAAACCTATTGCACCTACTGAAAATATTTATTATGACATTCCTTCAGGTATGATAGAGAAACTGCTACCTAACCCTTATGCAGGAGATGGAACAATACATCATGATATGCATCTAATCTATGTGGATGAAGTTTGTGGATTCTTTAAGGTTGCAGGTCTACCCAGAGATGAAGTTAAGAAGAAGGTTTTCCTTTTATCTTTGAAGGGAAAGTGATTGACTTGGTATAGGCTATGTGATGATATTGGAACATGGGATTGGAACCGATTGAGATTGGAATTTCATCAAAAGTTTTATCCTATGCATCTGGTTCATCGTGATCGAAATTATCTATATATTTTTGGCCTCATGAAGGATAAAGTATCTCTCAAGATTGGGGGAGGCTTAAGTACATGATGTCCAAATGCCCCAATCATGATCTCTCAAGAGAAATTATCTTACATAATTTTTATGCTCGGCTTTCTCACAACGATCAAACCATGCTCGATTCTTCTTCAACTGGTTCCTTTATGAAGAAAACTATTGAATTCAATTGGGATATTTTTTTGCGAGGTAAAAAAAATATAGTTTCTTTTGGAAAGAATTCATATGGGATCATCTGGAAAGAATTAAATGCAATTATGAAGATTGGGAACTCGACAAAGGTAATGAGTCAGGTATAATACTTGAGTTTGATTGTGTTAAATCTTTTAGGGATACCGATGCTTTTCATAAGTTTAATACTAAATAGGGACTTGACTCTGAGATAGTAGCTTCCTTTTGTGAATCATTTGCTACTCATGCTTATCTCCCTAAGGAGAAGAGGTTTAAATATCATCCCCCTATCAAGGAAAAGATTGAGGAACCCGTTATAATTAAAGATGAAACTATCATTTACAATGTTGATCGAGTTGTGCCTACCGCTTATATTGAAAAGCCACCTTTTCCACAAGATGATTTTTGTCCCATTATATTTGGTAGACCTTTCTTGAAAATAGTTAATGCTAAGATTGATTGCACTAAAGAAATTGTCAGTGTTAACTTTGGTGATGTATCTCACGAGTTTAATTTCTCTAAATTCCGTAGACAACCTCATGATAAAGAATTGCCTAGTAAACATGAAATTATTGGTCTTGCTTCTATTGCCGTACCACCTACTAATCCATTAGAACAATATTTGCTAGACCATGACAATGATATGCACATGAATGAAAGAAATGAAATAGACAAGATGTTCTTTCATCAACCACCTATCCTTAAACATAATTTGCCTATTGAAACTCTTGGAGGCCCTCCTCCACCTAAAGGTGATCCTGTGTTTGAATTAAAACAATTACCTGATACATTGAAATATGCTTATCTTGATGAAAAGAAGGTATATCATGTTATTATTAGTGCTAACCTTTCAGAGCATGAAGAAAAGATATTACCTAAAACTATAAGGAAGCACCGTGCTGCTATTGGATATACTCTTGATGATCTTAAGGGCATTAGTCCCACTCTATGTCAGCACAAGATTAATATGGAACCTGATGCTAAACCGGTTGTTAATCACCAACGACGGTTAAATCCTGATATGAAGGATGTGGTAAGAACTGAATTATTAAAGCTTTTGGAAGCAGATATAATTTATCCCACAGCTGATAGTAGATTGGTAAGTCCTTTTCATTGTGTTCCTAAGAAAGTAGGCATTACCATTGTTCCTAATGATAAAAATGAACTCATTCCACAAAGAATTGTAACTGGTTATAGGATGGCAATTGATTTTAGGAAATTAAACAAAGCTACTATAAAAGAACATTACCCCTTGCCCTTTATAGATCAAATGTTAGAAAGACTATCTAAGCACACACACTTTCGCTTTCTTGATGGACATTCTAGTTTCTCTGAGATACCTGTGTCACAAGAAGATCAAGAGAAAACTACTTTTACTTGCCCTTTTGGAACTTATGCTTATAGACGTATGCCTTTTGGTTTATGTATTGCACCTGCTACCTATCGAAGATGTATGACTGCTATATTCTCTGATTTTTATGAAAAGATTGTTGAGGTTTTCATGGATGATGTCTCCGTTTATGGGACTTCTTTTGGTGATTGCTTAAGCAACCTTGATCGAGTTTTGCGGAGATGTGAACAAACTAATCTTGTATTGAATTGGGAGAAGTGCCACATTATGGTGAATGAAGGCAATGTCTTGGGTCATAAAATCTCTGAAAGAGGTATTGAAGTAGACAAAGCTAAAGTTGATGCAATTGAGAAAATGCCATGTCCTAAAGATATTAAAGGTATAAGAAGCATCCTTGATCATGCTGGTTTCTATAGAAGGTTCATTAAAGACATCTCTAAAATTTCTAGGCCTCTTACTAATCTCTTGCAAAAAGATGTTCCATTTGTTTTTTATGATGATTGTGTAGAAGCCTTTGAAACACTTGAGAAATCCTTAACTTCTGCCCCTATTGTTTAACCACCTGATTGGAACTTGCCTTTCGAAATTATGTGTGATGCTAGTGATTATGTTGTTGGTGTTGTTCTAGGACAAAGAGTTGATAAGAAATTAAATGTTATCCATTATCCTAGTAAAACTCTAGGCAATGCTGAAAGAAATTATGCTACTACCGAGAAAGAATTTTACCAGTGGTTTTTGCATGTGCCAAATTTAGATCTTACATAGTTGATTCTAAAGTAATTGTTCACAGCGATCATGTTGCTATTCTTCACACAGATCTAGATCACCATGGCTCCCCAAAGGCTCCGGACCAAGCACCATATTGTGCAACCATCATTCGGCAAACACCCCTACAATGAGGTTTACTATGAGTGGTCGTCAGGAGAGGAGGACAATGGCAAGGAGGACAAGGTCGAAGAAGTTGCAGGAACCCAGGCCCAAGAAGGAGGGAAAGCCAGGCCCATGTTGGAGACCTCAGAGAAGGGAGATATGCTTCAACCCTTCTATGATCATCTCTCCCCATCTGAAATTGAAGCCCTAAGTGTCGGCGTTCTGGGAACCAGGGTACCCAGACTTGCCTGCCTGCGGCCCACAGCATGGCACCTTCGACGGCCTGGCACGGCCCACCTCCAAGACTATCAAGACAAGACCCTCGCGAGGGGCCAAGCCTCGCGAGGTGGATGACGCCAAGACCTCCCGAGGGAGCGGCCTCCCCAGGCTGCCTCCTGAGGAGCGGAGATTTCTATGCAGGTACCCAACCTCATGAGGTTGCGATGACGCAAGCCATGACGACCAAGGCCAGGCGGGCACCAGCGAGCACAGAGGAGGCAGTTTCCTCTTCGGTGCTAAGGAGGCAAGCGTAGGCGTGGGTTCCCGAGGAATCTGGCAAAGGTTTCCTTTCCAGTGCAATGAGTCCAAGACCGCCAGCACTGCAGAACGGATTTCATCGCCGAGCCCACTGCTGCGTCACGACCAGAGGCTTTGCAGGCGAAGACCACCTTTCGTTAGGATAAGATGTACTACTTGTCCCCTTTCAAATTGGCCACTGTGGGATCCCTTCCCGCCTACATTTTGGGGGAAGAGGACCGAGGCCACTGTAAGTATAGGTTAGCCACCACCATAGAGAAGGATCCGGAACCGAGGATCCGAACCGGGTCGACTCATTCCCTCACCCCCAAACCTCGTGAGGTTGTTCATCCCTTGTACTAGTTTATCCTCAGCCCTCGTGAGGCCAATCCACCACAAAGCAGGAGTAGGGTCTTACACCGCAAGGTGGCCCGAACCTGGGTAAACTGCCGTGTTCATCTTCTTCCTTGTTCGTGTGAATCGAGCTAGGCCTTGGGGCGATGAGCTGGTTGGCTAGTTAGGTTGAGTTCTTCGCACACGCCCCAAAGTTCGAACCTTTCTCGGGTCTGTGGAGCCCTGAATCCGACATTTGGCATGCCAGGTAGGGGCGTGTCGAAGCCTCTCCTCCACCGTTCGTTCTGCTGCCGTTCCGTCGCTCCTATGGCGACGGTCACCGTGTTCGTGCCGAGCACCGAGCCGCTCACGTTACCCAGATGGCACCTGTGGGCAACGGCGCTCCTCGCCGCTCTGCCTCCCCGGCGGCTAACGCCGCCATTGACCCTGCTACTCGCGAATAGCAGGATTCGTTGCTGCCACTGTCAGTGCGGCGCGATGGCCACACCGCAACTCCATCACCCACTCCTGCCATGACGTCGTCTTCTCATGCTCGTCGCGGGCCGGCAAACACGCAGGCTGCGCTGCTCATGGCATGAGAGCTTCTGCGCTACCGCCCGGCCAACGACCTCTATGACGACTGGCTCGGCCGCATCACCGAGCTCATCAACGCCACCGGTGAGGCCCCTGCACCATCCTGTTCGCCCCGTCACCCACCGTCCCTGGCGGGCGATGTGGCTCATGGCGCGCCTCCTCCTCCTCCTCTGCATGACGCGGACCCTGAGCCCAGGCGAGAGGCACCCCAACGCGACCCGCCGCGTAGGGCGCTGGCGCGCGATGAAGAAAGCTGTGAGGTAGTGAAGCGGCCCCAAGGAGAAGCGCGCGCGCTTCCAGCGCCACCGCATCAAGACCGCGTGCCGCTAGAGGCGGTAGCACGGGGGCGCCAAGATCAAGCTCGTCCCATGCGACCGGCGCCTATGAGTTCGGCATTCTGCCATGCTTTCACCCCGGAGCTGCGCCGCATTGTTTGGCCTGGCAAGTTCAAGCCGGATTTGCCTCCACGCTACAACGACACCCCCGACCCCGCTGAGTTCCTCCAGTTTTACGAGCTGAGCATCAAGGCAGTGAACGGCAATGACAAGGTCAGGGCGAACTGGTTCCTCATGGCCCTCAAGGATGGCGCGCGTTCTTGGCTCCTGAACCTCCCGGTGTGGTCGATCTCCTCCTGGGACGAGATACGCAAGCTCTTCATGGCCAATTTCCAAGGCACTCGCGACCGCGCTCCTGCAGCAGGCGACCTGCGGCGCATAAGGCAGCAGCCGGGCGAGACCTTGCACAAGTACATATAGCTCTTCACGAACGTTCGCCTCAAGATCCCGACGGTGTCGGACGAGGCCATCATCTCGGCGTTCTCTGATGGCGTTCGGGACGTAAAGATGAAGGAGGAGCTCGCCATCCACGAGGACTTGTGTTCGGCTCTGGAGATGTTCAACATGGCAGCCAGATGCGCGAGGGCCGAGGAAGGTCGCCTCTCCCTCCTGGAGCTTCCGAAGGTCAATCCTGAAAACAAGAAGGCCAAGGCTAAGGAAGTGAAGCGTAAGGGCCCCGCCGTGCTGGCCGCGGAGCCCGAGATGAAGCGTGGCCGTGACCATGAGGAGCCTCCCAGGGGCAGCCGCCCATTCTGCGTCTTCCACAATGTCCACAGCCACAACACCAACGACTGCCAGGAGCTCAGGGCAATCCGTGACGGGCGCCTTGGCCACCGCCCAGAGTGCAGCGACCGCGGCTACGGCCGCGGAGGAGGCCACGGTGGAGGCCGCTAGGACAACCGCGACCCTGCCAGGACTGGCGTGACCAACCCCGTGAGGACCGCTGGCAGGGCTAGCCTTGTGAGGCCCTTGGCGGGACCAGCCTCGTGAGGATCACCCCCAGGGTAATGCTGGCCTCCCTCCGCTGCCGCCACCGCCAAGGAGGAATGATGACAACCACCAAGATGATGGGGCTGGGGGCTTCCAAGAGCCTCGCGTGATCGCCTGCATCCTGGGTGGCGCTCACGCTCCCACCTCTCATCGCATCTTCAAGCAGTTCACTTGTGAGGTGAACGCGGCCCTCCCCAAGCTCGAGGCGTCACACCCCCTCAGGTGGTCCAAGCACGCCATCACCTTTGACTCCATGGACCAACTCAAGTGCTCAACCGTCGCTGGTGCGCTCCCGATGCTCTGCATGCCAACCATCAGCAACGTCCTCATCAAGAAAACCCTCATCGATGGCGGCGTGGGGCTCAACATTCTTTCCATCGAGACGTTTGAGACGCTCCAAGTGCCCTACGACCAGCTTCTGCCTACCAAGCCTTTCTCATGGGTGACTGATGGCTCCATCGTTCCCATAGGGCAGATTCGCCTCCCTGTAACCTTCGGCAAGCGCGACAACTACCACACCGAGCTCATCGACTTCGACCTCGCCCACATCTACCTCCCGTACAATGCCATCCTCGGGTATCCGGCCATTGCCAAGTTCATGGCAGCAACTCACCATGGCTACAATGTCCTCAAGATGCCAGAGAGTGGCGGCATCATCATGGTCGCCTACGACGAAAAGGATGCGGTGTGCTCCCTCGAGCGCGCCTACCAGGCCACGGCGGTCGAGAACTCAGATGGCGAGGGTGCCATCCTGCCTCCTAAGGCCATCCCTGGAGGGCCTCTGACCTGACCAGTGCCACGAGGGAGGCGTTCGGGCACCACATGGGGGCGTGCTTCGACGCGCGCCTCCGTGAGCAAGGCGCAAGGCACGAGGCGCCAGGCGCTCACTAGTTCATCACCAAGGCGATCAAGGAGCTTCAGGAGGCGCAAGCCATGCGTGGCGAGCGTTGCCCCACACCATCCAGTGCAGCTGCCGCCCATGACATGGGTGGTGAACTGCGCGTCTGCGTCAACATCCCAGGCCTCAACAGGGCTGCTCGCAGGGCCTCTTTTGGCTGTCCCGTGTCGGCCGGAATGGGGAATATCCCTGCAGCTACGTTCGCATGCCGTTCGGCCTGCTGAATGTGGCCGCCTCATACTAGCGCCTCATGCAGGGAGCCTTAGCAGCTCACGAGGCTAGGCACCAGGCGGTCCTGACCAAGGAGGTGACGGACCCTAGCGAGCCCTCCGGACCTTCGGAGCCTCCTGGGACTCAAGAGCCAGTCGGCCCGTGAGGAGCGATCTCTGCAGCGCGTGTCTTCAGCTACTTCAATGCTTCTACAACGTTGGTGTCAGGTGACTTTTTGGTTTGTTCAGTTGAGGGCGCCCCTTGGGCTGCATTATCGTCAGGCTGCTACGGCCCGCCCCTATAGCCGCGTCATTTTGATTCGTGTACTCCGGACCAGTTGTGCATGCATAAATTGTTATGATGATTAACGTTATACCTGCCGACCCGTCATCTATGGAGTTACCCTTCGCAGTCTCCGCGCGTTGCTAGCCGGCCATTTGCTCATCCCGCGACAGGGGCTGCTGGCACGACGTCTGTGCTCAGGTCAATCCCTGCAGCGCTGATAAACCTAAGAGACCGAGCTCTGGCTCGCGGCCGGCCCTGCGCACGTCACCTCACCGGGTCCTTAGTGCCTTCATCTTCTCGTGGAAAGATCACAGGCAGGATAGCAAGCGCGGCTGCCCTTCGTGATTTGTGACCAACTCGCAGGAACCTCCGGAGGCAGGATCTCGAGCGGCTTCGCCAACACCCCGCGGTGATGCCGCGCTACGTGCCGTGGGGTGCAGCCCCTCCTAGGTACCCCCTCAGGGCCGGCCACTCTTTTCTCACGCAAGTCGCTTGCACGTAAAAGGGGGGCCCTTGAGCACCGCGCCTCAAGGGCTCCTACCGGCTCTCGAGCCCTCACCCCTGGCCTTGACCACAGCATCGCGACCTGGCATACCAGCGGCGGCTGAGCCTTGCTCGAGAGCCGGGCCCCAAGAGCATAGAGCACCCTGACAAGCGGGAGAGATGGAGTCGGTAGGAGCCCTGCGGGGGGGCACTGTCGGGAGAAAGGCGCAGCCTAACATCGCACGAGAAGCTCGCCCTCGTGGCAAGGAAAGCACCGTAGGCTTGCCAAGATAAGTCGCCTCGCACGCCCAGGCGTGAGCCCCATAATCAGCGTTTTTGTCTCTTGCGATTTCCCTCGGGCAAGGAAACTTCCCTTTCAGTCCTTTGGGAGCCGCTTGCACGCTAAAGGGGACCTCCCGAGCATCGCGCCTCGGGGGCTCTTACCGGACCTCGTGCCGCTCACCTCCTGGTACAGCATCGTGACCTGGCATACCAGCGACGGCCGAAGCTTGCCTGGGGACTGGGTCCTGCTGGCGTAGAGCACTAAGCTACCACGAGAGTAAAAGGGGAGAACCATGCCCAAGCGAGAGACGCAAACACAACATAAGTTCGGGATGCTAACATTAAGGCAAAAGTGTCACGATCTTTACACACCCCCGCGGGGCCCTTCATGATTTTTGTGCAGGAATGAAACAAAAGGAAAGGACTTCCTAAGGATCGCGACCCGGGCAACATCACCTACGACGCCCGACCGGCACCATTCCTCCCCTAAGCCCGAGTGCGGCGACGCGGTGGCTCGTAGCATTCGTCGTCGCTCGAGCCTAGTCTGGAGGAAGCGCCGCTGCTGCTGGAGGAGTCGCAGACAAGGCCAAGGGCAAGTTCACCGCCAGGGGCCTCGCCGGCGAGAAGAGGGGTCGCCGTGTCCCCTGGGGCAGCACTCCAGACGACGGCCATCCTCCCCGAAGACGTTGAAGAAGAGCGTCAATGCCCTGTCGTACATGAAGTGGATGGCGTGCCTCCCCTCCAAGCGGCACGCGCGGGTGATCGCACCCCATCCCCGGGTCATGAAGATGTCGCCGGAGTAGACCGCCTCCACCTCCGCCTCTGAAGCTTGGCCGCAGCAGCCGTCGTGCTGCAGCCACAACTCGACGGGCCCCCTCGGCGGTATGTCCCCTGCGAAGGACCGTGGGAGCCGAATCCACGTGCAAGGCGGCATTGCCGCCCACACCATGAAATCGCGGGCCATGCCACTGGCATGTGCCTGCGAGTGAGGTGGTCGTGTGGACATCGCTTGCCCTTCCCCCTGGCTTCGTCCACCACGGCCCCCGCGGCTGCTCGCGAGGTCGAAGCCCTGTGTGTGAATGCTTGCGCTGATGGGGAAACCCAGCGGAGCGCGTTCGCACCAGGTTTGGGTAGCTGTGGGCAAAGGGGAGGTCCTGCGTGGGCGGCCGCGTCTCTTCTTCGGCGGGAGCAGGTCCGGCCCCTCCCTCGAGGCCTTACCTTTTTCAGCGGCCGAGAACCTCCTCACTGGCACCATGGATGCTCTGGCGAGATGGAGGCACGGCGGAGAAGAAGAAGGAGCGAGCAGCAAGAAGATGAAGATGGGCTGGGGGCTCCGCCCCCTTCCCCCATTTATAGCCGGAGGAAGGCTAACCAGCGGCCTCTCACGTTACAAGCCATGATGGCCCCGCTGCATGCGCCAGGTAGTTACCGAGGCGATGTGGGGAAACGGAGATGCCCACGTCCCATCAAGCGCCACGCGTCAGCATGGCCCACAGGCAATTGGGGCCCGCGGCGCTTCACCCTTGCCCTTTGGCTTCGCCTCGAAGCCAAGTCCGAGCGCTCCTTGGGCCCGGGGGCTATTGTCGGCATTCTGGGAACCAGGGTACGCAGACTTGCCAGCCTGTGGCCCATGGTGTGGCACCTTCGACGGCCTGGCATGGCCCACCTCCAAGACTATCAAGACAAGACCCTAGCGAGGGGCCAAGCCTCGCGAGGCGGACGATGCCAAGACCACCCGAGGGAGCAGCCTCCCCAGGCTGCCTCCTGAGGAGTAGAGATTTCTATGCTGGTACCCAACCTCATGAGGTTGCGATGACACAAGCCATGACGACCAAGGCCAGGCGGGCGCCAGCAGGCGCAGAGGAGGCAGATTTCTCTTTGGTGCTAAGGAGGCAAGAGCAGGCGTGGGTTCCCGAGGAATCTGGCAAAGGTTTCCATTCCAGTGCGACGAGACCAAGACCACTAGCACTGCAGAACAGATGTCATCGCAGAGCCCACCGCTGCGTCACGACCAGAGGCTTGGAGGCGAAGAGAAGGATCCAGAACCGGGTCGACTCATTCCCTCACCCCCAAACCTCGTGAGGTTGTTCATCCCTTGTATTAGTTCACCCTCAGCCCTCATGAGGCCAATCCACCACAAAGCAGGAGTAGGGTCTTACACCGCAAGGTGGCCCGAACCTGGGTAAACTGCCGTGTTCATCTTCTTCCTTGTTCATGTGAATCGAGCTAGGCCTTGGGGCGACGGGCTGGTTGGCTGGTTAGGTTGAGTTCTTCCCACACACCCCAGAGTTCGAACCTTTCTCGGGTCTGCGGAGCCCTGAATCCGACACTAAGGGTCTTTGAAACAATTTGTGCTCAGAATACATCTCTCACTCGTGAAGTTGTTTTGTTGGAAGAGCAAAACATCGCCCTTCGGAGTATCAACTGTAAACTGGAGTATTTTCTAAAGCTGAAGGACAAGCCCACTACTTCATCACCACCATCATCACCGAAGAAAAAAACTTGACTACACGTGTATGGGCACTCCCCTTGGCTTGTGCCAAGCTTGGGGGAGGTGCCCCGGTATCGTATCACCATCACTTTTATTATCTTTACCTATTTTTAGTTCTATCCTTAGCTATTTCTTGATTTAGTTGAATAAAATTTTAGTATGATCTATTTTTGAGTGCTAGTTTCATGATCTATCTATCTATGTAATTGAGTTGAGAGTTATATAATACAGAGTAGATTGAGTTTTTGCTTCTTTACTTTTATGTTTCAATCTTAGCTATGAAAATAATGGAAAGGTCATATGCTAATCTCATGGAAAGTAATGGCATTACATAAGGAAAAGTGTAAGTGGTAAAATTTATTGAAAGTTAACAAACATAGCATTGGTCAATGATGCAATTCATGAAAGAATTAATCAGGGAAGAGAAAATTTACATATAAATATACTATCTTGGACATCTTTTATGATTGCGAGCCCCCCATTAAGTATTTTATGTCAAATTGTTGACGTTGGACAAGGAAGACAACATAATGAATTATGTTTGCTTATATTCACATAGAATTTATATTGTTATAGATCCTCCCACTTGTGGTGCTTACTCAATATCTTTTCTAGCCAAAAATCCGCACCAAGTAGAGATACTACTTGTGCATCCAAAAACCCTTAAACCCAGTTTCATGTCATGAGAGTCCTCTATACCTACCTATGGATTGAATAAGATCCTTCAAGTAAATTGTCATTGGCGCATAAAGCAATAAAAATTGCTTCTAAATATGTATAATCTTTTATTGTAAGGGAAAATAAGCTTTGTACGATCTTGTGATGGTAAAGAAATAAAAGTGATGGACTGCATAATAAAGGTTGCTATCACAAGGGGCAATATAAAGTGATGTTACTTTGCATTAAGAGCTTGCACATACAAAATAAGTAAATAATAAAAAGATCCTTTACTCTTAAGCATTTACTTTCATGCAAGAGTCAATAGTTTTCTCCTCTATTTCTTTTTATTTTTGTCTTTTGCAAGCATCATGTGGTGGGGAAAGATCTAGGCATATATATCCAGTTGGATATGAGTGATCATGAGTTATTATTGTTGACATTACCCTTGAGGTAAATGAGTTGGGAGGCAAAATTATAAGCCCCTATCTTTCTATGTGTGTGGCTGAAACTTTTGCTCTATATGTATATGTATGTATGTGTGTATATATATATATATATATATATATATATATATATATATATATATATATATATATATATATATATCATGAGTGTTAGCAATCATAGAAGAATAAATGATACTTGAGTATGTGGACTTGCTAACCAAAAGCTCCTACATGAGAACCTTCCTGGAATTATGATAAATTGCAATTGCCTTGTTGACTAAGAACATAGTTTGTTAGTTTTCAAGAAAGTTTATGCCTTATACTTCTTTGCTGTGGTGAATTGTTACTTGCTCATGAGAAGTTTTATGATAATGTTTATTGCAGCTATAATAATGATCATGATGCTACTATGTCTGTATTTTGTTTTTATTGACACCTCTCTCTCTAAACATATGAACATGATTATCGATATCGGCTCTCACTTGAGGACAAGCGAGGTCTAAGCTTGGGGGAGTTGATACATCAATTTTGCATAATGTTTTCCTACTGTTATTTATAATGTTTTTAATCAATAGAACACTTTGTAGAGAAATTCTAATGCCTTTTCTCTCTTAATTTGCAAGGTTTACATGAAGAGGGAGATTCCCGGCAGCTGGAATTCTGGACCAGAAAAAGCTATGTCAGAGATACCTATTGTGCACAACTCCAAATAAGCTGAAATTTCACGTAGAATTATTTTGGAATAAATAAAAAATACTGGATGAAAGAAATACCAGTGGGGCCCACCCAGGTGCCCACGAGGCACCAGAGCGCGCCCACCCCCAGGGCACACCGTGGTGGCTCGTGGAGCCCCTGGCCATCCTCCAGTGCCCATCTTCTATATATAAGCCCATTTTCCCTAGGAAAAAATAAGGGGAGGATTATCGGGACGAAGCGCCGCTGTCTCGAGACGGACCTTGGCCAGGAGTACTTTTGCTCTCCGGCGGAGCGATTCCGCCGGGGACACTTCCCTCTGGGAGGGGGAAAATGAAGCCATCATCATCACCAACAACCCTCTCATCGTGGGAGGATCAATCTTCATCAACATCTTCACCAGCACCATCTCATCTCAAACCCTAGTTCATCTCTTGTATTCAATCTTTGTATCAAAACCTCAGATTGGTACCTGTGGGTTGCTAGTAGTGTTGATTATTATATCTTGTAGTTGATGCTAGTTGGTTTATCTAGTGGAAGATTATATGTTCAGATACATTATGCTATTCAATACCACTCTGATCTTGGACATGAATATGATTTGTGAGTAGTTACTTTAGTTCTTGAAGTCTTGTCATAAGTAATCATATGTATTTGGTATTCGTTCGATATTTTGATGATATGTATGTTGTTGTTTCCCTTAGTGGTGTTATGTGAACATCGACTACATGACACTTCACCATCTTTGGGCCTAAGGGAATGCATTGTGGAGTAGTAAGTAAATGATGGGTTGCTAGAGTGATAGAAGCTTAAACCCTAGTTTATGTGCTATTCTGTAAGGGGCTGATTTGGATCCATGTGTTTAATGCTATGGTTAGATTTATCTTAATTCTTCTTTCGTAGTTGTGGATGCTTGCGAGAGCGGTTAATCATAAATGGGAGGATTGTTCAAGTAAGAACAGCACCCAAGCACCAGTCCACCCACATATCAAATTATGAAAGTAGCAAACGCAAATCAAACAAACATGATGAAAGTGAATAGATGAAATTCCTGTGTGTCCTCAAGAACACTTTTCTTATTATAAGAGACCGTTCCAGCCTGTCCTTTGCTACAAAATGGATTGGGCTACCTTGCTGCACTTTTGTGACCATTGCTACTTATTGCTCGTTACGAATTATCTTGCTATCAAACTACTCGTTACCGATAATTTCAGTGCTTGCAGAAAATACCTTGCTGAAAACCGCTTGTTATTTCCTTCTGCTCCTCGTTGGGATCGACACTCTTACTTATCGAAAGGACTACTATTGATCCCCTATACTTGTGGGTCATCAATCTGCATGTTGACTTACCTAGCAATATCAAAGGAATTGTGTACTATTTAAGCAACCAAATGGGATGCCATTTTCTGACTCTGTTCCTACCTAGAACTTCTAGTTACCAATACACTTTTCTTATGCCCTGTTCTAACTAAATATTCCCTATACTACCACTTCTATCAGATAGCGCTGTCGCTGAGGATACTTCGAAGGTGGAGGACGAGGCTACCAACAAGTGGAGGCGGGTCCAGCAAGAACCGCAAGCGACTCCGACAGGCCTAGACTTCATCCGCAGCCTCCCCGATAATATGTTGATCGTCATCATCTCCCTCCTCCCAATCAAATATGGTGCGCGGATAACCATTCTTTCCCAATGGTGGTGCCCCCTTTGGCACTCCACCTCTCTCGACCTCATCGACATCCACAAGCTCTACCATGGCTATCGCAAAAGCTTAGGTGCATTGTCCTAGATCCTCTGGAAGCACCATGGCCCATTCAGAGGCCTTATCATGGGCAAGTTCTGTTCCAATGGCAAGGACCGAGCCAAGCTTGACGAGTGGTTCTGATCCCCCGCCCTAGATCAGCCTAAGGAGCTTAGCTTTAATGATGGACATATGCTTTCGCTGCCACCGTCCGCGCTTCGCCTCGCACCCACGCTGCGCCTCGCTAGGTTCGTGAACTGCCATTTCCCCAATGAAGCGCCCGCTCTTTTTCTCCCATGACTAAAGCACCTAGAGCTCGTCACCGTCTACATCCCCAAGGATGACATGGAGCGCCTGCTCCGCGGCTGTACTACACTCGAGTATCTTCATCTTCAGGCGATCAATGGGTTGAGTAGCTTCCACATCGCCTCCATGACTCTTCAAATAATTTATGTGTGTTGCTGGTGCTGCAACAAGAGATCACACAAGGTGTATCATAGTATGGTCATTCAGGACACACCATTACTTGAGAGATTAATTGTAATTGATCAACAAGGTCCAACAAGAATCAATGTCATTTCTGCACCAAAGTTAACAATGGTGGGCTACCTGTCTATCAAATTATCCAAACTTGTTATTGGATCCACACGTGTTCAGGTACAACAGACACCTTCTTCTTCTCCTTCTTGAAATTAACATTATTTCTAATTTTTAAGATGTATTTCGTCTGTCATCCAGAAAATGATTCCGATAAGCTTGACCCCGTAGCTGCACACAGTGAAGGTCTTGGCACTAGAATCTATCGGTCCCAACCTGGACCAAGTTGTCAGTTTCCTGATATGCTTTCCGTTCCTGGAGAAGCTATATAACGAGGTAATGCTCCTTTCATGTTAAATGTTGACCATTAGGGAGTTCAATTTTTGGTACATTTTCCCAAGTTTACAATGATGAATGTACTACGATTTTTGAAGGAATTTTGGAGGATTTCAGTACATACATGTTTTTTTTCCTATAGTGGCTGCTTGATTCATATGGTTACAATCCATAAGCATTTCTCCTTTGGATTCATCTGTACTAGTTTTCATAGGGAAATTTCCATCCACTCCAACCTCTTGTGAAGAAGCCTACATCTTTCTAGATTGTAATAAAAATGCTCATGTTAATCGTGCAGACCGAAGATGGCATGACACTCAATTCGTGTAGTTTTAGAAATCCTGCAAACCAAAGAGGCATGTAGTAGTGTTCAAAACTGCATGTAGGCACTAATACTTTCTCTTCTTTTGTAGATAAGATTAGGCCCGGTAGTGGATAATGTGATACAATATAACAATCACATCGAATGCCTTGATCTGCATCTCTCAGAAATTACTTTAAACTCCTATGGAGGGACCTTACCAGAGATTATATTTGCCAGGTTCTTTGTTGTGAGAGCAAGGGTGCTAAAGCTAATGAGGTTTGCCCTTCATTCATTTTGCAAAAATGAATGGTTTGTTGATCAGCGTCGGCGGCTACGGCAGAATGGAAAAGGCTCTGCAGAAGCTGAATTCCATTTTGGAAGTTCAGTTGATAGAGTAATCGCAAGTCATTATGTCAAACCCATACATGACTTGTCAGTGGCTGATCCCTTTGCAGAAATGTTGAGTTTTCGAAACAAGTTTTACAAGTGGTAATATCAGTTTGAACCTCTCTTATGTCCATGTTTAGTTGATCAGCGCGGGCGTCTGTAGCTGCAAGATCTGAATTTCATTTCTAATATCAGTTTGAACCTTGTAATCTTCGAATTTGAGCCTTCTAACTCTGGAATTTGAACCTTGCAATATTTCAGGCTTTTGTTGTACAATCATTGAAATGGCATCGTATGAGACTCGTATATTGGTAGTACTATTTTGACCTTAATATGCAATGGACGATTAATATCAGGACCTCAATGGACTTGAATTTATTTACCATTCTCAAATGTGTTTCCCATGTCGATCTCATCGCAAACGATCTATATAGCGGACTCAACAACAATCTTTGACATTATTTCACATGGTTGGTTTCTTCAACTGTGTGCCCTATAGAGCGCAGAATTATCGCTCTTGATTGTCCATCATTACCTGTCTGCATAACTTTGACCTCATCTCCCATGGGTAAACTTATTGTCGAACATGTGTGCTGCTTTAAGTCATTCCACACAGTTTGTTTATGCAGAGCTTTTGCTAATAAACGCCCATGATTTGCCCTTCTTCTATCCGACGGGTGGCCAAACTAGCCGAGTGGGAAGGTTGCGCAGTTGCGCACGGTAACCTGCACGGTTGTGCAGGAATAGGCTCACCAATTTGGTGCCTCTTCGAGCCCACGCGTGGTCAAACAAAATGTGTGTGGGGTGCTCAAGCGTACACTGGAATCCTCTGCTAGGAACGTGGTGATAAGATGTGACAATTACAGGCCGTCTGGCCCCCAGTTATTACATCACCATTTAACCCTTGTGTCTCTTCAACCTTTCAATCGCGCCCTAGTATTGCAAGAAGCACACCCACAACAACAAATACTGAGAGGGTTATCCTGCACGGCTCCAATGGAGCTCCCAGCAGCTGCCGACGACGAGCGGCAATTCACCATGCATGTAGTAGTGGACACCCGCAAAAGGTTCATGAAGCTCTCGGTGGTGTACACCAACAACCCGATCTGGGTGGAGAACTCCATCCACACTATGGAGTTGTTGCTTGCTGCGGAGAAGTACAAGGTGGTCGAGTTCAACCTAGAGTACACCCGCGCTTGTGCCAGGTATCGTCACAAGGTTGTAGTCGCTCAGATGTGTGTGCGCAATCACAAGGCCTCGTGAGCATTTCCCCAGGTTTGTCAACAAACCCCACTACATGTTCGCTACGGTGGACATCACCAACAATGTAAAGGTGCTCAAGAATTCAGGCATCGCCTGCTAGAATCTTGTTGACATCCAGGGCCAATACAAGATATAGGGTAGGAAGAAGCATGAGAAGGACTCACTCATTCACCTTGCCGAGGCCATCATCGACCCCTACAACAGAGACATGAAGGATTCCTGCAATAAGGGCAAGCGTGCCTAGCACTCGGCCTAGATGGAGAAACTCGATGAAGGTCACATCGTGTACGTGGCCAAGGAGGTGTACACGAGCTACGAGATGTACGGGCGGATCATTGACATGAGGAAGTGCATCCTTCTTCACCAAAAAGGCCAGGGATCCAGCCGTAAGCAGAGCAAAGTGTTATCACAACAAGAAGTTGATGATTAGATGATCGTTTCTCCTAGTTTAGTATGCATGTAATTGTTTACTTTGGTGTGTGCAAATGTTATGTGTGTAGTCACTTATGTAATTGGATGTTTAATTTGCTTATGCAATCATGTTCTTATAAGTATATATGTTGTTGTTCTGTAGATAGAGCATAAATCTTGTGCGGACATAGCAAATCACATCGCACACAGACTAAACTAGGGAACCCGTCGGTGATGATTTCATCAATCGCTGACAATTGTATACTAGCAAGCATTTGCCCACAACACACACAACCTATTAGCAGGAATGGTCTGTATTGTTATCGGTCTTCCCACCATTCCGATTACTGACCTATTTGCCATGTATCACACACATCTTGTTAAGTTGAACCGTTTTTGTTGTTTTGGCTCATCACAAACAGTTCATCCAGGTGAACTGTATGTCGTCTATCGCACACACCTTGATCTGGCTGATCATTTCTCTTGTGTTAGGTAATCACAAATAGTTCATCCAAGTGAATCATATGTCGTATATCACACACTCCTTGATCTGGCCGACCGTTTCTATTGCGTTCGCTAATCGCAAACAGTTCATCCGAGTGAACTATATGTCGTATATCGCACACACCTTGATCTGGCTTACCATTTCTGTTGTTCTGGTTCATTGCAAATAGTTGTATAGATCAACCGTATGCCACGTATCGCACACGCAACTCTAAACTGAATCGTGCTTGATGTCTTCGGCATTGCACACAGTTCATCTTATTGGTGACGGTTTTATTACGACATCGCTTGCGATGCATGCATCGCACATAGTTTCATCGAAGGGTCACTGATTCATGTGTCGCATTAGCAACATCCTGCAGTAGTGAATCATGACCTGCTGAGTGTTAGTAGGATGGGAGTGATGAGAATATATTTTTGGAATTGTTTCATTAATATTTGGAATAGTTCCGAGAGGATCCAGAAGCGTTTTAGGGTCACCGGAAGGGTTTCAGAGAGTATCGGGTAATACCGGGTATTACCGATAAATATATATAGGTGGAAAATGTTTTTGGGGATGTTAAATTATATATAAATTGGTTTCAAAGTATTTATAATAATTTTATAATTAATTTAATATCAACGGGCCTTATAAGGCCAAGAGGTGGAAGTCAACTTGGGCAACAAAGGCCCAAGAGGGGAGGCACCCCTTCCCATAAGAAAGGAGGCTGAATTGGGAGGGGAAGGAGTCAGACTCCTCCTCCCCTAGGCCGGCGCACAAAGGGGAAACTTCCTCCTTGGTGGTAGCCCTCCCTCTCACCTCTATACTATATATACATGAGGATATGTGCTCTTTTCTATACACAACTTTAGGAGCCTCCTCTAGTTCTTCTAGTTCTAGTTCCAGTTGGTCCTACTTGACTAATTAGAGCTAGACTAATCCTATAATACTCATAATTAGAAGCATCGTGTGGTTCTAATCGCCACCCTCTAATTCTCCGGCGACGATTAGCTCTGGACGGCGAAGCGCTGCCGGATCGTGAAGGTTGCACGCTTGCAACCAAGTAGAGAGGTTGTGCTTTCGGTCTTCGGTTCGAGGGATTGTTCGTGGGTGGTTTGCAGGATCATTCATCGATGGTTCAAGGGATGCCAAGTACGATCTACACCGACATGTTCTTCTTCCACTGCAACTCGGTGACGGTAACAATCATGATTCCAACCCGTCATGCATCTTCATATTGATCTTGGGTGTGCGTAGGCATGAATTTTTTTTGTTTTCTACTATGTTTCCCAATAGTGGCATCAGAGCCAGGTTATGATCTTGGTGCAGGTTGCAATCTAGTTCACATGTGATTGTGAGGGTTAATGTTCTTGCTATGCTTCCCTGGAGTGTTACTTTGGCTCAATGCATCGACGACATGGTGTCGCTTTTCATAAGGTTCTGACAATCGCTTGGCTCTAGCTATCAACGATCTGCTAATGGTTCCTTGGGCTTCACCATAGTTGAGAATAGTGAACCATCGCGTACACAAGAGGGTGCTGAAGATGGATGATCTTCTAGGGGTTCATGCTATTTGGCGAAGTTTAGTGTGGGGCTAGAGATTTTTAATCAAGTCTCTTGTTTCACACACCCCGAAACTTAATTTAGCATCAAGAAACATCACCTATATTGTGGACGTAAGTAGCTAGTATTGTTTATTAAAACTGGTTACCACATAACTAAAATTTTGCTAAAACTGATTAGAGGACATCTAACTTGGTTTTGCAGGGTATGCATATGATGTGGTATAGCCTTCATCATGATAATGAGTTTATGTATGAGATGGTTATATGTTGCAATGTTAAGTGGCCTGCACATCACGGCTTGATGGATGGAGCCACAAGATTGCAACATTAATGTAAATATCATAGAGATAGCCTACAGGTGACAGGTGACGATGGCAAACGTACACGGAGGACCCCGACGTGGAGAAGGTGTACTTGGCGCGGGACATGGAGCTACAATTTCGTGCCACGATGGAATTTCTGAAGTTCATGCCACGACAACGTTTTCGGAAATAGTCGCCACAACAACGCTTCCTGAAATTGCGCCACTGCAACGTTTTTGAAACGGTTGCCATGGCAACTAAATATTGGCCGTCATGACGATTCAACAAAAGATTGAAGATGATCACGGAGAATTCCGGGCGCCCAGGGCTATACCATATCATCCATTTATGAACTGCCTGAGATGTTTATCCCTTTGTTGTTTGCACCCTTTGATTGCTCAGTAGTCAGTTATTAGGGTGAGCTCTCATAGTAAATATAAAGTTAAAAGGTGCTCTTCCCAGTGTTGAAACCGTCTATAACATGTGGCCTTTCGAAGTACTACATGCTACCATGAGTACAATCAAAAAGTGAAGTGTAAGGAGGTGAGGTAGGACTTCACAACAGAAACACTCGGTTGCCTTGAAGTTCTAGCAGAAAAGTTCTGAGCTCGGAGCACGAAGCACGAAGCATCGAAAGATGAACAAGAGTCATATGGAGATATGATTGTCAAAAGATTGCCTACCGGTTGAAACTCACATAATATGAGATGCTACCATCCATGGGTGTGAATGAGATCAAGATCTTGAATCACTCACTTTCAGTTATGGAAGATATTGATTTGAGTGGGAGTGCACTTTATATTAAAATTTGTTTAAATACTAGTGCAACATTAATTATGGATAAATGTCTAAATGAATCTTGTGTTTGTTGTTGTAGATCGGTGGCTTGCAATAGTTTAAATTTAGCACCCCTGTTTTAGAAAGAAAAGTTGGCTGCAATTGGTCGAAACTATGAGGATTGGATCCACACTCTGAGATATGTTCTCAAAGGTGCTTAGAAAGAATATGTGCTTGATCAACCACTTGGTGACTACCCAGCGCCAGGAGAGTCTCAAGATGTCATCAATGTGTTCATATCTCGCAAGAATGATTTTAGTGTTGTCAAAAGTACTATGCTATCTTGCTTGGATCAAGTGCTCGAGAAACGTTTTGAACATCTAAGTGTTGTTGAAATTGTTGAAGCACTAGAAGTTCTGTATCATGAAGATCCAACCGAAGTTCATGAGATGACTGAAGCATTGGATGAATGCAAAATAGTTGAAGTTGGTGAGAAAAGTGTTAGGCTTGCGGACTATTACGATAGTATCAATGCAATGGAAATGGATTTTCCCAAGACAACGAAAAATGATTTGATCCTTTCATCACTTCATGAAGCAATGCTCAAAACCAACGAAATCGGGTTGTACAACCAGTAAAAGTTGCTTGTGAACAAGACAAAGAGTTTCAAAAGAAAACTCAACACCAAGAGGAACAAGGGTGGAGCGTCTTGCGAGACTATTTGTTTTTACTGCAAAGAGAAAGGACACTGGAAGAGAAATTGCGTGTAGTATCTGGCAGATAAGAAGAACTCGTCTTTTGGTAAAGGTATAAAAGTTATACAAATTAATGTTATTGATATTCTACTTGCTGAAAATTCCAAGTCTTGGGTATTTGATACCGGGTCAGTTGCTCACATTTGCAACACTACACAGGTACTACAAAAGATTCGCAGGCTGGGAAAGAATGAAGTCATGATGCGTGTCGAAAATGGTGATGGGATCTCCGCTCAGGCCGTCGGTGTCATGTCATTAAGTTTACCTTGAGGATTTATCTTAGAACTGAATAATTGTCCTTTTGTTCCAAAGTTATGTAATAACATTATCTTTGGATCATGTTTGATAAATTACGATTATTCTTATAAGTCTAAGAGCAATGGTTGTTCAATATATTATAAGGGTACGTTTTATGGATTTGCACCCATGATTAGTGGGTTATTCATATTAGATCTTGAACGTGAGAAAAAAAGTATATAACATTAATGCTAAATGTGTTAAGAAGACTCATAATACCACTTATATGTGGCACTGCCGTCTTGGTCATATCGTAAAGAAATGTATGCAAAAACTTCATAAAGATGGAGGGTTGACATCGTTTGATTTTGAATCATTTGATACATGTGAAGCTTGTCTGATGGGTAAAATGACCAAGACAACGTTTGTCGGGTCCATGGGACTCAGGGTACCCAGGCTTGTGTGCCTGTGGCCCAGTGCGCGGCCCATATCTTGGGCCTAGCTGATGGCCCACTGGTGAGCTTCGCGAGCAAGAATCCTAGCGAGACACGCATCAGCAGGGGGATTGGAGGCGCCACCAGGAGCCTCGCGAGGCCCTCTCACAAGGTGACCTCCCGAGGCCCCTCTCGGAGGTGAACAAGTCAGGAGCTGCTCAAGCCCAGTCGCACAGTCCAGAGGCTTCACGTGGGTGACGCGCGCAACGATGAATGATGCCAGAGGCCGTGCCAGCAGGTGCAGATGTTGAGGCTTTCCTCTTTCGTGCTAAGGGAGCAAGGCCAGCCGCCGGTTCCCAAAGCAATCCCCAAAGGTTGCCTGATTGTTGCCAGAAGACCCAGACGACGGGCACGTAGGGCGGAGGTCATCACCGAGCCTACTAGCGCGTCATGGAAAGTGGCTTTGCAGCGAAGACCGCCTTTTGTCAGGATAGACTTCGCCCCTGTCCCCCTTCAAATTGCCATTGTGTTCTACCCTTCCCGCCAATGTTTTCGGGGGAGAGGACCAAGGCTAGTATAAAGAGGGCAGGGAGCCGCTGTAGTAGGGGACAAATTTTTGCGCCACAACCCTTGTACTCTCGTTCTCCCTCGCGAGTGCAATCCAACCACCAAGTAGGAGTAAGGTTTTACACCGCAAGGTGGCCCGAACTTGGGTAACTGTTGTGTCTCCGGCCTGCCTCCATTAGCTCGCTCTCGCCGTAGCCTCACCGTGGTTTGTAGCGGGAAGGAGTAGGGCGGTAGGAACAAGCGCACCCCAGAGTTCGAACCTCTTGGGTCCCCGGAGCCCCGATTCCGACATTTGGCGCGCCAGGTAGGGGGGTGCCGCTGTTCTTCTGCTCTGCTACAACTTTCGCTTCACAAACTCCATGGTTGATGCTCGCCGCGTGCGTGCCGAGCGTCGGGCGGCTCGCGTCGCCCAGACGGAGCCCGCGGGCCACGGCGATCGCCGCCTCCCTGTCGAGTCCGCGTCCACGGCCGCCACCGATCCTGCTGCCCGCGAGCAGCAGGACTCCTCCCGACACCCTCCCACACGAGTGGCCAGCTGCGTGATACGTCCATTTTGCATCATGTTTTCATATTGATATTTATTGCATTATGGGCTGTTATCTATTATATACTTAAAACGATAGAAAACGAACGGTGTTGATTAGACACTTTAAAAACTAAGATGTATCAACGGTCAAGATTAGATAAATACTACACGTTAAAAAAAACTGAAGATTGATTTCGGTAGCAACTATGTATGCTAGGGAACGTACAAACCTAGGATGGTTTGGCTGCCGGATTAGCCAAGTCCGACACATCCCAAAAAAACTAAAACGGACTAAGATGTGTTGCATAATAGAGATACTATATAAAACAGACGACTTGGTCAAAACACACGACCAATATAGGAGTCCTAGGATGGTTTTGCTGCCGGATTAGGCAAGTCCTACACACGGACTAAGCTGTGTATAGTCATGCCACATACGTACACATGCCTAAACAACATTTTATTGGCTGAGCTAATTACAACTAGAAAAACCGAGCCGCATTGACTATTGGCTATTGGCAGAGGATGAAAGCATCCCGGAACACAAAACCGCAGGCCAGACAACATTGCAAGCGATGATGTCATGATGACATCAGTGAAAAATTAGTAACATTTTCTCTCATCGGAATTTGAAACTACACACGAAAAATGACGTATATACATGTATATATGTATCCAAATCGAAGGTAAACTCAATCCGATCAAAAAATTTCTGCCCTTAGTACTGCATGCGTGTTGAACATGTCCGTATTGGACACTTTCGATTGCATCAGCCTTGGTATCATCAATCTGTTGTGAGCCAAAATACGCATATATACGGGACTAAATATAGTTTTTTTGTTAAGTTGTTAAAATCTACAAATAAGTTTAACAGTTAAAATATATTTTCTGTAATTCATAGTACATTTATTTTTTGTTAGTTAGATAAATTGTAGAAATAAATTTCACGTACGCACAGTATCAAATGCATTTTTTAAGTGGTTAAACTATACACGTCAGTTTATAGCTAAAAATATAAAATAAATGAAGCCTAAGATGAAAGTGACTTAGAGGGAAAGTTTTAGCGAAAATGTTGTAAGAAACATATTCGGTCAATGCGTAAAAATTGTGGGTCACATTTTTTATCTGAATTGTAGGTCACTGTGAAACAACATAGACATGGTAACAAAGAACATTATTTCATAGGAGAGAGAGTGGGAAATAGTGTTTCTTCAGTATATAAAAATAGGTTTTATATCGATGGTCAGCTGGCATGGGCAATTCGAATAAGATAGACAGACCCATGAGAATGTGAAGATATGACAATAAGCCTCCATGTTCGTACATCGAGGATTTAATTATATTTTACGTACGAGTTTTTAAATAATAACAAAATGTTAGCGGTGTGATTTGTGTGCCATGTCGTCTCAGGGAATCAATAGCTAATTCTAATAAGCTATATTTGAAAAATCAAGATGCTGATGTATACAAATCAAAAGGAAGTGGACAATTGATTTCATTGCAAAATCCATAGATATTACTTAAATTGTTATATGCATGTAAGCTTCATTCATGAAAGGAAATTATATCTGGGTGAATTAGAAAGCAACACTTTCTATATATGAAATTTGAATTAAGAAACAAGAGGAACTAAACAAATTGATGTAGGAAATTGCAGGAGTTAGATAAAGTTCTTATGTATACGGTTCAATAAAAATTTGTATGGACAATTATACTGTGATTTGTATATGAAAATCAAAGTACAAATGAAACGTCAACAAAACAAATGGAACCTTGATTTTCATTTGATAAAGTGAAATAGTTAGCGATGAAAGAAAAGGAAAATACATCATAACATGCATCAATGTATCTGTGTGCATGTATCACCTTTGTAAATTGAAAATAATAAATATGTATTATATGTATCAATGGGAGCGGTTTTTGGCAGTATAAGAAGATATGCGTAGAACGGAGATGAACTGGAGCGTTCATGAATTAGTTATCACTAGGGGATCAAGTCCATGGTGATAGGAAGTAATTGAGAAGTGGTAGATTGAGAAGGACCAAAATATAGATGCATGTACCAGCGTAGATGGTGTGAATGACACTTGATAAAAAAAAATCGACAATTGATATGTGTGCAAGCACATCTCATGCAAATGAAAGTACATAGTGTTGTTTTACCATGGATAAAGGTTGTTAGCACACATCAGCTGTAATGTTAAAATAATTAATTTCAATTTGCTAAATATTAAAACTTGACACAAATAACATGGATGCACTCTAGAAGTACATTCTAGACTGATGGAGAGTTAATGTATGATTTAGAAATTTCAACCTTCAGTCTCTCGCTACCAATCCACGATGAACCATAACATCATAGGTTATGAAGAATATGTGTAAGACAATCTAAGGATTTATCTAAAAATGTATTTTTAGGTTTTATGTAATTGTAGTTGTTCATAAGTTTATATTAGTGCACTCATATAGATAATTGTGTTCAAGGACGAACTTACAACAGAACCAAATCATTATGTGAAATGACATACATTACTTTATAAATGAAATCTAGCTGCGCAAATGCGCGGGTTACTTTGCTAGTTACACATTATGGTACAATACTTATGCCTTTTCTCCCTTATTTTACAAGTTTTACACAAAGAGGGAGAATGCCAGCAGCTGGAATTCTGGACCGAAAAGGAGCAAATCTGAGAGACCTATTCTGCACAAGTCCAAAAGTCCTGAAAATTTATGGAGAATTGTTTTGGAATATATAAAAAATATTGGGCGAAGAAATACCAGAGGGGGACCCACCAGGTGGCCACAAGCCTGGGGGCATGCCCCTAGAGCTTGTGGGCCCCCTGGCAGGTCTCCGGTGCCCATCTTCTGCTATATGGTGGCTTTTGACCTGGAAAATATCATAAGGAAGCTTTCGGGACGAAGCGCCGTCGTCTCGAGGCGGAACCTGGGCAGAAGCAATCTAGGGCTCCGGCGGAGCTATTCTACCGGGGAAACTTCCCTCCGGGAGGGGGAAATCGAAGCCATCGTCATCACCAACGATCCTCTCATCAAGAGGGGGTCAATCTACATCAACATCTTCACCAGCACCATCTCCTCTCAAACCCTAGTTCATCTCTTGTATTCAATCTTTGTCTCAAAACCTCAGAATGGTACCTATGGATTGCTAGTAGTGTTGATTACTACTTGTAGTTGATGCTTGTTGGCTTATTCGGTGGAAGATCATATGTTCAAATCCTTAATGATATTTATTACCCCTCTTATTCTGAACAAGAATATGCTTTGTGAGTAGTTACCTTTGTTCCTGAGGACATGGGAGAAGTCTTGTTATAAGTAATCATGTGAATTTGGTATTCGTTCAATATTTTGATGAGATGTATGTTGTCTTTCCTCTAGTGGTGTTATGTGAACGTCGACTACATGACACTTTACCATGATTTGGGCCTAGGGGAAGGCATTGGGAAGTAATAAGTAGATGATAGTTTGCTAGAGTGACAGAAGCTTAAACCCTAGTTTATGTGTTGCTTCGTAAGGGGCTGATTTGGATCCACATGTTTCATGCTATGGTTAGATTTATCTTAATTCTTCTTTCGTAGTTGCGGATGCTTGTGAGAGGGGTTAATCATAAGTGGCAGGCTTGTCCAAGTAAGGACAGCACCCAAGCACCGATCCACCCACATATCAAATTATCAAAGTAACGAACGCGAATCATATGAGCATGATGAAAACTAACTTGACAACAATTCCCATGTGCCCTCGGGAGCGCTTTGATTTATATAAGAGTTCGTTCAGGCTTGTCCTTTGCTACAAAAAGGATTGGCCCACCTTGCTGCACCTTGGTTACACTTGTTACTTGTTACCCGTTACGAATTATCTTATTAGAAAACTATCTATTACCGACAATTTCAGTGCTTGTAGAAAATACCTTGCTGAAAACCGCTTGTCATTTTCTTCTCCTCCTCGTTGGGTTTGACACACTTACTTATCGAAAGGACTACGAGTGGTCCCCTATACTTGTGGGTCATCACCGCGCCACCATGACCTCCTCCTCCTCCGTTGTGGCCCGAGGCCCACCAGACGGCGATGGTCGGCGTAGTGCTCCCCGTCCAAGCGGTGCTTTCCTGAGCGCCATGGGTTGCCGAACTTTCACCGACGAGATGCGCTGGGTAACCTGGTTGGTGAGGTTCAGGCCGGAGCTACCGCCGCGCTACGACGGCATTCCCGACCCCGTGGAATTCCTTCAGCGCTACACTCAGAGCGTTCTGGCGGCGGGCAACGATGACAAGGAGATGGCGAACTGGGTCCCCATGGCCCTCACGGGCGTTCCGCGCTCTTGACTCTTCAACCTTCCTGAGGCTTCGTTCTCCTCTTTGGGTGAGCTCCGAGACCGGTTCATCGCACGCTTCGCGCCACCTGGCAGGGGCGCCGGGGGCTTCCAGGGGCCCCACGGGGTTGCGTGCATCCTCGGCGGGGCACAGGCCCCCGCGTCTAGACGCCACTCGAAGCAGTTCTTCCGTCGGGCGAACGCCGCCCTGCCAATGTCAGAGGTCGCGCGGGCCCTCAGGTGGTCTCAATGTGCCATCACCTTCGATTCCAGGGACCACCCAAGGTCCATGACTGCTACGGATGCGCTTCCCATGCTGTGCACCCCCACCATCAGTAACGTCGCGGTCACCAAGACTCTCATCGACGGGGGCGCGGGCCTCAATGTGATCTCCATCGACACCTTCGAGACGCTCCAGGTGCCCTATGACCAGCTGATGCCGACGAGGCCCTTCTCTGGAGTGACTAGTGACCATGCTGCACCCCTGGGGCAAGTGCGTCTCCCATAACATTCGGCACCCTCGAGAACTACCGCACCGAGCTCATCGACTTCGACGTGGCGCCCATCGGCTTGCCATACAATGCCATCATGGGGTATCCGGCGCTCGCAAAATTCATGGCGGTTACGCATCCCAGCTGCAGCGTCCTCAAGATGCCGGGCCGCTCCGACGTCATCACTGTCAGCATTCTGGGAACCAGGGTACCCAGACTTGCCTGCCTGTGGCCCATGGCGTGGCCCCATCGGCGGCCTGGTACGGCCCATCTATGACACCAACAAGACAAGACCCTCGCGAGGGGCCAAGCCTCGCGAGGCAGACGACGCCAAGACCTCCTGAGGGAGTGGCCACCCCGGGGCTGCTCCTGAGGAGCAGAGTTTCCTATGCAGGCGCCCAACCTCATGAGGTTGCGGTGACGCAAGCCATGATGACCAAGGCTAGGCGGGCGCCAGCGGGCGCAGAGGAGCAGGTTTCCTCTTTGGTGCTAATGAGGCAAGCGCAGGCGCGGGGTCCCGAGGAATCAGCCAAAGGTCTCCATTCCCGTGCAACGAGACCAAGACCACCAGGATGGCAGGACAGATGTCATCGCCGAGCCCACCGCAGCGTCACGACCAGAGCTTTGCAGGAGAAGACCACCTTTCGTCAGGATAAGATGTACTACTTGTCCCCTTTCAAATGGGCCGCTGTGGAATCCCTTCCCGCCTACATTTTCGGGGAAGAGGACCGAGGCCACTATAAGTATAGGTTAGCCACCACCATAGAAGGGATCCAACCCCGGAGCAACTCATTCTCACTAGAGCAGGCCTCGCGAGCTTGTTCATCCTCCGTACTAGTTCATCCTCAGCCCCTCGTGAGGCTAATCCGCCCCAAAGCAGGAGTAGGATTTTACACCGCAACGTGGCCCGAACCTGGGTAAACTGCCGTGTTCATCTTCTTCCTTGTTCGTCGCACTAGGCTGTAGGGCGATGGACTGTTGGCTGGAGAGGTTGAGTTCTTCACACATGCCCCAGAGTTCGAACCTTTCTTGGGTCTGTGGAGCCCTGAATCCGTCATTGGGCGCGCCAGGTAGGGGCGTGTAGAAGCCTCTCTCCCACCACTCGCTCCACCGCCGTTCCGCCGTTCCAATGGCCGATGCTCGCCGTGTTCGGGCCGAGCACCGGGCTGCTCGTGTCGCCCAGACGGCACCCGCGGGCAATGGCGCCCCTCGTCGCTCCGCCTCCTCGGTGGCCAACGCCGCCACCGACCCTGCTGCCCACGAACGGCAGGACTCGTCGCTACCACCGTCCGTGCAGCGCGATGGCCGCACCGCGACTCCATCACCCACTCCAACCACGACGTCGTCTTCTCATGGCCATCGTGGGCCAGCGAACACGCAGTCTGCGCTGCTCATGGCGCGCGAGCTTTTGCGCTATCGTCCGGCCAACGAGCTCTACGATGACTGGCTCGCCCGCATCGCCGAACTTGTCAACGGCGCTGGCGAGGCCCCTGCGCCGTCTCGTTCGCTCCGCCCTCTGCTGTCCCTAGCGGGCGACGTGGCTCACGGCGCGCCGCCTCCTCCTCCTCTGCACGGCTTGGGCCCGAGCCGAGGCGTGAAGCTCCCCAGCGTGACCCCCCGCGTAGAGCGCCGGCGCGCGATGAAGAGAGCTGCCAGGTGGTGCAGCGGCCCCAAGGAGGAGCGCATGCGCTTCCAGCACTGCCACGTCAAGACCGCATACCATTGGAGGCAGCGGCGCGTGGGCATCAAGATCAGGATCCTCCCCAGCAGCAGGCCCCTGGGAGCACGGCAGGGTGCCGTGCTTTCACCCCGAAGCTGCGCCGCGTCGTCTGGCCCGGCAAGTTCAAGCTGGATCTGCCTTCGCGCTACGACAGCACTCCCAACCCCGCTGAGTTCCTCCAGCTCTACGAGCTGAGCATCGAGGCGGCAAACGGCAACGACAAGATCATGGTGAACTGGTTTCCCATGGCCCTCATGGACGGCACGTGCTCTTGGCTCCTGAACCTTCCGGTGGGGTCAATCTCCTCCTGGGACGAGCTCCGCGAGCGTTTCATCACCAACTTCCAGGGCACTCGCGACCGCGCTCCTGCGGCAGGCGACCTGCGGTGCATTAAGCAGCAACCAGGCAAGACCTTGCACAAGTACATACAGTGCTTCAACACCGTTCGCCTCAAGATCCCCAAGGTGTCGGACGAAGCCATCATCTCAGTGTTCTCTGATGGCGTCTGGGACGTCAAGATGTAGGAAGAGCTCGCCAGACACGAGGACTTGTGTTCAGCTCTGGAGATGTTCAACCTGGCGGCAAGTGTGCGAGAGCGGAAGAAGGCCGCCTATCCCTCTTGGAGCTTCCGGAGGCAGATCCTGAAGACAAGAAGGCCAAGGCGAAGGAAGTGAAGCGCAAGGGCCCGGCTGTGCTCGCGGCCGAACCTGAGATGAAGCGCGGCCGCGACCACCCCGAATCCTCCAGAGACAGCCGCCCATACTGCGTCTTCCACAACATCCACAGCCACAACACCAACGACAGCCAGGAGCTCAGCAATCCGTGACGGGCGCATTGGCCGTCGTCCTGAGCGCGACAACCGTGGGTACGGCCGTGAAGGAGGCCATGGCAAAGGCCACTCGGACAACCGCGACCCCAGCCAGGACTGGCGCGATCAGCCTCGTGAGGACCGCTGGCAGGGCCAGCCTCGCGACGTCCCCTGGTGTGACCAGCCTCACGCCGACTGTCCTCAGGGCAATGCTGGCCTCCCTCCACTGCCACCACCGCCAAGAAGGAACGACGACAGCCGCCAAGACGATGGGGCTGGGGGCTTCCAAGAGGCTCGTGCCATTGCCTGCATCCTGGGCGGAGCTTAGGCTCTCGCTTCTTATCGCATCTTCAAGCAGTTCGCTCGTGAGGTGAACGCGGCCCTCCCCAAGCTTGAGGCATTGCGCCCCCTCAGATGGTCCAAGCACGCGATCACCTTCGACTCCATGGACCAGCTCAAATGTTCGGCTGCCGCCGGCGCGCTCCCGATGCTCTACTCGCCGACCATCAGCAATATCCTCGTCACCAAGACGCTCATCGACGGCGGCGTGGGGCTCAATGTTCTCTCCGTCGAGACGTTCGAGATGCTCCAAGTGCCGTACGACCAGCTCCTTCCCACCAAGCCTTTCTCAGGGGTGACCGATGGCTCTACCGTCCCCATAGGGCAGATCCGCCTCCCTATCACCTTCAGCCAGCGCGACAACTACCAAACCGAGCTCATTGACTTCGATGTCGCCCATATTCGCCTTCCGTACAACACCATCCTCAGGTATCCGACCCACGCCAAGTTTATGGCGGTGACGCACCACGGCTACAATGTCCTCAAGATGCCAGGGAGTGGCGGTATCATCACAGTCGCCTGTGATGAAAAGGCTGCACTGTGCTCCCTTGAGCGCGCGCTACCAGGCTGTGGCAGTCGAGAATTCAGATGATGAGGGTGCCGCTCGACCTCCTGAGGCCATCCCCAAGAAGAAGAAACAACACCTCCCCAAGGGCCATCAGGAGGCTAGCGCGTCCGACGACCGTGCCTCAGGCCCCGCGCCCACTGCTGGGGCACCTTTCCTTCTCCCATAGGAAGGCGCGCCCGGTGCCCCTCTCAGGATCGGCTCGGGGGCTCTCTTCTGGAGGGCCTCTGACCTGACCAGCGTCACGAGGGAGGCGTTCGGGCACCACGTGGAGGCATGCTTCAACGCACACCTCCGTGAGCAAGGCGCCAGGCGCTCAGGAGTTCATCACCAAGGCAATCAAGGAGCTCCAGGAGGCGCGAGCCATATGTGGCGAGCGTCGCCCCGCATCGTCCAGTGCAGCTGCCGCCCCTGACATGGGTAGCGAGCTGCGTGTCTGCGTCAACATCCCAGGTCTCAACAGGGTTGCCTCTCAGGAGCTCTTCTTGTCGTCCTGTATTGGGCGGAGTGGGGGCTGCCCCCGTAGCTATGTCCGCATGCCGTTCGGCCTGCTAAACAAGGCTGCCTCGCACCAGCGCTACATGCAGGGCGTCCTGGCGGCTCACAAGGCCCGGCGCCAAGCGGTCCTGGCAGAGGAGGTGCTGGACCCTCGCGAGCCTCCCAGGCCTCCAGAGCCTCTCGAGCCTCGGGAGCCAGCCGGCTCGTAAGGAGTGACCTTTGCATCACGCGTCTTCAGCTACTCCAACACCTCTGCGACAACGGTGCCAGGTGACTTTTTGGTTTGTTCAATTGAGGGCGCCCCTCGGGCTGCATTATCCTCAAGCTGCCAGGGCCCGCACCTGCAGCATGTATCATTTTGCACATGTATCAAAACTGGCTTCGCCCTTCCATGGATTGCTTAATATTATCACCTGCATGTCCGGTGCTTCGCCACCATGAATGTTGTGCGCCCTCATGAGCCCGCCAGCGACCGCCTCATGATTAAGGACTGGCACGGCGTCTGTGCTCGGGTCCGTCCCTGCAGCGTCGCTAAACCCAAGTGGCTGAGCTCTGTCTCGCGGGCTAGCTCCCGTGCACGTCACCTCCCATGGTCCTTGGTGCCTTGTTCTCGCATGAGCTAATCGAGAGCGGATGAGTTAGGGCGCGTGACCCGGTGCCTCGCCACCGCGGGAGCCGCGAGCCAGTTGTTTTTCTTTAGGATTGTTGCATGACAAGACTGGGCACGGGGTCTGTGCTCGGGTCCGTCCCGGCAACGGTGATAAACCCAACGGCTGAGCTCTGTCTGGCAGGCCGGTCCCGTTCACGTCACCTCCTGGGGTCGTTGGTGCTTGGCCTTCTAATACGTCCATTTTGCATCATGTTTTCCTACTGTTATTTATGATGTTTTTATGCATAATAATGCTTTTGGAGTAATTCTAATGCCTTTTCTCTCATAATATGCAAGGTTCACACAAAGAGGGAGAATTTCGGCAGCTGGAAATCTGGACCTGAAAAAGCTACGTCGGGCTACCTATTCTGCACAACTCCAAATG
The DNA here is from genome assembly GCA_011799875.1 of Thinopyrum elongatum. NCBI lineage: Eukaryota > Viridiplantae > Streptophyta > Magnoliopsida > Poales > Poaceae > Thinopyrum > Thinopyrum elongatum. Next base: position 405,567,270 of record CM022303.1, read on the forward strand.
AGCTGAAACTTTACGAGGAATTTATATGGAATAAATAACAATTATTGGAGCAAATAACTACTAGAGGGGGCCCACCATGTGGGCACAACCCACCTGGGCGTGCCAGGGAGCCTAGGCGCGCCCTGGTGGGTTGTGCCCTCCTCGGCCCACCTCCGGTGCCCCTCTTCTGGTATAAAAGTCATTTTGGCCAAGAAAAAATAAGGGGAGGACTTTCGAGACGAAGCGCCGCCGTCTCGAGGCGGAACTTGGGCAGGAGCACTTTTGCCCTCCGGCGGAGCGATTCCGCCGGGGGAACTTCCCTCCCGGAGGGGGAAATCATCGTCATCATCATCACCAACAACTCTCCCATCTTGGGGAGGGCCATCTCCATCAACATCTTCAACAGCACCATCTCCTCTCAAACCCTAGTTCATCTCTTGTGTTCAATCTTTGTACCGGAACTATAGATTGGTACTTGTGGGTGACTAGTAGTGTTGATTACATCTTGTAGTTGATTACTATATGGTTTATTTGGTGGAAGATTATATGATCAGATCCATTATGCTATTTAATACCCCTCTGATCTTGAGCATGATTATCATTTGTGAGTAGTTACTTTTGTTCTTCAGGTCACGGGAGAAATCTTGTTGCAAGTAATCATGTGAACTTGATATGTGTTCGATATTTTGATGATATGTATGTTGTGATTCCCTTAGTGGTGTCATGTGAACGTCGACTACATGACACTTCACCATATTTGGGCCTAAGGGAATGCATTGTGGAGTAGTTATTAGATGATGGGTTGAGAGAGTGATAGAAGCTTAAACCCTAGTTTATGCGCTATTCCGTAAGGGACTTATTTGGATCCAAAAGTTTAATGATATGGTTAGATTTATTCTTAATACTTTTCTCGTAGTTGCGGATGCTTGTGAGGGGGTTAATCATAAGTAGGAGGTTTGTTCAAGTAAGAACAGCACCTAAGCACCGGTCCACCCACATATCAAATTATCAAAGTAGCGAACACCAATCAAACCAACATGATGAAAGTGACTAGATGAAATTCCCGTGTACCCTCAAGAACGCTTTGCTTATCATAAGAGACCGTTTTGGCCTGTCCTTTGCCTCAAAAGGATTGGGCTACCTTGCTGCACTTTTTTTACCATTACTGTTACTTGCTCGTTACAAATTATCTTGCTACCAAACTACTCATTACTTATAATTTCAGTACTTGCAGACATTACCTTGCTGAAAACCACTTGTCATTTCCTTCTGCTCCTCGTTGGGTTCGACACTCTTACTTATCGAAAGGACTGCGATTGATCCCCTATACTTGTGGGTCATCAAGGCTCTTTTCTGGCGCCGTTGCTGGGGAGTGAAGCGCTCTTGGTAAGTGAAAATCTGTAAGGAAAATTTATTACTATGTGCTGAAATTTATTGCCACTTGTTACTATGGAAAACAATCCTTTGAGGGGTTTGTTCGGGGTATCTTCACCTCGAATGGAACCACAGTTAGTTACCCCTCAACCTACTGCACCTACTGAAAATATTGGTTATGAAATTCCTTCGGGTATGGTAGAACAACTGCTAGCTAATCCTTATGCAGGAGATGGAACTGAACATCCTGATATGCACTTGATATATACGGATGAAATTTGTGGATTATTTAAGCTTGCAGGTTTACCCGGAGATTAGTTTTTCCCTTTATCTTTGAAGGGAAAAGCATTAGCATGGTATAGGCTATGCGATGATATTGGATCTTGGAATTGGAATCAATTGGAATTGGAATTTCACCAAAAAAAATATCCTATGCATCTAGTTCATCGTGATCGGAATTATATATATAATTTTTGGCCTCGTGAAGGAGAAAGTATCGCTCTAGCTTGGGGGAGGCTTAAGTCAATGTTATATTCATGCCCCAATCATGAGCTCTCAAGAGAAATTATTATTAAGAATTTTTATGCTCGGCTTTCTCATGATGATCGATCCATGCTTGATACTTCTTGTACTGGTTCCTTTATGAAGAAGACTATTGACTTCCGGTGGGATCTTTTAGAAAGAATTAAATGCAACTCTGAAGATTGGGAACTCGACGAAGGTAAAGAGTCAGGTATTAAGCTCAAGTATGATTGTGTTAAATCTTTTATGAATACCGATGCTTTTCAAAAGTTTAGCACTAAATATGTACTTGACTCTGAGATAGTAGCCTCCTTTTGTGAATCATTTGCTACTCATGTTGACCTCCCTAAGGAGAAGTTGTTTAAATATCACCCACCTATCAAAGAAGAAATTAAAGAACCAGTAATAGCTAAAGATGAAACTATTATTTACAATGTTGATCCAGTTGTGCCTACTGCTTATATTGAAAAATCCACCTTTCCCTGTTAGGATAAAGGACCATGCTAAAGTCTCAACTGTGGTCAACAAAAGTTATATTAGAAATTCCAAACCTGCTGAACAAATCAAAGTAGAACCTAGTGTTGCTATGGTTAAAGATCTCTTGGTTGAAAATATAGATGGGCATGTTATTTACTTCTGTGATGAAGCTGCTAGAATTGCCAAACCTGATGAAAAAGATAAACATAGACCCGTTGTTGGCCTGCCTGTTGTCTCAGTTAAAATAGGAGATCACTGTTATCATGGTTTATGCGACATAGGTGCTAGCGTGAGTGCCATTCCTTCTACCTTATATCAAGAAATTATGAATGATATAGCACCCGCTGAAATAGAAGACATAGATGTTACTATTAAACTTGCTAATAGGGACACCATCACACCACTTGGGATTGTTAGAGATGTTGAAGTCTTGTGTGGGAAAATAAAATACCCTACTGATTTTCTTGTTCCTGTATCCCCACAAGATGACTTTTGTCCCATTATCTTTGGTAGACCTTTCTTGAACACCGTTAATGCTAAAATAGATTGCGAGAAGCAAACTGTCGGTGTTAGTTTTGGTGATGAGTCTCATGAGTTTAATTTTTCCAAGTTCAGTAGAAAACATCATAATAAAGAGTTGTCTAGTAAGGATGAAATAATTGGTCTTGCTTCTATCGCTATGCCTCCTACCGATCCACTAGAACAATATTTGCTAGACCACGAAAATCATATGCATCTGTATGAAAGAAATGAAATAGATAAGATTTTATTTGAACAACGTCCTCTGCTTAAAAACAATTTGCCTATTGAAACACTAGGAGGTCCTCCTCCACCTAAAGGTGATCCTGTGTTTGAATTAAAACAATTGCCAGACACTTTGAAATATGCTTATCTTGATGAGAAAAAGATTTATCCTGTTGTTATTAGTGCTAACCTTTCAGAACATGAAGAAGAAAGATTATTGAAGGTTCTAAAGAAGCACCGAGCTGCCATTGGATATACTCTTGATGATTTAAAGGACCTTAGCCCCACTCTCTGTCAGCATAAAATTAATATGGAGCCTAATGCTAAACCCATTGTTGATCACCAACGATGTTTAAATCCTAAAATGAAAGAAGTGGTAAGAACAGAAATACTGAAGCTTCTGGAAGTAGGTATAATCTATCCCTTAGCTGATAGTAGATGGGTAAGTCATGTTCATTGTGTCCCTAAAAAGGGAGGTTTTACCGTTGTTCCTAATGATAAGAATGAACTTATTCCACAAAGAATTGTCACTAGCTACAGAATGGTAATTGATTTTAGAAAACTAAATAAAGCTACTAGAAAAGATCATTACCCTCTGCCTTTTATTGATCAAATGTTAGAAAGACTATCAAAGCACACACATTTTTGCTTTCTTGATGGATATTCCAGTTTTTCTCAAATACCTGTCTCACAACCTGATGAAGAGAAAACCACCTTTACTTGCCCTTTTGGAACTTATGCTTATAGACGTATGCCTTTTGGTATATGCAATGCACCTGCAACTTTTCAAAGATGTATAACTGCTATATTCTCTGACTTTTGTGAAAAGATTGTTGAGGTTTTCATGGATGATTTATCTGTTTACGGAACTTCTTTTGATGATTGCTTGAGCAACCTTGATTGAGTTTTGCAGAGATGTGAGCAAACTAATCTCGTCTTGAATTGGGAGAAGTGCCACTTTATGGTTAATGAAGGTATTGTCTTGGGACATAAAATTTTTGAATGAGGTATTCTGTTGGGGATCGTAGCAGAATTTTAAAATTTTCTACGCATCACCAAGATCAATCTATGGAGTCATCTAGCAACGAGAGAGAGGGGAGTGCATCTACATACCTTTGTAGATCGCGAGCGGAAGCGTTCAAGAGAACGGGGTTGATGGAGTCGTACTCGTCGTGATCCAAATCACCGATGACCGAGCGCCGAACGGACGGCACCTCCGTGTTCAACACACGTACGGTTGGGAGAGACGTCTCCTCCTTCTTGATCCAGCAAGGGGGAAGGAGAGGTTGATGAGGATCCAGCAGCACGACGGCGTGGTGGTGGAAGCAGCGGGATCTCGGCAGGGCTTCACCAAGCACCAACGAGAGAGAGAGGTGTCACGGGAGGAGAGGGAGGCGCCAGGGGCTGGGGTGTGTCCTCCCTCCCACCCCTCCACTATTTATAGGGGGAAGGGGAGAGGGGGCCGGCCCCCTCAGATCCAATCTGAGGGGAGGGGCGGCGGCCAAGGGGGTGGCTTGCCCCCCAAGCCAGGTGGAGGCGCCCCCCACCCCTAGGGTTCCCAACCCTAGGCGCAGGGGAGGCCCATAGGGGGGCGCACCAGCCCACCAGGGGCTGGTTCCCTTCCCACTTCAGCCCATGGGGCCCTCCGGGATAGGTGGCCCCACCCGGTGGACCCCCGGGACCCTTCCGGTGGTCCCGGTACAATACCGATTACCCCCGAAACCTTCCCGGTGGCCGAAACTGGACTTCCTATATACAATTCTTTACCTCCGGACCATTCCGGAACTCCTCGTGACGTCCGGGATCTCATCCGGGACTCCGAACAACTTTCGGGTTGCCGCATACTAATATCTCTACAACCCTAGCGTTACCGAACCTTAAGTGTGTAGACCCTACGGGTTCGGGAGACACGCAGACATGACCGAGACGACTCTCCGGTCAATAACCAATAGCGGGATCTGGATACCCATGTTGGCTCCCACATGCTCCTCGATGATCTCATCGGATGAACCACGATGTCGAGGATTCAATCAATCCCGTACGCAATTCCCTTTGTCTATCGGTACGATACTTGCCCGAGATTCGATCGTCGGTATCTCGATACCTTGTTCAATCTCGTTACCGGCAAGTCTCTTTACTCGTTTCCGTAACACATCATCCTGTGAACAACTCCTTGATCACATTGAGCTCATTATGATGATGTCCTACCGAGTGGGCCCAGAGGTACCTCTCCGTCACACGGAGTGACAAATCCCAGTCTCGATTCGTGCCAACCCAACATACACTTTCGGAGATACCCATAGTGCACCTTTATAGCCACCCAGTTACGTTGTGACGTTTGGTACACCCAAAGCACTCCTACGGTATCCGGGAGTTGCACAATCTCATGGTCTAAGGAAAAGTTACTTGACATTGGAAAAGCTTTAGCAAATGAACTACACGATCTAGTGCTAGGCTTAGGATTGGGTCTTGTCCATCACATCATTCTCCTAATGATGTGATCCCGTTATCAATGACATCCAATGTCCATGGTCAGGAAACCGTAACCATCTATTGATCAACGAGCTAGTCAACTAGAGGCTTACTAGGGACATGTTGTGGTCTATGTATTCACACATGTATTACGATTTCCGGATAACACAATTATAGCATGAATAACAGACAATTATCATGAACAAGGAAATATAATAATAACCATTTTATTATTGCCTCTAGGGCATATTTCCAACAGTACTGTTGGGGATCGTAGCAGAATTTTAAAATTTTCTACGCATCACCAAGATCAATCTATGGAGTCATCTAGCAACGAGAGAGAGGGGAGTGCATCTACATACCCTTGTAGATCGCGAGCGGAAGCGTTCAAGAGAACGGGGTTGATGGAGTCGTACTCGTCGTGATCCAAATCACCGATGACCGAGCGCCGAACGGACGGCACCTCCGTGTTCAACACACGTACGGTTGGGAGAGACGTCTCCTCCTTCTTGATCCAGCAAGGGGGAAGGAGAGGTTGATGAGGATCCAGCAGCACGACGGCGTGGTGGTGGAAGCAGCGGGATCTCGGTAGGGCTTCACCAAGCACCAACGAGAGGGAGAGGTGTCACGGGAGGAGAGGGAGGCGCCAGGGGCTGGGGTGTGTCCTCCCTCCCACCCCTCCACTATTTATAGGGGGAAGGGGAGAGGGGGCCGGCCCCCTCAGATCCAATCTGAGGGGAGGGGCGGCGGCCAAGGGGGTGGCTTGCCCCCCAAGCCAGGTGGAGGCGCCCCCCACCCCTAGGGTTCCCAACCCTAGGCGCAGGGGCGGCCCATAGGGGGGCGCACCAGCCCACCAGGGGCTGGTTCCCTTCCCACTTCAGCCCATGGGGCCCTCCGGGATAGGTGGCCCCACCCGGTGGACCCCCGGGACCCTTCCGGTGGTCCCGGTACAATACCGATTACCCCCGAAACCTTCCCGGTGGCCGAAACTGGACTTCCTATATACAATTCTTTACCTCCGGACCATTCCGGAACTCCTCGTGATGTCCGGGATCTCATCCGGGACTCCGAACAACTTTCGGGTTACCGCATACTAATATCTCTACAACCCTAGCGTCACCGAACCTTAAGTGTGTAGACCCTACGGGTTCGGGAGACACGCAGACATGACCGAGACGACTCTCCGGTCAATAACCAACAGCGGGATCTGGATACCCATGTTGGCTCCCACATGCTCCTCGATGATCTCATCGGATGAACCACGATGTCGAGGATTCAATCAATCCCGTACGCAATTCCCTTTGTCTATCGGTACGATACTTGCCCGAGATTCGATCGTCGGTATACCGATACCTTGTTCAATCTCGTTACCGGCAAGTCTCTTTACTCGTTTTCGTAACACATCATCCTGTGAACAACTCCTTGATCACATTGAGCTCATTATGATGATGTCCTACCGAGTGGGCCCAGAGGTACCTCTCCGTCACACGGAGTGACAAATCCCATTCTCGATTCGTGCCAACCCAACAGACACTTTCGGAGATACCCGTAGTGCACCTTTATAGCCACCCAGTTACGTTGTGACGTTTGGTACACCCAAAGCACTCCTACGGTATCCGGGAGTTGCACAATCTCATGGTCTAAGGAAAAGTTACTTGACATTGGAAAAGCTTTAGCAAACGAACTACACGATCTAGTGCTAGGCTTAGGATTGGGTCTTGTCCATCACATCATTCTCCTAATGATGTGATCCCGTTATCAATGACATCCAATGTCCATGGTCAGGAAACCGTAACCATCTATTGATCAACGAGCTAGTCAACTAGAGGCTTACTAGGGACATGTTGTGGTCTATGTATTCACACATGTATTACGATTTCCGGATAACACAATTATAGCATGAATAACAGACAATTATCATGAACAAGGAAATATAATAATAACCATTTTATTATTGCCTCTAGGGCATATTTCCAACATATTCAGGTAGATAAAGCTAAAGTAGATGCAATTGAGAAGATGCCATGCCCTAAAGATATCGAAGGTATTCGTAGTTTCCCCGGTCATGCTGGTTTCTATAGGAGGTTTATTAAAGACTTCTCTAAAATTTCTAGGCCTCTTACAAATCTTTTACAAAAGGATGTTCCATTTGTTTTTGATGATGATTGTGTAGAAGCCTTTGAAACACTTAAGAAAGCCTTGATTTCTGCACCTATTGTTCAACCACCTAATTGAAACTTGCCTTTTGAAATTATGTGTGATGCTAGTGATTATGCTGTTGGTGCTATTCTAGGACAAAGAGTCGATAAGAAATTAAATGTTATTCATTATGCTATTAAAACTCTGGACAGTGCTCAACGAAATTATGCTACTACTGAAAAGGAATTCTTAGCAGTGGTGTTTGCTTGTGATAAATTTAGATCTTACATTGTTGATTCTAAAGTGACTGTTCACACCGATCATGCTGCTATAAAATATCTTATGGAAAAGAAGGATGCTAAACCTAGACTCATTAGGTGGGTTCTTTTGCTACAAGAATTTGATTTACATATCACTGATAGAAAGGGAGCTGAGAACCCCGTGGCTGATAACTTGTCTAGGTTAGAGAATATCCTTGATGACCCACAACCTATTAATGATAGTTTTCCTGATGAACAATTAGTTGCAATAAATGTTTCTTACAACACTCCTTGGTATGCTGACTATGCCAATCATATTCTTGCTAAATATATACCACCTAGCTTCATGTACCAACAAAAGAAAAAATTCTTCTATGATTTAAGACATTACTTTTGGGATGACCCACATCTTTATAAAGAAGGAGTAGATGGTATTATTAGACTGTGTACCTGAGCATGAACAGGGACAAATCCTACGGAAATGTCACTCCGAATCTTATGAAGGCATCATGCGGGAGATAGAACTGCTCACAAGGTATTGCAATCTGGTTTTTATTGGCCTACTCTCTTCAAGGATGCCCGTAAGTTTGTTTTATCTTGTGATGAATGTCAAAGAATTGGTAATATTGGTAAGCGTCAGGAAATGCCTATGAATTATTCTCTTGCTGTTGAACCATTTGATGTTTGGGGATTTGATTACATGGGGCCTTTTCCTTCCTCTAATGGGTATACACATATTTTGGTTGCTGTTGATTATGTTACTAAGTGGGTAGAAGCTATTCCAACTAGTAGTGCTGATCACAACACCTCTATTAAAATGCTTAAGGAAGTCATTTTCCCAAGGTTTGGAGTCCCTAGATATTTAATGACTGATGGTGGTTCATATTTTATTCATGGTGCTTTCCGTAAAATGCTTGCTAAATATGATGTTAACCATAGAATTGCATCACCTTACCATCCTCAGTCTAGTGGTCAAGTTGAACTTAGCAATAGAGAAATAAAATTAATATTACAAAAAACTGCCAATAGGTCCCGAAAGAATTGGTCTAAGAAGTAAGATGATGCACTTTGGGCTTATAGAACAACATATAAAAATCCTATGGGTATGTCTCCGTATAAAATGGTTTATGGAAAAGCTTGTCATTTTCCTCTTGAGTTAGAACATAAAGCATATTGGGCAATTAAAGAACTCATCTATGATTTCAAACTTACCGGTGAAAAGAGGTTATTTGATATTAGCTCACTAGATGAATGGAGAACCCAAGCCTATGAAAATGCCAAGTTATTTAAAGAAAAAGTTAAAAGATGGCATGACAAAAGAATCCAAAAGCGTGATTTCAAAGTTGGAGAATATGTTCTTTTGTACAACTCTCGTTTCAGATTCTTTGCAGGAAAACTCCTCTCCAAATGGGAAGGACCTTATGTTATCGTGGAGGTTTATCGATTTGGAGCCATCAAGATAAATAATGCCGAAGGTACTAACCCGAAGGTTGTCAATGGGCAAAGAATAAAACATTGTATCTCAGGTATGCCCATTAATGTTGAAAGCAATATTATCCAAACCATGACACTGGAAGAACACATAAAGCAAACCTTCCAGAACACTCCAGAATCATGAAAAAAAGGAGGTACGTGATACGGTAAGTAAACGGACTCCGAAAAATCCGCAAAAATATTTTCTGTCCATTTTGGAATATAACAAAAATTAGGAAAATAAGAAACAACCAGGAAGGCACCCCTGGTGGGCACAAGACACCAGGGCGCGTCTGGCTTGCCAGGCGCGCCCAGGTGGGTTGTGCCCACCTCGGGTACCTTCCGGACTCCGTTTTTCTTCCGTTTGCTTGTTTCCCAAGATAAAAAATCTTTATATATCCCCCCGAACCTGTTGACCACCGTATCGCGAAGAAATCTTCTGTTTTCTTTTCTTGCCGTTTTCGGCCAGATCTGTTAAGCCAGGCATCATGTCTTCTTCCTCCTCCAACAATGTGGAAGAGGATGCTTGGTTGATGAAAATCGAGCTGAAGAGAGAAGAGCCCGTAGAAGCCGTCAAAGGGGACAAGAGAAAGGAGGCTACTGGAGATCAAGCGCCGGTGGTTGAGCAGGCCTTGCCTGCCGAGGAAGAAGAAGAAGATATCCTTAAACATTACTATGATCATCTCACCCCACCGAGATCGAAGCCTTTCGAATCATCGAAATGGTTCGTGTGCAAAATAAATATATCACCCGTGAAAATATTCTATTGCAAGAGCATATCATCACCCTCCGGAGCGTCATCCGTAGATTGGAGAATCTCTTGATCATGAAGGACAAGATCGCTACTGCTTCATCACCACCACCTCCTTCTTCATCAACAAAAGAAAATTGAGTAATCGGGTATGTGCACTCCCCTTGGCTTGTGTCAAGCTTGGGGGAGGTGCCCCGGTATCGTATCACCTCCACTATCTTTTGCCTTTACATATCTTAGTTCGATCCATAGTTATCTTTTGCTTTAGATGAATAAAAGTTTAGTTCGATCCTTTATTTTCGAGTGTTTGCTTAGTGATCTATCTTTGTAATCGTGTGCGACATATATAATAAAGTTTAGTTTGAGTTTTGTTTTCTTTACTTTCATGATCAATAAAAAGAAAAGAAATAAATGAAAAAGATCATATGCTAATTTTATGGCAAGTAATGACATCGCATAAGGAAGAGTATAAGTAGAAAATTTTATTGGAGATTGACAAACATAGCATTGGTCAATGATGCAATTCATGAAAGAATTAATAAGGGAAGAGAAGATTCACATGCAAATATACTATCTTGGACATCTTTTGTGATAGTGAGCCCCCATCAAAATATTATATGCCAAAATTATTGACGTTGGATAAGGAAGACAACGTAATGATTCATGTTTGTTCATATTCACATAGAAGTTATATTGTCATAGATCCTTTAACATGTGGTGCTTGCCCCCATCTTTTCTAGCCAAAAATTCCGCACTAAGTAGAGATACTACTTGTGCATCCAAAAACCTTTAAACCCAAATCTTATTTTCAGAGTCCACCATACCTACCTATGGATTGAGTAAGATCCTTCAAGTAAGTTGTCATCGGTGCAAAAAGGCAATAAAAATTGCTTCTAAAAGTGTTGGATCATTTAGTGTAAGAGAAAATTGAGCGTTGTACGAACTTGTGATGGCAAAGAATAAAAGCGACAGACTACATAATAAAGGTTGCTTTCATAAGGGGCAATATAATGTGACGTTCTTTTGCATTAAGGGATTGAGCATACAAACAAAAATCACATGGCAACCTCTGCTTTCCTCTGCGAAGGGCCAATCTTTTACTTTTATGTATTTACTTTTATGCAAGAGTCAAAGTTCTTCTCTCTATTCCTTTATATTTTCTCTTTTGGCAAGCATCATGTGGTGAGGAAAGATCTAGGCACATATATCCAGTTGGATATGAATAGCATGAGTTATTATTGTTGACATCACCCTCGAGGTGAGTATGTTGGGAGGCGAAACTATAAGCCCCTATCTTTCTATGTGTCCGGTTGAAACGTTTTGCTCACGTGTATGCGGTGAGTGTTAGCAATCATAGAAGACTATATGATGGTTGAGTATGTGGACTTGCCAAAAAAGGCTCTGATACGTGACCCTTCCTGAAAAGATGATAATTCTAGTTGCAAAGTTGACTGAGAATAGAGTTTGTTGGTTTTCAATAGAGTTTATGCTTTATACTTCGATGTTGTGATGAATTGTTACTTGTTCATGAGAAGTTATATGATAAAAGTTCTATGATAAAGTTTTATATTAAAGTTTGTTGTTGTTATAATAATATACATGATGCTTCTATGTCCGTATTTTGTTTTTATCGACACCTCTCTCTCTAAGCATGTGGGCATGTTTTTCGATTTCGGTTTTTGCTTGAGGACAAGCTAGGTCTAAGATTGGGGGAGTTGATACGTTCATTTTGCATCATGTTTTCCTACTATTATTTATGATGTTTTTATGCATAATAATGCTTTTTGGAGTAATTCTAATGCCTTTTCTCTCATAATATGCAGTGTTCACACAAAGAGGGAGAATTCCGGCAGCTGGAAATCTGGACCTGAAAAAGCTACGTCAGGCTACCTATTCTGCACAACTCCAAATGAGTTGAAACTTAACGAGGAATTTTTATGGAATAAATAAGAATTATTGGAGCAAATAACTACCAGAGGGGGCCCACCAGGTGGGCACAACCCACCTGGGCGCGCTAGGGAGCCCAGGTGCACCCTGGTGGGTTGTGCCCTCCTCGGCACACCTCTGGTGCCCCTCTTCTGGTATATAAGTCATTTTGACCTAGAAAAAATAAGGGAAGGACTTTCGGGACGAAGCGCCGCCGTCTCAACGCGGAACTTGGGCAGGAGCACTTTTGCCCTCCGGCGGAGCGATTCCACCGGGGGCACTTCCCTCCCGGAGGGGGAAATCATCGTCATCATCATCACCAACAACTCTCCCATCTTGGGGAGGGCAATCTCCATCAACATCTTCAACAGCACCATCTCCTCTCAAACCCTAGTTCATCTCTTGTGTTCAATCTTTGTACCGGAACTATAGATTGGTACTTGTGGGTGACTAGTAGTGTTGATTACATCTTGTAGTTGATTACTATATGGTTTATTTGGTTGAAGATTATATGTTCAGATCCATTATGCTATTTAATACCCCTCTAATCTTGAGCATGATTATCATTTGTGAGTAGTTACTTTTGTTCTTGAGGTCAAGGGAGAAATCTTGTTGCAAGTAATCATGTGAACTTGGTATGTGTTCGATATTTTGATGATATGTATGTTGTGATTCCCTTAGTGGTGTCATGTGAACGTCGACTACATGACACTTCACCATATTTGGCCCTAAGGGAATGCATTGTGGAGTAGTTATTAGATGATGGGTTGTGAGAGTGACAGAAGCTTATACCCTAGTTTATGCGCTATTCCGTAAGGGACTGATTTGGATCCAAAAGTTTAATGCTATGTTTAGAATTATTCTTAATACTTTTCTCGTAGTTGCGGATGCTTGCGAGGGGGTTGTCATAATTAGGAGGTTTGTTCAAGTAAGAACAGCACCTAAGCACCGGCCCACCCACATATCAAATTATCAAAGTAGCGAACACAAACCAAACCAACATGATGAAACTGACTAGATGAAATTCCCGTGTACCCTCAAGAACGCTTTGCTTATCATAAGAGACCGTTTTGGCCTGTCCTGTGCCTCAAAAGGATTGGGATACCTTGCTGCACTTTTGTTACCATTACCGTTACTTGCTCGTTACAAATTATCTTGCTACCAAACTACTCGTTACTTATAATTTCAGTGCTTGCAGACATTACCTTGCTGAAAACCGCTTGTCATTTCCTTCTGCTCCTCGTTGGGTTCGACACACTTACTTATCGAAAGGACTATGATTGATCCCCTATACTTGTGGGTCATCACCTTCTCATGTGATGCCCTCCGGAGATTCACTCGGCGCAGGCCACCCCAACATCTCTCGTGATTTTTGCAGGCACCCCGTAACAAAATTCATGCGCAACCCGACTTGAGGTAGGGCCCCGTGAGTCCCGCGCTGGCTCATGAGTGCCCATATACACCTCCTCCAGTCCGGCCGTGCAAGCCACGTGTCTGGACGGGGCTGTACACGCCCCGGAGTCTCCCCTCAGAGCGAACTCCCACCCACGCACCAGTGGAAGCCCCATGCTCCGTGCTGGCAGACGACACGGTCGAGGAGCGACTATGCCCACGTACTAGTGGAAGCCCCATGCTTCGCATTGGCGGATGACACGGTCGAGGAGCGGCTATGCCCATGCTAAAGTGGAAGCACCATGCTCCGTGCTGGTGAATAAAAAACTGAGCGTGGCCCCCGTGGCCACATCAACCTCAGGATAGCCTTTCGGCTCTTCGCCCGGCAATACCTCACAGCTTTCCCCTAGAGAGGCCCGCGTGAGGGGGCTGGGCATGGGGGCTACGCCCAGGCCATGCCTGGCGCACGCCACCTTACCTGTTTTCTCGCGTCCCTCCTAGGCAAAAGCGGGTGAGCGAAGGTATGGAGGACTCCGAATTACCTTGTGCAGCTGCTTGTTTCTCATTCACGAGGGCCGTTCGTACGTCAAGGGGGACCCCTGAGCATTGCACCTTAGGGGCCTCACTAGTCATGTAGCCCCTCGCCCCTTGGTCTCGTCCTGGTGATCTGGACGCCCCAACGGCGGTTGAGGTACACGCGGGGCTGGGCCCTGCCGATACAGAACATCGAGGTTGTTCGTACGTCAAGGGGGACCCCTGAGCATCGCGCCTCAGGGGCCTCACTAGTCACGTAGCCCCTCGCCCCTTGGTCTGGTCCTAGTGATCCGGACGCCCCAATGGCAGATGAGGTACGCGAGGGGCTAGGCCCTGCCGAAGCAGAACGCTGAGGCAAACACAAAGGAAACCAAGCACGAAAGAGAAATCGCAGAGTTCTAACAAGCTATTACAAAACATAATGTTCTACGAGTTCAAACAGAAGTTCTCACGCCTCCGCGAGGCACCATGAATGTTGCAAGGTCAACTTGGAAGAAGCACCACCATCGCTCGCCTTGGGAAGCCCATCATCGATGACGCTCCCACTACCTTCGCCGCCGGCTTCTGTTGCCGCACATGCGGGCTCAGGGACGCAGAGGAACTTCCCCAACAAGGCCTCCACCTACTCCTTCATGGCCTCAGCAGTAGCGGTGCGAGATTCAAGGTCCACCTGCTTGATCAACATGCTGAGGTCGAAGCTTGGGTCCCGGAGGTGGAGGTGGCTGAAGACGTGCGTTGCGGCCGAGGTAAAGAGCGCGCGGCACTCTCCCTCCACCGCGGAATCCATCCCAGCAGCGACGCCCTCAAGCGCCTCCACAAGCTTGGGGAGAAGCCCAGCATGGCCATCCTCCAGAGTCGCCAGCGGCTCCTCATACCCCCCTCCGTAAAGGGAGCGCAGCGCCTTGCGAGACCTGAGTTCGGAGGAGACCAAGGCTTCGTGTCCCGCGGCCGCCATTTTCTCGGTGGTGGCTAGGGTCTTCTCCCTGGCCTCCAGCTGGGCCGTCGCCTCAGAGACGAGCTGGGCATGGGACGCCTGTGCCTCGTCCACCTCCTCCTTCAGCTTGCCGAGGCAATCCCGCTATGCGGCTTGGTCCTTGGCTGTCTGGGCCAGCTTGGCGTTGCGGTCGGTGAGCGTCGCCTCGCGGGCCTTGAGCTCCTCCTCCTGCTGATGGAGCTGTTGGGTGTGGGCGGCCTGCGCGTCACAAAGAGCTTTCAGCTCAATCACCGCCTTGCTGCAGCGCCCCTCGGCGGACGATGTGATATGATATGAGAGAATAGTGGAATTGGTACCAGACTCAAAATCTCAAAGGCAAATGTCAAATGGTGGTAGCGGAGTGCGTTGGTGGTTCCGTAGTTGTCAATGCGGAAGTGGTGGTGGTGGTTGATGAAGAAGCAACCGTCCCTAAGTAGCCGAAACAACTTAGGAGACTCAAGTCACCACTCAAGCAACCACAAATGCTATATGGATCAAAATGGGTTGGGTTGCGGAAAGCTATGGTGGTTTTGCGGATGATATGGTGGAAGGCATAGGCAAAGATGCCAAAATTTCAAAATTTTATGGAGTCAAATGGTGTGGGAACCTATATATATGGATGGGGGATGTCAATAGCTACTCAACGAGCTAAAGAACGCGAAAATCGGACTCCGGATGCGAAAGTTACGGCCAAAACGGTGAAGGGCTGGTGGCTGCTGTAGGGGGGCCGTGCGCATGGGGTCTAGGGCCCGTGGACACGGGGTCCCGTGTGCACGGTACAAGGCCATGGACACGGGGTGTCCCAATACTTTTCGGGGGCCCGTGCGCACGGGGTCTGGGGCCCGTGGGCACGGGGTGGGCAGAAATTTCACGATTTCAGGGCGGAAATTGAAGATTTCTAGGGCAAAATTGGAGAGATTTCATGGATGGAAAGTGGGGAAAGATGGAGAAAAGCTAGATCCACGTGAAACCAAGCAAATCCATGGATCAAATCCAACAAAACCTCATCAAACCAACAAATCACAAAAAAAATTGGGGCTATTTTTGGTGGGGATATTCGAAATTGGGGAAGAACACAACAAAATTAGGCTAGAAAACAAAGCGGGGAGGCTCCAATTTCATGATCAACGTGGCTCTAGATACCATAATGTTGTAGGGTGGAACCCTAAGTGGAGATCTTTCACGAATTGGAGGGGAAATCTCCAGGAACAAGAAGAACACAAGGGGGAAAACAAGAGGAACACTCAAGAACAAGTCCAATCACACATCCACTAGACCAACAAACACACAAGATCCACAAGGAACATGAACAATCAAAGGGAAAGATACAAGGTAGAGTTCATCTCGAATCCAAAGGAAGATGAGGTCTTGAGATCTAAAGACATCCTTCCCTAGACGGGGTCTTGAATCCACTAGGGATCTTCTCCAAAGGAGGCCTTGAACTCCAATGGAGTGTCTCTCTCTCTCAAGAGGAGGAATACCACAAGGGGAGGTACATGAGCTAAGCTCTAATGTCTAGATCTATTCTTAGCTGAGTCTAAATGGAGGATGAGGTGGAGTATATATAGTTCTAGGGGATGAAGGGGTACGCAGGGGCAAAATAGACATTACATAGGAAAAGCCTGTAGCAACACACAGGGGGCCCCGTGCGCACTGGGTAAGTGGAGCCCGTGCGCACGGGGTATCCAGAGAGCTGGCGCCTTAGCTCGTGCGCACGGGCTTGTACCGTGGGCACAAGGGCCCATGTGCATGGGGTCCAAAGGCCCGTGCGCACGGGGTATCCAGAGGCTCGCAGCATGTCGCCTTCTCGTGGACACCCGTCGGTGCAGGTGGAACCTCGCCTTCTCCTTGTCAGTTCCTTCTTCGTTTCCAGGCTTCTCTCATGGATGGTGTAGGCGCTCGCTTGTGGATGACCTCCTCCCTGGCACGTTCATCATTGGGCTCAAACCTATATGGGCACATGGTAGGACGGTCAAGTAGTATACCATCCTCGAGGGAAGCAAGAAGACACGCATTAAGGATGGAGTTCACCTTAGTATGCTTGAAGTAGAAGTTGGGCGTGCCTCTTAGCAATGGGACTCTTGACATGGTGATGTCCGTAGGATGCTCCGCATCATCCCCTCCCCCTTGGGAAAGATCTGCCTTGGATCGAAAACCAAATCACCATGGGAAAGAGATGATGTCGCCATGTAGAAGTTGACGATCACCAAGCATTCATCATCTTGTAGCTCGAAATGGGCACTCTCCAATGTCTCACCGTCTTGTAATTCCTGCAAAAGGAGCAAGGACAACAAACACTTGGAAAAACAAATGTGGTTAGCGTTAGTGCAAAACCAAGCATTCAAGAGGTGATTCACCCAACAAGTGTTGTCATCAAGCATAGCATATGGTTTGACAAAGAAGTGTGGCATGGCATTGAAGCATATAAATTGAGCACAATCAAGGTCATCACGGAAACAAGCATGTAAATGGGAGGTAGAGATGCAAATATGTTTGCCAAGTGAACAAGCATCTACCTCAAGAGCATAGCAAGAATGCACAAAGTGCTCAACAAAATGTCTATGGTAGGCATAGGAATCATTCACAACACCGAATAAAATGAAGTGTCTAAACACATGTGTCAAGTGCAAGACAATCCAAGCCTAACGTGCATAGGGTGTAGTGGAGATAGTATGGCACTCAACACAATGGGAAGAGCAATAGTTCATCATGTGTGAGGCCATCAAGTCAATCATGTCGTGCAAACTAGTGGAGCAAAGATGCAACACACTAGAGGAAATGATGGCAATCATGTCATGTGAGCAAATAGTAGGTATAGGTAATGCACATGACATATCGCAAGCACGAAAGCAAATCATGGTATCATCATAGGAATGGGTCATAAGTGGAACATGGCAATAACAAGCAATATCTCCACTAAACTTGCAAATACACATAGTAGTAATAGAGTGGTGAATCATATGCAAGTGCAAGCAAGGGTCACTATTGCATGGCAAAATCATGGAAAGAGTTATATCATGCAAAGTGAACATGGAAATATGGGCATGAAGTGAGAAGTGGGAGATAACCCATAACCATGTGAGGCCCATGTAGAAGAGATGCGCGAAGTCTTTGCGCGAAGGGAGTGGTGAGAATGAAACTCCACGGGATCCCAAATCATCGTTGCTCTCAAGAGCTCGTTTTGTCAACTCATGGGATTGTGAAGTTGACAAGTATTGGTGAGTACCTACACAAAACAAAGGCAAAGGAAAAATTGTATGCGCATGTTATATGTACACATCATCCATTATGATGCATACGTGCATGTGTTGGTTAGCACAAAATATCCAATGCTCAAATAAATGAGATGCATGATATAGAAACATGTCATCCATCATGATAGGTTTGTTGTTATGTATAACATAATGGAGACTCAAATTGTGTAATGCATCACAAGTAATATCTAGAGCATTGTTATGAATGGTATGCATATGGTGCACACAAGGAATGGAATCATGCGATACATTATAATTTTCATGGCATGACATATGGGATGAATTGCACAAATTTTGCAAAGGGAGCATAGCAATATCATCGCAAGAGAAACAAAAGCCAATAACCATCATCTCGTCATCTATTCCATAAGTGCAAATGGGATTTATTTTTATGGGGCATGCATAGTTACTATGTTGAGATTGAAATGATGCAATAAATGGGAGATCTCACTCATAGCATATGACAAATTTAATGGATTGTCAAACATGACGTGACCGATAGAATTTTCACATGATATCCTATGAAGCATAGCATCACAACTAGGCAATTCGACATGCTCATCATCATATTTATCATAAATAGGTGGCACGTCTAAGCATGTAGAAGACATAGTATGTGGTGAATCCATAAGGTGATCATCATCATGCAAGTAATCGATGTGAAGATAGTCCACTAGTGGGACAAGTGAAGCACCACGACATATGTTACCTTTGGAGCTCCACTCATGTGGTGTAGGTGAGGTGTCGAAGACCAAGTCGTGGTCAACTTCATCGTGAAGGAACCATGTGGGGGGTGCATCATCATCCACCACGGCCATCATCGTCTCCCTTGGAGGTATGGACTCGTCGAGGATAGGCATGTCGTCATGTAGGAGACCTAGCACCAAAGAAGAAAACACACTCGGAGTAGAGGTTAAGTCATTAGAAATCATAGTGGCCTCACGTGCCGTCTCAACTACCTCACTCACTAAGTGTTGTGGCTCACTCACTCCCGGTAAGATGCTCTCACTCATATGGTTGGTGGAGTCATTCAAATGGCTCTTAACCTCACATAGGATGTGTGGCATAATCTCGTGTGTGGGGCTAGGGGTGGTCACACTCATCCTTCTCATAGGAAATGCTCTCAATGTCACATATGGTGGAGTCACTCATATCACTCATGGTGGGGTGGCTCTCCTCACATGGGAATTGGGGCATCTCATCATATGTTGGTGTCGGAGAGATGCAGGTGCAAATGTCTCCATGCTCAACTCCTATCGCGCCTTGGTTGGAGGGATAGTCCCATGCTCAACCTCCTCATCCATAACGCCTCCAAAGATGAATGCTGTAGGAAGTGGCAAATCATCATGCTCCTCCGAGACCAAAGATAATGTCTCATGTGCGGTCTCATAGCTTGACTCGGAGTAAGAGTCCCATTTGGGTGCCGTCTTCATGTTGTTGAAGGGGTTTGCGCTCGTCGCCATTGTCAAAGGGGATGGCCCTTGCTCGACCATCTTGTCGCCGTCTTGTATGAAGCCCATATGATGTGGCACCTCGTAGCTCGTCTCCATGACCGAAGGGAATTTCCCATGCTCGGCCGTCTTTCTTGAGGGGCTTCCGAAGATGGAAGTGTCGTCTTGGAGCTCATCGGTGATGTTGAAGTCGTAGTAGCTCATGGAAGAAGTGGACTTGAGCTCGTGGAGTAGGTGAAGATGCCGTACGTCCGAAGGCGAAGATGCCTTGAGAACACTTGGCGAAGATGCCATCGTAATCAAAGAATTCATCGTCTTGCGGTCGATGTTGCTGTACTGTATGGCCCGTGCGCACGGGGGTGCAGGAGGCCGTGTGCACGGGTCCCGTGTGCACAGGGGATGAAGGCCCATGTGCACGGGGTTGGCAGAGAAGCCAACTCTCATCCCGAAGGTCGCTCTTCGTGGTCTTGGTGGATGTCTCGAAGATCATGACGGTGCTACGTGGTACTTGCATCGTGTGGTTGCTCCGAAGATTCACAACTTGATCGTCTCCGCCGTGAAGATGACGAATGGGAGGAAGACTTGTAGTTGGCCAACACGTGTCGGATGTCCTCCATGTGCTCATCCAAATTGTCGTCGAGGTAGTCCTTTTTCCTTGCTTCGGTGTGACGTATGTTGATGGCGAGTCACTCGAGGCGGTTGAGGGCCGAAGATGTTGTGCTTTGCCTATCCATCACAAGACTTGAGTAGAGGTGACTAGGAAATGAGATAAACAATACCAACATACCGTTTCCCAAAGCTGAGGATGTATCTCATGTCACTCAATGTGATATGAGAGAATAGTGGAATTGGTACCGGACTTGTTCACTCACACCTACAAATTAAAGCTTATCGAGTGGCTTGGTTAGGACAAGTGGCACAAAATTCAAGCAAATGTTAGTCCAAGATATTGAAAATGTTGAGAAAGATTCACAAAATTGCAATGTAAAGCAAATAGATCAAAGCTATGGTGACACAAGAAACACACACATGGATAGATAGATGGGGTCGTGCAACCAAGGAACGAGCTCAAAATGTGGAATCCACGGAAAATGCTCTTGTTGCACAACTCTAGAGAGACGCTAGCATGATTGCTCAATAGGCAGATACGACACTTGTACACAACCTATAAGAGACAAAAATGCAACGACTTCTATCCCAAGTATGCTATGTATGTATGATGTTCCGGTGTGTCGCACACGATGATCCAAGATGATCAATATGGTAGTATGATATGCAATGTGGCGATGCTATGGCTATTGCTTACAAGCTTCTTTGTTTTTCTCTTCTTTTTGCTTAAAAGCTTATTCTCTTTTTTTTATATGGCCACTTATGCAAAATGCTCGAACCAAGATAGCAATTGTGTATATGCGGGAACAATCTTGTGACACAAGGGATGATATGATGATACCAAAATGAGGATACCAATATGATATGGTATGTAAGCGATGATCACTAATGTGAATAAGTAATGTTGCCGGCAATACTCAAAGGCTAGTCCCGATAGGCAAGTGACGCAAAATGGGCTAGGGGTTATCAATGTAATGGCAAGAAAAATGTACAATGATGGGATACCACAATACCAAGATGATATAGAGGTTACCGTTCTTGCTTACGGTTAGGGTGTCAAATTGGTGAAGGTGGTCGATGTTGAATCCTTGTCGAAGTTGAGCGGCGGTGTTGTCGATGTCGAACCATTCCTAGTTAGCCGAAACACCCTAGGAAACGGAAAAACCGCAAACTCAAAATCTAAAAGGCAAATGTCAAATGGTGGTAGCGGAGTGCGTTGGTGGTTCCGGAGTTGTCAATGCGGAAGTGGTGGTGGTGGTTGATGAAGAAGCAACCATCCCTAAGTAGCATAAACACCTTAGGAGACTCAAGTCACCACTCAAGTAACCACAAATGCTATATGGATCAAAATGGGTTAGGTTGCGGAAAGCTATGGTGGTTTTGCGGATGATATGGTGGAAGGCCTAGGCAAAGATGACAAAATGTCAAAAATTTATGGAGTCAAATGGTATGGGAACCTATCTATAAGTATGGGGGATGTCAATAGCTACTCAACATGCTAAAAACGCGAAAATTGGACTCCGGATGCAAAAGTTACGGCCAAAATGATGAAGGGCTTGTGGCTGCTATAGGGGGGCCGTGCGCACGGGGTCTAGGGCCCATGGACACGGGGTCCCGTGCGCACGGTACAAGGCCATGGACACGGGGTGTCCCAAGACTTTTCGGGGGCCCGTGCGCATGGGGTCTGGGGCCCGTGGGCACGGGGTGGGCAGAAATTTCGCGATTTCGGGGCGAAAATTGAAGATTTCTAGGGAAAAATTGGAGAGATTTCGTGGATGAAAAGTGGGGAGAGATGGGGGAAAGCTAGATCTACTTGAAACCAAGCAAATCCATGGATCAAATCCAACAAATCACAAAAAAAATTGGGGCTATTTTTGGTGGGGATTTTCGAAATTGGGGAAGAACACAACAAAATTAGGCTAGAAAACAAAAAGGGGAGGCTCCAATTTTGTGATCAACGTAGCTCTAGATACCATAATGTTGTAGGGTGGAACCCTAAGTGAAGATCTTTCACGAATTGGAGGGGAAATCCCCAAGAACAAGAAGAACACAAGGGGGAAAACAAGAGGAACACTCAAGAACAAGTCCAATCACATATCCACTAGACCAACAAACACACAAGATCCACAAGGTACATGAACAATCAAAGGGAAAGATACAAGGTAGAGTTCATCTCAAATGCAAAGGAAGATGAGGACTTGATATCTAAAGAGATCCTTCCCTAGATGGGGTCTTGAATCCACTAGGGATCTTCTCCAAATGAGGCCTTGAACTCCAATGGAGTGTCTCTCTCTCTCAAGAGGAGTAATCCCACAAGGGGAGGTACATGAGCTAAGCTCTAATGTCTAGATCTATTCTTAGCTGAGTCTAAATGGAGGATGAGGTGGAGTATATATAGTCCTAGGCGATGAAGGGGTAAGCAGGGGCGAAATAGACATTACGTAGGAAAAGCCTGCGGCAACACATAGGGGGCCCCGTGCGCACGGGGTAAGTGGAGCCCGTGCGCACGGGGTATCCAGAGAGCTGGCGACTTTGCCCGTGCGCTCGGGCTTGTACCATGGGCACGGGGGCCCGTGTGCACGGGGTCCAAAGGCCCGTGCGCACGGGGTATCCAGAGGCTCGCAGCATGTCGCCTTCTCGTGGACACCCGTCGGTGCAGGTGGAACCTCGCCTTCTCCTTGTCGGTTCCTTCTCCGTTTCCAGGCTTCTCTCATGGATGGTGTAGGCGCTCGCTTGTGGATGACCTCCTCCATGGCACGTTCATCATTGGGCTCAAACCTATATGGGCACATGGTAGGACGGTCAAGTAGTATACCATCCTCGAGGGAAGTAAGAAGACACGCATTAAGGATGGAGTTCACCTTAGTATGCTTGAAGTAGAAGTTGGGCGTGCCTCTTAGCAATGGGACTCTTGACATGGTGATGTCCGTAGGATGCTCCGCATCATCCCCTCCCCCTTGGGAAATATCTGACCTCAGATCAAAAACCAAATCACCATGGGAAAGAGATGATGTCGCCATGTAGAAGTTGACGATCACCAAGCATTCATCATCTTGTAGCTCGAAATGGGCACTCTCCAATGTCTCACCGTCTTGTAATTCCTGCAAAAGGAGCAAGGACAACAAACACTTGGAAAAACAAATGTGGTTAGCGTTAGTGCAAAACCAAGCATTCAAGAGGTGATTCACCCAACAAGTGTTGTCATCAAGCATAGCATATGGTTTGACAAAGAAGTGTGGCATGGCATTGAAGCATATAAATTGAGCACAATCAAGGTCATCACGGAAACAAGCATGTAAATGGGAGGTAGAGATGCAAATATGTTTGCCAAGTGAACAAGCATCTACCTCAAGAGCATAGCAAGAATGCACAAAGTGCTCAACAAAATGTCTATGGTAGGCATAGGAATCATTCACAACACCGAATAAAATGAAGTGTCTAAACACATGTGTCAAGTGCAAGACAATCCAAGCCTAACGTGCATAGGGTGTAGTGGAGATAGTATGGCACTCAACACAATGGGAAGAGCAATAGTTCATCATGTGTGAGGCCATCAAGTCAATCATGTCGTGCAAACTAGTGGAGCAAAGATGCAACACACTAGAGGAAATGATGGCAATCATGTCATGTGAGCAAATAGTAGGTATAGGTAATGCACATAACATATCGCAAGCACGAAAGCAAATCATGGTATCATCATAGGAATGGGTCATAAGTGGAACATGGCAATAACAAGCAATATCTCCACCAAACTTGCAAATACACATAGTAGTAATAGAGTGGTGAATCATATGCAAGTGCAAGCAAGGGTCACTATTGCATGGCAAAATCATGGAAAGAGTTATATCATGCAAAGTGAACATGGAAATATGGGCATGAAGTGAGAAGTGGGAGATAACCCATAACCATGTGAGGCCCATGTAGAAGAGATGCGCGAAGTCTTTGCGCGAAGGGAGTGGCGAGAATGAAACTCCACGAGGTCCCAAATCATCGTTGCTCTCAAGAGCTCGTTTTGTCAACTCATGGGATTGTGAAGTTGACAAGTATTGGTGAGTACCTACACAAAACAAAGGCAAAGGAAAAATTGTGTGCACGTGGTATATGTACACATCATCCATTATGATGCATACATGCATGTGTTGGTTAGCACAAAATGTCCAATGCTCAAATAAATGAGATGCATGATATATAAACATGTCATCCATCATGATAGGTTTGTTGTTATGTATAACATAATGGAGACTCAAATTGTGTAATGCATCACGAGTAATATCTAGAGCATTGTTATGAATGGTATGCATATGGTGCACACAAGGAATGGAATCATGCGATACATTATAATTTTCATGGCATGACATATGGGATGAATTGCACAAATTTTGCAAAGGGAGCATAGCAATATCATCGCAAGAGAAACAAAACCAATCACCGTCATCTCGTCATCTATGCCATAAGTGCAAATGGGATTTATTTTTATGGGGCATGCATAGTTACTATGTTGAGATTGAAATGATGCAATATGGGAGATCTCACTCATAGCACATGACAATTTTAATGGATTGTCAAACATGACGTGACCGATAGAATTTTCACATGATATCCTATGAAGCATAGCATCACAACTAGGCAATTCGACATGCTCATCATCATATTTTTCATAAATAAGTGGCACATCTAAGCATGTAGAAGACATAGTATGTGCTGAATCCATAAGGTGATCATCATCATGCAAGTAATCGATGTGAAGATAGTCCACTAGTGGGACAAGCGAAGCACCATCACCTATGTTACCTTTGGGGCTCCACTCATGTGGTGTAGGTGAGGTGTCAAATACCAAGTCGTGGTCATCTTCATCGTGATGGAACCATGTGGGGGGTGCATCATCATCCACCATGGCCATCATCGTCTCCCTTGGAGGTATGGACTCGTCGAGGATAGGCATGTCGTCATGTAGGAGACCTAGCACCAAAGAAGAAAACACACTTGGAGTAGAGGTTAAGTCGTTAGAAATCATAGTGGCCTCACGTGCCGTCTCAACTACCTCACTCACAAGTGTTGTGGCTCACTCACTCCCGGTAAGATGCTCTCACTCATATGGTTGGTGGAGTCACTCAAATGGCTCTCAACCTCACATAGGATGTGTGGCATAATCTCGTGTGTGGTGCTAGTGGTGGTTACACTCATCCTCTCATAGGAAATGCTCTCAATGTCACATATGGTGGAGTCACTCATATCACTCATGGTGGGGTGGCTCTCCTCACATGGGAATTGGGGCATCTCATCATATGTGGGTGTCGGAGAGATGTAGGTGCAAATGTCTCAATGCTCAACTCCTATCGCCGCCTTGGTTGGAGGGATAGTCCCATGCTCAACCTCCTCATGCATAACGCCTCCAAAGATGAATGCCGTAGGAAGTGGCAAATCATCATGCTCCTCCGAGACCAAAGATAATGTCTCATGTGCGGTCTCGTAGCTTGACTTGGAGTAAGAGTCCCATTTGGGTGCCATCTTCATGTTGTTGAAGCGGTTTGCGCTCGTCGCCATTGTCAAAGGGGATGGCCCTTGCTCGACCATCTTGTCACCCTCTTGTATGAGGCCCATATGATGTTGTCAGCATTCTGGGAACGGGGGTACCCAGACTTGCCTGCCTGCGGCCCACGACATCGCTCCATCGACGGCCTGGTACGGCCCAGCTTCAGCGACAACAACTCAAGACCCTCGCGAGGGGCCAAGCCTCGCGAGGGGAACGACACCAAGACCTCCACGAGGAGCGGCCTCCTCAAGCTGGCTCCCGAGGAGCGGAGATCTCTATTGAAGCCTCACCTCGTGAGGTCCGGATGATGTGAGCCATGATGACCAAGGCCAGGCGGGCGCCAGCGGGTGCAGAGTACCAGCCTCTTCGGTGCTAAATAGGCAAGCGCAGGCGCGGAGTCCCGAGGAATGAGCCAAAGGTTTCCATTCCCGTGCAACAAGACCAAGACCACCAGGGCGGCAGGACGAAGGTCATCACCGAGCCCACCACGGCGTCACAACCAGAGGCTTTTGCAGGCGAAGACTACTTTTGTTAGGATAGCATGTACTAGTTGTCTCCCTTCGAATTTGGCCGTTGTGGGATCCCTTCCCGCCTTTCATTTGGGAAGAGGACCAAGGCCACTATAAATAGGACTTAGCCACCACCATAGATGGGAGGGACAGATCACTCAGATCACCCTCACTCCACCAGCTCACCCGAGCTCAAGAACACCTCTCCTCCTGAGGCTGTTCGCCACTATACTAGTTCATCCTCAGCCCCTTAAGGCCAATCCACCACAAAGCAGGAGTAGGGTTTTACACCGCAAGGTGGCCCGAACCTGGGTAAACTGATGTGTCTCTTTTCCTTGTAGTTCGTTGAGCTAGGCTGTGAGATTAGCGAGTAGGCAGACTGGGGAGGACGAGTTCTTCGCACGCACCCCAGAGTTCGAACCTCTCAAGGGTATGCGAAACCTGACATTTGGCGCGTCAGGTAGGGGTGCGTCAGAGACTCTCTTCTGCCAGCAGATCCGCCACCACCCAGCAGTTCTCATGGCCGATGCCCCGAGGGCGCATGTTGAGCACTGGGTTGTTCGGCCTGCCCGAGCAGTGCCGTCAGCCCAAGAGGATCTCCACTCCGTGCTCCTCGCCGCCCGCTCGCCGCCCGGTGCTATCGGTCTCGGGCGGCGGGGGCCGTCATCGCCTGCCCTCGCGCCATGCCGCAACCGTGCCACCACGCGATCTTCGAGCTATGCCGCGGCGACGGCGCCACACTCTCGCCGGGAGCAGGCGAACATGCGGGCCGCACTCATCGTGGCACGAGAGCTGCTACGGTGCCGGTTGGAGGAAGGTGGCCGCGATGCCCTACTGGAGCGGGTCGCCGAGCTACTTGACGCTGCCTGTAGGGGCGCGGCACCTTTCTGCACCCTGCCTACGTCGCAGTCTGTGACAGGGGCGCGCGGGGTCCCCCGCCGCGCCCGCGCGCCCCTGCCTAGAGCACCTGAGGGACCTAGCGGCGCCAACCCAGCCCGCAGCGCTCATCGTCCTTTCCCAACCACGCTACCCCCGGCGCGAGACGAGCTCGGGCGGTCCCTCCTGGGGCCGCAACAGGGCGCCACCCTGCGGCCATCAGAGCCTGGCACCGAGCCTGGTGGCCAACAACGCGGGACACCCAGACAACGACCCTGGCGCGGCAGTCCCAGATGCTTACGTGCCCCCCATGATGGATCTGCAGTACGCGTCAAGAGGATGCCCTGGCGGGTTCCCCTCATCAGGTTGGGCGTCGGGGGCACATGAAGCCGAGGCTCTCTGCGAGCCGCCCCGGAACTTCACCGACACCTTCAACGACAACAGCCATTGGGTACAGCCGATATCTCAGGAGCACAATTACGCTAACCATGGACCGCAGGTGAACCAAGCCACAGCAGTGGCCAGGGACCCCAGGGCGATGGCCCCGCTGCCGGCGGGCGAAGCACACTAGGGGCTGCGTGGGGGGGGCCCGGGGCCAGGGCCTCCCCCGCACCGCATGGAGCAGGGCGCTGCACGGAGGTAGGTCCTCCGCCGGGGAAGGTGCCGGCGAGCCCTTCCCCCCGGCGGAGGGCCTGCGGTCGCCGAGGGCACCGCTAGCGTCCCCCTTGCCCCTTGGTCTGGTCCTGGTTTTTGGACACCCCAACAGTGGTCGAGGGAGGCACAGGGCGGGGCCCTCGTCAGGCGACGTGAAGCAAGGCCCCGCGCCTGTGAAGGTCTCCGGTCGTGACACTCTCACGTAAAAATGAGTGGGGTTGTACACGCCCCGGAGTCTCCTGAGTGCCGCCCTCGGGCCTCACGGGGGCTCCCACCCACGTCCAAGTGGAAGCACCATGCTCTGCGCTGATGAGAAGACAAGAAGACTAGCTAGGTGCTGGACGCGGCCATTTGATTCCGCCTTTCTTTCTGTAACTCGTCTGGCCGCTTTTTGGAATGAGATTTGGAATTTCGTGCGTTTATTAAAAGAAAAACTGGGGGAATGTTTCTCGTCTCGTGGCGATTTCTTGCTTTCTGGCTTCGTGTTTTAAGAGTGAGGCTCGCGCCTGCTACCCCTCCCCGCGAGCGCCACGTGAGCGGGGGCTGGGCGTGGTATGCGTGCGTCCAAGCATGCCCGGGCTAGCTCTAGAGATGCCAAGGCCCCCCAGGGGGCTGGAGCGCGATCACCGCAGGATCATCACGCGCACACCTTGCCGTGCTCCGGCAAGTGGCTCCTCTCGAGGCCCTCTTGGGCGGGCCAGCAGGCTCCCCGGGAGACTTAAAACCTCGCGAGCCTCGGCAGGCTCGCCTCAGGAGGAAGGCGCGTCCGCAACCTCAGGACTCGCTCAAGACCTATGGAGCCAAGATAAGTTGCAACAACTACCCCGCTCGGGAGCCCGCGGGCTCGCGACGGCATATTCCAAATCCTATTTTCAAAAGGCATATCATCATTTCATACATCATAAGAGCCCCCCCTTCAAAAATGCTTTTACGTCCCGCAGGGCTGTGCCCGAATGTTTTTTGCATACATATTAAGGCAAAGGGAAAGGCAGGCCTAGCCAGAGGCGCTGCCTTCAGCGCCGTCCTTGCCACCTTCATACGCGCCACCTGCGCTGTCACTGGCGTCGTCTTCGTCATCGTCATCCGCATCGCCTTCTTCGGCCGTGATCACGGTTGCGTCATCCTCAGGAGCAAACTCTGCGACCAGGTCGTCGACATGAACGTCCACCCATTCCGCCAGATTGCCCTGGATGACCCGGGGCACGGGGGCTATTGTAGCGTCGAAATCAAAATGGGGATCAAGGTTCTGGAGGTGACTAAAGATGAGTGAGAACGCACGCCCCAGGAGACCTCGGCTTCTCTCTGCAACGAGCTCACGAGCCCTCGCCGCCCGGACCTCCAGGTGGGTCACGATCAGGGTGAAGAAGCGGAGGTGGCTGGCTTCGTCGTCCTCATGTGGGTGTGCGACGCTCTCCTCGCAGATCGTGCCCAAAGCCTGGTTGGCCCTCACCCTGAGGTCCTGGAGCATCGAGGAGCGCTCACGCTGCATCGTCCGGCGGCGGTTTTCTTCATTCGCGGTCTTCTCCGCAAGGGACGTGACGGCCTCGACTTGCTGCTGGAGTGAGGACAGCTCGGTGCGGGTGGAGGCCAGGTCAGCTTGAGCGTAGGCCTGAGCTTCCTTGGCGGCCCTCTCGCGCTGCTCCGCCTTGTCCAGCTTTGTCCTAAGGGCAACGGTCCTGCCCTCGACCTCGGCCTTCAGGAGCTCCAACTTTAGGCGGTACTCGTCGGGGAGAGCCGTGCAGGCCTTTTTCACCCTCTGGTCAATCTCCTCCTGGATCTGGGCCTCCCGTGCGGTGACGACATACTCAGCCGTGGCTACCTGGCGCTCCCTCACCTCCAACCGCTAAAGCTCCAGGCTACACTCCAAGACCTCCAGCGCCACCGTCTCCTCGTGTTCCTGGACCTCTTTCTCATCATAAGGGGCCACGTTTGGTGATGCTCCCAGGGCGGCCCTGCGTGCTTTGATCTGCTGCTCAAGGGCGGCGTTCGAAGCTTGGAGCTCCCGCTCCCACTCCCGCTCCTCGGCCACCTCACGACGGCGGTCGGCTACTCTGGCCTCCTCCAGGGCACGGGCGCAAGCGTCGCGAGAAGTTTCAAGGGACGCCGCGGTGCTCGCGTTGGCGCGCTCATGCTGAAGATGCCCGAGGTTGATGGCAACCTTCAACTGGTGACACTCGTGCGCCAGGCGAAGGTCCTCAGTCTCGAGGCGGGCGTCGACGTCGGCAAGCTCTTCTCCGAGCCGGCTCAGCGCGCCCATCGCCTCCCGAAAGAGCCCATGATGGACGATGCCGCGCCCGTGCGCAAGCTCCAACGCGCGGCCAAGTCCATCCTTCACGCCGGGGGCTGTCGGAGGGGCTTGGAGCGGCTCGCCTGCCTCTGGCGGGGGGCTGGAGGCCGGTGTCTTCCCGGACGCTCTCCCGGCCTCGGCGAAGGTGCTGGGCGGAGCGGTCTCGCTGCGCGAAGACGAAGCCGACACCGAGACCGCCCAGCCACCGGTGATGACCAATGGAGGGGCCCTAGGCACGCCTCCTGCGCCCCAAGCAAGACCGCGAAGGAAGGATGCTGGAAGCACAGGCTCACGGCCCCTCAGCGGCGCATCCGCCTCTCGGACCAGCCCCGTACTTCGCGCGGGGGTCTGGTGCGGGGGGCTCGGAGTCGAGGGCGGGCCAAGGACTTCTGGAGGTCGCTTCTCAAGAGGTTTCGTCGCCTTAGCCGAAGGGATCCTGAGGAGCCATTGTCAGGAAAGAACGCGATTCGTGGGAAGTCACGAAGATAAGTTACTTACTCGTCTACAACTATGTACTTCCTCTGCTTTAGCAGCCGGTAGGCGTCACCACTGCAGCTCGAAGGCCCCTTCCTCTTGCGGAGCGCTTCAAGGTTCAGGCGAAGCTAACCGAGATTCAGGGCGAAACTCTCAGCAGCCGAGGGGCCTGGTGGGGCTTCTGGGTCGGTGGCCTTAGGGACACCAGGTCGCGCCTGCCCACCAGCCGCTACCTCGGGACCGCTCGCCCAAGCTGCGGGGGTAGCATCCTCAGGAGCGTCGGGTCGCACCAGCTCTCAGATGACCTCCTCAGGAGCGCTCACCAGAACCTCGGAAACCAACACCTCGCGAGCGCCTGGCGACACCCGCTCCCCAGCAGTCGCCCCAGTAGTACTGGTGGCGCTCGCCCACCTGCATTCACATCCGGGGTGTGCGCCGCAGGGTCGACAAACGAGGGAGCCACCAAGATGGGATTCTTGTGGGGCCCTTCAAGGCCCTTCGGGCGCAGCCCCCACTCGTCAAAGGGGGGCATTTTCCTCACGAAGTCCTCCTTATTCGAGCATTGGTACAAGAGACAGCCCTCCTCAGGAAGCGCGGCCGGCGCCTAGTCGCCCGTCAGGAGCTCAAGCATCGTGCGCAGCGTCTTGGAAGGAAGCGAATGCACCTGGAGCCTCATGCGGTCCTTGCTGCCGGTGAAGGCCCACATTGGGCGAGAATGGCGCTGGAGTGGGGCAATGCGCCACCGAATGAACTCCCTCACCACCATTGGCGCCGTCACCCCGACCTTCTTCAACCTGGTTAGCCTGGACCAAACATGGGCGAGCCGACTGTCGGTGAGCCTCACGTGCCCCCAGCCGGAGCTGGGCACCGCTGACGCTCGCGAGAGCAGAAGTAAGGAGTGGCGCACCCTGACATCCACAAACACCCATTGCTTCCGGAATCCCCTCGCGTCCAGGCGGAGTGTGAAGTCGATGCCCGATCCAGCTGTCGCCGCCACGACCTGGAAGGCCACGCACCCCGAGCACTGGCGGTCATCGACCATCTGGAGCGAGAAGAAATGGCGAAACAAGGCAACAGACGGGGCAATGCCCACCATGGCTTCGCACAGGAAGGCGAAGACAGCAAGGAGGATGATGGACCGAGGGTCCAGATGCAGCACTTGGATCTGGTAATGCGAGAGTATGGCATTGAAGAAATCAGAGAATGGGGGGACCAAGCCGGCCGAGAGAGCGTGAAGATGGATGGGGATCTCGATGGCCTCCATGTCAATCAAAGCTCGAGAAGCAGGCCAGACCGTTGTCGCCTTCCACTCATTGAAGTCGGTGGCAAGGGCCGGCCGAACCTTATCAAACCCCTCCTGATTGACCACCGTCGACCGATCGAGAGCAGGCTCCAGGCCCGGCCGGGATTCGGCAGGAGCACAGGCCTTGCTCTTCTTCTTTGACCTTGGGGCCATGGCGTCAGGGAGGATTGGCGCGGCGCTAGATCTAGGAAAAGAGCCGTGATTTCAAAGAAAGGAGGGGGAGTCAAGGGTGAGCACGGCGGGCGGCCATGGCGAAACTGCGCGTACAACAGGCAACCGTCAAGTCTGGCGGTTATCGAGGCCACGCGGGGAAGTGGAGGCGCCCACGTCCCATCAAGCGCCACACGTCGACCGGTCCCGTAGGTGGTGGGGCCCGCGGCGCTCCGCACTTGCCCCTTGGCTTCGCCTCGAAGCCAAGTCCGAGCGCGCCTTGGGCCTGGGGACTACTGTCGGCGTTCTGGGAACGGGGGTACCCAGACTTGCCTGCCTGCAGCCCACGACGTGGCTCCATCAATGGCCTGGTACGGTCCAGCTTCAGCGACAAAAACTCAAGACCCTCGCGAGGGGAATGACACCAAGACCTCCACGAGGAGCGGCCTCCTCAGGCTCGCTCCCGAGGAGCGGTGATCTCTATGCAAGCCTCACCTCATGAGGTCCGGATGACGTGAGCCATGACGACCAAGGCCAGGCGGGCGCCAGCGGGCGCATAGTACTAGTTTCCTCTTCGGTGCTAAAGAGGCAAGCGCAGGCACGGAGTCCTGAGGAATTAGCCAAAGGTTTCCATTCTCGTGCAACAAGACCAAGACCACCAGTGCGGCAGGACGGAGGTCATCACCGAGCCCACCACGGCATCACAACCAGAGGCTTTTGCAGGCGAAGACTAGTTTTGTCAGGATAGCATGTACTAGTTGTCTCCCTTCGAATTTGGCCGTTGTGGGATCCCTTCCTGCCTTTCATTTGGGAAGAGGACCAAGGCCACTATAAATAGGACTTAGCCACCACCGTAGATGGGAGGGACGGATCACTCAGATCACCCTCACTCCACCAGCTCACCCGAGCTTAAGAACACCTCTCCTCCTGAGGCTGTTCGCCACTGTACTAGTTCATCCTCAGCCCCCTTGTGGCCAATCCACCACAAAGTAGGAGTAGGGTTTTACACCGCAGGGTGGCCCGAACCTGGGCAAACTGTTGTGTCTCTTTTCCTTGCAGTTCGTCGAGCTAGGCTGTGAGGTTAGTGAGTAGGCAGACTGGGGAGGACGAGTTCTTCGCACGCACCCCAGAGTTCAAACCTCTCAAGGGTTTGCGGAACCCGAAATCCGACAGATGTGGCACCTCGTAGCTCGTCTCCATGACCGAAGGGAATTTCCCATGCTCGGGCGTCTTTCTTGAGGGGCTTCCGAAGATGGAAGTGTCGTCTTGGAGCTCATCGGCGATGTCGAAGTCGTAGTAGCTTATGGAAGAAGTGGACTTGAGCTCGTGGAGTAGGCTAAGATGCCGTGCGTCTAAAGGCGAAGATGCCTTGAGAACACTTGGCGAAGATGCCATCGTAGTCGAAGAAGTCGTCGTCTTGCGGTCGATGTTGCTGTACTATATGGCCCGTGCGCACGGGGGTGCAGGAGGCCGTGTGCACGGGGGTCGAAGGCCCGTGTGCACGGGGTTGGCAGAGAAGCCAACTCTCGTCCAGAAGGTCGCTCTTCATGGTCTTGGCGGACGTCTCGAAGATGATGATGGTGCCGCGTGGTACTTGCATCATGTGGTCGCTCCGAAGATTCACGACTTGAGCGTCTCCGCCGTGAATATGACGAAGGGGAGGATGACTTGTAGTTGGCCAACACGTTTCGGATGTCCTCCATGTGCTCGTCCAAATTGTCATCGAGGTAGTCCCTTTTCCTTGCTTCGGTGTGTCGTATGTCGATGGCGAGTCGCTCGAGGCGGTTGAGGACCGAATATGTTGTGCTTTGCCTATCCATCACAAGACTTGAGTAGAGGTGAGTAGGAAATGAGATAAACAATACCAAGATACCATTTCCCAAAGTTTAGGATGTATCCCGTGTCACTCAATGTGATATGAGAGAATAGTGGAATTGGTACCAGACTTGTTCACTCACACTTACAAATTAAAGCTTATCGAGTTGCTTGGTTAGGACAAGTGGCACAAAATTCAAGCAAATGTTAGTCCAAGATATTGAAAATGTTGAGGAAGATTCACAAAATTGCAATGTAAAGCAAATAGATCAAAGCTATGGTGACACAAGAAACACACACACGGATAGATAGATGGGGTCGTGCAACCAAGGAACGAGCTCAAAATGTGGAATCCACGGAAAATGCTCTTGTTGCACAACTCTAGAGAGACGCTAGCACGATTGCTCAATAGGTGGATACGACACTTGTGCACAACCTATAAGAGACAAAAATGAAATGACTTCTATCCCAAGTATGCTAGGTATGTATGATGTTCCGGTGTGTCGCACACGATGATCCAAGATGATCAATATGGTAGTATGATATGCAATGTGGCGATGCTATGGCTATTGCTTACAAGCTTCTTTGTTTTTCTCTTCTTTTTGCTTAAAAGCTTATTCTCTTTTTTTATATGGCCACTTATGCAAAATGTTCAAACCAAGATAGCAATTGTGTATATGCGGGAACAATCTTGTGACACAAGGGATGATATGATGATACCAAAATGAGGATACCAAGATGATATGGCATGTATGCGATGATCACTAATGTGAACAAGTAACGTTGCCGGCAATACTCAAAGGCTAGTCCCGATAGGCAAGGGACGTAAAATGGGCGCCGGTGTTGTCGATGTCGAACCATTCCTAGTTAGCCGAAACACCCTAGGAAACGGAAAAACCGCAAACTCAAAATCTCAAAGGCAAATGTCAAGTGGAGGTAGCGGAGTGCGTTGGTGGTTCCGGAGTTGTCAATGCGGAAGAGGTGGTGGTGGTTGATGAAGAAGCAACCATCCCTAAGTATTCGAAACACCTTAGGAGACTCAAGTCACCACTCAAGTAAACACAAATGCTATATGGATCAAAATGGGTTAGGTTGCGGAAAGCTATGGTGGTTTTGCGGATGATATGGTGGAAGGCCTAGGCAAAGATGCCAAAATGTCAAAATTTGATGGAGTCAAATGGTGTGGGAACCTATATATATATATGGATGGGGGATGTCAATAGCTACTCAACGAGCTAAAGAACGCGTAAATCGGACTCTAGATGCGAAAGTTACGGCCAAAACAGTGAATGGCTGGTGGCTGCTGTAGGGGGGTCGTGCGCACGGGGTCTAAGGCCCGTGGACACGGGGTCCCGTGCGCACGGTACAAGGCCATGGACATGGGGTGTCCCGAGACTTTTCGGGGGCCTGTGCGCACGGGGTCTGGGGCCCGTGGGCACGGGGTGGGCAGAAATTTCGCGATTTCGGGGGCGGAAATTGAAGATATTTAGGGCAAAATTGGAGAGATTTCGTGGATACAAAGTGGGGAAAGATGGGGGAAAGCTAGATCCACTTGAAACCAAGAAAATCTATGGATCAAATCCAACAAAACCTCATCAAACCAACAAATCACAAAAAAAATTGGGGCTATTTTTGGTGGGGATTTTCGAAATTGGGGAAGAACACAACAAAATTAGGCTAGAAAACAAAGAGGGGAGGCTCCAATTTCATGATCAACGTGGCTCTAGATACCATGATGTTGTAGGGTGGAACCCTAAGTGGAGATATTTCATGAATTGATGGGGAAATCCCAAAGAACAAGAAGAACACAAGGGGGAAAACAAGAGGAACACTCAAGAACAAGTCCACTCACACATCCACTAGACCAACAAACACACAAGATCCACGAGGTACATGAACAATCAAAGGGAAAGATACAAGGTAGAGTTCATCTCAAATCCAAAGGAAGATGAGTTCTTGAGATCTAAAGAGATCCTTCCCTAGATGGGGTCTTGAATCCACTAGGGATCTTCTCCAAAGGAGGCCTTGAACTCCAATGGAGTGTCTCTCTCTCTCAAGAGGAGGAATCCCACAAGGGGAGGTACATGAGCTAAGCTCTAATGTCTAGATCTATTCTTAGCTGAGTCTAAATGGAGGATGAGGTGGAGTATATAAAGTCCTAGGGCATGAAGGGGTAAGCAGGGGCAAAATAGACATTACATGGGCAAAGCCCGCAGCAACACACAGGAGGCCCCGTGCGCACGGGGTAAGTGGAGCCCGTGCGCATGGGGTATCCAGAGAGCTGGCGACTTAGCCCATGCGCACGGGCTTGTACCGTAGGCACGGGGTCCCGTGTGCACGGGGTCCAAAGGCCCGTGCACATGGGGTATCCAGGGGCTCATAGCATGTCGCCTTCTCATGGACACCCGTCGGTGCAGGTGGAACCTCGCCTTCTCCTTGTCGGTTCCTTCTCCGTTTCCAGGCTTCTCTCATGGATGGTGTAGGCGCTCACTTGTGGATGACCTCCTCCATGGCACGTTCATCATTGGGCTCAAACCTATATGGGCACATGGTAGGATGGTCAAGTAGTATACAATCCTCGAGGGAAGTAAGAATACACGCATTAAGGATGGAGTTCACCTTAGTATGCTTGAAGTAGAAGTTGGGCGTGCCTCTTAGCAATGGGACTCTTGACATGGTGATGTCCGTAGGATGCTCCGCATCAGATGTACTACTTGTCCCCTTTCAAATGGGCCGCTGTGGAATCCCTTCCCGCCGACATTTTCGGGGAAGAGGACCGAGGCCACTATAAGTATAGGTTAGCCACCACCATAGAAGGGATCCAACCCTGGAGCAACTCACTCTCACTAGAGCAGGCCTCGCGAGCTTGTTCATCCTTTGTACTAGTTCATCCTCAGCCCCTCGTGAGGGTAATCCACCCCAAAGCAGGAGTAGGGTTTTACACCGCAAGGTGGCCCAAACCTAGGTAAACTGCCATGTTCATCTTCTTCCTTGTTCATCGAGCTAGGCTGTAGGGCGACGGGCTGGTTGGCTGGAGAGGTTGAGTTCTTTGCACACGCCCCAGAGTTCGAACCTTTCTTGGGTCTGCGGAGCCCTGAATCCGACAATCACCATCACCTGCAATGAGAAGGACGCGGTCTGCTCCCTCGGGCGCGCCTACAAAGCCGCCGCAGTCGCACGCCCTGCTGCCGAGGATGCGGTTGAGCCCCTCGAGGTGGCGCCTGCAAAGAAGAAGCTGTTGTTCTCCAAGGACCGTGCTGAGACAAAGAAGGTTTCGGCGGACGGCAGTGGCTCCGGCCCCGCCTTTACCATCGGCACCCACCTCCCCCACGCGCAGGAAAGCGAGCTTCTCTCCTTCCGCCGGGCGAATTCGGATGTCTTTGCATGGAAGCCATCTAACCTGCCCGGTGTGCCGAGGGAGGTGATCGAGCATCACTTAGCGGTGTGCCCAAACGCGCGCCCTATCAAGCAAAAAGCGCGGTGCCAGGCACTGGATAAGCAAGAGTTCATCGTCCAAGAGGTGCACAAGTTAGAGGAGGCCAGGGTCATCCAAGAGGTGCGCCACCCTGAGTGGCTTGCCAACCTAGTCGTCATTCCCAAGAAGGGTGGCAAGGAGTGCATGTGCATCGACTTCACGAGCCTCAATAAGGCCTACCAACAGGATCCTTTTCCTCTGCCACACATCGACCAGATTGTGGACTCCACCGTAGTGTGCGACCTGCTCTGCTTTCTAGACACCTTCTCAGGCTATCATCAGATCAAGATGGCGGCTGAGGATGTGGAGAAGACGGCCTTCATCTCCCCTTGTGGCGTATTCTGCTACACTTGCATGCCTTTTGTCCCGAGGAGCGCCGGCGCCACGTTCCAGCGGCTGATGCGTATCAGGCTGGGGCCTCAGATGGAAAGGAATGCGGCGGCGTATGTCGATGACATTGTGGTCAAGACGCGGGAGGCCGCGATGCTCATCAAAGATCTTGAGGAAACTTTTGCCAACCTGCGCAAGGTGAACCTGAAGCTCAACCCTGACAAATGCGTCTTTG
Source organism: Thinopyrum elongatum (assembly GCA_011799875.1). Taxonomy (NCBI): domain Eukaryota; kingdom Viridiplantae; phylum Streptophyta; class Magnoliopsida; order Poales; family Poaceae; genus Thinopyrum; species Thinopyrum elongatum. The sequence continues at coordinate 405,605,241 of CM022303.1, forward strand.
GATTCCCCTCTGGCAAGCTCCTTGGTTTTCTCGTCTCCCATCGGGGAATCGAAGCCAACGTTGAAAAAATCAAGGGCACTGAAAAGATGCGTCCTCCTCGAACCGTCAAGGAGATGCACCGATTGGCAGGGTGCATGGCCTCCCTAGGGCGCTTCATCTCCAAATTCGGCGAGCGAGCCCCGCCGTTCTTCAAGCTCATGAAGAGTCCCTTCGAGTGGACACCTGAGGCAGATGCAACCTTTGAAGACCTCAAGAGGTACCTCACTAGTGTGCTCATCATGGTCGTGCCGCACCCCCGCGAGCCCTTGCTCCTGTACTTGGCGGCCACCCCCAGGCGGCCAGCGCACCGCTTGCCGCGGTGCGGGAGGAGCGAACCAGCGCTCACGAGCCTGCTGAGCCTCATGAGGCTGCGGAGCCTCACGAGCCTTCCGAGCCTCATGATCCTTCTGAGCCTCGTGAGCCTGCCAAGCTTTGTAGGCCGCGAGAGCCTTCCGAGCCTCGTGAGCCGTCCGAGCCTCGCGAACCCTCCAAGCTCCGCAATCTCCCCAAGCCCAGCACACCACCCAGCGAGCAAGCTGCCGACACAACCACGCGCCTTGTCGAGCACCCCGTGTACTTCGTCAGCACGGTGTTGAGGGACGCCCACGAGCATTACCCCATGTAGCAAAAGCTGCTCCTCGCGCTCATCGTAGCCTCCAAGAAACTACGCCACTACTTCCAAGGTCATCCTATCAAGGTCATATCTTCCTATCCCCTGGAGCAAATCTTGCGCAGCCCCAATGCTGCCGGCCGTGTCGCCGAATGGAACATTGAGCTGCAGGCCTTCTAGCTGGAGTTCTGCACCACTAGGGTCATCAAGGGTGCAGCGCTAGCCGACTTCATGGCAGAATGGACGGACATGTATGAGGAGGGGCCTCGCAAGGACAGATCCCTTCTTCCTGGAAATGAGGCGCCTGGTGAATGGACCATGCATTTCAATGGCGCCTTCTCGAGGCAGGGTGCGGGGGCTGGCATCATCCTCAGCTCGCTAGCTGGAGCCAAGCTATGCTACGCCATCCAGCTTTGCTTCAGGCACGATGAGAAGGTGTCCAACAACATTGCGTAGTATGAGGGCCTCATCGCCGACCTGAAGGCCACTTCTGCCCTTGGCATCAAGCGCCTCACCATCAAGGGCGACTCCCAGCTCCTCGTCAACTTCTCTAGTGAAAAGTACAAGCCCAAGGATGAGCACATGACGATCTACCTAGACGATGTACACAAACTCGAGAAGCGCTTTCTTGGCTTAGAGTTAGTGGATGTCCCGCATAGTGTCAACAAGGACGCCGACGAAAAGCCAAGCGGGCATCTCGACGCGAGCTCCAGAGCCCCGACATCTTCAAGGAAAGGATCCTAAGGCCTTTGTCCGTGCCACCTGCCGTTGGCACAACACTGCTTCATGAAGACCACCCGCCCACGCCATCCACGTGCGCGCCGGACCGTGGCCCAGCTTCAGGAGCCTACCTGCTGCTGGCGTTGGAGCCCCAAACTGGCAGCGGGGCCACAGAGTTCAAGGCTTACCTGCTCCATGGTGCTCTCCTTGAGGAGGATTCCAGGCGGAACGCATCGTTCGGCAAGCCACTGCTTACTGCTTGTGGGACGGTGAGCTGTACCGCAGGCACCCCAACGGCGTCTCATTGCGGTGCATCTCAGAAGAGCAAGGGTGGGATTTGCTCGCCGACATCCACGGAGGAGACTGCGGGCACCACTCTTCATCGCGCACCCTTGTCGGTAAGATTTTCCGAAGCGGCTTCTATTGGACCACTATGCTCAAAGACACCGCCGAGCTGTCCAATCCTGTGAAGCCTGTCAATTCCACGCCAAGCAGATCCACCAGCCAACGCAGGGGCTCCACACGATTCCGCTCTCATGGCCCTTCTCGGTCTGGGGGCTGGACATACTGGGGCCCTTCCCTCGCGCGTCTAGTGGCTACCTCTACCTCTACATCTCGACAAATTTACCAAGTGGGTGGAAGTCCAGCCCATGCTTACCATCCCAGCGGGCTCGGCTGTCAAGTTCATCAGGGGCCTCGTGAGTCGATTTGGCGTCCCCAACCACATCATCACCGACAATGGCTCCCAGTTCACGAGCGGCCTCTTCAAGTCCTACTACGCCAACCTCGGCAGGCAGATTTGCTACGCCTCCATGGCATACCCGCAGAGCAACGACCAGGCCGAGCATGCTAATGCCGAGGTCCTTAAAGGCCTCAAGACAAGGAGCTTCAAGAAGAAACTCGAGGCATGTGGCAAGGGCTGGCTAGACGAGTTGCAGTCTGTCTTGTGGTCCATCCGCACGACAGCAACTAAGCACACAGGAGAGACCCCCTTCTTCCTCGTCTATGGGGCTGAGGCGGTCCTTCCCTCGGAGCTTAAGCATGGCTCCCCACGAGTACTAGCATTTTACGAAGCACGTCAAGAAGAGTCGCGGGAGGTCGACTTACTGCTCCTAGAGGAGGTCTGCTGCCAGGCTGCTCTTCGCGTCATGAGATACCAACAGGCCTTGCGCTGCTACCACTGCCGCAACATCTGACCTCGTACGCTTGAGGTCGGAGACCTCGTCCTGCGCTGGATCCTCTCCAGAGAGGGGCTCCACAAGCTCTCGCCCATGTGGAAGGGCCCCTTCTGGGTCGTCCACGTCTCTAGACCAGGCGCTGCTCGTCTGGAGACGGAGGGCGGAGTTCCCGTGCCCAACGCATGGAACATCCAACATCTTCGCAAGTTCTATCTGTGACCGGCACGCAGAGAACAAAGTGGGGATGTACACGCCCCAGAGACTCTCAATGCACCTCAATGGGCACATGAGAGCTCCCGCCCACGCCCAAGTGGAAACCCCACGCACAGCGCTCGCGGAACGATCGAACCACGATCATGCCCATGCCCAAAGTGGAAGCCCCATGCTCAGCGCTGGCAAAACGATCGAACGGAGATCATGCCCATGCCCAAGTGGAAGCCCCATGCCCAGCGCTAGCGGAACAATCAAAATGAGGGCACGCCATGGGCTGCACCAACCTCAAGTTCATCCATGCCGCACACAGCAGCCACCTTTCTTCTTTTTCACTGTGTAATGACATTGGTTATCTTGCTTCCGGAAAGCTTTGGTCTTCCGATTCGCGTCATTTTCACTGCATCCTTTCTGACACACGAGCCACAAACGCTCACCACCTTCCTCCTCGGCCTCACATGAGCAGGGGCTAGACACGGTGCCTGCACTCGGGTTAGTCCCAGCAGCGTCGAAAAATCCATGTAACCAGGCTCTGGCTCGCCGGCCTGCCCCCGCGCACGCCACCCCACAAAGATCCTTGGTGTCTGATCTCCTTGCGCGACACCCATGAGTAAGCCGACGAGCGTGCGCCGTTCCCCCGGGATTGAACCTGCCACGCGCAGATTACCTCAGAAGCAGACCACCCGGGAAAATATCATGAGCGGCACCTCGCGAGGAGATCCCTTGAGTGGGGGCCTCGTGAGGCGCACCCCGGCGCCAGGTGGCCCCATCGGATGCGGAGTTCCGCAAAAGCTAATCCTAAACACCTCGCGACGTGATGTCTACTACGCATCCTTCTTCTTGTAGACTCGTGTTGGGCCTCCAAGCGCAGAGTTTTGTAGGACAGTAGCAAATTTCCCTCAAGTGGATGACCTAAGGTTTATCAATCCATGGGAGGCGTAGGATGAAGATAGTCTCTCTCAAACAACCCTGCAACCAAATAACAAAGAGTCTTTTGTGTCCCCAACACACCCAATACAATGGTAAATTGTATAGGTGCACTAGTTCGGCGAAGAGATGGTGATACAAGTGTAATATGGATTGTAGATATAGGTTTTTGTAATCTGAAAATATAAAAACAGCAAGGTACCAAGTAACAAAAGTGAGCGAAAACGGTATTGCAATGCTTAGAAACAAGGCCTAGGGTTCATACTTTCACTAGCGCAAGTTCTCTCAACAATGATAACATAATTGGATCATATAACAATCCCTCAACGTGCAACAAAGAATCACTCCAAAGTTTCTATCGAAGAACGTAGGACGAAAACGTGCATCAACCCCTATGCATAGATTACCCCAATGTCACCTCGGGAATCCGCGAGTTGAGTGCCAAAACATACATCAAGCGAATCAATAGAACATCCCATTGTCACCACAAATGTCCCATCGCAAGACATACATCAAGTGTTCTCAAATCCAATACTCAATCCAACATAACGAAACCTCAAAGAGCAAGACTCAATTCATCACAACAAGAGATAGAGAGGGGAGAAACACCATATGATCCAACTATAATAACAAAGCTCGCGGTACATCAAGATCGTGCCAAATCAAGAACACGAGAGAGAGAGATCAAACACATAGCTACTGGTACATACCCTCAGCCCCGAGGGTGAACTACTCCCTCCTCGTCATGGAGAGCGCCAGGATGATGAAGATGGACACCGGTGATGGATTCCCCCTCCGGCAGGGTGCCGGAATAGGGTCCCGATTGGTTTTTGGTGCCTACAGAGGCTTGCGGTGGTGAAACTCCCGATCTCGGTTTCTTTTCGGGGGTTTCTATATTTATAGGAATTTTTGGCGTCGAGAACAAGTCAGGGGGGTCCACGAGGAGCCCACAAGACCGGAGGGCACCCCCAGGGGGTAGGGCACACCCTCCACCCTTGTGGAGGCCTCGTGGCTCTTCTGGCGGGGCTTCTTCTGGTCCATAAAAAATCACCGTAAATTTTCAGCTCATTTGGACTCCGTTTGATATTCCTTTTCTACGAAACTCAAAAACAAGGAAAAAACAGAAACTGGCACTGGACTCTAGGTTAATAGGTTAGTCCCAAAAATAATATAAAATAGCATATAAATACATATAAAACATCCAAGATGGATAATATAATAGCATGGAACAATCAAAAATTATAGATACGTTGGAGATGTATCAAGCATCCCCAAGCTTAATTCCTGCTCGTCCTCGAGTAGGTAAATGATAAAAACAGAATTTTTGATGTGGAATGCTAGCAAGTGCACACGTTTGATCAATGATAATTTCATTCACTTTTTCTAGCATCATTATATATCATAAACAGTAGCTCATCTCATAAAACATCTCATGATCAAGTAACAAACTATTCACATGTTAAAGCATAGATCATAAACTTTCTTGAAAACTATCAAACTAGGTTCTCAGTCATCAAACAATTGCAATTCATCTTATTTTCAGGAAGGGTCTATGTAAGAGCTTTGATTTAGCAAATCCCCAATACTCAACTATCATATAGTCTTCCATAATTGCTACCACTCAAAGCATATTTTTAGAACAAATAGCATCCATCGAACACAGAGAAAGATAGGGGCTTAATGTTTCACCTCCCAACTTATTTATCATATAGATAATTGTCAACAATAATAATTCATGATCAAATATATTTGAATGGTCATATATGCTTAGATCTTTCCCCATCACATGATGCTTGCCAACTAAAGAGTAGGTTGGAATGAGAAGGAATACTACTGACTCTTGCATAAAAGTAAAAGATAGGCCCTTCGCAGAGGGAAGCAGGGATTTGCAGAGGTGCCAGAGCTCGAAGCTTTTAAAACATAGATGAAAAAAAAATTGAGAGGTATGCTTTCATTGTCAACATAACAACCAAGAGTTCCCAATATCTTCCATACTAGATACATTGTAGGCGGTTCCCAAACAGAAAGGTAAAGTTTTTACTCCCCCTCCACCAACAATCACACTCCACAGCTGATCCGAAACAGCGTGTACCGTCCATACCAACAACAGTCCTGGGGGAGTTTTGTTTAAATTATTTGCGATTTTGTTTTTGATCTTTTGATCATAGGACTGGGCATCCCAATTACCAGCCACTTTCTCGTGAATGACAAGTGAATAAACACTCATCGTGAGAATAACCCACCTAGCATGGAAGATACTAACAGCCCCTAGTCGCTACATGAGCAATTCGGGCATACAAAACAGATTATTATTTGAAGGTTTAGAGTTTGGCACATGCAAATTTACTTGGAACGGCAGGTAAATACCGCATATAGGTAGGTATGGTGGACACTCATGGAAAAAACTTGGTTCAAGGATTTTGGATGCACAAGCAGTATTCTCGCTTAGTACAGAAATTTTGGATAGCAAAAGATTTAAATAGCAAGCACCACATGTTGGAGGATCCATAACAATATAACTTCTATACAAATATACCCAAGCATAAATCATTACGTTGTCTTCCTTGTCCAACTTCAACTAATTTGCTCAAGTTTGAAAATAATTAATGGGGCTCACAATCATAGAAGATGTCCAAGATAGTATATTTATATGTGAAATCTCTCTTCCTTCAATATTCTTTCATGAATTGTTCAAGTGACCAATACAATGTTTGCTAACTTTCAATAAATTTAGCACCTCTACTTCTTATATGTGAAGTCACTACTCCCCATGGTATAAGCATATGAAGCATATATAATTTCAGATTTATGATATTCAATTCATTCAACCATTTACTCATAGGATATAAGTGAAGCCCACGAGTAAATGACAAACTACTCCAAAAGATATGAGTGAAGATCAATGAGTAGTCGAATAATTATGTAGCTATATGAAGACTCTCACTCATAAATAAAATTTAGATCTTATGTACTTCATTAAAACAGCAAGAAAAACAAAATGAAATGACATTCTAAAAATAGCACACATCATGTGGAGAAGCAAAAACTTAGGCTCAACCGAGGCTAACCGATGATTGTTGATGAAGAAAGGTGGGATGCCAACCGGGGCATCCCCGAGCTTAGATGCTTGAGACTTCTTGAAATATTAACTAGGGATGCCTTGGGCATCCCCAAGCTTGAGCTTTTGTGTCTCCTTAATTCCTTTTATATCACGGTTTCCCTAAATCTTAAAAACTTCATGCACGCAAAACTCAACAAGAACTTGTGAGAAAAGTTAGTGTAAATCAAATACAAAACCTTATCATTCTCTACTGTATCAAATCACTAAAATTATTATTTTATATTGCATACTAAATGCCTCTGCATATTTAATGCTCCTATCCTCAAATAGAATCATTAAACAAGCAAACATATGCAAACAATGCAAACATAACAGCAATCTGTCAAAACAGGACAGTCTGTAAAGAGTGCAATTGTACTCATACTTCCATAACTCCAAAAATTCTGAAAACTGACCACACTGTATAAAATTTGTTATTGCTCAATGTGTAAAAATTTCAAGATTTTATCATGTCCTGACTTTCCAGAAGAATTCAGACAACAATAGAAAACTTTCTGTTTTTAAAACAGCAACATATAGACATGCAAAATAAGCATGGTAAAGGCTATACTTGACCTTTTTATTGAAATAAAAGATACATAACGTTACTATAAATAACAGCAAGCAAATCCTACTAAAAGAAAATGATGCTCCAAGCAAAACTCATATTATGTGACGAATAAAAATATAGCTCCAAGTAAGGTTACCGATAATATTGGAGACGAACGGGGGGATGCCTTCCGGGGCATCCCCAAGCTTAGTTGCTTGGCTCTTCCTTGAATATTACCTTGGGGTTACTTGGGCATCCCCAAGCTTAATGTCTTTTCACTCCTTCTTCTCCTCATATCGATTTCTCACCCAAAACTTGAAAACTTCAATCACACAAAACTTAACGGAACTTCGTGAGATGGGTTAGTATGATAAAACAAATCATTCACTTTGGTACTGTCAAGACAAGATTCAAAATTTTTATCACATGATACCTACTGTACCCTATCATTTCTACAATTTATATTGAACAATATAAGCCATAGAAACTAAGAAACAAGCAAACTATGCATCGAAAACAGAATCTGTCAAAAACAGAACAGTACGTAAAGATCTGAATTAAAATCATACTTCTGTAACTCCAAATATTCTGAAAAATTAGGAAAACGTATAAAATTTGTATACCAATAAACTGTAAAAAATTCAGAATATTTCCACGTTCCAGTGAAATATGGGAATTTCTGTACTGTACACAAAAGTTTCTGTTTTTGCACAGAATCAAGTCAACTATCAACCACACTATCCCAAAGGCTTTACTTGGCACTTTATTCAAACAAAAGCTATAAAACAAGATTACTACAGTAGCATAATCATGTGAACACACAAAAACAGTAGGGGTAAATATTGGGTTGTCTCCCAACAAGTGCTTTTCTTTAATGCCTTTTTAGCCAGGCATGATGATTTCAATGATGTTCACATAAAAGATAAGAATTGAAACATAACGGGAGCATCATGAAGCATATAACTAGCACATTTAAGTATAACCCACTTCCTATTCATAGGGATTTTGTGAGCAAACAAATTATGGGAACAAGAATCAACTAGCATAGCAAGGCAAAACAAGCATAACTTCAAGATTTTCAACACATAGAGAGGAAACTTGATATCATTGCGATATGTAAAAGCATATGTTCCTCTCTCATTGTAATTTTCAGTGGCAGCATGAATGAATTCAACAATATAACTATCACATAAAGCATTCTTTTCATGATCCACAAGCATAGAAATTTTATTACTCTCCACATAGGCAAATTTACTCTCATGAATAGTAGTGGGAGCAAACTCAACAAAATAACTATCATGTGAGGCATAATCCAATTGAAAATTAAAATCATGATGACAAGTTTCATGGTTATCATTATTGTTTATAGCATACATGTCATCACAATAATCATCATACATAGCAACTTTGTTCTCATAATCAATTGGAACCTCTTCCGAAATAGTGGATTCATCACTAAATAAAGTCATGACCTCTCCAAATCCACTTTCATAAATATTATAAGATTCAACACCCTCCAAAATAGTGGGATCATTACCTAGAGTTGACACTCTTCCAAACCCACTTTCATCAATATAATCATCATAAATAGGAGGCATGCTATCATCATAATAAATATTCTCATCAAAACTTGGGGGACTAAAAATATCATCTTCATCAAACATAGCATCCCCAAGCTTGTAGCTTTGCATATCATTAGCATCATGGATATTCAAGGAATTCATACTAACAACATTGCCATCATGCTCATCATTCAAAAATTTAGTGCCAAAAATTTTATAGACTTCTTCTTCTAACACTTGAGCACAATTTTCCTTTCCATCATTTTCATGAAAGACATTAAAAAGATGAAGCATATGAGGCAACCTCAATTCCATTTTTTTGTAGTTTTCTTTTATAGACTAAACTAGTGATAAAACAAGAAACTAAAAGATTCAATTGCAAGATCTAAAGATATACCTTCAAGCACTCACCTCCCCGGTAACAGTGCCAGAAAAGAGCTTCGTTGACGGGATGTGAGTGCCGCTTACCTAGCCTCCCCGGCAACGGCGCCAAAAAAGAGCTTGATGTCTACTACGCAACCTTCTTCTTGTAGACTCGTGTTGGGCCTCCAAGCGCAGAGTTTTGTAGGATAGTAGCAAATTTCCCTCAAGTGGATGACCTAAGGTTTATCAATCCGTGGGAGGCGTAGGATGAAGATAGTCTCTCTCAAACAACCCTGCAACCAAATAACAAAGAGTCTCTTGTGTCCCCAACACACCCAATACAATGGTTAATTGTATAGGTGCACTAGTTCGGCGAAGAGATGGTGATACAAGTGTAATATGGATAGTAGATATAGGTTTTTGTAATCTGAAAATATAAAAACAGCAAGGTACCAAGTAACAAAAGTGAGCGAAAACGATATTGCAATGCTTAGAAACAAGGCCTAGGGTTCATACTTTCACTAGCGCAAGTTCTCTCAACAATGATAACATAATTGGATCATATAACAATCCCTCAACGTGCAACAAAGAATCACTCCAAAGTTTCTATCGGAGAACGTAGGACGAAAACGTGCATCAACCCCTATGCATAAATTACCCCAATGTCACCTCGGGAAATCCGCGAGTTGAGTGCCAAAACATACATTAAGTGAATCAATAGAACATCCCATTGTCGCCACAGATATCCCATCGCAAGACATACATCAAGTGTTCTCAAATCTAATACTCAATCAAACATAACAAAACCTCAAAGAGCAAGACTCAATTCATCATAACAAGAGATAAAGAGGGGAGAAACACCATATGATCCAACTATAATAACAAAGCTCGCGGTACATCAAGATCGTGCCAAATCAAGAACACGAGAGAGAGATCAAACACATAGCTACTGGTACATACCATCAGCCCTGAGGGTGAACTACTCCCTCCTCATCATGGAGAGCACCGAGATGATGAAGATGGCCACCGGTGATGGATTCCCCCTCCGGCAGGGTGCCGGAATAGGGTCCCGATTGGTTTTTGGTGGCTACAGAGGCTTGCGGCGGCGGAACTCCCGATCTTGGTTTCTTTTCGGGGGTTTCTATATTTATAGGAATTTTTGGCATCGAGAACAAGGCAGGGGGGTCCATGAGGAGCCCACAAGACCGGAGGGCGCCCCCAGGGGGGTAGGGCGTGCCCTCCACCCTTGTGGAGGCCTCATGGCTCTTCTGGCCCAACTCTTTTGCTTCGGGGGCTTCTCCTGGTCCATAAAAAATCACCGTAAATTTTCAGCTCATTTGGGCTCCGTTTGATATTCCTTTTCTGCGAATCTCAAAAACAAGAAAAAAAATTAAAAACTGGCACTGGGCTCTAGGTTAATAGGTTAGTCCCAAAAATAATATAAAATAGCATATAAAACATCCAAGATGGATAATATAATAGCATGGAATAATCAAAAATTATAGATACGTTGGAGACGTATCACGACGTTTCTCGAGTCCGCCTTCGGGCAATCTCACGAGCGCTTGCGTCTCTCCCTCGCGCGAACCGCATGCCCGTCAGGGGAGAGCGTCTCGAGCACCACGCCTCGGGGGCCTTGCTAGCTCTCAGTGCCCCTCGCCTCTTGGGCTGCCCAGGCACTGCGGCATGGCATACCAGCGACGACTGATGCTCGTGAGGGAGCTAGGTCCTAATGGTGTAGAACACAAAGGCGGGCAAAAAAGGAAAAAGCAAGCATCGAGAGGAAGTCTCCCTAGAGTGCGAACATCTGTTGCAGCTCTTAGTACTTGAACAAAAAATCATCATCTTCGGAACTCCGCGAGGCCACAATCAACTCCGAGCAGATAAGCGGAGGGGTTGCTTAAGGAGAGGTGTCGCCACTGCTGCCGTTACCATCCCCTTCTTTTTAGGCTCCGCCTTGATCGTCGCTGGTGGTACGGGTGAACTACAAGTGTAGCGCATCCACATGGTCCTCCACAACTTTCTCGAGGACGCCATGAAGCTCCTCCGGGACTGGAGCATTCACCGCCTCGAAGTCAAAATTGGGGTCACGGCAGAAAAGGTGACTGAAGACACGCGTCGCCGCCTGGGTGAGGAGATCGCGCATTCCTCCTCCATGATCCCGTCCACTTTCTTCGCACCGGCCTCGAGCCGATCCACGACCTTGGTAAAGAAGGCAAGGTAGTTGGCGTTGTCGGTCTCGAGGGGGCTCTGGACGTCCTACCTGCAAATGGAGCCCAAGGCCCGGCGGACCCGTGTGTCGAGGGTGAGGAACATCTTGGAGCGCTCGTGCTGCCGCCCTTTGGCCCGGGCCGCCTCATCCTTCACCTGCTCCACAACGGCGACGACGCTTCCCACCTGTTCCTGGAGGGCGGCAAGCTCAGCCTCGGCATTGGCTTGAGCTGTCACCATGGTCCTCCATCGTCCCTCCGCTTCAGTCAGCATCTCCTTGAGGCCCTCAATCTCATGCAGAAGCTCCCCACGCCGTGTCGTGAATCGGCCCTCTTGCAGCTTCAACTTCTCGATGTGTTCCTTGGCGAGCGCCGTGCGAGCCTGCACGATCTTCTCGTTGGCACCCACATGGATCTTCTTCTCCTTGGATGCCAAAGCTGCGTTAGCCTTGTCAAGGCGCTGGGCATAGGCACTCTGGCCAGCGACAACCACGTGTTCCAGCATCTCCAGCCATTCGCGCTCCAGGTCCAGAGCGGATGCAGTCATCGCGAGCTCCCGCTCAAGGATACCGAGGTCTGCCTCGCGTATCGCCAGCTCCTCTACATGGGTAGAAAGGGTGATCCTCCATGTTTGGAGTTGCCGTTCTAGCACTGCGTTCTTGTTCCGGAGTTCCCGCTCGCGGGCTTCCACTGCTTCACGTCGCTAGTCTGCCGCCTCGGCCTCCTGAAGAGCGCGCTCGCGGGCTGCTTTCATCTCGGTGATGGACGCCTCACCCTTCGCATGAGAGGCCTCGTTCTGCCGGTGGCCCAGCTTAACGGCAACTTCGAGTTGATGCCACCCGTGCGCCAAGCGTAGGTGCTCTGCAGCAATTCGAGCATCAACGTCCTGGAGCTCCGCTCCAAGTTGGCCTAGCGCGGCCATGGCGTTCTGCAGAACCCCATGCCTGAGCGTGGTATGGCTATTTATGAACGCCAAGGCCCAATCCGGGCTCAACCCCCCTTACCTTCTGACGGAGCGGCTGGGGGGGATCCGGTGCCACTGCTGGGGGCACGGAGCCCATGAGGGTCTCGGACAACCGGTCTCGTCGAGGCGGCGCGTCCGGAGGGATTGGTGCGCCGTCACTGGCGGCCCCGTGCCGCGTCGCGCCGTCGATGCCCTCAGAGCTGCCCCCGCTGCCCGCGGAGCGTAGCATAGCGGCGAGAGACCCCGTCTCCGACGCTGCAGAGCCCGCCCTTGCAACGGGCGCCGCGGGAGCCTCGGGGCGACCTCCCAAGGGCGCCTTAGGAGGTGTTGCCTACCCTTCGCCCTGTGCGGGCTTGGCCTCGACTGAGCCGGAGGCTTCTACCTGCCCTTTCCCGCTCGAAGAGGACCTGCGCACAGGGGATGTTCAGGCACACTAGACGCACTAGCAACAAAGAGGAAGAAGGCAGACACTTACTCATCCTTGGCGACCCATTTACTCTTCTTTAGCGACCGAGGCAGAATGCCAACGCTGCGGTCCGTCTGGGGCCTCTTCTCGGGACCAGCCCCGCGGGGGTGACCACGGGACGTGGTGGCACCCGTCTTCCCATGGGGGACCCATGGGTCCGGTCGACGACACCACCCCTGGCGGACTGCGGCTCCATGTCTGCCATGTGGGAACCGCTAGCATCCTCCGTCAACCTGGGTCCGGCAGGCGGAGCCTCCAGAGGAGTGGCGTCGTTGGCTCCTCCGAATGCGCGCGCGGGCTGGGGGTCGATCCGCCGAGATGAGCCGCCAAGGCCCCTTGTGACCATCATCGGGGCCCCAACATCACCTTGGCCCCCCGAACCAGGGACCACCAGGAAAGGGTTGTCCCGGATGAGGGGGTCCTGGACTAAGGGGTCCTCTGGCCGTCGACCCATTAGATATGGGTCGGACTGATGGGACACTATGGGGCCAAGCTAGAGTGTGGACACATGACCGAACAGGAGATCTTCGGAGTCGTGGTGTGCCCTACAAGTCAAGATCAGCATGATCTTTCCTTCATTGTAACCGATCGCATGTAACCCTAACCCTATTGGTGTCTATATAAACTAGAGGGTTTAGGGCTTTAGGGCTAGAGCTACATCCATCACCTCATCCACTTTGGGTTTAGCTCACCTGATCTCGAGGTAGATCTACTCTGTAACCATATCATACATCAAATACAATTAAGCAGGACGTAGGGTTTTACCTCTTCGAGAGGGCCCGAACCTGGGTAAATACCATGTTCATCATCCCTTGTTCCCCATTGATCCTAGATCCACAGCTCGGGACCCCCTACCCAAGATCAGCCGGTTTTGACACCGACATTGGTGCTTTCATTGAGAGTTCCGTTGTTGGGTCGCCGAAGGATCAATGGCTCACCTGATCATCGGAGAAGGCGTCAACTCCGGGGACCTTTTGTCCCCGGCCAACTCTTCTCGTTCGGTAGCATCATGCTGCACGCCAACCCAACTGGTCATCTAGATCAAATCGATAACTTCGCCCCTGAGCAATGGATTCGATTCGGCAATCTGGAGTATGTTGCGGATGCCCGAGGCGATCTGTTCTTTGCCAGATTCGCACCTTCACCCCGCACTCCCACGGGCCTCGCTATGCCCGCTCCGAAGCTTTCCTTCTATCCAATCTATGGATCGACCCCGACCCCTTAGCCGGCCTTGAGCTCGGACGGCTCCACCTCGAACGGAGGCCAGGAATCCCCTTCAACCACGCCCACAATGACCGCCGAAGACCCATCTTTGGGCCTCAATACGGAAGCAATGTTCGAACGCCGAGAGTCACTCTCTGCCGAACCCTCTCCTCACAACATGCCTCTGACCTTGAGCCCCTACGACGGGTCGACGCTCAGCGGCCAGGAGTCATCCCCGGCCGAACTCCCCCTCGACAACTAGGCTTCGAGCCACAATACAGAAGCAGTATCCGAAGACCAGGTATCGGTGTCAAAACCGACAGACCTCAGGGTAGGGGGTCCCGAGCTGTGGATCTAGGATCGATGGGTAACAAGGGACGATGAACACAGTGTTTACCCAGGTTCAGGTCCTCTCGAAGAGGTAAAACCCTACGTCCTGCTTGATTGTATTGAATGTATAACATGGTTTACAGAGTAGATCTACCTCGAGATCAGCATGAGCTAAACCCTAAGGCTAAGAGGTGATGAATGTAGCTCTAGCCCTAAAGACTAAAAACCCTCGGTTTATATAGACACCAGTAGGGTTAGGGTTACCGAAGATAGATTACAATAAGGAATTAAAGAGATCATCCGCCTTCTTGACTTGGAGGGCACACCACGGCTTCGTAGATCTCCTGTCATTATACGGCTCCAACAGTCCCACCCATGTACAATGGGCCGTCGCCCCGAGGACCCCTTAGTCCATGACTCCCTCAGTAGCCCTCGAACTTGCCTCCAATGCCAAGACTTGTATCCGGTATCCATCCATCCGACCAGTGTTCGGCTTGCGGGGTGAGTTCCTCAGTATGTCTCTCCCCTGTTTGGAACCAAGTGATGTCCGGAATCTCAAAAGGTAGTTTTACTTAACACCGAAGGTAATAATAAAAACATCGCTAAAGCGCAAACAGTGCCTTTATCTGACAACTTTTTCTCTTTCAATGAAGAGTCGCTTCCGGCCATAACGCCAAGCAGTTACTATTTCTCGAAGCGTGACTCGAAGCTGACGCCGCGTTTGACACATCCCCTCAAGGTGGAGATCGTGTCCTGCTTTTCGGGGGATATGGTTAATGATTTCGATTCCCCTCCCCGCTCATAATGTTGCAGAGATATCGGGAAGTGGAGAGGCCAGTGGCATGGAAAAAGGAATACCCAGCCTGCCAACAGTCTATAAAGGAGGGCCGCTACAGTCTGCATCCCATGCCCTCTTCCACCTTCCGCTCACGCAGACCTTCAGAACTCCAGCGCCCTTTCTCTCTGCTTCCACAGCGAATCCCACTTCACCTCCTTCGACCATGGCCGGATCTAGCACCAATGGGAAGTGGGAGGCCTCCTCCGTCACCAACAAGGACATTTTGAAGCTGAAGGAGGCTGGGTACTTGCCGGCCGATGTCGCCCATCAGGCCCCCGAAGAGGGTCAGATCATCCCTACGCCAGAGCCGGGCGAAAGGGTAGTTTTTCTCCCCCATTTCCTTACGGGGCTTAGATTTCCCCTGGATCCCTTTGTGTGGGGGCTGATGTTCTTCTACGGGCTAGATTTTCACGATCTAGCCCCCAACTCCCTCCTCCACATTTCGACCTTCATCATCGTCTGTGAAGCGCTCCTCCGAGTCCAGCCGCACTTCGGTTTATGGCTGAAGGTGTTCAATGTGAAGCCCAAGGTGGTCGGCGGCGAGCATGCGGACTGCGGAGGGGCCATGATTAGTAAGCTGACATGGGTCCAGTTGCCGGACGACCACTTTGTCGACACCGTCCGGATGTGGCAGAAGGAGTGGTTTTATATCACCGAGTCGAGGGAGGCCGCATGGGGAGCGGTCCCCGCATTCAGGTCCGGACCCCTACCAGATTGGCCTCCTAGACCACCAAGAGCCCGGACTGGGGGTGTGTTGCTGACACGAAAGCACTGTAGAAGCGCGTTGACAGCATAATAGAGACCAACGCGAAGCTGGTCGATATGGTCCAGATCATGCTCCACCGCCGGCTCCTCCCCTGCCAGGAGAGGGCCAAGCCTATGTGGGCGCATGAGCCCGAGGATCCGGCCACCATGTGACACCTCTACGATACGACACCTAACAAGATATGGGGCTGATTATTTCAGCCCCAGAAGGAGTGGCCGGTCGAGGGGAAGGACATCGGCCTCGACGCCGCGATCCCCCAAGAGAGGTGAGAGGCATTTTTTTTCTTCGAGGAGTGTTCGGATATTCATACCAGGTTTGATTCAGTCTAACCCTGGTATGTGGGTTTTGCAGGGCTAGCTTGCGAAGGCCAAAAAGATCCGCGACCCGGCGCCTCTGCCAGAAGGGCCCCGGTTAGAGCAGCTGTAAAAGCTGTTGGTCGTGGTGCCTTATAAGGCGCCCGACAAGAAGGGCAAGAAGAAAGGAGAGCCGGAGGCCAGAGAGGGCCTCCGCCGTAGGGTTCGTCCGGGCAATCGGTCCGGAGACGCTGCAGCCTCATCCATGCAGGATGGGGGGCGAGGATGAGGACGAGGAGGAGAGTGCCTCCTCGCATTCCAATAAGAGGGCGGCGTCCGAGGACGTCGAGGAGGTCCAACCTTCTCCGGCCCCGAAGAGACAATGCCGGCCCAAGGTGGTCCTGTCTGATAGTTCGGACTCCGACAAGGAGTCCGAAGTGTTCGAGAATGTTCTGGCGAAGGATCCCCGGGCCAAGCCCTCGGACAGCAGGTAAGGCATTGGCATTTTTAGCTATCTCATTTTTAGTAATTTGCTTTAGTTGAAGGTTAACCCCTCCGAGTTGCAGTCCCCCACGTGAACGCCCCACCGAGCAGACTTTGGAGGGGACGTCTTCACCCGCCGAACTAGCAGACAGTGGGTCTATGGCGCACTCCGCACCTCCTCCGATCCCCGAAGAGGTTGAGGAGGTGCGGTCTCAGAGGACTCCTCCTCCTCCGAACACGGAGGAGGAGGCGGACGCCATAATGACCGAGGTTAACACCTTGGTCACCGAAGACCAGGAGGGAGCGTCCCTCCTGGCTGGCGAGGGAAAGGAGTTCAGACCATCCGGACCCCAACCGTCGACCGCTCCCGAGCCCCCAAGGCTTTCGACGGCACAGGCTCCTCCCACCAGGGGAGGGGCCGGGGAGCCAACACCAGTGCCGAATACCTCCACACGGGTGGCAGCTGGCTGGCCAAACGTTCTGGAGGAGCTGGTGAGCAGCTCCGTCATCGTTGATGGGCACCGCACTCTAATGAGTGCGGTTATGCAGAGTGTTCATTCCGTCCAATCCGAACTGAACGACGCTGTCCAAGGCCTTCTAACAGGCTTTGAGGTAACTCAAGTAATGCTCTTTCCTCATAATGCAGTTGTAATTGTTAGTTTAGGTAGGCCGTATACATAGCAGCCCCCGAGACTCTGTGAGGACCTCAGAGAGACCTGCAGAGGATCAAATTTGGTAAGCCGAATAATAATGTCGACATATTTTTTGTTGACGCAGGCATCTTCCGTGGCTGCAGCTGCTAATGTCGCAGTGCTAGAGGAGATGGATCAGAAACTCAAGCTTTTCGATAAAGAGCTTGACCTGGTCAACAAACGGCTTGACGAGGCGCAAGGTAAGCCCTGTGAGAAGATGTGTATTTTGCTTGACGCCGGATATTGACGATCTGGACTGTATGCTAATCCTTTATCTTGATGACCCTGTAGCTGCTGCTGCTGAGGTTGAGAGCTTGAAGGAGGCCCTGAAGAAAGCCAAGGCCGAGGCGGCCAAGAAGAAGATGGCCATTGAGAAGGCGGTGGCCGAGCTTGAGAAGGCCAAGCTTGCTGCCGAGCAACATGAGGCTCGGGTGACCAAGGTCCAAGTGGAGCTCCAGGATGCCGCCAAGAAGCTGGAGGCCCTTGAGAAGGGGCAGGAGGAGCAATCCTCTTGGCTATCCAAGACGGAGAAGGAGCTTCAGGAGGCAAGGAGTGACGCTCGAGGTGTCCGGGAGGAGCTCTGGAAAGCCGCGCAAATTGCCAATGGTAAGAAATATTTACTGCAGAGCGTGTTCAGAGGAAACAGGCTCGCCCTGCTGACGAGGGTTTGGCACTTCGCAGACATCTTCGCCGAACTTCCGAAGAATGCGGCGGCTGCGGCGAGGCACTATGCCGCCCTCAAAGAGGACTCCATGCAGCGGCTCTTCTGGTCACAGTTTCCGGACTCCGAGCGTCCACCCCTCCTCAGCGATCAAATGAAGCAGCTGATGGAGATGCATCGGATGTCTGAGCTGGCCTTGAAGGACCTCTGTGTCAGCCTATGGCCGGCTGAGCCCATTCCGGACACCTACTTCGGCCTTGTGCAGAAGCTGCGGGAGGCGCCGCTCTGGATTGACGCCGTAAAGTGGTCAGCGTTCCTTGAGGGGGCGAGGCTCGCATTTGCGAAGACTCTGGTTCATTGGCCGAGGATGAATCCAATGGAGATGGCCACTGGTCCTCCACCCAAGGGGAAGGAGCATCACCGCCCCGAGCAGTACTTCACGCAGGTGATAGCCGGAGCGCGGGCGATAGAGGGCCAGTGTTCGAAAGATATAATGTTTGAGTAGTTGTATTAAGTTTGTATCACGTGGGACTTATGCTTCATTATGCGCTCGACGGACTTATTTTGATATTTGTAATGGTTAAATTTTGACTCCTGTGTGGCCTTATGTTTATTCTGAAAGCTACCAGTCGTCGGCTTCAGCCCCCAGGTGAATATCACAAGGGGTGTTTTGTCTCCGCACTGTTACCCTTAGCCAACGTCTTGGTGCCCGGAGGCGGTAGTGTGGGAGGGAAACCAGGCAATCAGACTATTCAGTTTTACTGCTTTCACTTAGCCTTAGGAGCTTGACGGTGGGGACTAGGGACTAGCCCCCGGTGTATTGTGATGTACTTGGGGATCAAACCCTGCCCTTTCCGATCACATGGTTTGTGTTAAGACAAACCCTTCGTGTGACACGGCTAAATCGCCAATGATTTTTAGAGTCAAACCTCGTCATCGGATCACGGACCCATTCGCGCTTACTATGATGGTCAGTTTTCGGCTTTTTCCTCCTAAGGTACTTGACCGGGTGAACCAGAAGTACAATCGCAGGGGTTCTCCCTTTGCCCTATTAGCCGAACGTGCGGAACATAAGAGGCAAGCACAGGAGCCAGGCAACCCAACTATTGACCCAAGACATAGTTCGGAACAGATGCATATAGTGCAGTATCCGAGACGCCGAACACCTAGTGGAAAGTGGTGCTGGACTTAAAGATATAGAGCTGATACATAAATCAAACTCTTGACTAGTTAATATATTTTCATGCCGGGTTGTTCGAAGAGCGAGTGGGGAATCCGGAAAGATACAGAAAAAATTGCAAGATGCGGATATCCGAACACCGTAAGGGGTATTTTTATTATTTCTCGTAAGCTTGGGATGTCTAACCGTACGGTTCGAACTGTGAAGGCAGTAATTGTAAGAGAGAAAGAAAAAGAAAATTTAGAGAGTAAAGGTTGATGCAGGGCCTTGATACATGAGTTGAAGCCTTCACTGTACCCTCCTGCACGTCTGCGCCTTTGCCTCTGATAGGTGGGGGTTGGGACCTTTGATGAGACCTTGATAGGCGAGGACCCTGCTGATGGAGCTTTAAGCTTGGGAATATCCGGAATTGGTCCCCTGGTCGTCCGAAGACAGGGTAATTCCAAAGTTTGGTTTAACCTAATATGTACTTCGGATTAATGTATGCCTCACGGTTGCCCATGGTATTTTGAGTGCAAAGTTGTGCTGATGAGGCACATGGAGCGTGAAGAATGTGGGTGTGTCGTGGGGCGCGTATCCCTATTTGCGGCGAACGCATGCGGGTTCCCATGACGGGGAACGGGTTCGAACCCATTTAGTATTGTCACCGGCCCATACGGCGAGTCGGGATCCGGGCCTATATGGGCCGGTGTGGTCTTCGGCCGCTAGGGCCGCAGTGTGCTCTTCGGTTCGAAGTGAGCATTTTGTGTTGCCGTTGATAGTTATGATGCCCGAAGGACCAGACATCTTCAACTTGAGGTACGCGTAATGCGGAATGGCATTGAATTTGGCAAATGCTGTTCGGCCGAGGAGGGCGTGATAGCCACTGCAAAAAGGTGCGATATTGAAGATCAAGTCCTCGCTTCGGAAGTTATCCGGAGATCCGAACACTACTTCAAGAGTCACGGTGCCCGTGCAGCGGGCCTCCACTCCCAAAATGACCCCCTTGAAGGTGGTGTTACTGGGTTTAATCCTTGATGGATCGATCCCCATTTTCCTCACTGTATCCTCGTATATCAGGTTGAAATCCATCAATGATGGGGTCTAGCACTAGGGCTGCGGACCCTCCATGGCGTATGCTGGTGGGATGATCCCTGCGATCGAACGTCATCGGGCAAGTGACCATGGATTGAATTTCAGCGCTACTGGCTCGACGGAGTATACGTCCCGTAGCGCTAGCTTCCTCTCCTTCTTCAGTATGTGGGTTATGTAAATCATGTTTACCGTCTTGACCTCGGAAGGGAAGGGTTTCTGGCCTCCAGTATTTGGCCTGCGGGGCTCGTCATCGTCCTTGCTTCGTGGGCTTTTGCATGAGTCTTTGGCTGTGAGTTTGCCGGCCTGTTTGATCACCCAAAATTTTTGGTTGGAGTGGTTGGCGGGCTTCTCTGATGTGCTGTGGATCTGGCAAGGCCTGTCTAGAATTGTATCTAGTCTAGATGGGCCATCACCGTTGCCTTTAAGGGCTTTCTTTCGGGTTCTGGACTTCTGGTTTCGGAATCCGGCATTTACTGATGTATCCTCACCTTCGCTGTCATTGCGGCAACGTTTATTCTTGCTACGTCGGGGCTTTCCATTTCTGTCCCAAACCTCGGAGGTGCCGGGTGTGTCTGGGTTGGTGTTCTTGCGAGCAAGCCAACTGTCTTCGCCCGCACAAAAGCGGGTCATGAGGGAAGTAAGGGCTGCCATAGTTCTTGGTTTGTCGTGGCCGAGCTGTCGTACAAGCCATTCATCCTTGACACTATGCTTAAAGGCAGCCAAGGCTTCGGCATCCGAAAAGTCAACGATCTAATTTTTCTTGGTCAGGAATCGGTTCCAAAACTGTCGGGCAGATTCTCTGGGTTGTTGCGTGATGCGATTTAGGTCGTCAGCATCCGGAGGCCGGACATAGGTGCCCTGAAGTTTGCTCGAAAAGCGTCCTCAAGCTCTTCCCAGCAACATATAGAGTCTTCGGGAAGGCTGTTCAACCAGTGTCGAGCTGGGCCTTTAAGCTTTAGCTACAAATATTTAATGGTGCGGAGGTCATCTCCTTGTGCCATGTGGATGTGGAGGGGGAAATCCTCTATCCATATGGCTGGATCTGTGGTTCCGTCGTATGATTCGATGTTCACAGGCTAGAAGCCTTCCGGGAATTGATGTTGCATTACCCTCTCTGTGAAGCACAAGGGGTGTGCGGTGCCCCGAACTTGGGCTACGTCGTGTCGGAGGTCTTCGGCCCTCCTAATCTGCGGCTGCTTCCGGACTCTGCCGTTTCTGTTTAACCGGTCGTAGTATCCTTCCCGGTATGCGGGCATCTCCTCTCTGGGTCCATAGATGGACCTGGTACGGCCTCCATGAGCGTCTAGGTCATGGCCGAGATCGTACTCGTAAGTGGGCCGCACTTGATCCTTGCCGTGACGGAAAGGTGGGGCGGCTGGGTGTTCAGCCTCTTCAGCTTCCCTGTCCCGCCCTCTAGGGAGGTGGTCCGGCTGTTCGGCGTTTGTGCATATTGGGTGTGTGGGCTCTGCGGCCTCGTCGTCGAACTGTGGCAGGAGTCTTCGATTGGGATAACCCCTGTTTGGCTGATTGCGGCCGTACCCCTCTTTGGCAGCTAGGACTTTAGTCCATTGGTCATTGAGGGTGTCCTGTTCGGCCTTGATTTTGCGTTTTTCTTTCTTTAGGCTGCGAGCGGTGGCTAAAAGCCTCCGCTTGAACCGTTCTTGCTCCAGAGGGTCTTCGGAGACGATGAAATCGTCCTCCCAAAGACTGGCCTCCTCTTTGGAGAGTGGGAGGTAGTAGCTATCCTCGGAGTCGTTGGGTTTTTTTGAATTGAGCGGGTCCTCCTGCCCTGCGAGGTCATCCTGATGATGTTCGAAGGCTGCGTCTCCGGCAAGGTCATCTGTATTATTTACGGTGCCGTTCTCCACAGATTCCATGTTGCTTGCATGGCTTCGATGTGGCTTTGATCGACGTTGCTGTTTTTGGCATTTGTGCGGCTCATCTCTGGGCTTGCCTCTGTCCTGATTGGGGGTACCGTCGCCATCCTTGGGGGTGTCCACCATGTAAACGTCATAGGTGGAAGTGGCCGACCAGCGGACGGTAACCGGGGGGGGGGGGGGGGCAACATCGGCTCTAACCGTGGCTCTGTCCCCCTCATCCATATATTCGGTATTCTCCGAATTATAGTCTAGCATATCGGTTAGATCATCGATAGTGGCTACCAGGTGGGTGGTGGGTGGGATGCAAAATTCCCTATAGTATGCCTCGACGGGTTGACGATCGTGAGTGGGGGAGAGATCCTCCTGGATAGTCATTTTCTGAATTTGGTCCAACACCTTGTTTATCATAGCGAGGGTCGCCGAACTCGAGGGCTCTAGGCCAGATTCCGTTGCAACGAGGGCAGTCAATGCCCTAGCCAGTCCTTGATTTCTACAGGCTGAGCTGATCTCGGGGTGCGGGACCGGATCCTCGAGGGGGTCTGGACAGTCATCGGAAGTCAAGGACGGATTTTGATCCCTGCGTGTGGATTCCACGCCGGGGCTTGAGATCGAGTTGCTTTGGGCCAGGAGTAATTTCTAGCCATTGGCCACCACTTCATCGTGGGAGTTCACGGCTGGGTGAGCATTGTGGAGGAACGGTTCAGCCGAGATTGATTCCTGGCTTCCGCCTCCTGATCCTGCCTCGAAGGTCGAGGACAAATCTTGCATGGACATGATGGGTTCGGGTGAAGGTGGAGTGTGGCCGCCGCTCAAAGTGGAGCTCTCCTGGCTCCAATCTGCTGGGGCCGATCCATAGATCGGATTGGAGGGAGACTCCGGGGCAGGCACGACGAGGCCTGCGTGGGTGCGGGAAGGGGTAGTGAATCCGGCGAAGACCAGATCGCCCCGTGAGTCCGCCACGTATTCCAGGTTGCCGAATCGAATTCGATGTTCGAGGGTGAAGTTGTCGATTTGATCCAGATGACCTGTCGGGTCGGCGTGCAAGACAATGCTGCTGAACGCGAAGAGTTAACCGGGACGAAGAAGTCCCCGGATCTGATGCCCTCTCCT
This sequence comes from Thinopyrum elongatum, assembly GCA_011799875.1. Taxonomy (NCBI): domain Eukaryota; kingdom Viridiplantae; phylum Streptophyta; class Magnoliopsida; order Poales; family Poaceae; genus Thinopyrum; species Thinopyrum elongatum. The sequence goes on from CM022303.1 coordinate 405,628,650, forward strand.
ATGATCAGGCGAGCCATCGATCCTTTGGGCGATCCCACATCAGAACTCTCAATGAAAGCACCAATGTCGGTGTCAAAACCGGTAGACCTCGGGGTAGGGGATCCCGAGCTGTGGATCTAGGATCGATGGGTAACAAGGGATGACGAACACAGTTTTGACCCAGGTTCAGGCCCTCTCGAAGAGGTAAAACCCTACATCCTGCTTGATTGTATTGAATGTATAACGTGGTTTACAGAGTAGATCTACCTCGAGATCTGCATGAGCTAAACCCTAAGGCTATGAGGTGATGAATGTAGCTCTAGCCCTAAAGACTAAAAACCCTTGGTTTATATAGACACCGGTAGGGTTAGGGTTACCAAAGATAGATTACAATAAGGAATTAAAGAGATCCTCCACCTTCTTGACTTGGAGGGCACACCACGGCTTCGTGGATCTCCTGTCATTATACGGCTCCACCAGTCCAGCCCATGTACAATGGGCCGTCGCCCTGGGGACCCCTTAGTCCATGACTCCCTCACCAGGTCTTGTCTTTGGTCTCTTACGACTGTCCGGCCCTGGGCCTCGAGGTTAACTCGGCCCTTGAAGATCAGCATCTGGCCCAGGCCGAGATCATTCCTTGCCCCGCCACATTGGAAGCCGGCTCTCGGCGGCCACCGCATACCAGTCCACCGACCCTCGCCTTATTAAACGAGGCGTTGGACCGAATCCAGATGATGGCTATTCGGGAGGAACCACCCTCGGCTCGTGTTCAGTAGCCCTTCGAGGCAGATTTCGGGGAATTTTCTGTCCCACCCACCACCCACTTAGTGGCCACTGTCGAAGACTTAACCGACATGTTGGATTACACCTCAAAAAATGCCGAATACATGGAGGAGGACAGCGGAAACACAACTAACACCGATGCCGCTCCCCCCGTCACCGGCCGCTGGACGGCCATGTCCACCTATGATGTCTACATGGTGGACACCCCGAAAGAAGACAACGGCACTCCTGGGAAGGATAACGGCATGCCCAGTGATGAGCCACCGAAACGCCACAGACACCGCCGCCACTCCAAGGCGCGTCGTAGAAATGCAACCAACACGAACACCGGAGAGAATGCCACCCCGGACAATGCGGACGACCTCGGCGTTCCCGGCACCGACAAACAGCCACAAAAACCACAAGGAGCATGAGAACCGGCTGGATCTCAAATACCTCAATGACTCTGAAGATAGCAACTACCTCCCCCCTTCCGAAGAGGAGGTTAGTTTGGGCGACGAGGATTTCATCGTGCCCGAAGACCCGCTCGATCAAGAGCAGTTTAAGCGGCAGCTAATTGCCACCGCACGGAGCCTGAAGAAACAGCGGCAGAAGATAAAGTCCGAACAAGATACCCTCAACGACAGATGGACCAAGGTCCTAGTCACCAAAGAGGAGTACGGCCACACACGGCAGACCAAGAGCTACCCCATGCACAGGCTACTACTGCAATTCGATGACGAGGCCATAGAGCCAGCACCTGCAAGGCACACTTAGGCGGACCAGCTGGACCGCCCCCCTCGAGGACGGGACAGGACAGCTGATAAAGCCGAACCACCTCCCGATCCACCCCACCGTCAAGGCAAGGAGCCAGTACGGCCAGTCTACGAATATGGCCTACGACGCGACCTGGACGCTCGGGCAGGTCGGACAAGGTCCATTTACGGACCCAGAGATAACCCCCCCGTTAGACGTGATGGGTACCAAGCCTGGTTAGATAGAAATAACGAAGCTCGGGAACAGCAACGAGCTCGGATGGCAAATGATCTCCGGCGCGACATAGCTCGAGTCAGGGGCACCGCGCACCCTCTATGCTTCATAGACGAGGTCATACAGCACCAATTTCCAGAAGGATTCAAACCTGTAAACATTGAGCCCTATGACGAGACAACAGATCCGGCAGTATGGATCGAAGATTTTTTGTTGCATATTCACATGGCATGAGGGGACGACCTTCACGCCATCAAGTACCTACCATTGAAGCTCAAGGGTCCGGCTTGACACTAGCTAAACAGCCTCCCCGAAGACTCCATAGGATGTTGGGAGGAGCTCGAGGACGCCTTTCGAGCTAACTTTTAGGGCACTTATGTCCGACCCCCGGACGCCGATGACTTGAGCCATGTAATCCAACATCACGGCGAGTCAGCCCGACAATTCTGGAACCAATTTTTTACCACGAAGAACTAAATGGTTGACTGTCCGGATGCCGAAGCTATAGCCGCCTTTAGGAATAGTATTCGGGATGAATGGCTAGCACGCCAGCTCGGCCAGGACAAGCCAAAATGATGGCGGCTGTCGGTGTCAAAACTGGCGGATCTCGGGTAGGGGGTCCCGAACTGTGCGTCTAAGTTCGATGGTAACAGGAGACGGGGGACACGATGTTTACCTAGGTTCGGGCCCTCTCTATGGAGGTAATGCCCTACGTCCTGCTTGATTGATCTTGATGAATATGAGTATTACAAGAGTTGATCTACCACGAGATCGTAATGGCTAAAACCCTAGAAGTCTAGCCTGTCTGATTATGATTGTCCTTAACCTTATCTCTACGGACTAAACCCTCCGGTTTATATAGACACCGGAGGGGACTAGGGTTATACAAAGTCGGTTACAGAGAAAGGAATCTTCATATCCAAACGCCAAGCTTGCCGTCCACGCCAAGGAGAGTCCCATCCGAACATGGGAGAGAGTCTTCTGTCTTGTATCTTCATGGCCCATCAGTTCGGCCCACATTACGTAGCCCGGACGCCCGAGGACCCCTTAATCCAGGAGTCCCTCAGTAGCCCCTGAACCAGGCTTCAATGACGATGTGTCCGGCGCGCAGATTGTCTTCGGCATTGCAAGGCGGGTTCCTCCTCCGAATAATCCAAAACAGACTTCGAGCACATAAAATGTGTCCGGCTCTGCAAAACAAGTACCACACACAACCGCAGAGAGTATAATATTCCGCGAGTCCAATCCGCTGACAACTTTCTGTAACGCGACACCACGTTCCTGCACGGTCATTATTTCGAACCATTTTTTAGCCTCCCGCTCCACGCTTTAAGATGCGGTTTCCAGTGGCATGCCTTGTCACAGTAGAGATCATGGCCCTTTATTACAGGATTCTCATCAATACGGGCGTGGGTAATCCAACCGTGCCGTCTGCACGGCTCTTGGGAATAGGCGAGTTTTAAGGCGAGTGGGGAGGCACTTGATATTTACTGCCTTTATAAGGAGATAAGGATTCCCCCCTTTCACCCACGCCTTCTCTTTCTCTGCCTCTCCATTCTCGAGCTCTAGCGCCCAAGTTCTCATCTTTTCTGCCTCAAAAAGCACTCCGACCATGTCCGGATCCGGAGCGCAAGGCAAGTGGATGGCCTCCTCTATCAAGGAGAAGAACATCACGAAGCTCCGGGAGGCGGGGTATTTGGCCAAGGAAATCGCCCATCGGCTTCCGGCCAAGGGACAGATCATCCCCACCCCCAAGCCTCATGAGAGGGTGGTGTTCATCCCCCACTTCGTCCGCGGGTTAGGGTTTCCACTCCACCCTTTCGTCCGCGGACTCATGTTCTACTACGGTCTAGATTTCCATGATCTAGCCCCGAATTCTTTCCTCAACATCTCTGCATTTATTGTCGTGTGCGAGGCTTTCCTCCGCATCCCACCCCACTTCGGACTGTGTGATCTTCAATGTGAAGCCGAAGGTGGTGGATGGCCAACACGCAGAGTGCGGAGGCGCCATGGTGAGCAAGATGCCCAATGTCACATGGCCCAAAGGTACCTTTGTGGAGACCGTCAAAGGGTGGCAACAACTGTGGTTCTATATCACAGAGCCCCGCGACGCCACCTGGGCCGCGACTCCCGAATTCAAGTCCGGAGCCCCAATGCGGCTTCACCTCCTGGCTAGAGAAGGGCCTGAATTGGTCGTCGTCGGACGAGGTGATAGTGTTGCAGGCGCGTATCCAGAGCATGGTGGACAAGAACATCAAGCTTGTCAATGTGATCCAGGTGATGCTAGTTCGCCGGATCCTTCCATGCCAAAGCCGGACTTGCCATCTGTGGGAGTTCGATCCGGCCGAGCACCAGACCTTGCAATAGTTCTTCAGAACTACGCACGAAGACATCTGGAAGGTGCTTTTTAAGGCCAGCAAGAAATGGCCGGAGACGACAGAGGACCGCGGGCACGACCTGGCCCATCCCGCCAGTCCGGTAAGTTTTTCGTGCTTTCAAGGTGTATCCTTTACTTGCTTGCTCAGGGAAAATGCCTAAGCCTCCCTATTTATTTTTTCAGGTCTGGACGAAGAAGGCAGAGCGGATCAAGTGTCCGGCTCCACTGCCCGAGGAACCAGCCATCCCGCTTCTGACGAAGATGCTGGTCCCGGCGCCCTACCAGGCGCCGGAGAAGAAGGCCAAGAAAAAGGCCAAGGAGACCAGAAGTGGCCTCCGGCGCAAGGGAACTTCGGACGCGACGTCCGAAGATGCCGAGAATCACTCCTCCGCCGCAGAGGACGACAAGGAGGAGGAGGAAATCAACTCTCCCCTTGAGGGGGGAAGGAAGAAAAGGACGGCCTCCATAAATCTGGAGGCAGAGGCGTCCAAGAAGGGGAAGGTCTCCCTCGCGGATAACTCCGCGTGGGACGTCGATAGCAGCCCAGAGCGGCGCCCCCGAGATAAGCCCCTGGCCGGATCGTGAGTACTCAAAGACCCTGACGCATTCATATATCCAGCCTCTTTTCTCCATAGTTTGAACATGTTGAATCATGTACTTGCAGTCCGGTTCGTTCCGACCTCGAGCGATCCTCATCCTCGGGGAATTCGCTGGACCCGAAGTTGATGGACAGCGGGTCCCTTCTGGCGGCCTCCTCTCCCAAGGCCATGGATGACACCGAGGTGTTGTCCCAAAGGATCCCAGGCTAGGGAGAGACGCAGGAGGCCATCAGCGCGGCACCAGAGGGTGAAACCTCGGCCGCCGGACACATGGGGGAGCAAGTCCCCATGGAGCCTGGCAATGGGGGCCAGGTCCAATTCGGCCCCCAGCCGAATACGGTCCAGAAGGCGGTGTGCCTATTCCACCGGTGACCTCTGTCCAACCAGAGGCACCGAACACCCTACTGGAAGCACTGCGAAGTGCTTCCATTGTAGAGGAACACCGTGCCCTCATGGGTATGGTGATTGAGAAGATTCAGTCCACGAAGAGCGGACTGACCGAAGCCTGCACAAGCCTTCTAACAGGTTTTGAGGTATGAAACACAATTATGTAAAAAGAATATCATAGTATAGACAGTAGCCCCTGAGACACTGTCCGGTGATCGAAAAGAAAAGCCGGACAGAGGATCAAACAATTTTCGTAGGAGACTAACCATACATGTCTATGTGAAAAAGCAGGCTTCGCTGCTGGCTGCGACCTCCCATGCTGCCGAAGTCTCCAGACTGAAGCAAAGTCTGGAGCGGGCCGAAGAAGAACTCGGCCGTGTGAAAAAGCAGCTGGAGGATAAGCAAGGTATGCCATGACCTTCTGTATATCAGAAAGGATAGATGCTTTTTAATGACCATAGTGCCATGATATTTGTAGGAGCGGCGACCGAGGTGGAGGCCCTTAAAAAGGCGCTGGCCGAGGCCCAGAAGAGAGCGGCGGAGGAACAATCCATCCGCGAAAAGCACGCGGCCAGGGTCAGTGAGGTCCAACAAGAGCTCCAGGACGCTGTAAAGAAATGCGAGTCCTTGGAGCGCAAGATTACGGATCAAGAGTCCGAGCTTGCTAAGGCCCACCAAAGCACATAAGAAGCCCGGGTTGAAGCCCAGGGCGCCCTTCAGGAAATCCAAGAGGCCAGGAAAATCGCGGCGGGTAAGGCCTTTATAATGCAAAGCAAATTTGTGAAGAAAAGGTACCTCTTACTGACCCGGATTTGGAGTTCTCCAGGAGCGTTTGCGGATCTGCCGCGCAGCATTGCAGATGCTGCGGATTTCTTCCGAGCCGAAGAGGGGAGCTCAACGGAGAAGCTATTCTGGTCGCAATACCTTGCGCCAGAGCATCCGGTGCCCCTTAGCGATCAGCCGAAACAACTGGCCGAACTGCATAGGGCGGCCGAATTGGCCATGAAGGATTTGATAATCCGTTTATGGCCTGCCGAAGCCATACCCCAAAGCTACTCCGGGCTCGTGAAGCGACTGGTTGCTGCCTGCCCTCGGCTTGATGCCATCAAGCGGTCGGTCTACATCGAAGGTGCGCGGATGGCCTTCGCCCGTGTCAAGATACAATGGGCGAATATGAACATCGTCAAGCTCGCGACCGAGGGACCGCCCGCGGGCAAGGAGCACCGCACGCCCGAGCGATATTTTGATGATGTCCTGGAGCGATCCCGCATTGTAGCGGAGCAGTGTGCAAAAGACATTATCTTCGGATGAATATGTTATCCTGTCCTGCACAATGAAACAAAACTGATATGTAATATAATGTTAGTTGTTTATATCAAAGATTTTTCCTCCTGTGTGGCCGTTTTATTAAATCTGAGAGTTGGCCAGTCATCGGCTTCAGCCCCCACGTAGGTAGTACGGGGGTGTTCGGGATAAAATCTAAACACTATTTATCCAAAGTTTGGTCCTTGAAGGAGGTGCTTAGCGCAATGAACTAGGAAACCGGACTATGTGGCTTTATCACCCTCACTTAGCCATAGGAGTTTTATAATAGAAATTTAGGTGCAGCTCCTAGTATTCGTGAATCCGAACTAGGGTGCTATAAACACTGGATAGGGTAAAGACCGAATCGTCGCATAATGCGGAAAAAATCGCAAAAGATTTGTGACCTCCGAAGAGCTGACCGGCTCACGCCGCATCATGACAGTCAGTTTTTGGCTTTCTCTACTGAGGTGCTCATCCGGACGAACCAGGGCACAATCACAGTAGTTCTCCCTTTACTACCCTAGCCGATATAGCGGAACGTAAGGTAGTAAGCACAGGAGCCGGGCAACCCAACTATTGACCAAAGACATGATTCGGAGCCAATGCATATAATGCTAAATTCGGGGTGCCGAACTATACTTAAAAAGTGTTCGGACTTTGTTGCCATAATATGGGGCGCAATAAAGCCCCTGGCAAATTTAGGCCGTACCAAAGTGTACGGGTGCGATGGATAAGATTATCAAGAAAAACGTGGTAAGCTAGTGCCACAGAAGTTGGGCCGCGAACTGTTTCCATTACAAATTTATGGATACGTCAAAGCGTATAAGTAGTGCAATAAGCAACAGGGCTATTTTAGATGCCATGACCAAGGGAGAGCTGCGTGAGGGTCCTGAGAACAGGTAGAGTGATTGTCAAAAAGACTTCCTAGAGATTCCCGTATACCGCAATGCTTCTTGCTATCTTGGTGTATCTATCCTTCGAAAGGACCGATGATCAGGACGTCTTGAGGGGCCTGTGGAAAAGAAACCTGAAAAGGATGAAAAAGAAAAAGTGAGAGTACGTGTGTCCAGGAGAGGTCGAGCCGTATTATGGACCACAATATAGTTATGCCTCCGTCTATGCCCATGGTATTTTAAGTGCGTAGTTATGTACGCGTGGTACATATGCCGCCATTTGGCCGAGACGGAGACGGAGGCCGGATTGCTAGTCTAACTCCTGATGAGCCGGACTGTTATGTTGCGGAGTAGTTTGGATCCGCTTGACAGTGTCCGGGAGCTTGGCCGCCAAATTAAGATTCTGTTTAGCAAGGCCGCTCTGTACTTCCGCGGCCAAGGCCGCGGTGTGCTCCTCGGTACAGAGGGAGCGCTCCGTGTTTCCATTAACTGTTATGACACCGCATGGTCCCGGCATCTTGAGCTTGAGATAAGCATAGTGTGGCACCGCATTGAATCGAGCAAATGCGGTTCGTCCGAGTAGTGCATGATAGCCGCTGCGGAACGGGACGATATCGAAGATTAACTCTTCGCTTCTGAAGTTGTCCGGAGATCCGAAGACAACCTCCAGTGTGATTGAGCCCGTACAGCAGGCCTCTACACCTGGTATGACTCCTTTAAAGGTAGTTTTTTTGGGTTTGATCCGTGAGGGATCGATGCCCATTTTGCACATTGTATCCTGATAGAGCAGGTTCAGGCTGCTGCCGCCGTCCATGAGGACGCGCGTGAGATGGAATCCATCAACAATTGGATCAAGGACCAGTGTGGCTGAACCGCCATGACGAATACTGGTCGGATGGTCCCTGCGATCGAAGGTGATCGGGCAGGAAGACCATGGGTTGAACTTTGGGGTGACTGGCTCCATCGCGTAGACGTCCCTGAGCGCTCGTTTGCGCTCCCTTTTGGGGATATGAGTGGCGTATATCATGTTCACCGTTTTAACCTGGGAAGGGAACTTCTTCTGTCCTCCTGTGTTCGGCGGATGGGACTCCTCGTCATCGTCCTCGCTTTGCGACCCCTTCTCCTTGTGTTCGGCATTTCACTTGCCGGCCTGTTTAAAAACCGAACAGACTCTGTTGGTATGATTGGCTGGTTTATCAGGGGTGTCGTGGATCTGACATGGACGATCGAGTATGCGGTCCAAGCTGGATGAGCCCGTATTGTTTCTTTTGTATGGCTTCTTCCGCTGGCCGGACATGGAGCCACTGAAACCGGCGTTGACCGCCGTGTCATCGGCAGTGCCACCATTGCTTCGGCGCTTGCGCCTGTTGCGTCGGGGCTTGCCATTGCTATTCTTGGCTTCAGAGGTACCGGCATCACTTGCAGTGTTATTGCTATGAGCTAGCCAACTATCCTCGCCCGCACAAAAGCGGGTCATGAGTGCCGTGAGGGCTGCCATGGACTTCGGCTTTTCTTGGCCGAGGTGACGAGCCATCCATTCGTCGCGGATGCTATGCTTAAAGGCCGCTAGGGCTTCGGCATCCGGGCAGTCAATGATCTGGTTCTTTTTAGTTAGGAATCTGGTCCTGAATTTCCTGGCCGACTCTCCAGGCTGTTGAACTATGTGACTTAAGTCATCGGCATCCGGAGGTCGTACATATGTGCCTTGGAAGTTGTCGCGGAAGGCGTCTTCCAAGTCCTCCCAGCTGCCAATAGAGTTTTCAGGCAGACTGTTTAACCAGTGCCGAGCTGGCCCCTTGAGTTTTAATGGGAGGTATTTGATGGCATGAAGGTCATCACCGCGGGCCATATGAATATGGAGAAGAAAATCCTCAATCCATACCGCGGGATCTATTGTTCCATCGTATGATTCGATATTTACTGGTTTAAACCCTTCTGGGAATTCGTGCTCCATTACTTCATCAGTGAAGCAGAGGGGGTGTGCGGCGCCTCTATATCGGGCCACGTCGCGACGTAGCTCGGATTGAGTTCGTCGGCAGTCTTCGGCCCAGGCGTGGTTATGTTTGTCACGTCTGGCTTGATAGCCGTCGTCGCGCGCCAGGGCATGCCCCCGCGATCCATAGATTGATCTGGACTGACCTGCTCTATTGTCCAGGTCCTGCCGCAGGTCATATGTATGACCCCGGGTTGTTATGTCTCTGCTTTTGCGGCGAGGTAATATGGGCTGGTGTTCGGTTTGAGTTGCCGCTTTGTCCCGGCCATGTGGTGGTCGGTCAGCCGCATTATGTGTTGATGGCATGGGCTTAAGTGCCTCGTCGTTGAATTGGGGTAGCAGTTTACGCCTCGGATAACTTTTAATGGGGCGCTCGAGTCCGTATTCCTCGGCTGCCAGGACATCAGTCCATCTGTCGTTGAGTAGATCTTGATCAGCTTGAAGCTGCTGCTGTTTCTTTTTCAGGCTCCTCGCAGTGGCTATTAGCCGGCGCTTAAAGCTCTCCTGCTCGACGGGTTCCTCAGCCATGATAAAGTCTTCGTCGCCGAGGCTCACCTCATCTTCGGAGGGTGGAAGATAGTTGCTGTCCTCCGAGTCTTCGTTTATGGTCTGTTCATCAGGGTTGGCTTGCCCATCTTCCCAATCGTCCTGTTCGAAAGTCGGCTCGACGGGATCTTCTTTGTCTTCGGCCTCATCCGGAGTATTGTTTTCTCTCGTGCCGGTATTGCTGTCTTTTCCACGGCGTGATTTAGAGCGGCGCCGCTGACGTCGGCACTTTGGCCGTGTCTCAGGAGGTGTATCCTCGACTGGATCTTTCTTGTTATCGCCGTTATTCTCTTTGGGGGTATCCACCATGTACACGTCATACGAGGAGGTGGCTGTCCAGCGCCCAGTAAACGGCGGGTTTTGGGCCTGCTCCTCTCCGGCATCGTCGTCCATACCGTCGATGTCTTCGGAGTTGTAATCGAGCATGTCGGTTAAGTCTTTGACAGTGGCAATGAAGTGGGCGGTGGGTGGGAAGCGAAATTCTCCGTCATCAGCCTCCAGTTCAAACCGGATATAGTTCGGCTATGAGTCCCCCGCTAAGGAGAGGGTTTTTAATGAGTTTAGCACATCACCCAAAGGTGAGTGCCGGAAGATGTCCGCGGAGCTGAACTCGACGATCGGCGCCCGATCGAGCTCGATGGGCGCGGACGCACGCGGTTCGAAACCTGTGGCTGGAGACGAATCCGAGGTTCCAGTTACACAGATCCCGTTTGAAGTTGGGTCAGTGTGCGGCTCCAACGCCGCTGAGTCTGCGGCTTCCATGGCGGGGTTGAGCTTCCCATCCTCGGATGGCGCAATCTGCTCTGGATCTAAGGCCAGAGCGGTTACAGGAGCTATCTCCCGGGTATGGTCCGATGACAGATTTAGGTCATGTTCGTTGTGGTGGCAGGGAGCGGCTGCCATGGGCTCGAATCTGTCGAAGATCAAGTCTCCGCGGATATCAGCAATGTAGTTCAAGCTTCCAAACCTGACCTGATGGCCAGGGGCGTAGCTGTCGATCTGCTCTAGATGACCAAGCGAGTTTACCCGCAGCATGAAGCCGCCGAATACAAAGATCTGACCGGGGAGAAAGACCTCCCTCAAGGCAGCATCGTTGTGGATGATTGATGGAGCCATCGAGTCTTCTAGCGATGACACAGCGGAACTCTCAATGAAAGCACCATTGTCGGTGTCAAAACCGGTGGATCTCGGGTAGGGGGTCCTGAACTGTGTGTCTAAGGTCGATGGTAACAGGAGACGGGGGACACGATGTTTACCCAGGTTCGGGCCCTCTCTATGGAGGTAATGCCCTACGTCCTGCTTGATTGATCTTGATGAATATGAGTATTACAAGAGTTGATCTACCATGAGATTGTAATGGCTAAAACCCTAGAAGTCTAGCCTATCTAATTATGATTGTCCTTATCCTTATCTCTACGGACGAAACCCTCCGGTTTATATAGACACCAGAGGGGACTAGGGTTATACAAAGTCGGTTACAGAGAAAGGAATCTTCATATCCGAACGCCAAGCTTGCCGTCCACGCCAAGGAGAGTCCCATCCGAACACGGGAGAGAGTCTTCTGTCTTGTATCTTCATGGCCCATCAGTCCGGCCCACATTACGTAGCCCGGACGCCCGAGGACCCCTTAATCCAGGACTCCCTCAGCGGCGCTCACGTCCCTGATGACCTGTTTCTGTGCCGGAGATGATAGTTGGCTGGCTCGTCAGAGCACCATCCCCGACACCCCCGGCACCTCTGAAATTTGGGACGGGAATGGGAAGCCATGAAGGAACAAAAACAAACACTGCCATAACGACGGCAAAGTTGACGAAACGGCAGCCAATGCCGGATTCCATATCCCGACGTCTGGGTCACGGAAAAAGCCTTCTAAAGGCAGCCAAGATGGCCCAACTAAGCTGGATGCAATCCTGGACAGGCCCTGCCAGATTCATGGCACCGCCAAAAAGCCCGGCAACAACACCAACCATAATTATTGGGTGATAAAGCAGGTCGGAAGCTTACAGCCAAAGATTCGGGCAAAAGCCCACGAAGCGAGGACGATGATGAGCCCCACAGGCCGAACAGTGAAGGCCAAAAACCCTTCCCTTCTGAGGTCAAGACGGTGAACATGATCTACGCCACCCATATACCAAGGAAGGATAGGAAGCACGCGCTGCGAGATGTGTATGTCGTCCAGCCCGTAGCGCCGAAGTTCAACCCGTGGTCGGCTTGCCCGATCACCTTCGACCGGCAGGACCATTCGACCAGTATCTGACATGGAGGATCGGCGGCCCTGGTACTGGATCCCATTATCGATGGGTACCAACTCACAAGAGTCCTAATGGACGGGAGTAGTAGCCTCAATCTCATCTATGCAGACACAGTGAGGAAAATGGGGATCGATCCGTCAAGGATCAAGCCCAGGAACACCACCTTCAAGGGGGTTATTCCGGGCATAGAAGCGCGATGCTCAGGCACGGTAACTTTGGAAGTGGTATTCGGTTCACCGGATAACTTCCGAAGCGAAGACTTGATCTTCGACATAGCCCCATTCCGCAGTGGCTATCATGCCCTCCTCGGCCGAACGGCGTTCGCCAAATTCAACGTTGTCCCGCACTACGCATACCTCAAGCTGAAGATGCCCGGTCCTGCGGGCGTCATAACGATCAACGGCAACACGGAGCACTCGCTCCGGACTGAGGAACACACTGCGGCCATGGTAGCTGAGGACCAATACGTTGCCAATAGGCCGAAGTATCAGCCCGCCGTAAAGGCAAAAGATACACTTAAACGGGCTTGAGCCCGATCCCCGTCATGGGAACCCGCCTGTGTACGCCGCAAATAGGGATACGCTCCCCACGGCACGCCTGCCTTCACCGCACTTTACGTGCCTCGTCAGCACAACTTATCTCTCAAGATACCATGGGCGGCCGTGGGGGCTCGTAACACCATGTGTTCGGCTCAACCGAACTATGGCTTCGCCACGTCCTCGGACGACAACGGGCATGACTCCAGACTCGCTCAGCATCAAGCTATGATGGAAGGACTACATGTCAAGGTCCCTATTGAAGGCACCACTCACCAGCACGTGGTGTTCTAAATGGACGTCCAATTCACTCCCCTCCACCTCGTAGAAGGAAAGGCGCAGACGTGCAGCAGGGCACAATTGAGGCTTCGACCCACACATCAAGGCCATGTGTAAACCTTCCTGTGTAAAATTTCTTTTTCCTTAATATAAATGCCTCAGCAGCTCGAATTGTACAGATAGATGTCCAGAGTAGAGAATGGCCCAGTTGTCTATAAAAAGGTAGGGAAAATAGCTAAGACGGGTTAGGCATGTTACTACAACATGATTAATACATCAACCGTACAAAAGATAGCCATTGTAACTGGTATTGGTAAGATTGAACTGATCAGTTCATACTTGGTAAGTCCTGAGGGGTAGTTGCTGGGGCACTTCATCTGGGCCAGAGCCCGCCCCAAGTCAGCGGCAGCGAAGGCGTGGTGTTCCTCCGGGTCGAAGCGTGGATCAGTGCCGCAGACATGTGTACCTACAAGAAGCAAGAAAATGTTACAAGCTAAACTTCAATTGCACAAATGATGTAAAATACTGTAAGACATGGGATGCAGCTAACCTCGACGGCAAACAACATCATCGCCCGTTATGGCCATGCGTAAGTACATGGAAAGGCATGTTAACTACAACAGGGTTAGCATCCACCAAAAAATAGCAAATGGAAATAAAACGACTGCATTTCTAGTGATATCTTCATTGTAGAGAGTAGCACGGTAGCAAAGGGACAGATTAAAAAATGGATACAACTGTTAATTACAACAGGCTTAATAGCATCCTAGGTCATGTATTGTAAGTTTGTAGCTGGTATTGGTGAAATTGAGCTAGACAGTTCATACTTGAACATCACACAGTGTGCAGTACTGAAATAAACAAGGAACGTTTAACTACATATAACATAGTATAGCCATTGAAACTGGTACTGATAAAAATGCAATTGATAGCATTAAACATCACAAGGCAAGTGCTGCCAAAGTAGTGAATGGCCCAGTTGTATATAAAAGGGTAGGGAAAATAGCTAAGACGAGTTAGGCATGTTTACTACAACATGCTTAATATATCAACCGTACAAAACATAGCCATTGCAACTGGTATTGGTAAGATGGAACTGGTCAGTTCATACTTGGTAAGTCCTGAGGGGTAGTTGTTGGGGCACTTCATCTGGCCTAGAGCCCGCCATAAGTTGGCAGCGGCGGAGGCGAGGTGTTCCTCCGGGTAGACACGCACAGCGGCCATTGCACCATCGACCGCCATCAGCTCCTCGACCTCCACATGATATGTGGTTGGGCTTACACGGCGATGCTCTGGAGTAGGGGTGGTGGGGATTTGGAGGCATGAGGATGTCTCACAGGCGCCATTTAAGCAATCAGGCCCGGGCCATGATAGAGATCGATGGGTTACCAGACTGGATTGACAAGGCTCGGGCAGAACGTAGGTGTGGTTGAAGCGGTGGTTGCGGTAGTGGCTGTTTCAGCTGCCGAGAGGGGGGCAGGGTGGGGAAATACTGCGGAAATGTGATGGGTGGGGATGTGGTTGGCGGAATAAATTCTGAAATCGTGTGCCTAATGAAAATTTCACTACAAAACTTGAAACTTGGGCGGGGTAAACACACAACGCACACGGAGCGTGTAAAATACTCATGTGCGAGAAAAGAGAAAATTGGCGGATCCTGTCTCCAAAGAAAATCTACACATGTAGTTGATTAAATCGGTCAATGGCGGTCGTGATGGTATGCTTGCTTTATTAGAAAACATCACACAGGTAACTAAGTTATGGATCATTAACACAAAAAGACGCACATGGTACGCCATAGAAACCGTGTCTTTTGTGATCTTCTAATAATTCTTATATCTATCAGCATCTACAGCCACACCTACAAATTTAAAAACCACCTTCATTGTAGCAGGGTTATTCAATGTACATGAACGAGGCAAAGATGACACTCAATGAACAATCGTTGGTTTTTGAAATGCAATCAAGTGTCAAACTGCCTCGCTCACACAACCAGAATTGATCGTATATATGCAACAAAAGAGAAGCTTGCTGCCATCCGCCTGCGTGGCTATTTAAGCCGGTGTGCGGCCAACTCACGCTGCGAGGTGGGAATAAAAAACAGTTGTGGCCAGCTCGTCTCTGGTGGCTTCGGGTGGTTGCGGGTGGACGTTACGGGAGGATTTAGGGCCGGGTATGGCTACAAAACTTCAGTGAACACATGCTAAGCATCGCTCAAAGCCCTAAAAGGATGCGCTTATTGATATTGTACGTTAATAATAGATAGTAGCAACTTAAATTCCTAGATACTAGTAATTTGCTCTAAAACTAGTAAGTACTACTGGTAGATGCTCGTAATTAATTATACAAATTTACTGGTGACACACGCACTAACTACTTCTCACATGTTGGCCAAGCTTAATCGTTCTCCTTCCCGTCCTTGTCGGTAGTAATCCACCGTCCTTGGATCTCTGCACAGCTCTCATCAACGTCGCGATAGCTACCGTCGTGATCCCGGCAGGTGGACGCATTGGGTCATGCTGGGTAGACACCGTCGTTCTCCTTCCTAGCCGTGTCGGCGGCAGCCCACCATGCTTGGATCTCCGCCGAGCTCTCCTCGGCAGGGTGTGCAGCCTCTTCTTTCTTGCGGTGGCGGGACTCTCTTTTCTTGACTGCTTTCTGCCTTTTCCGCTCCTTCTGTGTGGCTTTGGCTGCCTCTTCCTCCATCGCCTATTTGGCAATGGCAGCTTCAAAGTCCACCCATGTAGATGTGCGGCCGCGGGCGGCGATGAACTCGGTGCGGTGGGATGCCATCGCTTCCTTACCATTTAGTGTGCGGTCGCGGGCGGCGAGTAACTCGGTGCAGCGGGATGCCATCGCTTCCTTACCAGTTAGTGTGCGGCGCGGTGGCATGAACGACGCTTGGAGAGAGATCTGGGGTGTATTGGCCGAACAACCATATAGTGAGGTTGTTTTTAGAGCTTAGTGACAGACAACGAAGGAAATTTGGATTCCACTACAATCTTGGTCATTCGTTATCGCACACAGTTCATCTCCGCCGCCTCTGGAAATCATGTGTGCTCACCCTATTGTGTGTTATGTTCTGATTGGCCGGAACCCCAGGCACACGGATCGCACATGTGCGGCGTAGGATGCACCGCGATCGAATGACAACCCACGTCCCTCTCATCGCACCTGTGCAACTATAGCTGGATTGGATTTATCTGCGCTAAATGTCTAGAAAATGCACATAATCACCTAAATATGGTAAATGAGCCCGAAAAAGTGCCAAATTTGAACATGGTGATTTGCAGGGTGTCTGTTCATCATAGAAAAAAACCTAAGGACGAAGGAAATTTGGTTTCCCCTTCAATCTTGGTGATTTCCCTCTCGAAACCACGAAACTTCCTTGGTGATGGTTCGATTTATGACAAGCATGCACGACGACATAAGCCAAACCTTCTCAATTTTTTACCAGGGCATGGTGAGGCCATACCATGGCACCATGCCAGGCGTCATGTTTTTCAAGCATGTCTTTCATTTTTCTATAGTTGAAAAACCAATAAATGACACGTTTGTGGTTGACTCTTGCCACACCTATCCTTGAAATCTATTCCCATTCCTAGTAAAAGGCATGAGAATTTAGTAAATACCACGAGCATGGTTTCCAGACCATTTTTGTGCACTTTTTCATGCACCAATTTTTTGAATTTGAATTATGTGCATTAATGCCTAGAAAATGCACATAATCACCTAAATATGGTAAATGATCCTAGAAAAATGCCAAATTTGAACGCGGTGATCTGCATGGTGTATGTTCATCATAGAAAACACTGAAGGACAAAGGATGAAGGAAATTTGGATTCCCCCTCAATCTTGGTGATTTCCCTCTCGAAACCACGAAACTATCCTCGGTGATGGTTGTTTTTATAAAGAGCATGCATGACGACAGAAGCCAAACCTTCTCAATTTTTTACCAGGGCATGGTGATGCCATACCATGGAACCATGCCAGGCGTCATCTATTTCTAGCATGTTTGTCATTTTCTATAGGTGAAAAACCGATAAACGACACATTTGTGGTTGACTCTTGCCACACATATCCTTGAAATCTCTTCCAATTCCTTGTAAAATGCATCAGAATTTACTAAATACCATGAGCATGGTTTTCCAGATGTTTTTTGTGCACTTTTTCATGCACCGATTGTATGAATTTGAATTATATGTATTAATGCCTAGAAAATGCACATAATGGAGTAAATATAGAAGATGAGCCTGGAAAAATGACAAATTTGAACATGGTGCATTGAAGGGGGTATGTTGATCGTAGAAAGAAAATGACAAACGAGGAAGGAAATTTGGATTCCACTTCAATCTCGGTGATTTGTTATCGCACACGGTTCATCTCGTTCGCATCTGCGAACCATGTGGGTTCATCCACACATCAAAAAGGAAAATAGAAAACCCTCACCGCCTACCCACTTCGTCCCCACTCACTCGCCGCGCACTCCTCCACAACTCTGCACCTCATCAACTTCTATCGCGGCGGCCACCCCTAAGCTTGATGGCTGTCATCGGCGGGCGGCGGTCACGCTCCAAACGGCATGGGATCTCGCCCCTACCTCTTGCCTCCACCTATCTGCACTGACTTGCACCGACTTTCTGGACTCTGGTCAATTGGGGTTTTCTGCGAGATTGGGCCGGGGATTTTTCTCATGGAGAAGGTAATCAATTTAGCAAAATATTCACTCATCTCTTATCGCAGTTCGTCTGTCCATGTTAATCAACCGGTGAAAATCATCGTGGATTCATTTTACTTATAGCTGATTCGAGGGTTTTCATTAAAGTGTCCACACTGCGAGCACAAATCAGGCCAGTGTGGTCGCGGCCAGTCGGAAATGAAGTTCTATATCCCCATACCAGATGACTTCAGTGAGCGCTCGCTATGTTCAATCTCACCCTACCATGGTTGACATGGCCTAAATTTATGAACATATACCGTATATTGACAAATTTGGATAAAAGGTACGGTGCCACATACAGCCTAGACGTCGAAGATGATTTTTTTCCAAATTAGGAAAATTAATGATGTATTGTTCATTCACTTACTCTCATACTTGCATGAAATCTTTGTTACATTATCTATTTATTTATATTTTTTGTACTTTGCTTTTAGCTATATATTGTTCTATTCTCTCAATTTCTCCCATATTTGCATGTTGCTCCATTATTTCAAAATATGTAACGATCTTAATTTTTATTTCAAGCATTAGATCCCTTGCTTTGCAAGAACACGTGTAAAAGGAAATCTTAGCCTTTACTTTGTTGATGACTCCTTGGATGTCATATTGACAATGCAACATGAATTTACAATGACAGTTAGGGTAAAACTTGATAAAGATGGTCACTCCTATTTCGATGCGGACCTTTAGAGAAAAATTTCTAAGTTTTATGAACTGAAAGATGGCAACAAAAATTCTAGAGCGTGCACCACAGCCTTGTCTAACTAACATGGATGTTTTCTTCCCCAACGTCATCAGCCGATCATAGTCTGATCGAGATTAGTGTTCTTTCAACTTTTTCTATGTTGGCATATTACTTGAAATGAAATCGGGGTATTTGTTCGGACTAAGTGATCATTATTTAAGCAACCAATTGTGATTTCATTTTCTGACTCTATTCCTAGGCATTGATAAATTCTAATTACCAATTTATGCCCACTATTCTTCTGCCATGTTCTGAAGATATAGTCCCTTTCCACCTTTTATGCAGGATATGTTGGATGCATAGTTAACAATCTTTATGTTACTCGGCGTACCAAATTTCACTGGAAAGAGTTGAAGCATGTCATAAAATTTGTTGATAATTTGCAGAGATAGCACAGTGTATGAATGCTGGATTTGGGATGGGATTAATTCTACCACTGGTGCACACATTGAACATGACCAATTGTGTGCACAAAATGCTGGTACAAAGTCTGATTTTTATGTTGATGTTCATAAACTATATATAGCTTCAACAATATGTTACAATTGGTTTTTATTCTATATTGCAACAGAAATTTCCTGCTGCATCTGTTCCTGAATCGATTTCCCGGCGTGGCCGAATTACAGTTGTGCCTACTAATAATGCCAAAGTGATTGCAAGGTACTGCATTTCCCGCAAAAATGAAACCATTCAAATTAACAAATTCGCGCTTGTCGTGGTCAATGCATCCACATTGGAAAATTGGAGACACTGTTCTACTCATGCTCTACCAAAGCATAGGAGGGTTCTTCCTTTTCATTGACGGGATGTTGAGTCGCCGTGATCAAGCTGCTTCTAGCGGATAGTTGTGGTTGTTGGCAATCTGCCTCTTAAAATGTGCTAGTTGTTACTATGTTAAGTATGTAGATATAGACCATATGGTTGTGAAAATTGTTACATTCGGAATTGTTAAGTACCGTGTTACCTAGATCCGCCTTTTGTCGAATAGTGTCACCACTATATATATGTTACTCAAATACTGTTAGCCAAGTTCTTAAATTTTCATGGAAAGTATTAGTATCGTACACAGTTCATTCAATTTAAGTGTGTGCCCAATAGAGTAGAGGATGCCCATGTTTTCGACGTGGCGATCAACACTAATGTCCAAAAGGCATTTGCATACTAATTGTCCATATTGCAAATTCAGATAATATACAGATAGCAGCCTATACAATTGACATATTTGACATGCATGAACATATCAATCAAGCATATATATATATATATATATATATATAAGGTGGGTCTATTCTAATAACACCCTTAAGAGTCTTATTCTAATAACATTTTTCTTATTTTGCTCACACCCCCATCCGAACACCCCGCACTGGCACGCGCGCCGCGCGCGCCAGAACCCCACCGAACTGCAAATACCCACCCCACGCACCCCACCCCACCCCCACCAAACCCACCTTCTTCCCCTGTCAAGCCCCCACCCACCTCTCCCCGATGCCCATCTCCTGACCGCAACCCACATCCTAGCGCGACCACCCTCCATCCCCATCCCTACAAGCACAGCGCTCCGGCGTGGCTCAGGCGCTGGATCCCGAGCGGCCGTGGCCCCCCTGGCGCCCCTCTCCTCCTTCGTCTGCCCCCCACGCCCCCAACCTTCCTCCAACGCTACCGGCAGCCACAAAAGCCTCCGATGCGCCGCCGACCTGCCATGACCACCGGATCCGGCCCCCACACAACATGTTCCTTCTCCATCGCGTGCCTACTGCCTCGATCTGGACCCGATGATGGGCTCCTCCCTCACGCTCCTCTCCGACAGAGCGTCGGGCTGGGTCCCCGTCGTGGCCCTGCCCAGATCCGGGTATGGCCGGCGGCCTCCCATGGGCTTCCCCCTTCTCAGTCTCCTCTCCGGCGAGCAGCATGCCCAAGACGACCCCTCGCTTTGTTCGACTTCATCTCCCTAGAGCTCGCCCTGACCCACCCATCCGACGGCCTTGCAGTCGTCGTCTGTCAAGTGAGCAACAGCTCCACCGTGACCCCTTTCCACCTGCTACTCTCTCCTCTCTATCCCCGTCATCCTCTCTC
The DNA here is from genome assembly GCA_011799875.1 of Thinopyrum elongatum. Classification (NCBI taxonomy): domain Eukaryota; kingdom Viridiplantae; phylum Streptophyta; class Magnoliopsida; order Poales; family Poaceae; genus Thinopyrum; species Thinopyrum elongatum. Next base: position 405,649,089 of record CM022303.1, read on the forward strand.
TGTCCCCCGAGTAGCAACGGGACTCCATGCCCGATCTGGAACTCGTCTGTGCATCGCCGCTGTCTGGGTACCCGAGTTCAACGCCATCCCGCCCTCCTCTGTCGTGTGCAATGCACACCTAGCCGCGCTGCAAGTGCTCCACCCATTTGCGCCATCATCCACGGTGTAGTCCACACGGCCGGAGTATGTTGCAGCCCACATCTATAGTGGGGGCAGCTTGCGGCCCGCCGAGGTGCAGTTTCGGCAACAGTTGTTTGCAGGACTGTTTCTGCTGTTTTCCAGAGCTTGGATTTTTGTCTGGACCCCCTTTCATTTGAGTGCAGTTCGCTTCGTCGGCGTCCGCGGTGAACCTCATTTTAGAAAAAGAAAAAACTGGCAACTTGATGAAAATCGCTGCAGTTCATTGTGGGGCCGTGGTTATTCTTTTCGTATAAAAACAACTATAGACGCGGTTCACTTTTTATTCTTTGCAGGCCGCAAATATCCAATGGGAGGAAGATCCTGAGGGTGTTAGTAGAAAAGGAAGTGCACTCGATGAACACTAGCGGTCCAGTTGTTTGTGGTTCGCTCGCTATGTAAAAACTGCAGTTTATTTGTAACGATGCTTGTGGTTTGTTCGATATGTAATAGAAATTTTAGGCACATGTAGTACACTACTTTCATCCCACGCAGCTCAGAATGAACACACACAAAAAACAGTGGGAAAAAGTGCAGCCCCTTGGTGGTTCACTTTGTAATAAAAAGGAAACAAGTCCCCATGGGAGGTTCACTTCTTTCTCTAATGCAATTTGTTTTGTTTGTGGGATGAATGGAAAAAGTAATTCACTCCAATTTGTGTAGCAGCTCATAACCCCTATGTATGAAGTGCAATTTATTTCGCGTGTTTTAAAAAATCAGTTGATTACATCAACACATGCAGTGCGTTTGGTCCTCGGATGTGGTTCACTTTTGAGAGTGATGCTGTTCACTTGCGCAAAGCATGGAAGTGTGAAAAAAGTTAGCGAAATAAAAAATAGTAATGCGGTTCTCTTTGATGTATGTTGCGGTTCATTTGCCATCGTCTCTGCAGTCCACTCGTTCATAAAAAATGTTGAAAAAACTCACAAAAACTCGTGTGAGAAAGTTTACTCCTGACAAAAGAAATCATGAAGTTCACTTGACTGTCTGATGCAGTGCGGTTTTCAGTCTGAAACAGTGCGTTCTTCTGTGTGATGTAGTTCACTCGTCGGTTTTGGTGTCGCAAAAAACAGAGTGTCCGCATTTCGGTAAAATCAAAACTGCTCCTATGTAAGGAATTAGAGAGAGTGTTCTACATAAAAAAAGTTGCGTCTCGACGATATCTTTCCAACGGCGTATCGTTTGGATCATTCTGACGAGCGGTTTGAAAAAAATTACGAAAAAACAGCCGCTGCCACTCGTCGTTCGCCGCACGATTTTCAAAATTAACTTAAAATCGTAAGGAATCTCAAAAACATTTGTACATATGAAAGTTGCACCTCGTCCATAGCTTCCAACAGCATATCACACACCTTGTTTCGACAAACGGTTAAAAAACTGGAGCGAAAACAGTACCGAAAAATTCAAAAAAAATTGAAAAACACAATTCCGCGATTTAGTAAATTTGAAACTGCTCTTAAACCGTAACGAATTAGAGAAAATAATAGGTATGGAAAAGATGCGCCTCGACGATATCTTTCCAACGGTGTATCATTTGCTTCAGTCCAACGTGCGATTTAGAAAAAAACACAAAAAACTCTCACTCACACTCGTCGTGCGCCGCATTATTTTCGAAACTGTTGTTAAACTCTCGCTGACACTCATCGGTGTCATCTCGGGTAGGGGGTCCCGAACTGTGCGTCTAAGGTCGATGGTAACAGGAGACGGGGGACACGATGTTTACCCAGGTTCGGGCCCTCTCTATGGAGGTAATACCCTACGTCCTGCTTGATTGATCTTGATGAATATGAGTATTACAAGAGTTGATCTACCACGAGATCGTAATGGCTAAAACCCTAGAAGTCTAGCCTGTCTGATTATGATTGCCTCTACGGACTAAACCCTCTTGTTTATATAGACACCGGAGGGGACTAGGGTTGTACAAAGTCGGTTACAGAGAAAGGAATCTTCATATCCGAACGCCAAGCTTGCCGTCCACGCCAAGGAGAGTCCCATCCGGACACGGGAGACAGTCTTCTGTCTTGTATCTTCATGGCCCATCAGTCCGGCCCACATTACGTAGCCTGGGCGCCCGAGGACCCCTTAATCCAGGACTCCCTCAGTAGCCCCTGAACCAGGCTTCAATGACGATGTGTCCGGCGCGCAGATTGTCTTCGGCATTGCAAGGCGGGTTCCTCCTCCGAATACTCCAAAACAGACTTCGAGCACAGAAAACGTGTCCGGCTCTGCAAAACAAGTACCACACACAACTGCAGAGAGTATAATATTTCACGAGTCCAATCCGCTGACAACTTTTTGTAACGCGACACCACGTTCCTGCACGGTCATTATTTCGAACCGTTCTTTTGCCTCCCGCTCCACGTTTTAAGATGCGGTTTCCAGTGGCACACTGTGATGCCCGGATAATTAAGCTACAGTAATTCCCTGCTAATGATGCCATGTCACCACTGTTACTGTTACTAATCTCACTTAGGTTCGAAATCAATTCAAATTCAAATTTGAATTAATTTCAAAATTCAAGTTTGTCAAACATAAAAACAAAAATGTTCAAAGTGTTGCAAATATTCTCTGGATATTTGTCATATTGAAACCACAATTTTTATAAAATATTCCAATGCCCTAAAATAATTAAAACAGCGTTTAAAATAATTAATAACTACTTTTGCTTAAATAAATAATTGTAAACAAAGTTAAAATAATATTGGAACATTTTATCTCAGTATGGTTTATTAAGTTACTAATTTAGAAATAAATTTTGAAATTTTCTAAAACTATTTTAATAACAAAACTTTAAAAAACAGAGTTAAAGAATTAAATAAAATAAAAACAAAAATAAAAACAAAAGAAAAATAAAAATAAAAAATGGGAAAACCCCCCCTTTCCTTGTTCCCGTGGGCCTCGGCCCACCCGAACCAACCCACGCAGTTGAGGGGATAAGGCCAAGCCCCCCCCCATCTCTCGGCCTCGTCAGCACGCCAGATCTTTTCCCTCCCCCCTCGCTCGTTCCTCTCTCGCTCGCGCGCTCGCTCGCTGCCATCGCCGTGCGCCCGTCGATCCCGCGACCACCGTGCCATGATCATCGCTCCGCCATGCCCGCCGTGTTCCCCGTCCTCGAGTAAGTCGCTTGACGCCACGCATCAGAGCTCGGCGCCGCTACAGCGTCCTCCTCGAGCTCGTCCTCCCCGCACGGTCATCCTCGTCTCCGGCTCCGACTCGCCGCCGTCGCCCTTCCCCGAGCTCACTCTCGCACAACTACGGGTTCCCTGTGAGCCCTCCGTCCCTCTCCCTCTCTTCCTGTGCCCTCGCGCACCCGCTAGCTAGCCCCCGACCGAGCCGTGCTCCGGCCGCCGCCATGGCTGCGAGCACTACGCTCCCGAGCCCTTACGGCCTCACCCGTCTGCACTAATGCGCTCCTGGAGCCCCGACGCTGCTGCCCCGCTGCTTATTCTGCTCGCCCGCGCGCTCAGGCGCTGTTTCCCGCGAAGCCCCGTACGCCACCGCCGCCGGCCCCGCTTGCTCCGGCCAACTCCGGCCACTTCGGCCCCCGTGACCGCTGCCGTTAGATGCGCGGGAGCGCCCGCGTCCCGTAGAGCCAAACCGCGGGTCCGGAAACCCCCTGTAGCTCATTTCCGGCGAACTCCGGCGAGATTCCGGCCGTCGCCGCCGCATCTCGCCTCACCGGTGGCCGGCGCTGATGTGGCGCCACGTGGACGCGTGGCCCCACCCTTGGTGCCACTGACCGTGGGCCCGGTGGGGTCAGTTGACCGGTCAGCCCCGCTGACTGGGCTGGCTATGTCGCTGACATATGGGCCCCACCCCTTTAAATGATTTTTAAAAATAAAAATAAATAAACTGTGAATTAATTAATTAGTTAATTAAAAGACTAATTAGTCGCTGACTAATGGGGCCCACCCATGACTAATCCTAATTAGTTTAATTTAAACCTAATTAACCTACTGTGAGGCTGACCAGTGGGCCCCACACGTCAGGTTTGACCTAGTCAATGCACTGTTGACTGCTGACTTCAGCACAACGTCATGCTGATGTCATCATTTACTGTTTTGGATAATTCAAATTTAATTAATTAAATAAATTCCAGAAAATCTTTTAAACTTTAAAAATTCATATCTTTTAAACCGTAACTCCGATGAAAATAATTTATATATGAAAAATTACCAGAAAAATGAGACGAAGCCAAATACGCTACCCGCATACCTGTCAGATGCCTCAAACTATCTGAACATGGAACTTTTTGCCTGTTTCTGGTAGGTGAATAGTGCATGACCTTAATAAAATAAATCCAAATAAATTCCTAAATTAACTAAAACACTTAGGTAGGCAGTATATCACCCTAGCACTGCAATTAGACATGTCATGCATCCCCGTTGCACCATTGAGTGTATTTATTATTCCATTCCCCCTCCGGACATCTGTCTGACAAATGTTCGGGACCGGGAATACTTTCCCGGATGGGCTCCCCCTTCCTCGGTACCGTGTAACCATACGTTAGAACACACCCGGCAGCCTATTGCCATGCTATTCTTTGAGTTACATTGTTTGCTTAGTATTTACTATTTCTTCCCCCTCCTTCTCTCTCGATAGACGCTGAGACCACCGCCGACGCTGCTGTGTACGACTACGACATCGACGACCCTTCTCTCTCGACAGAGCTTCCAGGCAAGCCCCCCCTTGATCAACCCGATATCGCCTATTCCTTCTCTCTACTGCTTGCATTAGAGTAGTGTAGCATGTTACTGCTTTCGGTTAATCCTATTCTACTGCATAGCCTGTCTTTGCTACTACTGTTGATACGTTACCTGCAATCCTAAATGCTTAGTATAGGTTGCTAGAATTACATCAGTGGCCCTACACTCTTGTCCGTCTGCCATGCTATACTACTAGGCCGTGATCACTTCGGGAGGTGATCACGGGTACATATACTATATACTATTACATACTTATGTTACTGTTCGGAGATGGGGGCTGAAGGGGCAGGTGGTTCCATCCAGGCAGAGGTGGGCCTAGGTTCCCGACGGCCCCCGAGTGTTACTTTGTGGCGGAGCGACAGGGCAGGTTGTGACCACCTACGAGACAGGTGGGCCTGGCCCTGGTCGGCGTCCGCGGTTACTTCAAATTAACACGCTTAACGAGATTGGGTATTTGATCTGAGTCTGGCTACGAGCCTATACGCGCTAACCACCACGCGGGAACAGTTATGGGTACTCGACGTCGTGGTATCAGCCGAAGCCTCCTAGACGTCAGCGACTGAGCGGCGCGCGCCGGGTTGGACCGCGTAACGCAACTTCCTTTGTAATGGAGGTTGCTAGGTCTGCTCTCCGGCCGCCCACGCAACGTGCAGGTGTGCAATGGGCGATGGGCCCAGACCCCTGCGCGCATAGGATTTAGACCGGCGTGCTGACCTCTCTGTTAGGCCTAGGTAGGGCTGCGACGTGTTGATCTTCCGAGGCCGGGTATGACCCAGGAAAGTGTGCCCGGCCAGAGGGATCGAGCGTGTTGGGTAATGTGGTGCACCCCTGCAGGGAAGTTTATCTATTCGAATAGCCGTGTCCCTCGGTAAAAGGACGAACCTGAGTTGTACCTCGATCTTATGACAACTAGAACCGGATACTTAATAAAACACACCCTTTCAAGTGCCAGATACAACCCGGTGATCGCTCTCTCACAGGGCGACGAGGAGAGGATCGTCGGGTAGGATTATGCTATGCGATGCTACTTGGTGAACTTACCATCTACTCTCTTCTACATGCTGCAAGATGGAGGCTGCCAGAAGCGTAGTCTTCGACAGGATTAGATATCCCCCCTCTTATTCTGGCTTTCTGCAGTTCAGTCCACTGATATGGCCCTTTACACATATACCCATGCATATGTAGTGTAGCTCCTTGCTTGCGAGTACTTTGGATGAGTACTCACGGTTGCTTTGCTCCCCCCTTTTTTCCCCTTTTCTTTTCTTTCTGGTTGTCACAACCAGATGCTGGAGTTCAGGAGCCAGACGCCACCTTCGATGACGACCCCTACTACTCTGGAGGTGCCTACTACCATGTGCAGGCTGTCGACGACGACCAGGAGTAGTTTAGGAGGATCCCAGGCAGGAGGCCTGCGCCTCTTTCGATATGTATCCCAGTTTGTGCTAGCCATCTTATGGCAACTTGTTTAACTTATGTCTGTACTCAGATATTGTTGCTTCCGCTGACTCGTCTATGATCGAGCACTTGTATTCGAGCCCTCGAGGCCCCTGGCTTGTATTATGATGCTTGTATGACTTATTTTACTTTTAGAGTTGTGTTGTGATATCTTCCCGTGAGTCCCTGATCTTGATCGTACACGTTTGCGTGTATGATTAGTGTATGATTGAATCGGGCGCGTCACAAGTTGGTATCAGAGCCGACTGCCTGTAGGAACCCCCCCCTTCCACACTCCTTGGCCGAAGTCGAGTCTAGACATTGCAAAACTTTTACTAACATGGCTGTGTGTCTTACGGGCCCACGTCGCCATTGGGTGGTATTAGGATCTTTTATTCCTCGTCTATACTCTGGGATTCTGATCTCTCTTCTATTCGGGTTAAATGATTTTACTAATTATAACTCTAGGTTCTCGATACCACTTCCTGCCGAAGAGCCCCTTTATTCCAGATGATCGACTGCTTCACCAGTAGGTTCCGAAGATGCTATTTGATGATTTCCCGAGACACCTATGTCCACCGTCTTTGCAAATTCCTTACCGCCATTATATCCTTATGGATAACTACATAACCTTGCCACTCTGACATTCAATCCCCTTTGGACTTGTTATTACAAGATGCCCCGAACTGCTCTTCGTTGTTCCGACAATCCTTTGAGCTTACTGCCTGGCAGTCTTGCCTCATAAATACCCCCTACGGATAATTCCTTGCACTTACCGAGTATCCGTTCTTCCCCCTTTTGTTCATATGATTCACAAGATACATTGAAATACTATTCGATCACCCGAAAATCCGTAGCAGCTTATTGCTCTGCAAATACTTGTTTGCTTGCATTATGGATGCTTTCCATATGATGGACAATATTCATTAGTATCCTTTGACACCGTCATTTTGATCTTATTGATTCAACATAAGTGCGAATGCACGCATTCATTAGTTGATCCTTTTAAAATTATCTTTCTGGCTCAGACGTCATTCTGAACATGAGCTGGTTCTCGACCAATCTAATTGCCGTCGATCATACCCTTAGGTCTATTCAAGTTACCCATCCGTGATCAGAGCGTCTGCTTCTGATCCTTCGTATTGGAATTCATATTTCCTTTATTATCTAAGCATCAAATTATTCAGATGTTCTATAATCTGATGCCTTTGCCTTCCTTCTTCATCTGGTTGTGTGCCGATGCTCACATCAGCTCCGCTATGGACATCCGATCCTTCGTCGGATTATTTATCGACAGTGTCCTTCATATTTAACTGCCTTGTGAATTCTTCCATGATACATAATGCATTTGGTAAATTGTATCCTCTGCGTTCCCAACCATACTCTGCTTTCGAGCTTGTATAATTTACTCCTGAAGCGTTATATGTTCCTAAGATGCCCTATGGGATGAACATATACCTTCCCTAAACCGTGTGAACCCGAAAGTTTACACAAGGCATTCTCTTCTGGTGTTTTACCAGATACTTTTCAATTCTACAACTTCTTCGAAGACGAGAAGCGAATGAAATGTTATGCATTGAAGAAGTGGGAGTCGACCCCGAACCTTTGTGTTCTTGCCCATGGACCCGATGTGGAGCTTATCATGAAAGCTTCTTGCAAGAATATTTAATCATTTGAATAATTCTTTCGGTGTCATTGAATTGGATCCCTTGCAGCTATGGTTCCGACCATGCTAACTTTATTTAATATATTTCTGAAAGGAAACCATGCCAGTGCCTCGTCTATTTTTGACAAGGTTAAAGTATCTACTATCGCAGGTCAACGACCCAGTTCAACTTCTATCATGTTTAACCTTCGAGTTTTACCCCGTGGTATCTCGAGGATATCATGCCTTTGCACGGCATCTTACTAACTTGTTGAAGTAATAACTTTCCTGGTCGTAATCACTCTACGAGTTCTAGGTTGCCATCAACCGAGGACACCGTTTAGTAAATCAAATCCGCTCTAAAATTCAAATACCCCTAGTAATTGTTACTGGGAAATTTAAACTTAGTCATGTCGTCCTAGACCATCGGCTACACCCTTATCTTGCTATCTTTGATTGTGCTACCTCGACCTTCTTCGGTGCACAAATTCTTCAGAGTGCAAGCACGACTTACGTCAAGCTTTCAACATCATGTTTCTTGTTCTGAAAGGCAACTTTGATTCTGAGCTTGCATCTTACTTGTTGTTCCTATGACTTTCACGTCGTCATTCCCTACTTGACGCCGTCGCTGTTTGATTGCGTCCTCTTGAAACCTCCCGGCAAATGTGTCGGATCACCTTCAACACTTTGACTTCTTTCGAGATGTCAACTGTGTTCATGTTGAGGAATACCCTCCTTGCCCTCGATGATTTTTGTTATCATCGACAACACCCTGAACTTCTTTTCATCGCGAGCTTGTCCGTGTTATGGATGCAACTTGCTATCCTGTTTGCATTATATTCTACCTTGAAGTATTACTGTCCTTTATGCCGAGTATGTTGTGAGGATTGCTTCACCTCTTTGAAAATTCTTGGCATAGTGATACTTCTCACCGTCACCATTCTTTCTTGGTCCCCGTGTTGATTCTAACCGGGATACCATCTAACAAGAGGTGCTGCTTGGATTCTGTACTTCTGGCAACCCTATTGCTTTGACTGTTAACGATCAACAGTTCGTTCTTAGACTGTTGATTATTGAATCGTCACTCTAATATTGATCTTGCTGACCAAGGTCGTATTTCGGTCACACCTTTCAACTAATGTTTAATTGAGTATGTTTTCCTCGAGCAAACATCATTATATCATTTGTTCACGTAATTGTGGAAATCCATCTTTTGGGAACCTCGATGAATTGTCGCTGAGTACATCAGCCATCTCCTCATCCTCTCCTTGATTTAATGATGAACTCTTGTTTCGGAACTCGCTTCCATAGTTCATTTCCCGAGAATCTTACAATGTCATCTAGTCGATGTGTGTCGCACCTTTTTCTTCTCAGACATCCTGAGTCTGAGGTATCCCGACACTAATCAGATCTGAACCTCGGTCAGATATGATGGTTGGAACATATTTCCAAGAGTTATAACATTGGTCTTTATATGACCTGGTAAGGTGATGTCATGCTTAGCACACCTGTCTGGAGGCCCTATTGTTATAGTTTTCCTTTTTAGCAAGGTTAGCCATTCTTCCAGGAGGAAATTGTAAGACTTATTCTTGAGTTGTTCTTGATGGATCCCTTGTGTATCCAAAGCCTGACCTTTATCTGATAACCCTGTCGATGCTATCTCGAATCATAACTATGGTACTCCGTACATCCTTAAGAACATTTGTGGCCCAATGCTAAATGTTTCTTGAACAGTTACCCAAACACCGTTGTATGGGTGCATATCATGATTCTTCTTACTCCTATTACTAAATGGCCATGCCTTTGATCTCCGACACGTATATCATGCCCCGCTTAACCTTGGGAAGGATATACTCCTATTTACTTGTGTTTAAACACATTTTCCTTTCCATTGTTCTGTTTAACCTGATAATCACATTTTCCTTTCCATTGTTTTGTTTAACCTTTCTTGTGATCTATATGATCTAAGCAGTAATATTTTCCTGCTTATGCAAACACCTCGGTGTACAACTCTGCCAGTAAGACCCTGTTCCTATTGTTGATGACAATTCGGTAGCCACCGATGGACGAGAACTTTGCCTATTGGTCCGCCTCGTTCAACGAGCAGGAAAATGGTTCTCTTCGTCCCTCGCCCTTGGTACCAACATTGTTACCGACATAACTGACAGGTTATTCTCTAACATGCCTTGCTATCATGATTATGTAACATGATAGCGCCCTTCCAACTTTTAACCCACATGGTGGGCCCATAACCCACAGTTCCACAGGATCGAAACCTGACTCTCCTGTACACCCCCCGGTTTCCCAAGTTATTCCTCACGTGTGGCCTTGTATGTAATTCACGGGCCACCTTCCTAGTGATCTATTCTGGTAACAGACGCAATACTTAATCTTGTTGCTCTGGACCCCTATCGCACTTTGTTTCAGACATCGAACGATTGCCTATCCGTTTGAAACTTCTCATGGTACCTCCTTACTTTGCTCTCGATATCTTCTTAAGTTTCAATTCGTGAGATACTTATGCTTCTTCCCCTGACTTAACCGTCCGATGCTCAATTTTGTTAGAATCCGTCCTTATAGAGTTTTTCCCTTCTTATCCTTTCGTAAGTACGGTGAAGATCCCGAAGGAAGAATGACAACTTCATCATGATGCATTGATGCATAGGAATGGAGAGATCAACGCTATGGATTGACCTCTTCGAGAAGAGCAACCAAGACTGAAAAGGATCCGTTAGAATTTCGTAGCCAGAACTTTCCCCCTTACTCCCCCGCTTAAATCTCGGGACGAGATTTCTTGTAGTGGAGGAGAATTGTGATGCCCGGATAATTAAGCTACAGTAATTCCCTGCTAATGATGCCACATCACCACTGTTACTGTTACTAATCTCACTTAGGTTCGAAATCAATTCAAATTCAAATTTGAATTAAAGTCAAAATTCAAGTTTGTCAAACATAAAAACAAAAATGTTCAAAGTGTTGCAAATATTCTCTGGATATTTGTCATATTGAAACCACAATTTTTATAAAATATTCCAATGCCCTAAAATAATTAAAACAACATTTAAAATAATTAATAACTACTTTTGCTTAAATAAATAATTGTAAACAAAGTTAAAATAATATTGGAACATTTTATCTTAGTAGGGTTTATTAAGTTACTAATTTAGAAATAAATTTTGAAATTTTCTAAAACTATTTTAATAACAAAACTTTTAAAAACAGAGTTAAAGAATTAAATAAAATAAAAACAAAAATAAAAACAAAAGAAAAATAAAAATAAAAAAGGGAAAACCCCCCCTTTCCTTGTTCCCGTGGGCCTCGGCCCACCCGAACCAACCCACGCAGTTGAGGGGATAAGGCCAAGCCCCCCCTCCCCCCCCGCATCTCTCGGCCTCGTCAGCACCCCAGATCTTTTCCCTCCCCCTCGCTCGTTCCTCTCTCGCTCGCGCGCTCGCTCGCTGCCATCGCCGTGCGCCCGTCGATCCCGCGACCACCGTGCCATGATCATCGCTCCGCCATGCCCGCCGTGTTCCCCGTCCTCGAGTACGTCGCTTGACGCCACGCATCGGAGCTCGGCGCCGCTACAGCGTCCTCCTCGAGCTCGTCCTCCCCGCACGGTCATCCTCGTCTTCGGCTCCGATTCGCCGCCGTCGCCCTTCCCCGAGCTCACTCTCGCACAACTACGGGTTCCCTGTGAGCCCTCTGTCCCTCTCTCTCTCTCCCTGTGCCCTCGCGCACCCGCTAGCTAGCCCCCGACCGAGCCGTGCTCCGGCCGCCGCCATGGCTGCGAGCACTGCGCTCCCGAGCCCTTACGGCCTCACCCGTCTGCACTAGTGCGCTCCTGGAGCCCCGACGCTGCTGCCCCGCTGCTTATTCTGCTCGCCCGCGCGCTCAGGCGCCGTTTCCCGCGAAGCCCCGTACGCCACCGCCGCCGGCCCCGCTTGCTCCGGCCAACTCCGGCCACTTCGGCCCCCGTGACCGCTGCCGTTAGATGCGCGGGAGCGCCCGCGTCCCGTAGAGCCAAACCGCGGGTCCGGAAACCCCCTGTAGCTCATTTCCGGCGAACTCCGGCGAGATTCCGGCCGTCGCCGCCGCGTCTCGCCTCACCGGTGGCCGGCGCTGATGTGGCACCACGTGGACGCGTGGCCCCACCCTTGGTGCCACTGACCATGGGCCCGGTGGGGTCAGTTGACCGGTCAGCCCCGCTGACTGGGCTGGCTGTGTCGCTGACATATGGGCCCCACACCTTTAAATGATTTTTTTTAAAAAAAATAAATAAACTGTGAATTAATTAATTAGTTAATTAAAAGACTAATTAGTCGCTGACTAATGGGGCCCACCCTTGACTAATCCTAATTAGTTTAATTTAAACCTAATTAACCTACTGTGAGGCTGACCAGTGGGCCCCACACGTCAGGTTTGACCCAGTCAATGCACTGTTGACTGCTGACGTCAGCAATACGTCATGCTGACGTCATCATTTACTGTTTTGGATAATTCAAATTTAATTAATTAAATAAATTCCAGAAAATCTTTTAAACTTTAAAAATTTATATCTTTTAAACCGTAACTCTGATGAAAATAATTTATATATGAAAAATTACCAGAAAAATGAGACGAAGCCAAATACGCTACCCGCATACCTGTCAGATGCCTCTAAATATCTGAACATGGAACTTTTTGCCTGTTTCTGGCAGGTGAATAGTGCATGACCTTAATAAAATAAATCCAAATAAATTTTTAAATTAACTAAAACACTTAGGTAGGCAGTATATCACCCTAGCACTGCAATTAGACATGTCATGCATCCCCGTTGCACCATTGCGGTGTATTTATTATTCCATTCCCCCTCCGGACTTCTGTCTGACAAATGTCCGGGACCGGGAATACTTTCCCGGATGGGCTCCCCCTTCCTCGGTACCGTGTAACCATACATTAGAACACACCCGGCAGCCTATTGCCATGCTATTCTTTGAGTTACATTGTTTGCTTAGTATTTACTATTTCTTCCCCCTCCTTCTCTCTCGATAGACGCTGAGACCACCGCCGACGCTGCTGTGTACGACTACGATGTCGATGACCCTTCTCTCTCGACAGAGCTTCCAGGCAAGCCCCCCCTGATCAACCCGATATCGCCTATTCCTTCTCTCTACTGCTTGCATTAGAGTAGTGTAGCATGTTACTGCTTTCGGTTAATCCTATTCTACTTCATAGCCTGTCTTTGCTACTACTGTTGATACCTTACCTGCAATCCTAAATGCTTAGTATAGGTTGCTAGAATTACATCAGTGGCCCTACACTCTTGTCCGTCTGCCATGCTATACTACTGGGCCGTGATCACTTCGGGAGGTGATCACGGGTACATATACTATATACTATTACATACTTATGTTACTGTTCGGAGATGGGGGCTGAAGGGGCAGGTGGTTCCATCCAGGCAGAGGTGGGCCTAGGTTCCCGACGGCCCCCGAGTGTTACTTTGTGGCGAAGCGACAGGGCAGGTTGTGACCACCTAGGAGACAGGTGGGCCTGGCCCTGGTCGGCGTCCGCGGTTACTTCAAATTAACACGCTTAAAGAGATTGGGTATTTGATCTGAGTCTGGCTACGAGCCTATACGCGCTAACCACCACGCGGGAACAGTTATGGGTACTCGACGTCGTGGTATCAGCCGAAGCCTCCTAGACGTCAGCGACTGAGCGGCGCGCGCCGGGTTGGACCGCGTAACGCAACTTCCTTTGTCATGGAGGTTGCTAGGTCTGCTCTCCGGCCGCCCACGCAACGTGCAGGTGTGCAATGGGCGATGGGCCCAGACCCCTGTGCGCATAGGATTTAGACCGGTGTGCTGACCTCTCTGTTAGGCCTAGGCAGGGCTGCGACGTGTTGATCTTCCGAGGCCGGGTATGACCCAGGAAAGTGTGCCCGGCCAGAGGGATCGAGCGTGTTGGGTAATGTGGTGCACCCCTGCAGGGAAGTTTATCTATTCGAATAGCTGTGTCCCTCTGTAAAAGGACGACCCGGAGTTGTACCTCGACCTTATGACAACTAGAACCGGATACTTAATAAAACACACCCTTTCAAGTGCCAGATACAACCCGGTGATCGCTCTCTCACAGGGCGACGAGGAGAGGATCGTCGGGTAGGATTATGCTATGCGATGCTACTTGGTGAACTTACCATCTACTCTCTTCTACATGCTGCAAGATGGAGGCTGCCAGAAGCGCAGTCTTCGACAGGATTAGATATCCCCCCTCTTATTCTGGCTTTCTGCAGTTCAGTCCACTCATATGGCCCTTTACACATATACCCATGCATATGTAGTGTAGCTCCTTGCTTGCGAGTACTTTGGATGAGTACTCACGGTTGCTTTGCTCCCCCCTTTTTTCCCCTTTTCTTTTCTTTCTGGTTGTCACAACCAGATGCTGGAGTTCAGGAGCCAGACGCCACCGTCGACGACGACCCCTACTACTCTGGAGGTGCCTACTACTACGTGCAGGCTGTCGACGACGACCAGGAGTAGTTTAGGAGGATCCCAGGCAGGAGGCCTGCGCCTCTTTCGATATGTATCCCAGTTTGTGCTAGCCATCTTATGGCAACTTGTTTAACTTATGTCTGTACTCAGATATTGTTGCTTCCGCTGACTCGTCTATGATCGAGCACTTGTATTCGAGCCCTCGAGGCCCCTGGCTTGTATTATGATGCTTGTATGACTTATTTTACTTTTAGAGTTGTGTTGTGATATCTTCCCGTGAGTCCCTGATCTTGATCGTACATGTTTGCGTGTATGATTAGTGTACGATTGAATCGGGGGCGTCATACACACCTTGTCATAGCAGAGATCGTGTCCCTTTATTACGGGATTCTCTTCAATACGGGAGTGGGTAATCCAACCGTGCTGTCTGCACGGCCCTTGGGAATAGGCGAGTTTTAAGGCGAGTGGGGAGGCGCTTGATATTCACTTCCTTTATAAGGAGATAAGGATTCTCCCCTTTCACCCACACCTTCTCTTTCTCTGCCTCTCCATTCTCGAGCTCCAGCACCCAAGTTCTCATCTTTTCCGCCTCAAAGAAGCACTCCGACCATGTTCGGATCCGGAGCGCAAGGCAAGTGGATGGCCTCCTCCGTCAAGGAGAAGGACATCACGAAGCTCCAGGAGGCGGGGTATTTGGCAAAGGAAATCGCCCACCGGCTTCCGGCCAAGGGACAGATCATCCCCACCCCCAAGCCTCATGAGAGGGTGGTGTTCATCCCCCACTTCGTCCGCGGGTTAGGGTTTCCTCTCCACCCTTTCGTCCGCGGACTCATGTTCTACTACGGGCTAGATTTCCATGATCTAGCCCCAAATTCTTTCCTCAACATCTCGGCATTTATTATCGTTTGCGAGGCCTTCCTCCGCATCCCACCCCACTTCGGACTGTGGCTCAAGATTTTCAATGTGAAGCCGACGGTGGTGGATGGCCAACAAGCAGAGTGCGGAGGCGCCATGGTGAGCAAGATGCCCAACGTCACATGGCCCAAAGGTACCTTTGTGGAGACCGTCAAAGGGTGGCAGCAACTATGGTTCTATATCACAGAGCCCCGCGATGCCACCTGGGCCGCGGCTCCTGAATTCAAGTCCGGAGCCCCAATGCGGCTCACCTCCTGGCTAGAGAAGGGCCTGAATTGGGCGTCGTCGGACGAGCTGACAGCGCTGTAGGCGCGTATCCAGAGCATAGTGGACAAGAACATCAAGCTTGTCAATGTGATCCATGTGATGCTAGTTCACCGGATCCTTCCATGCCAAAGCCGGACTTGCCATCTGTGGGAGTTCGATCCGGCCGAGCACCAGACCTTGCAACAGTTCTTCGGAACTACGCACAAAGATATCTGGAAGGTGCTTTTTAAGACCAACAAGAAATGGCCGGAGACGACCGAGGACCGTGGGCACGACCTGGCCCATTCCGCCAGTCCGGTAAGTCTTTCACGCTTCAAGGTGTATCCCTTACTTGCTTATTCAGGGAAAATGCCTAAGCCTCCCTATTTATTTTTTTAGGGCTGGACAAAGAAGGCAGAGCGGATTAAGTGTTCGGCTTCGCTGCCCGAGGAACCAGCCATCCCGCTTCTGACGAAGATGCTAGTCCCGGCGCCCTACCAGGCGCCGAAGAAGAAGGCCAAGAAAAAGGCCAAGGAGACCAGAAGTGGCCTCCGTCGCAAGGGAACTTCGGACGCGATGTCCGAAGACGCCGAGACTCACTCCTCCGCCGTAGAGGACGACAAGGAGGAGGAGGAAAGCAACTCTCCCCCTGAGGGGGGAAGGAAGAAAAGGGCGGCCTCCATAAATTTGGAGGCAGAGGCGTCCAAGAAGGGGAAGGTCTCCTTCGCGGGTAACTCCGCGTGAGACGTCGACAACAGCCCAGAGCGGCGCCCCCGAGATAAGCCCCTGGCCGGATCGTGAGTACTCAAAGACCCTGACGCATTCATATATCCAGCCTCTTTTCTCCATAGTTTTAACATGTTGAATCATGTACTTGCAGTCCGGTTCGTTCCGACCTCGAGCGATACTCATCTTCCGGGAATTCGCTGGACCCGAAGGTGATGGACAGTGGGTCCCTTCCGGCGGCCTCCTCTCCCAAGGCCATGGATGACACTGAGGCGTTGTCCCAAAGGATCCCAGGCCAGGGAGAGACGCAGAAGGCCGTCAGCGCGGCGCCAAAGGGTGAAACCTCGGCCGCCGGACACATGGGGGAGCAAATCCCCATGGAGCCTGGCAATGGGGGCTAGGTCCAATTCGGCCCCCAGCCGAATACGGTCTCAGAGACCTATACGGCTCCGAAATCCGGCAAGCAGCCTCCTTCGAAAGAAGAGGGTGTGCTTATTTCGCCGGTGACCTCTGTCCAACCAGAGGCACCGGACACCCTACTGGAAGCGCTGCGAAGTGCTTCCATTGTAGAGGGACACCGTGCCCTCATGGGTACGGTGATTGAGAAGATTCAGTCCGCGAAGAGCGGACTGACCGAAGCCTGCACAAGCCTTCTAACAGGTTTTGAGGTATGAAGTGCAATTATGTAAAAAGAATGTCACAGTATAGACAGTAGCCCCGGAGACACTGTCCGTGGTCGAAAAGGAAAGCCGGACAGAGGATCAAACAATTTTCGCAGGAGACTAACCATACATGTCTATGTGAAAAAGCAGGCGTCACTGCTGGCTGCGACCTCCCATGCTGCCAAAGTCTCCAGACTGAAGTAGAGTCTGGAGCGGGCCGAGGAAGAACTCGGCCATGTGAAAAAGCAGCTGGAGGACAAGCAAGGCATGCCATGACCTTCTGTATATCAGAAAGGATAGATGATTTGTATTGACCATAGTACCATGATATTTGTAGGAGGGGCAACCAAGGTGGAGGCCCTTAAAAAGGCGCTGGCCGAGGCCCAGAAGAGAGCGGCGGAGGAACAATCCATCCGCGAAAATCACGAGGCCAGGGTCGGTGAGGTCCAACAAGAGCTCCAGGACGCTGTAAAGAAATGCGAGTCCTTGGAGCGCAAGATTACGGATCAAGAGGCCGAGCTTGCTAAGGCCCACCAAAGCACACAAGAGTCCCGGGTTGAAGCCCAGGGCGCCCTCCAGGAAATCCAAGAGGCCAGGAAAATCATGGCGGGTAAGGCCTTTATAATGGAAAGCAAATTTGTGAAGAAAAGGTACCTCTTACAGACCCGGATTTGGAGTTCTCCAAGAGCGTTTGCGGATCTGCTGTGCAGCATTGCAGATGCTACGGATTTCTTTCGAGTCGAAGAGGGAAGCTCAACAGAGAAGCTATTCTGGTCGCAATACCTTGCGCCAGAGCATCCGGTGCCCCTCAGCGATCAGCTGAAACAGCTGACCGAACTGCATAGGGCGGCCGAATTGGCCATGAAGGATTTGATAATCCATTTATGGCCTGCCGAAGCCATACCCAATAGCTACTTCGGGCTCGTGAAGCGACTGGTTGCTGCCTGCCCTCGGCTTGATGCCATCAAGCAGTTGGTCTGCATCGAAGGTGCGCGGATGGCCTTCGCCCGTATTAAGATACAGTGGGCGAAGATGAACGCCGTCAAGCTCGCGACCGAGGGACCGCCCGCGGGCAAGGAGCACCGCACGCCCGAGCGATATTTTCATGATGTCCTGGAGGGATCCCGCATTGTAGCGGAGCAGTGTGCAAAAGACATTATCTTTGGATGAATATGTTCATGTTATACTGTCCTGCATAATGAAACAAAACTGATATGTAATATAATGTTAGTTGTTTATATCAAGATTTTTCCTCCTGTGCGGCCGTTTTATTAAATCTGAGAGTTGGCCAGTTGTTGGCTTCAGCCCCCACGTAGGTAGTACGGGGGTGTTCGGGATAGAATCTAAACACTCTTGATCCAAAGTTTGGTCCTTGAAGGAGGTGTTTAGCGCAACGAACCTGGCAATCGGACTATGTGGCTTTATCACCCTCACTTAGCCATAGGAGTTTTATAATAGAAATTTAGGCGCAGCCCCTAGTATTCGTGAGTCCGAACTAGGGTGCTGTAAACACCTGATCGGGTAGAGACCGATTCGCCGCATAATGCGGAAAAAATCGCAAAAGATTTGTAACCTCCGAAGAGCTGACCGGCTCACGCCGCATCATGACAGTCAGTTTTCGGCTTTCTCTACTGAGGTGCTCATCCGGATAAACCAGGGCACAATCGCAGTAGTTCTCCCTTTACTAACCTAGCCGATATAGCGGAACGTAAGGTAGTAAGCACAGGAGCCGGGCAACCCAACTATTGACCAAAGACATGATTCAGAGCCAATGCATATAATGCTAAATTCGGGGTGCCAAACTATACTATAAAAAGTGTTCGTACTTTGTTGCCGTAATATGGGGCGCAATAAAGCCCCTCGCGAATTTAAGCAGTACCAAAGTGTACGGGTGCAATTGATAAGATTATCAAGAAAAAATGAAGTAGTAAGCTAGTGCCCCAGAAGTTGGGCCGCGAACTGTTTCCATTATAATTTTATTAATACGTCAAAGCGTATAAGTAGTGCGATAAGCAATAGGGCTATTTAACATGCCATGACCAAGGGAGAGCTGCGTGAGGGTCCTGAGAACAGGTAGAGTGATCATCAAAAAGACCTCCTAGAGATTCCCGTATACCGCAATGCTTCTTGTTATCTTGGTGTATCTATCCTTCGAAAGGACCGATGATCAGGCCGTCTTGAGGGGCCTGTGGAAAAGAAACTTGGAAAGGATGAAAAAGAAAAAGTGAGAGTATGTGTGTCCAGGGGAGGTCGAGCCGTATTATGGACCACAATCTAGTTATGCCTCCGTCTATGCCCACGGTATTTAAAGTGCGTAGTTATGTACGCGTGGTACGTATGCCGCCATTTGGCCGGGACGGAGACGGAGGCCGGATTTCTAGTCTAACTCCTGACGAGCCGGACTGTTATGCTGCGGAGTAGTCCGGATACGCTTGACAGTGTCCGGGAGCTTGGCCGCTGAATTAAGATTCTGCTTGGTAAGGCCGCTCTGTACTTTCGCTGCCAAGGCCGCGGTGTGCTCCACGGTACGGAGGGAGGGCTCCATGTTTCCATTAACTGTTATGACACCGCGTGGTCCCGGCATCTTGAGCTTGAGATAAGCATAGTGTGGCACCGCATTGAATCGAGCAAATGCGGTTCGTCCGAGCAGTGCGTCATAGCCGCTGCGGAAGGGGACGATATCGAAGATCAACTCTTCTCTTCTGAAGTTGTCCGGGGATCCGAAGACAACCTCCAGTGTGATTGAGCCCGTACAGCGGGCCTCTACACCTGGTATGACTTCTTTAAAGGTAGTTTTTGTGGGTTTGATCCTTGAGGGATCGATGCCCATTTTGCGCACAGTATCATGATAGAGCAGGTTCAGGCTGCTACCGCCGTCCATGAGGATGCGCGTGAGATGAAATCCATCAACAATTGGATCGAGGACCAGTGCGGCTGAACCACCATGAAGAATACTGGTCGGATGGTCCCTGTGATCGAAGGTGATCGGGTAGGACGACCATGGGTTGAACTTTGGGGCGACTGGCTCCATCGCGTAGATGTCCCTGAGCGCTCGTTTGCGCTCCCTTTTGGGGATATGAGTGGCGTATATCATATTCACCGTTTTAACCTGGGGAGGGAACTTCTTCTATCCTCCTGTGTTCGGCGGACGGGACTCCTCGTCGTCATCCTCGCTTTGCGACCCCTTCTCCTTGTTTTCGGCATTTAACTTGCCGGCCTGTTTAAAAACCCAACAGTCTCTGTTGGTATGATTGGCTGGTTTATCAGGGGTGCCGTGGATCTGACATGGACGATCGAGTATGCGGTCCAAGCTGGATGAGCCCGGATTGTTTCTTTTGTATGGCTTCTTCCGCTGGCCGGACTTGGAGCCGCTGAAACCGGTGTTGACCACCGTGTCATCGGTAGTGCCACCATTGCTTCGGCTCTTGTGCCTGTTGCGTCGGGGCTTGCCATTGCTATTCTTGGCTTCAGAGGTTCCGGCATCGCTTGCAGTGTTATTGCTACGGGCTAGCCAACTATCCTCGCCCGCACAAAAGCGGGTCATTAGTGCCGTGAGGGCTGCCATGGACTTTGGCTTTTCTTGGCTGAGGTGACGAGCGAGCCATTCGTCGTGGATGCTATGCTTAAAGGCTGCTAGGGCTTCGGCATCCGGGCAGTCGATGATCTGGTTCTTTTTAGTTAGGAACCTAGTCCAGAATTTCCTGGCCGACTCTCCAGGATGTTGAACTATGTGACTTAAGTCATCGGCATCCGGAGGTCGTACATATGTGCCTTGGAAGTTGTCGCGGAAGGCGTCTTCCAAGTCCTCCCAGCTGCCAATAGAGTTTTCAGGCAGACTGTTTAACAAGTGCCGAGCTGGCCCCTTGAGTTTTAGTGGGAGGTATTTGATGGCGTGAAGGTCATCGCTGCGGGCCATATGAATATGGAGAAGAAAATCCTCAATCCATACCGCGGGATCTGTTGTTCCATCATATGATTCCATACTTACGGGTTTAAACCCTTCTAGGAATTCGTGCTCCATTACTTCATCAGTGAAGCAGAGGGGATGTGCGGCGCCTCTATATCGGGCCAAGTCGCGACGTAGTGCGGATGTAGTCCGTCTGCGGTTTTCGGCCTGGTCGTGGTTATGCTCATTACGTCTGGCTTGATAGCCGTCGTCGCGCGCCAGGGCATGCCCCCGTGATCCGTAGATCGATCTGGTCTGACTTGCTCTATTGTCCAAGTCCTGCCGCAGGTTATATGTATGACCCCGGGCTATTATGTCTCTGCTTTTGCGGCGAGGTAGTATGGGTTGGTGTTCGGCTTGAGTTGCCGCTTTGTCCTGGCCACGTGGTGGTCAGTTAGCCGCATTACGTGTTGATGGCATGGGCTTAAGTGCCTCGTCGTCGAATTGGGGTAGCAGTTTACGCTTCGGGTAACTTTTATTGGGGCGCTCGAGTCCGTATTCCGCGGCTGCCAGGACATCAGTCCATCTGTCGTTGAGCAGATCTTGATCAGCTTGAAGCTGCTGCTATTTCTTTTTCAAGCTCCTCACAGTGGCTATTAGCCGGGGCTTAAAGCGCTCCTGCTCGACGGGTTCCTCAGGCACAATAAAGTCTTCGTCGCCGAGGCTCACCTCATCTTCGGAGAGTGGAAGATAGTAGCTATCCTCCGAGTCTTTGTTTATGGCCTGTTCGTCAGGGCTGACTTGCCCATCTTTCCTATCATCCTGTTCGGAAGTCGGCTTGACGGGATCTTCTTTGTCTTCGGCATCGTCCGGAGTATTGTTTTCTCTCGTGCCGGTATTGCTGTCTTTTCCACGGCGTGATTTAGAGCGGTGCCGCTGACGTCGGTGCTTTGGCTGTATCTCAGGAGGTTTATCCTCGACTGGATCTTTATCGCTGTTATTCTATTTGGGAGTATCCGCCATGTACACGTCATATGAGGAGGTGGCTGTCCAGCGCCCAGTAAACGACGGGTTTTGGGCCTGCTCCTCTCTGGCATCGTCGTCCATACCGTTGATGTCTTCGCAGTCGTAATCGAGCATGTCGGTTAAGTCTTCGACAGTGGCAATGAAGTGGGCGATGGGTGGGAAGCGAAATTCTCCGTCATCTGCCTCCAGTTCAAACCGGATATAATTCGGCTGTGAGTCCCCCGCTGAGGAGAGAGTTTTTAATGAGTTTAGCACATCACCCAAAGGTGAGTGCCGGAAGATGTCCGCGGAGCTGAACTCGATGATCGGCGCCCGATCGAGCTTGATGGGCGCGGATGCACGCGGTTCGGAACCTGTGGCCGGAGACGAATCCGAGGTTCCAGTGACACAGATCCCGTTTGAAGTTGGGTCTGTGTGCGGCTCCAACGCCGCTGAGTCTGCGGCTTTCGTGGCAGGGTTGAGCTTCCCGTCCTCGGATGGCGCAATCTGCTCCGGATCTAGGGCCAGAGCAGTTATAGGCGCTATCTCCCGGGTATGGTCCGATGACAGATTTAGATCATGTTCATCGCGGTGGCAGGGAGCGGCTGCCATGGGCTCGAATCCGTCGAAGATCAAGTCTCCGCGGATATCAGCAACGTAGTTCAAGCTTCCAAACCTGACCTGATGGCCAGGGGTGTAACTGTCGATCTGCTCTAGATGGCCAAGAGAGTTGGCCCGCAGTATGAAGCCGCTGAATACGAAGATCTGGCCGGGGAGAAAGACCTCCCTCAAGGCAGCATCATTGTGGATGATTGATGGAGCCATCGAGTCTTCTAGCGACGACACAGCGGAACTCTCAATGAAAGCACCAATGTCGGTGTCAAAACCGGCGGATCTCGGGTAGGGGGTCCCTAACTATGCGTCTAAGGTCGATGGTAACTGGAGACGGGGGACACGATGTTTACCCAGGTTCGGGCCCTCTCTATGGAGGTAATACCCTACGTCCTGCTTGATTGATCTTGATGAATATGATTATTACAAGAGTTGATCTACCACGAGATCGTAATGGGTAAAACCCTAGAAGTCTAGCCTGTCTGATTATGATTACCTCTACGGACTAAACCCTCCGGTTTATATAGACACCGGAGGGGACTAGGGTTGTACAAAGTCGGTTACAGAGAAAGGAATCTTCATATCCGAACGCCAAGCTTGCCGTCCATGCCAAGGAGAGTCCCATCCGGACACGGGAGAGAGTCTTCTGTCTTGTATCTTTATGGCCCATTAGTCCGGCCCACATTACGTAGCCTAGACGCCCGAGGACCCCTTAATCCAGGACTCCCTCAGTCACCAACTCACATCACTCATATAATACTATATCATCAACGGACATTAAGCGTGCGGACCCTACGGGTTCAAGAATGATGTAGACATGACCGAGACGCCTCTCCGGTCAATAACAAATAGTGGGACCTGGATGCCCATATTGGTTCCTACATATTCTACGAAGATCTTTATCGGTCGAACCTTTATGACAACATGTGTAGTTCCCTTTGTCTGTCGGTATGTTACTTGCCCGAGATTCGATCGTCCGTATCTCCATACCTAGTTTAATCTCGTTACTGGCAAGTCTCTTTACTCGTTCCCTAATACATCATCTTTCAACTAACTCCTTAGTCACTTTGCTTGTAAGCTTCTTGTGATGATGTATTACCAAGAGGGCCCAGAGATACCTCTCCGATATACGGAGTGACAAATCCCAATCTTGATTCATGCCAACTCAACAGACACCTTCGGAGATACCTGTAGAGCATCTTTATGATCACCCAGTTATGTTGTGATGTTTGATAGCACACAAGGTATTCCTCCGGTATCCGGGAGTGGCATGATCTCATGGTCGAAGAAACATGTATTTGACATTAAGAAAGCAGTAGCAATAGACTGAATGATCATATGCTATGCTAACGGTTTGGTCTTGTCCATTACATCATTCTCCTAATGATGTGATCTCATTATCAAATGACAACTCATGTCTATGGTTAGGAAACCTTAACCATCTTTGATTAATGAGCTAGTCTAGTAGAGGCTCACTAGTGACACGGTATTTGTTTACGTATTCACACATGTATTTAAGTTTCCGGTCAATACAATTCTAGCATGAATAATAAACCTTTATCATGAATAAGGAAATATAATAATAACAACTTTATTATTGCCTCTAGGGCATATTCCATTAGTCTCCCACTTGCACTAGAGTCAATAATCTAGTTCACATCACCATGTGATTAACACCCATAGTTCACATCGCCATGTGACTAACACCCAAAGAGTTTACTATAGTCAATAATCTTGTTCACATTGCCATGTGATTAATACTAAGGTGTGATCATGTTTTGCTTGTGAGAGAGGTTTAGTCAACGGGTCTGCTATATTCAGATCCGTATGTATTTTTTAAATTTCTATGTCTACAATGCTCTGCATGGAGCTACTCTAGCTAATTGCTCCCACTTTCAATACGTATCCAGATTGAGACTCAGAGTCATCCGAATCGATGTCAAAGCTTGCATCAAAGTAACCCTTTATGACGAACTCTTTATCACCTCCATAACCGAGAAACATTTCCTTAGTCCTCTTAGGTAACTAAGGATAATTTTGACCACTGTCTAGTGATCCACTCCTTGATCACTATTGTACCCCCTTGCCAAACTCATGGCAAGCCACATATCAGGTCTGGTAACAGCATGGCATACATAATAGATCCTATGGCTGAGGCATAGGGAATGACTTTCATTCTCTCTCTATCTTCTGCCGTGGTCGGGCTTTGAGTCTTACTCACCTTCACACCTTGCAACACATGCAAGAACCCTTTCTTTGACTGATCTATTTTCAACTTCTTCAAAACTTTGCCAAATTATGTGCTTTGTGAAAGTCCTATTAAGCGTTTCGATCTATCCCTATAGATCTTGATGCCCAATATGTAAGTAGCTTCACCGAGGTCTTTCATTGAAAAATTCTTATTCAAGTATCCTTTTATGCTTTCCAGAAATTCTATATCATTTCCAATCTGCAATATGTCATCCACATATAATATCAGAAATGCTACAGAGCTCCCACTCACTTTCTTGTAAATACAGGCTTCACCATAAGTCTGTATAAAACCATATGCTTTGATCACCTCATCAAAGCGTATATTCCAACTCCGAGGTGCTTGCACCAGTCCATAGATGGATCGCTAGAGCTTGCACACTTTGTCAGCACCTTTAGGATCGACAAAACCTTCTGGTTGCATCATATACAACTCTTCTTTAAGAAATCCGTTAAGGAATGCAGTTTTGACATGCAATTGCCAGATTTCATAATCATAAAATGCGGCAATTGTTAACATGATTCGGACAGACTTAAGCATCAATACGGGTGAGAAAGTCTCATCGTAGTCAACCCCTTGAACTTGTCGAAAACCTTTCGCGATTAGTCGAGCTTTGTAGACAGTGATATTACCATTAGCGTCCGTCTTCCTCTTGAAGATCCATTTATTCTCAATGGCCTGCCGATCATTGGGCAAGGCCACCAAAGTCCACACTTTGTTCTCATACATGGATCCTATATCAGATTCATGGCTTCAAGCCATTTGTCAGAATCTGGGCTCATCATAGCTTCTTCATAGTTCGTAGGTTCGCCGTTGTCTAACAACATAACTTCCAGGACAGGATTACCGTACCACTCTGGTGTGGAACGTGTTCCGGTTGAGCTACGAGGTTCAGTAGTAACTTGATCTGAAGTTTCATGATAATTATCATTAGCTGTCGGCGTTCTGGGATCGGGGGTACTCAGACTTGCCTGCCTACGGCCCAACGCGTGGCCCCGTCGATGGCCTGGCTGCAAGACTCTACGAGCAAGAGCCTCGTGAGGGCCCCCAATGGCCTCGCGAGGTGAACGACGCCAAGACCTCCCGAGGGGCGGCTTCCCAAGCCTGCCTCCCGAAGAGTGGAGATCTCTATGCAGGTATCCCACCTCACGAGGCTCGCAATGATGTGAGCCATGACGACCAAGGCCAGGCGGGCGCCAGCGGGCGCAGAGGAGGACAGTTTCCTCTTTGGTGCTAAGGAGGCAAGGACGAGCACGGGTTCCTGAGGGTTGCCCCAAATGTTTCCATTCTGGTGCAACAAGACCAAGACCGCTTGCTCGGCAGGACGAATGTCATCGCCGAGCCCACCACTGCCTCATGGCCAGAAGCTTTGCAGGCGAAGACCACCTTTCGTCAGGATAAGATGTACTACTTGTCCACTTTTCAAATTGGCCACTGTGGTATTCCTTCCCGCCTAAGTTATGAGGGAAGAGAACCGGCCAACCGGGCCTAGTATAAATATAGGATAGTCTCCTCCGTAGAGAGGAGGTCGATCCATTCTCATCCACTCAGCCCTCTCGAGGCTGCTCATTGTACTAGTTTATCCTCAACCTCCTCGTGAGCCCAATCCACCACAAAGCAGGAGTATGGTTTTACACCGCAAGGTGGCCCAAACCTGGGTAAGTTGATGTGTCCCCTCTTTCCCCCGCTCGCACAAACTCGACGAGGCCAAGCCATGAGGCTGCGACTAGGCTAGATCTTCGCAAACGCCCCAGAGTTCAAACCTTGTTGGGTCCACGGAGCCCCGATTCCAACATTTGGCACGCCAGGTAGGGGCGTGTCAAAGTTTTCCCTTCCGCTTCCCTCCTTATCGCCTCATCACTTCCATGGGTGACGCCATCCGCCTCACTGCTCGGACAGCCATCCCGGGGAACCCCACGGGCTGCTCGGCCTTCACTCCTGACCTGTGCCAAGTGCGGTGGCCAGTCAGGTTCAGGCCGGTGCTGCCCCCACGCTACGACGGTGCAGCCGACCCCGAGGAGTTTCTTCGACTGTCTGCCTAGAGTATTCTGGCAGCGGGAGGCAACGACAAGGCCATGGCGAACTGGCTCCCTCTGGCCCGCACAACGGTTCCGCGATCCTGGCTCCGCGGCCTCCCGGAGGCCTTGGTGTCCTCCTGGGAAGAGCTCCGCGGTCAGTTCATCGCGCGCTTCGCAGCTCCGGGGCCCCACGTGGTCGCTTGCATCCTCGGCGGGTCACAGGCGCCCGCATCTGGTCGCCACATCAAGTAGATCTTCCATCAGGCAAGCGCCGCTTGGCTTCATCCTGAGACCCCGTGAAGCCGCGCGAGGTCGCCATCACCTTCGACTCCTGGGACCGCCCCGAATCTACGGCCGCTGTCGGTGCGCTCCCCATGTTGTGCACGCCCACCATCAGCAATGTTGCAGTCCCCAAGACTCTCATCGACGGTCACACCGGCCTCAACGTACTCTTCGTGGAAACCTTTGAGATGCTTCAAGTATCGTACGGCCAGCTCCAGCCAACCAGGCCGTTCTCAGGAGTGACAAAGGGCTCCACCACCCCCTGGGCAGGTGCGCCTCCCTGTTGCCTTTGGCAAGCGTGACAACTACCACACCGAGCTCATCGACTTCGATGTGGCCCACATCGGCCTCCCGTACAATGCCATCCTGGGATACCCTGCCCTCGCCAAGTTCATGGCGGTGACCCATCTAGGCTTCAACTTCGTCAAGATGCCAGGCAGCAGCGGTGTCATCACCATGGCTGGCGACAGAAAGGATGCTGTACGGGTCCACAAGCTCACCTACGGGGCGGCGGCAGCCTCATGCCTGGACGCCGAGAGCGCCCCGGAGGCTCCCGAGGCCGCGCCCGCAAAGAAGAAATAGTTGTTCTCCCAGGACCGCGCCGAGACAAAGAAGGTGCCTATCAACAGCAGCGGCTTAGGCCCCACCTTCACAATAGGCGTCGGCCTTCCCCCAGAGCAAGAGGAGGCGCTGGTCGGTTTCCTCCGAACAAACAACGACGTGTTTGCATGGGAGGCGTCTGATCTGGTGGGCGTTCCGAGGGAGGTAATCGAGCACCACCTGGCGGTATGCCCCGGTGCGCACTCGGTGAAACAGAAAGCGCGGCGTCAAGCACAGGAGAAGCAGGTGTTCATCGTTCAGGAAGTGTGCAAGCTTCAAGAAGCCGGAGTCATTCGAGAGGTGCGGCACCCGGAATGGCTGGCCAACCCGGTTGTTGTTCCCAAGAAGGGTGGAAAGGAGTGCACGTGCATCGAGTTTACAAGCATCAACAAGGCTTGCCCTCAGGACCCCTTCCCGCTTCCGCGCATCGACCAAATCATGGACTCCACCGCAGAGTGTGATCTGTTGTGCTTTCTGTATGCTTTCTCAGGCTATCACCAGATCAAGATGGCGGCTAAGGATGTCGAGAAGACGGCCTTCATTTCCCCATGTGGCATGTACTGTTACACCTGCATACCCTTTGGGCTGAGGAGCGCCGGTGCCACCTTCCAGCGGCTGATGCACATCGCGCTGGGACAACAGTTGGGGAGGAATGCAGAGGCATACGACATCGTTGTCAAGTCACGCAAGGCAAAGACCCTGATCGAAGATCTGCAGGAAAGGTTCGCCAACCCGCGCAAGGTGAATCTGAGGCTTAACCCGAAGAAGTGCGTTTTCGGGGTCCCGTCCGGCAAGCTGCTTGGCTTCCTTGTCTCGCACTGAAAAGATCAAGGCAATTGAAAAGATGCGACCGCCTCAAACCCTCAAGGAAATGCAAAAGGTGGCGGGGTGTGTGGCTTCCTTGGGGTGCTTCATCACTAAGCTTGGCGAGCGCGCCCTTCCCTTTTTCAAGCTAATGAAGAGAACGGGCCCCTTCGAGTGGACCCGGAAGCAAAGGCAGTCTTCGAGGACCTCAAGAGGTACCTCACAAGCCCCCCCCCCCCATCATGGTGGCGCCCCGTCCTCGCGATCCCTTGGTGCTCTATTTGGCTGCCACCCCGCACTCAGCCAGCGCGGCGCTTGTGGCAGTCCGGGAAGAGCGCGCCAGCATCAGCGCAGAGCCTGGCAGCCTGCGTAAAGTCGCGTAGCCTCCGCCACCATAGGACAGCGCCCTAGGGGCGCACGCCCCTCCATCGCCTGATGAGGCGCCCGACTCCCTCGCATCCCGCATGAGTCAGGATGCCGTCAACGCCCCGCGCCTTGTTGAGCATCTGGTGCACTTCGTCAGCACCATGTTATGGGATGCGCACGCGCTATCCTATGTAGCAGAAGCTCCTCCTCGTGCTCCTTGTTGCTTCTAGGAAGTTGCGCCATTATTTCTAGGGCCACCCCATCAAGGTTGTATCCGCATACCCCCTGGAGAAACTGTAGCACTGCCCCAACGCTGTCGGCAGAGTCGCTGAGTGGAACATCGAGCTCCAAGCTTCCCAGCTAGAGTTCAGTACGACTCGGGTTATCAATCGGGCGGCCCTCACTGACTTCGTGGCAGAGTGGACGGATGCTCCTGTCCAGGGGCTGAGCGAGGACCAGTCCCTCGTGCCCGGCGATGAGGTGCCTGACGGCTGGGTCATGCACTTTGACGGCGCCTTCGCACGACAAGGCGCGGGGGCTGGAGCCGTGCACATTTCCCCAACCAAGGACAAGCTCATCTATGCTGTGCAGCTCTGTTTCCATCATGGCAAGAAGGTCTCCAACAACATCGCAGAATACAAGGGCTTGATCACCGGGCTCAAGGCCGCGGCCGCTCTGGGGGTCAGGCGCCTCACCATCAAGGGCGATTCCTAGCTCCTCATCAACTTCTCCAACAAGGATTACAAGCCGAAGGACGAGCACATGGAAGTGTACCTGGAAGAGGTACGTAAAATCAAAAAGTGCTTCTTGGGCTTGGAGTTGCAGCATGTCCCACGTGGCGCGAATAGGGAAGTAGATGACATCGCCAAGAAGGCATCCCGCCGTGATCCTCAGAAGCCTGGCATCTTCAAGGAGAGGCTCTTCTAGCTGTCGGCTGCGCCTCCGGCTGTAGGCCCGACGCTGCTCCAGGAGGAGCCATCGCCAGCGCCACCCTCGGGCGCCCCAGCATGCGGCCCGACCTCGGGAGCTCGCCTACTCTTGGCATTGGAACCTCAGGCGGGCGACTGGACCGAGGAGTTCAAGGCGTACTTGCTCCATGGCGCCTTGCCGGAGAAGGAGGAAGATGCAGAGCGCATGGCTTGGCAGGCCACTGCTTATTGCTTGCACGACGACAAGCTGTACAGCAGGTGCCCCAACAACATCTCATTGCGGTGCATACCAGAGGAGCAGGAGCGCGAGCTACTGGCCGACATTCATGGTGGAGACTTCGGGCACCATTGCTCGTCACGCACCCTCGTGGGAAAGGCGTTCCGCAGCGGGTTCTATTGGCCTACGGTGCTCCACGACGCCACTGAGTTGGGCCGATCCTGCGAGGCCTGCCAGTTCCACGCCAAGCAGATTCACCAGCCGGCGCAAGGACTCCAGACCATCCCGCTCTCATGGCCTTTCGCGGTCTGGGGGATGGACATTCTGGGCCCATTTCCTCGTGTGGCCGACGGTTACCGCTACCTCTACGTCGCCATGGACAAGTTCACTAAGTGGGCGGAAGTGGAGCCTGTGCGCACCATCCCCGCAGGATCGGCCGTCAAGTTCATCAAGGGCCTCGTGAGCCGATTCGGTGTCCCCAACCGCATCATCACCGACAACGGCTCCCAGTTCACAAGCAATATCTTCAGGTCATATTGTGCTAACGTTGGAACGCAGATATGCTACACTTCGGTGGTGCACCCGCGGAGCAACGGCCAGGCCGAGCACGCCAACGTGGAGGTCCTGATGGGCCTCAAGACTAGAAACTTCAAGAAGAAGCTCGAGGCCTGTGGCAGGGGTTGGCTGGACGAGCAGCAGTCCGTGTTGTGGTCCGTCCGCACCACCGCGACTAAGCCCACCGACGAGACCCTGTTCTTCCTCGTCTATGGGGCTGAGGCGGTCCTCCCGCTTGAGATCAAGCATTGTTCCCCGCGAGTCTTGGCATTTGATGAGGCGCATCAGGATGTCTCATGGGGGACTGATCTTGTGCTCGAAGAGGAGGCGCGCCGCCAGGCCTCTCTCCGAGCCGCATGGTACCAGTAGGCCCTGCGGCGCTACCACTGCCGCAGCGTCCGCCCCCGTACTCTCAAAGTCGGAGACCTCGTCCTGAGTCGGGTCCTCTCCACGGAGGGCCTCCACAAGCTCTCGCCCATGTGGGAGGGCCCGTTCAGGGTCGCCCGCGTCTCCAGGCCTCGCGCCCCGTGCCTGGAGACGGAGGATGGGGTCCCCATCCAGAATGCCTGGAACATCCAGCACCTCCACAAGTTCTACCCGTGACACTCTCACGTAATAATGAGTGGGGTTATACACTCCCCGGAGTCTCCCAGTGCGCTGTTTCGCGGCCTCGCGGGAGCTCCCACCCACGCCCCAGTGGAAGCCCCATGCTCCGCGCTGGCGGAAACAATCGAACAACGACTATGCCCACGCCCAAATGGAGGCCCCATGCTCCGCGCTGGTGGAAGACTAGTATAGGCGCCGAACGCGGCCGTTTTTCATCCTCTCTTGTAATGGAATTTGCAATTTCTTGGAATGAAGTTTGAAGTTTTCACATCTTTGTTCGAAAAGGGGTCGGGATTTTCTCCTTGCGGTGTTTCCCTTCTTGAATCTTGTCTTTTAAAGGAAATGGCGGCTGGCTATTGCTCCCTCCCGCGCGTCCCGCGAGCGGGGGCTCGGCACGGTGTTTATGCTTGGGCTAGCCCCAGCGGCATTGATGACCCAGGCCCCAACAGCCATGGGTCCGCTCATACGCACACCTTGCCAAGGCTTTGGCGCCTAAGTCCTCGCGTGACGCTCTCCAGCGAGCCAACAGGCACGTGTTGCCACGACCCAGCGTGCCAGCGATGACTGAACCTTGCTTAGCGGCTCTAGGTGCAGGGCCCGACGCCTGGCTGAGGCGCCTCAGGAGGCCCAAAACCCTCGCGAGCCCCCGGGCCTCGCGAGCCTCTCGAGCCTCCGGAGCCATCCGGCCGTGAGGAGGAAGCCTCCCCAACAAGCTTCTTCGGCTACCTCTACGCTGCAGCAGCATAATCGCCAGAACAGGAAGCGTACATAGGATCAGAAGCTCCAGAGAAGCGGGCCCTCGCGATGCAGGAACCCGCCAGGGGTCACGAACGACCAAGCTAAGTTGTCCTATCCGCGCCAGGCATGAACCTTACCATTAGCACCTTTCCTGGACTCCCGCGACCCCGTTCAGGCAGGGAACCTACCTTCTTTTATCTTTTGGAGCCGCCTGCGCGTCAAGAGGGACCTCATGAGCAGCACCTCACGAGCTCTTACCAGGCCTCGGGTCGCTCACCTCCTGGCCTTGCACACGGCACCGCGACTTGGCATACTAGCAACGGCAGAAGCCTACCCGATGACTGGGCCCTGCTGACGCAGGGCACTAGGCTATCGTAAGAACAGAAGAGGACCCGTGCCCGAACAAGAAGCGCCAATATAATTGAAGAACATGAGCAGGAAACACTAATATAAAGGCGCAAGTGCCGCAGTTCATTACATGCCCCCGCGGGGCTCTTCACGATTTATGCTATAGGAAATAAAAACAAAAGAAATGGCCTCCTGAAGGCCGCAACTCCTAAGGCGCTGGCCCTGACGTTACAGTGCCTAGTCAGAGTCCTCCTCCTCCTTGATCTGGGTGCGACGACAGGGCGGCTCGTCGTGGTAGCCGTCACTCGAGCCTTCCCCGAAGGAAGCGTCATCGCCGCTGGAAGCGTCGCGGCCGCCGCCAAGGGCAAGTTCGCCGTCGAGGGCGTCGCCGCCATGGCGGGCGTCGTCATCAGAAGAGGGATGGTCGTCGCCGCTGCTGTCGGTCTCCGGTCAGCATTCCAGGCACATGCCTTCTTCCCCGAAGGTCTTGACGAAGCGCGTTGTCGCCCCGTCATACTTGAAGTGGAGGGTGTGTCTACCCTTCGGGACGCGGGCGCGGGCGATCGTCTGCCACCCGTGGGTGAGGTAGACGTAGCCTAAGGGGGTGGCCTCAACCTCCGCCTATGAAGACCGGTTGCAGTAGCCATCAGGCTGCAGCCATAGCCCGACGAGTCTTCCCGCCGGCAGATCCTCCGTGAAGAGCGCAGGAGCCGGATCCAGGTGCCCGGCGGCCTCTCCATCCAGACCACAAACTCGCGGGCCGTGTCATTTGAGTGGGCCTGTGGGAGAAGTGGTTGGGTGGCCACCGCGTGCCTCCCTCCTCGGCATCGGCCTCCGCGGCTTCTGCGGCTGCTTTCGCGGGAAGGATTCTTCCCGCGGATGCTGGAGCCGATGCGGAACCCCAGCAGAGCGCATTCCCGCCCCTGGGAAACAACCGCAGACGTTGTGGTGGACTTGCAAGGGTGACCACGCCCCCTCTTTGGCGGAGACACCTCTGGCTCCTCCCTCGGTGCTTTGCCCTTCTCTTCGGAGCTGTCGTGGGGCAATGATGGCCCCGCGGTGCTGCCAGTCTTTTGTCAATCTGGACAGTTGCCGAGGCGATGTGGGGAAGTGAAGGCGTCCGTGTCCCGCCATATGCCACGTGTCAAGCCTACCCCGTAGGCAATTAGGGCCCGCGTCGCTTTGCCCTTCACTTCTTTCCTTCGCTTTGAAGCCAGGCCAAGTGCGCCTAGGGCTCGAGGGCTAGTGTTGGTGTTCGGGGATTGGGAGTACCCAGACTTGCCTGCCTACGGCCTAGCGCATGGCCCCTTCGATGGCCTGGTATGGCCAAGCTGCAAGATTCTGCGAGCAAGACCCTCGCGAGGGCCCTCCTGGCCACGCGCGAGGCGAACAACGCCAATACCTTCTGAGGGGCGGCTTCCCGAGCCTGCCTCCGGAAGAGAGGAGATCTCTATGTAGGTATCCCGCCTCACGAGGCTCATGATGATGTGAGCCATGACGACCAAGGCCAGGCAGGCACGGAGGAGGACAGTTTCCTCTTTGGTGCTAAGGAGGCAAGGACGAGCGCGGGTTCCCGAGGGTTCCCCCAAAGGTTTCCATTCCGGTGCAATGAAACCAAGACCGTGTGCTCGGCAGGATGGATGTCATCACCGAGCCCACCACTGCGTCATGGCCAGAAGCTTTGCAGGTGAAGACCACCTTTCATCATGTTAAGATGTACTACTTATCCCCTTTCAAATTGGCCACTGTGGTATTCCTTCTTGTCGGCGTTCTGGGATCGGGGGTACCCAGACTTGCCTGCCTGCGGCCCAGCACGCGGACTCATCGATGGCCCAGCTGCAAGACCCTAGGACAAGACCCTCGTGAGGCGAGCGACGCCAAGATCTCCCATGGAGCAGCTCCCCGAGCCTGCCTCCCAAGGAGCGGACATTTCTATGTAGGTACCCCGCCTCATGAGGCCGCGATGACGTGAGCCATGATGACCAAGGCTAGGCGGGCGCCAGCAGGCGCAGAGGGGACAGTTTCCTCTTTGGTGCTAAGGGAGCAAGGACAGGCGCAGGTTCCCAAGGAAGGCCCCAAAGCTTTCCATTCCGGTGCAACGAGACCAAGACCACGAGCTCAGCAGGACGGATGTCATCGTCGAGCCCACCGCTATGTCACGGTCAGAAGCTTTGCAGGCGAAGACCACCTTTCGTCAGAATAAGATGTACTTCATGTCCCCTTTCAAACTTGGCCACTTTGGATTCCCTTCCCGCCTAAGCTATGAGGGAGGACGACCATGGCCACTATAAATATGGGCTAGCCACTATTGTAGAAGGGGGCCGATCCCCGGACCGATCCATCCTCACCACCCGAGCCCTCGCTGTCGGTGTCAAAACCGGCGGATCTCGGGTAGGGGGTCCCGAGCTGTGAAACTAGGATCGATGGGGAAAAAGGGACGATGAACACGGTGTTTACCTAGGTTCGGGCCCTCTCGAAGAGGTAAAACTCTACGTCCTGCTTGATTGTATTTGATGTATGGTATGGTTACAGAGTTGATCTACCTCGAGATCAGACAAGCTAAACCCTAAGGCAATGAGGTGATGCGGAGCTTGAGAGGAGTGAGCTGTGGAGACGTGGCGATGGGGGAGACGAGGCGGAGAAGCACAGTACCACGCATTGGCGGCAGCGCCATTTATGGCCACACTTCCGAGTGACTGACCCATGGGCCCGTGCAATCCTGGCGCATCCCATAATAGATGCCGGCCTGATACGTGGCAAAAAAGGTGGCACGAGGATCGAGGAGTATCTATCCGCTTGCCCCGCTTACTGCGCCGCGTCCCGTCCCGCGCGTTTGTCCAAATTTCGGATCTCGCGAGATCCGGGAATCGCAAAGCAGTCGATCGCGCCAGAGGTATCCAAATCTAATCCGCTCGAAGACATATAGCACGTTTCACTCGACAACTCCAGAAGCCAGAATAGATCAAGGCGATTGACGAAGGAATAAACTACCAGCATACAGTCGAACCTCAAAGAAGGTGTTCTAGAGACAATGGGTCGGGTCGAAGCCAGCTTCAATCCTTCTTCACTCGGTCCTCAATCCATTCGGGGGCTAATGATGATGACATGTACCTAGGGTAGGGTCATAGGCCTGACCTACATGCCTTACCCAAGGACACTACACAGGGGGCCAAGGCCCACAAAGATAAACAAGAGATACCGACTGAAATTGTCATGAAGTGCAATACACTCGACAAGAGATCCCACTCGGATATCCCAATTCCACTCGACCATGATTACTTCACTCGACCACACAAGGATCCACTCGGAGTACATAATCCCTAGAGTCACCCCAGGATGGCAACGGTCGAGCATTCACTCCGACGTCATAAAGATCATTTAATACGAGCGTTACCAGTAACGTGCATGACATAATACTCTCATTAAACCCTGGTGTAATGGAGGGCTGCGAGGGGTCGGCGTACTCTATATAAGCCACCCCTCCCCTCTTGCACAAGGGTTCGCACCCCCTGTAACTATTCAATACTCCAATCGACAAAGCCTCCGCGGCACCAAGACGTAGGGCTGTTACCTCCTCCGAGAGGGGCCTGAACTCGTAAAACTATGCGTACAACCTCACCGTAGCTAGGACTCTGCCCTCTCCTATGTACCCCCTACCTCTACTGTCAGACTCGCTCCCACGACAGTAGGCGCCCACCGTGGGGCAGCATCTAGGCAACTTCCGGTGAGGTTGCAATCTTCGATCTTCGTCAACATGGTTTCCGGCGGTGGATTGTCTCTGGGCCGTGAGATCTGTCTCGGCGCGCTCTCCTTCATCACCGATGATTCGGCCTGGCTCCAGGAGGCTCCCCTCGAAGTCGAGGCGCTCCCCGTTCACGGCGCAGCTCACTTCCGCGCGAGTGCCTGCGGCGTTCTCCTGCGGCAGCCGTCGATTCATTATGGGTCGACTCCCGCGGCGTCTTCGCTCCCCGTGACCCGTCGCCGCAAGCGATCCGGTCGCTCGCGGCTCCAGCGGTGCATGAAGCACGCAGTGGCCCGTCAGTCGACCATGCCCCAAATCGCTGCGATTGAGCCCGATGAGTCCCTGTATGGCTTGTTCGATCTGTCGACTGGCCACTCGGATACTCTCTCCGAGTGCGAAAGAAACGACCCCGCGGCGGAAGTCCTCATGGTTGGCCCTCAGTGCAGCCTGCCAGGATTTCCCTGTGGTGGCACCGGTAGCGGTGGTTCAGCGCACAAAGACAGCGAGTACTACCCTCAATCCCTCACTGCAGAACAGAGGGAAGAGCTGCGACGCCGGAATGATCAGGCTCTCCAGACCCCCATCATTGGGGAGACTCCCGAAGCTCAGGCTTTGGAGGCTGCGCACGTAGCCACTCTGGCTGAGCGTGCACGCCTGGAGAATCTTCAGCAAGCACTCGACGACCACACTCACAGAAACATTCCAAGTTCCAGTCGACGGCAGCGGCAACTATTCCGGACTGGACGTCAGGTCGAGTGTCAGGTATATCGTACCCCGATCCAAAATGTTGCAGCCGCTGCGCGTATTGCAGATTTGATCCAGCCATCCCGTTCCAAGGCTGGTAGAGGACTGTAGCAGATTCGAGCGCTGCTCAGGGCGGCCGGGGAACAGAACTCGGCTGTTTCTCAGTCGCGCAATAGAATTCACAACAGGTCTATTATGGCGAACACAGTCCAGTCGGCACACAGCCCAAGATCGCCTCCGTGGCATGAAGATCGAGGTTTCCGCCAGGATCAGTACCTGGGTCAGGACCACGGGTAGTTTGAGCCTCGCTACCACCGTGATGACCGCCGTCGAGCACCTACGCCCCCTCCGAGGGTTGGTTCATACGCGCCCCGGCGGTGTGATGACAGGCACCCTTTCGGTGATGAGCGAAGGATTCCAGTCGACCCCCGAGAGCCTGGCTTTGATGCAAGGTCAGTCCTCGTTCATGGCCTGGTCGACAGAGGCGGAGCTAACAAAGAAGGTCTGGACAAAGATCGCCCGAGTGGAAGCAGAGCGTTCGTCTCTGGGCCCGAGTGTTTCAGCAGAGCCATACGAGCTACTCAGATTCCTCCCAACTTCAGATTGGCTGCTGGAGTAAGCAAGTTTACTGGCGAGTCAAAGCTAGACACATGGTTGGATGATTACTGAGTGGCAGTGTAGATTGGTGGAGGCAATGACGAAGTGGCCATGAAGCACCTGCCCTTGATGCTCGAGGGCTCGGCCAGAGCCTGGTTGAATCAGTTAGCCCCTGCTAGCATATACTGTTGGGAGGATTTGGCCTGAGTGTTTATCAAGACATTTGAGGGCACTTGCAAGTGTCCCACTGGGCTGCCTGAATTGCAGCATTGTGTCCAAAAACTGAATGAAACCTTGAGAGATTACATCCAGCGGTGGACTACACTTCACCATCTGGTGGAAAATGTTTCAGAGCACCAAGCGATCTGCGCTTTTAAGGAAGGCATTCGGTACAGAGAGCTCACACTGAAATTTGGCCATTCCGGACCCATGACTCTGAATCGGATGATGGAGATAGCCACTCGATACGTGAATGGTGAAGAATAAGACCGAATTCTGGAATGGCAAGGGGAAAACAGTCGACCCCAATGCTGGGGGTGGAAACCCCAGTCGGAAACAGAAACGCAAGGCCGAAACCTCCGGGCAGGCTGAAGCGGCAGTGGTAAATACACAAGAAAAGTTTAAAGGAAAGCCCAAGGGGCAGTGGGTGCCCAAGAAATTGAAGGATCAGTCTGGCCAAGATGTCCTGGATTTGTCGTGTCACATCCACACGAAGAAGGATGAGGAGGGTAACTTGATTCTGCCCAAGCATACCACTCGACAGTGCAGACTCCTGATTCAGCAGTTCCGAGAGGGTCAGCCCAGTGAGAAGGACTCTGATAAGGACGAAGACGAGGAAAGGATGATGGTCACGTGAAGGTCAATGCTACCTTGGTGATTTTTGCTGATGTTGAGAGCAAAAGTCGACTGAAAGTCATAAACAGAGAGGTGAACATGGTTGCTCCGGCAACTACGACGTACCTGAAGTGGTCAAAGACACCCATTACATTCGACCAGTCCGACCACCTTGCTCATGTTGCTACCCCTGGGCGGCAAGCTTTGGAGGTCGACCCAGTCGTTGGGGGCACCCGACTGACTAAAGTTCTCATGGATGGAGGCAATGGTCTGAACATTTTATATGCTGAGACCCTCCAGGGGATGGGCATTCCGATGTCCCGACTTAGTGAAAGCAATATGCAGTTCCACGGAGTCATCCCAGGGAAGAAGGCAAAGTCACTTGGACAAATTGCTGTCGGGGTACGACACCTATGGGATCCAAAGGGACCCCTTTACGATTCGGCGGGAGGAGAGGGATACGCAAAGAGCAGAACCAACGATCGACGTGGGAAGATTTTACCCAGGTTTGGGCCGCTGATCAACGTAAAACCCTACTCCTGCCTTGTGTTCTTATTAGTGTTCTTGAGCCCAGCCTTCAGGAGCGCTCGCTGTGAACAGTATGTTCAAAGAGCAGCTACGCATGCAGAATGGGCCAGAAGTTCTCTCTCCCTGTAGGAGTTGCCTTGGGCCTCCTTTTATACGCTCAAAGGGGTCACCACAGTGGCAAAATGTACATACATTGAGGTGTAAAGTAGCTACAGGGTAATCATACCTAACCCCTGACGGACCAGGACGAACGCATTTAATGCACCTTGAGGTGTCCGTTTAGGTGTCCTTACTTTCTTGGGGATGGAAAAAGGGGCCATCCCATCAGCACCGCTTTAGCTGTCCTCCATTGGCGCGTCGCCACACATCCAAAGAAGGACCCAGAATGTCGGGTTTGTCACTGTGCTAGAGCGGTGGCACAGCAACAAAACCTTGCCGGGTGCCAAGCCCTACCGGGCGCCAAGCCTTGCCGGGCGCCGAGCCTTGCCGGGCACCGATCCTTGCCGGGCTCCGCAGGCCACCCCGGCAAGATCTTGCCGGGAAAACTGGCCTTCGGATTCTAGCTCTCCTTATCTGCTGATCCTCAGATCTCTGACTGGATGGTTTCTTTGAAGGCTTGAATCAACCTCGAACTGTTCCCCGGCAAGCCTTGCCGCGAGGATGGCTACAACTGCCCGTGCACAAGTACGGGGTACTAGTGGCCCAATACTTAGTACACCGACAGGAGCCCCCGGGCCTAGGCCATACACGAGTGCGAGGCGTTGTTGGGCTAGGCCCAAACAGTGCACGGGCACGCATGGCAGGGGATTAACTGCTCGTAAATATCCCGTTTACTGTGCCCCCCACTACGCGCGTTGAACACGCGGCGTGGGGAGCGTGCCTCAAAGGCTGCAACTGCGACGCGCCTATAGAGGCGCATTCAC
Organism: Thinopyrum elongatum; assembly: GCA_011799875.1. Lineage (NCBI taxonomy): Eukaryota > Viridiplantae > Streptophyta > Magnoliopsida > Poales > Poaceae > Thinopyrum > Thinopyrum elongatum. The sequence continues at coordinate 405,688,655 of CM022303.1, forward strand.
ATTGGGGAATAAAAGAGGCGGCCCCGCTCCTTCCCCATAAAAAGGAGAAGCCGCAGAGGCACAAGCCTATTTACCCCCCTCTTCTTCTCAATCTGGCCGTCGCCATCGCCTTCCTCCTCTCGAGCTCAGAGCGAAGCTTTTCCTCTTCTGCCCGCCGCTTCCATGCTTGCTTCACCCCCGGCTTCAGCCCTCACAGCCGCCATGCCGCCCATGGCCAGCAAAGGCAAGGGCAAGGAAGCGAAAGCCGACGTCCCGGAGAGCGAACTGGTGAAGATGCGGAAGAAGTATGTCGTCTTCGCCCCATCGCTCGATGCAGAAGCTCTGAAGAGGCGGTACCAATGCATGTGGGCGAAGGAGACGCAAGCTCACCCCGCCACACGCGTGATTCCAGGTTCTTGTTCCAAAAGTGGGTCGGACAGATACCCTTTCTTCGCTGCGTATTTCTATTGCGGGCTCTGCCCCCCATTTTCCGACTTCTTCAATGGTATCATGTACACATACGGCTTTCATCTTCTCGATTTCACGCCGAATGCGGTACTATGCATGTCCATCTTTGCCCATCTTTGTGAAAACTTTGCCGGAGTGATTCCCAACACTACTCTTTTTCACCATTACTTCTTCCCCCGCATCCAAAAAGGAGAGGCCCTCTCTGGTTCTATCGCCTGGATTCCAAGGGCTTGGAATAAGGAAATATACCCAGAAGGAGTTTACCGCGAAAAGTGGGACGAATGGCGGGCTGAATGGTGCTGGATCAAGGAGGCAGATCCCCATCAGTTTTGTCTTCCCCGGCAACAGAAGGTGGTCCGCGGCAGCGGTTGGAGTAGTCTTACCGCTGATGACGAAAAGCTCGCAATCGCCACCACCAGGATTCTTCGCCTGAAAGCTGCCGGGCTGACAATGGAGATGATTGGCTTCGACTTTCTCCGCCGCCGCATCGCCCCCTTGCAGAACAGGGGAAGGCCAGCTTGGGAATACCGAAACATGGCAGATATCATGAGATTGCGCCCCGGGTTGAATAATAATCTGACCACTATGCAGCTTGGCGCTCTCCGTCAAAAACTATTCCAGCGCGAAGACAAGCATCGGTTGCCGGCAAGGATTGTCCCTTTGTGCAACAACTCCGCCTTGGGGTCAATCATCGCCTTCATGCCGATGTTCAACGCCCACGGTCTTGACGCGACTTGGGCCGAGCCAACCGAGGAGGAAGCACAGAAGTTTTTTGACAACTTGACGGAGAGACCCGTCCGGCAAGAGACAGATTTCATCCGAGCCACCACTGACCAAGAAGTAGCTTACATTGCTACTAGGGTGGAGGAGGCAAATCTTGCCGCGGAGGCCGGCAGCGTTGGCTTCACAGAATGGGAAACCAGCGACGCAGAGGTAGTAGTGGAGGTAAAACCTGCCGGGAAGGACAAAGCTGCCGGGGAACAAAGCAGCACAGCCTCTGAGAGCTCGTCCGACGAGGACACGGCCGAAGAAGAACCGCAAGAAGAGCTCCCAGCCCCGAAGAAGACGAAGCGTGTTCTTCGGAAGGCTGCATCTGGCATCCTGGCAAGCTAGCCTTCTTCGAGCGGCGAGGCTCCCGGCAAGAAAGTGGCCGGCAAGACTGCACCGCGGCAAGGGGTTCTTCAACAACCTGCGTGGCGCGCGAGACCCACACCAGCGGCCACTGCTGGGGCGGCAGGGGTGTCTCGCACTACCGCACCGGAAGCTGCGCCGGCGCCTGCCACAGCCAAGCGACCTAGGACCCCTCCTCCGCCTCCCCACTCAGACATCGCATCGGAGGCCGATTTCGACATCTTCGGCTTTAGTCCGGAGCGAGAAGAAGAAGAGTGAGTACTTTGCCACAGCCTTTATATTCCAATCTTGGATCGATCTTACTGACTTGCTCGTATTGTCTCTGCAGTGATGCAGAAACCTTGCTGGAGAGGATGGCGAAGAGGACAAAGACTTCCACGGGCGATGAGCCCCCGGCAGGCTCCAGGAGCGTGCCAGAAACCGTCGTCGTCAGCCCAGAGCCCAGTCCTCAATGCAGCCCCCAGCACAGCCCCCAGCGTAAGTTCATTGTTCTTTTTTTTCGCTGGCGGGTGCTGAGGCTTCCATTCTTGCCGCTGATATCCTTGGGCTCGCAGGAGAAGAACGGCAACAAGGAGAGTTGTCAGAAGACATCCCCGTCGTGCCACCTTCATCGACCATGCCGCCCACAAGCACGTCCCCGGCAAGAGATCCTACCGACGAGCCCATCCTAACTGAGGAGGAGCCGGCAAGCATGGACATCGGCAACCCTCCCCCGGCAACCGAAGTTGCCGGGAGGGGCGAGGCCACCTCTCAACAGCTCGACGCAGGTAATCGATTGCCTCAGAACGCTTGTTACTCTTTCCCTTATCTCTCTGTCTTTAGTCGCTTCAAACTTCAATCTTGATCTTATTCTGTTCTCCTTCTTCGTCCTTCAGAGTTCCCTGTGATGGAACACATGGATGTCGAAGTTTTCATCGAGGAGACCGCCAGGGACGCCGCTGCCGAAGCAGACAGGATCGCTGCCAGCGAGGCCGCCAAGGATGACACTATCGAGGCTGATGGTGCTCTTGACGGGGAGGCCGCCAAGACTGCACAGGAGGAACCCGCCAAGGAACCTACTGAAGGGGGCGACAGGGAGGCTAATTACCGTACTGACGGCATTCCTGCCGCAGGAGCGCCAGGCACTGCACCGGCCACGGCGCCCCCTGCCACTGGTGAGGTGGTCACTGAAGACCAACCGTCAACATCTGAAGGCCCCTCATCCAGCAAATACCTCAAGGTTGGCGAGAACCTGTTTGTCAACTTGTCCGGGACGGCAAGCATTGGGGCACCAGCCGAAGGAGAAGTTTTTGACGAAGAAATCATCGCTGCTGCCGGGCTCGAGGTTGTTGACAATCCCAGTGCTAGCAGCGGCAAATCTGAAGAGGATCAGCTCCTTCAGGCCATGGGCGAGAATTTCCGCAAGCTCCAGGCTCTCCACCGCGCCCTGAAAGATAAAACGGATTCCAGAATGGCAGTTGTCGAGGCGGCCGAGGCAGATTTCCAGAGGCGCGTCGAACAAATGCAAACCTGGTACGCTGAGGCCCTCCAAGCGCTGACTGCTGGCCGGGAACAGGTGAGCCAACAGTGGACAGAGATCCTCCTGAAGCAATCTGATATGGAGAAGGCGCAGGATGAAGCTACTCAAAGGATTGCTGCTGAAGATGCCCTCCTGACGGGGCGCCGCGTTGCTCTTGATGCTCATGAGGAAGATCTCACCGCACGTGAGCAGGCGCTCGCCGCCAAGCTTCGCAACAAAGATGAAGATATCGAGAAGCTTGTCGCGCGGCGGACCCAGGAGCTGGAGCAAAAACATAAAGAGGCGCTCGAAGCTCTGACTGCAAGTCACGCCGGCAAGCTCAAGGTGGCCGTCGATGCTGCCGAAGCTTCAGAGGCCGCCAAGAACGAGCTGAGCGACAAGGTAAAGAAGCTGGAAATAGATCTCGAAGAGCACGACAAGGAGCTCTCGACGCTCAAAGGTGATAGGGAAAAAACCCTCCACTCCTTGGCGGAGATGCAAGTTGCCCTGTCCAACAAAATCAAGCAGCTCTCCTCTGCGGCTGATGCTATTGCAGTTCTGGAATTGAAGCTGACCACGTTGCAGAAGTCTCTCGAGGCCGGCATGGCCCGTGAGAAGGCTCTACTCAAGGATCTCCAAGGAGAGAGGAACCTGCTCAAGAGCGCTACCGCCGCCCAAATCGATTACGAGAAGGGGGTGGAGATCTGGACTGGACGTCTCATCGCCGCTGCGGAGAAGCTTACGGCAGAACTGTCAACCATGGGCCTGTCGAACTTCAGGTATTCTTCCGAGGAAAGGATATCTTCAAGTGCCAGGTTGGCGATGTTCTTTGAAAGCATCATCGACGCCTTGAGGGTGCTCCAGTCTAGCCGGGCGACCCAATTGGCCAACGAGACTCGCCGGCTTTGCCGGGCCGTCCTTCGCAAGGTGCTTATCAAGGTGGTGCACAGCAATCCCGGCATCGACCTCTCCAACGCGCTCGGCCATCTGCCAAGGGACGCAAATGTCGAGGCGCTTGAAGAACTTATCGCGCCTATCCTTGAGAAGGTGGACTCCATCAAAAGGATCGAAGGCCAGCGCAGGGATTAAGTGCTCCGCTTTTCTTGCCGTCATCATTCCATGTAAAAGACAATTAAGTCTCAAGTTAGAATTGCGGCAACTCATGAACGTAATATAACTCGCCTATGTTTAGGTTCATGCTTGCTATTTTCCTTGTCTGATTCCTTTATGTATGGAGTTCACCCTACGCTTACTGAAATACTTGTCGGCACGCAACCTGCCGCGGGCGCTGGGTGCGGGACTTCAGCAGCCTGCTGGAGGCGCAGCGGCCGGCATGACTCCTTGGCATTCTCAGTGCAGCCACTTAAATTGTTGAGCGGGCTCGAAACAAAAATAAGGGCGCAACTGATTACAACAAGGGTTCCTTCGCGTGTAGATTTTCCATACAAGAGTCGGAATCATCCAAGGAAATAACTTGCAATAAAGGAAACTTGCTCTAAGTTTTTAGAACTTAGCTTTCTATCAATGTCCTTCCTCTGGCAAGCGTCGATTCCGAACGTCGCCAACCGGTACTCATATCTCCCTTCCCCCCCGGCAAATGTGCACGCGAGGAATCCTTCTGTCTTTTTAAAAAGAAAGAAGAGAAAATAAAGACATGAAACCTTGGCGGTTCGTTAGAACTTACCGGGAGTAGGTGTTATACAACATCTTAGACAAACATGCATATATGAATATGAACATGGGAATCAATAAGGGAATGTACAACACTTAAATTTATTCATCTGCGCTCAGGGTCTGCGCCTGGCTTTGTACAAAGGATCACATGCTTTGCCGGCAAGACTTGTACAAAAGGGTAGTTGCCGGGAGCCCCCGGCGATTGCGCTTTATGGGTAGAACTTGCGAAGATGTTCGATATTCTAGGAATTGCTCACTAGAACGCCATCTTCGGTCTCCAAGTGGACAGCGCCGGGCCTGGTGACTCGTACTACCCGATAAGGGCCTTCCCACTTTGGCGTCAACTTGTTTGAATTCTTGGCGGACTGAATCCGCTGAAGAACAAGGTCGCCTTCCTCAAGGCTTCGGGCATGAACTTTGCGGCTGTGGTAGCGGCGCAAAGCTTGCTGGTAGCGTGCAGCTCGCACAGCAGCCTAAAGATGATTCTCCTCAAGGAGCACAGCGTCTTGTTGCCGCAATTGCTCTTGCTCAAGCTCATCATAAGCGAGCACTCGAGGTGATCCATACGTGAGTTCCGTGGGGAGAATTGCTTCCGCTCCATAGACCAGAGCGAAGGGCGTCTGGCCGGTGGCTCGATTTGGTGTCGTTCTGATTGACCAAAGAACCGCCGGCAACTCATCAATCCAGCGTCTTCCGCACTTTTTCAGTCTGTCAAAAGTCCTGGTCCTGAGACTGCGCATCACTTCAGCATTAGCCCTCTCTGCTTGGCCGTTGCTTCTCGGGTGAGCAACAGAGGCAAAACAAATCTTGCCACCAAAGTCTTGGACGTACTGCATGAAGGTGCGACTTGTGAACTGCGTGCCGTTGTCGGTGATGATCCTGTTGGGTACACCGAAACGGAAAACTATCCCTTTAAAGAACTTGACGGCTGATTGTGCTGTCACCTTCCTCACTGCTTCCACCTCCGGCCACTTTGTGAACTTGTCGATAGCAACGTACAAGTACTCAAAGCCCCCGGTAGCACGGGGGAAAGGGCCCAGTATGTCGAGCCCCCAGACCGAAAATGGCCAGGAGAGAGGGATTTTCTGAAGAGCTTGAGCTGGTTGATGTGATTTCTTCGAATGAAACTAGCATGCTTCACACTTGGTGACTAGTGCAGTTGCATCTTGGAGAGCGGTGGGCCAAAAGAAACCTTGCCGGAATGCTTTCCCGGCAAGTGCTCTTGATCCTATGTGAGAACCACATATGCCTCCATGTATCTCTGCCAACAGCTCTAGCCCATCCTCCCGAGGAATGCACTTCAATTTCACACCGTTTGGTCTCTTTCTGTAAAGGACGTCATCGACGAACTTGTACATAACAGACCGACGGGCTACTCTTTCTGCTTCTTCCTATTCCTTCGGGAGTTCTCCTGTCTGATGGAAATGGACAATGTGCTGCGCCCATGCTGGAGCCTGAGGCTAGACGGCTAGGACTAAAGGCATCTCATCCGCCGGGGGAACGTTTGTCTCGATAGCAAGGGCCTGAGGCCCTGCCGGAGCCTGTTGTTCCCCGGCAGGCATGTCGATCCCGGCATCTTCCTTGCCGGCGGCTCCAGGGAGCTCTGCCGGGAAGTACTGACCAGAGTTCAACTTTCTTCTCTTTTCTTGCCGCATCGATGGTGCCACGGATGGTTGAGTCAATTGGAGCACAAAAGTTCCTGGTTGCACAGGCAACTTGAGGGTGGCACGCTTTGACAGGTCGTCAACAACACTGTTCTCGGCACGAGGAACGTGCTCCATTTGCAGACCGTCAAAGCGCTCTTCCATTTTCCTCACTTCATCCATGTAGGCTTGCATCAATGGACTTTGATAACTCTTGTTAACTTGCCTGACGACAAGTTGTGAATCGCCTTTGATGACGAGCTTTTTGATACCAAGGTCTGCCGCGATCCTGAGACCGGCAAGCAAACCCTCGTATTCTGCAGTGTTGTTGGTCGAACTCTCCCAGGGAAAATGCATTTGGACTACGTACTTGAGGTGCTCTCCGGTGGGTGCGACAAGCAGCACGCCAGCACCGGCTCCTTGCAGCGAGAAAGCCCCATCAAAGTACATAACCCATTGCCGATCGATTTCCTTGCCGGGGAGAGTTGTTTCCTGAGCCTCTTCGTCCGGTGTTGGGGTCCATTCTGCAATGAACTCCGCCAAGGCCCTACTCTGAATCGTCGAAGTGCTTTCAAACTTGAGGCCAAAGCTCGGCAACTCCAACGCCCACTCCACGATCCTGCCGGTTGCTTCTGGATTTTGCAAAATCCGTTGCAACGGAAAGTGAGTGACGACGGTGATTTCATGTGCTTGAAAATAATGGCGCAGCTTCCTCGTGGCCATAAGAAGGCCGAAAAGCAACTTCTGCACACCAGAATATCTTGACCTAGCTCCTTGTAAAAGAGAGCTAACAAAATAAACTAGGCGCTGCACCACCTTCTTCTTCTGCACTGGTTCTTCTGTTTGCGCAGATCCTGTCTTGCCGGGATCAACCCTTGCCGGGGAAGATCTTGTCGCGTCACCTGGCGGTCCTGCCGCTGGTGTTGCTTCCTCATCAGCCTCTCTCTGCGCCACTAGCGTAGCACTAACCACTTGATTTGTTGCTGCCAGATACAGCAGCAACGGCTATTGTGGTTTAGGCGCGACTAGCGTCGGCAGAGAGGAAAGGTATTTCTTCAAATCTTGCAGCGCAGCCTCCGCCTCCGGAGTCCATTTCATTGGACCTACCTTCTTCAAAATTTTGAAAAAGGGCAGGGCGCGCTCAGCAGATTTGGAAATAAACCTGCTTAGAGCAGCGACACAGCCGGCAAGACGACGCACATCCTTGACGTGTCTCGGCGCTTCAATTTGCTCAATAGCTTTGATCTTGCTGGGGTTCGCTTCGATTCCCCGGCAAGATACCAAGAATCCGAGGAGCTTGCCGGAAGGAACACCGAACACGCACTTCTCAGGATTGAGCTTCAAGTTGATCTTGCGCAGATTTGCAAATGTTTCTTCTAAATCTTGAATGAGCGTTGCTTTGTGTTTGGTTTTGACCACTATATCATCCATATACGCCTCCATATTTCTATGGAGTTGAGGCTCAAAACCAATTTGGATTGCTCTCGCAAATCTTGAACCAACACTTTCAACCCGAAAGGCATTCGTATAAAACAATACGTACCACATGGGGTGATAAATGCGGTCTTCTCTTCATCTTCTTTTGCCATAAAAATCTGATGATACCCTGAATAGGCATCAAGGAAGGACAGGAGATCACAACCAGCGGTGGAATCCACAATCTGGTCGATGCGCGGCAAGGGAAAAGGATCTTTTGGATAGGCTTTATTGATATCTGTATAATCGATATAAAGCCTCCATTTCCCATTCGCTTTCCACACTACAACCGGATTGGCCAACCAGGTTGGATGAAGCACTCCTTTGAGCAATCCTGCCGCCTCCAGCTTTCTGATTTCTTTGGCAATGAATTCTTGCCGCTCCAAGGCTTGCTTCCTGACCCTTTGCTTGACGGGCCACGCATGAGGACAGACAGCAAGGTGGTGCTCAATTACCTCCCTGGGAACACCGGGGATGTCAGACGGTTGCCATGCAAACACGTCGACATTCGCCCGCAGGAAGGCAACGAGCGCGCTTTCCTATTTGTCATCTAGGGTGGAACTTATGGTGAAAGTTCCCCCCGTTCCGTCCTCCCTGACGGGCACCTTCTTGGTCTTCGGCGGAGCAGCCTTGGATTTCTTGTTCTTGCCGGTGGAACTCTCTGGTGCATCCTCGACGGAAGCGCAGCACTCCGAGGAGGTGCGCTTGCCAGAGTTCACGCCAAGATTCTTGCCGGTCTTCTTCTTCCCCCCGGGAGTTCCAGCGGCAGGAGCAGGTGCCTTGATGGCAGGTGCTGCAACTGCTTCCCGGTAATGTTGGTCGGCACAGATGAGCACATCCTTCTTATCGGAATGGATAGTGATGACGCTCAACGGCCCAGGCATCTTCAAATCATTGTACGCGTAGTGTGATGCCGCCATTAACTTAGCCAGCGCTAGCCGACCAAGGATCCCATTGTATGACATGGGGATCTTGGCGACATCAAACACCACCTTCTCGGTCCTGTAGTTGAGCTCGCTACCAAATGTCACCGGCAGCGTAATCTTGCCCTTGGGCTGGGTTCTTCCCGGATTGACCCCTTGAAACGTACACATTTCTTCGAGGTCCTCGTCAGGAATTTGGAGCTTTTTGAGCACATCCGGTGAGATTAAGTTTAGGCCAGCCCCACCGTCAACTAGCATTTTCGTCACCTTGAGGTTGCGAATCGTTGGCGAGACCAACAATGGCAAGCACCCGACCGCAGTTGTGCGATCAGGGTGATCCTCGGCGTCGAAAATGATAGGCGTGTTGGACCACTTCAGGGGCCTACATGCATCTGGGGATGGCTCTGCCGCATTGACTTCCCGCACCCACTGTTTGAGTTGACGGTGGCAAGAATGCAGCGAGGCACCTCCATCGATACACATGGCCTTTGTAGCTTTCTGGAATTCTTGCTCACTAGACTCATCATCTTCTTCATCATCATCTTCTTCTTTGTCTCGGCCCCGAGCGGGCCTATCCTTCTGTTACTTGGCCTTGCCGCGGCGCCCCCCTCGGCCACCGCGCTTCTTGCCGGATCCGTCAGCACCATCTTGGGCCTTCTACTTATCTCGCCTTTCATATTCGGCCCTCTGTTTCTCGGCAAGCTGTTCAACTTGCCGGCAGTTCTGGAGATCGTGGCCCTTGGCGCGATGGATCTTGCAATACTGCTTGCCGGAGTTTTCCGACTTGTCGGCAGCTGCCAAGGCCTGAAAGGAAGGGCACCCGGCAAGATCCTTGCAGGGGTCACCAACCTTGGCCTTCTTGGCGGCGCCGGGGTTGTCGGATTCCTCAAGAGCAAGCACGGCCTTGCCTCCGCGTTTCCTGTTCCGCCGCCGGCCTTTCCTTGACGGGGCCGCGGCATCTTCTTCTTCGGATTCGCCCACCGCGCCAACAGCCTCGCCAGGGAGTTTCCTCCCCTCTTCAGCTCGAGCGCATTTATCGGCTAGAGCGTAAAGCTCGGCAATACTCCTGACTTTGTTCATTGCCAGCTCTTCCCGCATTCTGCGGTTACGCATGTTCTGGTGAAACGCGCTAATGACAGCGGCAGGGTGAACGTCAGGAATATTGTACTGCACCCGGCTGAACCTCTGCATAAACTTGCGCAGGGACTCGCCCTCCTTCTGAGGGATGATATGCAAATCACTCTCTTGGCCAGGAGCTTGGTGGCCTCCAACAAAGGCGCCAACAAACTGATGGCATAGATCTGACCAGGAAGAAATAGAATTCTCCGGTAGATGCATCAACCATGACCTGACGTTGGGTTTGAGTACCAACGGGAAGTAGTTGGCAAGTATCTTGTCATCTCGGCCCCCGGTAGCCTGCACCGCAATAGTGTAGATGCTCAGGAACTCCGAGGGATGGGTCTTACCGTCATATTTCTCCGGGACCTCCGGCTTGAAGGTTCAGGAATTGGGCCACTGGACTTGCCGCAGCTCACGGGTAAACGCTGGAGTCCCTACCTCATAAGGCAAGTCTCCTACGTCCCCTGGCGCAGGCTCGTCGATAGCCGGCCCTGCGCGCTTATCAGACTGATAGCGCGCTTCCCGTCGCCGCTCGATGGTAGTTCGAGCGTCCTCCTTGCCTCGTTCCTGGAGAACTTGACGCTGATCGCGGCGCATCCGTGGATCGAATGACACCGTGGAAACTTCTTCACGGCGGTCGACCTGCTGGGTTGTAGGCCGCTGCTGGTGCCGCGGAGGGGAGTGCACTATGGTTGCACCACCTCCGGTTTTCTCCACATCGGCTCGCGCCGGATCGATGGGTCTTCGTTGCGAGGGCCCTGCCTCTTGTGGTCCATCTTTGTTGGCGAAGCCGATAAGGCTCTGGATAGTAGCTCGCCACTCCTCCATCTTCTCCGGGGCAGGAGGAAAATCGAGGAGCAGCTGCGCACGTGCCAAGGCTTCCACTGGCGTAGGCGGCGGCGACAGGTGCGAGGTACGTGAGGTGCTATGACTCCTAACCATATTAGAAGGAGCACCACCACGGTCACGCGACCGTGCGCCACCCCCGCCAGCAGCTCGGTGTGCATGCTGGTCCCACGCATCTTGGGATCGATGCGCAGAAATCTTTTCATGGGGACGCCCTAAACCGCCAGCGCCATGACGTCGCTCATCATGCACGACCTGTGTAGGTCGTGATGCTGGCGCCGGCGCGGGAGCTCCAGCAGGCGCCCTCCGATCTCTGGAATTCGTTGTGCCACCCGTAGGCAACACAGCGCCGTCTCTAGATCCAGCGGCGTGCAGGTTGCCACTGCCACTGCGAACGATGCCGCTCGCCTGGCTCGGATCACCAGAACACTGTGGGGGTTCTAGTCCTCTTCCTTCTGCACCCACGCCGTCGCCCGTACGCGAAGGCGTAGGCAAAACGGACGTGGACGGTTGTGCCGTTGCGGCGCTCTTCTTCTTGGGCGGTATGATGATGAAGAAACTGAGGCGCCGATCACTAGATCAGGTTCACGCAACCTTCAATTCCCCTACCTGGTGCGCCAAAGATGTCGGGGTACGACACCTATGGGATCCAAAGGGACCCCTTTACGATTCGGCGGGGGGAGAGGGATACACAAAGAGCAGAACCAACGATCGATGCGGGAAGATTTTACCCAGGTTCAGGCCGCTGATCAGCATAAAACCCTACTCCTGCCTTATGTTCTTATTAGTGTTCTTGAGCCCAGCCTTCAGGAGCGCTCGCTGTGAATAATACGTTCAAAGAGCAGCTACGCATGCAGAATGGGCCAGAAGTTCTCTCTCCCTGTAGCAGTTGCCTTGGGCCTCCTTTTATATGCTCAAAGGGGTCACCACAGTGGCAAAATGTACATACATTGAGGTGTAAAGTAGCTACAGGGTAATCATACCTAACCCCTGACGGACCAGGACGAACGCATTTAATGCACCGTGAGGTGTCCGTTTAGGTGTCCTTACTTTCTTGGGGATGGAAAAAGGGGCCATCCCATTAGCACCACTTAAGCTCTCCTCCATTGGCGCGTCGCCACGCATCCAAAGAAGGACCCAGAATGTTGGGTTTGTCGCTGTGCTAGAGCGGTGGCACAGCAACAAAACCTTGCCGGGTGCCAAGCCCTGCCGGGCACCAAGCCTTGCCGGGCGCCAAGCCTTGCCGGGCGCCGAGCCTTGCCGGGCACCGATCCTTGCCGGGCTCCGCAGGCCACCCCAGCAAGATCTTGCCGGGAAAACTGGCCTTCGGATTCCAGCTCTCCTTATCTGCTGATCCTCAGATCTCTGACTGGATGGTTTCTTTGATGGCTTGAATCAACCTCGAACTGTTCCCCGGCAAGCCTTGCCGCGAGGATGGCTACAACTGCCCGTGCACAAGTACGGGGTACTAGTGGCCCAATACTTAGTACACCGACAATTGCTCTTGATGTGATTTTTGGTGATTCCAAGAATTTCCACAAAGAGAAGCTGACATTTGAAGTGGTCGATTTTCACAGTCCCTATCATGCCATTCTGGGCAGGCCTGTGTATGCTCGCTTCATGGCTCGACCATGTTACCTATATCTCAAACTGAAGATGCCCGGACCCAAAGGTGTGATCATGGTCACTGGGAATAGAGCGGAGGAATGCCTCTAGAAGGGTTCCAAGATAGCTGATGAGCAAATGGCGGTGGCAGAGCTGGAAGAGTACAAGAAGAATGCTAATCCGAGTGATTTGCTCCGGTCCAAGAAACCCGCTTCTGACTCAGCATTTAAGTCGGCTGGCGAGACAAAGCCAGTTCACATTCACCCGGAAGATCCCATAGCTGCCCCGACCTACATTTCAACGACACTCAACAGCAAATAGGAAGCCGCGCTCATCCAGTTCCTTCGTGAGAACTGGGACATCTTCGCATGGAAACCATCAGACATGCCAGGTGTACCCAGGGGACTGGCTGAGCACCGTCTGCGTGTCGACTCCAAAGCCAAACCTGTCAAGGAGCACCTCCGTCGGTTCGCCGCGGAGAAGAGGAAGGCGATTGGTGAGGAAGTGGCTCGGCTCTTAGTAGCTGAGTTCATACGCGAGATATACCACTCCAAGTGGCTCGCCAACGTCGTCATGGTACCTAAGAAGGATAAATTACTCCGCATGTGCATTGACTTCAAGCATATCAATCGGGCCTGCCCGAAAGATCATTTTCCGCTCCCTCACATTGATCAGATAGTCGACTCGACTGCGGGATGTGAGCATTTGTCTTCTCTTGATGCGTATTCCGGAGACCATCAGATCCGACTGGATGGGCCAGATGAAATAAAAATGGCCTTCATCACCCCATTCGGGTGTTTTTGCTATATCACTATGCCATTCGGTCTCAAAAATGCCGGCGCCACATTCATGCGCTTGATCCAGAAGTGTCTGCTCACTCAGATCAGTCAGAATGTGGAGGCATATATGGACGATATCATGGTTAAGTCACGCAAGAGTTCTGACCTGCTGGCTGACCTCGCTGAAACATTTGCCAACCTGAGAAGATATGACATCAAGCTGAATCCGTCCAAGTGCACATTCGGAGTTCCCCGGAGGAAAGTTGCTCGGTTTTCTTGTTTCCGAACGAGGAATAGATGCAAATCCTAAAAAGACTAGTGCAATTCTCCGAATGAAACACCCTGTGCGTGTGCATGATGTTCAGAAGCTTACAGGTTGCCTTGCTGCGTTAAGTCGATTCATTTCTCGCCTCAGTGAAAGGGCATTGCCTCTTTACCGACTGATGAAAAAGTCTGATACATTCGAGTGGACTCCTGAAGCTGGAGCAGCGTTTGCGAAACTCAAAGCCCTGCTTTCCACCCAGCCGGTGCTTGCTGCCCCAATCAGCAAAGAGCCTCTACTGTTATATATTGCAGCCACTGGTCAAGTTGTCAGCACAGTGCTCACGGTAGAGCGAGAAGAAGAAGGCAAGGCCTATAAAGTTCAACGCCCAGTATATTACATTTCCGAAGTCTTGACTCCATCCAAGCAAAGGTATCCGCATTACCAGAAGCTTGTCTATGGAATTTACTTGACTGCAAAGAAAGTTGCACATTATTTCCAAGACCACTCGGTTTCAGTCGTCAACGATGATCCATTGTCTGAAAATTTGAACAGTCGAGATGCAACCGGTCGAGTGGCTAAGTGGGCAATTGAACTTCTTCCTCTAGACATCAAGTTCGAAGCAAAAAAGGCGATCAAATCTCAAGCAATCACATATTTCTTGGCCGAGTGGATTGAGCAACAACAGCCGACTCAAGTTCACTCGGAACACTGGACCATGTTCTTTGATGGATCCAAGATGTTAAATGGTTCTGGTGCCAGAGTTGTCCTAGTGTCCCCAAGAGGTGATAAACTCAGTTATGTCTTCCAGATTCACTTTGATTCCTCTAATAATGAAGCTGAGTATGAAGTGCTCCTCTACGGGTTGCGTATGGCCATCTCACTCGGCGTCCATCGCCTGATGGTCTACGGCGACTCGGATTTGGTGGTCAATCTGGTGATGAAGGAGTGGGATGTCAGGAACCCTGCCATGACCGGGTACTGCAATGCAGTGAGGAAGTTGGAAAAGAAGTTTGAAGGGTTGGAGCTCCACCACATTCCCCAAATCAAGAATGAAGCTGCGGATGACTTGGGAAAAATAGGTTCCACTCGGAAGTCTATCCCCAACAATGTGTTCCTTGAGCATCTCTGTTCCCCGTCTGTGTAGGAAGATCCTTTTACTGAAGAACCTCCCCAGCCGATAAGTGCTACCAATCCGACTGAAGTTGAGGTGCCAGCAGTTATCGATCTGGTTATGGAGATGCTGGTAATCACCCCCGACTGGACAGTGCCGTATATTGCATATCTGCTCAGGCAGGAGCTTCCAGAGGATGAAGTTGAAGCATGTCAGATCGTCTGCAGGTCCAAGGCCTTCACAATGATTGGCGGGCGGCTCTAGATAGAAAGCGTTATTGGCGTGGCTCAATGATGTATCTCTCGAAAAGAGGGTCGACTGATATTGGATGAGATCCACTCGAGGACGTGTGGTCTCCATGCGTCCTCTCGGACCATCGTGGCCAAAGCATACCGAGCAGGATTTTACTAGCCACGGGCCAGTGAAGTTGCGAAAGAGATTGTTGAGAAGTGCGAAGGTTGCCAGTTTTACTCGAACATGTCTCACAAGCCCGCATCTGCTTTAAATACTATTCCACTCGTCTGGCCATTCGCTGTGTGGGGATTGGACATGATTGGGCCGCTAAGGACCGGCAGAAGTGGTTTCACTTATCTGCTTGTGGTAGTCGACAAGTTCACCAAGTGGATTGAACCAAACCAATCAAGAACTTAGATTCAAGCACAGCCATCAGTTTCATAAGAGAGCTGATTTTTCGATATGGAGTTCCACACAGCATCATCACAGACAACGGCTCAAATTTCTACTCGGAAGAGTTCAGAGCATTCTGCGCTTCTCAAGGCACTCGGGTGGATTACACATCCGTTGCGCACCCGCAGTCGAATGGTCAAGCTGAAAGAGCAAATGGTCTGGTCCTCCAAGGTTTGAAACCTCGACTCATGCGTGACCTTAAGTACGCAGCTGGGGCTTGGGTAACTGAGTTGCCATCAGTTTTGTGGGGATTGAGGACAACTCCCAACCGATCCACTAACCGAACCCCTTTCTTCATGGTGTACGGGGCTGAAGCCGTGCTGCCTAGTGACTTGCTTGACAACGCACCCCGAGTGGAACTTTTCTCAGAAGCTGAAGCAGAGCAAGCGCGTCAAGATGCTGTAGATCTTTTGGAGGAAGAGCGAGAGATGGCTTTGATCTGGTCGACCATTTATCAGCAAGACCTTTGTCGATTCCACGCCAGAAATGTCAAGGGTCGAGCATTTCAAGGAGACCTTGTGCTCCGAGTGGATCAGCAACGGCCTCATAAGCTCGCACCTGCATGGGAAGGCCCTTTTATTGTCACCAAAGTGCTTCACAATGGGGCATATCACCTTTACAACCTAGCTCAGAAGAAAGACGAGCCACGTGCCTGGAACGCAGATCTTCTTCGTCGCTTTTATACTTGACAGTCGG
Source organism: Thinopyrum elongatum (assembly GCA_011799875.1). NCBI lineage: Eukaryota > Viridiplantae > Streptophyta > Magnoliopsida > Poales > Poaceae > Thinopyrum > Thinopyrum elongatum. Next base: position 405,704,555 of record CM022303.1, read on the forward strand.
ACTGTCAGGGTGTAATAAGAGTACTTTTTCCAAGATTGTTTATCAAGACATGATTCCTGCAGTCTCATAATGATTGTTCTCGTGTAAACATGTGTTCAAATCCCCCAGTGGGTAACTTAGCCACGGAATCCATTTTCGCCTAAGTTAAAAATTCGCTCCGAGTGAGAGAAATCCTCTCACTCGGGGGCTTAGCTGCGAATCAGTTTCGCCTAAGTTAAAAATCCGCTCTGAGTGAGAGCATCCCTCTCACTCGGAGGCTTAGCCACGAATCAGTTTCGCCTAAGTGAAAAACCTACTCCGAGTGAGAGCAATCCTCTCACTCGGGGGCTTAGCTGCGACCCCGTACTCGCCTAAGTTGAAAACTACTCTGAGTGGAGAGCAATCCTCCCACTCGGAGGCTTAGCTGCGAATCTATTTCTCCTAAGTTAAAAACTACTCCGAGTGAGAGCAATCCTCTTACTCGGGGGCTTAGTTGCGACCCCGTACTCGCCTAAGTTGAAAACTACTCAGAGGGGAGAGCAATCCTCCCACTCGGAGGCTTAGCTGTGAATCAGTTTCGCCTAAGTTAAAAACTACTCCGAGTGGAGAGCAATCCTCCCACTCGGGGGCTTAGCTGCGACCTCGTACTCACCTAAGTTAAAAATTGCTCCGAGTGGAGAGCAATCCTCCCACTCGGGGGCTTAGCTATGACCCCATACTCGCCTAAGTTAAAAACTTCTCCAAGTGGAGAGCAATCCTCCCACTCGGGGACTTAGCTGCGACCCCGTACTCGCCTTAGTTAAAAACCTACTCCGAGTGGAGAGCAATCCTCCCACTCGGGGCTTAGCTGCGACTCCGTACTCGCCTAAGTTAAAAACCTACTTCAAGTGGAGAGCAATCCTCCCACTCGGGGGCTTAGCTGCGACTCCGTACTCGCCTAAGTTAAAAACCAACTCTGAGTGGAGAGCAATCCTCCCACTCGGGGGCTTAGCTGTGACCCCGTACTCGCCTAAGTTAAAAACTGCTCTGAGTGGAGAGCAATCCTCCCACTTGGAGGCTTAGCTGCGACTCCGTACTCGCCTAAGTTATAAATTACTCCGAGTGGAGAGCGATCCTCCCACTCGGGGACTTAGCTGTGACCCAGTACTCGCCTAAGTTAAAAATTATTCCGAGTGGAGAGCAACCCTCCCACTAGGAAGCTTACCCGCGAACCAGCTTCGCCTAAGTCAAAAAATCCAATCACACAAAAAATCATGGAAGCAGGAAAAGCAATATTCGGATAAACCCACCAAGTTCGGGCAAGACCGTCATGTTTCAGAACCACGAGCAAAAGTACTCAGGCATCAGGCTTGAGAAAGTGTAATGGTTACAAGATCACTCGGCATCCCGAGGCGATTAAATTCGGATCATTAAAGTTTTTTCACTCGGCAGGAGGAGGACTCGCTGGCTCAACGAAGGTGTCCAAGTCAATGCCGTCAGCGATCGAAGTGGCTACGTCAATAAAATTCTCCATAAAGTCTTCAAACTAGAGTTTCTTCGTGTTAGCCACCTGGAGAGCCTTCAGCTTGTCCTCCCTAGCCTCCTTGCAGTGGACACGAACGAGTGATAAGGCCACGTCAGCTCCGCAACGAGTAGCCGACTTCTTCCAAGCTTGCACTCGACCAGGGATATCAGTGAGGCGAGTCATCAGTGACTCGAGGTCATTCTGAAGAGTGTCCTCTGGCCATAGCTCCTTGTCTATCCGAGTCAGTGCGACCTTCAATCGAGCAATGTACCCCAAGACACTGTTGAGACGAGGTTCAAGTCGCATCACATTCATCGCAGCTTCATCTCTGACGAGTGACTTTGTGGGGTCCAAGCCTGGTTCAATCTGTTCGGTCTCCTGCTCAAAATTTTGGCAGAACTCTGCACATTGAAAGTAAGTATGGGTCAGCAGTAGCAGCATTATGTGGAAGTTTCTGAATTCACTCAGATGAAGAAATATACCTTCAACCATGATATACATCTTCTTCGCGAGACCTCCCAAGTAAACTTCTAGCTCGTCTCTCTTCCGAGTGAGCTCATCCACCTTGTCAGCCAGTGCCACTTTCTCTTCTCTCAATTGTGCAACATCCTTCTTCGCTTCATCGACAGCAGTCTTCAGTTTGGCATTTTCATCCTCAATCTTGCCGACTGAAGCCAGCTTTCTCTCAGCCAATTCAGTCTTCTCACGCGCCACCATCTGTGCCCCCGCAAGATTAGTGTCCTTCTTCTCTAATGCCAGCTTCATGGTTTCTAAAGAAATAACATTCTTCAGTCGTGCTTGGAGTTGACGGTTTTCACTACGCACATCTGTTCGAGTGGATTCACTCAGTTCAAAGGAGGGAAAGGAAAAAAATATCAAAGCATGCATTCAGCAAGTTGTTACCGCCCATGGTTGCCACTTCATCCTGAGCTTTCTTCAGGTTCGTCTTGGCGAGCTCCAGGTCAAGCTTGAGTTGGATCTTCTCCTTCTCCAAGGTAGCATACTGGGTCCCAAGTTCACAAGATTTCTATGACCAGCAAAAAAACAATTCAGCCGACGGAAATGAAGGCCCTTTACTTCCGAGTAAAGAAGAGCAAGTTCGGATTGCTACTGCAAAGGAGTTCTAAGACCGCCGCCGAATCAAACATTCGGCAGCGGTCTCGGGGACTACACCCAGTGGGTGCACTCAGCTTGCCCCCACTGGTTTGAATTCCCACTTGGAACGGCCTGCCCGGCCCGAGTGGAAGAAGCAAAAAAAATCCTTTGTTCTCAGACCCCGACCGACTACCCGCAGTCGACGGCGGTCTCGGGGACTACACCCAGTGGGTGCACTTAGCGTGCCCCCACTGGATCAGTTACCCACTCGGCACGGCTTGCCCGGACCGAGTGAAGAGCTACAAACAGACATATTCTAAACACCCCCGCCAAATCAAACATTCGACGGCGGTCTCGGGGACTACACCCAGTGGGTGCACTCAGCGTGCCCCCACTGGTTTGATTTCCCACTCGACGTAACCTGCCTAACTCAAGTGGAAGAACTACACAGCAAAAGAAAACACCCAGTGGGTGTACAGATGCAAGGCTCAGACCCATGATAGATGCACATTAAAGGCTCCAAAACGCTCATCCATGGACATCTTACGAACAATAAAGCAGCAGTTCTCAGATAGCTTATCCTAACAGAGTAAAGTTCAAGCTGAAAGGCCAACCTTAAATCAACTTACAGTCCCACTTACTTGGACATTGGTCTGGAGGGCAGAGCTAGCGTCATAAGCAGCCTTGCTGGTCTCGTACACCACCTTCAGTCGGTCCATCATCAGGCCAGCCTGAATCATGGCTTCCTTGGCAGCTCTTGTTTGGTCCTCCGGGACGTGGTGCAGAGTGATCAGAGGTTGGGAGTGCCCAGTCGGACCCGAAGTTTGAACAGTCGACGCAGGAGGCTGATCAGTCGATAGAGGGACAGCAAAAGAAACAGTAGCTCGGGACGTGTCACCAAGTTCTTGAACAACGGGCTCGGACGACAGGCGAGACGCCCGACTGGAAGACGCTCTCTTGCTCAGGGCCCTACTTTTTCCCCCTGCACTCCTTGGAGGCTCCTCCTCGTCGTCATCTGGAAGTTGGATAACATCTGCTGGCACTAAGATCACTCGACAGTAAGATCCCAGTCGACCGACAGATCAATTGAGAAAATAAGAACCGATCATACTTGCTCGATAAGTGGCCGCGTCAGCATGTTCGTCGTCGATCTCCATATGGGACGTAGAGGTAGCCGCCCTGGGATTCAGAATTCCACTCGGTCAGCAAAAACATAAGTGAAATGATTCGCAACACAGAAAGTGAAACGATTCGTGACAAAGACACTTACGTCGAAGCGATGGGCACAGCAACCTTGATCCTAGGCAGAGCCTTCCGAGGTTTGGGTGGAGCAACCTTTGCTTGTTTGGCGATTTTCTCAGTCGTGTCAGGAGTCGGCGTCCGAGTGCGCTTCAGAGTACTGGCAGTCAACCCCCCAGCCTTGTCCTGGCAAGCTGCGGGGTCCTAGGTCTGCTTGGTACGGCGTTCAGTACGCGGTGGTGACTCGACCTCCTCGTCGTCCTCTGAGTCGTCACTGTCACCTTCACTTTCGTCCTCATACTCGATGTCGGTGCTCCCCCTTGCTCTCCTCTTCCCCAGTGAGTTGTTCCCCATTGGGTACGGGCGAGTATAGCTTTGTGAATACCTGCAAGACACAGATTGCAAATATCAGTCATACTGCATAACAGATGCATTTCAAAAGCAAAAGACAAAAACACTCGGCAAGATTGTGCCTCGCCTCTCCTGGGAGGTGATTGGCGTCGAATGGCAAAATCCGTTTTGCTCCATGACGATTATCCTTGTTCCCAGTAATGCTTCGAAGCCACTGTGCAACTGTCTCCTCTTGTACCTTCTCCAGGTGGGTCCGGGCAGTGTCCTCTGTGCCCGAGTATAGCCACATAGGGTGGTAACGAGCTTGCAAGGGCTGGATGCGTCGACTGAGAAACACTTCCAGCAAATCCATGCCCATCACTTCCCCCCGAACCAGTGCAACGACTACGTCTACCAGGATGGCCACTTCACCCTTCTCCTCCTCCTCTACAACCAATGAACGAGGGGCGCGGGGTCTCTCCAAAGAAAAGGGGAGAAGGCTAGTCGACTGGCCTGGAGTTGGGACATCTTTGCAGTAAAACCAGGTCGATTGCCACCCCCAAACAGACTCAGGAAAGGTCATAGGAGGAAAGGAGCTCCTACCCCTCATTTGGATTCCCAAACCACCACACATTGGGATCACATGGGTCCTCTCATCAGTCGGATTGGCTTTTTTAACCGACTGAGATCGGCAAGTGAAGATGTGCTTGAATAGGCCCAAATGAGGATGGCACCCAAGGAAGTTTTCACAAATTGAGACAAATGCAGCAAGATACGAGATGGTGTTTGGAGGAAAGTGATGGATCTGAGCCCCAAAGAAATTCAAGAAACCTCAGAAGAACGGATGGGGAGGCAGAGAGAAACCTTGCTCGACGTGTGTCGTGAGGAGAACGCGCTCGCCGTCGCGCGGCGCAGGCTCGATCTGTCCCCCCGGCAGCCTCCAGGATCCAGGCGCTATCAGGCTGTCGGCGACGAGATCCTACAGATCTTCCTCCTTGATGGTGGAGCGGATCCAATCCCCCTGGATCCAACCAGGCGGCAGAGCGGACCGCGAGGTCGACCCCTTCACCCCCTTCTTGCCCTTCGCCGTCGACTTCTTTGCACGCTCCAGAGCCGCAATCTTGTCCTTCGCCATTGATGCGGAGCTCGAGAGGAGTGAGCTAGGGAGCATGGTGATGGGGGAGACGAGGCGAAGAAGCAGAGAGGAAAGGAGTGAATGGGGAGCATAGTACCACGCATCGGTGGCAGTGCCATTTATGGCCACACTTCCGTGTGACTGACCCATGGGCCCGTGCAATCCTGGCGCATCCCGTAACAGACGCCGGCCTGATACGTGGTGAAAAAGGTGGCGTGAGGATCGAGGAGTCTCTATCCGCTTGCCCCGCTTACTGCGCCACGTCTCGTCCCGCTTGTTTCTCCAAATTTTGGATCCCGCGAGATCCGGGAACCGTAGAGCAGTTGATCGCGCCGGAGGTATCCAAATCTAATCCGCTCGAAGACATATAGCATGTTTCACTCGACAATTCTAGAAGCCAGAATAGATCAAGGTGACTGACGAAGGAATAAATGACCAGCATACAGTCGAACCTCAAAGAAGGTGTTCCAGTGACAATGGGTCGTGTCGAAGCCAGCTTCAATCCTTCTTCACTCGGTCCTCGATCCATTCGGGGGCTAATGATGATGACATGTACCTAGGGTAGGGTCATAGGCCTGACCTACATGCCTTACCCAAGGACACTACACAGGGGGACAAGGCCCACAAAGATAAACAAGAGATACTGACTGAAATCGTCATGAAGTGCAATACACTCGACAAGATATCCCACTTGGATATCCCAATTCCACTCGACCATGATTACTGCACTCGAGCACACAAGGATCCAATCGAAGTACAGAATCCCTAGAGTCACCCCAGGATGGCAACGGTCGAGCATTCACTCCGACGTCATAAAGATCATTTAATACGAGCGTTACCAGTAACGTGCGTGAGATAATACTCTCATTAAACCCTGGTGTAATGGAGGGCTGCGAGGGGTCGGCATACTCTATATAAGCCACCCCTCCCATCTTGCACAAGGGTTCGCACCCCCTGTAACTATTCAATACTCCAATCGACAAAGCCTCCGCGGCACCGAGACGTAGGGCTGTTACCTCCTCCGAGAGGGGCCTGAACTCGTAAAACTGTGTGTACAACCTCGCCGTAGCTAGGACTCTGCCCTCTCCTACGTACCCCCTACCTCTACTGTTAGACTCATTCCCACGATAGGACACACCACGGCTCCGAAGATACCTTATCCGGTCATGGATCCGCACTCCAGCTTGGGCCCCATAATAGCCCATCAATCCGGCCCAAGCATAACAGGCCGGCAGCCCGAGGACCCCTTAATCCAGGACTCCCTCAGCAGCCCCCGAACTTGCCTCCAACGCGAGAGCTTTGAGTTCCGCAACCGCACACCTCGTGGTCTTCGGCTTGCGAGGCGAGTTCTTCATCGTGTCCTTTACATGCTCAGAGTCAAGTGGTGTTCGGAATCTGAAGCGTCTATTTTACTTAGTCCCGAAGGCAAAAACCGTTCCAGTGTGAATAGTGCCCTCATCTGACAACTTTTTCCTCTTTAATGAAGGGTCGCGACCGGTCATAATACCAAGCGGCCTGACTATTCTCGATGTGCGGCTCGAGGCCGCCCCCCTATTGGCACGTCCCATTAAGGTAGAGATTGTGCCCCGTTTTTTAGGGGATATGATCAATGATCTCGATTCCCCACCTGCGCATAACGTCACGAGAGTATCTGGAAGTGGAGAAGCCCACGGCGTGAAAAGAGGAACCCTTGGCTCTTCCGTGGCCTATAAAGAGGGGGATCGCTACAGTTAGCATCCTATGCCTTCTTCCACCTTCCGCTGTTGCTTGCACAATCTTCCAGAGCTCCAGCGACCTGTCTTTCTGCTCCGCGATGAATCCCATCCTGCCCTCCCTAGCCATGGCCAGATCTGGTGCAGACGGCAAGTGGGATGTCTCTGTCGTCACCAACAACGACATTCTGGAGCTGAAGCGGGCCGGCTACTTGTCAGCCGACATCGCTCACCGGGCCCCTGAAAAGGGCAAGCTAATCCCCACGCCCAAGCTGGGCGAGAGGGTCGTATTCCTCCCCCATTTCATCCAAGGGCTTGGATTTCCCCTACATCCCTTTGTGAGGGGGTTGATGTTCTTCTACGGGCTGGATTCCCATGATCTAGCCCCCAACTAGCTCCTCCACATCTCAGCCTTCATCATTGCTGTGAGGCCCTCCTCCGAGTCCAGCCGTAGTTCGGCCTATGGCTGAAGGTGTTCAACGTCAAGCCCAAGGTGGTTGGCAGTGCCCAGGCAGACTGCAGTGGGGCTATTATCAGCAATCTGACTCAGGTCCAGTGGCCGGAGGGCAGGTTCAACAACACTGTCAAGGTGTGGCAAAAAGAGTGGTTTTACATCACGGAACCAAGGGAAGCTACCTGGACGGCAGCTCCCAAATTCAGATCCGCACCCCCGGAAAGATTGGCCTCGTGGACTACAAAGAGTCCGGACTGGGGGTCCATTGCGGACGTGAAGCTGCAGAAGCGCATCGTCAATGTGATGGAGACCAGCGCCAAACTGACCAATGTGGTCCACATAATGCTCAAGCGCCGGCTCCTCGCTTGCCAGCAAATGGCCGACCCGATGTGGTCATACAACACTGGTACAACAAGGTGTTGTACAAATGGTTTTTAACCCCTTTTTCGCGACGGCATTCTGAACAGTCGCCTAGTGAGCGACTGCAATAGGGGGTCCTTCCCACACGACCCAGAAACCGTCAGGGATATGCCCTCCTGGCACACACGCTTGGCAAAATGAGGTCGTGTGCGACCGGCGAGCGATCAAATACGGTTATACGTATAGTAGTGCTAAAAAATACAATTATACAGGCGAAATCATTTTCGGTCGTAAGTACATCCCACACAGTCAGTCCCCGCTAAATGTTTCCGTTCGTATATACATCCCACATAGTCGCTCCAAGGAAAACATTTCCGTTTGCAGGTACATCACACACAATTTTCCCCATTAAATCGTTTGTGATAGAGTTGCCATTGCACACGATATTAACAATTTTATCGTTTGCGTTGTTGAATGCATCACACATGGTGCGTAGAAGAAACTGTGTGGCAAAGGCTATCCATCACACACAGTTTTTATGTGGTAATCGTTTGCGCAAGGTGGCCTAACGCAAATAGTTTTCAAGAGGATGTCGTGTGTGATTGTTCATTGATCCAACACGGTTTATTCCTAGAAACTGTGTGCGTTGCCTGAGGTCATCGCCCACGGTGTTTTCTCAATAACCATTTGTAATAGAAAAACCAAATTAGCAGGCTAATTGCCCTATTATTAATAATCCATTTATTAATCTAATTGACATTTCATATTAAGCACACAATATATTTCATTTCCATATTAAGGAAGCAGGATTTCATAATTGAAATACATCAGAGTACATCATCATATAGCTTCAGCACTCAGCTACCCCATTACACAACTGCACCAGCACCAAGTTTCACATGCAACATCTACAACCTTTCGAAATTAGCATCATAGACGGAACATAGACAGATGAATCTCATCTAGAATACCGCTGAAGCGGAAGGTGAATATTGAGCCTTCATTGACGTTGAAGGTCTTTGCAACTTTAGGCCAGTGCCTGTGGATGATTGACCGTCCATCCTTCGTCCTCTTCAGGAACACTTCAATATTGAACCATAGGTGTTGTATGAAAACCTTCCTCACCTCCTGACCATACATGTGGTTTGAGAGGTAATCATCAGTGAACTGCTTTGGAAAGGCCTGAAAACAAGGATATGCATAAATATCTTCTCCAGATTTGAAATGGCGCAAAGGAATTAAAAAGACAAGGTATAACAGTTAGTACCATCCCGTAGTGAATTGATGTCTTCTTCATTGTGCAGACAAAGATCTTGTTGTTTTTTGTCGCTAATTTCTTTATCGTAACAATCTTTCTGAGTGTCTTGACTTGACTGATATTAATGGACAACTCATTTCCACATATGCAAAAGGGTTAAATAGTGGGTTAAAACCTCTGACAACAGGACCTACATGTGCAAGACCAAATTGTTAAAAACCTAATATTTAAAAACAAGAAATGGAAAGGTGTGTTATTAATTGCAACAGGCCTAATATTTAAAAACAAGCAAACGTAGTCATTCAAACTTGTATTGTGCAGGTTTAAGTACACTAGTTATTGGCCCTATTTGGATCCATGGGTTAGAGTTAGTATGAGCTAGTTTGGGCTCAATAGCCCTAAAGTATCCAAACAGGAGGGCTAGTTTGAGCTAGTTGCGTCAAACCCACCCAAAACAACTATCCCACCCAAGAGGTGCTGATTGGGGCTAGTTCTCCTAGTGCATTTATTGTCAATCTAACACTGTCATCCAAACACCTCTTTGGCTAGAGTTAGTTCGGGTTAGTCATTGTTGAGTATCATTGTTATTTAGGAAACATAGGATAGTGTAGGATTTATTCTACCTTGACTTGTACTCCAAGATGACCATGTACTCCTATATATATGCCCACGAGGCTCAAGCAATACAATCAACTATTCCACCAATCTCTCTCTCTCTCTCTCTCTCTCTCCCTTTTAACTGTCATGAGCTAGAAAGTAACTCTAACCTCTAGCTAAGTTAGAGTATCCAAACAGTGCCATTGTTAAATCAAATGGAAAGGCGTGTTCAATACTCCCTCCGGTCCTTTTTACTCTGCATATAAGAATTGTCTGAAGTCAAACTTCATAAAGTTTGACCTTATTTATATGAAAAAATATCAACATCTAGCATGCTAAAGTTATAAAATATGAAAATTTAAGTCATGACACATGTACTGATATTTATTTCATATTGTGAATGTTGGTATTTTATTCTATAAAGTTGGTCAAACTTTAAGAGGCCTGACTTTAGATAAATCTTATATGCGAACTAAAAAGATTCGGAGGGAGTACAACATGCTTAACAGCAACCAAATATAGTCATTCATAGAGCTATTGTTAAATTTGGTATTGATGAAATTGAACTACACAGTTCATACTAGCACATATAAAACATCACACTGTTAATAGCTGAAATAAACAAGGCATACTACGAACAACCAAAGATGGCAATTGAAACTGGACATATGCTAACTACAAACAACCGAACAACCATAAACCATAGAAATAAACAAGGTGTAATGCAAACAACCTAATGTAGCAATAAATATTGGACAGGTTCTCACTACAAAAGGGGTTCGAGAAAACAAATCATGGGTTTCCTCACTTGTCATAGATTGGCTCCTCCTTGTGGTCGCCGTCGATGAGGTCTGACTTGCCAGCTGAGGATCCCAGGCCAGCTTCGCAGAACGTGTCCTTCAGAAATGACAAAAGGGGCTCCATGGCGATGAAGGATGGCAAATTGTTCATAACGAGCCGTAGGAGATCAGCAGCAGGGCCATCGATGAGATCGACGGCTGTCGAACCCGAAGGGTTGGGGGTGGGCAACTTAACATGTGACATAACCCGCGTCAAGCCGTCGGTGTCGATGACCTTGATGTCGTAGCCTGTGTCCGCGACATGCAGAATACTCTAGCCCACTGATTGAAAGGCTCAATCCAGGTCCAGTCATCGTCGTCAGCTTCCTCGGCGGCCACCTCGCCGACGTCGGGCGAAGAGGGCGCGGTAAAGCTCTTTTGGACCATTCACTGCTCGAGCTCCCGGGAAGCGTAGCCGGGCTTAGCCTGCGACGCTCTGGAGTGGGGGAGGAGGTGTGGATGGGGACCTCTGGGAAAGGGGGTGATACGTCTTCAACGTATCTATAATTTTTGATTGTTCCATGCTATTATATTATCTGCTTTGGATGTTTTACATGCATTAATATGCTATTTTATTTTATTTTTGGGACTAACCTATTAACGTAGAGCCCAGTGCTAGTTTCTGTTTTTTCCTTGTTTTTGAGTTTTCCAGAAAAGGAATACCAAATGGAATAAAACTTTCGTGATGATCTTTCTTGGACCAGAAGGAAACCAGGACACTTGGAGATGAAGTCGGAGGAGCCACGAGGCGGCCACAAGGACGGAGGGCGCGCCCGGGGGGTAGGGCGCGCGCCCCACCCTTGTGGGCCCCTCGTGCACCTCCTGACCTAATTCATTCGCCTATATATACTCTTATATGCCCAAACCACCAGAGGCATCCACGAAAATACTTTTCCACCGCCGCAACCTTCTGTACCAGTGATATCCCATCTAGGGGCCTTTTCCGGTGTCCTACCGGAGGGGGATTCGATCGCGGAGGGCTTCTACATCAACACCATTTCCCTTCCGATGAAGCGTGAGTAGTTTACCTTATACCTACGGGTCCATAGCTAGTAGCTAGATGGCTTCTTCTCTCTATTTAATTCTCAATACCATGTTCTCCTCGATGTTCTTGGAGATCTATTTGATGTAATACTTTTTTGCGGTGTGCTTGCCGAGATCCGATGAATTGTGGATTTATGATCAGCTTATCTATGAATATTATTTGAATCTTCTCTGAATTCTTTTATGCATGATTTGATATCTTTGTAATTCTCTTCGAACTAGCGGTTTGGTTTGGCCAACTAGATTGGTTTTTCTTGCAATGGGTGAAGTGCTTAGCTTTGGGTTCAATCTTGCGGTGTCCTTTCCCGGTGACAGTAGGGGCAGCAAGGCACCTATTGGATTGTTGCCATCGAGGATAAAAAGATGGGGTTTTCATCATATTGCTTGAGTTAATTCCTCTACATCATGTCATCTTACTTAATGCGTTACTCCGTTCTTTATGAACTTAATACTCTAGATGCATGCTGGATAGCGGTCGATGTGTGGAGTAATAGTAGTAGATGCAGAATCGTTTCGGTCTACTTGACACGGACATGATGCCTATATTCATGATCATTGCCTTAGATATCGTCATAACTTTGCACTTTTCTATCAATTGCTCGGCAGTAATTTGTTCACCCACCGTAATATTTTCTATCTTGAGAGCAGCCTCTAGTGAAACCAATGGCCCCCGGGTCTATTTTCCATCATATTACTATTTTGCAATCTTTTATTTTCAGATCTATAAACCAAAAAACCCAAAAATATTTACTCTATCTTTTGTTTAGTTTTACCTATCTATATCAGATCTCACTTTTACAAATAACCGTGAAGGGATTGACAACTCCTTTATCGCGTTGGGTGCAAGTTGTTTGATTGTTTGTGTAGGTATTCGGTGATTTGTGCGTTGTCTCCTACTGGATTGATACCTTGGTTCTCAAACTGAGGGAAATACTTATCTCTACTTTGCTGCATCACCCTTTCCTCTTCAAGGGAAAAACCAACGCAAGCTCAAGAAGTAGCAGGAAGAATTTCTGGCGCCGTTGCCGAGGAGATCTACGCCAAGTCAAGACATACCAAGTACCCATCATAAACTCTCATCTCTTGCATTACATTATTCGCCATTTGCCTCTCGTTTTCCTCTCCCCCACTTCTAAAACGATTTTCGAATTTTTTTGCCTTTTTATTCGCCCTTCTTTCCGTTCGATCTTTTGTTTGCTTGTGTTACCATGTGCCTTCTTTTTGCTTGCATCTTCGCTTGCTAAAATTTTATGGATCCTCATCCACTTGCTTATCTTTTTAAGAGATCCAATTATGATGAACCAATTGCTAGTGAGTTTTGTGCACTAGATTATCTTTATGAAGTTTTGCTTGAAATTCGTGAATCTGAAAATTCTGATGAAGAAATTTATGAAGTGATTCTCGATAGCTCCTTGAATAAAAGGCATGATTGCAATGGTTTTACTATAAATTATATTGATGTCAGTTGTGCTAATGATATGCAAAACCCTAAGCTTGGTGATGCTAGTTTTGCTAGGTCCCCTACTTGTTGCAATGATCATGATTGGGGTGATTCTTTTTATGATCTTGAAAATTTATTTAAGCCCCATGATGAATATGAGATTGATAATAGTGTTTGCAATAATATTGAAAGTGGGTTTGGAAGAGTGTCAACTTTAGATCCCACATATTTGGAGAATGTTCAATCTTATGAAGTTTTTGATAAAAGTGGGTTTGGAGAGGTCATGACATTAGTTAATGTTGATCCCACTATTTTGGAAGAGTGTCAACTTCGCATGCATGTGGATCGTGTTGAGAATTTGTTATGTGATAGCTATATTGTTGAATTTGCTTATGATCCTACATGTAATTATTATGAGAGAGGAAAATATGGTTGTAGAAATTTTCATGTTACAAAATTACCTCTCTTCATGTTGAGATTGCTATCGTCTCTTTCTTCTTCCTTGCATATGCTAGTTTTTGCTTGCCTTGATAATTTGTTTTCTTATAAAATGCCTATGCATAGGAAGTATGTTAGACTTTGATGTGTTTGTCACGTGTTTTATGATGCTCTCTTTGCGCTTCAATTCTTATCTTTTATGTGAGCATCATTGAAATTATCAATGCCTAGCTAAAAAAGCTTTAAAGAAAAGCGCTTGTTGGGAGACAACCCAATATTTTTCCTTGCTGTTTTGCAATAAATAATTTATCTAGCCTCTGTTTAGATGTGTTTTTATGTTTTAATTAGTGTTTGTGCCAAGTAAAACCTTTGGGATGGCTTATGGTGATAGTTGATTTGATCTTGCTGAAAAACAGAAAATTTTGCATCCAGTCTCAGAATTTTAGTAATTAACTAGAGTGTTGAAAAACCCTGAATTTTTTATTCGAGATTGATACACAAATTTTTACTGTTGTCCTAATTTTTCAGAATTTTTGGAGTTACATAAGTATTAGAACAATTCGGATATTCTCAGACTGTTCTATTTTTGACAGATTCTGTTTTCTTTGTGTTGTTTGCTTATTTTGATGAATCTATGGGTAGTATCTGGGGGTATGAACCATGGAAAAGTTGGAATAGTAGATATTACACCAATATAAATAAAGAATGAGTTCACAACAGTACCCAAGTGGTGATTTATTTTGTTATACTAACGGAGCTTATGAGATTTTCTGTTGAGTTTTGTGTTGTGAAGTTTTCAAGTTTTGGGTAAGGATTTGATGGACTATGGAATAAGGAGTGGCAAGAGCCTAAGCTTGGGGATGACCAAGGCACCCCAAGGTAATATTCAAGGACAACCAAGAGCCTAAGCTTGGGGATGCCCCGGAAGGCATCCCCTCTTTCGTCTTCGTCTATCGGTAACTTTACTTGAGGCTATATTTTTATTCACCACATGATATGTGTTTTGCTTGGAGCGTCTTGTATGATTTAAGTCTTTGCTTTTTAGTTTGCCACAATCATCCTTACTGTACACACCTTTTGAGAGGGACACGCATGAATCGTGATTTATTAGAATACTCCCTATGCTTCACTTATATCTTTTGAGCTAGGCAATTTTGCTCTAGTGCTTCACTTATATCTTTTTAGAGCACGGCGGTGGTTTTATTTTATAGAAATTGATGAACTCTCATGCTTCACTTATATTATTTTGAGAGTCTTTAAACAGCATGGTAATTTGCTTTGGTTATAAATTTAGTCCTAATATGATAGGCATTCAAGAGGGATATAATAAAAACTTTCATATAAAGTGCATTGAATACTATGAGAAGTTTGATTCCTTATGATTGTTTTGAGATATAAAGATGGTGATATTAGAGTCATGCTAGTGAGTAATTGTGGATTTGAGAAATACTTGTGTTAAGGTTTGTGATTCCCGTAGCATGCACGTATGGTGAACCGTTATGTGATGAAGTCGGAGCATGATTTATTTATTGATTGTCTTCCTTATGAGTGGCGGTCGGGGACGAGCGATGGTCTTTTCCTACCAATCTATCACCCTAGGAGCATGCGCGTAGTACTTTGTTTCGATAACTAATAGATTTTTGCAATAAGTATGTGAGTTCTTTATGACTAATGTTGAGTCCATGGATTATACACACTCTCACCCTTCCACCATTGCTAGCCTCTCTAGTGCCGCGCAACTTTCGCCGGTACCATACACCCACCATATACCTTCCTCAAAACAGCCACCATACCTACCTATTATGGCATTTCCATAGCCATTCCGAGATATTTGCCATGCAACTCTCGTACGTTTCGTTTATTATGACACGTTCCATCATTGTCATATTGCTTTGCATGATCATGGAGTTGACATCGTATTTGTGGCAAAGCCACCGTTCATAATTCTTTCATACATGTCACTCTTGATTCATTGCATCCCGGTACACCGCCGGAGGCATTCATATAGATTCATATTTTGTTCTAAGTATTGAGTTGTAATTCTTGAGTTGTAAGTAAATAAAATTGTGATGATCTTCATTATTAGAGCATTATCCCATGTGAGGAGAAGGATGATGGAGACTATGATTCCCCCACAAGTCGGGATGAGACTCCAGACGAAAAAAAAAGAGGCCGAAAAAGAAAAAAAATGAGAGAAGGCCCAAAAAAAAGGAAAGAAAAAGAAAAAAAATGAGAGAAAAGAGAGAAGGGGCAATGTTACTATCCTTTTACCACACTTGTGCTTCAAAGTAGCACCATGATCTTCATGATAGAGAGTCTCCTATGTTGTCACTTTCATATACTAGTGGGAATTTTCATTATAGAACTTGGTTTGTATATTCCAATGATGGGCTTCCTCAAATTGCCCTAGGTCTTCGTGAGCAAGCGAGTTGGATGCACACCCACTTAGTTTCTTTTTTGAGCTTTCATAAACTTATAGCTCTAGTGCATCCGTTTCATGGCAATCCCTACTCACTCACATTGATATCTATTGATGGGCATCTCCATAGCGCGTTAATACGCCTAGTTGATGTGAGACTATCTCCTTCTTTTTGTCTTCTCCACAACCACCTTCTATTCCACCTATAGTTCTATGTCCATGGCTCACGCTCATGTATTGCGTGAAAGTTGAAAAAGTTTGAGAACATCAAAAGTATGAAACAATTGCTTGGCTTGTCATCGGGGTTGTGCATGATTTAAATACTTTTCGTGATGAAGATGGAGAATAGCCAGACTATATGATTTTGTAGGGATAAGCTTTCTTTGGCCATGTTATTCTGAGAAGACATAATTATCTTGTTAGTATGCTTGAAGTATTATTGTTTTTATGTCAATAATAAACTTTTGTTTTGAATCATACGGATCTGAACATTCATGCCACAATAAAGAAATTACATGGATAAATATGTTAGGTAGCATTCCACATCAAAATTTCTGTTTTTATCATTTACCTACTCGAGGATGAGCAGGAATTAAGCTTGGGGATGCTTCATACGTCTCCAACGTATCTATAATTTTTTATTGTTCCATGCTATTATATTATCTGTTTTGGATGTTTTATATGCACTAATATGCTATTTTATATTATTTTTGGGACTAACCTATTAACCTAGAGACCAGCGCCAGTTTCTGTTTTTTTCCTTGTTTTTGAGTTTCGCAGAAAAGGAATACCAAACGGAGTCCAAACGGAATAAAACTTTCGCGATGATCTTTCTTGGACCAGAAGGAAACCAGGAGACTTGCAGATGAAGTCGGAGGAGCCACGAGGCGGCCACAAGGACGGAGGGTGCGTCCCCCACCCTTGTGGGCCCCTCGTGCACCTCCTGACCTAATTCTTTCACCTATATATACTCTTATATGCCCAAACCACCAGAGGCATCCACGAAAATACTTTTCCACCACCGCAACCTTCTGTACCCGTGAGATCCCATCTAGGGGCCTTTTCCGGCGTCCTGCTGGAGGGGGATTCGATCACGGAGGGCTTCTACATCAACACCATTGCCCTTCCGATGAAGCGTGAGTAGTTTACCTCAGACCTATGGGTCCATAGCTAGTAGCTAGATGGCTTCTTCTCTCTCTTTGATTCTCAATACCATGTTCTCCTCGATGTTCTTGCAGATCTATTCGATGTAATACTTTTTTGCGGTGTGTTTGCTGAGATCTGATGAATTGTGGATTTATGATCAGCTTATCTATGAATATTATTTGAATCTTCTCTGAATTCTTTTATGCAAGATTTGATATCTTTGTAATTCTCTTCGAACTATCGGTTTGGTTTGGCCAACTAGATTGGTTTTTCTTACAATGGGAGAAGTGCTTAGCTTTGGGTTCAATCTTGCGGTGTCCTTTCCTAGTGACAGTAGGGGCAGCAAGGCACGTATTGTATTGTTGCCATCGAGGATAAAAAGATGGGGTTTTCATCATATTGCTTGAGTTAATTCCTTTACATCATGTCATCTTACTTAATGCGTTACTCCGTTCTTTATGAACTTAATACTCTAGATGCATGCTGGATAGCGGTCGATGTGTGGAGTAATAGTAGTAGATGTAGAATCGTTTCGGTCTACTTGACACGGACATGATGCCTATATTCATGATCATTGCCTTAGATATCGTCATACCTTTGCACTTTTCTATCAATTGCTCGGCAGTAATTTGTTCACCCACCGTAATATTTTCTATCTTGAGAGAAGCCTCTAGTGAAACCTATGGCCCCCGGGTCTATTTTCCATCATATTACTTTCCGATCTACTATTTTGCAATCTTTTATTTTCAGATCTATAAACCAAAAAACCCAAAAATATTTACTTTATCTTTTGTTTACTTTTACCTATCTCTATCAGATCTCACTTTTGCAAATAATCGTGAAGGGATTGACAACCCCTTTATCACGTTGGGTGCAAGTTGTTTGATTGTTTGTGCAGGTATTCGGTGATTTGTGCGTTGTCTCCTACTGGATTGATACCTTGGTTCTCAAACTGAGGGAAATAATTCTCTCTACTTTGCTGCATCACCCTTTCCTCTTCAAGGGAAAAACCAACGCAAGCTCAAGAAGTAGCAGGGGCGTTTCGCAGGCGTCATCTAAGAAACTCAGGGCGGCGATGGTACGTATATCGGTGGGTAAACTACATGGGCAGACCGGCAGAGGTTGACGATGGAGGCAGCGAGGCGGCGGCGGCGGTGACCTATCTAGGTTTGGAGCGAGAGAGGGGTGGTGTGTATGTGTGTGAGCGGGGGATTTGGGGTGAGCGAAGGATTTGGGGGGTGTGTGTGGAGGGGGTCCAAGGTGGTGTTTGAGGAAATGCCGCGGGTACTAAAATTTTTACTAGGCGGGAGTAAAATGGCGGGGCTACCAAAAATTTGGATCAAGGGATTGAAGCAGAGCGGGGCGGGAGTAAAATGCCGGGGCTACTGAAAATTTGGATCTACTGATTGAAGCAGAGCGGGAGTAACAGACATCGCACATGGTCCAGACATACTAATCGTGTGCTATCAAACAGAAAAACCATCTACGCGGGTAGATATTTTTGGGATTGCGAGGGAGTAGATATTTTCGAGAGGGGGAGGGAAGCCTTGTGGTTCCCTATCTACTGTGATCATGTGGGTGACATGTGAGGGGCAGGGGCGTGGCACACAGGTAGTCCTCGGGAACCGTGTCTGTTTCATACCCGATCACAGACGGTTCCTGTGTCCGACTCGTCTACTGTTTATAAATTTGGCCAAAAAATGCGGGAAAGGGTCAGAACACGAACACACTTGCATGTGGACCAAATATATGTATGAAAAGGGTGGTTTTATGATCAAATACCCAATGCACAACTTTGATGTGGCACCTGTCGCACAAAGCGCACGTTATTATTTGCTAGCCCCCCCCCCCCCCCCAAACACACACACACACACACTTAGTGTTGCTGGGAGGGGAATCTTAGCTATGAACGCATGCCCCCAAATAGCTAGGTCTGACATCTCACCGTACCGTAACACAAAACTGAAAGGAGTAGATCAACCCCCCTCCCCCCTTTGCTTCCGATCAAATGTGGACCATGTGCGGGCCCACAGATGTGTTCTTCTGGCGTTAGATGGGTGACACCACTTACCAACCACACCTGCGGGTGGCCCGATGTGTGTGTGTGTGCGTGCGTGTGTGTGTGTGTGTGTGTGTGTGAAAACGATGTGCTATGATATTTAAATAACCAAATCACAAATTTCATGTGGCACATGTGCATCGTAAATTAACCGGGCATCCCCAACCCCACGGAGGTTCATCTAGTACGAAGTAGTACTGTGCCCCCCCCCCCACACACACACACTTTGAGTCGGGGGGAGGGGCATCTCACAAAGGCGTATTGCAATACTGACCAAGAAGAATCACCACCTTAGTCGTATAACCTCTCTTGTTTGTTGGGTCAAAGTCATCCATTGATGTTCCACACGCGGCCCCGTAAAATAGGCTAGCTTGTCGTCGATAACCACGCGAGGGAGTGCCTGAAGACAACCACTGCGTGCATGTGGCCCAAACATATGTATGAAGTGTCATGTGGTGTTTGAATAATATACCCAATGCACAACTTTGATTCATGTGTATGTGAGCCCTCAAACTTAGGTCTCAAATGTCACCATGATCGACGTACGACTATACGATAACGCGAACCAAGAGAAGAAGAATCCACCCTGGTAACCTCTCTCGCATTGTTGGTCGAAGTGATGGAGACGTCCACGCGGGCCCACGAATATATAGGCCGTCGATGATAACCAAGCGAGGGAGAGTGTCCAAAGACAACCACTGCATGTAAGTGCCCCAAACATATGTATGGACATGCGTGATGCATGCATATATGTTTGAATACCAAAAGCACAACATTTTGATGTGGTGCATGCATGCGTCGAAAAACGCACAGTCCCCACATAGATCTGGTTCATGATGCGTCGTGTGCTCCCCCCCCCCCCCACCACCACTTCGACCCGGTGGGAGGGATTCATGCGTACACATGCGCGTGAAGTATAGTTGCATGTACCGAACCATATAAGACGAACCAAAATTTAATCCACTCCTAATTATAAGTCAAATTAACCTCTATCACTGTCGGTCGAAGTGATTGACCAAGCAGGCACACAGAGATGGATGAAGCATCTCGCCGATAACCCCGTGAGTGAGTGCTAGAGGACAACCGCCATCGCTTGCTTGTGGGCCAAACACATATGTATGGAGATGTGTGATTGTGATGTTTGAATACCTAATGTATATGCAAAACTTTGATGTGGCAGCTGCCTCGGAAACCTTTAAGTCCCCCACACACGAACCGAGGTTCATGACATGTAGTATATATATGTTGCCCCCTTCCCTCTTCGACGCGTAATATATACTCCTACGTACGTACCGTAACACAACCCGAAATAACCCTCCTTGTTTGTCAAATTACCTTTCTCGTTGTGTCATATATTAGATGGACGACGACCTCGCGGGCCCATGGAGGGAAGAGTCGCAGGCGAATGAGTGACAACCATCATCTGCACGTGGCCCAATGTGTTGGTGATGTTTTTAATACCCAATATGCACAACTTCTTTGTGGCACCTGTCTCAGAAACCGAAAAGTCCCCACACAGAGCGACATCGATTCATGACGTGTGTGTAGTATATATGTGCTGCCCCGGCCCCCTCCTCCCCTCTTCGACATGTACTATATACTCCTACCGCAACACATACCAAAAAGAAACCTCCTTGCTGGGTCAAAGTGATGGAGGACAACCTCGCGGGCCCACGGATGGAGGCATCGCACGCGACTGAGTGTCCTATATGACGCGTAGTATTGCCCCCGGCCACCCTCTTCAACGCGTACTATATATATATATACCCCTACCGTACATATAACAAAAACCAAAAATGACCATCGTTGTTGGTCAAATTAACCTCTCTCATCGCATGTCATAGTGCTGGACGACGACCTCATGGGCCAATGCGAGTGAGTGTCCTAGGACCACTGCGTGCATGTGGCCCAAAGATGCATGTCAAACTTTTTCTGCAGCAAACATGCGACCAAAGGAGCTTAGTGTTGAAAATTAAAAAAAATAGATAACATCTATTTGTTTTTTATACATTGATTGATTTCCCAGGGATTTAAATGTGCAAAATCAAATTTGATCTACATGAGACCCGTGATAGTGCACGAAAATGGATTGCAAAATCATATGTGTACGTGTCCCTGGGTGCATGTTTAGTCCCTATGCAAGAAATTTCTAACATCTAGAATCTTGATTTTAAAATCCAATAAATCCAAAACTAAGTTGAAATTCATGAAACTTATCGAGGTGTCATATGGACACCAATAAACTGTGATTTTTTTTTCAAATTTGAGATTAGTTTTGATATAATCTTCTTACATACAGGAAATTATAAATAATTATCAACCAATATCACAAATGAACTCTTTATTCGAACCGTGTGCGTTAGACCAACAATGTAAGTGCCGTGCTTCGGTTAAGCAATAAAGCGGCATAAATAATCATCAAAAAGGAAAAATCAATATAATACGTGCCGCGCACGCGTCCTGTGTGCCGTATGAGAATGCGTGAGTTGACGAGACGCATGCTAGCAGGCAGACCGAGAGGCCGAGGCATGCGCGTGTTCGCTACACATTCACCGTGGGGCATGCTAGTAGCTGTGTGAAATGACGGTAGGCGTGCTAGCAGTCCGCCGCGCAGGCTCACCGGGAGGCAAGCCAACCCTTTGACCGCCGCCCACATCACTCCCACCGCTCCATATTAATGGCGCGCCCGCCTTGCTCTGTGAAATGATGGAATAGGAATGCCAGAAGTCCGCCGCGCAGGCTCACCGGGAAGCGAGACAACCTTTGACCACCGCCCGCCTCGCTCCCACTGGTCTGTATTAATGGCGCGCCCGAGCAGCCACACCCCCGCCCCCCAGCCTCGCCACACACATAATCCTCTTTCTCCACCCGCATCCTCGACACCGCTCTCAGTCCTCAAAGCCAGCACCCCCCATCCTCGCCACACACACAATCCTCTCTCTCCGCCCGCATCCTCGACGCTGCTCTCAGTCCTCAAAGCCGTCAGTGTATGAGGATGCCGCCGAACCGCCCCATCGGAGGGAGTGGCGACGCAGGGGCTGCTGAAGCACCGGAGCACGGCGTGAATATGGAGACAGAGGTTTCCATCGCCGCCGACGAGGTGGAGAACGAGGCTGCCAACAAGCAGAGGCGGGTCGAGAAAGAACCGCAAGCGACTCCAGCAGGCCTAGACTTCATCAGCAGCCTCCCCGATGATATGTTGACAGTCATCATATCCCTCCTCCTATGGCTCTCCGCCCCTCTCGACCTCCTCGACGCCCACGAGCTCTGCCATGGCTATCGCAAAAGCTTGGATGCGTTCTCCCAGATCCTCGGCAGTCACCATGGCCCAATCAGAGGCCTTATCATGGGCACGTTTCATTTCAATGGCAAGGACCGAGCCAAGCTTGACGAGTGGTTCCGATCGCCCACCCTAGATTAGCTCGAGTAGCTCAGTTTTAATGATGGGCATACGCGCTCGCTGCCAACATCCACGCTCCGCTTCGCGCCCATGCTGCGCCTCGCCGAGTTCATGAACTGCCATTCCCCTCCACCCCATATTGGTTGCTTGATTCATATGGTTACAATCCATAAGCATTTCTCCTTTGGATTCATCTGTACTAGTTTTCTTATGGAATTTTTCATCCAATCCAACCTCTTGTGAAGAAGGCTACATTTTTCTAGATTGTAATCAAATGCCCATGTTAATCATGTCAGATCGAAGATGGCACGTTGGTGCATTTCATAAATCCTGCAAACCAAATAGGCGTGTAGTAGTGTTCAAAACAGCATGTAGGCACTAACACGTTCTCTTCTTTTGCACATAATAATAGGCCCGGAGGTGGATAATGTTTATAACGACAATCACATCGAATGCCTCGATCTGCATCTCTCAAATATTACTTTGAACTACTACCGAGGGACCTTACCGGAGGTTACATTCGCCAGGTTCTTTCTTGCCAGAGCAAGGGTGCTGAAGGTACTAAGGTTGAACATGCATTTAATTAGGAAAGATGAATGGTTTGTTGATCAGAGCCGGCAGCTACTGCAGAATGGAAGAGGCTCCAAAAAAGCTAAACTTCATATTGGAAGAGCATATGGCTGAGTAATTGGAAGTCATTGTGCCAAACTCATACATGACTTGTGAGCGGCTGATCCCTTTGCAGAAATAACGAGGTTTGGAAAGCAGCCTTACTATTTTAATTTTTAGTTTGAACCTCTCTTATATCCATGTTCAGCTGATCACCATGGGTGTTTGAAGATGAATGAGCTGAATTTCATTTCTAATATCAGTTTGAACCTTGTAATCTTTGAATTTGAGCCATGTAACTCTGGAATTTGAACCTTATAATATTTCGGGCTTTTGTGGTACAATCGTTGAAATGGCATCATATGGGACTCGTAGATTGGTAGTACTATTTTGACCTTAATATGCAATAGACCTAGATTTTATTAACCATTCACGGCCAGGGATCCAGCCGGAAGCAGAGCAATGGCAAACATCGTCGCAACAAGATGTAGATGATTAGATGCTCGTTTCTCCTAGTTTAGTATGCATGTAATTGCTTACTTTGGTGTGTGGAAATGTTATGTGTGTAGTCACTTACGTAATTGTATGCTTAATATCGTCATGCAATGCTGTTCTTATAAGTATATATGTTGATGTTCTGTAGACAGAGCATATCACATCGCACACCAACCACACTAGGGAACCCGTCGGTCATGAATTTATCAATCGTAGACGGTTGTATACCAGCAAGTGTTTGCCCATAACACACACGGCTTATTCCATCACAAACAGCGCGGATGGATCAACTGTATGCCACGTATCGCACACACAACTCTAATCTGATTCGTGCTTGATGTCTCCGCCATCGCTCGCACAGTTCGTCTTATTTGCCACGTATCACTGTACCGGCCCCTGCTCGCGTCCCTCGGCGCGCTGTGCTCGCCGTTAGGCACCATGGCGCACTCTGCTCACGTCCATCGGCGCGCTCTGCTCACGTACCTCCACGCCGTTCAACTGCTATATGCATATATATGGCTACTCGCCGTTGAGCCGACCGTGGAGCGCTCTTCTCGCGTCCCTCCGCGCGTGCTCTGCCAGCGGTTGGGCCTGCGCATGATCACGTCGGGGGCACCATATGCATGCGATTGCGCCGCGCACATCGCCATGCGATGCAGTTACGTGCGGCACGATGGAGTTACGCGCTACAAATTAGAACTGCCATCCGGGCGTGCCGATATTCCAGGCCGTCCGGCTTCCCCTTTAATTCTTGCGGCCATTATAATAACCTTAGTCTCTTCAACCTTTCGATCGCACACGACAACACAACAAGCACACCCACGACGACACATCGAGAGGGGATGTCTAGCGGCGCTCCAATGGAGTTCGGCGACCATAAAGTGGAGACCCACGCGAGGGAGATGGATCTCTCGGTGGTGTACACCATCGACCCGGCCGTGGTGGACGACTACATCAACACTATTGAGCAGTTGCTTGCTCGAGACAAGTACAAGGTGGTCGGCATCGACCTCCAGTACACCGGCGGTCGTCCCAACATAGATCAGAAGGTTGCCGTCACCCAGTTGTGCGTGCGCCATCATGTCCTCATCTGCCACTACTGCATGGCCAGAGAGCCTTGCGACCGTTTTGCCAGGTTTGTCAACAGCACCGACTACAAGTTCGCTATGGTGGAAACCACCGACGATGTAAAAGTGCTCAGGGTTACGGGCTTGGCCTACAAGAACCTTGTCAAAATCCGTGAGCACTACAGGGTCTGGGGCGGCATGAAGAAGGACTCTCTGGTTGAACTCGCCTCGGCCATCATCGACCCATACTATGAAAAGATGAAGCAGGATGCCAACAGAACACGTCCCGTATCCTGGCACGGGGCCTGGATGCGGTAACTGGATGAACCTCACCTCAAGTTTGCGGCCAAGAGCGTGTACACATGCTACGAGATGCATAGGTGGACCGTTGACATGAGGAAGTGCCTCGTTACCGAAATCGACGAGGCCGGATCGAGCCACAAGCAGAGCAGTAGCGGCAAGCGTCACAAGAAGTAGATGATGATGAGATGATCGTTTATCCTAGTTAATTATGCATGTAATATATAGTTGAATTTGGTGAGTGGAAATGTCATGTGTGTAGTAGCCACCTATGTAATTGGATGTTTAATTTGGTTATGCAACCATGTCCTTATAAGTGTGTGTGTGTGTATATATATATATGTTGTTGTTCTGTATGCAATCCCAATGTACAACACACACGTCTTATTAGCAGCAATCGTCTGTGTTATTATCGGTCTTCGCACACATTTCTGATTACAGACATGTTTGTCGCGTATCACACACATCTTGTTAAATTGAACCATTTCTGTTATCTTGGCTCAACGCAAACAGTTCATCCGAGTGAACTGTTTGCCCTCTATCGCACACACCTTGATCTGGCTGCCCATTTCTTTTGTTCCGCCTCATCACAAACAGTTTATCCAAGTGAACCATATGCCGTAGATCGCACAGGCCTTCATCTGGCTGCCCGATTCTTTTGTTCTGCCTCATCGCAAATAGTTTATTGAACTGAACCGTACGCCCCGCATCGCACACGCAACTAAATTCTGAACCATGTTTGATGTATCCTTCATCGCAAACGTTTTGCATCTTTTTTGACCGTTTTTTTACATCACCGTTTGTGATTATTGCATCGCACACAGTTTCATCGAAGGGTCTCTGATCGTAGTGTCGCGTTAGCAGCATCCTGCAGTAGTGCAAGCCCAAAGACTCGGCCACCGTGCAGTTCCTCTTCGGCACAACCCACGACACGGTGTGCGGTCTGCTGTTCAAGCCTCAAGAGGAGTGGCTGGGCGAGGAGGAGGACATCGGCCTCGATGCGGCGACCCCCCCGACGGAGGTGAGTAGTCCTTCCCCTGACATGTGTTCGGATAATCATACCGTGCATAATTTTTTCTAAATCTCCCTTTACGGATCTTTGCAGGGCTAGCTCAAAAAGGCCGAGAAGATCAGCAGTGAGGCGCCGCTGCCCGAGAAGCCCGACCGGCTCAGCTAGAAAAGCTGCTGGCTGTGGTGCCTTACAAGGCGCCCGACAAGAAGAAGATGGATGTGCTGGAGGCCAGGGAGGGCCTCCGCCGAAGAGCTCATCTGGACACCCGGTCCGGAAGTGCTGCAGCCCCGTCAGCTCAGGACGGGGATGAAGACAAGGACGAGGAGGAAAGCGCACCCTCGCACTCCAAGAAGAGGGCGGCCTCCAAAGACGCCGAGGAGGTACAACCCCCTTAGGCCCTGAAGAGGCAGTGTCAGCCTAAGGTGATCTTGCCTGACGGCTAGGACTCTGATGAGGAGTCTGAAGCGTCCGAAAAGGTTCCAGAGAAGGAACCTAGGGTCAAGCCCTCAGCTGCTAGGTGCGTACTTTGGTGTTTTTAGTCGCTTTATTTTTATCTATCCCTTACTCCTGGAAGTTGAACATGTGTCGTCAAAGCCCACCGCGGCCATCCCGCCGAGCAAACCTCAGAAGGGACGTCCCGGCCCCCCGAACTAGCGGACAGCGGGTCGCGCTCTGCACCTCCCCTGATCCCCGAAGAGGCCGGGGAAGTGCTGTCTCGAAAGACCCCTCCCCCTCCGAACACAGGGGAGGAGGGCGACGCGGTCATGGCCGAGGCTGACGCCTCGCTTGCCAAGGATCAAGAGGGTGAGACCCTTCTGGCGAATGCAGGAGGGAGGTACGGACCATTCGGACCCCCTCAGTCGTCTGTACGTGAGCCCCCAAGGCACTCGACGGTGCCGATCCCTTCCTCCGAAGAGGGAGGGGTTGAGGGCCCGACGCCCGTGCTGAACACCTTCGACCAGGCAGTGGCGGGCTGGCCAAACGTACTGGAGGAGTTGGTGAACAACTCCGTCATCGTCGATGGGCACCGCACCCTTATGGGTGCGGTTTTACAGGGTGTTCGATCCGTCCAATCTGGACTGAACGACGATGTCCAAGGCCTGCTAATAGGTTTTACTACTTAAATAGGCCATATATATGGCAGCCCCCAAGACTCAGTAAGACGTACGAAGAAAACTTGCAGAGGATCCAATTTCTCGAGGCCGATATTTAAAGTAGTGTGAACTTGTTCTGATGTCTCAGGCATATTCCGTAGCTGCGGTTGCTAATGCCGCAACACTAGAGGAGATGGATCGGAAGCTCAAGCACTCCGATGGAGTGCTTGACATTGTTAACAAGCGGCTTGACGAGGCGCAAGGTAAACCCTTGTTAAGATGTATGATTGCTT
The DNA here is from genome assembly GCA_011799875.1 of Thinopyrum elongatum. Lineage (NCBI taxonomy): Eukaryota > Viridiplantae > Streptophyta > Magnoliopsida > Poales > Poaceae > Thinopyrum > Thinopyrum elongatum. The sequence continues at coordinate 405,731,874 of CM022303.1, forward strand.
ATTGCCGGATATTTATTTTCCGGACTGTGTGCTAATTATGGAATATGTGGATATTGCAGCTACCGCCGCCAGGGTAGAGGGCTTGAAGGCAACTTTGGAGAAGGCCAAGGCCGAGGCGGCCGAAGAGAAAACGGTCGCCGCTAAGGCGATGGCTGAGCTTGAGAAGGCCAAGCTTGTTGGTGACAAGCATGAGGCTCGAGTAGCTGAGGTGCAGGTGGAGCTCAAGGATGCCATCAAGAAATTTGAGGCCCTTGAGAAGAAACAGGAGGAGCGGTCTTCCAAGATGTCCAAGGTCGAGAAGGAGCTCCAGGAGGCGAGGACCAAAGTGCGAGGTGTCCCGGAAGAGCTCCGCCAAGTGGGGCAAATCGCAGATGGTAAGAAGTACTTACTACAGAGTGTGTTTGGAGGCAACACGTTCGCCTTGCTGGCGCGTGTCTGGCACTCCGCAGGCGTTTTTTCAGAGCTTCCGAAGAGTGCGGCTGCTGTGGTGGAGCACTATGCGACGCGGGAGGAGAATTTGGAATGACGGCTCTTCTGGTCGCAGTTACAGGCGCCCGAACACCCTCCGCTCCTCAGCAACCAAATGAACCAGTTGATGGAGCTACACCGGATGGCCGAGCCAGCCTTGAAGGACCTTTGTGTCCGGCTGTGGTCTGATGAGCCTATTCCAGACAGCTGTTTTGGCTTGGTGTAGAGGCTGCGTGAAGCATTGTCGTGGATAGATGCCGTGAAGCGATCTGCGTGCCTGGAGGGTGCGAGGTTGCCCTTTGCGAAGACTATGGTGCATTGGTCGAGGATCACACCATTGGATATGGCTACTGGTCCTCCGCCAGCTGGAAAGGAGGACCACCGCCTCGAGATGTACTTCACGCAAGGTATGGAAGGTGCTCTGGCGATAGAGGGTCAGTGTTCGAAGGATGTAATCATCGAATGATTTATTGTCATGTTGCCACTCGAACACTTTGCTTTATTGTGCGGCCCATTTTGTATTTAGGGACATTTACATCAGTGCCCCTAACTCGAACCCACTACTCAGATTTGCCCCTAATTTTGAAGCATGCTCAAATTTGCCCCTCCGCTGTTAAGTCAGTACTTAGAAATGCCCTTCCGTACAGTACTGTAGCACTTTCCGTCTGCTACATTACACATGGGACTCTGACGGTCAAAGGCCTTTGACTGAATGGAAGGGCATTTCTGAGTAGTGACTTAACGGCAGAGGGGCAAATTTGAGCATGCTTTGAAATTAGGGGCAAATCTGAGTAGGTGGTTCGAGTTAGGGGCAGAAATGCAAATGGCCCTTGTATTTATTGTTTTAATTTTGACTCCTGTGCGGCTGTTTAGTTATTCTAAAAGTTACCAATCGTTGGCTTTAGCCCCCAAATAAATGTTACGAGGGGTGTTTTGTCTCCACACTGTTACCCTTAGCTGACGTCTCGGTGCCCGAAGGCGGTAGGGCGAGAGAGAGACTAGGCAATCGGACTATGCCGCTTTATCGCTTTCACTTAGCCATAGGAGATTGATGGCGGGGACTAGTGACTAGCCCCCAAGTTTTGGTGATGTACGCGGGAGCCGAAGCGTGCCTTTGTAGTCACATGGTTTGTCCTAGGACGAACCCTTCGTATGACACGGGTAAATCGCCAATGATTTCTTAGTTTAACACTTGTTGTTGGATCGCTGACCAGTTCTCGCCTACTATGACGGCCAGTTTTCGGCTTTCTCCCCTGAGGCACTTGACTGGACTAGCCAGAAGCACAATCATAGGGGTTCTCCCTTTACCTTCTTAGCCGAACGTGCGGAATGTAAGAGGGTAAGCACAGGAGCCGGGCAACCCAACTATTGACCCAAGACATAGTTCGGAACTAATGCATATAGTGAAATATCCGAGACGCCTGACACTCGACGCGAGGTGGTGCCGGACTTAGTATGTAGAGCTGACGGGAAAAATCAGGCCTTCGGTCAAGTAACCAGTTTAATACACGAGATGTGTATACCGAGCCGTTCGAAGAGCAGATAAAGGAAAGACAAAGGAGCCTAATAATGCAGATACCCGAACACCACGAAAGATGTTTTTATTTTCCATAAGCTCAGGACGTCTAACCGTACAATTCGAACTGCTGAGGTATTTATAATAATGAAGAAAATAAAATTTTACAGAGGAAGGTTTACACAGGGCCTTGATGCGTGGGTTGAAGCCTCAACTATGCCCTGCTGCATGTCTGCGCCTTTCCTTCTGCGAGGTGGAGGGGAGCAAATTGGATGTCCATTCAAAACACCATGTGCTGGCGGGGGGTTCCTTCAAAAAGGGACCTTGACATGTAAATCTGCCATTGTAGGTTGATGCTGAGCGAGTCCGGAGTCCTGCCCATTATCGTCCGAGGACATGGTGATGTAATAGTTCGGTTGAGCCGAACACATGGTGTTACAGGCCCCCACGGCCGCCCATGGTATCTTTAGCGTGAAGTTGTGCTGACAAAGCACGTAACGCGTGGGGAAGGCGGGCGTACCGTCTCCCTATTTGCAGCGAACGCAGGCGGGTTCCCATGACGGGGATCGGGCTCGAGCCCGTTTAAGTGTATCTTTTTCCTTTACGGCGAGCTGATACCTTGGCCTACTGGCGATGGACTTGTCTTCGGCTGCCAGTGCCGCAGTGTGCTCCTCAGTCCAGAGCGAGCGTTTTGTGTTGCCATTTATCGTGATGACACCTGCAGGCCCAGGCATTTTTAGCTTGAGGTATGCATAGTGTGGGACAGCGTTGAACTTGGCAAACGCTGTTCGGCCGAGGAGGGCATGATAGCCACTTCAGAATGGGGCGATGTCAAAGATCAAGTCTTCGGATTAGAAGTTGTCCGGAGAGCCGAATACTACTTCTAGTGTTACCATGCCTGAGCATCGGACCTCTACACCCGGAATAACCCCCTTCAAGGTGGTGTGGCTGGGTTTGATCCTTGATGGCTTGATCCCCATTTTCCTCACAATATCTGCGTAAATCAGATTGAGGCTACTGCCTCCGTCCATTAGGACTCTCATGAGGTGGTACCCATTGATAATGGGTCGAGTACCAGGGCCGCCGATCCTCCATGATGGATACTGGTCGGGTGGTCCCTGCGGTCAAAGGTGATCGGGCAAGCCGACCATGGGTTGAACTTCGGCGCTACGGGCTCGATGGCGTACACATCCCGCATCACGCGCTTCCTCTCTTTCCTTGGTATGTGGGTGGCATAGATCATATTCACTGTCTTGACCTCAGAAGGGAAAGGTTTTTGGCCTGCATTGTTCGTCCTGCGTGGCTCATCATCATCCTCGCTTCGTGGGCTTTTGCCCGAGTCTTTGGCTGTAAGCTTGCTGGCTTGCTTTATCACCCAACAATTGTGGTTGGTGTGGTTAGCGGGCTTTTCGGCGGTGCCATGAATCTGGCAGGGCCTGTCCAGGATTGCGTCCAATTTACATGGCCCATCCTGATTGCCTTTAGAAGGCTTTTTCCATGACCTGGACTTTGGATTACGGAATCTGGCATTTAGTGCTGTCTCATCGGTTTCGCCGTCGTTGTGGCGATGCTTGTTCTTGTTGCACCATGGCTTTCCATTCCCGTCCCGGACCTCAGAGGTGCCGGGGGCTTCCAGGTTGGTGCTTCTATGAGCCAACCAACTATCCTCCCCGGCATAGAAACGGGTCATGAGGGAGGTAAGCGCCGCCATTGTCTTCAGCTTGTCCTGGCCGAGCTGCCTTGCCAGCCATTCATATCGAATACTGTGTCTGAACACAGCTATGGCTTCGGCATCCGGACAGTCAACGATTTGGTTCTTCTTGGTCAAAAACCGGTTCCAGAATTGCCGGGCTCACTCACCGGGCTGCTGGATTACGTGGCTTAAGTCATCGGCGTCTGGAGGCCGGACATAAGTACCCTGAAAGTTGGCTCTAAAAGTGTCCTCTAGCTCCTCCCAACATCCTATGGAGTCTTCGGGGAGGCTGTTTAACCAGGGTCGAACCAGACCTTTGAGCTTCAATGGTAGGTATTTGATGGCATGAAGGTCGTCGCCTTGTGCCATGTGAATGTGTAGTAGGAAGTCTTCTATCCATACAGCCGGATCCGTCGTCCCGTCGTAGGGCTCGATATTTACGGGCTTGAAGCCCTCTGGGAATTGGTGCTGCATCACTCTATCTATGAAGCATAGAGGGTGAGCGACGCCCCTGACTCAGGCTACGTCGCACCGGAGACCATCTGTGAACCGGGCTCGCTGTTGTTCCCGAGCTTTGTCATTTTGCTCTAGCCAAGCTTGATAACTGTCCCATCAATCGGGATAGTTGTCTTTGGGTCCACATATGGATCTTGTCAGACCCACGCGGGTATCTTGGTCGCGTCGCAGGTCATACACAAAGGCAGGCCGGATTGGCTCCTTACCTGGACAGCGAGGTGGAGCGAGAGGCTGTTCGGTTTTATCGGCCAGCCTATCCCGTCGTCGAGTGGGGCGGTCCGGCTCGTCCGCTTTGGTGTGCCATGTAGGTGCTGGCTCTATGGCCTCATCATCGAATTGCGGCAGAAGCTTTCGTATTGGGTAACTTTTGGTCTGCCGCTCGTAGCCGTACCCTTCTTCGGCAGCTAGGACTTTGGTCCATCTGTCATTGAGGGTGTCTTGCTCGGCCTTTATTCTCTATTGTTGTTTCTTTAGGCTACGCGCAGTGGCAATGAGCTGTCATTTGAATTGCTCCTGTTCCAGCGGGTCTTCGGGGATGATGAAATCCTCTTCGCCCAAGCTAACCTCCTCTTCGGAGGAAGGGAAGTAGTTGCTGTCTTCGGAGTCATCAAGGTCCTCTAGGTTGAGCGGGTCTTCCTCCTCGTGATCGGCTTGAGGTTGCTCGTCGACGCCGTGGTCCTCGAGGTTGTCCGCGTTATCTGGAGTGCCATTCTCTCTGGTGTCCGTGTTGCTTGCATGGCTTCGGCGTGCCTTGGAGCGACAGCGTTGTCTGCAACGCCTATGCGGCTCATCGCCGGGCTTGCCGCTATCCTTCCTGGGGGTGCTGTCATCTTTTGGAGTGTCCACCATGTAAATGTCGTAAGTGGACGTAGCCGTCCAGCGACCGGTGATGGGAGGCGCGGCGTCGGTGTTGACGGTGGCTCCGCTGTCCTCGTCCATGGAATAGGCATTTTCTGAAGTGTAGTCCAACATGTTGGTTAAGTCCTCGGCCGTGGCTACGAGGTGGGTGGTGGGTGGGATGCAAAATTCCCCAAAGCACGTCTCAAAGGGCTGGTGAACGCGAGCTGAGGGCGGATCCTCCCGAATAGCCATCATCTGGATTCGGTCCAACATCTCGCTTATTAAAGTGAGGGTCGTCAGACTGGTATGCGGTGGCCGCAGGGGGGCGGCTTCCGATGTGACGGGGCAAGGGCTGACCGGGGCCATAGTTGGACCCTGGTCTTCGAGGGCCGAGTTAACCTTGAGGCCTGGGGCCGGATAGTTGTAAGAAACCGAGGACAAGACCTGGCCTTCATATATTGCTTTCGTGTTGGGGCTCGAAGCCGAGTTGTCAAGGGGGAGTTCAGCTAGGGGTAACCCCTGGCCATCGAACATCGACCCGTAGCTGGGTCTTAAGGCCGTAGGCGTGTTGCAAGGGGAGAGTTCGGCCGAAAGCGGCTCTCGGCGTCCGAACCTTGTTTCCGCATTGTGGCTCGAAGGCGGGTCTTCGGCGGATATTGCGGACGTGGTCAAGAGGGATTCCTGGCCTCCGTTCGAGGCGGAGACGTCCGAGCTCAAGGCTGGCCGTAGGATGGGAGCCGATCCATAGATTGGATCGAGGAAGGGTTCAGGAGCAGGAGTAGTGAATCCAGCGAAAACCAGATCACCACGGACATCCGCAACGTACTCCAGATTGCTGAATTGAATTCGGTACTCAGGCACGAAGCTGTCGATCTGATCTAGATGACCAGTTGGGTTGGCGTGCAGCACGATGCTACCGAACACAAAGAGTTGCCCGGGAACAAAGAGGTCCCCGGAGCTAACGCCTTCTCCGATGATTAGGCGAGCATTGATCCTTTTGGCGACCCAACAGCGGAACTCTCAATGAAAGCACCAATGTCGGTGTCAAAACTGGCGGATCTCGGGTAGGGGTCCCGAGCTGTGGATCTAGGATCGATGGGGAACAAGGGACGATGAACACGGTGTTTACCCAAGTTTGGGCCCTCTCGAAGAGGTAAAACCCTACGTCCTGCTTGATTGTATTTGATGTATGGTATGGTTACAGAGTTGATCTACCTCAAGATCAGGCGAGCTAAACCCTAATGTAATGAGGTGATGAATGTAGATCTAGCCCTTAAGACTAAAACCCTCTAGTTTATATAGGTACCGGTAGGGTTAGGGTTACACGCGGTCAGTTACAAAGAGAGGAAGATCCTACCTAATCTTGACTTGGAGGACACACCACGGCTCCGAAGATACCTTATCCGGTCAAGGATCCGCACTCCAGCTTGGGCCCCATAATATCCCATCAATCTGGCCAAAGCATAACAGGTCGGCAGCCCGAGGACCCCTTAATCCAGGACTCCCTCCCTCGCGAGGCAGCTCGATCACTGTACTAGTTCATCCTCAACCTCCTCGTGAGGCCAATCCACCAAAAGCAGGAGTAGGGTTTTACACCGCAAGGTAGCCCGAACCTGGGTAAATCTCTGTGTTCATCCCTTCCTTACGATCCCACAAATCAAGCCCTGGGTATGGCGAGCTGAGCGTCGTTGTGAAGCGAGATCCTTTGTTCACGCCCCAGAGTTCGAACCTTCTTGGGTCTGCGGAGCCCTGATTCCGACATTTGGCACGCCAGGTAGGGGCGTGTCGAAGCTCTGCCTCTTCATCAACCGCGCTCCATTCTCGCTCCGCTGTGCCCATGGCTGAAGCTCGCCATGTCCGCGCCAAGCGCCAGGGCGCTCGTGTTGCTCAGACGGCCCCGGTGGGCCGCGGCGCCCCTCATCGCTCCGCTTCCCCGATGATCAATGCTGCTACTGACCCGGCTGCTCATGAGCAGCAGGATTCTTTGCTGACTCCTTCTGTGCCGTGCGACGGCCGCACTGCCACAGCTTCCCTCACCCCTGTCATGGCGTCGTCTTCCCATGCTCGCCGCGGGTCGGCAAACGCGCAGGCTGCACTCCTCATGGCGCGGTAGCTGCTGCGCTACCGCCTCGCCGACGAGGGCTACGTTGCCTGGCTGGGCCGCATCACCGAGCTCATCAATGCCGCAGGCGAGGCCCCGGTGCCCTCCCATTCGCTCCGCCCTCCATCGTCTCGTGCTGGCGAAGTGGCGCATGGCGCTCCTCCACCTCCGCCCCGGCGCGGCGCCGACATCGACCTGGGACGTGATGCGCGTCAGCGCAACCCGCCGCGCGCAGCCCCGGCTCCAGCGCGGGATGAGGTCAGCTGCCAGGTTGTGCAGCAGCCGCAGCACGACGCATGTGCGCTCTGCGCGCCGCCGCGCCAACGTCAGGACCGGGCCGCACTGGAGGCCACCCCGCCAGGGCGTTAAGATCGTGCCCCTCTTGCACGGGCCGTACCCGTTAGCGCGGCGGGCTGCCGTGCCTTCTCTCGCAAGCTGTGTCGCGTCGTCTGGCCGGCCAAGTTCAAGCCTGACCTGCCCCCACGCTATGATGGCACCCATGACCCCGTGGAGTTCCTCCAGCTCTACGCGCTAAGCATCGAAGCGGCGAACTGTGACGACAAGGTCATGGCGAACTAGTTCCCCATGGCCCTCAAGGATGACGCGAGTTCCCGGATCATGCACCTCCCCGAGGGATCCATCTCCTCGTGGGACGAGCTCCGCGAGCACTTCATCGTCAACTTCCAAGGAACCCGCGACCGCACCCTCACCGTCAACGACCTATGACGCGTGAAGCAATAGCCAGGCAAGACCCTCCGGAAGTACATGCGGCACTTCAACCAAGTCCGCCTTAAGGTCCCGAAGGCGCCCGACGAGGCCATCATCTCCGCGTTTACAGAGGGCATAACCAACGTCAAGATGAGTGAGAAGCTCACCATCCATGATGACCTTTGCTCAGCTCTGGAGCTATTCAACCTGGCTGACAAGTGCGACAGGGCTGAAGAAGGCCGGCTCTCCCTCCTCAAGCACCCTGAGGCCGACCCTGAAGACAAGAAGGGCAAGGCCAAGGAACTAAAGCGCAACGGCCCCGCCGTACTGCCAGCAGAGCCTGAGCAGAAGCGCGGCCATGATCGCGATGAACCAGCCAAGGACAACCGCCCATACTGCATCTTCCACAACGTTCACACCCACAACAACAATGACTACCAGGAGCTCAGGGCGATCCGCGATGAATGCATGGGCCGCCGCCCTGAGCATAGCGACCGAGGCTATGACCGTGGAGGAGATCGCAGCGGAGGCCGCTGGGACAGCCGCAAGCCCTGTCAGGACTGGCACGACCAGCCTCGCAAGGATCTCTGGCGTGATGAGCCTCGTGAGGGCCCCTGGCGTGACCAGCCCCATGAGGCCCGTCCTCCGGGCAATGCCGGCCTCCCTCTGCTACCACCGCATCTAAGAAGGAATGACGACAACCATCAGGACGATGGGGCTGGGGGCGTCCAAGAACCTCGCGAAATTGCCTGCATCCTCGGCGGCGCCCAGGCACCCGCCTCGAACCGCATCTTCAAGCAGTTCTCTCGTGAGGTGAATGCGGCCCTCCCGAAGCTTGAGGCCGCGCGCCCCCTCAGGTGGTCGCAGTACGCCATCACCATCGACTCCAAGGACCACCTCAAGTGCGCGGTCACCGTCGATGCGCTCCCCATGCTCTGCACGCCCACCATCAGCAACGTCGCAGTCACCAAGACCCTCATCGATGGTGGCGCCGACATCAACGTCCTCTCTGTGGAAATGTTCGAGACACTCCAAGTGCCTTATGACCAGCTCCTGCCCAACAAACCTTTCTCAGGAGTGACTGATGGCTCCACCACACCCCTGGGGTAGGTGCGCCTCCCCGTCACCTTCGGCAAGCGTGACAACTACCACACCGAGCTTATCGACTTCGACATTGCCAAATCGGCCTGCCGTACAACGGCATCCTCGGGTACCCTACCCTCGCCAAGTTCATGGAGGTAACCCACCATGGCTACAATGCCATCAAGATGCCTAGGTGCAGCGGCATCATCATGATCGCCTGTGATGAGAAAGACGCGGTCTATTCTCTTGAGCATGCCTACCGTGCCGCTGTAGCCGAGAACTCTGACGACGAGGGCGCCGTCTCGCCTCCCGAGGCCACCCCTGCAAAGAAGCAACTCCTCTCCAAGGGTCGTCTGGTGACCAAGAAGCCCTTTGATGGCACCTCAGGCCCCGCGCCTGCTATCGGGGCGCCCCTTCCTCCCGCATAGGAAGGCACGCCCGGCGCTTCCCTCAGGACGGGCTCGGGGGCTTCCATCTGGAGAGCCTCTGACCTGACCAATGCGACGAGGGAGGTGCTCGGGCACCACTTGGAGGACTTCTTTGATGCGTGCCCCCACAAGCAAGGAGCAAGGCGCAAGGCGCCAAGGGTGCGAGAATTCATCACCAAGGCGATCGAGGAGCTTCAAGAGGCACAGGCCATGCGTGGCGAGCGTCGCCCTGCACCACCCAGTGCAGCTGCTGCCCCCGACATGGGTGACGGGCTGCGCGTCTGCGTCAACATCCCGGGTCTCAACAGGGCCGCCTCTCAGGGCCTCTTCTGGCCATCGCGCATCGGCCGGAGTGGGGGCTACCCATGCAGCTATGTTTGCATGCCTTTTGGCCTCGTGAACATGGGCGCTACAGACCAACGCCTCGCGTAGGCCATGCACGCATCTCACGAGGCCCGACGTCAGGCGGTGATGGCTTAGGAGGCCCCAGACCCTCGCGAGCCCCTTGGGCCTCGCGGGCCTCTCGAGCCTCCGGAGCCCTCAGGTTCGTGAGGATCAAGTTTCATCGACTGCCTCGACGGTTCAACAGCATCATTGCGATGTGACCTTTTGGTTTGTTCAATTGAGGGCGCCCCTCAGGCTGCATTATCCTCGAGCTGTCAGGGTCCGTCCCTACAGCTGTATCGTTTTGCGCATGTATCGGAACTGGCTCTGCCTTTGATGAATTTCCTAAGTATTCCAACCTGTGTGCCCGGTGCTTCGTCACCATGAATGTCACTGCGCCCTCACAGCCCCACCCTCGACCGCCTCATGATTAAGGGCAGGCACGGCGTCTGTGCTTGGGTCCGTTCCTGCAGCGTTGATAAATCCAAGCGACCGAGCTCTGTCTCACGAGCCAGCTCCCGTGCACGTCACCTCCTGGGGTCCTTGGTGCCTTGTCCTCGCGTGAGCTAATCGAGAGTGGGTAAGTCAGGGCGCGCGGCCCGGTTCGTATAACTGCAGTTCAGCGCTTCGCCGTCGCGGGAGCCGCGCACCGGGTGTCCTTCCTCGGGATTGTTGCATGAGAAGACTGGGCACGGCGTCTGTGCTCGGGTCCGTCACTGCAGCGTAGATAAACCCAAGTGACTGAGCTCTGTCTGGCGGGCCGGCCCCGTTCACGTCACCTCCTGGGTTCCTTGATGTTTGGCCTTCTCATGCGATGGCCTCCAGAGGTTCATTCGGCGCAGGTCGCCCCCATCACACAAGTTTTGTAAGCGCGCTCCGCGCCAGAAGATTCAGGCGCAACCCGCCTTGAGGTGGGGCCTCGTGAGTCCCGCGCTGGCTCACGAGTGCCCAAATACACCTCCTCCAGTTCTTCCGTGCTAGTCACGCATACGAACGAAATAGGGTTGTACACGCCTGGAGACTCTAACACAGAGCTCTCATCCCACGCCAAGTGGAAACCCCATGCTCCGCGCTGGCGGACGACACGGTCGAACAGCGACTATGCCCATGCCCAAGTGGAAGCCCCATGCTCCGCGCTGGCGGACGACACGGTCGAGCAGCGACTATGCCCACGCCAAAGTGGAAGCCCCATGCTCCGCGTTGGTGGATAAACAACTGAGGGCGCCTTAATGGCTGCATCAACCTTAGGATGGCCTCTCGGATCTTCATGCGGCCCTGTCACGCAGCATTCCCCTGGGATGCGCGCACTAGGGGGCTGGACACGGGGGCTATGCTCAGGCCAGGCTTGTCACACGCCACCTCACCAAGTCCTCGGTACTTGTTCTTCTCGCGCCCCTCCCAGGCGAAGGCTGGCGAGGAAAGGTATGAAGGGCTCTGGATTAACCTTGATGTCGCCCATGTTTCCTTCATGAGGGCTGCTCGCACATCAAGGGGGACCCCTGAGCATCACGACTTAGGGGCCTCACTAGTCACGTAGCCCCTCGCCCCTTGGTTTTGTCCTGGCATCCAGACATCCCAACGGCAGTCGAGGTATGCGCGGTGCTGGGCCCTGCTGACGCAGAGCACAAAGGTAAACAAGAAGGAAACCAAGCACGAAAAGGAAATCACGGAGTCCAAACAGTCATTACAGGCACCAAATGTTATGCAAATTCAAACAAAGTCTTACGCCTCCACAAGGCATGATAAATGTCGCAGGGTAAAATCTAGGATGAGGGGTCATCATCGCCATGGCCGTCGCCGCCGCTTGTCCCAGCCGCGGCGAGTTCGTCGTCAACATCGCTGCCGCTGCCGTCGTCGCCGCCGCTCGCATCAACAACCGAGGGCTCGGTGTCAGGGATGCAGGTGAACTTCTTCACCAGCGTGTCCACACGGTCCTTCACGGCCGCCGCGGCGGTGGCTCGAGACTCAGGAGCAACCGGGCCAATCACCGCGTTGAAATTGAAGCTAGGGTTGCAGAGGTAAAGCTGGCTGAAGATGCGCGTCGCGGCCGTGGAGAAAAGGTCGCGGCACTCGTCCTCCAAGATGGAATCCACCTTGGCTGCAGTACCTTCGAGCGCCTCGGCAAGCTTGGAGGAGAGCCCTGTGTAGCCGTCCTCAGGGGTCGCCAGCGGCTCCTTGATCCTCCCCTGCAAATGGAGTGCAGCGTCTGGTGAGACCTGAGCTCGATGGAGGGGAAGGCATCGCGCTCTGCGGCCGCCTTACCTTCAGCGGCAGCAAGGGTCTTCTCCCTGGCGTCCAGCCGGGTAGTCTCCTCGGAGACGTGCTTGGCGTGCGACATCTGGGCTTTGACCGCCTCCTCCTTCAGCTTGCTCAGACGCTCGCATTCCGCAGCTTGATCGACAGTCACCTTGGACAGCACGGAATCACGATCGGCGAGCTTCGCCTCGCGAGCCTTGAGGTCCTCCTCCCGCTGTTGAAGCTAATGTGCGTGCGTGGCTTGCTCCTCCTGAAGGGCCCTCAGATTGGCCTCCGCCTCACCGCAATGCTTCACGATAGATGTCGCCTCGGCCAACGCCACATCGCGAGCTGCCTCTGCTTCCGCTGCCTCCTTCCTGCTCTCCGCGGTGGCGGCTTCGGCCCGGACCCAGGCCGTCCAGGTGGCTGTGTCGGCTTGGAGCCACCCCGAGATAAGCCCCAGGAGCTCCCTCGCGAGGCACCTGTCGGTGTCTTGGAGGTCAGCCCGGATCCGGCCGAGCGTGGTCTAGGCTTCATCCAAGGCCCCGGGCCTGATCGGGGGGGCGCAGTTCGCGAGTGCGAGGGCCTGACGAGGAGGCAGCGCTGGCTGGCACTGTGGCCATGGAAGCGGCTGCGTGGTCGGCTTGGGGCACCGGAGGCTCCAGGCTCTTCTCGGGCACGATGAGGGCGGACGACTTCACAGCCTGCTGGCCCACAGGCTTGGCTCCTCCTGAAGCTGCGTCGCTGTGCCCCCAGGAGTGGATCCCGCCGGAGGGGGGCGAGGAGTCGCCCCCTCCACCAGCGCCGGGGTTGCTGCGGCCGCGACAAGGAGTGTCGCCTCGTGAACCCCAGCAGCGGCCGCCCCATCCTTCGGTTGCGATTCGTACGGGGACGGGACTGACATCTCGACTGCCCCGCTAGAGCATGGGGATCCCTCCGGAGGGGGCGCAGCCGTGCCTTTTCCTGAGGCCGCCCGGCCAGATGCTCGCGTGGTCCGGGGAACGGGCCCTGACTGCTTGAGGACCCTGGCAGAGTGCGGGGAGTCCATGACCAGAGAATCCATGGCGTCGTCATCGTCCTCGAGGTTGTGGAGAAGCTCGAGCTGCGACGGGGGGACGCCCCCGCCAAGCCATCGTCCTCAGTCCCTTCGGCGTCCTCCTTGTCGCCGCTGTTGCTGGAGGATAGCTCCACGAGGGAATCAGGATCGACGGGCGGGTCAAGCCCTTGGTCATTCAAGGCAGGCATGGCGGCAACCAGGGCCTCCCGGTCGTCGCAGCGGTACAACGGGGCGTGCTCCTCGAGTATGTCCGCTGGGACGCCGCCTAACAGGGCGACCAAGGCCACCTTAAGCTCTCCGCATGTCAGGCTAGTGGAGCGCAGCCTCACATTGTCACTCGCACCCTGGTACTCCCACAGGGGCTTTGAGTGTAACTGGAGTGGCGCCAGGTGCTGCGTCAAGAACTCCTTCACTATCATCGCCCCAGTTAGGTGCTTGGCCTCCATATTCGAGGCTATCCACTTCAAGACGGGTCTCGCCCGTGGATCGGTGAGCTTCATGGAACCCCACGCTGGGATCTTCTCAGGCAGCTCCACCAGAAGCTCTAGGAATGGATTGAGGCACTTGGTGTCCACGAAGACCCAGCGGTGTAGGAAGCCTTCCACCTTCTTCCCAGCCTTCAGGAGCACATTCCCGCTCTGGACTACTATGAAAGAGACGCATGCAGATCGCCGTTCCCAGTCGTGGAACCGCAAGCTGAAGTAGTGGCGGAAGAGGGCCACTGAGGGCATCATGCCCACAAAGGCCTCGCAGTAGAAGAAGAAGATGGACAGGAGCAGGATGGAGTTGGGCTGAAGATTGAGGGCCTGGATCTCATAGTGCTTGAGGACGGTAGTGAAGAATTCTGAAAAGGGTTGGACGAGCCTAGAGAAGACGCTATGGAGGAAGAAGGGGTAGACCATTTTCGCTAAGGTGCTCTGCTCCGCAGATCTGCACCAAAGTAGGGTCTGGCCCCACTCATTGGTGTCGCCCACCGTCAGTGGGAGCACTGGGGCGAAGTCCCCCTCCTTGGCAATGGTGGAGGCTGTAAGGACCAGCGGGAGAGAAGAGGAGGCCGAGACCTGGGCCTCAGACTTCAACTTCCTAGCGGGGAGCGAGAGGAAGGACGGCGCTCCGCCTGGATCTGGAGGAGTTTCTCGCGAAGGAAAGGGGATCTTGGCAAGGGAGGAAAGGCGCAAGGAAGAAGAGCAATGATGTCTCTACAGCGCGCGCCAGGCTTTTGTCAGCCTGGGCAGTTGCCGAGGGGACGTGGGGAGTGGAGGCACCTGCGTCCCATCGTACTTCACGCGTCGAGCCTGGCCTGCAGGCGATTGGGGCCCGCGGCGCTTCGCCTGGAAGCCAGGCCGGGCACGCCTTGGGCCCGGGGACTGCTGTCGGCATTCTGGGATCGGGGGTACCCAGACTTGCCTGCCTGCGGCCCAGCACGCGGACTCATCGACGACCCGGTACGACCCAGCTACAAGACCCCCCAGGACAAGACCCTCGCGAGGCAAGCGACGCCAAGACCTCCCGTGGAGCGGAGAATTCTATGCAGGTACCCCGCCTCATGAGGCCACGATGACGTGAGCCATGACGACCAAGGCCAGGTGGGCGCCATCAGCCGCAGAGGGGGCAGTTTCCTCGTTGGTGCTAAGGGAGCAAGGACAGGCGCAGGTTCCCGAGGAAGGCCCCGAAGCTTTCCATTCCGGTGCAACGAGACCAAGACCACGAGCTCGGCTGGACGGATGTCATCGTCGAGCCCACTGCTGTGTCACGGCCAGAAGCTTTGCAGGCGAAGACCACCTTTCATCAGGATAAGATGTACTTCATGTCCCCTTTTAAAATTGGCTACTGTGGATTCCCTTCCCACCTAATCCATGAGGGAGGAGGACCATGGCCTCTATAAATATGGGCTAGCCACCACCGTAGAAGGGGACTGATCCCCGGACCGATCCATCCTCACCACCCGAGCCCTCACGAGGCAGCTCGACCACTGTACTAGTTCATCCTCAACCTCCTCGTGAGGCCAATCCACCAAAAGTAGGAGTAGGGTTTTACACCGCAAGGTGGCCCGAACCTCGGTAAATCTCTTTGTTCATCCCTTCCTTACGATCCCGCGCACTTGGTGAGATCAAGCGCTGGGTATGGCGAGCTGAGCGTCATTGTGAAGCGAGATCCTTCGTTCACGCCCCAGTGTTCGAACCTTCTTGGGTCTGTGGAGCCCTGATTCCGACACTTACCCCCTAAGTTATGAGGGAAGAGAACCGGGCCTAGTATAAATATAGGCTAGTCACCTCCGTAGAGAGGAGGTCGATCCATTCTCATCCACTAAGCCCTCACGAGGCTGCTCTCTGTACTAGTTCATCCTCAACCTCCTCGTGAGGCCAAACCACCACAAAGCAAGAGTAGGGTTTTACACCGCAAGGTGGCCCGAACCTGGGTAAATTGTTGTGTCCCCTCTTTCCCTCGCTCGCATGAACTCGACAAGGCCAAGCCATGAGGTGATGAGCTTGAGGCTGCAGCTAGGCTAGATCTTCGCACATGCCCTAGAGTTTGAACCTTGTTGGGTCCGTGGAGCCCCGATTCCAACATTAGCTTCCTCTCTAGTTGGTGTAGGCATCACCGGAACAATTTTCTCTGATGTGCTACTTTCCAATTCGAGATAAGGTACAATTACCTCATCAAGTTCTACTTTCCTCCCACTCACTTCTTTCGAGAGAAAGTCCTTCTCTAGAAATGACTCATTCTTAGCAACAAAGATCTTGCCTTCAGATCTATGGTAGAAGGTGTACCCGATAGTTTGCTTAGGGTATCTTATGAAGAAGCACTTCTCCGATTTGGGTTCGAGCTTATCAGGCTGAAGCCTTTTGACATAAGCGTCGCATCCCCAAACTCTAAGAAACGACAGCTTTGGTTTCTTGCCAAACCATAGTTCATACGGTGTCGTCTCAACGGATTTAGACGGTTCCCTATTGAACATGAATGCAGTTGTCTCTAATGCATAACCCCAAAATGATAAAGGCAAATCGGTAAGAGACATCATAGAACGCACCATATCTAATAAAGTACGGTTACGACGTTCGGACACACCATTACACTGTGGTGTTCTAGGTGGCGTGAGTTGTGAAACAATTCCACATTATTTTAAATGAAGGCCAAACTCGTAACTCAAATATTCGCCTTCGCGATCAGATCGTAGAAACTTTATTTTCTTGTTACGATGATTCTTCACTTCACTCTGAAATTCTTTGAACTTTTCAAATGTTTCAGAGTTGTGTTTTATTAAGTAGATATACCTATACCTACTCAAATCATCTGTGGAGGTCAAAAAATAATGATACCCTCCGCGTGCCTCAACACTCATCAGACCGCATACATCGGTATGTATTATTTCCAATAAGTCATGAGCTTGCTCCATTGTTCCGAAGAACAGAGTTTCAGTCATCTTACCCATGAGGCATGGTTCGCAAGTATCAAATGATTCATAATCAAGTGATTCCAAAAGTCCATCCACATGGAGTTTCTTCATGCGCTTTACACCAATATGACCTAAACGGCAGTGCCACAAGTATGTTGCACTATCATTATCAACTTTGCATCTTTTGGCAACAATATTATGAATATGTGTATCACTACGATCGAGATTCAACAAAAATAGACCATTCATTAAAGGTACATGACCATAAAAGATATTACTCATATAAATAGAACAACCATTATTCTCTGACTTAAATGAATAACAGTCTCGCAATAAACAAGATCCAGATATAATGTTCATGCTCAACGCTGGCACCAAATAACAATTATTGAGGTCTAAAACTAATCCCGAAGGTAGATGTAGAGGTAGCGTGCCGACGGCGATCACATCGACCTTGGAACCATTCCCGACGCGCATCATCACCTCGTCCTTAGCCAATCCTCGTTTATTCTGTAGCCCCTGTTTCAAGTTACAAATATGACCAACCGAACCAGTATCAAATACCCAGGCGCTACTATGAGCATTAGTAAGGAACACATCAATAACGTGTATATCAAATATACCTTTGTTCACTTTGCCATCCTTCTTACCCGCCAACTATTTGGGGCAGTTCCGCTTCTAGTGACCATTTCCCTTGCAGTAGAAGCACTCAGTTTCAGGCTTGGATCCAACTTTGGGCTTCCTCACAGGAGCGGCAACTTGCTTGCCTTTCTTCTTAAAGTTCCCTTTCGTTCCCTTGGCCTTTTACTTGAAACTAGTGGTCTTGTTAACCATCAACACTTGATGCTCCTTCTTGATTTCTACCTCCGCCGATTTCAGCATTGCGAAGAGCTCGGGAATTGTTTTTGTCATCCCTTGCATATTATAGTTCATCACGAAGCCTTTGTAGCTTGGTGGCAGTGACTGAAGAACTCTGCCAATAACACTCTCAACTGGAAGATCAATTCCCAGCTGAGTCAAGTGGTTATGATACCCAGACATTTTGAGTATGTGTTCACTGACAGAACTGTTCTCCTCCATCTTGCAGCTATAGAACTTGTTGGAGACTCCATATCTCTCAACCCGGGCATTAGCTTGAAATATCAACTTCAGCTCTTGGAACATCTCATATGCTCCATGGCGTTCAAAACGTCTTTGAAGTTCCGGTTCTAAGCCGTAAAGCATGGCACACCGAACTATCGAGTAGTCATCAGATCGAGTCTGCCAGACGTTCATAACATCTACAGTAGCTCCTGCAGCAGGTTTGTCACCTAGCAGCGCATCAAGGACATAATTCTTCTGTGCAGCAATGAGGACAATCCTCAAGTTACAGACCCAGTCCGTGTAGTTGCTACCATCATCTTTCAACTTAGCTTTCTATAGGAACGCATTAAAATTCAAGGGAACGATAGCACGTGCCATTGATCTAGCGGCAAGTCTTCCTGGAGCGCGGGATGACTAAGTGGAGCACACAATTCCCAACACACAACCGTATGATGTGTCACATGCTATCACACACATGTTAACACAAGGACACTTATGTGTAACTTACAAGTCGTCACACACGAGTACTCGCACCACACATCATGTGCCATGCTCCTAGCCATCGCAAACAACTCGTTTGCATTTTTAAAGTTTTTTCTACACACATAATCGCACACGAAACAACTGTAGCAACTGTCTGCAAGGGTTAGGGACACCATAAATATCATCTCTTCACTCTCTATCGTCTCTTTCCCCTCGCAACCCCCAAATCTAGCCTTGTTCTCCCCTCTGTCCTCGCCACCACAAAATCCTCCACATCACACATGTCCTTAGAAACTCGAACAACCCTCTCCATCACGCAAGGCACAGGGAAGATGCAGCTCATACACATGTTGGAGCCCGCGACGGCGGCGGCGGTATGCGCTAATGAGGGTGCAGTGGCCTTGTTGGTAAGTGCGGAAGAGTTGGCGGCTACAGCAGATCTGTTGGGGCACGTACGATTTTGTACCCGGAACAAGCGGTTGAGGCTGCGGCCTAGGCGGCACGCGATGATGAGCCCACCATTGACTTGGAGCTAGCAGCACGCGCGGATTTCACCGTGCTAAGGGTTGCAGCCTCCTTATGGTCTGCTGGAGCTATAGCAGCACACACAGCAAATGCCTTTGCTGTTTACGTCCGCTTGGAAAATGTCTGTCAAGGCTGCGTTGTACGCGCGCGTTTGGGCGTGGGCGTGATTTTCCCTGAAGCTTGATCTACGGTGATGGAGCAGGAGCAGACGAGTGGCTGGGCCTAAGAAATGTTCAAGGACATGGTCGTCGCTAACCCGAATCTCGACACTTCCTTCCGAGAGAGGTTTTTGCATCAGTGCAGAGAATATTTCAACATCGTCGCACCAACAGGACAGGCCCGCAACAACGCCGATGAATAGCTGTTTGTATTTTGTTGTTTTCAGAACCTTGCTGATATGTAATGGCGCTATTATGTTGTTTGGTTGATTATGTACGAGTACGAACGATAATTTGCGCAATCATTTTCTGAATCAGGTGCTTATTAGCATGAATCTTATGTGTTACTGTCGGTCCGTGTTAGTACATAACTCTGATTACTGACCTGTTTGTCGGGTATCACCCACATCTTATTATGCCGAATCTTTTGTGTTATTTTTTATCATTGCAAATAGTTCAGCCGAGTGACCTGTTTTCCTGGTATCACACACATATTGTCACTTGTAAATGTTTGTGTTATTTTTATCATTGCAAACAGTTCATCCGAGTTGCCTGTTTGCCGCGTATCACACACATCTTGTTAACTTGAACCGTTTCTGTTATCTTGGCTCATCGCAAACAGTTCATCCGAGTGAACTGTATGTCGTCTGTCGCACACACCTTGATATGCCCAACCGTTTCTGTTGTGTTGTCTAATCACAAATAGTTTATCCGGGTGAATTGTATGTCGTATATTGCACACAGCTTCATCTAGCTGACCATTTCTGTTGTTATGCTCATTGCAAACAGTTCATTCGAGTGAACTGTATGCCACACACTGGTACAGCAAGGTGCTATACAAACGGTTTTTAACCCCTTTCCGCGACGGCATTTTGAACCGTCGCCAAGTGAGTGTGTGCGATAGGGGGGTCCTTCCCACACGACCCAGAAACCGTCGGGGATAGGGAGCCTTGGTGTATACAGTTGTCCCTATAAAACTGTTTCTGATATCTCGAATATCCCAAATGCTTCTTCCTTGCAACTCATTTGTGCTCGCATTGCCATCGCAGTCGGTATTCTGGGGTGCTACATTTACGATGCGTGACCCATCACAAAGAGTTCACGATTATAGAACATGTACGATAAGTAGACAATCACACACATTTACTTTTCCTCGACTGTATGCGATTCGATGTAAGAGCACATACAGTTGTCCCTATAAAACTATATGCGAAGATTGAATACATCCCACACGATTCATCCGTCGTACCCATGTCAGATGAAGACCTATCGCACGCGTTCTTCTATGACCAAACGTTTGCCATACGCACAACATCATAAACAGTTCATAATTGCCAAGCGTGTGTGATAAGGTGACTTTCGCAAACATTTAATAAGACGGAACTATGTGCGATGCTGTTGTTAATCGCACATGTTTTTTCTTGGTTGATCGTGTGTGCAGTAGAGATTGGTCATAGTTTCGCTTTCGCAAACCGTGTGCAGTGTAATCCCTAATCTAAAAATCACAGATTTTGAATTTGAAAGTAGGCAATCACTTATTTCATACCGAACCATGTTTATTACAAATATAGGTTCAACCACAAATGCATAATTCGATGCACAGGTACATATACTGAAGAACTACAGAAGCAACATCAAAGAATGATGAACCACAGTTGTACTAAAGACTGTAAAGAGATAGGCGAAAGACATTCTGGTTGCTGGAGAAGGTGAAGCGAAATGCCCATATTGTGCTCTCCTCCATGTGTAATGCGCGCACGACTCTAGGCCAACCCCTTGTGATGGCTGCCCGTCCATCCTTCACTGTCTTCGGCCGGCCGGCGCCCACCCTACTAGAGGGACTGAGAAATTAATCGAGTACAAAACTTATCTTCAAGCTTTACCTTATTTTGATCGTTTAGAGGGCGATCGCGGTTAGGACTTCTCGATGCTCATTGTAGTCTGGATGAAATACTTTAACCTTCATTGTGTGTTCACCAATCATGTATTTGCGAGGTAATCTTAAGTAAACTGCTTCGAAAACCACTGGGAACGAAAAAGATTTAGACATTGTTGTCTAACAACTCATTATGGGCAGTAAAAAAAGAAGGCTGCAGAGTTTGTAGTTACCATCCTACAGTTCAGTGTTGTGTTGGATAGAGCCTAAACGGATAATTTGCTTTCCATCGTTCGTATCTTTTTGCTAATAATCCTTATCAGTTTCCTCACTTGATGCTTGTTCATGAATATCTCATTGCCCTATACGCAAAAACGGTCGATGTGTGGATCTTTGCCAAGGGCATATGTACCTACAAGCAACTAGTCAATATTAGAAGCTAACAAGTGTCCAAGCCTAGATCTATATGCACTACATTATGGAACGATGGGGGGAGTACAAGTCGAGGGATGAAACTAACCTCGGCGCAAAATGCTGGCCACTCCCGTTGTTGTCCTGCATAAGTAGTGGAAAGGCATGATAAGTATAGCAACCTTAACATAAAACAAATATAGCAAAGGTAAACAACATCATCTCCAAATGATAGCTTGAATGTTTTGGTTTTAGCATGCTGTTAAAGCCGATATAAAATGGAAGGGAATCTTACCTACAACAGGCTTAACAGCCATCAAATATTGCAATTCAAACTGGTATTGTTGAAAATGAATAGAACATAGGTCATGCTTAAACATCACACCGGATAAATGTGTAAAACTAAAATAAAGGGCATGTGTTAGCTACACCAGGCATAACTAGAACGAAATATAGCCGTTCAAACATGTATTGATGAAATCGAGCGGCACAGTTCCGACTTGCACAAAATGAACATCACATTGTGAATGACTGAATAAACACGGCATAAATGATCAGTATAACAACCAAATATAGCCATTGAAAACTGGATAGAGTCTCACTACAAACCAACCTAACAAGCAAATACAGATAAACAGGGCATATGCTTGAAAACTGGACAAATGCTCACTGCAACCAACCTAACAAGCAAATACAGATAAACAAGGCATCTGCTTGAAAACTGGACAAATGCTCACTCCAACCAACCAACCAAATACAGATAAACAAGGCATCTGCTTGATAATAGGACAAATGCTCACAGCAACCAACCTAACAACCAAATACAGATAAACAAGGCATCTACTCACTATAAACAACCAAATATAGCCATTCATGAAACTGAAGTGGACAATTCATACTTAAACATCACATAGCCCTATTGAACATTACATTTTTGCATAATTGAAATAATTAAACACGACACAGTTAAAACACCGCATGGAAAAAGCTACAACAACAAAGGGTACGGGTTGGCAAGCTAGAAAATGTAAGATTTGTTGATAGGATGTTGCCTCAGATGTCATGGACGGGATCCTTCCAATTGGAAGAGCACATACCCATGGTGCACTCTCTGATGTTGCGGATGGGCTGTTTCACCTTGGAAGACCCTATGTGGGTGCCCTCCTCGTGGTCATGGTCAATGATATCTGACTTGGCAATTGAGGATCCCAAGCCGCCGCCATAGAACATGTCCTTCAGAAATGAAAAAATGGGCTCGATGGCGTACAAGGATCGCAAATACTTGACCGCGTTGTGGAGGAGATCAGCGGCAGGGCCGTCGAAGAGATCGACGGCGGTTGAACCAGAGGGGTTGGGGATGGACCACTTAACCTGTGACATGGCCCGTGTGAAGCCATCATTATCGACGAGCTTGATGTCGTAGCCTGCTTTCCCGAGATACAGTAATACGCTAGCCTGCTGACGTGAAGCCTTCGGCATGGCAACAGAGTCAACATCTTCGTCGGCTTCCATGGCGAGGTGTTGCTCCGGGATCGTCAGGTTGGGGCAAATGGCGGCCACCTCGCCAACGTCCGCCGGAGAGGCCATGATAAACCTCTTCTTGGTCGAACGCTCGTCGGGCTCACCGGGATACATGGTCGGGCTTAGGCTGCGACATTCTGGAGCAGGGGATGTGGATCTGGCGGGGAGGGACACCGCAGGCCTGATCTAAAAACTCAGGGGAGTGGGGCGACGGTATGGGAATCGCTGGGTAACCTGAACTTTATTATCTAAGCTAGGAGGAACGGGCAGACCGGCAGAGGTTGGCGCCGGCGGCGGCGGCGAGCTAGGGTTCAAGGGGGAAGGGGGCGGGTTGGGGGACTGTGGAGGGGTGGGGGGCCGGGTGGTGTTTGATGATACGCCATGGCTACTGAAAATTTTAGTAATGGTGGGTGGAGATGGTGGTGGACGAGGGAGGGCGACGGTTCAAATGCCTCGGCTACTGCAATTTTACTATAAGGTCGGTGGTTGAGGAGTGGGGGCGACGGTTGAAGTACCGCGGCTACTAAAAATTGGGTAAATGAATTGATGCGGGGCGGGAGCACCCAAGATCGCACACGGTCCAATAAGAATATGCGTGTATGATAATAAGGAAAAGTAGTGGAACCCTTGATTTTTGCAACGCTCAAGGCAGGTAGTTTGTTTTTAGATTTCTAGCTAGCTGGTCTATCGCACACGGTTCGTCCTAATTTTTAGACGCGGACGTGGAATTCAATCTAAGTAAACTACCCGCCTTTAGCTTGCGCAGGTGGTGATTTTACAGCGCACTAGCATCGACACCATTAAGCCAGTACCTCCACCTTTGCTCACGCTTGCACAGTCATGGTGATTCACAACGCACTTGCATCGCACACGGTTAAACCACTACCTCCACCCCTGCTCGCGCCTGCGCAGTCGTGGTGATTTCACAGCCCACTAGCATCGCACACGGTTAATCCACTACCTACACCCTTGATCGCGCTTGCGCAGTCGTGGTGACTTCTCAGTGCACTTGCATCACACACGGTTAAGCCAGTACACCCATGTCCGTTGACGTCATCCGAGTCTTTGCAGCAGAAAAAACTGTCAGAGAGGGTCAGAAGACAGCCACACCAGCATGTGGCCCAAATATATATGAGTGAAAAGGGTGGTCTGTGATGTTCAAAATTCCAATGCACAACTTTGACCGCGCGGGCCCACGGTTGGGCGCGTCGTCGAAGATCAATGAGAGGGGCCAGAAGTCAAGAACCACCTGGAAGTGGCCAAATATATGTAGGAATATAGGGTGTGATGTTTAAAACTTTAAATACACAATGCACAAGTTTGGTGGCACCTGCCTCGCAAACCCGAAAGCACCCTTGTGTATATCTATCATGACATAATGTCGTACCTACCTAGCTAGGGTGCTTGACCCACCTCCTACTTCGTGTCGGCGGGGCGGATGCACATAATGATACTTTGGTCATACATGCATGTCGCCATGACCTACCATAAGACGGACTAGTGAATATATCGCTTGGTCAAACGACAACTGTTGTTGTCGATAAAAAATGGATAGAATATATATATAAACCGCTTGGGCCAATAGATTGAACCATCATCAAAAATCGCACGAGAGGGACCACAAAACCAGCACCGCCTGCATGCGGCCCAAAATGATGTATGTCGGAAGGGGTGATGTGTGTTTTCAATATCAAATAATGAACAATTTAGATGTGGCGCATGCCTCTCGATACAGACAACAACCATGAAAGCCAGGTAATTAAGGATGAGATACGCAGGGTGCGGTGTCGGTCGAACCCACCAATCCGAGCGTGTGGGAGGGAATCCTCACAACGCATGAGCTTGAACTATGGTTGAATGACATGTGACGGTGACTGGCCCTAACACGAACTAGGAGGTATCCATTCATGGCCAACACATACCCCTCGTTATCGGTCAAATGATGATATATATATACACTCGGGGAGCCCGCAGATATGCGCGTCATCACAAAAAACCTCACAAGGGAGACGTGGTCGATCAGAAGACCCCCTATACACTGCATGCAGCCCTAAAATATGTATGGGTGGTCTGTGATGTGTTCAAATCCCCAATGCACAACTTCGATGGGGGACCAACTACATTACAAACCGAACATCGTACCCGATCCCCAAGCCAGGTTCAATACGTACGATGTCGGTTCCCCAACTTCGAGGCGGGGGGGGGGGGGGATATGTCGTCCAATGCAAGCGCTCAAACTTTATTTGGTCTAACATGGCACACATAGCAATAGGAAACCATCATGGTCAAACCCTTCTCGTATGTTGGGTCAAAGGGATAGATTGTGTGGGGCCCCCTTGTTATCGGTAAATGATGACATATATAGACCTCGGGGAGCCCACAGATATGTGCGGCGTCTATAAACCACACAAGGGATATGCGCTCAATCAGAACACCTGGCCCCCTATACCCTGCATGCGGCCCAAAAAAAAGTATGGGTCTGGTGTGTGATTTGTTCAAATCCCGAAAGCACAACTTCGATGGGGCACAACCTACATCAGCAACATTACAAACTGAACATCGTACCCCCCAGCAAAGTTGAAGACGTATGATGTCGGTTCCGCAACTTCGAGGCGGGTGGGGGGGGTAGGGGGTGTCGTCCAATGCATGTGTTGAAACTTGATTTGCTCTAACATAGCACACAGAGCAAAGAGGAAACCTGAGGGAGTCATGGACTAAGGGTTCCTCGGGGCGACGGCCCATTGCACATGGGCAGGACTGGTGGAGCCGTATAATGACAGGAGATCTATGAAGCCGTGGTGTGCCCTCCAAGTCCAGAAGGCGGAGGATCTCTTTAATTCCTTATTGTAATCTATCTTCAATAACCCTAACCCTACTGCTACTTCTTGAGCTTGCGTTGGTTTTTCACTTGAAGAGGAAAGGGTGATGCAGCAAAGTAGAGATAAGTATTTCCCTCAGTTTGAGAACCAAGGTATCAATCCAGTAGGAGACAACGCACAAATCACTGAATACTTGCACAAACAATCAAACAACTTGAACCCAACGTGATAAAGGGGTTGTCAATCCCTTCACGGTTATTTGCAAAAGTGAGATCTGATAGAGATAGGTAAAACTAAACAAGATAAATAAATATTTTTGGGTTTTTTGGTTTATAGATCTGAAAATAAAAGATTGCAAAATAGTAGATCGGAAAGTAATATGATGGAAAATAGACCCGGGGGCCATAGGTTTCACTAGAGGCTTCTCTCAAGATAGAGAATATTACGATGGGTGAACAAATTACTGCCGATCAATTGATAGAAAAGCGCGAAGTTATGACGATATCTAAGGCAATGATCATGAATATAGGCATCACGTCCGTGTCAAGTAGACCGAAATGATTGTGCATCTACTACTATTACGCCACACATCGACCGCTATCCAGCATGCATCTAGAGTATTAAGTTCATAAAGAACGGAGTAACGCATTAAGTGAGATGACATGATGTAGAGGAATTAACTCAGGCAATATGATGAAACCCCATCTTTTTATCCTCGATGGCAACAATACAATACGTGCCTTGCTGCCCCTACTGTCACTGGGAAAGGACACCACAAGATTGAACCCAAAGCTAAGCACTTCTCCCATTGCAAGAAAAACCAATCTAGTTGGCCAAACCAAACCGATAGTTCGAAGAGAATTACAAAGATATGAAATCATGCATAAAAGAATTTAGAGAAGATTCAAATAATATTCATAGATAAGCTGATCATAAATCCACAATTCATCGGATCTCGGCAAACACACCGCAAAAAAGTATTACATCGAATAGATCTCCAAGAACATAGAGGAGAACATGCTATTGAGAATCAAAGAGAGAGAAGAAGCCATCTAGCTACTAGCTATGGACCCGTAGGTCTGAGGTAAACTACTCACGCTTCATCGAAGGGCAATGGTGTTGATGTAGAAGCCCTTCATGATCGAACCCCCTTTCGGCAGGACGCCGGAAAAGGCCCCTAGAAGGGATCTCACGGGTACAGAAGGTTGCGGCGGTGGAAAAGTATTTTCGTGGATGCCTCTGGTGGTTTGGGCATATAAGAGTATATATAGGCAAAATAATTAGGTCAGGAGGTGTACGAGGGGCCCACAAGGGTGGGGGGCACGCCCTACCCCCTGGGTGCGCCCTCCATCCTTGTGGCCTCCTCGTGGCTCCTCTGACTTCATCTCCAAGTCTCATGGTTTCCTTCTGGTCCAAGAAAGATCATCGCAAAAGTTTTATTCCGTTTGGACTCCGTTTGGTATTCCTTTTCTGCGAAACTCAAAAACAAGGAAAAAACAGAAACTGGCACTGGCCTCTAGGTTAATAGGTTAGTCCCAAAAATAATATAAAATAGCATATTAATGCATATAAAACATCCAAAACAGATAATATAATAGCATGGAACAATAAAAAATTATAGATACGTTGGAGACGTATAACCTACCGGTGTCTATATAAACTGAGGGTTTTTAGTCTTTAGGGCTAGAGCTACATTCATCACCTCATAGCCTTAGGGTTTTGCTCATGCTGATCTCAAGGTGGATCTACTCTGTAAACCCCGTTATACATTCAATACAATCAAGCATGACGTAGGGTTTTACCTCTTCGAGAGGGCATGAACCAGGGTAAACACTGTGTTCGTCGTCCCTTGTTACCCATCGTTCCTAGATCCACAACTCGGGACCCCCTACCCCGAGGTCTGCCGGTTTTGACACCGACATTGGTGCTTTCATTGAGAGTTTCGCTGTGGGGTCGCCCAAAGGATCGATGGCTCGCCTGATCATTGGAGAAGGCATTGGATCCGGGGACTTCTTCGTCCCCGGTCAACTCTTCGCATTCGGCAGCATTGTCCTGCACGCCAACCCGACTAGTCGTCTGGATCAGATCAACAACTTTGCCCCCGAACACCGAATTCGATTCGGCAACCTAGAATATGTGGCGGACTCATGGGGCGATCTGGTCTTCACCGGATTCACTACCCCTTCCCGCCCCCACGGAGGCCTCGTCGTGCCCACCCTGGAGTCTCCATCCAATCCGATCTCCGGATCGGCCCGAGCAGCTTCGAGCCAGGAGAGCTCCGCTTCGAGCGGTGGCCAGACTCCACCTTCACCCGAACCCATCATGTCCACGGAAGATTTGTCCTCGACCTTCGAGGAAGGATCAGGAGGCGAAAGCCAGGAATCTATCTCGGCCGAACCGATCCTCCACAATGCTCACCTAGCCGTGAACTCCCAAGACGAAGTGGCGGCCAATGGCCAGAAATTACTCCCTGCCCGAAGCAACTCGATCTCAAGCCCTGGCGTGGAATCCACACGTAGGGATCAAAATCCGTCCTTGACTTCCGATGACTGTTCGGACCCCTTCGAGGATCCGGTCCCACACCCCGAGCTTAGCTCGGCCTGTAGAAATCAAGTACTGGCTAGGGCATTGACTGCCTCCGTTGCAACAGAATCTGGCCTAGAGCCCTCGAGTTCGACGACCACTACTAGGGAAAACCTTGTACACAGAATCTTACCAGTAGCGCATGTTAAAATGAGGCGCTACTGCTACTTAGCAGTAGCGCGTGGTCAAAAAGGGCGCTACTGCTATTCACTTAGCAGTAGCGCGGCAGGAATAAAACGCGCTACTACTATAATTGCCACACCATTGCCGACATGCTAGGTATATTAGTAGCGCCTTTCTGCAAACCGTGCTACTGCTAACAAATTAGTAGTAGCGCGCTTTTAGGGTAGGGCGCTACTGCTAAGTTTGAACTTGTCCACAGGGCGGGCCCAGCTTAGCAATAGCGAGTTTGTGAGGAGCGCACTACTGCTATGGATTTTAGCAGCAGCGCATTTTCCTTTCCCACGCTACTGCTAAAGCTATTTTGACATAACCCCTGCGCGGGCTTCCCTCCTCTGCTTCCTCTCCCAATTCTCCACTCTCTCTTCTCCCCTGTCGCCGCTGCCGGAGCCCCTGCCCTCGCCCTCGCCCTCGCGGGAGCCCCTGCCCTCGCTCTCCGCCGGAGTCTGCCCTCGATGTCATCGCGTGCCTGTGCCTCCTCCTCCTCGACCTCGCCGGAGCCCCTGCCCTCGCTCTCTGCCGCCGTCTCCCTCGACCCCGCCTCGCCGCCATCTCCCCCGACCCCACGTCATAGCACCTCGGTGGCGCCGTCTCCACCGACCCCATCTCTCTCTCCGCCCTCTGTAAGCACTCTCCCCTCCCCTCTTCTCTGCTCTCTGCTCTCTGCTCTCTCTCTCTCTCTCTTATTATGAACCCTAGCTATTTAGTGCTAGTTAGTATGAACCCCAGGCTATTTCTTAGTGCTAGTTATTTAATTAGAATTAGTATGAACCCTAGTTAATTAGGTAGTATGAACCCTAGTTAAAAAAAACCCTAGGACAGATTAGTGTCTATTTTTTAGTGGTAGTTAGTATGAACCCTAGGTTTCAAACTATTGCTATTTTTTAGTTAAAGCAATTGTTGATATTTAATTTTTTTAGTTAAAGCAATTGTTGCTATTTAAAAAAATAGAACCAGTATGAACCCTAGTTAATTAGGTGGTATGAAGCCTATTTAAAAAACAGAATTTGGACATGTGATATATTTTTCTTCAAGTTCTATATTTTTCTTCATGTTCTAAAAAAACAGAATTTGGACATGTGATATAATTAGGTGGTATGAACCCTATTTAAAAAAACTTCTTGCATTTTTCTTTAAGTTCTATATTTTTCTTCCTGTTATATGAAAATTTGAAGTGGACATGTGATATGTGGCCATGTGATTTGGACATGTCATATTTGGAATTTGGACATGTCATATTTGGACATGTGATGTTTTGGACATGTCATATTTGGAAAATTATGATTATGTGCAGGGTAAATGATCCGAGCGGTTCTCGGGCGCCAGCCATAAAGGGTTCAAAAGCAGACAAGAAGCAGAAGCCAGTTACTTGAGGTTCACGGTAACGCGAGAGAGGATTCATAACCGCCGCCTCATGTACTGCATAGTTCGGCTCTCCCTCATAGTGATAGCTCTTCTTGTCTATATCATTGTTTAGATGGATGACGATGTAGTTACAAGTATTCCAGACATCTCATAACATGTATCGCTATTTCGAGATGATGACGAGAGACATCATTTTGTGTTGGATGATGATTATGATGATGACATGATCGATTTGATGAGACTATTTGTATGTGCATGATATGATCAGATTTGTATGTGTATGATTTGCTAGAGACTATTGTATAAAACCCTAAACAAAATTCAGTAGCACAAAATATGGAGCAGTTTTTTTTTCAGAAACTAATAACAGTAGCGCGGGGTATGGCTTTAGCAGCAACGAGGTCTTAGCAGTAGCGCCTTTTATACTAGGGCGCTACAGATATTAGCAGCAACGCATTTTTGCGACGACCGCTACTGCTATCCCTAGATAGCAGTAGCGCGGGTCAACACGCGCTAATGAGCGCGGCTGCCCGCGCTACTGATAAGCATTTGACCCGCGCTACTGCTAGGCTTTTCCCTAGTAGTGGACCCTCGCTATGATAGACGAGGCGTTGGACCAAATTCAGAAAATGAATATCCAGGAGGGTCTCTCCCCCGCTCACAATCATCAACCCGTCGAGGCGTACTATAGGGAATTTTGCGTCTCACCCACCACCCACTTGGTAGCCACTATTGATGATTTAACCGATATGGTAGACTACAATTCGGAGAATACCGAATACATGGATGAGGGGGACAGAGCCACGACCACTGCCGATGTTGCCCCCCCCCCCCCCCCCCCCCCGTTACCGCCCGCTGGTCGGCCACTTCCACCTACGACATTTACATGGTGGACACCCCCAAGGATGGCGACGGCACCCCCAATCAGGACAGAGGCAAGCCCAGAGATGGGCCGCCCAAACACCGAAAACAGCATCGTTGATCAAAGCCGCGTCGAAGCAATGCAAGCAACATGGAATCTGCGGAGAACGGCACCGTAAATAATACGGATGACCTCGCCAGAGACGCAGCCTTCGAACATCATCAGGATGACCTCGTAGGGCAGGAGGACCCGCTCAATTCAGAAAACCCCGACGACTCCGAGGATAGCAACTACCCCCCACTCTCTGAAGAGGAGGCCAGTCTTGGGGAGGATGATTTCATCATCCCCGAAGACCCTCTGGAGCAAGAACGGTTCAAGCGGAGGCTTTTAGCCACCGCTCGCAGCCTAAAGAAGCAAAAACGCAAAATCAAGGCCGAACAGGACACCGTCAACGACCAATGGACTAAAGTCCTAGCTGCCGAAGAGGGGTACAGCCACGATCAGCCAAACATGAGTTATCCCAAGCGAAGACTCCTGCCACAGTTCGACGAGGAGGCCTTAGAGTCCACACGCCCAATACACACAAACACCGAACAACCGGACCGCCCCCGTAGAGGGCGGGACAGGGAAGCTGACGAGGCCGAACACCCAGCCGCCCCTCCTCACCGTCACGGCAAGGATCAAGCATGGCCCACTTGCGAGTATGACCTCTGCGATGACCTAGATGCTCATGGAGGCCGTACCAGGTCCATCTATGGACCCAGAGAAGACCTGCCCGCGTACCGGGAAGGATACTACGATCGGTTAATCTGAAACGATGGAGTCCGGGAGCAGCAGCAGATTAGGAGGGCCGAAGACCTCTGACGTGACGTAGCCCGAGTTCAGGGTACCACACACCCCCTCTGCTTCACAGAGAGGGTAATGCAACATCGATTCCCGGAAGGCTTCAAGCCTGTGAACATCAAATCATACGACAGAACCACATCCTGCCGTATGGATAGAGGATTTCCTCCTCCACATCCACATGGCGCGAGGAGATGACCTTCACGCCATTAAATATTTGCCGCTAAAGCTTAAAGGCCCGGCTCGACACTAGTTGAACAACCTTCCCGAAGACTCTATAGGTTGCTGGGAAGAGCTTGACGACGCTTTTTGAGCAAACTTTCAGGGCACCTATGTCTGGCCTCCATATGCTGACGACCTAAATCGCATCACGCAACAACCCGGAGAATCCGCCCGACAGTTCTGGAACCGATTCCTGACCAAGGAAAATCAGATCATTGACTGTCCGGATGCCGAAGCCTTGGCTGCCTTTAAGCATAGTATCAAGGAAGAATGGCTTGTACGGCAGCTCGGCCAGGATAAACCAAGAACTATGGCAACCCTTACTTCCCTCATGACCCGCTTTTGTGCGGGCGAAGATAGTTGGCTTGCTCACAAGAACACCAACCCAGACACACCCGGTACCTCTGAGGTTCGGGACGGAAATGGAAAGCCCCGACGGAGCACGAATAAACGTCGCCACAATGACGGCGAGTGAGGATACGGCAATAAATGTTGGATTCCGAAACCAGAAGTCCGGAACCCGAAAGAAAGCCCTTAAAGGCAATGGTGATGGTCCGTCTAGACTGGACACAATTCTAGACAGGCCTTGCCAGATCCACGGCACATCAGAGAAGCCCGCCAACCACTCCAACCAAAATTGTTGGGTGATCAAACAGGCCGGCAAACTCATAGCCGAAGACCCGGGCAAAAGCCCATGAAGTGAGGACGATGACGAGCCCCGCATGGCGAATAGTGGAGGCCAGAAACCCTTCCCTTCCGAGGTCAAGACAGTAAACATGATTTACGCAACCCACATACCGAAGAAGGAGAGGAAACGAGCGCTACGGGGCATATACTCCGTCGAGCCAGTAGCGCCGAAGTTCAATCCATGGTCAGCTTGCCCGATCATCCCACCATCATACGCCATGGAGGGTCTCGAGCCCTAGTGCTAGACCCCATCATCGATGGATTCCACCTCACTAGAGTCCTAATGGACGGAGGGAGCAGCCTCAACCTGATATACGAGGATATAGTGAGGAAAATGGGAATCGATCCATCAAGGATTAAACCCAGTAACACCACCTTCAAGGGGGTCATTCCGGGAGTGGAGGCCCACTGCACGGGCACCGTGACTCTTGAAGTAGTATTCGGATCTCCGGATAACTTCCAAAGCGAGGACTTGATCTTCGATATCACACCTTTTCGTAGTGGCTATCATGCCCTCCTCGGCCGAACAATGTTCGCCAAATTCAATGTCGTTCCGCATTACGCGTACCTCAAGTTGAAGATGCCTGGTCCTTCGGGCGTCATAGCTATCAACGGCAACACAGAATGCTCACTTCGAACCGAAGAGCACACTGTGGCCCTAGCAGCCGAAGACCAAACTGGCCCATATAGGCCCAGATGCTGACCCGCCGTAAGGGCCGGTGACAATAGTAAACTGATTCAAACCTGTTCCCCATCATGGGAACCCGGATGAGTTCGCCGCAAATAGGGATACGCGCCCCATGGCACACCCACATTCTTCACGCTCCACGTGCCTCGTTAGCACAACTTCGCACTCTAAATACCATGGGCAGCCGTGAGGCATACATTAATCCGAAGTACATATTTGGTTAAACCGAACTTCACAATTACCTCGTCTTCGGACGCTCCTGGGACCTATTCCGGATATCCCCAAACTTAAAGCTCCATCAGCAGGGTCCTCGCCCATCAAGGTCTCATCGAAGGTCCCAACCCTCACCTATCAGAGGCAAAGGCGCAAACGTGCAGCAGGGCACAGTGAAGGTTTCAACTCAAGTATCAAGGCTCTGCGTCAACCTTTACCCTGTAAATTTTCTTTTTCTTTCTCTCTTACAATTACTGCCTTCACAGTTCGAATTGTACGGTTAGATGTCCCGAGCTTACGAGAAATAATAAAAATACCCTTTACGGTGTTCGGATATCCGCATCTTGCAATTTTTCTGTATCTTTCCGGATTCCCCACTCACTCTTCGAATATCCCAGCATGAAAATATATTAACTAGTCAAGAGTTCGAATTATGTATCAGCTCAATATCTTCAAGTCCGGCACCGCTTTCTGCTAGGTGTTTGGCATTTCGGATATTGCACTATATGCATCTGTTCCGAACTATGTCTTGGGTCAATAGTTGGGTTGCCCGGCTCCTGTGCTTGCCTCTTATGTTCCGCATGTTCTTCTAAGAGTGCAAAGGGAGAACCCCTGTGATTGTACTTCTAGTTTGCCCGGTCAAGTACCTTAGGAGGAAAAAGCCGAAAACTGACTGTCATAGTAAGCTAACGGGTCCACGATCCGATGACGAGGTTTGACTCTAAAAATCGTTGGCAATTTCCCCGTGTCACACGAAGGGTTTGTCTTAACACAAACCATGTGATCAGAAAGGGCAGGGTTTGATCCCTAAGTACATCACAATACAACGGGGGCTAGTCCCTAGTCCCCACCGTCAACCTCCTAAGGCTAAGTGAAAGCAGTAAAACCGAATAGTCTGATTGCCTGGTTTCGCTCCCGCACTACCGCCTCTGGGCACCAAGACGTTGGCTAAGGGTAACAGTGCAGAGACAAAACACCCCTCGTGATATTCACCTGGGGGCTGAAGCCGATGACTGGTAGCTTTCAGAATAAACATACAGCCACACAGGAGTCAAAATTTAACCATTACAATATCAAATAAGTCCGTCGGGCGCATAATGAAGCATAAGTCCCACTTGATACAAACTTAATACAACTACTCAAACATTAGATCTTTGGAACACTGGCCCTCTATCGCCCGCGCTCCGGTCATCACCTGCGCGAAGTACTACTCAGGGCGGCGATGCTCCTTCCCCTTGGGCGGAGGACCAGTAGCCATCTCCATTTGATTCATCCTCGGCCAATGAACCAGAGTCTTCGCAAATGCGAGCCTCGCCCCCTCATGGCACGCTGATCGCTTTACGGCGTCAATCCGGAGTTGCGCCTCCCGCAGCTTCTGCACAAAGCTGAAGTAGGTGTTCGGAATGGGCTTGGCCGGCCATGGGCTGACACAGAGGTCGTTCAAGGCCATCTCAGACATCCGATGCATCTCCATCAGCTGCTTCATTTGATCACTGAGGAGGGGTGGACGCTCGGAGTCCGAAAACTGTGACCAGAAGAGCCGCTGCGTGGAGTCCTCCTCGAGGCTGGCATAGTGCCTCGCCGCGGCCGCCGCATTCTTCGAAAGTTCGGCGAAGACGCCGGCGGAGTGCCAGACCCTCATTAGCAGGGCGAATCTGTTGCCTCCGAACACACTCTGCAGTAAATATTTCTTACCATTGGCAATTTGCGCGGCTTGCCGGAGCTCCTCCCGGACACCTCGAGCGTCACTCCTCGCCTCCTGAAGCTCCTTCTCCGCCTTGGATAGCCGGGAGGATTGCTCCTCCTGCCCCTTCTCAAGGGCCTCCAGCTTCTTGGCGCATCCTGGAGCTCCACTTGGACTTCGATCACCCGAGCCTCATGTTTCTCGGCAGCAAGCTTGACCTTCTCAAGCTCGGCCACCGCCTTTTCAGCGGCCATTTTCTTCTCGGCCGCCTCGGCCTCGGCTTTTTTCAGAGCCTCCTTCAAGCCCTCGACCTCGGCGGTAGCAGCTACAGGGTCATCAAGGTAAGGGATTAGCATACAGTCCGGATCGTCAATATCCGGCGTCAAGCAAGTACACATCTTCTCACAGGGCTTACCTTGCGCCTCGTCAAGCCGTTTGTTGACAAGGTCAAGCTCTTGATCGGAAATCTTGAGCTTTCGATCCATCTCCTCTAACGCCGCGGCATTAGCAACTGTGGCCATGAAAGATGCCTGCTTCAGCAAAAAATATGTCGACATTATTATTCGGCTTACCGAATTTGATCCTCTACAGGTCTCTCTAAGGTCCTCGCAGAGTCTCGAGGGCTGCTATGTATACGACCTACCTAAACTAACAATTACTACCGCATTATGAGGAAAGAGCATTACTTGACTTACCTCAAAGCTTGTTAGAAGGCCTTGGACAGCGTTGTTCAGTCCGGATTGGACAGAACGAACACTCTACATAACCGCACTCATTAGAGTGTGGTGCCCATCAATGATGACGGAGCTGCTCACCAGCTCCTCCAAAACATCTGACCAGCCAGCTGCCGCCCGTGTGGAGGTGTTCGGTGCTAGCGTTGGCTCCCCGGCCCCTCCCCCGCTGGGAGGAGCCTGTGCCGTTGAAGGCCTTGGGGGCTCGGGAGCGGTCGACGGTTGGGTCCGGATGGTCCGGACTCCTTTCCCTCGCCAGCCAGGAGAGACGGTCCCTCCTGGTCTTCAGTGACCAAGGTGTTAACCTCGGTCATTATGGCGGCCGCCTTCCCCTCTGTGTTCGGAGGAGGAGGAGTCCTTTGGGACCGCACCTCCTCAACCTCTTCGGGGATCGGAGGAGGTGCGGAGTGCGCCGTAGACCCACTGTCCGCCAGTTCGGCAGGCAGAGACGTCCCCTCCGAAGTCTGCTCGTTGGGGCGTTCATGTGGGGGACTACAACTCGGAGAGGTTAACCTTCATCTAAAGCAAATTACTAAAAACGAGATAGCAAAAAATGCCAACGCCTTACCTGCTGGCTGGGGCTTGGCCCGGGGATCCTTCGCCGGAACCTTCTCGGACACTTCGGACTCCTTGTCGAAGTCCGAACTATCAGACATGACCAGCTTGGGCCAGCATCGTCTCTTCGGGGCCGGAGAAGGTTGGACCTCCTCGACGTCGTCGGACGCTGCCCTCTTCTCGGAATGCGAGGAGGCACTCTCCTCCTTATCCTCATCCTCGCCCCCATCCTGCACGGATGAGGCCGTAGTGTCTCCGGACCGATTGCCCGGACGAACCCTACGGCGGAGGCCCTCCTTTCTTCTTGCCCTTCTTGGCGGGCGCCTTATAAGGCACCACGACCAGCAGCTTTTCCAGCTGCTCTGATCGGGGCCCTTCCGGCAGAGGCACTGGGTCGTGGATCTTCCTGGCCTTGGCGAGCCATCCCTGCAAAATCCACATACCAGGGTTAGACCGAATCAAACATGGTGTGAATATCCGAACACTTCACGAAAAAGAATGTCGCTCACCTCCCTTGGCGGGTTCACGGCGTCAAGGCCGATGTCCTTCCCCTCGATCGGCCACTCCTTCTGGGGCTGGAATAATTGGCCCCATATCTTGTCAAGAGTCGTAATGTGGAGGTGTCGCACGGTGGCCGGATCCTTGGGCTCGTGCTCCCACAAAGGCTTGGCCCTCGCCTGGCAAGGGAGGAGCCGGCGGTGGAGCATGATCTGGACCATGTCGACCAGCTTCGCTCCGGTCTCTATTATGTTGTCGACGCGCTTCTGTATTGTTTTCGTGTCCGCAACACACCCCCAGTCCGGGCTCTTGGTGGTCCAGGAGGCCAATCTGGTAGGGGGTCCGGACCTGAATGCGGGGGCCACTCCCCATGCGGCCTCCCTCGGCTTGGTGATATAAAACCACTCCTTCTGCCAGATCCAGATGGTGTCGACAAAGTGGTCGTACGGCCACTGGACCCGTGTCAGCTTACTAATCATGGCCCCTTTGCAGTCCGCATGCTCGCCGCCGACCACCTTGGGCTTGACATTGAACACCTTCAGCCATAAACCGAAGTGCGGCTGGACTCGGAGGAGCGCTTCACAGACGACGATGATGGTCGAAATGTGGAGGAGGGAGTTGGGAGCTAGATCGTGAAAATCTAGCCCGTTGAAGAACATCAGCCCTCGCACAAAGGGATGCAGGGGAAATCTGAGCCCCCTAAGGAAATGGGGGAGAAAAACTACCCTTTCGCCCGGCTCGGGCGTAGGGATGATCTGGCCCTCTTCGGGGGCCCGATGGGCGACATCGGCCGGCAAGTAGCCGGCCTCCTTCAGCTTTAGAATGTCCTCGTTGGTGACGAAGGAGGCCTCCCACTTCCCATTGCCGCCAGATCCGGCCATGGTCGAAGGAGGTGAAGTGGGATTCGCTGTGGAAGCAGAGAGAAAGGGCGCTGGAGCTCTGAAGGTCTGCATGAGCATAAGGTGGAAGAGGGCGTGGGATGCAGACTGTAGCGGCCCCCCTTTATAGACTGTTGGCAGGCCGGGGATTCCTTTTCCCACGCTGCTGGCCTCTCCACTTCCCAACATATTCACAACATTATGAGCGGGGAGGGGAATCGAAATCATTAACCATATCCCCCGAAAAGCGGGACACGATCTCCACCTTGAGGGGACGTGTCAAACGTGGCGTCAGCATCGAGTCGCACTTCGAGAAATAGTAACTGCTTGGCGTTATGGCCGTAAGCGACTCTTCGTTGAAAGAGAAAAAGTTGTCAGATAAAGGCACTATTTGCGCTTGAGCAATGTTATTACCTTCGATGTTAAGTAAAACTACCGTTTAAGATTCTGGACATCACTTGGTTCTGAACAGGGGAGAGACATACTGAGGAACTCGCCCCGCAAGATGAATACTGGTCGGATGGATGGATACCGGATACAAGTCTTGGTGTTGGAGGCAAGTTCGGGGGCTACTGAGGGAGTCATGGACTAAGGGGTCCGCGGGGTGACGGACCATTGCACATGGGCCGGACTAGTGGAGTCGTATAATGACAGGAGATCTACGAAGCCGTGGTGTGCCCTCCAAGTCAAGAAGCAGAGGATCTCTTTAATTCCTTATTGTAATCTATCTTCGATAACCCTAACCCTACCTGTGTCTATATAAACCGAGGGTTTTTAGTCTTTAGGGCTAGAGCTACATTCATCACCTCATAGCCTTAGGGTTTAGCTCATGCTGATCTCGAGGTAGATCTACTCTATAAACCCCATTATACATTCAATACAATCAAGCAGGACGTAGGGTTTTACCTCTTCGAGAGGGCTTGAACCTGGGTAAACACTGTGTTCATCATCCCTTGTTACCCATCGATCCTAGATCCACAGCTCGGGACCCCCTACCCCGAGGTCTGCAGGTTTTGACACCGATAAAACCCTTCTCGTCCATTAGGTCAAAGGGATAATTTGTGTGGGCCTACATATGTTGATCATTCTTTGATTTTTTTAGAACAAAAAATAACCAATAAAAAAACATATTATACAAATTAGCAAAACCAGGATCCCAAGGTTTATATACTCGTCATGACAGGTCACTATAGATACATTTAGATGATAAATGTCTATAATCACCGTATTATGGCGCTTTAATGAAGCTTGAGATATGCAACTTCCCACCGGGTCACCCATCCTTAGACTACTCCAGCCCCAGCACGCTTAACTTCTGCGTTCTATTCGACTAGGTTAGCCGATGGGAAGCCGCCCCTTGATGATAATAATTGCCTCCTCACCTTTAAGGTGTTTCACGCTGGTCACCCTATGGGACCTACTCCCTACTATCACACACGTTTGTGCTTTTAGAAACTGTGTGCAATATTTACCTGGCCGGTGTGTTGCCGCCTAGCCTTCTATGAGCACTGACACTAGCAGCGGGAAACTTATGGGAGAAGAGGCGGGAAACCGATGGGAGGAGTGTTGGGAAACGGTAGCGTGTTTGGATATATAACAACATTAATATGGAAAACTTAGTAGAGAAGGAAGCGTGAGCTAGCACGACGCATGCGCACAGTGCTTACCCATGGGTGACAGTCGGTTGACCAGAACTGCTTTAAATATTTAGGTTTTGTTTGGCCCTTTTTATACATTATAATTAAGTTTTATAAGCGTTAAGTTAATGTGCATAATTCAAATTAGTGCACCAAAATGGTTACAAAAATCATACACGTGTACTTGGATGCATGGTTAGGTCCCATGCAAAGAATGAGACTGAATTACAAATATCTCGGCGTCTGGCTCGGCCTTGGACATTGAGAATCTCGGTTTTTAAATCCCCGTAAATCCTAAACTCACCCAAAAATCATGAAACTTGGCATGGTGTCACGACATGGCACATATATGTCATGGACAAAAATTTGTCCATTTTGGGGCAAGTTTTATTACAAGCCTCTTACAAACCGGAGCTTCTCTCAAGAAGCCTCGTGGTTCCGATAGGGAAACATGTCCCCCTTGTGGGTGAAACGATAATCACTGCCTCTTTTCGCCTTGTATTTTTTTCTATAGGAAACATGGAACGACAGGATATCTGTGCTGAAATTTAAAATTATTCAGGGTTCGTTTGGCCTTTTTATACATTAATTGAGTTTCCTAGGCATTTAATGTCCATAATTCAAATCTGAACTACAAATACATGCTCCATTTCACCAAAATGTCTAGAAAAATCATACATGTGTCCTTGGGTGCATGTTTAGGCCCTTCCCAGTGCTCCAAGGTGTACCAGTGCTAAGGATGCCAAATAGGCAAAAAAAGTATGTGGCAGAGCAATTAAAGAGGAGAGAGAGCATTATGGTGACCCCAGGAGGAAACGATACTAAGCGCGTGGACCTATGCAAAATGACTATCAACCAATGCAAGAAAGTATTTTGGTGTTAAAACATTAAATGAGGGAGGCTTAGCTACAAAAGTTAAGCACCAATGCTTTAAGGAGAGTAGTTGCTAAGCTTTCTAATGCATTTTAGCACCCCCACCTTAGCACCAATGCATTGGAAAGAGGCCTTAGGTCCCATGCAAGGAATGGGAATGAATTACAACCGTACCGGTGTCCTGGCTCATCCTCAAACATTTGGAATCCCGGTTTTTAAATCCCCGTAAATCCAGAACTCACCAGAAAGTTGGCATGGTGTCACATCATGGCACATATATGTCGTGGTAAAAACATTGTCCAATTTGGACGAAGCTTGATTACAAACCTCTTAAAAACCAGAGCCTCTCGCAAGAACCCTCGTGGTTTCAATGGGGAAACATGTCCCCTTGTGGGTGAAACGATAATCGCTCCATCTTCTAGCCTTGTATTTTCTTCTACACGCAACATGGAACAATGGGAGATTCACACTGAACTTTGAAATTATTTAGGGTTTGGTTGACCTTTTTTATTCATTAATTGAGTTTTCTAGGCATCTAATGTCCATAATTCAAATCCGAACTACAAATACATGCTCCAGTTCACCAAAATGGCTAGAAAAGTCATACATGTGTCCTTGGGGTGCATGTTTAGGTCCCATGGAAGGAATAGGAATGAATTCAACCGTCTCGGCATCCTGGCTCGGCCTCAAACATTGCAAATCTCGGTTTTTAAATCTCCGTAAATCCAAAACTCACCAAAAAATCATGAAACTTGGCATGGTATCACGACATGGCACATATATGTCGTGGTAAAAAAATTGTCCAATTTGGGCCAAGCTATATTACAAGCCTCTTACAAACCGAAGCTTCTCGCAACCCTCGTGGTTCCGGTAGGGAAACATGCCCCTCTTGTGGGCGAAACGATAATTGCTGCCTCTTCTCACCTTGTATTTTGTTTTCTACATGCAACATAGAATAACAGGAGTGTCGTGCTAAAATTTGAAACTGTTCAGGGTTCGTTTGGCCATTTTATATATTAATTGAGTTTTCTAGGCATTTAATGTAGTCCATAATTCAAATTTGAACTACAAGCACATGCTCCAGTGAAGCAAAATAGTTGGAAAATCATACATGTGTCATTGGGTGCATGTTTAGGTCTCATTAAAGGAATGGTAGTGAATTACAAACGTCTCGTCGTCCTGAAACATTGAGAATCTCGGTTTTTAAATCCCAGTAAATCGAAAACTCACCTAAAAAACATGAAACTTGGCATGGTTTCATGACATGGCACATATATGCCGTGGTAAAAAAAATCGTCCAGTTTGAGACAAGGCGCACACATTAATAGCCAACGAAGTCCTTCTAAAACAAATAGCTGACACGTTAATATCACAAACGGTTGTATTATATGAACCGTGTGTGTTCCCGTAACCATTTAAGTGTGGTCACGCGTCCCTCTTTTCTTATGGGATAGTACTACCTCAGTCCTCGTTCATTGGTCATCTTTGTATTTTGTGCCAAAATTTAACCATACTCGGTGGCGTGCATGCTGCTGTTTGATTAGATGGGCGCGAGAAGTCTGCCATGCAGACTCGACGGGACGCGTGCGAGCAGTCCGCCGCACAGGCTCGACCGGACGCGTGCGACCTGTCCACCTCGCAGGCTCGACAGGACACGTGCATGCTTGGAATAACTAATGGTAGATGGGTGAGGACTAGATCTGCGCAAAGTGTCACGACGGTGCGTTGCCGCCTGGGTTATATGCAGCAAGCCATTAGCTGGTGGCGGGAAGCCGATGAGGGAAGAGGCGGGATTTTACAATTCACCCATGTGGAGCGCGGGAAGCATTCGCTGGAGTGCGGAAGCCTTCCCTGGAGCACACAACCCGAATACTGTATGTGGTGTCACGTGTTATCTATCACACACGTGTTAACATAAGGAAACATATGTGTAACTTACTAATCATCGCACACGAGTACTTGCGGACACATCATGTTCGATACTCCTAGCCACCGCAAGCAACTAGTTTGCATTTTTCAAAGTTTTTTGTACACACAGAATCGCACACGAATTAACTGTAGTAACTGTCTGTGTTATAATTTCTCATCGCAAATAGTTCATCCGAGTGGGCTGTTTGCCGCGTATCACACACATCTTGTTTACACAAATCGTTTGTGTTCTTTTGACTCATCGCAAATAGTTCATCTATGGGAACTGTATGCCGCATATCACACACATCTTGTTAAGTTGAACCGTTTCTGTTGTGTTCCCTAATCGAAAACTGTTCGTCCGAGTGAACCCTATGCCGTATATCACACACACCTTGATCTGGCTAACTATTTCTGTTGCATTCCCTAATAGCAAATAGTTTATCGGAGTGAACTGTATGCCGTATATCGCACACACCTTGATATGTCTGCCCGTTTCTGTTGTTTTGTCTCGTCGCAAATAGTTCTTATGGATCAACCGTATGCCCTGCATCACACACGCAACTAAAATCTGAACCGTGTTTTATGTATCCTTCATCGCAAACGTTTTTCATCTTTTTTGATGGTTTTTTACATCACCGTTTGTGATTAATGCATCACACACAGTTTTGTCAAAGGGTCTCTGATTGTATTGTCGCGTTACTAGCATCCTGCAGTAGTGACATATCGCACACACAACTCTAATCTGAATCGTGTTTGATGTCTTCGCCATCGCAAATAGTTCGTATCATTTTTGACAGTTTTCTTATGACGCCATTTGTGATTAATGCATCGCACACAGTTTCGTCGAAGGGTCTCTGATTGTAGTATCACGTTAGTAGCATCCTACATTAGTCAAAGTATCTTGGCACAATAAAAGACTATTTGAAAGTGTGTTTTCAATGAAAGACTTAGGTGAAGCTGCATACATATTGGGCATAAAGATCTATAGACATAGATCAAGACCTTTAATGGCACTAAGTCAGAGCATGTACATTGACAAGGTTTTAAAGAGGTTTAAATGGGGAATGCTAAGAAAGTTTTTCTCCCGATGTCACATAGCATAACACTCAGCAGAAATCAATGTCCAAAGACAATCGATGAGCGAGTGTAAATGAGTGGAGTACCATATGCCTATGCTATTGGCTCCATCATGTATGCTATGATATGTACAAGACTAGGTGTTTATTATGCGCTAAGTGTTAGTAGCAGATACCAGAGTGATCCAGGAGTGGCTCACTGGACATCAGTTAAAAATATTCGTAAGTACCTCAAGAGAACAAAGGACATGCTCCTTTTTTATGGAGGAGATGAAGAACTCATTGTAAATGGTTACACCGATGCTAGCTTGATGACTAATATAGATGACTATAAATCTCAATCAGGTTATGTTTTCACACTTAATGGTGGTGCGGTTGTTTGGAAGAGTTTCAAACAAAACACTCTTGTGGATTCTACGATAGA
The DNA here is from genome assembly GCA_011799875.1 of Thinopyrum elongatum. Classification (NCBI taxonomy): domain Eukaryota; kingdom Viridiplantae; phylum Streptophyta; class Magnoliopsida; order Poales; family Poaceae; genus Thinopyrum; species Thinopyrum elongatum. The sequence continues at coordinate 405,775,086 of CM022303.1, forward strand.
AGCAGAGTATATTGCGGCTTCGAAAGCTTCAAAGGAGGCGTTCTGGATCAAGAAGTCTCTAGAAGAAGTTGGTGTAGTCCCAAGTGTGATGAATCCAATGGCTCGATATTGTAATAATAGTGGAGCCGTTGCTCAAGCAAAGGAACCAAGATCACACATGAAGACCAGACACATTGAACACTCACATTGTCCGATAATATGTTGAGAAGGGCTATGTGAAGATTCTCAAGATTCACACAGATTTGAGTGTGTCAGATCCAATGACGAAGGCTTTACCACGAGCAAAGCATGAGAAACACTGGATAGCCAGCGATGTTAAAGAGACTATGTAAACTAGATTTCGAATCTAGTGCAAGTGGGAAACTATTGGAAATATGACCTAGAGGCAATAATATTTGTATTATTATATTTTTGTATTCATAATTATAGAGTTTATATTATATGTTATAATTATTATGATCCTGGAATACCTGATTCGGTGGAAAACTCATATGCATGTGTGGAATAATAAACAGTTAAATGAAAGGTTCCTAGTATTGCCTCTAGGACTAGCTCACGTTTTGTTGGTGATCACATTTTCCGGATCTTAGGATATCGTTAAGTGTAACGATAGTCCTAAAACAACATTGAGATTATGACATTAGAAGAATGATCAAATTGAATTGAACCAATCTGGTCTATTATGAATTGACTTAATATCGTCTATAATCAATTGTAATAACATAGAGTGTTAAAGTGTGTTTTTGCTCCCTATACCATGATATCATGGTCACTTATTAACGTACGATGGGCTTTGGGGTTGCTCAAACCTCACTTATAACACGGTGATCATAACGACAACTTATGGGTTCATCGGAAAGTTTGACAAGTGGTCGGATAGGTCGAGAGTGGGATTTGCTCCTCCGACGATGGAGATATATTCTTAGGGCCCTCTCAGTGTGACGGTATCAATCGTCATCTGGCCAGACATAGGTGACTACGTCATGGGGATGTCGGAACACAATAATAAGAAAGAAGAACAAAACCGATAATGAGGAATTTGGTAGTGATGACTCAGGAGGATACGATGCATCCCAGGTTTTGTGAAGTATATGAAGCAAAGAGAACATCACACGATAACCAAATATTCACTTGAATATCATTTGTGTGCTCACAGGGATCGATATGGGCGTCCATGGTTCGCTGTCGGTCATTGAACGAATGGTTTCGTTCATGTCTATGAGTTACCGAACCTATGGGGTGACAAGCTTAAGGCCATGAGGATCTGCTGAGTGTTAGTAGGATGGGAGTGATGATAATATATTTGTGGAATTGTTTCGTTAATATTCAGAATAGTTCTGAGAGGATCCGGAAGCGTTTCGGCTTCACCGGAAGGGTTTCAGAGAGTATCGGGTAATACCGGGTATTACCAATAAATATATATTGGTGGAAAATGTTTCCAGGGATGTTAAATTATATATAAAATGGTTTGAAAGTATTTAGAACAATTTTATATTTAATTTAACATCAACGGGCCTTAAAAGGCCAAGAGGTGGAAGTCAACTTGGGCAATTGATGACCCACAAGGATAGGAGATAGATCGTAGTCCTTTCGATAAGTAAGAGTGTCGAACCCAACGAGGGGCAGAAGGAAATGGCAACCGGTTTTCAGCAAGGAATTCTCTGCAAGCACTGAAATTATTAGAAACAAATAGTTTTGTGATAAGATAATTCGTAATGGGTAACAAGTAACAAGTGTAACAAAGGTGTAGCAAGGTGGACCAATCCTTTTTGTAGCAAAGGATAAGCCTGGACGAATTCTTATATAAAGCAAAGTGCTCCCGAGGACACATGGGAATTATTGTCAAGTTAGCTTTCATCATGCTCATATGGTTCGCGTTCGTTACTTTGATAATTTGATATGTGGGTGGACCAGTGCTTGGGTGCTGTCCTTACTTGGACAAGCCTCCCACTTATGATTAACCCCTCTCGCAATCATTCGCAACGACGAAAGAAGAATTAAGATAAATCTAACCATAGCATGAAACATGTGAATCCAAATCAGCCCCTTATGAAGCAACGCATAAACTAGGGTTTAGGCTTCTGTCACTCTAGCAACCCATCATCTACTTATTACTTCCCAATGCCTTCCCCTAGGCCCAAATCATGGTGAAGTGTCATGTAGTCGACGTTCACATAACACCACTAGAGGAAAGACAACATACATCTCATCAAAATATCGAACGAATACCAAATTCACATGATTACTTATAAAAAGACTTCTCCCATGTCCTCAGGAACAAACGTAACTACTCACAAAGGATGCTCATGTTCAAGACCAGAGGGGTATTGAATATCATTAAGGATCTGAACATATGATCTTCCACCAAATAAACCAACTAGCATCAACTACAAGGAGTAATCAACACTACTAGCAACCCACAGATACCTATCTAAGGTTTTGGGACAAAGATTGAATACAAGAGATGAACTAGGGTTTGAGAGGAGATGGTGCTGGTGAAGATGTTGATGGATATTGACCCCCTCTCGATGAGAGGATCGTTGGTGATGATGATGGCTTCCATTTTCCCCTCCCGGAGGGAAGTTTCCCCGACAGAATATCTCCGCCGGAGCCCCAGATTGCTTCTGCCCAGGTTCCGCCTCAAGACGGCGGCGCTTCGTCCCGAAAGCTCTCTTATGATTTTTTTTCCAGGTCAAGAGACTCCATATAGCAGAAGATGGGCACCGAAGACCTGCCAGGGGGCCCACAAGCCCTAGGGGAGTGCCCTGGGGGGTTTTGTCGACTCCCCTAGGGTTTCTGGAATATTTGGGAATTTATAGGATGAAGAGGTGGTGCGGGAGGCCACCGAGGTGGGCAGAACCCACCTGGGCGTGCCGGGCCCCCAGGCGCGCCCTGGTGGGTTGTGCTCCCATCGAAGCCCCCCTCTGGTACTTCTTTGGCCCAACAGGTGTCTTCGGGTCCAGAAAAATTCTCCAAAAAGTTTTGCTGCGTTTGGACTCCGTTTGGTATTGATTTTCTGTGAAGTAAAAAACAAGCAAAAAACAACAACTAGCACTGGGCACTATGTTAATAGGTTAGTCCCAAAAAATGATATAAAGTTGCTATAAAATGATTGTAAAACATCCAAGAATGATAATATAATAGCATGGAACAAGCAAAAATTATAGATACGTTGGAGACATATCAGCATCCCCAAGCTTAATTCCTACTCGTCCTCGGGTAGGTAAATGATAAAAACAGAATTTTTGATGTGGAATGCTGCCTAACATGTTCATCACATATTCTTTTTTTGTAGCATGGACATTTGGACTTTTATATGGTTCAAAGTAATAGTCTATTTTTGACATGAAGATTTCAATATTCAAGCATATCAACAAGCAACCATGTCTTTCAAAATATCAACACTAAAGAAAGTTATCCCTAGTCCATCATGCTCAATCATTGATCCATTCATGAAACACACTCGCATATTAGCTACATCAAATGCTCAAGTATGATCATAGTGCCCCTTAGTTGGTTCTTTATAAGAGAAGATGGAGACTCAAATAAAATAAAAATTGCATAAATTAAATAGAAAGGCCCTTCGCAGAGGGAAGTAGGGATTTGTAGTGGTGCCAGAGCTCAAAGCTTAAATTTAGAGATAAATTTTTTTTGAGAGGCATACTTTTCCCGTCAACGAAAATGACCGAGTAATTCCCAACACTTTCCATGCTAGATATATCATAGGAGGTTCCCAAACAGAAAATAAAGTTTATTCCTTTTTCCACCATTCTTTCACTTTCCATGGCTAGCCGTATCCACGGGTGCCCTCCATACCAACACTTTCCAAGGAATTTATTATTTGACAACATAAAGTAAATTTCTTTTTCATTTTGGGACTGGGGATCCCTATTACCGCCACACTCTCATGCAATGACAAGTGAATAAACACTCATCTTGAGAATAACACATCTAGCATGGAAAATATTGGCCACCCCTTGCCGCTTCATGAGCGATATGAGCACACAAAAAGGAAATTCATTTTGAAAATTAGAGATGGCACATACAAATTTGCTTAGAACGGCACGGGAATAACGCATATAGGTAGGTATGGTGGACTCGTGTGGCAAAACTGGTTTAAAGGATTTTGGATGCACAAGTAGTATTTCTACTTAGTACAAGTGGAGGCTAGCAAAAAGATTGAGAAGCAACCAACCAAGAAACAAAAAATCACACAAGCGAGCATTAAGCATAACTAACACCGAATAATGCACCACAAGTAGGATGTAATTTAATTGCATAACTATTGACTTTTGTGCTTGCATAGGGAATCACAAACCTTAACACCAATGTTCTTACTAAAGCATAATTACTCACCAACATAACTCACATATCACTATCATCATATCTCAAAACTATTACAAAGAATCAAGTTTATTTTGTCCAATGATCTTCATGAAAGTTTTTATTATATCCCTCTTGAATATCTATCACTTTGGGACTAATTTCATATGTTGCATTTGCTTTTGACAAGATCAAACAAATCTAAGTGAAGAACATGAGCATAAAATTTTCTGTCTCTCAAAATAATATAAGTGAAGCATGAGAGAATTTCATCAAAAATTACTAACTCTCAAATAAATCTAAGTGAAGCATGAGAGCATTTCTTCAAAAATATTAAAGCACACCATGCTCAAAAGATATAAGTGAAGCATTAGAGCAATTCCATAGCTCAAAAAATTTAAGTGAAGCATAAAGAACAATTCTAACAAATCATAGCATAATTTTGGCTCTCTAAAATAGGTGTGTCCAGCAAGGATACTTGTGACAAACTAAAAAGCAAAACAAGCAAAGACTCATATAATACAAGACGCTCCAAGCAAAACTCATGATATGTGACGAATAAAAATATAGCTCCAAGTAAAATACCGATGGTCGTTAGAAGAAAGAGGGGATGCCACTCGGGGCATCCCCAAGCTTAGTTGCTTGTTTCTCCTTGAATATTAACTTGGGGTGCCATGGGGCATCCCCAAGCTTAGGCTCTTATTACTCCTTATTCCTTCATCCATCGTGATCTCACCCAAAACTTGAAAACTTCAATCACACAAAACTTAACAAAACCTTCGTGAGATCCGTTAGTATAAGAAAATCAATCTTTACTTTAAGTACTGTAGAAAGCCAATCAAATTCTGTTATTGCATTATATCTACTATATTCTAACTTCGCCATGGCTTATACCGCCCGATACAATCCATAGAATCATCAGAATAAGCACACAATGCAAAGAAAACAGAACCTTCGTGAGATCCGTTAGTATAAGAAAATCAATCTTTACTTTAAGTACTGTAGAAAACCCAATAAAATTCTGTTATTGCATTATATCTACTATATTCTAACTTCGCCATGGCTTATACCCCCCGATACAATCCATAGAATCATCAGAATAAGCACACAATGCAAAGAAAACAGAATCTGTCAAAAACAGAACAGTTTGTAAAGATGTGAATTGTTCTCATACTTCTGTAACTCCAAAAATTATGAAAAATTAGGACAACAGAGTAAATTTGCATATCAATCTTGTGTAAAGAATTCAGAATTTTTGTCTCTTCTGTGAATTTATACAATTATTTTACTGGACGCAAAAGTTTCTGTTTTTCAACAGGATCAGATCAACTATTACCAAAGCTATCCCAAAGTTTTTACTTGGCACAAACACTAATTAAAACATAAAAAACACAATCATAACAGAGGCATAATTGTGCAAAAACTCAAGAACAGAAAGAAAAAGGCAAAAATATTTTTTTTCATTGGGTTGCCTCCCAACAAGCGCTATTATTTTATGCCCCTAGCTAGGCATAATGCATAGATTCAAGTATTGTCATCTTTAGTCCTAGATCCATAGGATGCCCTCATGATTGATTCATATGGTGGCTTAATTCTTGTTCTAGGGAAGTGTTCCATACCCTTTCTTAGTGGAAATTAGAATTTAATATTGCCTTCTTTCATATCAATCACGACATCAATAGTACGTAAAAACGGTCTACCAAGTATAATTGGACAAGACAGATTGCAATCAATATCAAGAAGAGTAAAATATATGGGCACATAATTCCTATTTGCAAGAATAAGAACATCATTAATTCTTCCCAAAGGCTTTTTAATAGTAGAATCCGCCAAGTGTAAATTAAGAGAACATTCTTCAATATCGGTAAGACCAAGCACATCACATAAAGATTTCAGAATTGTGGAAACACTAGCACCCAAATCACATAAAGCAAAACACTAAAAAAAATTAATCTTGACATTGATGGTAGGTTCCCATTCATCATGTAATTTTCTAGGAATTGAAATCTCTAATTCCAACTTTTCTTCCAAAGCTTTCATCATGGCATCTACGATATGTTTAGTAAAAGCTTTATTTTGTTCATAAGCATGGGGTGAATTAATCACGGATTGCAACAAAGAAATACAATCAATCAAAGAGGAATTATCATAATTAAAGTCATTGTAATCCAAAAGAGTGGGCACATCACTAGTTAAAGTTTTGACCTCTCCAAACCCACTTTTATCAATTTTTTCATCAAGATTTTCACCCTCCGATTTATCGGGACACCTTCTAACTAAAGTTGACTCTCCTTTAGTCCCTTTATCATCAATTTTAATTTTACTAAACAAGGAATCAATAGAAGAAACACTAATCACTTTATTATCTTCATCATTTTTATGAAAGCAATCACTAGAGAACGCTCTTTCTACAAATTCTCGTTTAGTTCTAAGCATAGCGGTTCTTTTCTTACTTTCATCCATAGAAACATATAAAGCTTTAATTGATTCCTCAACCTTGGGTACAAAAATTTTCAACTTGAGATTTTCTACATCATGAGAGATTCTATCAATGCTTCTAGACATATCATCAATCTTATTCAACTTTTCTTCTATCGTGTTATTGAAAACTTTTTGAGCATTGATAAATTCTTTAATATTATTCTCAAGATTAGATGTGTTCCTATTATTATTATAAGATGGATTACCATAGGAATTACCATAATTATTAGAGGAATTTCCAGGAAAAGGCCTAGGATTAAAATTACCTCTATAAGCATTGTTATTAAAATTGTTTCACGAGAGAAAATTCACATCTATGGAATCACTATTTTGCTCAATGAAAGTAGACAAAGTCGCATCATTAAGATCAATAGGGGAACTTTTATTAGCAACCAATTTCATAAGAGCATCAACTTTTTCACTCATAGTACTAATTTCTTCAATCGAATTAACTTTTTTACTAGTAGGTGTTCGATATGCCATTGTGAATAATTTGCCATAATATTATCAAGCAATTTAGTAGCTTCACCCAAAGTAATTTCCACAAAAGTACCACCCGCGGCGGAATCTAAAAGATTTCTAGAAACAAAGTTCAATCCCGCATAATTTTTTTGTATGATCATCCAAAGATTTAAACCATGAGTAGGACAATTTCTTAGCATCAACTTCATTCTTTCCGAAGATTATGCAACATGTTCATGCTCAAGTTGCTTAAAATTCATGATTTGAGTTCTAAGGGAAATAATTTTCGCGGGCAGAAAATACTTGGTAATGAAAGCATCTTTGCATTTATCCCAAGAATCGATACTATTGCGAGGCAAAGAAGAAAACAAAATTTTTGCACAATCTCGCAAAGAAAACGGAAATAATTTCAACTTCACAATATCATTGTCCACATATTTTTTCTATTGCATATCGCATAATTCCACGAATGTGTTTAGATGGGGCGTGGCACCCTCATTAGGAGTACCGGAAAATTGATCTTTCATAACAAGATTCAACAAAGCGGCATTAATATCACAAGATTCTGTACTAGTGGCGGGAGGAGCAATCGGAGTGCTAATAAAATCATTGTTGTTGGTATTGGAAAAGTCACACAACTTAGTGTTTTCTTGAGTCATCGTGACTACGCAAACGGATCTGACCAAAAAACGGCGAACAAAAAAGAGGGCAATAAAACGGCAAATTTTTGTGAAGTGGGGGAGATGAAAACGAGAGGCAAATGGCAAATAATGTAAATTGCAAGGAGATGATATTTGTGATTAGGAACCTGATAGATGTTGATGATGTCTCCCCGGAAACGACGCCAGAAATTCCTTTTGATGTCTCTTGAACTACGTCAATATTTCCCCAAAGAGGAAGGGATGATACTGCACAGCTACCGTAGGTATTTCCCTCAGTTATGAAACCAAGGTATCAATCCAGTAGGAGAACCAAGCAACACTATGTAAACAGTACCTGCACACAAAGAACAAATACTTGCAACTCGACGCGTATAAGGGGTTGTCAATCCCTTCTTCGGGTAACGGCGCCAGAAATTGTCAAATTGACGGGATAAAATTGTGATAGATTGGATAAATAGATCTCAGTAAAACGTGAAATAAAAGATGCAAATAAAAAGTGCAGCAAGGTATTTTTGGGTTTTTTAAATAATAGATCTGAAAATAAAAGTAGCAAATAATAGATCGGAAAGCAAATATGATGAAGAATAGACCCGGGGGCCGTAGATTTCACTAGTGGCTTCTCTCAAGAAAATAGCACACGGTGGGTAAACAAATTACTATTGGACAATTGATAAAACTTCAAATGATTATGATGATATCCAGGCAATGATCATTATATAGGCATCACGTCCAAGATTAGTAGACCGACTCCTGCCTGCATCTACTACTATTACTCCACACATCGACCGCTATCCAGCATGCATCTAGTGTATTAAGTTCATGGAGAAATGGAGTAATGCAATAAGAATGATGACATGATGTAGATGAGATCTATTCATGTAGGAATAGCCCCCATCTTGTTATCCTTAATAGCAATGATACATGCGTGTCTTGCCGCCCCTTCTGTCACTGGGAAAGAATACCGCACGATCGAACCCATCACAAAGCACCTCTTCCCATGGCAAGAAAAATCAATCTACTGGGCCTAACTAAACCAAAGATTCGAAGAAGAAATACGAGGCTATAAGTAACCATGCATAAAAGAGATTAAATAACTCAAATAACTTTCATGGATATAGATCTGATCATAAACTCAAAGTTCATCAGATCCCAACAAACACACCGCAAAAAGAGTTACATCAAATAGATCTCCAATAGACCATTGTATTGAGAATCAAAAAGAGATAAGAATCCATCTAGCTACTGCCTACGGACCCGTAGGTCTACAATGAACTACTCACGCATCATCGGAGAGGCACCAATGAGGATAATGAACCCCTCCATGATGGTATCTAGATTGGATTTCATGGTTCTGGAACTTGCGGCGGCTGGAATTGTGTTTCATCGAATCCCCTAGGGTTTCTGAAATATTTGGGAATTTATAGGGTGAAGAGTCGATATGGGAGTTCACTGAGGTCGGCACAACCCACCTGGGCGCCCTGGGCCCCCAGGCGCGCCCTGGTGGGTTGTGCTCCCCTCGGCGCCCCCTCTGGTACTTCTTTGGCCCAACAGGTGTCTTCTGGTCCAGAAAAATTCTCCAAAAAGTTTCGCTACGATTGGACTCCATTTGGTATTGATTTTCTGCGAAGTAAAAAACAAGCAAAAAACAGCAACTGGCACTGGGCACTATGTCAATAGGTTAGTCCCAAAAAATGATATAAAGTTGCTATAAAATTATTGTAAAACATCCAAGAATGACAATATAACAGCATGGAACAAGCAAAAATTATAGATATGTTGGAGATGTATCAGTGGTCCACAGGAGTTGGTGCTCCCGGACCTCCATGTCCAGCTCCAGGACAGCCGCCTTGCTCTCGCGAGCTGCCCCCTCGCGGGAGATGAGTTGGGCCTCGCGAGCCGCGGCGCGCACCGCGACGGCCTCCTCAGCTGACTCCGCCTCCTCAAGGCGTCGCACGACCTCTCCTGCTTCCCGGATCGCCCCGTCGTGGAGCTCCCGGGTCTTCCGGAGGGCCTCCTCCCGTTCCCTCTGTGGTGCGTCGACTTGGCGATGGCCCAGCTTGACGACCACGTTCAGCTGCCACTAGCCTCCCGCGAGTTGCTCCCGCTCCTCGCGGAGGTTCCCCTCCTCGGCCATGAGGTCAGCCTCCAGGGAGGCGAGCGCCAACCGGGCATGGCACAGAGTCCTGTCCCGCACTAGGATGATGTGGCTCAATGGGGCTAAAGCCTAGGGCACGTCTGGCCCCTCCTTCTCCGCCCCCGGTGGCCCTGAGGGCCTGGGGGCTGCCGTGTCATCGGGCCCACCCAGGTCTCTGCCTGAGGGGGCCTCTTTCCCCTCCAGGCGGCCAGGATCCTCCTCGACCTCCACCTCGGCTCCCGCCCCTGCTAGCTCAGCCGTGCGGGGAGGGCTGGGCGCGGCCACCTCTGGCTCAAGGCGCCCCGGTGATCGTTCGTGGCTAATGGAGGCCGCCACATTTGTGTCTACATCCCCCTCGGTGCGGACCAAGGTGACTTACTCCTCTCTAGGGACCAATCGCATCTTCTTTAGCTTCCCTCCCGGGCGGTTGCTGCCGCCGCTTCCTCGGGGCTCCCTGGGGCCTCCTCTCGAGGCCCCATCACGAGGCCCGCCTAGGCCTCCTCCTGAAGCTTCGGCGGGCGGGACCGCCTTACAAGGTGGAGGGATTTCCTCGCCAAGGGCCTCCTTCTCCGGGGGCACAGGCCGCAAGGGCTTGGCTTGGGACCCCCCAGCGTCGCTGCCACCACAAATTTAGGCCCCCACCATCAGATGGCGGCGGGTCGGCAGCGGCACCGTCGCCTCGCTCCTGGCGTCAGCTGCGGTCGCTGCCCTGACATCATTGTCGCCTACAGGGATCGGCAGCACCTGGATCAGATTGTCGTGGGGTCCCACATGACCTAAGGGCACCAGCCCCCACTGATCAAACCGCGGCATGCCGGCCCGTGCGTCCTCCCGGTTCCTGGAGCAGTAGATGGGAGCTGCCACTAGCGGCAGAAACAGTGTACTCGCGGCAAGGAGAATGCTCACCAGCCCCTCCACCACCTCCGGGGCGAGGCGATCGGCACTCAGCCTCATGGGGTCCCCTAGGTCCGAGTGAGTCCATACTGGGAGTGCACACCTTTGGGGGGTCAGCCCGTCGGCTTGTAGCACCCGCATCCTCACAATGACCGGCTCCAGCGTGGCTTCAGTCAGCTTGGCGTGCCCCCACCCGGAGCTCTGTACCATCGGGGCCTTCGGGATTTTGAGAAGAGGGTTGTACTAGCACACGTCCATGAAGACACAGCGCTCTGTGAAGCCTTCCACCTCGGGAGCCCACATGTCAATGATGTGCGTGGATGCCCGCGGCCATCTGGAATGACACGCAGGCCGAGCAATGGTCCGCCGCAGTCAGCTGGAGGCGGAAGAACTTCCGAAGGAAGGCCACGGATGGCATGACACCAAGGAAAGCCTCGCAGAGGTAGGCGAAGATGGGAGAAGGAGGACCGAGCTTGGATGCAGATGCAGTGCGTGGACCTGGTAGTGGTTGAGCACGGCGTCGAAGAAATTAGAGAAGGGAGGAACCAACCACTACAAAAAAAAGACACATCCATGACATTTTGGGCAGAACAATTTTTTTTCCTGTCATGCTTATGACACTTCTATGACGAAAATTGTGGCAAAACCCGGTATCATCATAGATGTGGTGGGATCCTACTTCTATGACAAAAAATCATGACAGAAAATGGGTTTTTCGTCCTGGGCGGGCCGGAGACGCACCTGCATGACATTCTTTGGGCCGTCCATGACAGAAAAAATCATGGTAGAAGCGAGGGCGAGGAAAATTTCGAGGAGTTCCCGTTTACGGTGGGTGGTCGGGGCCGAGCAATGCACGGAGGTTTGTGCGTTTCTCTCATACACGTACGCGCATGTGTGCGAGGCATTGGGCTCTAACTGAACTCGAGCGAGGCATTGAGCTCTAACTGAACCCGAGCGATTGCACTAGCTACGTTACTGAACCCCAATCGATCCCGTGCTGTTAACTGAACCCAAGTGATTCCTTCGCTACTGCTGCTAACTGAAGCCGATCAAAGCTGCCTCTTGATGAACAGTTCCCAGTGGGGGTTGGATGAACAGTTCCCAGTGGGGGTTGGATGAACAGGATCCCGTGGTAAGTAGAGGCCGTTGCCGCTGGATGAATAGGACCCTGATCGAGGAGCTGGTGGGGGTGGATGAACAGTAGCCGGTGGAGGGACCCCGTGGAGGGCTGGTTGAACAGGACCTAGGAAGGGAATGACCCGGAGCCGGGGAATACGTAGCAGTGGATGCCCACGCAGAGGGGAGTACGAGGGTTGACTGCTTCGGCTGCGGTTTGAGGCTGTCGTCTCCAGAGAATAATAGGGGGTGTGGGTGAATAGAGGGAAGGCCTGGCCAGCGGTGGGAGTAGGGTGGGGCAGTGAGGCCTGCGTGGCAGCACAACCGGCAAGGGGAGGCATGAGCAGGCGGCACGGCCGATGCTGGTTTAAGCGGCAGGAGCATGAAGACCAGAGGTTGAAGAAGCATGACGACCATTGGATGGACATCGTACGGTCACCGTAGCTAGAATCGTTTATATTGACTAAGTTGACAAAGCCCTGCGTCCGCGTCAACTTAGGAGGCCCACAAGTCAGCCTCCAAATATGGTGGGACTGACCTAGCAGCGGGGCTATTCATTATTTTTGTGCGTAATAGCTGGTGGATCCGAGCTGTCAGTGGGGGGGATGATTTTTTCGCGAAATACAGAGGCCCTTCCAGTGGGTCCCAGCTGTCAGGAGGAGGAATCATTATTTTGCGCGTAATAAGGAGGCACTTCCTACACGCAAAAAAAGGAGGCACTTCCTTGCGTGCGGCCGTGGACCCAGTTGTTAGCCTCTCCACGTACAGTCCTCTTCCGATGGATGTCGTTCGTTGACCACGCCGTGCCGAGAGCACCAAGGCAGTGGACGACAACGAGGCCAAGTAAGGGAACGACCCGCAGCCGAGGAAGACTCGGTAGTTGTTTCCCACGCGGAGTGGGTATGAGGGTTTACTTGTTCAGCTGTAGTGTGAGGCTGCCATCACCGGAGAATAACAGGAGGTGTGGGTGAGTAGAGGGATAGCCAGGACAGGGATGCGAGTATGGTGGGGCCATAAGGCCTGCCCGGCAGCACAGCCGGCCACGGGAGGCGGGAGCAGGCGGTTCCGCCGGCGCTGGTTTGGGCGGCTAGAGCAGGAAGATCAGAGACTAAAGAATCATGATTGCCGTTAGATTGACATCTAACGGTCTGACGCTGGTAGAGTGGATTGTTGACTAAGTTTATTTTTTTGAGAAACCTTGTGTACGCATGAACTTAGTAGGCCCACAAGTCAGCCTCCAAATCTGTGGCAGACAACATAGAGCCCATTTGCTATTTTTTTAATAATTTGCAACCCATTTGCTAATTCTTAAGGAATTTATTACAGCCCATTTTCTGCCCAGGACCACGGTCAAAAAGTTCAACCTTATTTTGCATATTTCGGTGGAGTCCGAACTGTTTTAATCCAGAAATGATAAACATTTATTTTTTAAGAAATTATTGATTTGTCAAAAAAATATCATTTTGTTTTTGTAAGCTAATAAGACGTGGGACAATTGAGTTGGTTTAAGGGACAACCAGTGGTAAAAAAATCAGCGCTGGGAGGGAAAACAACAAAAATAAGGATGTAAAGATGAAAAGGGAACTTTATGTATTTTCAATATAATAATACGTGTATATGAACTAGTAAAACTATAGGTAGAGATTAGAAAATGGAAGTTGGACATGGCGTTTCAAGAGGAAAATAGAACTGTGCTGTGTGTTTGATTCTTTAAAAAAACTGCCTGTGGATGTTCTAAGACAAAATATAACTAAGGCTGGCGGGCCAGAGGCCAGTAGATACCTGCTGGATCTTTGTGCCCCGTTGTCGTCATGGGCTGGGCCCATTAAAAACAAAACCAAGCCTGGGCAGTCTACAGCCCAGTTGAAACTTGCTCGACCTGAAAAAACAATATACCTGCTGGATCCCAGTTATCAGTCTGTACTTGCAGAATTCTCTCGTTTATTGACTACGTTGAAGACTTCATGGATTTCACCGTCTCAGACGTCAGCATTATTTTTCCATCGTGATAATAAGTGCATGCACTTGCTTGCGTACGGCCATGGACCTGCTGGTTCCGTATGGTTAGGCTCTGTATGGACAGCCGTCTTGTGGTTCCACGGACGAATTTCATGCAAATCGGATGGTTTCAGTGAAAGCAGACTAAATTCATTGCATTTTACATATTTATTTTCATTATGGAATATTTTACATATTTCAACTAATAATAACGGACTAGGCCTGTTTTTAGTCCATGGGAGGCGCTTCACGATCGAGGTCGCAACACTTAACTGTTCTGGAAGGCCCAAATCCATCACTCCTCTCTTTTAACAATTTGCAGCTGGGCTTGGCATGCCACAGCCCAGTTCTAATGTGCTGCGTCCAACTATCATCCTGTGAAACCGGATGGATCCCCTGCGTACTTCGAAGATGTAAAAAATTTGGAGAACTGGGAATTCGAACGGCAGGTGCTTATGCTACCCATCAAATAAAAATCAGGTGCCTGAAAATTCGTTTCGAAACAAATGATTTTGCTTTATATCCATGTCGACCCTCGACATGATGGTTGGAAGCAAATGCCAAGTTCATACCGAAAGATCCTTAACAACAATACCAACTTGCAGACGACCAGGTAGTACAAGTACCAATACCAAACTAACTTATAATCTTTTTAGTCCTGGCCCTAGTGTTTGTCTGGTAGAAAATCTTGCAGAGGACCAGCTCCCGCTCCTTCTCTTGCTCCAAGTCCCCGAGGTGGTACTGGTGCATCACCCAGTTGGTCCTCTGCTGGTCGAAGTTCTTGTTGGTGTGCAGCACCAGAACCTTTTTGTTGCCCGTCCGCCGGCCGTTGACCATCACCGGCAAGGTATTGCTGGTCTTGTGCCACATCGCGTGCATGCCGCACTTTGACTGTATCTTGCGATGCATCCACGTGCCCCTTTTGAACGCCCTGGAGTTACGCTGGAAGGAATGCTTGCTTAGGCCACTCAGTGTGATACCTGCAGTATTGTCGAATACATGTTTTAGTGTACGTAGTTGGCATTTTCATAACATCTTTGGCATGTTGTAGTCACTTGTTTCACTTTTTATTAACTGTCAAATTGTAATTGCTTCACTAGGTCTGCGTCTAAAATGAAAAATAGAGCTATAAACAAAGGAATATGTTTGTGCAAGTAGACGGCCGATCGGTGTCTCACCTGGAAGTTTCTCAGGATGGGTGTAGCATATGCCGTGCTCGTTGTCGATGGTTGGTATGAACAAATCGATGAGAGGGTGAGATCTCGCACTGTCAGCACTCACTTTGGCCTCAAGGTGCTCGATTAGCTCCTGATCCGTGGGATCGAACTTGACGCCAGCCGGCAGCACCGGCCAATCCTTCTTGGACTTGCATCGGTTAATTCCAGTTATATGGTAGTCAATGTATGATCAATCGACTGTTTTAAGTGAATGATGAAAGATTTTGATAGATAAGTGGTACTCCAAATCTGAAGTCCACAATACCCGAACATGCCGCCGGGACTCTTGTGTCACCTCACGCGCAGCGTGTTGTCATGTCAATTCAATGTGAGGACATGATGAATAATTTCACCGACGTATACTAGTACTACTACTATACTACTTACTAGTCGTATTTAGTGTCACATTTTAACCATAGGTTTAACTAACAAAATGTCAATGCATGTCACCGAAAATTATACCATTGGAAACTATGTTCAAATACGAATCAAAAGATATAATTTTTTGTGACATGCATTAACATTTAGTTAGTTAAATTTATGGTCAAAATTTGACACAAATTATGAAGGGGACCAATAAACCAGGAGGGAGGTAGTAGTACGAGTAGCGCAATATACGGTATAGAGGACTAGTACAAATTTAGAAATGGAGTAAGAAGTTACAAAGCTGTGCGACAGACTTTGTAGCCTACATGAGTAATACAAAATATAATTCCCATTAGACAACACTTTCACCAACAAGCACGCACTTGAAGCCTAATTGATATATATATATATATATATATATATATATATATATATATATATATATATATATGGCTTCTGCACAACATTTCCATCATCATTATCTACGCAGGTGAGTTAGGATGCACTTGATCCCAGAAGGGTATCTATCCTTCAAACTAACAACAGTACATAATATCCAACAAAAGAGGGTCATGCTACAGCAGCAAGATACATGGCTCAGTCTAGATATCAATACGAATCAAGTTGTGCATATTTGCTGTTGGCATGAACCACATCACCGCATGTCGGGTTTGCAAAAGCCATTCATCGCATGGAAGATTGATGCCTTTCACACACTAAAGATTATCTAGCAACAAGTTGTGTCGACGAATCTCTGGATATGGTGATTCATGAAAACCATGGTATGATGTGTAAACACAGTTCCCCCTGGCGAATGGAAGTTGCATAGCATGGTAATCATCGCCGGTCATATGATCGATGATTGGTTGGATGATCGGATAATTGAGCTCGAGGAACATGGAGTGGTTGCCGAGGCTGTAAACCCGCCTCCAGTTGAATACGCCTGGCCCAACGGAGCTGGGATCTTTCTCGAACACGAAGCAGCCATAGCCATCACAGTCACGAACGTCCCAAAGCATTGTACTGCATGTGGTTTGATGAAATGGTTTGGTCAATTTGGTACGTGTGAATGAGCATCAAATGACTGCCGTCAGTTGAACGAGCGATAAACCACCACCGTAGGATCGTCAAGTCGGTGTCTGGATCACCAAGCAGGGTGTCTTGAAAAGGGCCGGCCGGTTGCAGACGAGTAGACGGTACAAAGACACCGAGCATGCGGCCAGACGCACGGTGCTGAGCAGGTCCATACGATTATAGATCTGCTCCAAGAGAACATCGGGGAGGGAATTCCAATCGTGGCTCTGGGTGTTAGCCGGTTTTGCCATAGGTTTTTTTAGGGCGCTAAGTGATTGGGGTTTTCGGTTCCTGTGAGCAAGCGGGGAAGTGGATTCGGGCGGGCGAGCGAAGAAGATGGCGTGTGTGGACGAGCAGTGAGCGGGGGGATATGGTACGCGCGAGCTACCAAGGAAGATGGCGCGGGCGGGCAAGCAGTGAGCGGGGGGAAATGGTGTGTGGCCGATGATGGGGAAGAGAGGAGGAAGAAGAGGGAAAGACGGGGAAGAAAGTGCATTAAATCTCAATTCTACTAATACTACTACCAGGATATACCGTCCTTCGGAGTGTAAATAGTTAAGCCGATGACATGTGGGTCTACCTCAAGAGGGCCCATATGTCAGTTAATGGAAGAGAGAGGTGCGTAGGTGTATTTGCGAAGCGTGCTCCACTGGCAAACATGATGGCAGTACTGGGTAAGGCTGATTTAGTAACACCAACACGCTGGTTCAGCTTATTAATTAAGTGTCCCATCTGCTGCAGCGTGTATTGTCACTTCACTGTGAAGACTAGTTGAATAGTTCTCTCTGACCGAGATGGGGAATAATGGATCGCCAAGACTTCCTATCTACAGTATCCCTATGCCTCTACTCTCATCCTGTCCAACAAGATGAAACATTGGCCAAGGCACCCGGCGCCAATAATGTAGGAGTACTAGTAGTATTTTGTGTCAAACTTTGACCATCTATTTAACTAATAAAATGTTAATGCATTTCACCAAAAATCATATCACTGGATTCGTATTTGAACATAGCTTTTAATGGTATAGTTTTTTATGACATGCATTGACACTTTGTTAGTTAAATTTACGGTCAAAATTTTACACTAAGTACGAAGGGGACCATTAAACCAGGACGGAGGTTTATATACAGGTCAATAAAAAAAATCATCAACCAAGGTAGTAGTGAATGATTAGTGCCCGAAGATTTTTTTTTCCAAAAGTACTCAATAATGGGCTCATTTTCCTCAAGAAAATTGTGTTTACAAACGTATTAATTGGAATGCATGCTTGAGGAACAAATGACCAGAACTTTTACATGCATTGGTGAGTTTTCTCTTAATTCTTGCATGCAATGTTTCAATGAAGCTTGAAATATGAACATGTCAATGGGAAGGAGTAAAAGCCTCATGCATGCATGCAACATGCAACACTCACACGTACACATGCACGCACGCAACACTCACGCATCCATGCGGCACACAGCACACGACGCAACACACACGCTCACACTCAAGTGCTCAACCTACTCCCTCTGTCCGTGAAAGACTGTACATATAGAGATTTACACATTAACCAAGAGGAACCGGAACTTCATGGCATAATTAACACCCAAAAGTAGCAGACTTATGTGTGCATGCGACCATTGAGAGAAGATGATTAAATGAAGGTTGTTGCATGCTGTAATTAAGGATAGACATGTAGCCTATAGCTAGAGCACAAGTTGGTGCATTAGTCGATCAATATCGATTAGATTAAAGGCTAAGTGCATTGGAAGTGTAGATGTACACTCTTTGTTGGAAGACCGAGGGAGTACACATGCATGCACTCACATACACAGCCAGGGTGGTTCGCGCGCAAGGGTTGGACTCCTGTCGCGCCTGCGTAAAGTTTTGTTTAACTGATTTCTTTGCTCTACCAACTGGCAGGTGGGACCCAGAAACCAGGTGTCAATTTAACCAGTCAACAAAGTGCCACGTCGACTATGTGGCCGGTCAGTAGGGTGCAATACGGTGCTCTACGGTGAGCTTGTGACCGTATAATCACCGCAAAACTATATAGTGACCGTAATGAGCGTATTGTTACATACGTTGACCGCCAGTGTACTTTTCTCGTTTCAAATTAAGCCATATTTACCGGAAAGGACGCAGTATGGACTAGTACTGCTTTGATGTGTCCCGTCAACTCGCCGAACAAGGAGAAGCTTGCTTACTACGCCCTCTCCCTCGCCCACGCACGGTGGCTCACAGGACAAGGAGAAGCTTGGTTACTACGTATGCCTACGCCCTCTCCCTCGCCCACGTGCGCGGTGGCTCGCAGGACGAGGAGAGGGTTTTGACTACAGTGCCCTCTCCCTCTCCCTCGCCCTCGCGGTGGACGTGCAGCAGTTCATTCGGTGTCAGATTGCCAGAAGCATATTGTACTGTAGTATAATCATTGTTGGACCTTCCGAAGAGGCGAAGAGCCAAGTGCAAGGTTCACACGAGTACGAATTGTTGAACCTCCCAAAGAGGCAAAGAGACAAGCGCAAGGTTTTATAGGAGTTGTCGTCCTAGTAGGAGTACTACAACTATGGCGAACGATGCTACTGTATGATGCCGCCATGTCACCTATATCCAAAGTTGTGCCACCTTTTTTTCTAAAAGAGCATGTTGGAGCCCGTGCAACAACCACACAAGTTGCACGTACACATAACACATTTACTAGTAATAAATTCTAAATGACAAATGCCAGTATGCCACACAAGTTCATCTCCACTTCATGTGATAAATTTGTGCACGACTATTCTACATATATTCACAGCGCTACCATTCACAATTTACCATACTCCACTTACACATTATAGATGGGCTCCATGTCCTCCTCCAGGTTCCAGTCCCAGGTGTTCTTCATGGATGGCACGATCCATAGTGGTGGGCAACGGGAATCATTGTCGTAGCTTTCTAGTCCGGTTCCACACGATGGAGACTCATCGAAGCTGAAGCGGCATAAATCAGGGATAGCGTGTCCCAGCATGTCGTTCATCCGGCGGTGCGCACTAAAGACACAACCATGCTTCATGAATGGCAGGCCTTCGGTGTCATGCACGGAAGGTGGCATCCGCTTCACAATGGGGTAGTTGTACCCAATGAAAAGCGAGTACTCTCCAAGAGTGTTCCTCGGCACCCACATAGCACCACGGGGGTCGAACTCGGCGCCGTTCATCTGGTACACGCGGCATCTCAGATCTGGACACATGATGACGTACATAGTCAAGGTCCACGCATAATAATGTTGTGGTCAAATATGGCGGTCAGTAATACTGTGCAGCAAATAGTACTACTCCGGTATAGAGGAAGTAAAATAACCGACTTATTATATATAGCCACTCTTGGCTACATGGATGAGATAGTAAGACATGGAAAAACAAAAATGGTGGGAGCTAGTGGGTTCAAGTCTTCAAGGGCCTAGCTAGCTGTACGCGTCCTCCAAGGTAAAAAGTACTCCTACTAGTACTAGTAAGTAGTACAACAATGAAAGAGAAGGCGAGAGGGTTAAAAAATTATAATACTAAATTGTACTACTAGTACAGTAAACATGTCCTAGTCAAGAAAAGAAAATAACTAACAAGTACTACTCTACTACTCTAACACACAGCAATGAGAAAATGGAATACCTGGGTAGATGGTGACGGTCCGATCGTGGTAGATTGTGTGACCATGTTGCATATCAGTGGTACCATGGGTAACGACTGCTAAGATAGTTGATTCCAATATGCCAAAGTCAGCTACAAGGTTCCAGGTTAGACCAAATCGCGGATGCAAATGCACATCCAGGATCGGCGATCTTATTTTGATCGGGGGATGACTGGTCCCTGCAAAATAATGGAGTACCGTTAGGGATGCAAATGATGGTTTGTGCCTTCCGTTTGTAATCTCCCGTACTGTAGGATGGCAACCAGATGAAACAAGTCCCCTGGCTTGTCACAGCGAAGATGCGGCCTACATGGCACACGGCGTCTTCGAACGTGTAGGGGTACAAATCTGCCGTGGCCAACATGTGCCAGCCTCTGCCGTTACTGCCTCTTGTATTGATGGCAATCCTTGTGTCGAACACCGCGATGAGATAGTAATCGTCGTAGCCGCGTCGCTTTGTCGGCGGGTCCGCAATTGCTATCTTCTTCAATATCATGTAGGCATCATCATACGTATTCAAGCCCAGCCAGTCCGGAAGGCTGATCCCAATGGTGGAGAAGGGGTCTACGGGAACGGCCGCACTGCTGTGGATGTTGTGCAAAATGGTGGTGGTATCCGGCCGGAGGTATGCAAGCCAATCTTCGTTGGCACCAACCCAGACCTATAGATAAGACGGTGGGCAGCGGAGAAATTACGTGATGGAATAACTAAGTACTACATGATCAAACTCCATGACTGACTTGCTCATCGGACAAAATCCGACTACCTCTCAATGTCGGCAACTCTAGCGGAGTCAATGTGCAACCATGGCCAGGGAGCGGTGGACTGTTCGAAGGATTGTCCCATAGAATAACCTTCTCCTCGAGGACGCATGGAAGACCAACAAGCATGGCCTTTTCCCAAGCCTGTTTAAGCACCATCTTAAAAAAGTTGGTGCAGGAAGCACCGAGTCTTGCGGCAGTGAGGACGTCGGAGCGGCGTGTGATTTCTTCTAGAGGATCGTCGTCCAAGGTCTCCCAGCCCCGCGAGGAGGAGAACCGCCTGGCAAATCCATGGGAGCAGCGACGAACTGCCTTGGTCTCTGCGGGGGGAGGGGAACTGGCGAGGAGGAGATAAGAGCGTAACCGCAGGGCCTCGTATGCGGGCACGCATACTGGTAGTGCCTCGTGCCTCGCGATGGTGAGGCTATTATTTACTATGTACTCGTACTGTAGCAGCAGTAGTACTACTTTCTCAAATAGTAGTGCGATGTACTGTACTTCTATAGTGCACCAGTTTTGAACTCTTGAATCTCAAGGCCAAGGAGCTACAGTGCAAGTGGAGGGTACTACTGTTCTCTAGAACCATCGTTGTACTATAAATGCAGGGAAAGTACACCTGCGTAGTGCGTACTCTCCGTGCTCTATTCAAGCGCGTAGCTGGCCTACTCAGCCGCTCCTCTCACGCACACACTAGCAGCCTGTTTATCAGCGACGGTTACTGCGGGGGCAGAACATTTGAGTTCTTTGATACAACGAGACTAGGCTTTTCGCTTCCATTTGTGGAGGTGTAATGGATCTTGTCGAACTTTGTTAGTAGTTCCTTCTTTATGAATGAGATGAGGCAAAGCTTTTGCCTCCGTTTCAAAAAAAAATCACGTCAAGAGGAATTTCTTTTATAGAGCCGATAATGGAGCGAAGTCCATGCGTGCAATGCCACAAGCTACAGAGTAGTAGAGTACTATCACTTTACGTACAGAGCCATATTGCACAGTTTCCAATGCCGCGCCAGGCTTTTCCGGCTCCTCGGGCTTAATTGCGAGGCTCTAGTTCAAATATGCTAGCTGATGAGGAAGCTGCAAGTGAGGTGCCGCTAGGGCGAGCACGCATGCGAGAAACTTTGCATGGTGTGAATTGATATATAGGAGTACTACTCTAGTACGCGAGCCACGAGATGATGGGAGGGAAAACCCGTTCACGTGGCTAGGCTATCCAGTGCACCCAGATTGTGGTGTGACACGTCAGTTCGACTTCAAAAGTCAAACTACCAGTGTACAATATTGGCTCGCAGCGAGGTTACTATTTAAAAAAAAGGCCATCGTGCGTTCGGTCGGGATCGAACCCACAAAACGAGCTATACACTCCCGCGACCACTAGTAGTACTCGTTGGAGTACAACGCAACCTAGAATCGCCTTTTGTCGCTAGTACATTGTTCCTTACAAGAAACCACTAATAATGCCAAGAAACTACCACCACTTACCAACCAGCCCTACCAAGAAATGACTACTCTACAAAGTTCCGTTATAGGCACGTTTCAACCCATGTCGCCCCTTAAGTCAATGCCTTCTATTCGACCGGCAAGTTAGGCGTTATGACTTGTGGGACCTACATGTCAGTTTGGACAAAAATCCCCGAGTGACCTCCTACCTCCAGCCCGTCCACCTAGTCATCCTCGGCCATGGGACGCAGCTACCGCCGCCGGCAGAAGGCGAGGTCAAAACCGCCGGTGGTGCGGAGCCCATCTTGCGGCAGCCCGGATGCCAGCTCCGTCCGGCGCTCGCAGCCGCTAGCTAGCCAAGATAGCACACACCCTGCTGGATGCATCTAGCTGCTTGTCTGCAAGGTTTGCTAGCTAGGTTGGCACGATGGTGCGGCAGCTTGCTCGCGCGTGCCGCGCTAAGGCCAGCCATCTGGCTCGAGCGAAGGCCAGCGCGGCGGCTTGCTCACGTGTGAGTCACGCTCGGGCCAGCCAGCCAACCCGTGCGGAGGCCAGCGCGGCATCTGGCCCGTCCGGCGGAGCGGCAGCCAACTCGCTCATCACCGGCGCCACTGAAGAACACGCATCAGTACTGTTTGAAGTAATGTTCAGGAAAAATAATGATTGGAGGAGGAAGAACAGGATAGAAGGTAAGATGTGGGTCCCTCGGGTCAACGGTCAAACAAAATGTGTTGGTTTAAGCTGCCTCGTCAGCACGAACGTGTGGGCCAACCCTGTCATAAACAGGTTTAAACGAGCCTAATCGGCACTAGGTAGTAGTTTTTTGGCACGGATTAAGAAATTTTGGGTATGTTTTTGCTATTTTTTGTACAATAGTTTCTTCCTAGGGCTGGTTGAAAGTGGTAGTTATTTGTTAAATACTCTACATACTGTAAGTAGGAGTGAAAGTTAAGCTTTGGAAGCCAATAAGCACGGCTAGTTACATAGTGCCTATGTGTACGTAATTCAAACTAAATATCAACCATGAGTGACTAATACCTTGATGGAAAAATCAAAACTATGGAAATACTAGCATTTTTTTGCATGGTTGGAAATACTAGCAATGTTCACGTGCGTTGCAATGGATCATAATTAGAATAATACTTATTCACAAACTTGATAGAAAACACTCTAATTTTGATATACATATATCACTAGAGATATATTATGTTTCAATCAGAATATATTCCTTGGGCTGTTTTGGTGAGGTGAGGGAGGGATGTGGTTTGTTTTAAGATACTAATTAAGGGTTTTTCTGCAAATTGGTAGAGAAGTGGGATGTTGTTGAGAAAAGGCAACAACTTACCTCACAGTCGTTAGACGTAGATCTAATGGTTAGAAATGACGGATGGCAGACACACCATCATCACCAACTAAGTCTTCTGTAGGAGTACTAGCAAGATGTCCGTGCATTGCACGGTACATCAAGATGCATTTTTTTATAAAACACCTGTTGTGATTGACCCATGCGGTAGTAATCCCATGTGTAAAAACTAATGACATCTCGAGAAAGAGGAGAGATAAGGTGAGGAGGAGTGGGGCGTGGTGGTGATTGGTGGTCGGACTGAGCGGAGGCATGGGAATGGACGACGCCAGCAGCGACCACCATGCCAGTTTGTTCCAGAGGCTTCCTTTTTTAATTGCTCAACAATGAGGTTGTGGGAGATAAGGATGAACGAGGGAAGGCCTTGTCTACAAATGTGGAGAGAGGTGCGGGTATCTTTTAGTTTAATTTCTATCTGTCAGATATAGATCGGACGGTCTATATTGCATGATGGCAGGCGTACCATCATCACCAACTCGAGTTTTTTTATAAGAGAAGAGATATAAGTATGGAGATACAAACGTATTATCGATATTTGTTTCCATAAACTTGGATCTACATTCTATTCAATGGCTAAGCATGTGGGGCCTTAGCACGATGACTTCTCGACTGTGTAAAACAAAGGTTTTCCCGTCGCCGAGAAGGAGGGGGTGACGGCGGCACGCTTTTGGCTTGCTCTAGTCCTAGTAGTCATACTAGGTGGTCTACGCATGTGTAGATTTATTCTTTTTCATGTCTCGTGTTCGCCGTACTGCCACGACTGTTGATGAATAGACGGTAAGTTATTCACAGGAAAACCTTTGTTGAGCGTGTGTGCGAGAGAGAGAGACAGCGTGCGTGTGTGATATTTGTAGAGACCGAGGCAATGATAAGAGATTCTTTGTGTCTCTGTGTGTGGAGGATAGAGAGAGACATGTGCATGGGGCTTTGTGTTGTGTAACGTGGAGACACATAGACATAATCAGAGAGTGTGTGTGTGAGAAACACATGCGGACATGGGGAGAGATGTGTGAGTTAGAGAGATGGAGAATTTTGGTGTGCATCTGAGCTAGAGAGGGGGGGGGGTATATACATACCTAGAGCTGGAGAGAATATGCAAGGGTGTGTGTCTTAAAAGAAGGATCCAGATAGATGGGTGTTTGTGTGTGTCTGTGTGTGTTTGTGCGCGAGTGTGTGTGTGAGAGGGAGTGTGTGTATGTGGAGAAGAGAGACCACTAATGATGTAAACCTAGTATAGGGAAGGGAGAATGGTGTGACATGTGTGTCAAAGAGAGACAAAGGCATGTGTAGTAGCGGGATAGCATGGGTGTGGGCGGGGAGCAGACTATTTGGAAGAGACATCGAGTTTGTGTGGGAGAGGGGTGTGAGAGTGAGAGAGAGAGAGCTAGCGAGGGAGAGAGAGAGGAAGAGAGGGGGAGAGAGAGGGGTCATTTGTGTGCAGAAGTGGCGTATAGATAGGGAGACAATGTTGATGTTGTTTGAAAGTGGCCTATGTACGAAGACGCAAGGGAAGCGAGTCATCGTGTGTGTGATAGGGAATTCATGAGAGATCTAGGATAGATGGTGTAGAGAACAACGTGCGAGATTGAGAACGATGATACATTAGGGAGCTATGGAAAGAGTCACAACATATATGTATATAGGGAAGGAGCTGGGGCGGGACCGCATGTGGGAGAGATAGAAAGAGGAGAGTGGTGCACAAGGAGACAAAGTGTGCTTGTTTGCAGTGGGGGTGGTGTGTGAGGTGAGTGTGCGAGAACCACATAACTAGGGAGATAGACGTTTGGGGGCGACATTTTGTGTGTATGGGAAAGATACACTGTATATAGTGCGTGTGCTTGGGAAAGAGAGGTCCCGGGAGACCTAGAGAGTGGGGGAAGAGATGTGTGCATGCCCGAGAGACAAAGTGATAGAGACCTATATTGGGGTCCGGACTTTAGAAGAGAGGGGGGTGTTAATGTGCTCGTGTGTTCGTGTCCGGGGGAGAGAACGACTTGTGTGGGGGGGGACGGGGGGGGGGGTGGCTTCAGATAAAGAGTGAGGTGTCTATATTTGAGAGACTTTAGCGTAATTGAGATATATATGGTCAATAGTGTGTGCACTCATGGTTGATCAATTTGTTTCACAGTTTGGACTATGAGATAACGATACTTTTGAACATGCGTGATATACTTTGAAGTACCAGAATTACAAACCTAAGATTGGAATTTTGGAATTCGACTCCATCATTAGCTTTTGTAATTCATTTAAACGGAGGTACATTTTTTAAGACGGGATTTCGCGATTTCAAATTCATATATCAAACCTAGAGATATACACATACGGGCATGTTCGAACTTTATAATCATCCACTTTATTCATACACATACACATTTTTGTTTTTGTCATCATATTTAGGATAAACACATTTGGAATTTCATTTGAATTGGACCATATGATGGTATTTGCTTGCACTAGCTCAATGATCCATATTTGAATTGAATGGATAATCTAAGTTTCGAGTTGGAGACATTGATTTTGGAAACTTGCACTTTTTTGCGTGCAAAACAAATAAATTCTCGGCCATGATATCATAGTCGGTCGTACAGGTGCAGAACACTTAATTTCAGGCGCCAAAAGCTTTCAAACTTCCCGCTCACATCGAAATATCTCGCGCCCGAAAGTTTAGCCCTGCGATATTCCTGTTTTACCCCTGCCACATGAACGGAAAAGGGCTGCTTTCGTAACTCCATTGTTTTTCCCTCTTTGACCCCAACATTCTTCCCCAGAGCCCCTCCACTTCCCCTCCCCGACCCCCCCCCCCAACCACGCCAAGCCGCCGAATCTAGTCCTCCGCCGCAGCGGTGGACCTCACACCCCGCCGGATCTACCTTCTGCACCTTGGAACCCCCAACTGCCAACTCACCACTTCACCGGAGCCGCTTCAGCGACTGGCTTGTCCGCTGCTCCAGATCTCCTTGACCGCCATCATGGTCCATCGCACCGGATCTGCTTTACCGGCGCCCTCGTCCACCACAGTGTAGGCCCTTCACTGACTCACTCATCCGCCCCATCGCTGGCCCTTCATACAAGCCCTCGTACGCCGCAACAAATCTGCCTCACCGAAAGCACTGTACACCGCGCCGGATGTGCTTCGCCGACACCTTCGTCCACTGCACCGGACCCGCTCCACGGACGCCATATTCAACTCCATTGGCCCTGCTTTACTGACGCCGCAACCTCATCAGGTTATTTCGATTTGTACTCCTTCGGTTTTTCTCTTCTTTATCATGGAACTGTTCACTTACCACAGATGAGCTTTCTTGTATGTCGACAGGCGCCGCAACTGAAGCACCAGAGCCGCTTCAGCAATGGCGACAGCCAGCCCAAACTCAACCGCAACACGAGCACCATCGACGATCCTTAGCTATCAAGTATGACAACGATACGCATACGCCGCCGAGAATCAGGTACTATTATCCAACGGCCGGCGCCTACGTTCACTTTCTTAGCATAAGCACTGCACCTTTGAATTTCGTCAGGGCATCATTCAATTTTTCATGAGACGCGTTATTCTACTTGCACCTGTAGGGCCATACTTCTGGCAGTGAACATGTTACATGTGCTAAATTACAAACCAGTGCACATATAGTTACAATGCTTTAGTTTTGTCCTAAGTATTACTGTACTTCCTAGATATCACTGCCTACTATTTTACTTCTTGCATGCTATATTTATGATAATGGTGTTGTTCTGATGCCACCTATTGGTTCCATCAGACTGCTTCATGTTCTCTATGCTTAATTACACATCAGCAAACTAGCAGGTAGTTCCGCTACTTTTTGTTCGTTTTACCCTACATTTTCTGATGCTAGCTATTACATCACTGCTCCGAGCCTCTGTTCATTACGGGGCTGTTTGGTTCCTAGCCACAGTTTGCCAAGCCAAAGTTTGGCAGCCATAGTTTAGTTGGCATGTGTTTGGTTTTTGCCACACTTTATTGCCCCTGTGGCCCACTTGTCATAGAGACAATTTTTTTGCCAACTTTTGCCAAAGTTTGGCATCCAATTTCTCAGCCACACTTGTGTGGCTTGCCATACTTGTGCAGCTGGCCACACTTTGGCTTGGCCACGCCAGTCTCCAATCAAACAGACCCTACCTTTTTGTGTGTTCTTGATCTTCCCAAGTTGCATGACTAATTTGATGCTTCTATTAATTATGGAGCTGCCAACACCATCAAGCAAAATATTTGTTCTTTTGGGGCTGGCACCTCGAACAAGCATAAAAATAGAGTGAAGCACATATATTGTCGTGTAAGCACACACCCTTCTTTCATTAGTTTAGATGAACCATTGATGATCAATTCGAACCAGTGCATGCGATTAAAATTAATTTTACCTAAATAGAGGGTGCAGAATAAACTACAACAACTAGATTTGCAACCACGGGATGCTGACGATATCTTCAAAGAACATTGCAACAACAGCGAGGCTTCACAGCAACATATGGCAAGCCAGTGTGTTTTAGTACATGTGAAATGTAATGTGTGTGGGCTGCTTTCTTGGCTTGTGCCCTCAACTGTAATCCTACAGAATTACAAATAGTTCAGTTGTCTGCTTTGCTGTATTGCTTGATTCGAATGCTTGTTTGTTACTTGTTAGGCTATACCTGAGTTGGCCAATATGTCAGCAGTGCCTGCTGTACTATCGTAAAGAAATGCATGCCTAGTTCATTTGACTCCTTAACTTTTCCTATGAACTTCATCACAAGACTGTCTTCGTAGTTTATATGAGGCCACACTGTTAAGTGCTTTCTCAGATTATTTCAACTGCTTAGATGCCTTGGCAACTTAAATATAGCAGTGGTACACTCCCTTTCAACTAGGGATGTCAACTGGGTCTCGTTTAATCCCGATTAAAGTCCACTAGTGGTATGATAGTTCAAAAGAGTTTTTTGTTTTTTGAGGAAAATGAACTAGGGAGCTAGCAAAAACTAACTAGATGGGACTGGCGGATGCCGTTTATTTGCAACTTACATCCCTAGTTTCATCTTACCATTTTAATTTCTTTTTGGTTGATGCTGCTTCGAACAATTTAAATATAGCTTGCCATGCTCGGCAATAATTCGTATGTCGTTTACCATGTAAGCTTACTGCCTGGATCATGCGATAACTATCTCTTACTTATGTCCAGCGAAAACCTTTCAGGATGCCGTTCACACTAGGACACAATGTACAACCCCAGAATCTATTTGTAGAAGCAGTGCGCCATCCATGTTACCAGATGGTAGCAGTTCAGAGGCAACACCGCCGGAGAGTAGTCTAAGCACAGATATTATAGTTCTTGAGGCTCTACTAGAGGCAGAAAGAGATGGTGTGGCTGCCATGAATGAGGTAATCTTGATCTTGAGGCTGGAAATTATGCAATTAGCTGCACGCATTATGCAAGCAACCCAAGAATTGGAGGAAGTAAGAATGTTGCATTTGAAGACGGAGGAGGTCCTGCTACTTCTGCTATCTGAAGCCCAGGGTAATCCCAGTTCTTCTTTAGATACCAGTTGAAATTGTGATTAGATTATTACACTTGCATGTTGTGTCATGTCTCTGAATGGATTATGTTGTAAGACCCCCTATGTTGTCCATGTGTTGTAATGATCTGAATTTTTTAGGCCAGGTAATCCTCGGTACTTGTATGATTGACATAAGGTGAACTGTTTTTCGTGTGAGCATATTGTATTGGATGAAATAACTGTTTGACTCAAAGTGTATCCAACCTACTGAATTCGAAGATCACGGCATTTCTAAATCATAATCATATATAAAGGTGGAATAAATCTTTGTCGTGGTTTTGAAGAAATAAATAACAAAACGTAGAATGATGTATGGATATTCGTAATCGAATACAAATTGGATTTGAATTTAGTTGCCAGGGCCCAGGGTAAACGTGAATGCTAATTCTCCCAAATTTTGAACGAAGTGGCAAAACACCCGCTATCATTTGTCGGCTGCCCGAAGCAAGTGTTTGCGAGATGGAAATTACTGTCTACCCCTGACACTTCACATCCTAATCGACCCGATTTCCACTGCTGTCTATAGGGGTAGACTAGTAACTTCAATCAGATGTGACACGACCGCCTCTGAGCCCATTCAGACATGGTGGGCGCCAAACATGGGCGGCAAAACACATTTGATTCAAGCTCGTCCGAAAGACATGTGTCTCTCCCTCCATTTCCCCATTCATACATGGTGGGTGGCAAAACAAACTCTCCTCGTCCGAAATTGATGTAGGCAAATATTTTAAATAGGGGCAGATGTGTAACTTCCCTCAGATGTGACACAACCGCCCTACCTGTCAGCATCGTTCATACACCGTGGGCGCCAATCGTGGGTGGCAAAACACCCTCTCCTCGCCCGAAATCGCTACCGGCAAATATTGGGGAGATGCGAGATTATCGTCCTATCCCCAACCGACGTGATGTCTGGAATTTTAAACGGGGGATAAGTTCGTAACTTTCCCACATTTCAGACAGCGCGTCCCAAAGTTTGAGATCCCCCCTCCCCCTCCATTTCCCCATTCATACATCGTCGGCACCACAACAACCTCCCCACTGCGACTAGCCTCCTTCGTCTGCCACCCCATCCTCCACCTTGCCGGAGCCGCTACCCCTACCCCATCGTCCACTGCAAGAGATGGACGTCTCTCATCCACGGCACCGGACCAAGATCCTTTCATCGCGTCCTCTCGCTTCATCGGCGCTGTCGTCCACCTTGCCGTTACCGCTCCTACGACTGCCTCGTCAACAGCAATAGGACTTATCCCATGACCCAGGCGTCTGCCATCTAAAGTCTTCTTCCGCGCCACCGACAGCCATCGCACCCACAGCACCCTCAACGTATCAGTAGGGGCCTACACGGCGTCGCAAGAGAGGTGGTACTCTTTCATATCTGCTTAAGTTATTGATCTCGCCCAGAAAATAGATCTAACTTGTTTACTGTACTTTTCTTATCCGTACCAAATCGTAGTGGCTAGTTGAAAGCAAACATTGGTTGCGAAGTAGCCTTTGTCCAGTTTGCACCTTCAGATCCGCCATGGCACGGTCACTATACTCGTAAAGCTTATGGTTTTCCCCCTTTATATTCACTACCATCATCATAGGTGCTTTGTGTCGTGCTGGCACTGCTCCTCAAGACCTCAACCCATCAAGCGAAACAACATGCCACTCACCATTCCAAAGCTTAGTTGTTGAAATACGAATCTGATATGATGCTCATATTACTAAAACAGAGAACGTTTAATTGGTCACCTAATGTTCCAATATTCGTTTCGAAAAGCATGTGCGCCACACAATGGCGGAGCTACAGTTAAAATATTGGGCGGGCCAGATGGCTTAGGCTACAGGGGATCCCAAATTTTGGCACAAATTTACCTTCAGTCCTTTGTATATTGAACTAGGGCTGGGCGGGCCATGGCATTGTTTTGTTCTTATGTAGCTCCGCCACTAGCGCCACATATAGAGAGACAGCAGGGATTTGGATTTCTCTGTGCGCTCTGGTTCATCATGGGTGGGCAACACACATTGTATTATCTAACTAGAAAGATGCCCGTGCGTTGCATGGAACATCAAGATGCATTTGTATGAGTAGTTTATCTTGTGGGAGAAACGGATGAACAAGCGAAGGCCTTCTCTACAAATGTGGAGAGGAGTGCGGGTAAATTGTCATAGTTTCCTTCCTATCCGTTAGATATAGATCGGACGGCCTATATTACAGGATGGCAGGCACACCATCATCACCAACTCTGCTTTTGATAAGAGTAGAGAGTAGAGATAGAGAGATAGAGATAAGAGTAGAGAAAAAGTAGAGAAATCTGCTTGCTCTTTGTTATCATGTTCCACTTCTGTTCTTCTTAATAAGTATATTACTTCCTCCGTTCCTAAACTGCCTTGGGTGCGTGCGTGTGTTGTGGTGGCGTGCGTTTGTACCGGGTGTTGTTCATCGTTGCTTTATTTATAAAGCGGGGCGAAAGCCTTTTTCGGTAAAATATAAGTCTTTTTAGATATTCCAATAAGAACTACATACGGATGTATATAGACATATTTTAGAGTATACAGTCACTCATTTTGCTCCGTATGTAGTCCGCATTCGAATCTCTAAGAGATTTATATTTAAGAACGGAGGGAGTAGTACAGTATGTTCCTTGTCGGGAAGTGGAGCAGGGACATTTGCAGTCGACAGGTCTATTAGGTAGCTTCAGATGGATGCTTTCAACGATTCTAGATGGTCTGCCATAATATCGGGGTAATGCTGGAAGCTATGTCGTCTTTGATAGTCTAGACTGATAGTAACAGTATTGTGCCTTCAGTTGAATAGAGATGCCCCTTTTGGGGCCGAAGCCTTTCCGAACCCTTTCTTTCCGTACCGGCAGTACAAGCCCATATGGTCCTGCTAGTTCCACTTTCCTGATTTTACTCTTGATGCTTAGGGTTTTCCTCTTTTATCTACTCTACTATGATCTGCGTAGGTGCTTTCTGTCATACTAGCAGTACTCCACCCTTCAAGCTAAACAACACAGCACTCATAATTCCAAAGCTTAGTTGTTCAAATATGATTGTGATATGATACTGATATTAGTTAACACAAACATTTAATTGGTTAGCTAAAGGTCCCACTTGAGTTTCCAAATGCATGTCGCGACATATAGAGAGACAGCAGAATTGCATTTCTTTGTCACTTGTTGACTGTACTTTCTTGTCCATACCAAATCTTAGTTGTTATTTCAAAGCAAACATCGGTTACTAACTACCCTTTGCGCGGTTTGCAGCTTCAGATCTGCCATCCCACTGCCACGGTCAAAACTATACTCATCATGCTTACGGTTTCCCCATTTTATGATGACCACGATCAGCCTACGTGGTTCGTGTCGTAATAGCACTGCTCCACCCATCGAGCTAAACAAGCTTAGTTGTACAAATTTGAATATGATATTATGCTGATATTAGTAAAACTGAGACATGTTTAATTGGTCAGCTAAATATTCCTACTTCAGTTTCAAAATGCATGTGAGCCACATATGGAGAGACCGGAAGGAATAGTATTTCTCTGTGCGCTCTGGTTCATCATGGGTGGGCAACAGACATAGTATAGAAAGACTTGTAATATCTTCAATCTGCTTGCTCTTCTACTCTTCTTTAACATGATCCTCTTCTCTTCTTTAATAAGTATGTTCCTTGTTTGAAAGAGTAGCAGAGACATTTGCGATCGACTGGTCAGGTCGAGTTGTTCTCCCTTAGTATATTTTGAATCTGTCAGGTCAGGTCGACTTGTTCTTCTTTACTATATGTTGAAGCTGTCATCTGCGAAGTATCATCACTTCTGGAGCTCTCATATTTTGAGTAGTAGGCCACATTATATTAATGCACACACCAAATTACAGCATGCATGGCATCTCTCAGAAGAATTGCAGAGATAGCACAAAGGGGTTTACAGGGAGGCAGTATTGGATTAGAATCACTTATGCATTACAAAGATAATCTCACTTGTTTTTATGTTTTCATGCATGTCAGGTATTGAACATGATCAAAATGAATATGAGAATGGGAACACGAGAGGAATATTGCGGAAAAATCCACTGGCTAACAAACTTGGCATGGTGGAGGATGGCCTATCTTATTCACCCATCAAGGTTCTTGCTCTAACTTGGTAAGGTTGTATTGGTCGCACATATTTTGCATATGACCTCTTGCATTACTTCTACTTTGTTACACCACCATCTGCTTAGTTTAAGCATCATATATGAGTATATGCCATACCTATCCATTTTCTGTACCTATTCCATGTGTCATCATACTATGTTTTTCTAGTCAAATGTTGTTCTTTCGTAATAGATGTCCAAAAGGAAGAGGGTGAGTGCAGATCCTCAAGGAGTACAAACTAGGTATTTGGAAAAGGTAGTGATACCTGTTAAATCAGATAGATCAGCAGCCATAGAAAACACAGGCCCAACTGTACCACACTTTACCCCTACTCCACTGGCCAAACCCGTATTAGAACTGCAGAGAGCCTAGCGTCAAGTACTGTCTATGATATCAATTCAAAATTTGAACTCCTAAATTTCTGCATGTGCCTTACCTTCTCTCTTGTATGAAAACTAATTTCAGATGAATCTCCTTGCTCAAAGGATCATAGGATCTCACAACAATACTAGGCACTGCATTGCTCTTTTCAGTACCTCTTTCCCTTTGTCAGCATACTTACACTCATTGCTGTTTGATTATGTAGCATCACTGTAAATGTTCGCTTCTTTATCCTCCCTTTGCTCGAAATTATAAGATCTATATTTAATCTTAGATAAATGTAGAATTAACACAATGATTATGAAGTTTTGGATTGCTCATGTAAGTACCTGTTGTCATGTACTCCCTCTGTATCAAATTAATTGTTGATCAATTGGATGTATTTAGAACTTAATACACTACTGGAATTAGCTTCTTTGCCGTCCGCCATGGCGGACAGCAAAGGCATGGATCACGAACGGCAAACATCTTTGTCGTCCGCCAGCAGACGGCAAACTTTCCGGCTGAACACGTGCCAGCAAAGGCCTTCTTTGCCGTCCGCTTCCTGGAAACGGACGGCAAAGGATTGTGCCGTCTGCCATCCGAGGCTAGCAGACGGCAAGGACAACGGACGACAGTGCGGTGGCGTGAGAGCCGTTAGGGGGTTAACGGCGCTCTTTGCCGTCTGCCAGCGGACGGCAAAGAGTCAAAGCCCTTTGCCATCCGCTGATAGACGGCAAACAGCTCAGCTAGGCAGTACTGGGAAGCTGCCACATGGCCAGCTATGTCGTCCGCTGGCAGACGGCAAAGTGATTTGAATCTTTGCCGTCCGCTGGCAGACGGCAAAGTGACCAAATAGGCAGCCAGTGTTCCCAGGTTTCACAGGTAGCTGCCACGTGTCCTCTTTGCCGTCTGCTAGCGGAAGGCAAATCTCTTTGCCGTCCGCTAGTAGACTGCAAAGAGGCTATGTATCCCCTGTTTTTATTTGAATCCATTTAATTTGACAGGGTTTCAAACACAGATATACATATATATATTTTTTTCACAACCACACACAGATATACATATATGATGTATCCAACACACAGATATACATATACATATCTATCTCCATCCATGACAACATACATATATACATAAGAAACATAGTTCCATCCATATATACATATTACATATCACAATGTTCATCCAACACATTGTTCCATGCATCCATATAACAAGTTCCACATAGTGAATTAAATCTGCAAAATGGAAACAAGAAAGTTAGAAGAAGAAGACTAGAATCAGAAGAAGAAGAAGAAGTAAGCATACTTAGGTAAAATGGAGCTAACCTAGCTAATTGTGCCATTTTTGAGTGAACTAAGCATATTATGCCATTTTTGACCTAACAAAGCATATTATGAGATATAACTTACAGCTTACTTCATTTTGGAGAAGAAGAAGAAGAAAACTAGAAGAAGAAGAAGAAGAAGAAAAAAAAGAAGAAGAAGAAGACTAGAAGAAGAGAGAAGAAGTTCTTCTTTTCTTCTCCTTCTTCTTCTTCTTCTCTTCTTCTTCTTCTTTTCTTCCTATTCCTTCTTTTCTTCTCTTCCTTGATTTTCTTCATCTTATTATGTCATTTGTGGACTAAATAGGCTAAATTATGTCTAAATGGACTAAATAGGCTAAATAAGAAGAAAAATGCCATTTTTGAGCTTACCTAGCTAATATGCCATTTTTGACCTACTAGCATATATGGCCATTTTTGATATAACTTAGAGCTAACTTCATTTTGGAGAAGAAGAAGAAGAAGAAGAAGAAGAAGAAAACTACAAGAAGAAGAAGAAGAAGAAGGAGAAGAAGAAGAAGACTAGAAGAAGAAGAAGAAGAAGATCTTCTTCTTCTTCTAGTCTTCTTCTTCTTCTCCTTCTTCTTCTTCTTTTTCTTTTCTTCCTATTCCTTCTTTCCTTCCTCTTCCTTGATTTTCTTCATCTTATTATGTCATTTGTGGACTAAATATGCTAAATTATGTCATAAATGGACTAAACACGCTAATTAAGAAGAAAAATACCGTTATCACGGAGATGTAGGAATGGTCGGGGCTGCGCCAGTGCCAGACGGAGGTGAAGGACCGGTCGGGGTTCCGGCATTGGCAGAAGGAGTGGTCGATGCTTGTCGGGAGCCATGCTGCACCAAAGATCATTTCCCATAATGTCTCGTTAGCAAGTTCGCAAACTGAAATGTGAATAGTAGTAAGCAACGACCATTCAAATCAAACTCACCGTGGTCGCCGGAGCAATCTGGGGCATCGGCGGAGGGGCCTGACCATTTTTCTCGCACAAGCTCTGCACATTTGGTTGTCACGAGTCAGTCATATTAGATAGTAATGCGAACATTACGTGCATGATTGGGCTAATATGCACGAGAAACGTACCACGATGAGCTCGTATAGGGCCCGGTTAGTGCTGTCGTTCCGGTTCCTCTCCTCCTCCAACAGCTTAGCCATCTTCTCCTCCATCTCCCTCTCCCTCTCCGCCGCCTCCCTTTGTGCCTCCCTTTTTGCCTCCTCCAGAAGCTCCTTCGTCTTCAATCTCTCTTTCTCAACAATAGCCTGCAACACACCACTCCTCGTTAGCATTGTAATCATCGACGGACGCACACACAATGTAATGGAGGAAAGGTGAGAGAGTCCGTATAACTAACCACCACGGCGATCTCCGCGGGCCGAGCACGAGGCGTTATCTCAGGATCAGAGCTACTCAGGCGCTTCTTGATCTGCGGGAGAGTCTTAGGACAACATATCATTCCATCACCAATGGCTAGAGAGCCATGGGACCTCCCGCCACCAGATATCATCACCAGCTCTGTATCAAAAGGATCCGGGCTCAGGTTAAAGTCCTCCCCTTTCCTCGCCTTCCCCTCGTGTCTGTACTTCACAAGCTTGTGGTGGGAGGTCTTGTTGGTGAAGTTCTCTGCATCATCTAGGTCAGACTCCGTGAATGGCTTGGCCTTCTTGTACGGGGCCATATGGGCCATGCCATAGAGGTCGAACAGACCTGGCACAGGCTTCTTGTGGTGGTGCGCCTGAGAGAGAGGAACAAAATATTAGTTAAGGGCTCAAGCTAGCATGAAGAATGATATTGCTATGTAAATAGGTCATTTTGGAGCTAAGAAAGGTTATTATTTCATTTTCGAGGAAAATAAGCTAAGTTTAGGTCATTTTCGAGGTAACCAAGATTATTATGCCATTTTTTACCAAAGTATGCTAATTATGTCATTATTGAGCTATCCAAGGTTATTATGTCATTTTAGAGCTAACTATAGCATATTTAGGCATTCTATAGAGCTATCTAAGGTTATTATGTCATTTTAGAGCTAATTATGTCATGAATGAACTAGCTAAGATTAGTTTAGGTCATTATTGAGCTATCGAAGGTAGTTATGCCATTTTTTAACTGACTAAAGCATATTAAGTCATTTTATAGAGCTATCTAAGGTTATTATGTCATTTTAGAGCTAAATATGTCATAAATGAACTATCTAGCATGAAGAATGAATTGCATGAATCATGTAGCAAACCACATACCCAGTTATCCCCGTACTCAAACAGGTTGGAGCTCCCTTGATGGTGTGGCACACCTTCCATTTGGTCGCGCTTATCCTTGGCCCTTTGGTGTTCGACTTTCCATTGGGCAGAGCACCACGCATCCACCAACGCCTCCCAACAGTCCATCTTATCCACACACCATCTCGGGGGCACCTAAGTGAGTCAAGAGAAATTTCAGGGCTACGCCTATGAATCAAATCAAGAAAACTAAGTTCAAGGCCTTAAGAATAGGTAATTACCTGCATGTACTTCTCCTTACTCAGAAACTTGCCGCGACACTTCTGCTTGCCCCTCCTAATACCCTTCGAGGCGTAGTAGTCTCGAACGGCCTGCACCCGAGCCTCGTGCCTTAAGTTCTGAAGTAGGCGCTTGCACTCGTTTTCGACAACCATACACGCGGCCTCCTGCTCTCCCTCTGAAACCCTGTAGAAGGTCTGCAATCAAACAAGACAACACTGATTAGTACAATCACTAGGTACTGTTGATTTTTAATTCCGTAAAGGAGAAATTACCCAAAACCGACGGAACACAATGTCGGCCACCGTCTCGCACAAGACGCCGTCGACCCTCTCCTCCGGCGGGGCCGGGGCAACCGAGTACAGCTCCCAGGTCAGTGCTAGCTATGGAAGCTGACCCTCACCGGGCAACGTGACCCACCCAGGGAAGTGCTGCCGGCAAAGCACACCAAGGACCTGGTTGGGCCTACGGGAACCACGGGGGTGTACCCAGCCCCTGCAGTATGACAAGGCCAACGCATTAGATATTAATTTGAAGGAACATGAAGGCAAAAGGTTAAAAAATAGTAAATGCACTTACTTCAACCCTTTAGGCGCAATCAACCACCTCTGGTCGGGGGTCGTCGGCACGGGCGGGAGCTTTGTACAGCCACGCTTGTAGACCTTCTTGCCCTTCTCAACCAGCTCGTCGTCGCTGTAGCTATCTTCTGAAAAGGTGTCCTCGCTACCATCCTCCGAGCCACTAGCCTCCGGTGTCTCGTGGGAAGAAGACTCCGGGATCGGAGTCTTCTGGGACGAAGACTCCGGGACCTGGGACGAAGATCCCGTGACCGGAGTCTTCTGGGACGAAGACCCCGTGACCGGAGTCTTCTGGGACGAAGACTCTAGGACCCGAGTCTGGTGGGGCGAAGGATCAGTGACCGGAGGCTCATGGACCGGAGTCCGAGGGTCCACGTAAGACGGAGCACTCCTGTGGTCGGGTGACTCAGCTGAGGGTGGCGGCGAGGAAGGCGTAGCAGCCTTCCTACCTCTCCCACTGCCACGTCCACCTCTACCAGCCTTCTTCGTCCTCCCCCGACCTCTCCCAGCCGTAGAAGAAGCGCCCGCCGCAACTGTCTGCATACCATCCTGCACCGCTCTCCGGAGGGGCTGCGCTGCAATAATGCAACCACCCCTCCTAGTAGCGCTCGCAGGAGGCTCGGGGCGCTCTGGACCCTTGCCCACCATCCTGTGAACACCTGCAATGACAAAAAGTAAAAGAAATTAGTACAACATAAAAAATTTGGATACCTAACATGAACATAATAATATGTATATAATTTAAGTGTATCATAATCATGAACATAATAAAAATACACCCGATCAACACAAATATATATGGGGTCCGGGTGTGGTGTCAGGGTGTCGGGGTCGGGGTGTCAGAGTCGGGGTCGGGGTGTGGGTCGGAGTGTGTTTCAGGGTTTCGGGGTCGGGGTAAGGTGGGTGTGGTGTCAGGGTGTCGGGGTCGGGGTGTCAGGTGTCGGGGTGGGGGGTGGGGGGGGGGGGGTGGGGGGGGTGGGGGGGGTCGGTGGTCGGGGTCGGGGCCGGGGTGTGGTGTCGGGTGTCGGGGTGTCGGGGTCGGGGTGTCGTGCCGGGTCTGGGTGTCGGGTGTCGGGGTCGGGGTCGAGGTCGGGTGTGGGTCGGGGTGTGGTGTCGGGTGTTGGTTGGTCGGGGGTCGGGGTGTGTGGTCGGGGGTCGGGGGTCGGGGTCGGGGTGTCTTGCCGAGGTGTCGGGGTGTCAGGTGTCGGGGGTCCGGTCGGGGTAAGGGTATCTTTTTTCCTTTTCTTCTTTTCTTCTTCTTCTTCTCCTCCTCTCCTCTTTCTTCTCTTCTTCTCTTCTTTCTTCTTCTTCTCTCTCCTCCCCACTTCTCTTTCTTCTTCTTCTCTTCTTCTTCTCTTCTTTCTTCTTCTTCTTCTTCTTCATTCTTCTTCTTCTTCTTCTTCTTCTTCTTCTTTCTCTCTCCTCCTCCTCCTCCCTCCCTCCTCCTCCTCCTCCTCCTCTCTTCTTCTCTCTTTTCTCCTCTTCTTCTCTCTTTCTTCTCTCTTTCTTCCTTCTTCTTCTCTTTTCTCTTCTTCTCTTCTTCTTCTTCTTCTTTCTTTCTTCTTCTTTCTTTCTCCTTCTCTTTGCTTTGCTTCTTTGCTTGCGTTCTTTCTTGGTTCTTCGTTTTTTCTTTCTTGTTTCTTCTTCTTCTTCGTTTGCCTCTAGCTGTCTTCTTTTTCTTCTTCCTTTCCTTTTGTCTTCTTCTTCGTTGGTTTACATTCGTTCTTTCTTTCTTCTTTTCTTATGTGGTTTTCTATTCTTCTTTTCTCTTTTTTCTCTTTCTTTCATTCTTTTCTTGCTTGTCTTTGACTCTTCATCAGTGTCTTCTTCTTTCTTCTTCTTTCTTTTCTCTTCGTTTCTTTGATTGGTGCTTGGTGTTTTGCTTTCTTCTTCTTTGCTTTCTTTCTTTTGGCTTTGTGCTTCTTTCGTGTCCTCTTCTCTTCTTCTTCTTCTTTCTTCTGTCGGTAGGTCATTGTTCTGTCTTTCTTTTCTTCTGGTTGTTCTTCTCTTCTGTCTTGCTACCTTCTTTTTTTTTCTGGCTCTTCTTTCTTCTTCTGTAAATTCGCTTCTGCGTTTCTGCTTGCGCTTGGGTGGCGTATCGTCGTTTCTTTCTGTATTGTTCTTTGATGCCTTTCTTTGCGGCTTTCTGTGCTGTTCGTTCGACGTCCTTGCCGTTTTTGTTTTTTTCGTTCCGTTCCTTCTTCTCCCTTCTCTGTCTGCTCTTCGCTGTTTTTTTCTTTTCCTCTTCTTCTTCTTCTTTTCTTCTTTCTTCTTCTCCCTCCTCCTGTTCCTCCCTCCTCCTTCTACTTCTTCTTCTAAACTAAAACTAAAACTAATCTAAAATAAACTAAACTAAAATAAACTAAAACTAAAACTAATCTAAAATAAACTAAACTAAAACTAAAAGTAAACTAAAACTATAACTAAAACAGAAACTAAACTAAAAGAAACAAAAAGAAACTAATTAAACAAAAAAAGGGGGAGGAGCTCACCTGATGGAGGGGGTGGCCGGACGGCTGCGGCGGCCGCTGGAGGAGGCGGCGACCCGATGGAGGGGGAGGCTGGACGGCAGCGGCGGGACGGGGCTGGGACGGCCGCGGCGGGACGGGGCGGGGAAGGCCGCGGTGCAGCTGCCCGACGTGGAAGAGGCGGCGGGGCCGCGGTGGAGGTCGAGGAGGGGTGCGGAGCGGCGGGGCGGCGGGCTACGGACGGAAGGGGTCGGGGCGGCGGCGCGGGCGGTGGTGGGTGTGGGGGATGCGGACGGAGGGGAGGGGCAGGGGGCGGGGCGACGTGGAAGGGGCGGCGGGGTTGAGGCGGGGGGGGCGGTGGAGGTCGGGGGGCGCAGGGGAGGGGTGCGGGGCGGCGGGGCGGCCGGCTACGGCAGACGGGGTCGGCAGCGGCGCGGGTGTGGGTGGGGAGGAATGAGAGAGTGGAGAGAAGAGAGGGGGGCGGGACGGCCGTTAACGTACCCGCCTCTTTGCCGTCAGCCAACGGTCGGCAAAGTTTCTTTGCCGTCCGCTTGCAGACGGCAAAGAGGTGGGGCCGGTGGGCTTGAGTTGGTTAAACAATAACTGGACCCACCCACCTCTTTGCCGTCAGCCAGCGGACGGCAAAGAACAGGCTGATGGCAAAGACTTTGTTTGCCATCAGCCACATCTTTGCCGTTTGTTTTCTTGTGGCTGACGGCAAAGACCTTGTTTGCCGTCAGCAAGCGGACGGCAAAGAATTAGCAGACGGCAAAGAAGTGGATTCCAGTAGTGATAGTGCTAGATACATCCATTTGAGCAACAAGTAATAACGGACGGTGGTGGTATTATTGTACTTGCATTGCGAGATAGTTGATTGTCTAGCATTACTCTGCATCTTATCTGCCCTGCCCTCCACTTTCTCCAAATTATCAGATCTACATTTACTCTTACCAAAATGTTGAATAAAGCCAATGCCACTGCACACGTTGATGTCTGCATTCCTCTTGTCAGTACCTTTTGCCTTGTAACGCTGTACTTAATTAATTGCTATTTGATTATGTATCATCACTCTGCACCTGAGCTTCATTATCCTCTATTTCTTCCAATATTATTTGATCTATATTTACTCTTTGCAAAATGTAGAATAATGGCAACGCTTATAAAGAAGTTTCTTTGGGGAATT
Organism: Thinopyrum elongatum; assembly: GCA_011799875.1. NCBI lineage: Eukaryota > Viridiplantae > Streptophyta > Magnoliopsida > Poales > Poaceae > Thinopyrum > Thinopyrum elongatum. The sequence continues at coordinate 405,817,105 of CM022303.1, forward strand.
TATTGAATTATCCTTCCATCGACATGGAGAAGGGCTTTGTCCAGCCCGTGTTAACATGTAATGTAAGTTCATCCTTCTCAAGCCTTCAAACTCTGTTCTAGTATAGATTTGGATAGGCATCATTTCCTCCACTGCTGTTTACTTTGGTGTTTACATCCGATTGGATGTTTGCAACAACGACCAGTTTTAAATTGTAGTTGTAAAAACATGTTCCTTATGCAGAACAGATCCATTTATTTGCTTATATAATTGTGAAACCTGTTATGTGACTCCTTGTTTCTCTTTCAGAGTCGTATCTCTTATGCCAGGCAGAACTTTAGGGAAGATAGTGAGCCAAACCATCTTGAAGAGAGCGAGATGACCCCAAGGTCCTGTCTTGATGAAGACAGTGAGTTGAAGCTACTCACCAGCAGCTGTGAGACAACCTCTATGCAGTCGCTGCCTCAATCAGTTCGACTTCTTCAGTCTCAACTTAAAGTGGAAAGGCTTGCTTCAGCTCAGCTCTGACTTGATGTCAATGATGCAATGAAGATCTCAGAGGACTGCCTTGCGGGCTTTGGTACTATACAGCTAGGGATAGAGCATCTATCGTTGACACAATTGAGGTCTCATCAGCTTGTTCGGCTGCTTGCGGTGCCCGTCCCGGCCAGGCCTAATGCCTTCTGAAGTGCTCTCAGTTTTGTATATTCTTTTTTCGGCGCGTTTATATGCACCGGTGGCGACATTTGATGCCCAGTCTATGTAATCCGCGGTCATGTTGCGCTTTATTATCACCGGTGGCGAACTTTGATTCCCAGTGAATGTAATATGCCATAATTTCTTTATTGTATAATCTAGGTTAATTCTTGGTCGGTATGCTGTAATTTAGGCCAGAAGGTTCGATGGATCTCAATGTTGTCGGTCTTCAGGCCGGCCAGTTATTCATATGGGCCAAAACGTGGGCCTATAATCATCTTGGGCCATTAGCAGGTCTAAACGTATAGTAGTTTTCCGCCTTTAACAGGCCAAGTAAAGTTCTGGCCACCTGGGCCAGAGAATACCATGGGATTTTAACAGGCTAAAAACTAGATTGGACTAGCGTTGAGCCGAAAAAATCACGGGCCAATACAGGCCGAAACTGCCTAAGGCCCATGTTTGGCTCAAATAGGACGAGCCATTAACAGGCCAAAATATATCTCGGGCCCTGTTTGGCCCAATAAAATTATGGGCTTTAAGCAGGCCGGTATCTACGTGGGCCATAGGCCCAACAGTGTCACGGGCCATTACCAGATTGGCTGTAAGCAGGCCAGATTCAACGCGGGCTATAATTAGGCCCAACTGTTACACGGGCCATTAACAGGCCGATAGGACAGTTGGGCTGAAATTTATCCACGAAGACTACGGGCCGCTAAGAGGCCTAAAGTTACTTCGGACAAGAAATAGCCCAGTTTCTGCATGGGCCGTGATAAGTCTCCAACGTATCTATAATTTTTTATTATTCCATGCTATTATATTATCCATCTTGGATGTTTTATATGCATTTATATGCTATATTATATTATTTTTGGGACTAACCTATTAACCTAGAGCCCAATGCCAATTTCTGTTTTTTTCCTTGTTTTCGAGTTTCGCAGAAAAGGAATATCAAACGGAGTCCAAATGAGCTGAAAATTTACGGTGATTTTTTATGGACCAGAAGAAGCCCCCGAAGCAAAAGAGTTGGGCCAGAAGAGCCACGAGGCTTCCACAAGGGTGGAGGGCGCGCCCTACCCCCCTGGGTGCGCCCTCCGGTCTTGTGGGCTCCTCGTGGACCCCCCTGACTTGTTCTCGATGCCAAAAATTCCTATAAATACATAAAGCCCCAGAAATAAACCTAGATCAGGAGTTCCGCCGCCGCAAGCCTCTGTAGCCACGAAAAACCAATCGGGAGCCCGTTCTGGCACCCTGTCGGAGGGGGAATCCATCACCGGTGGCCATCTTCATCATCCCGGCGGTCTTCATGACGAGGAGGGAGTAGTTCACCCTCGGGGCTGAGGGTATGTACCAGTAGCTATGTGTTTGATCTCTCTCTCGTGTTCTTGATTTGGCACAATCTTGATGTACCACGAGCTTTGCTATTATAGTTGGATCTTATGATGTTTCTCCCCCTCTACCTTCTTGTAATGAATTGAGTTTTCCCTTTGAAGTTATCTTATCGGATTGAGTCTTTAAGGATTTGAGAACACTTGATGTATGTCTTCCATGTGCTTATCTGTGGTGAAATCGGGATATTCATGTGATCCACTTGATGTATGTTTTGGTGATCAACTTGCGGGTTCTGTGACCTTGTGAACTTATGCATAGGGGTTGGCACACGTTTTCGTCTTGACTCTCCGGTAGAAACTTGGGGCACTCTTTGAAGTTCTTTGTATTGGTTTGAATAGATGAATCTGAGATTGTGTTATGCATAGGGGTTTTGTTTCGAAGCATTGCAATACCGTTTTCGCTCACTTTTGTTACTAGTTACCTTGCTGTTTTTATATTTTCAGATTACAAAAACCTATATCTACCATCCATATTGCACTTGTATCACCATCTCTTCGCCGAACTAGTGCACCTATACAATTTATCATTGTATTGGGTGTGTTGGGGACACAAGAGACTCTTTGTTATTTGGTTGCAGGGTTGTTTGAGAGAGACCATCTTCATCCTATGCCTCCCACGGATTGATAAACTTTAGGTCATCCACTTGAGGCAAATTTGCTACTGTCCTACAAAACTCTGCGCTTGGAGGCCCAACACGAGTCTACAAGAAGAAGGTTGCGTAGTAGACATCAAGCTCTTTTCTGGCGCCGTTGCCGGGGAGGTTAGTGCTTGAAGGTATATCTTTAGATCTTGCAATCGAATCTTTTAGTTTCTTGTTTTATCACTAGTCAAGTCTATAAAAGAAAACTACAAAAAAAATGGAATTGAGGTTGCCACATATGCTTCATCTTTTTAATGTCTTTCGTGAAAATGATGGAAAGGAAAATTGTGCTCAAGTGTTAGAAGAAGAAGTCTATAAAATGTTTGGAATAAAATCTTTGTATAATGAGAATGATTGCAATTTTGTTAGTATGAATTCCTTGAATATCCATGATGTTAATGATATGCAAAGCCACAAGCTTGGGGATGCTATGTTTGATGAATATGATATTTTTACTCCCCCAAGTTTTGATGAGCAAATTTATTATGATGATAGCATGCCTCCTATTTATGATGATTATATTGATGAAAGTGGGTTTGAAAGAGTGTCAACTTTAGGTAGTATTGATCCCACTATTTTGGAGGGTGTTGATTCTTATTTTAATAATGATGAAAGTGGATTTGGAGAGGTCATAACTTTATTTAGTGATGAATCCACTATTTCGGAAGAGGTTTCAATTGACTATGACGAGAACAAAGTTGCTACTTATGATGATTATTGTGAGGATACTTATGTTATAAAAATTAGTGATCATTATTGTCATAATTTTGAATATCCTTTTACTGAACATTACTCTTTTAATGTGGAAACAATTTATAGTATTCAAGTTTCATATGATGCTCCCACTACTATTCATGAGAAGAAATTTGCTTATGTGGAGAGTAATAAAATTTCTATGCTTGTAGCTCATGAAAAGAATGCTTTATGTGATAGTTATATTGTTGAATTCATTGATGATGCTACTGAAAATTATTATGAGGGAGGAATATATGCTTGTGGGAATTGCAATAATATCAAGTTTCCTCTCTATGTGCTTAAAATCTTGAAGTTTTGCTTGCTTTACCTTCCTATGCTAGTTGATTCTTGTTCCCATAAGTTGTTTGCTCACAAAATCCCTAGGCATAGGAAGTGGGTTAGACCTAAATGTGCTAGTCATATTCTTCATGATGCTCTCTTTGTGTTTCAATTCTTATCTTTTATGTGAGCATCATTGAAATCATCATGCCTAGCTAAAAAGGCATTAAAGAAAAGCGCTTGCTGGGAGACAACCCAATATTTACCCTTACTGTTTTTATGTGTTCACATGATTAAGGTACTGTAGTAATCATGTTTTATAGCTTTTGTTTGAATAAAGTGCCAAGTAAAGCCTTTGGGATAGTGTGGTTGATAGTTGATTTGATTCTGTGCAAAAACAGAAACTTTTGCGTCCAGTACAGAAATTCCTATCTTTTACAGGAACGTGGAAAACTTCTGAAATATTTACAGTTGATTAGTATACAAATTATCTACGTTGTCCTAATTTTTCAGAATATTTGGAGTTACATAAGTATGACCTTAATTCAGATCTTTACGTACTGTTCTGTTTTTGACAGATTCTGTTTTCGATGCATAGTTTGCTTATTTCTTAGTTTCTATGGCTTATATTGTTCAATATAAATTGTAGAAATGATAGGTTACAGTAGGTATCATGTGATAAAAAATTTGAATCATGTCTTGACAGTACCAAAGTGAATGATTTGTTTTATCATACTAACCCATCTCACGAAGTTCCGTTAAGTTTTGTGTCATTGAAGTTTTCAAGTTTTGGGTGAGATATCGATATGAGGAGAATAAGGAGTGACAAAACCATAAGCTTGGGGATGACCAAGGCACCCCAAGGTAATATTCAAGGAAGATCCAAGCAAGTAAGCTTGGGGATGCCCCGGAAGGCATCCCCTCTTTCGTCTTCAACATTATCGGTAACCTCACTTGGAGCTATATTTTTATTTGTCACATGATATGAGTTTTACTTGGAGCGTCATTTTATTTTATTAGGATTTTCTTGCTGTTATTTATAGTAATGTTTTGCATCTTTTATTTCAATAAAAAGGTCAAGTATAGCCTTTACCATGCTTATTTTTCATGTCTATATGTTGCTGTTTTGAAAACAGAAAGTTTTCTATTGTTGTCTGAATTATTATGGAAAGTAAGAACGTGGTAAAATCTTTAAATTTTTACAAAATTAGTAACAACAAATTTTATACAGTGTGGTAAATTTTCACAATTTTTGGAGTTAGGGAAGTATAAGTAAAATTGCACTATTTACAGGCTGTCCTGTTTTGACAGATTGCTGTTATGTTTGCATTGTTTGCATATGGTATTATGGTTGCTTGTTTAATGATTATATTTGAGGATAGGAGTATTAAATATGCAGAGGAATTTAGTATGCAATGTCAAATAATAATTTTAGTGATTTTCTACAGTAGAGGATGATAAGGTTTTGCATTTGATTTATACTAACTTTTCTCACAAGTTCTTGTTGAGTTTTGTGTGGATGAAGTGTTTAATAATTAGGGAAACCATCATATAAAAGGAATTAAGGGGACACAAAAACTCAAGCTTGGGGATGCCCAAGGCATCCCAATATAATATTTCAAGAAGTCTCAAGCATCTAAGCTTGGGGATGCCCTGGTAGGCATCCCACCTTTCTTCATCAAGAATTATCGGTTAGTATCGGTTGAGCCTAAGTTTTTGCTTCTTCACACGATGTGTGCTATTTTTAGAATGTCATTTTATTTTGTTTTGCTTGCTGTTTGAATAAAGTACTTAAGATCTAAATTTTCTTTATGAGAGAGAGTCTTCACATAGCTACTTAATTATTTGACTACTCATTGATCTTCACTTATATCTTTATGGAGTAGTTTGTCATTTACTCACGTGCTTCACTTATATCCTATGAGTAAATGGTTGAATGAATTGAATATCATAAATCCGAAATTATATATGCTTCATATGCTTATACCATGGGGAGTAGTGACTTCGCACATAAGAAGTGGAGGTGGTAAATTTATTGAAAGTTAGCAAACATAGTATTGGTCACTTGAACAATTCATGAAAGAATATTGAAGGAAGAGAGATTTCACATATAAATATACTATCTTGGACATCTTCTATGATTGTGAGCCCCATTAATTATTTTCAAACTTTAGAAAATTAGTTGAAGTTGGACAAGGAAGACAACATAATGAGTTATGCTTGGGTATATTTGTATAGAAGTTATATTGTTATGGATCCTCCAACATGTGGTGCTTGCTATTTAGAATCTTTTGCTAGCCAAAATTTTTGTACTAAGCGGGATTACTGCTTGTGCATCCTAAATCCTTGAACCAAGTTTCTTCCATGAGTGTCCACCATACCTACCTATATGCGGTATTTACCTGCCGTTCCAAGTAAATTTGCATGTGCCAAACTCTAAACCTTCCAATAATAATCTGTTTTGTATGCCCGAATCGCTCATGTAGCGACTAGGGGCTGTCAGTATCTTCCATGCTAGGTGGGTTATTCTCACGATGAGTGTTTATTCACTTATCATTCATGAGAGAATGGCTGGTAATTGGGATGCCCAGTCCTATGATCAAAAGATCAAAAACAAAATCGCAAATAATTGCAAACAAAACTCCCCCAGGATTGTTGAAAGTTGGACGGTACCCGTTATTTCGGACAAGCCGTGGAGTGTGATTGTTGGTGGAGGGGGAGTAAAAACTTTACCTTTCTGTTTGGGAACCTCCTATAATGTATCTAGTATGGAAGATATTGGGAACTCTTGGTTGTTATGTTGACAATGAAAGCATACCTCTCAAAATTATTTTCATCTATGTTTTAAAAGCTTCGAGCTCTGGCACCTCTGCAAATCCCTGCTTCCCTCTGCAAAGGGCCTATCTTTTACTTTTATGCAAGAGTCGGTAATATTCCTTCTCATTCCAACCTACTCTTTAGTTGGCAAGCATCATGTGGTGGGGAAAGATCTAAGCATATATGGCCATTCAAATATATTTGATCATGAATTATTATTGTTGACAATTATCTATATGATAAATAAGTTAGGAGGCAAAACACTAAGCCCCTATCTTTCTCTGTGTTCAATGGATGTTATTTGTTCTAAAAATATGCTTTGAGTGGTAGCAATCATGGAAGACTATATGATAGTTGAGTATGTGGAATTTGCTAAATCAAAGCTCTTACATAGACCCTTCCTGAAAATAAGATGAATTGCAATTGTTTGATGACTGAGAACATAGTTTGTTAGTTTTCAAGAAAGTTTATGATCTATGCTTTAACATGTGAATAGCTTGCTACTTGATCATGAGAAGTTTTATGAGATGAGCTACTGTTTATGATATATAATGATGCTAGAAAAAGTGAATGAAATTATCATTGATCAAACTTGTGCACTTGCTAGCATTCCACATCAAAAATTCTGTTTTTATCATTTACCTACTCGAGGACGAGCAGGAATTAAGCTTGGGGATGCTTGACACGTCTCCAACATATCTATAATTTTTTATTGTTCCATGCTATTATATTATCCATCTTGGATGTTTTATATGCATTTATATGCTATTTTATATTATTTTTGGGACTAACCTATTAACCTAGAGCCCAGTGCCAGTTTCTGCTTTTTCCTTGTTTTTTAGTTTGGTAGAAAAGGAATATCAAACGGAGTCCAAATGAGCTGAAAATTTACGGTGATTTTTTATGGACCAGAAGAAGCCCCCAAAGCAAAAGAGTTGGGCCAGAAGAGCCACGAGGCTTCCACAAGGGTGGAGGGCGCGCCCTACCCCCTGGGTGCGCCCTCCGGTCTTGTGGGCTCCTCGTGGACCCCCCTGAGTTGTTCTCGACGCCAAAAATTCCTATAAATACAGAAACCCCAGAAATAAACCTAGATCGGGAGTTCCACCACCGCAAGCCTCTGTAGCCATGAAAAACCAATCGGGAGCCCGTTCTGGCACCCTGCCGGAGGGGGAGTCCATCACCGGTGGCCATCTTCATCATCCCGGCGGTCTCCATGACGAGGAGGGAGTAGTTCACCCTCGGGGCTGAGGGTATGTACCAGTAGCTATGTGTTTGATCTCTCTCTCTCTCTCTCTCGTGTTCTTGATTTGGCACAATCTTGATGTACCGCGAGCTTTACTATTATAGTTGGATCTTATGATGTTTCTCCCCCTCTACCTTCTTGTAATGAATTGAGTTTTCCCTTTGAAGTTATCTTATCGGATTGAGTCTTTATGGATTTGAGAACACTTGATGTATGTCTTGCATGTGCTTATCTGTGGTGACAATGGGATATTCACGTGATCCACTTGATGTATGTTTTGGTGATCAACTTGCGGGTTCTGTGACCTTGTGAACTTATGCATAGGTGTTGGCACACGTTTTCGTCTTGACTCTCCGGTAGAAACTTGGGGCACTCTTTGAAGTTCTTTGTATTGGTTTGAATAGATGAATCTGAGATTGTGTGATGCATATCGTATAATCAAACCCGCGGATACTTGTGGTGACATTGGAGTATCTAGGTGACATTAGGGTTTTGGTTGATGTGTGTCTTAAGGTGTTATTTTAGTACGAACTCTAGGGCTGTTTGTGACACTTATAGGAATAGCCCAATAGATCGATCAGAAAGAATAACTTTGAGGTGGTTTCGTACCCTACAATAATCTCTTCGTTTGTTCTCCGCTATTAGTGACTTTGGAGTGACTCTTTGTTGCACGTTGAGGGATTGTTATATGATCTAATTATGTTATCATTGTTGAGAGAACTTGCACTAGTGAAAGTATGAACCCTAGGCCTTGTTTCGAAGCATTGCAATACCATTTTCGCTCACATTTGTTACTAGTTACCTTGCTGTTTTTATATTTTCAGATTACAAAAACCTATATCTACCATCCATATTGCACTTGTATCACCATCTCTTCGCTGAACTAGTGCACCTATACAATTTATCATTGTATTGGGTGTGTTGGGAACACAAGAGACTCTTTGTTATTTGGTTGTAGGGTTGTTTGAGAGAGACCATCTTCATCCTACGCCTCCCACGGATTGATAAACCGTATGTCATCCACTTGAGGGAAATTTGCTACTGTCCTACAAAACTCTGCGCTCGGAGCCCCAACACGAGTCTACAAGAAGAAGGTTGCGTAGTAGACATCAGGCCGTTAAATGGCCTAAAGTTAAACCGGGCCGACAACATCCCAGATGCACCACGGGCCACTAACAGGCCGAAACTATTATCGGGCCGAACTGGTAAACGGGCATTTAACAGGCTGAAATACAAACATGGCTTAGAATGGGCCCAAAAGAACAGTGGCCTGTTAACGAGCCTGATCCGATATGGGCCGTAATTTGGCCCAAAACACGACAGGCTGTGAACGGGCCTGATCTGATATGGGCCTCAATTTGACCCAAAACATGGCAAGCTGTTAATGGGCCAGCCCACTAGTGTCTGAAAAAATATGGTGGGCCTTTAGCTGGGCCAGCCTTTTTACCTTAAATGGGCCACTGTTGGGCTGTGCCATGTGTCAACATATCATAGGCATCTTTCATCCATTGCAGGGATGACATCTGTCCCAACGATGAGCTGACACGTGCATTATCCGGCGAATGAGAATTTTACACGTGGAAAATCCCCATTAGTCGGGGCTGTTAACGGGTTATCGGATCCAAACTAGAACCCGATGGCTTAAAGGCGACCCGTTATGGTGGATGCCACGTGTCGGTCACCCTTGACGAAAGCACTTCTATGACGCGCGATTTATCATCATGGAAGTGGACACTTCCGTGATGATAATTTTGGTAATGTCATGGAACACTTCTACGACAGCACAGGTATGACTATCTTCATTCTGTCATAAAATCGTCATGGATGTACATGCATGACAGAAAACGTGACCTACTATGACAAACACGTATCATCACGAAAGTGTATTTTTTTGTAGTGAACCCTGCGAAGACGAAGTGGAGGAAGAACGGAAAGGTTGTCCCACCTCGCTGAGCTGCGGGGCGCGACGCCGGCCAGATCTTCATCGCTCCATTCCCATTTCATTCGTCGGCCATCATCGGCCGCACCTTGTCTAGGCCCTCCTCGTTGAGGATCACGGATTTCAGCAGCATGGGCCTCGGCCCCGGTGGGAGCAACGACCCCGGCTCGACGGCTTTCTTCTTCCCTTTCTTGGTTGGTGGCATGGCCGTGGGGAGAGATTGGAAGTTGGAGGAGAATGAATAGAGGAGCTGCTCGTGCACAAGATGAAGGGGGAGATGGAGACGGGGAGCAATGATGTGCATGTGCCCTGCGCGGGCAGGCTTTATCTCTAGGACGGCGGTTATCAAGCGTCATGTGGAGTGGGGGCGTCCCACCCCGTAAAAGCCGTCACGCGTCGCTTTTGGGCCCGGCAGCTCAATGGGACGCGCGTCGTTTCATCCCCAATGTGCGGAACATGCATGCCGCAGGCACGGGTGATACGTCTCCATCGTATCTATAATTTTTTATTATTTCATGCCAATATTCTACAACTTTCATATACTTTTGGCAACTTTTTATACTATTTTTGGGACTAACATATTGATCCAGTGCCCAGTGCCAGTTCCTGTTTGTTGCATGTTTTTTGTTTTGCAGAAAGTCCATATCAAACGGAGTCCAAACATGATAAAAACTTATGGAGATTTTTTTTGGAATATATGTGATTTTTGGGAAAAAGAATCAACGCGAGACGATGCCCGAGGAGTCCACAAGGCAGGGGGCGCGCCCCAGGGGGTAGGGCGTGCCCTGGGCCCTTGTGGCCACTCCGTAAGGCGGTTGGTGCCCTTCTTTCACCGCAAGAAAGCTAATATCCGGATAAAAATTGTGTTAAAATTCCAGCCCAATCGGATTTACGGATCTCCGGGAATTTAAGAAACGGTGAAAGGCCAGAATCTGGGAGCGCAGAAACAGAAGGAAACAGAGAGACAGATCCAATCTCGGAGAGGCTCCCGCCCCTCTGCCGCCATGGAGGCCAAGGACCAGAGGGAAACCCTTCTCCCATCTAGGGGGAAGGTGAAGGAAGAAGAAGAAGGAGGGGGGCTCTCTCCCCCTCTCTCCCGGTGGCACCGGAACGCCGCCGGGGCCATCATCATGACGGCGATCAACACCAACAACTTCGCCGCCATCATCACCAACTCTCTCCCCCTCTATGCAGTGGCGTAACACCTCTTCTCCCCGCTGTAATCTCTACTTAAACATGGTGCTCAATGTTATATATTATTTCCCAATGATGTATGGCTATCCTATGATGTTTGAGTAGATCCATTTTGTCCTATGGGTTAATTGATGATCGTGATTGGTTTGAGCTGCATGTTTTATTATTGGTGCTGTCCTATGGTGCTCTCTGTGTCGCGCAAGCGTGAGGGGTCCCCATTGTAGGGTTTGCAATATGTTCATGATTCGCTTATGGTGGGTGGCGTGAGTGACAGAAGCACAGACCCGAGTAAGTAGGTTGTTTGCGTATGGGAATAAAGAGGACTTGATACTTTAATGCTATGGTTGGGTTTTACCTTAATAATCTTTAGTAGTTACGGATGTTTGCTAGAGTTCCAATCATAAGTGCATATGATCCAAGAAGAGAAAGTATGTTAGCTTATGCCTCTCCCTCAAATAAAATTGCAATAATGATTACCGGTCTAGTTATCGATTGCCTAGGGACAAATAACTTTCTCGTGACAAAAACCTCTCTACTAAAAGTAAGTTAGTTGTTTCTTTATCTAAACAACCCCTAGTTTTTATTTACTTGCTCTTTATTATCTTGCAAACCTATCCTATCACACCTACAAAGTACTTCTAGTTTCATACTTGTTCTAGGTAAAGCGAATGTTAATAGCGCGTAGAGTTGTATCGGTGGTCGATAGAATTTGAAGGGAATACAAATCCTACCATTAGCTCCTCATTGGGTTCGACACTCTTATTTATCGAGAAAGGCTACAGATGATCCCCTATACTTGTGGGTTATCAATACCTTTTTCTGGTGCCATTGCTGGGGAGCAATAGCGTGGGGTGAATATTCTCGTGTGTGCTTGTTTGCCTTATCACTAAGTAGAATTTATTTACTGTTCTTAGTAGTTCTTTATCTTTAGTAATGGATATGGAACATGAAATACCAAAAAAATTAGGTGTACTTGCTACTCATGGAGATGGGGAACCTCCTAAAACCCTCGATGCTCATTATGTGAAAGATAGTATGCACTACTTTAATAATCCTGAGAAAACCCCATTCAATTATATAATGGGAGACACGTTGGATCAACGTGAATACTTTAGGGATTATCGCTTGACTCAAAAAGGGAAACTGTTATGGGATCAAATTCATATGTTGCATTGGTATGCTCGGGAACTATGCTTGAGATATGATTATACTTGTTGCTCTAGGATGAAGGCTCCACACCTTCCCTTTTCTTGTAAATTTAATGATAATAAAACCTTGGGTTCTTATGCTAATGGTAGATATGATTACTATGATGTGGAACGAATAGAAGAATTTGTTGCTTTTAAGGGTGCTTATGAAATTGAATCTTTGTTTGAAAAGTATGAAGCTTTTGATGATGATGTTTATAGGCCTGAAAATTTTGCTATACTTAAAAATTGCTATGATAATTATGAATACAATGCCGATATTGATGCATTTATTGAGAAAGTCTCCGCTGTCCAAGAAGAGACTAATATTTTGCAGGAATCTATGGAAGAAGAAATTGCTGAAACTGTGAGCTCAGTAGATGAAAAAGATGACGAGGAGAGCGAAGAACAAAAGGAGGAAGAGCGGATTGATCACCCGTGCCCACCTTCTAATGAGAGTAACTCTTCAACTCATACATTGCTTAATTTCCCTTCGTGCTTACCGAAGGATGATGGCTATGATAATTGCTATGATCCCTTTGATTCGTTTGAAATATCCCTTTTTTATGAACTTGATGCTTGCTATGCTTGTGGCCAAGATGCCAATATGAATTATGCTTATGGAGACGAACTTGCTATAGTTCCTTATGTTATAAATGAAATTGTTGCTATTGCACCCACGCATGATAGTCCTATTATCTTTTTGAATTCTCCAACTACACTATATCGGAGAAGTTTGTGCTTATTAAGGACTATATTTATGGGTTGCGTTCTACTATTGCACATGATGATTTTGATAAATATAATATGCATGTGCTTGCTGCTCCTACTTGCAATTATTATGAGAGAGGAACTACATCTCCGCCTCTCTAAGTTTCCAATACGATAAAATTGCAACAAACTGTTTATACTATGCATTGCCCTTTACTTGATGTGCATGAATTGTTCTTTTATGACATGCCGATGCATAGGAAGAGAGTTAGACTTTGTTGTTTCATGATATATATTACTTTGTGCTCACTACTAAATTACAAATCATTGTTAATTAAAATTGGCTTTGATATACCTTGGGATCCGGGTGGATCCATTACTTGAGCACTATATGCCTAGCTTAATGGCATTAAAGAAAGCGCTGCCAGGGAGACAACCCAGAAGTTTTAGAGAGTCATTTATTTCTGTTGTGCGCTTATATAAAGTTTAAAACAAAAAAATAAAGTGGGGAACCTAAAACTTTTTCAAAAAGAAAAGTGAAAGTGAGAGAGACGAGCTTTGTTAAAGTGGGAGCATGCCTTGAACTTTGTTCATGCCCATGGAAACTTTGTGAATCTTAATTACAGAAAATTTTCAACAAAAATAATTATCCCCTTGTATAAATCCATTGTATTATAAAAATAATGTGCCAAGATTTGCCTTTAGGATGATTAGATTGCTTGTTTGGTTTGTGCGGTGCAAAAACAGAAACTTTGGCTGAGTGCGTGATTTAACATTTTTTACTGGAAAGTCAAACGCTTCTGAAACTTTTTGCACAGTACTTCTATACAAATTTTTTATTCTGTCCTAATTTTTCAGAATTTTTAGAGTTACAGAAGTATGGTGAATGTTCAGATTACTACAGACTGTCCTGTTTTTGACAGATTCTGTTTTTGATGCATTGTTTTGCTCGTTTTGATGAAACTATAGATTTTATCGGTGGTATAAGCCATGGAGAAGTTATAATACAGTAGATACAATGCAAAAAATAAAATATGAATGGGTTTGCAACAGTACTTAAAGTGGTAAAATGGATTCATTCATGATCTAACGATCCTCTCCCATAGAATCAAAAGAAAATATAGAGATGCCTTGCTTAAATGGATTGATTTCCTTCCTCCTTGAGGAGGTTTTTATTTGTGTGTAATGCTGTAATTATTAGGTATAATATCCTCCCCCCTTCCTTTGTATAACTTTCTTTAGCTTTCTGTAGTTTTATTTTTCTTGTTTTTTCCTCATCTTAAGGAATCCTTGTACTGGTGCTATTTTTTAATAAAATGTTGTGGGGAGCAAGCCCTGCAGTCTTCAAGGTAAAAAAAATAGTACTTAAAGTGGTAATTTGCTTTATTATACTAACGGATCTCACGAGGGTTTTGTTAAGTTTTGTGTGACTGAATTTTTCAAGTTTTGGGTGAGATCACGATGGATGAAGGAATAAGGAGTGGCAAGAGACTAAGCTTGGGGATGCCCGAGGCACCCCAAGGTAATATTCAAGGACTCCCAAGCAACTAAGCTTGGGGATGCCCCGGAAGGCATCCCCTCTTTCTTCTAACGATCATCGGTAATTTTACTTGGAGCTATATTTTTATTCGTCACATGATATGCATAAATCTTGGAGCATCGTGTGATTTTTATTTTTCTTTTAATAATGCACCATGCTGGTATGAGATAGTCCTTGGTTGATTTATAGAATGCTTCATGCACTTCACTTATATCTTTGAGTATGGCTTTACATAATGCTTCATGTGCTTCGCTTATATCATTTGAAGTTTGGATTGCCTGTTTCTCTACACATAGAAAACCGCCATTTGTAGAATGCTCTTTTGCTTCACTTATATTTGTTAGAGCGTGGGCATATCTTTTGTAGAAAGAATTAAACTCTCTTGCTTCACTTATATCTATTTAGAGAGTTGACAGGAATTGGTCATTCACATGGTTAGTCATAAAATCCTACATAAAACTTGTGGATCACTGAATATGATATGTTTGATTCCTTGCAATAGTTTTGCGATATAAAGATGGTGATATTAGTGTCATGCTAGTGAGTAATTGTGGATTGGTAGAAATACTTGTGTTAAGGTTTGTGATTCCCGAAGCATGCACGTATGGTGAACCGTTATGTGACGAAGTCGGAGCATGATTTCTTTTTGATTGTCTTCCTTATGAGTGGCGGTCGGGGACGAGCGATGGTCTTTTCCTACCAATCTATCCCCCTAGGAGCATGCGTGTAGTACTTTGTTTCGATAGCTAATAAATTTTTGCAATAAGTATGTGAGTTCTTTATGACTAATGTTGAGTCCATGGATTATACGCACTCTCACCCTTCCATCATTGCTAGCCTCTTCGGTACCGTGCATTGCCCTTTCTCACCTCGAGAGTCGATGCAAACTTCGCTGGTGCATCCAAACCCCGTGATATGATACGCTCTGTCACACATAAGCCACCTTATATCTTCCTCAAAACAGCCACCATACCTACCTATCATGGCATTTCCATAGCCATTCCAAGATATATTGCCATGCAACTTCCATCATCATCATATACATGACTTGAGCATTCATTGTCATATTGCTCTGCATGATCGTAAGATAGCTAGCATAATATTTTGATGGCTTGTCTATTTTTTGATATCTTTGCTATGCTAGATCATTGCACATCCTGGTACACCACCAGAGGCATTCATATAGAGTCGTATTTTGTTCTAGTATCGAGTTGTAATATTGAGTTGTAAGTAAATAAAAGTGTGATGATCATCATTATTAGAGCATTGCCCCAGTGAGGAAAGGATGATGGAGACTATGATTCCCCCACAAGTCGGGATGAGACTCCAGACGAAAAATAAATAAAAAAAAGTGGCCAAAAAAAAGAGAGGCCCAAAAAAAACAAAAAAACAAAAAAATGAGAGAAAAAGAGAGAAGGGGCAATGCTACTATCCTTTTACCACACTTGTGCTTCAGAGTAGCACCATGTTCTTCATATAGAAAGTCTCGTGAGTTATCACTTTCATATACTAGTGGGATTTTTCATTAAATAACTTGGCTTGTATATTCCGATGATGGGCTTACTCAAATGCCCAAGGTCTTCATGAGCAAGAAAGTTGGATGCACACCCACTTAGTTTTCAGTTTGAGCTTTCATACACTTATAGCTCTAGTGCATCCGTTGCATGGAAATCCCTACTCACTTGCATTGACATCAATTGATGGGCATCTCCATAGCCCGTTGATTAGCTGCGTCGATGTGAGACTTTCTTCCTTTTTGTCTTCTCCACACAACCTCCACCATCATATTCTATGCCACCTATAGTGCTATATCCATGGCTCACACTCATGTATTGCGTGGAAGTTAAAAAGGCTTGAGAACATTAAAAGTATGAACCAATTGCTTGGCTTGTCATCGGGGTTGTGCATGATGAAATACTTTGTGTGATGAAGATGAAGCATAGCCAGACTATATGATTTTGTAGGGATAACTTTCTTTGGCCATGTTATTTTGAAAAGACATGATTGCTTTATTAGTATGCTTGAAGTATTATTGTCTTAATGTCAAATGATAGACTATTGCTTTGAATCACTCGTGTCTTAATATTCATGCCATGATTAGATTATATGATCAAGATTATGCTAGGTAGCATTCCACATCAAAAATTATCTTTTTTATCATTTACCTACTCGAGGACGAGCAGGATAAGCTTGGGGATGCTGATACGTCTCCGTCGTATCTATAATTTTTGATTGTTTCATGCCAATATTCTACAACTTTCATATACTTTTGGCAAATTTTTATACTATTTTTGGGACTAACATATTGATCCAGTGCCCAGTGACAGTTCCTGTTTGTTCCATTTTTTTGTTTCATAGAAAACCCATATCACATGGAGTCCAAACGTGATAAAAACTTATGGAGATTTTTTTTGGAAGATATGTGATTTTTGGGAAAAAGAATCAACGCGAGACGATGCCCGAGGAGTCCACAAGGCAGGGGGGTGCGCCCCAGGGGGTAGGGTACGCCCTGGGCCCTTGTGGCCACTCGGTAAGGCAGTTGGTGCCCTTCTTTCTCTGCAAGAAAGCTAATATCCGGATAAAAATCGTGTTAAAATTTCAGCCCAATCGGAGTTACGGATCTCCGGGAATTTAAGAAACGGTGAAAGGCCAGAATCTGGGAGCGCAGAAACAGAAGGAAACAGAGAGAGAGAGAGATCCAATCTCGGAGGGGCTCCCGCCCCTCCGCCGCCATGGAGGCCAAGGTCCAGAGGGAAACCCTTCTCCCATCTAGAGGGAAGGTGAAGGAAGAAGAAGAAGGATGGGGGCTCTCTCCCCCTCTCCCGGTGGCACCGGAACGCCGCCCGGGCCATCATCATGACGGCGATCTACACCAACAACTTCGCCGCCGTCATCAGCAACTCTCCCCCCCCTCTATGCAGCAGTGTAACACCTCTTCTCCCCGCTGTAATCTCTACTTAAACATGGTGCTCAACGCTATATATTATTTCCCAATGATGTATGGCTATCCTATGATGTTTGAGTAGATCCGTTTTGTCCTATGGGTTAATTGATGATCATGATTGGTTTGAGCTGCATGTTTTATTATTGGTGCTGTCCTATGGTGCTCTCCATGTAGCGCAAGCATGAGGGATCCCCGCTGTAGGGTTTGCAATATGTTCATGATTCGCTTATGGTGGGTGGCGTGAGTGACAGAAGCACAGATCCGAGTAAGTAGGTTGTTTGCGTATGGGAATAAGGAGGACTTGATACTTTAATGCTATGGTTGGGTTTTACCTTAATGATCTTTAGTAGTTACGGATGTTTGCTAGAGTTCCAATCATAAGTGCATATGATCCAAGAAGAGAAAGTATGTTAGCTTATGCCTCTCCCTCATATAAAATTGCAATAATGATTACCGGTCTAGTTATCGATTGCCTTGGGACAAATAACTTTCTCGTGACAAAAACCTCTCTACTAAAACTAACTTAGTTTTTTCTTTATCTAAACAGCCCCTTGTTTTTACTTACGTGCTCTTTATTGTCTTGCAAACCTATCCTATCACACCTACAAAGTACTTATAGTTTCATACTTGTTCTAGGTAAAGCAAACGTTAAGTGCGCGTAGAGTTGTATCGGTGGTCGATAGAACTTGAAGGGAATACAAATCCTACCTTTAGCTCCTCGTTGGGTTCGACACTCTTATTTATCGAGAAAGGCTACAACTGATCCCCTATACTTGTGGGTTATCAAGACCTTTTTCTGGCGCCATTGCCGGGGAGCAATAGCGTGGGGTGAATATTCTCGTGTGTGCTTGTTTGCTTTATCACTAAGTAGATTTTATTTGCTGTTCTTAGTTGTTCTTTATCTTTAGTAATGGATATGGAACATGAAATACCAAAAAAATTAGGTGTACTTGCTACTCATGGAGATGGGGAACCTCCTAAAACCCTCGATGCTCATTATGTGAAAGATATTATGCACTACTTTAATAATCCTGAGAAAACCCCATTCAATTATATAATGGGAGACACGTTGGATCAACATGAATACTTCAGGGATTATCGCTTGACTCAAAAAGGGAAACTGTTATGGGGTCAAATTCATATGTTGCATTGGTATGCTCGGGAACTATGCTTGAGATATGATTATACTTGCTGCTCTAGTTTGAAGGCTCCACACCTTCCCTTTTCTTGTAAATTTAATGATAATAAAACCTTGGGTTCTTATGCTAATGGTAGATATGATTACTATGATGTGGAACAAATAGAAGAATTTGTTGCTTTTAAGGGTGCTTATGAAATTGAATCTTTGTTTTAAAAGTATGAAGCTTTTGATGATGATGTTTATAGGCCTAAATTTTTTTCTATACTTAAATATTGCTATGAGAATTATGAATACAATGCCGATATTGAAGCATTTATTGAGAAAGTCTCCGCTGTCCAAGAAGAGACTAATATTTTGCAGGAATCTATGGAAGAAGAAATTGCTGAAACTATGAGCTCATTAGATGAAAAAGATGACGAGGAGAGCGAAGAACAAAAGGAGGAAGAGCGGATTGATCACCCATTGAGGGAGTCCTGGATTAAGGGGTCCTCGGGCGTCCGGACTACGTAACGTGGGCCGGACTGATGGTCCATGAAGATACAAGAGAGAAGACTCTCTCCCGTGTCCGGATGGGACTCTCCTTGGCGTGGACGGCAAGCTTGGCATTCGGATATGAAGATTCCTTTCTCTGTAACTGACTTTGTACAACCCTTGTCCCCTCCGGTGTCTATATAAACCGGAGGGTTTATTCCGTAGAGGCAATGATAATCAGACAGGCTAGACTTCTAGGGTTTTAGCCATTACGATCTCGTGGTAGATCAACTCTTGTAATACTCATATTCATCAAGATCAATCAAGCAGGAAGTAGGGTATTACCTCCATAGAGAGGGCCCGAACCTGGGTAAACATCGTGTCCCCCGTCTCCTGTTACCATCGACCTTAGACGCACAGTTCGGGACCCCCTACCCGAGATCCGCCGGTTTTGGCACCGACATTGGTGCTTTCATTGAGAGTTCCGCTGTGTCGTCGCTAGAAGACTCGATGGCTCCATCAACCATCCACAACGATGCTGCCTTGAGGGAGGTCTTTCTCCCCGGCCAGATCTTCGTATTCGGCGGCTTCATACTACGGGCCAACTCGCTTGGCCATCTAGAGCAGATCGACAGCTACGCCCCTGGTCATCAGGTCAGGTTTGAAAGCTTGAACTACATTGCTGATATCCGCGGAGACGTGATCTTCGACGGATTCGAGCCCATGGCAGCCGCTCCCTGCCACCGCGATGAACATGACCTAAATCTGTCATTGGACCATACCCGGGAGATAGCGCCTGTAACTGCTCTGGCCCTAGATCCGGAGCAGATTGCGCCATCCAAGGACGGGAAGCTCAACCCCGCCACGGAAGCCGCAGACTCAGCGGCGTTGGAGCCGCACACAGACCCAACTTCGAACGGGATCTGTGTCACCGGAACCTCGGATTCGTCTCCGGCCATAGGTTCCGAACCGCGTGCGTCTACGCCCATCGAGCTCTATCGGGCGCCGATCGTCGAGTTCAGCTCCGCGGACATCTTCTGGCACTCACCTTTGGGTGATGTGCTAAACTCATTAAAAACCCTCTCCTTAGCGGGGGACTCACAGCCGAATTATATCCGGTTTGAACTGGAGGCTGATGACGGAGAATTTCGCTTCCCACCCACCGCCCACTTCATTGCCACTGTCGAAGACTTAACAGACATGCTCGATTACGACTCCGAAGACATCGACGGTATGGACAACGATGCCAGAGAGGAGCAGGCCCAAAACCCGCCGTTTACTGGGCGCTGGACAGCCACCTCCTCGTATGACGTGTACATGGTGGATACTCCCAAAGAGAATAACGGCGATAACGAGAAAGATCCAGTTGAGGATAAACCTCCTGAGACACAGCCAAAGCGCCGACGTCAGCGGCACCGCTCTAAATCACGCCGTGGAAAAGACAGCAATACCGGCACGAGAGAAAACAATACTCCGGACGATGCCGAAGACAAAGAAGATCCCGTCGAGCCGACTTCCGAACAGGATGATAGGGAAGATGGGCAAGTCAGCCCTGACGAACAGACCATAAACGAAGACTCAGAGGACAGCAACTATCTTCCACTGTCTGAAGACGAGGTGAGCCTCGGCGATGAAGACTTTATCATGCCTGAGGAACCCGTCGAGCAGGAGTGCTTTAAGCGCCGGCTAATAGCCACTGCGAAGAGCCTGAAAAAGAAACAGCAGCAGCTTCAAGCTGATCAAGATCTACTCAATGACAGATGGACTGATGTCCTGGCAGCCGAGGAATATGGACTCGAGCGCCCCATTAAAAGTTACCCGAAGCGTAAACTGCTACCCCAATTCGACGACGAGGCACTTGAGCCCATGCCATCAACACGTAATGCGGCTAACCAACCACCACGTGGCCGGGACAAAGCGGCAACCCAAGCCGAACACCTGACCATACTACCTCGCCGTAAAGGCAAAGACACCTCAGATCGGGAATACACATATGACCTGCGTCAAGACCTGGAGAACAGAGCAGGTCAGTCCAGATCGATCTACGGATCGCGGGGGCATGCCCTGGCACGCGACGACGACTATCAAGCCAGACGTAACGAGCATAACCACGTCCGGGCTGAAAACCGCAGACGGACTACATCCGCACTACGTCGCGACTTGGCCCGATATAGAGGCGCCGCACATCCCCTCTACTTCACTGATGAAGTAATGGAGCACGAATTCCCAGAAGGGTTTAAACCCGTAAATATCGAATCATATGATGGAACAATAGATCCCGCGGTATGGATTGAGGATTTTCTTCTCCATATTCATATGGCCCGCGGCGATGACCTTCACGCCATCAAATACCTCCCACTAAAACTCAAGGGGCCAGCTCGGCACTGGTTAAACAGTCTGCCTGAAAACTCTATTGGCAGCTGGGAGGACTTGGAAGACGCCTTCCGCGACAACTTCCAAGGCACATATGTACGACCTCCGGATGCCGATGACTTAAGTCACATAGTTCAACAGCCTGGAGAGTCGGCCAGGAAATTCTGGACTAGGTTCCTAACTAAAAATAACCAGATCGTCGACTGCCCGGATGCCGAAGCCTTAGCGGCCTTTAAGCATAACATCCGCGATGAATGGCTCGCTCATCACCTCGGCCAAGAAAAGCCGAAGTCCATGGCAGCCCTCACGGCACTCATGACCCGCTTTTGTGCGGGCGAGGATAGTTGGCTGGCCCGTAGCAATAACACTACAAGCGATGCTGGTACCTTTGAAGGCAAGAATAGCAATGGCAAGGCCCGACGCAACAGGCACAAGCGCCGAAGCAATGGTGGCACTGCCGATGACACGGCGGTCAACGCCGGTTTCAACGGCTCCAAGTCCGGCCAGCGGAAGAAGCCATACAAAAGAAACAAGCCGGGCTCATCCAGCTTGGACCGCATACTCGATCGTCCATGTCAGATCCACGGCACCCCTGATAAACCAGCCAATCATACCAACGGAGACTGTTGGGTTTTTAAACAGGCCGGCAAGTTAAATGCCGAAAACAAGGAGAAGGGGTCGCAAAGCAAGGACGATGATGAGGAGTCCCGTCCGCCAAACACAGGAGGGCAGAAGAAGTTCCCTCCCCAGGTTAAAATGGTGAACATTATATACGCCACTCATATCCCCAAAAGGGAGCGCAAACGAGCGCTCAGGGACATCTACGCGATGGAGCCAGTCGCCCCAAAGTTCAACCCATGGTCGTCCTGCCCGATCACCTCCGATCATAGGGACCATCCGACCAGTATCCGTCATGGCGGTTCAGCCGCACTGGTCCTCGATCCAATTGTTGATGGATTCCATCTCGCGCGCGTCCTCATGGACGGCGGCAGCAGCCTGAACCTGCTCTATCAGGATATAGTGCGCAAAATGGGCATCGATCCCTCCAGGATCAGACCCACAAAAACTACCTTTAAAGGAGTCATACCAGGTGTAGAGGCCCGCTGTACAGGCTCAATCACACTGGAGGTTGTCTTTGGATCCCCGGACAACTTCAGAAGCGAAGAGTTGATCTTCGATATTGTCCCCTTCTGCAGCGGCTATCACGCACTGCTCGGACGAACCGCATTTGCTCGATTCAATGCGGTGCCACACTATGCTTATCTCAAGATCAAGATGCCGGGACCACACGGTGTCATAACAGTTAATGGAAACACGGAACGCTCCCTCCGTACCGAGGAGCACACCGCGGCCTTGGCAGTGGAAGTACAGAGCGGCCTTGCCAAGCAGAATCTTAATTCAGCGGCTAAGCTCCTGGACACTGTCAAGCGGATCCGGACTACTCCGCAGCATAACAGTCTGGCTCGTCAGGAGTTAGACTAGCAATCCGGCCTCCGTCTCCGTCCCGGCCAAATGGCGGCATACGTACCACGCGTACATAACTACGCACTTAAAATACCATGGGCATAGAGGGAGGCATAACTAGATTGTGGTCCATAATACGGCTCGACCTCCCCTGGACACACATACTTTCACTTTTTCTTTTTCATCCTTTTCAGGTTTCTTTTCCACATGCCCCTCAAGACGGCCTGATCATCGGTCCTTTCGAAGGATAGATACACCAAGACAGCAAGAAGCATTGAGGTATACGGGAATCTCTAGGAGGTCTTTTTGATGATCACTCTGCCTGTTCTCAGGACCCGCACGCAGCTCTCCCTTGGTCATGGCATGTTAAATAGCCCTGTTGCTTATCGCACTACTTATACGCTTTGACATATCAATAAAATTATAATGGAAACAGTTCGCGGCCCAACTTCTGCGGCACTAGCTTACTACTTCATTTTTTCTTGATAATCTTATCAATTGCACCCGTACACTTTGGTACGGCTTAAATTCGCCAGGGGCTTTATTACGCCCCATATTACGGCAACAAAGTCCGAACACTTTTTTACAGTATAGTTCGGCACCCCGAATTTAGCATTATATGCATTGGCTCCGAATCATGTCTTTGGTCAATAGTTGGGTTGCCCGGCTCCTGTGCTTACTACCTTACGTTTCGCTATATCGGCTAGGGTAGTAAAGGGAGAACTACTGTGATTGTGCCCTGGTTTATCCGGATGAGCACCTCAGTAGAGAAAGCCGAAAACTGACTGTCATGATGCGGCGTGAGCCGGTCAGCTCTTCGGAGGTTAGAAATCTTTTGCGATTTTTTTCGCATTATGCGACGAATCGTTCTCTACCCGATCAGGTGTTTACAGCACCCTAGTTCGGACTCACGAATACTAGGGGCTGTGCCTAAATTTCTATTATAAAACTCCTATGGCTAAGTGAGGGTGATAAAGCCACATAGTTCGATTGTCTAGTTCGTTGAGCTAAACACCTCCTTCAAGGATCAAACTTTGGATCAAGAGTGTTTAGATTCTCCCGAACACCCCCGTACTACCTACGTGGGGGCTAAAGCCGACGACTGGCCAACTCTCAGATTTAATAAAACGGCCGCACAGGAGGAAAAATCTTGATATAAACAACTAACATTATATTACATATCAGTTTTGTTTCATTATACAGGACAGGATAACATGAACATATTCATCCAAAGATAATGTCTTTTGCACACTGCTCTGCTACAATGCGGGATCCCTTCAGGACACCGTCAAAATATCGCTCGGGCGTGCGGTGCTCCTTGCCCGCGGGCGGTCCCTCGGTCGCGAGCTTGATGGCGTTCATCTTCGCCCATTGTATATTGACACGGGTGAAGGCCATCCGCGCACCTTCGATGCAGACCGACCGCTTGATGGCATCAAGCCGAGGGCAGGCAGCAACCAGTCGCTTCACGAGCCCGAAGTAGCTGTTGGGTATGGCTTTGGCAGGCCATAGACGGATTATCAAATCCTTCATGGCCAATTCGGCCGCCCTATGCAGTTCGGTCAGCTGTTTCAGCTGATCGTTGAAGGGCACCGGATGCTCTGGCACAAGGTATTGCGACCAGAACAGCTTCTCCGTTGAGCTCCCCTCTTCGGCTCGGAAGAAATCCGCAGCATCAGCAATGCTGCGCGGCAGATCCGCAAACGCTCCTGGAGAACTCCAAATCCGGGTCAGTAAGAGGTACCTTGTCTTCACAAATTTGCTTTGCATTATAAAGGCCTTACCCGCCGTGATTTTCCTGGCCTCTTGGATTTCCTGGAGGGCGCCCTGGGCTTCAACCCGGGCCTCTTGCGTGCTTTGGTGGGCGTTAGCAAGCTCGGACTCTTGATCCGTAATCTTGCGCTCCAAGGACTCGCATTTCTTTACAGCGTCCTAGAGCTCTTGTTGGACCTCACCGACCCTGGCCTCGTGCTTTTCGTAGACGGATTGTAGCTCCGCCACTCTATTCTGGGCCTCGGCCAGCGCCTTTTTAAGGGCCTCCACCTCGGTCGCCGCTCCTACAAATATCATGGCACTATGGTCAATACAAATCATCTATCCTTTCTGATATACAGAAGGTCATGGAATACTTTGCTTGTCCTCCAGCTGCTTTTTCACATGGCCGAGTTCTTCCTCGGCCCGCTCCAGACTCTGCTTTAGTCCGGAGACTTCGGCAGCATGGGAGGTCGCAGCCAGCAGCGACACCTGCTTTTTCACATAGACATGTATGGTTAGTCTCCTGCGAAAATTGTTTGATCCTCTGTCCGGCTTTTCTTTTCGACCACCGGACAGTGTCTCAGGGGCTACTGTCTATACTGTGACATTCTTTTTACATAATTGCATTTCATACCTCAAAACCTGTTAGAAGGCTTGTGCAGGCTTCGGTCAGTCCACTCTTCGCGGACTGAATCTTCTCAATCACCGTACCCATGAGGGCACGGTGTTCCTCTACAATGGAAGCACTTCGCAGCGCTTCCAGTAGGGTGTCCGGTGCCTCTGGTTGGACAGTGGTCACCGGCGAAATAGGCACACCCCCTTCTTTCGAAGGAGGCTGCTTGCCGGATTCCGGAGCCGTATAGGTCTCCGGGACCGTATTCGGCTGGGGGCCGAATTGGACCTGGCCCCCATTGCCAGTCTCCATGGGGATTTGCTCCCCCATGTGTTCGGCGGCCGAGGTTTCACCCTCCGGCGCCACGCTGACGGCCTCCTGCGTCTCTCCCTGGCTTGGGATCCTTCGGGACAACGCCTCGGTGTCATCCATGGCCTTGGGAGAGGAGGCCGCCGGAAGGGACCCGCTGTCCATCACCTTCGGGTCCAGCGAATTCCCCGAAGATGAGGATCGCTCGAGGTCGGAACGAGCTGGACTGCAAGTACATGATTCAACATGTTAAAACTATGGAGAAAAGAGGCTGGATATATGAATGTGTCAGGGTCTTTGAGTACTCACGATCAGGCCAGGGGCTTATCTCGGGGGCGCCGCTTTGGGCTGCTGTCGACGTCCCACGCGGAGTTATCCGCGAGGGAGACCTTACCCTTCTTGGACGCCTCTGCCTCCAGATTTATGGAGGCCGCCCTTTTCTTCCTTCCCCCCTCAGGGGGAGAGTTGCTTTCCTCCTCCTCCTCATCGTCCTCTGTGGCGGAGGAGTGAGTCTTGGCATCTTCGGACGTCGCGGCCGAAGTTCCCTTGCGACGGAGGCCACTTCTGGTCTCCTTGGCCTTTTTCTTGGCCTTCTTCTCCGGCGCCTGGTAGGGCGCCGGGACCAGCATCTTCGTCAGAAGTGGGATGGCTGGTTCCTCGGGCAGCGGAGCCGAACACTTAATCTGCTCTGCCTTCTTCGTCCAGCCCTGAAAAAATAAATAGGGAGGCTTAGGCATTTTCCCTGAGTAAGCAAGTAAAGGATACACCTTAAAGCGCGAAAGACTTACCGGACTGGCGGGATGGGCCAGGTCGTGCCCACGATCCTCGGTCGTCTCCGGCCATTTCTCGTTGGCCTTAAAAAGCAACTACCAGATGTCTTCGTGCGTAGTTCCGAAGAACTGTTGCAAGGTCTGGTGCTCGGCCGGATCGAACTCCCACAGATGGCAAGTCCGGCTTTGGCTTGGAAGGATCCGGCGAACTAGCATCACCTGGATCACATCGACAAGCTTGATGTTCTTGTCCACCATGCTCTGGATACGTGCCTGCAGCGCTGTCAGCTCATCCGACGACGCCTAATTCAGGCCCTTCTCTAGCCAGGAGGTGAGCCGCATTGGGGCTCTGGACTTGAATTCAGGAGCCGCGGCCCAGGTGGCGTCGCGGGGCTCTGTGATATAGAACCACAGTTGCTGCCACCCTTTGACGGTCTCCACAAAGGTACCTTTGGGCCATGTGACGTTGGGCATCTTGCTCACCATGGCGCCTCCGCACTCTGCGTGTTGGCCATCCACCACCTTCGGCTTCACATTGAAAATCTTGAGCCACAGTCCGAAGTGGGGTGGGATGCGGAGGAAGGCCTCGCACACGACAATAAATGCTGAGATGTTGAGGAAAGAATTTGGGGCTAGATCATGAAAATCAAGCCCGTAGTAGAACATGAGTCCGCGGACGAAAGGGTGGAGAGGAAACCCTAACCCGCGGACGAAGTGGGGGATGAACACCACCCTCTCATGAGGCTTGGAAGTGGGGATGATCTGTCCCTTGGCCGGAAGCCGGTGGGCGATTTCCTTGGCCAAATACCCCGCCTCCCGGAGCTTCGTGATGTCCTTCTCCTTGATGGAGGAGGCCATCCACTTGCCTTGCGCTCCAGATCCGGACATGGTCGGAGTGCTTCTTTGAGGCGGAAAAGATGAGAACTTGGGTGCTGGAGCTCGAGAATGGAGAGGCAGAGAAAGAGAAGGCGTGGGTGAAGGGGGTGAATCCTTATCTCCTTATAAAGGCAGTGAATACCAAGCGCCTCCCCACTCGCCTTAAAACTCGCCTATTCCCAAGGGTCGTGCAGACGGCACGGTTGGATTACCCACGCCCGTATTGATGAGAATCCCATAATAAAGGGACACGATCTCTGCTGTGACAAGACGTGCCACTGGAAACCGCATCTTAAGGAGTGGAGCGGGAGGCTAAAGAACGGTTCGAAATAATGACTGTGCAGGAACATGGTGTCGCGTTACAAAAAGTTGTCAGCGGGTTGGACTCGTGAAATATTATACTCTCTGCGGTTGTGTGTGGTACTTGTTTTGCAGAGCCGAACACGTTTTCTGTGCTCGAAGTCTGTTTTGGAGTATTCGGAGGAGGAACCCGCCTTGCAATGCCGAAGACAATCTGCGCGCCGGACACATTGTCATTGAAGCCTGGTTCAGGGGCTACTGAGGGAGTCCTGGATTAAGGGGTCCTCGGGCGTCCGGACTACGTAACGTGGGCCGGACTGATGGGCCATGAAGATACAAGACAGAAGACTCTCTCCCGTGTCTGGATGGGACTCTCCTTGGCGTGGACGGCAAGCTTGGCGTTCGGATATGAAGATTCCTTTCTCTGTAACCGACTTTGTACAACCCTAGTCCCCTCCGGTGTCTATATAAACCGGAGGGTTTAGTCCATAGAGGCAATGATAATCAGACAGGCTAGACTTCTAGGGTTTTAGCCATTACGATCTCATGGTAGATCAACTCTTGTAATACTCATGTTCATCAAGATCAATCAAGCAGGAAGTAGGGTATTACCTCAATAGAGAGGGCCCGAACCTGGGTAAACATCGTGTCCCCCATCTCCTGTTACCATCGACCTTAGACGCACAGTTCGGGACCCCCTACCCAAGATCCGCCGGTTTTGACACCGACACCCATGCCCACCTTCTAATGAGAATAACTCTTCAACTCATACATTGTTTAATTTCCCTTCGTGCTTACTGAAGGATGATGGCTATGATAATTGCTATGATCCCTTTGATTCGTTTGAAATATCCCTTTTTGATGAACTTGATGCTTGCTATGCTTGTGACCAAGATGCCAACATGAATTATGCTTATGGAGACGAACCTGCTATAGTTCCTTATGTTATTAATGAAATTGTTGCTATTGCACCCACGCATGATAGTCCTATTATCTTTTTGAATTCTCCCAACTAGACTATATCAGAGAAGTTTGCGCTTATTAAGGACTATATTGATGGGTTGCGGTCTACTATTGCACATGATGATTTTGATAAATATAATATGCATGTGCTTGCTGCGCCTACTTGCAATTATTATGAGAGAGGAACTACATCTCCGCCTCTCTATGTTTCCAATACGATAAAATTGCAACAAACTGTTTATACTATGCATTGCCCTTTACTTGATGTGCATGAATTGTTCTTTTATGACATGCCGATGCATAGGAAGAGAGTTAGACTTCGTTGTTGCATGATATATATTACTTTGTGCTCACTACTAAATTACAAATCATTGTTAATTAAAATTGGCTTTGATATACCTTGGGATCCGGGTGGATCCATTACTTGAGCACTATATGCCTAGCTTAATGGCTTTAAAGAAAGCGCTGCCAGGGAGACAACCAGGAAGTTTTAGAGAGTCATTTATTTCTGTTGTGTGATTTTATAAAGTTTAAAACAAAAAAATAAAGTGGGGAACCTAAAACTTTTTCAAAAAGAAAAGTGAAAGTAAGAGAGACGAGCTTTGTTAAAGTGGGAGCATGCCTTGAACTTTGTTCATGCCCATGGAAACTTTGTGAATCTTAATTACAGAAACTTTTCAAAAAAAATAATTATCCCCTTGTATAAATCCATTGTATTATAAAAATAATGTGCCAAGATTTGCCTTTAGGATGATTAGATTGCTTGTTTGGTTTGTGCGGTGCAAAAACAGAAACTTTGGCTGTAGTGCGCGTTTTAACATTTTTTACTGGAAAGTCAAACGCTTCTGAAACTTTTTGCACAGTACTTCTATAAAAATTGTTTATTCTGTCCTAATTTTTCAGAATTTTTAGAGTTACAGAATTGTGGTGAATGTTCAGATTACTACAGACTGTCCTGTTTTTGATGCATTGTTTTGCTCGTTTTGATGAAACTCTAGATTTTGTCGGTGGTATAAGCCTTGGAGAAGTTATAATACAGTAGCTACAATGCAAAAAATAAAATATGAATGGGTTTGCAATAGTACTTAAAGTGGTAAAATGGATTCATTCATGATCTAATGCTCCTCTCCCATAGAATCAAAAGGAAATATAGAGATGCCTTGCTTAAATGGATTGATTTCCTTCCTCCTTGAGGAGGTTTTTATTTGTGTGTAATGCTGTAATTATTAGGTATAATATCCTCCCCCCTTCCTTTGTATAGCTTTCTTTAGCTTTCTGTAGTTTTCTTTTTCTTGTTTTTTCCTCATCTTAAGGAATCCTTGTACTGGTGCTATTTTTTAATAAAATCCTGTGGGGAGCAAGCCCTGCAGTCTTCAAGGTCAAAAAAAAATAGTACTTAAAGTGGTAATTTGCTTTATTATACTAACGGATCTCACAAGGGTTTTGTTAAGTTTTGTGTGATTGAAGTTTTCAAGTTTTGGGTGAGATCACGATGGATGAAGGAATAAGGAGTGGCAAGAGCCTAAGCTTGGGGATGCCCGAGGCACCCCAAGGTAATATTCAAGGACTCCCAAGCAACTAAGCTTGGGGATGCCCGGAAGGCATCCCCTCTTTCTTCTAACGATCATCGGTAATTTTACTTGGAGCTATATTTTTATTCGTCACATGATATGCATAAATCTTGGAGCATCGTGTGATTTTTCTTTTTCTTTTAATAATGCACCATGCTGGTATGAGATAGTCCTTGGTTGATTTATAGAATGCTTCATGCACTTCACTTATATCTTTGAGTATGGCTTTACAGAATGCTTCATGCGCTTCGCTTATATCATTTGAAGTTTGGATTGCCTGTTTCTCTACACATAGAAAACCGCCATTTGTAGAATGCTCTTTTGCTTCACTTATATTTGTTAGAGCGTGGGCATATCTTTTGTAGAAAGAATTAAACTCTCTTGCTTCACTTATATCTATTTAGAGAGTTGACAGGAATTGGTCATTCACATGGTTAGTCATAAAATCCTACATAAAACTTGTGGATCACTGAATATGATATGTTTGATTCCTTGCAATAGTTTTGCGATATAAAGATGGTGATATTAGTGTCATGCTAGTGAGTAATTGTGGATTGGTAGAAATACTTGTGTTAAGGTTTTTGATTCCCGAAGCATGCACGTATGGTGATTCATTATGTGACGAAGTCGGAGCATGATTTGTTTTTGATTGTCTTCCTTATGAGTGGCCGTCGGGGACGAGCGATGGTCTTTTCCTACCAATCTATCCCCCTAGGAGCATGCGTGTAGTACTTTGTTTTGATAGCTAATAAATTTTTGCAATAAGTATGTGAGTTCTTTATGACTAATGTTGAGTCCATGGATTATACGCACTCTCACCCTTCCATCATTGCTAGCCTCTTCGGTACCGTGCATTGCCCTTTCTCACCTCGAGAGTCGGTGCAAACTTTGCCGATGCATCCAAACCCCGTGATATGATACGCTCTGTCACACATAAGCCTCCTTATATCTTCCTCAAAACAGCCACCATACCTACCTATCATGGCATTTCCATAGCCATTCCGAGATATATTGCCATGCAACTTCCATCATTATCATATACATGACTTGAGCATTCATTGTCATATTGCTTTGCATGATCGTAAGATAGCTAGCATGATATTTTCATGGCTTGTCTATTTTTTGATATCTTTGCTACGCTAGATCATTGCACATCCTGGTACACCACTAGAGGCATTCATATAGAGTCATATTTTGTTCTAGTATCGAGTTGTAATATTGAGTTGTAAGTAAATAAAAGTGTGATGATCATCATTATTAGAGCATTGCCCCAGTGAGGAAAGGATGATGGAGACTATGATTCCCCCACAAGTCGAGATGAGACTCCGGACAAAAAATAAATAAATAAAAAAAGTGGACAAAAAAAAGAGAGGCCCCAAAAAAAATGAGAGGAAAAGAGAGAAGGGGCAATGCTACTATCCTTTTACCACACTTGTGCTTCAGAGTAGCACCATGTTCTTCATATAGAGATTCTCTTGAGTTATCACTTTCATATACTATTGGGAATTTTCATTAAATAACTTGGCTTGTATATTCCGATGATGGGCTTCCTCAAATGCCCGAGGTCTTCATGAGCAAGCAAGTTGAATGCACACCCACTTAGTTTTCAGTTTGAGCTTTCATACACTTATAGCTCTAGTGCATCCGTTGCATGGCAATCCCTACTCACTTGCATTGACATCAATTGATGGGCATCTCCATAGCCCGTTGATTAGCCGCGTCGATGTGAGACTTTCTTCCTTTTTGTCTTCTCCACACAACCTCCACCATCATATTCGATTCCACCTATAGTGCTATATCCATGGCTCACGCTCATGTATTGTGTGAAAGTTGAAAAGGCTTGAGAACATTAAAAGTATGAAACAATTGCTTGGCTTGTCATCGGGGTTGTGCATGATGAAATACTTTGTGTGATGAAGATGGAGCATAGCCAGACTATATGATTTTGTAGGGATAACTTTCGTTGGCCATGTTATTTTGAAAAGACATGATTGCTTTATTAGTATGCTTGAAGTATTATTGTCTTAATGTCAAATGATGGACTATTGCTTTGAATCACTCGTGTCTTAATATTCATGCCATGATTAGATTATATGATCAAGATTATGCTAGGTCGCATTCCACATCAAAAATTATCTTTTTTATCATTTACCTACTTGAGGACGAGCAGGAATTAAGCTTGGGGATGCTGATACATCTCCGTCGTATCTATAATTTTTGTTTCATGCCAATATTCTACAACATTCATATACTTTTGGCAACTTTTTATACTATTTTTAGGACTAACATATTGATCCAGTGCCCAGTGCCAGTTCCTGTTTGTTGCATGTTTTTTGTTTCGCAGAAAATCCATATCAAACGGAGTCCAAACACGATAAAAACTTATGGAGATTTTTTTTGGAATATATGTGATTTTTGGGAAAAAGAATCAACGCGAGACGATGCCCGAGGAGTCCACAAGGCAGGGGGCGCGCCCTAGGCCCTTGTGGCCACTCCGTAAGGCGGTTGGCTCCCTTCTTTCACCGCAAGAAAGCTAATATCTGAATAAAAATTGTGTTAAAATTTCAGCCCAATCGGAGTTACGGATCTCTGTGAATTTAAGAAATGGTGAAAGGGTAGAATCTGGGAGCGCAGAAACAGAAGAAAACAGAGAGAGAGAGATCCAATCTCGGAGGGGCTCCCGCCCCTCCGCCGCCATGGAGGCCAAGGACCAGAGGGAAAACCTTCTCCCATCTAGAGGGAAGGTGAAGGAAGAAGAAGAAGGAGGGGGGGCTCTCTCCCCCTCTCTCCCGGTGGCACCGGAACGCCGCCGGGGGCCATTATCGTGACGGCGATCTACACCAACAACTTAGCCGCCGTCATCACCAACTATCTCCCCCTCTATGCAGCGGTGTAACACCTCTTCTCCCTGCTGTAATCTCTACTTAAACATGGTGCTTAATGCTATATATTATTTCCCAATGATGTATGGCTATCCTATGATGTTTGAGTAGATCCGTTTTGTCCTATGGGTTAATTGATGATCGTGATTGGTTTGAGTTGCATGTTTTATTATTGGTGCTGTCCTATGGTGCTCTCCGTGTCGCACAAGCGTGAGGGATCCCCGCTGTAGGGTTTGCAATATGTTCATGATTCGCTTATGGTGGGTGGCGTGAGTGACAGAAGCACAGACCCGAGTAAGTAGGTTGTTTGCGTATGGCAATACAGAGGACTTGATACTTTAATGCTATGGTTGAGTTTTACCTTAATGGTCTTTAGTAGTTACGGATGTTTGCTAGAGTTCCAATCATAAATGCATATGATCCAAGAAGAGAAAGTATGTTAGCTTATGCCTCTCCCTCATATAAAATTGCAATAATTATTACCGGTCTAGTTATCGATTGCCTAGGGACAAATAACTTTCTCGTGACAAAAACCTCTCTACTAAAACTAACTTAGTTGTTTCTTTATCTAAACAGCCCCTAGTTTTTATTTACGTGCTCTTTATTATCTTGCAAACCTATCCTATCACACCTACAAAGTACTTCTAGTTTCATACTTGTTCTAGGTAAAGCGAATGTTAAGTGCGCGTAGAGTTGTATCGGTGGTCGATAGAACTTGAAGGGAATACAAATCCTACCTTTATTTCCTCGTTGGGTTCGAAACTCTTATTTATCGAGAAAGGCTACAACTGATCCCCTATACTTGTGGGTTATCAACGGGGCTACTGTCGGCCTAGTGGGAATCGGGGTACCACGGCCCGTCTACCTCTGGCCCAGGGGGCGACACTTGGGATGGCCCATGAAGGATGGCACTGCCTCGGCCTCTCCGTAGGAAGTCGCCTTGCGAGGGGTCAGCGTCGTGAAGCCCCTCGCCACAGGGCTAAGGCCCCACCAAGGCCACCAAGCATCGGGCTGCCTCGCGAGGCAACCCCTCGTGAGGCCGCCTCGCGAGGCAGGTCACGCGGCGCCTGCCGCGGGGCTCCGCATCCATCACGTGGATGACGTTCCGCTCTCAGGATAAGGACGGTGGGGCGTGACCAAAGCCAGTATCCATTCTGGTTATAAGGAGCAGTGGCGTCTTCCTCCCCCAAAGCAAGTCCCAAAGCTTTCCTCTTTGTTGTAAGGAGATCAAGACGGATCAGCGCGCCAAGGTGGAGGTCATCACCGAGCCCACCAACGCGATAGGACAACTACTTTAGCAGGCGAAGACCACCTTTAGCCAGGACAAGCATGGGCGCCTGTCCCCCTTTGAATTGCCGCCCTGTGGCCACCCTTTCCCACTCATATTTTCGGGGAAGAGGACCAAGGCACTACAAAAGGGGCAGGATCGCTTCCATGTAAGGGGATCAACCCATTCTCCCCCACACCTCGTGTACCTCGAGCCACAATCTCTCCATTACAGAGCAATCCAACATAGGCAGGAGTAGGGTATTACACCGCACGGTGGTCCGAATCTGGGTACCTCGCGCGTCCGCATCGTGTCTGGTACGAGTGAGTGCGCTCGTCGTGATCCCGCCGTAGTTGCCGTCGGGTCATAGGTTGCCAAGCAAAGGCCCCTAGAGTTTGAACCTTAGTTCTTGGAGAGTTTCTTGGACGCAGATCCCAGACTCTAACAGCGCCATTTCCGGATCACTAAAAGAAAGTTTGAAGTCCACAAACATGACCACCTCTCCGCCTTGTATCCACGCTTGCAGCTGAAATACTTTGGATGAAACCCCACCTGACAGAGTTGAACGAAAGATGGCCATCACCGTGTCATCTTCTTGCTGTGGGGGAAGTGGTTGCTCTATCACATCGTTGATGCCAAAGAGTTCGAGGAGTTCCTCGACCACGTAGAGTTTAACCGAGGTGGGGCACACATGGGCATGCCCCACCATTCACTGCACTTGAAGCATAAGCCACGAGCGCACCGGTAGTTGTGGAGTCTCTTGAGCTTGGCGGAGTCGGTGCATGCGGTCTCCATTCCGCGACGATCTGTTGCCCTTGATGGCACGGCGGATCACGCTACTGGTGATGGTGGTAGCAGGAGGGCGTCGCTCAAGCGTGTGGTCGTGTCAGGTGACCTGGGCGCGTGTTGTCGTGAGGGGGTGCCGTGCCTCCCGTCTGCCACTTCTTCCTGGAGCTGAGCTAGCATGCAGGCGGTGTCCAGGTCTGGCGGGCGCTGCACCAGCACCATCACCTTGATATCCGGCCACAGTTCCTCGACAAAACTGGTCAAGATATAAAATGGGTGAATAGTGTTTAAATATGAACTCAAATGATTTATCACTACTAGGAAATACCTTATAGATATATGCTTAGCAGTAGCGAGGGGTATATGGGCCACGCTACTGCTAATTAGTAGTAGTGAGGGGTATAAACCCCTCGCTACTACTAAGTTGGTAGTAGTAGCGTGGGCTATAAACCCACACTGCTACTAAGTGGTCTCCATCATGCCCCTCCGGACAGGCCATAGTAGTAGCAAGGGGTACAAACCCCACGCTACTACTAACACTACTGCAGGATGCTGCTAACGCGACACTACAATCAGAGACCCTTCGACGAAACTGTGTGCGATGCATTAATCGCAAATGGTGATGTAAAAAACCATCAAAAAAGATGCAAAACGTTTGCGATGGCAGATACATCAAACACGGTTCAGATTTTAGTTGCGTGTGCGATGCGGGGCATACGGTTCAGTTCAATGAAGTGTTTGCGATGAGGAAGAAGAACAGAAACGGGCAGCCAAATGAAGGCGTGTGCGATATACGGCATACAGTTCAGTCAGATTAACTATTTGTGATGAGGCGGAACAACAGAAACGGGCAGCCAGATGAAGGTGTGTGCGATTAAGGGCATACGCTTTAGACGGATGAACTATTTGCGATTAGGCAACACAACAGAAACGGTCAACCAGATCAACGTGTTTGCGATTGACGGCATACACTTCACACAGATGAACTGTTTGCGATTAGCCACAACAAACAGAAACAGTTAGACAGATCAACGTGTGTGCGCTAGACGGGCACACATTCTAATTAAAAGAAGCGTGCGCGATGGTAATAACGAGCGCGCACGGTTGTTGGAACAAGACGTGTGCTGACATTGCCTATTGTGGTGCACCCTATGGTGCAAACGCCACGTACGTGGCCGAGAAAGCGTGGCCACGTTACGCCGTCCGGGAATAGTGCCGCACTTAGAAATTATAGAACCGTCAATAAATGTTGAGCATGCGTCCCGTCACATTCCAAATTACTACCACGCTATATTTAATTGCAAACCTGTTCACATCAATCAAAACCTAAACGGTTTCCCACTTAGGAGCGTATTAGTACTCGGTTATAAATACTACTTCTCCAAGGTGACTGCACATTCCTCCTCAACTCCTCATCCACAAAAACAAACAAGTCATTCATCATCGTTCCCTTGCATCTGCCATGGCCAGCGTGAGTTCAGGGTCGAGAGTTTACCACCAGGGAGAGGCGAGCATGGAAGCGGAAGCACGAGAGATGTCCCACCTCGCTGCGAAAGAAGCCGGCATGTCCCGCTGTGCGGCCGTAGCAGCACAGAGGTCCCGCCGCACTGCTGAAGCAGCACAGAGGTCCCGCCGTGCCATCGATGTAGCAGACTGGTCCGGCCGCGCCGCGGAAGCAGCAGAGATTTCCCGCCGCGCCGCGAATGCAGCAGAGATGTCCTCCCGTGCCGCGGCGGCCTAGGAAAATGTCTCACGGGTAGGCGAGGACTTTCACAGGCGCATGCGCGCTATGCTCGATGACCTGATGGGTCGGATCTCCGACTGGATGAAGCAGCAGGACGAGATGAATGCCTCCTTTGAAAATGCTACCAGCGTCATCCGGGGACTAGGGGAGGACAAGGCGAAGCTCCGCACCGAGCGCGACCTGCTGAGGGCGAAGATCGCCGAAACGACGAAGCAGCACGAGGAGACCATTGCCTTATTGCAGAGGACCGGCGTCATTGTCAAGAAACTTATGGACGAGAATGCCATGCTCCGCATCGAGCGCCAAAGGCTGGTGGAGGAATCTGTGGATGCTCTCAAGCAGCATCTTGAGGACACGAAAGAGCTCATCGCCGCTCGCCGCGGGGACTAGTTCCCGTGGCCTACAGCAACGCATCAAGAAAGTAGAGATCAGCAAGCCAGGTCATTGTCTTCCTTCTTCTTTTGCCCTTGTGTATTTCGGGCGTTGCCGCATGTGGCTTTTTTAATTATCTTCCTAAATATGTAAGCCAATTATTATCCACTGTCCTCGTCCTTATATTCATCAGTCTTGCTATAAGTCGCAGTCGATGCTATATAGGTTCGTCGGATCTTACATCAAGATCCGTGCAAAACTTTCTTTTCAGATTTCCTTTTTTCTCTCTTAAATCTCAGTCGAGTGAGACATAGCCACGCCATGAAACAGGGGCTCGGGCGCCATTAATGGAGACGTTGGGAGGGAGGTGGGCGGCGATAGAGGTCAAAGGGCTCTCCTCCCGATGAGCACGCGTAGGGGTCTGATCACACGCCTCCCGTACTCAAATAGCTACCACGCACGGCACCTCCTAGCCAATAAAAAAAGGGGACGCGTGGCGGCACGTAAATGGTAAGTAGAACACCCATGGTTTCAATAATACTTGTGTTTCCAATTTGTAACGTGACAACACTTGTTCCAAAATGACTTTATTGATTGTTAATGTGTGCGCCTTCGCAAATCGGACAAAAAATTTACCACAACATGTTTGTGCTATGTCATGACAACATGCCAAGTTTCATGATTTTCAGGCGAGTTTTGGATTTACGGGAATTTTAAAACCAAGTTTCTTGAAGTTTCGGCCGAGCCAAGATGCCCAGATGTTTGAATTCCATTCCCACTTCTTGCATGGGACCTAGAAATTCGCCCAAGTACACATAAATGATTTTCCAACTAATTTTTGCGCACTGGAGCATGCGCTTGTACTTCAAATTTGAATTATGTGCATTAAATGCCTGGAAAATCAATTAATGTATAAAAAAGGCGAAACGAACCCGGAATAATTCCAAAAGTTAGCACGAAACTCCTATTTGGTCTAAGCTGCCTGTGTAAAAAAAATCAAGGCGGAAGAAGGCAGTGTATGTCGTTTCACAGACGGAGGTGACACGTTCCCTCTCGGAACCACGAGCCTTCTTGAGAGAAGCTCCGGTTTGCAAGAAGCTTATACCAAAGCTTGTCCCAATTCGGCTAAAAAAATTACCACAACATGTTGGTGCCATGTCATGACACCATGCCAAGTTTCATGATTTTTAGGCGTGTTTTGGATTTACAGGAATTAAAAAACCAAGTTTCTCAATATTTTCGGCCGAGCCACGACGCCCAGATGTTTGAATTCCATTCTCATTTCTTGCATGGGACCTAGAAATTCACCCAAGGACACACATGTGATTTTTCAACCAACTTTGATGCACTGGAGCATGTGCTTGTAGTTCAAATTTGAATTATGCATATTAAATGCCCAGAAATTCAATTAATGTATAAAAAAAGCCAAACGAACCCGGAATAATTCCAAAATTTAGCATGAAACTCCTATTTGGTCTAAGCTACCTGTGTAAAAAATTAAGGCGGGAGAAGGCAGTGTATGTCGTTTCGCACATGGAGGTGACACGTTCCCTCTCGGAACCACGAGCCTTCTGTAACACCCCGGTAGTTAGGCTACAGTAATCCCACGTTAATGATGCCACATCACCACATTTACTGTTGTTAATCTCGCGTTAGTTCGAAACCGATTCAAATTCAAATTTGAAATCAAGTCAAACAATAAAAGTTTTCAAATATTAAAACTAAAATGTTCTAAAGGTTACAAATAAATCATAAGTAATTATGGTGGAGAAACCACATTTTTATAAATTAATTAAATGCAATAAAGTAAATAAAACAGTAGCTAAAACAACTAATTAAATGCCTTTCGTATGTTATAAAATACTAAACTATTTTATTTAGGAGTAAGAATTAATGTGGTAGTAGTGTATTTAATAAGACTAAATTAGGAACTATTTTGTATTTTATTTAAACAACAGTAGAGTGAAACTAAAAATAAAAACAGAAAAGATTAAAAGTAAAACAGAAGACGCAAAGAGAAAAAGAAAGAAAGAAAAGAGAAAGCAGACCCCCCCCCCCCTGCTGGGCCGTGGCCCAGCTAGCCAACCGACGACCCAGCCCTGGCACCCCCCCCCCCCCACCAGTCGCTAACCCTAGTGCGCCCCCAATCCCCTCCTCCCTCTCTCTCACTCGCTCTCCCGATTCGGAGCTCGCAACCGAGCTACCGTCACCGCGCGCCGGAGCCCTCCCCCCACGAAGCCAGAAGATTCCGAGGAGGGCCTCCTCGTCGACGTTTCTCTCGCCCCCTGCTGAGCTGGAGAGCCCTGGGCGCCGTCGCCCGACCCCTCCCCTCCGACCATGGGTGCCTGCGCCACCGCTCGATCTGCGCCCCTCCGGTTGCCCCCGACGCGTCTGAGCACGCCTACAGCTCCGGGTGAGCCCCGGGTGTCTCCTTGTGTTCACAGTTGTAGGCGCGTCCGTCCGTTTGTCTCCGGCTATGGCCGTGGTAAATGTGAAAGTAAAGCAGTAAAGAAAAAGAGGGTTAAGTGAGAAAATGAAAGAAAGGGCAATGAGAAATGCGAATTACAAAAAAACCAAACCAAGAGATGGCCTATGTTCTCAGGTTAGAAGAACGACAACGCCATCGGCGTCGCGCCCGACGTCCCTCGCGCCGTGCGCGTGCGCCCTCCCTCGCGTCTCCCTCGTGTGGTCGTGCGCCGCTCGCGCCCTGACCGAGCCCTTGCCCCGCTTCGCTCGCGCTCCCCTGCTAGCTCCCGCTGTTGCCGAGCCCCGTCGTAGTTGCCGCCGCTGCCGTCGGAAATCGCTGTGGCCGCCGGCACCTTGTGCCCGTGCGTGCCCTGCCAGAGAGGCCGGGTTGGCCCTATGACATGTGGGGCCGGTCGGCCAGTTAATTAGCTTAGGCCTAATCCCCCCCACACACACACTAATCATATTAGTTAGGCCAAAATGACTACGGTTTAAAATGTTAACTGTCCCTGACATATGGACCCCACCACTTAATTAACCCTCTGTTTAAAATAAACCACTAGTTAACACTACTGTCAATGACAAGTGGGACCCAAACACTATTTACCTTTTGACCAGTCAAATGTTGACTGGGTCAACTCTGCTGACTGGACCACTCTTGGACCCCACTGGTCATACACTCAGGCTAGTGTAGAGCTAGGTGACAAATGTATATTCTGTTTTTATTTCGAATTTAAAATAATTCCAGAAAATTAGAAAATCATATCTTTTAATCCGTAACTCCGATGACAATAATTTGTACATGAAAGTTGCTCAGAACGACGAGACAAACCCGAATATGCGGTCCGTTCGTCCGTCGCACATATCTAACTACCTGAACATGGGACTTTCCCCCTCCGGTTCGCCTGTCCGAAAATGCAACTTCGGGGAAACTTTCCCGGATGTTATTCCCCCTTCACCTATGTCGTGTAGCACTACGATAGGTCACCCCTAGCACCGTGTATCGTATTTTCATGCATTTGTTTGCTAGTATTTACTATTTCTTCCCCCTCTTCCTATTCGCTAGACCCCGAGACCGCTGACGATGTCCTGAAGACCGACGCCACCGTTGATGACTTTGCCCTTGCCGCCGAGCAACCAGGCAAGCCCCCCCCCCCTTGAGCATACCGATATCGCCCATTCTATTTCTCATGCTTGCATTAGAATTGCTGTTGCTGCTGCTTTACCTATTCTGATGCATAGCCTGTTTATTGTAACCTGCTGTTGATAATTACCTGCATATCCTAAACTGCTTAGTATAGGCTGGGTAGAGACCTATCAGTGATCCCACTAGTCCCGACCGCCCCGCTGGATTATCCGAAGACCCGATCAACGGGATTGAAGACCAGGCCCCGACACCGCACATCATATGCAATACAGAGGACTTGATACTTAATGCTATGGTTGAGTTTTACCTTAATGGTCTTTAGTAGTTACGGATGTTTGCTAGAGTTCCAATCATAAATGCATATGATCCAAGAAGAAAAGTATGTTAGCTTATGCCTCTCCCTCATATAAAATTGCAATAATTATTACCGGTCTAGTATCGATTGCCTAGGGACAAATAACTTTCTCGTGACAAAAACCTCTCTACTAAAACTAACTTAGTTGTTTCTTATCTAAACAGCCCCTAGTTTTATTTACGTGCTCTTTATTATCTTGCAAACCTATCCTATCACACCTACAAAGTACTTCTAGTTTCATACTTGTTCTAGGTAAAGCGAATGTTAAGTGCGCGTAGAGTTGTATCGGTGGTCGATAGAACTTGAAGGGAATACAAATCCTACCTTTATTTCCTCGTTGGGTTTGAAACTCTTATTATCGAGAAAGGCTACAAACTGATCCCCTATACTTGTGGGTTATCAACGGGGCTACGTCGGCCTAGTGGGAGGAACGGGGGTACCACGGCCCGTCTACCTCTGGCCCAGGGGGCGACACTTGGGATGGCCCATGAAGGATGGCACTGCCTCGGCCTCTCCGTAGGAAGTCGCCTTGCGAGGGTCAGCGTCGTGAAGCCCCTCGCACAGGGCTAAGGCCCACCAAGGCCACCAAGCATCGGGCTGCCTCGCGAGGCAACCCCTCGTGAGGCCGCCTCGCGAGGCAGGTCACGCGGCGCCTGCCGCGGGGCTCCGCATCCATCACGTGGGATGACGTTCGCTCTCAGGATAAGGACGGTGGGGCGTGACCAAGCCAGTTCCATTCTGGTTATAAGGAGCAGTGGCGTCTCCTCCCCCAAAGCAAGTCCCAAAGCTTTCCTCTTGTGTGTAAGGAGATCAAGACGGATCAGCGCGCCAAGGTGGAGGTCATCACCGAGCCCACCAACGCGATAGGACAACTACTTTAGCAGGCGAAGACCACCTTTAGCCAGGACAAGATGGGCGCCTGTCCCCCTTTGAATTGCCGCCCTGTGGCCACCCTTCCCACTCATATTTCGGGGAAGAGGACCAAGGCACTACAAAAG
Organism: Thinopyrum elongatum; assembly: GCA_011799875.1. Taxonomy (NCBI): domain Eukaryota; kingdom Viridiplantae; phylum Streptophyta; class Magnoliopsida; order Poales; family Poaceae; genus Thinopyrum; species Thinopyrum elongatum. Next base: position 405,859,021 of record CM022303.1, read on the forward strand.
GGGCAGGATCGCTTCCATGTAAGGGGATCAACCCATTCTCCCCCACACACCTCGTGTACCTCGAGCCACAATCTCTCCATTACAGAGCAATCCAACATAGGCAGGAGTAGGGTGGTTACACCGCACGGTGGTCCGAATCTGGGTACCTCGCCGTCCGCATCGGTCTGGTACGAGTGAGTGCGCTCGTCGTGATCCCGCCGTAGTTGCGTCGGGGCATAGGTTGCCAAGCAAAGGCCCCTAGAGTTTGAACCTTAGTTCTTGAGAGTTTCTTGGACGCAGATCCCAGACTCTAACAGCGCCATTTCCGGATCACTAAAAGAAAGTTTGAAGTCCACAAACATGACCACCTCTCCGCCTTGTATCCACGCTTGCAGCTGAAATACTTTGGATGAACCCCACCTGACAGAGTTGAACGAAAGATGGCCATCACCGTGTCATCTTCTTGCTGTGGGGAAGTGGTTGCTCTATCACATCGTTGATGCCAAAGAGTTCGAGGAGTTCCTCGACCACGTAGAGTTTAACGAGGTGGGGCACACATGGGCATGCCCACCATTCACTGCACTTGAAGCATAAGCCACGAGCGCACCGGTAGTTGTGGAGTTCTTGAGCTTGGCGGAGTCGTGCAGCGGTCTCCATTCGGACGATCTTTGCCCTTGATGGCACGGCGGATCACGCTACTGTGATGGTGGTAGCAGGAGGGGTCGCTCAAGCGTGTGTGGTCGGTCAGGTGACCTGGGCGCGTGTTGGCGTGAGGGGTGCCGTGCCTCCCGTCTGCCACTTTTCCTGGAGCGAGCTAGCATGCAGGCGGTGTCCAGGTCTGGCGGGCGCTGCACAGCACCATCACCTTGATATCCGGCCACAGTTCCTCGACAAAAACTGGTCAAGATATAAAATGGGGTGAATAGTGTTTAAATATGAACTCAAATGATATCACTACTAGGAAATACCTTATAGATATATGCTTAGCAGTAGCGAGGGGTATATGGGCCACGCTACTGCTAATTAGTAGTAGTGAGGGGTATAAACCCCTCGTACTACTAAGTTGGTAGTAGTAGCGTGGGCTATAAACCCACACTGCTACTAAGTGGTCTCCATCATGCCCCTCCGGGCAGGCCATAGTAGTAGCAAGGGGTACAAACCCCACGCTACTACTAACACTACTGCAGGATGCTGCTAACGCGACACTACAATCAGAGACCCTTCGACGAAACTGTGTGCGATGCATTAATCGCAAATGGTGATGTAAAAAACCATCAAAAAAGATGCAAAACGTTTGCGATGGCAGATACATCAAACACGGTTCAGATTTTAGTTGCGTGTGCGATGCGGGGCATACGGTTCAGTTCAATGAAGTGTTTGCGATGAGGAAGAAGAACAGAAACGGGCAGCCAAATGAAGGCTGTGCGATATACGGCATACAGTTCAGTCAGATTAACTATTTGTGATGAGGCGGAACAACAGAAACGGGCAGCCAGATGAAGGTGTGTGCGATTAGGGCAACGCTTTAGACGGATGAACTATTTGCGATTAGGCAACACAACAGAAACGGTCAACCAGATCAACGTGTTTGCGATTGACGGCATACACTTCACACAGATGAACTGTTTGCGATTAGCCACAACAAACAGAAACAGTTAGACAGATCAACGTGTGTGCGCTAGACGGGCACATTCTAATTAAAAGAAGCGTGCGCGATGGTAATAACGAGCGCGCACGGTTGTTGGAACAAGACGTGTGCTGACATTGCCTATTGTGGTGCACCCTATGGTGCAAACGCCACGTACGTGGCCGAGAAAAGCGTGGCCACGTTACGCCGTCCGGGAATAGTGCCGCACTTAGAAATATAGAAACGTCAATAAATGTTGAGCATGGCGTCCGTCACATTCCAAATTACTACACGCTATATTTAATTGCAAACCTGTTCACATCAATCAAAACCTAAACGGTTTCCCACTTAGGAGCGTATTAGTACTCGGTTATAAATACTACTTCTCCAAGGTGACTGCACATTCCTCCTCAACTCCTCATCCACAAAAAACAAACAAGTCATTCATCATCGTTCCCTTGCATCTGCCATGGCCAGCGTGAGTAGTCAGGGTCGAGAGTTTACCAACAGGGAGAGGCGAGCATGGAAGGGAAGCACGAGAGATGTCCCACCTCGCTGCGAAAGAAGCCGGCATGTCCCGCTGTGCGGCCCGTAGCAGCACAGAGGTCCCGCCGCACTGCTGAAGCAGCACAGAGGTCCCGCCGTGCCATCGATTTGTAGCAGACTGGTTCCGGCCGCGCGCGGACAAAGCAGAGATTCCCGCCGCGCCGCGAATGCAGCAGAGATGTCCTCCCGTGCCGCGGCGGCCTAGGAAAAGTCTCACGGGTAGGGAGGACTTTCACAGGCGCATGCGCGCTATGCTCGATGACCTGATGGGTCGGATCTCCGACTGATGAAGCAGCAGGACGAGATGAATGCTCCTTTGAAAATGCTACCAGGTCATCCGGGGACTAGGGGAGGACAAGGCGAAGCTCCGCACCGAGCGCGACCTGCTGAGGGCGAAGATCGCCGAAACGACGAAGCAGCACGAGGAGACCATTGCCTTATTGCAGAGGACCGGCGTCATTGTCAAGAAACTTATGGACGAGAATGCCATGCTCCGCATCGAGCGCCAAAGGCTGGTGGAGGAATCTGTGGATGCTCTCAAGCAGCATCTTGAGGACACGAAAGAGCTCATCGCCGCTCGCCGCGGGGACTAGTTCCCGTGGCCTACAGCAAAGCATCAAGAAAGTAGAGATCAGCAAGCCAGGTCATTGTCTCCTTCTTCTTTGCCCTTGTGTATTTGGGCGTTGCCGCATGTGGCTTTTTTAATTATCTTCCTAAATATGTAAGCCAATTATTATCCACTGTCCTCGTCCTTATATTCATCAGTCTTGCTATAAGTCGCAGTCGATGCTATATAGGTTCGTCGGATCTTACATCAAGATCCGGCAAACTTTCTTTTCAGATTCCTTTTTTCTCTCTTAAATCTCAGTCGAGTGAGACATAGCCACGCCATGAAACAGAGGGCTCGGGCGCCATTAATGGAGACGTTGGGAGGGAGGTGGGCGGCGATAGAGGTCAAAGGGCTCTCCTCCCGATGAGCACGCGTAGGGGTCTGATCACACGCCTCCCGTACTCAAATAGCTACCACGCACGGCACCTCCTAGCCAAATAAAAAAGGGGACGCGTGGCGGCACGTAAATGGTAAGTAGAACACCCATGGTTTCAATAATACTTGTGTTTCCAATTTGTAACGTGACAACACTTGTTCCAAAATGACTTATTGATTGTTAATGTGTGCGCCTTCGCAAATCGGACCAAAAAATTACCACAACATGTTTGTGCTATGTCATGACAACATGCCAAGTTTCATGATTTTCAGGCGAGTTTTGGATTTACGGGAATTTTAAAACCAAGTTTCTTGAAGTTTCGGCCGAGCCAAGATGCCCAGATGTTTGAATTCCATTCCCACTTCTTGCATGGGACCTAGAAATTCGCCCAAGTACACATAAATGATTTTCCAACTAATTTTTGCGCACTGGAGCATGCGCTTGTACTTCAAATTTGAATTATGTGCATTAAATGCCTGGAAAATCAATTAATGTATAAAAAAGGCGAAACGAACCCGGAATAATTCCAAAAGTTAGCACGAAACTCCTATTTGGTCTAAGCTGCCTGTGTAAAAAAAATCAAGGCGGAAGAAGGCAGTGTATGTCGTTTCACAGACGGAGGTGACACGTTCCCCTCGGAAACAGAGCCTTCTTGAGAGAAGCTCCGGTTTGCAAGAAGTTATACCAAAGCTTGTCCCAATTCGGCTAAAAAAAATTACCACAACATGTTGGTGCCATGTCATGACACCATGCCAAGTTTCATGATTTTTAGGCGTGTTTTGGATTTACAGGAATTAAAAAACCAAGTTTCTCAATATTTTCGGCCGAGCAGCCGACGCCAGATGTTTGAATTCCATTCTCATTTCTGCATGGGACCTAGAAATTCACCAAGGACACACATGTGATTTTCAACCAACTTTGATGCACTGGAGCATGTGCTTGTAGTTCAAATTTGAATTATGCATATTAAATGCCCAGAAATTCAATTAATGTATAAAAAAAGCCAAACGAACCCGGAATAATTCCAAAATTTAGCATGAAACTCCTATTTGGCTAAGCTACCTGTGTAAAAAATTAAGGCGGGAGAAGGCAGTGATGTCGTTTCGCACATGGAGGTGGACACGTTCCCTCTCGGAACCACGAGCCTTCTGTAACACCCGGTAGTTAGGCTACAGTAATCCCACGTTAATGATGCCACATCACCACATTTACTGTTGTTAATCTCGCGTTAGTTCGAAACCGATTCAAATTCAAATTTGAAATCAAGTCAAACAATAAAAGTTTTCAAATATTAAAACTAAAATGTTCTAAAGGTTACAAATAAATCATAAGTAATTATGGTGGAGAAACCACATTTTTATAAATTAATTAAATGCAATAAAGTAAATAAAACAGTAGCTAAAACAACTAATTAAATGCCTTTCGTATGTTATAAAATACTAAAATATTTTATTTAGGAGTAAGAATTAATGTGGTAGTAGTGTATTTAATAAGACTAAATTAGGAACTATTTGTATTTTATTTAAACAACAGTAGAGTGAAACTAAAAATAAAACAGAAAAGATAAAAGTAAAACAGAAGACGCAAAGAGAAAAAGAAAGAAAGAAAAGAGAAAGCAGACCCCCCCCCCCCTGCTGGGCCGTGGCCCAGCTAGCCAACCGACGACCCAGCCCTGGCACCCCCCCCCCCCCACCAAGTCGCTAACCCTAGTGCGCCCCCAATCCCCTCCTCCCTCTCTCTCACTCGCTCTCCCGATTCGGAGCTCGCAACCGAGCTACCGTCACACGCGCGCCGGAGCCCTCCCCCCACGAGCCAGAAGATTCCGAGGAGGGCTCTCGTGACGTTTCTCTCGCCCCCTGCTGAGCTGAGAGCCCTGGGCGCCGTCGCCGACCCCTCCCCTCCGACCATGGGTGCCTGCGCCACCGCTCGATCTGCGCCCCTCCGGTTGCCCCCGACGCGTCTGAGCACGCCTACAGCTCCGGGTGAGCCCCGGGTGTCTCCTTGTTTCACGTGTAGGCCGCGTCCGTGCCGTTGTCTCGGCTATGGCCGTGGTAATGTGAGTCAGCGTGGGGGTGGATGGGCGGTGCGTTACCCCCCGGTGCCTTGTCCGTTGCGCGCACACGCCATCGGCGTCGCCGCCGAGTCCCTAGCGCCGTGCGCGGTGCGCCCTCCCTCGCGTCTCCTCGTGTGGTCGTGCGCCGCTCGCGCCTGACCGAGCCCTTGCCCGCTCGCTCGCGCTCCCCTGCTAGCTCCCGCTGTTGCCGAGCCCCGTCGTAGTTGCCGCCGCTGCCGTCGGAAATCGCTGTGGCCGCCGGCACCTTGTGCCCGTGCGTGCCCTGCCAGAGAGGCCGGGTTGGCCCTATGACATGTGGGGCCGGTCGGCCAGTTAATTAGCTTAGGCCTAATCCCCCCCCCACAAACACTAATCATATTAGTTAGGCCAAAATGACTACGGTTTAAAATGTTAACTGTCCCTGACATATGGACCCCACCACTTAATTAACCCTTGTTTAAAATAACCATAGTTAACACTACTGTCAATGACAAGTGGGACCCAAACACTATTTACCTTTTGACCAGTCAAATGTTGACTGGGTCAACTTGCTGACTGGACCACTCTTGGACCCCACTGGTCATACACTCAGGCTAGTGTAGAGCTAGGTGACAAATGTATATTCTGTTTTTATTCGAATTTAAAATAATTCCAGAAAATTAGAAAATCATATCTTTTAATCCGTAACTCCGATGACAATAATTTGTACATGAAAGTTGCTCAGAACGACGAGACAAACCCGAATATGCGGTCCGTTCGTCCGTCGCACATATCTAACTACCTGAACATGGGACTTTCCCCCTCCGGTTCGCCTGTCCGAGAAATGCAACTTGGGAAACTTTCCCGGATGTTATTCCCCCTTCACCTATGTCGTGTAGCACTACGATAGGTCACCCCTAGCACCGTGTATCGTATTTTCATGCATTGTTTGCTAGTATTTACTATTTCTTCCCCCTCTTCCTATTCGCTAGACCCCGGAGCCGCTGACGATGTCCTGAAGACCGACGCCACGTTGATGACTTTGCCCTTGCCGCGAGCAACCAGGCAAGCCCCCCCCCCCCTGAGCATACCGATATCGCCCATTCTATTTCTCATGCTTGCATTAGAATTGCTGTTGCTGCTGCTTTACCTATTCTGATGCATAGCCTGTTATTGTAACCTGCTGTTGATAATTACCTGCATATCCTAAACTGCTAGTATAGGCTGGGTAGAGACCTATCAGTGATCCCACTAGTCCCGACCGCCCCGCTGGATTATCCGAAGACCCGATCAACGGGATTGAAGACCAGGCCCCGAACACCGCACATCACCCCCCCCCCCCCCCCCCCCCCCCCTAGTTGTAACGACACCTGCAGTGTTACTATCGAGTGCCGAGGATGAAACCTCTTGTAGCACTTCTGATGTTACTCTGTGTGAGTAGCTATCGGTCGTGGTCTCGGGGGTGTTCCTCCTTCACCGCTTCCAATAACGACGCCGTCGTACAACACCTCAAGTGTGAACCCAGTGCGGGTGATTCCTCCAAGTTCACCTTGACAGATACATCGAGTAGGAATCCAACGAGGGTGATACCTCGGATTCCCCTGATGTTATGGACACACGGATACTTGGACTTTACACTGTTACTTGGATAGGCGGTTCGACCCTGAGGGGTACCCGCGTGCGCCTGAGAGGCGAGTGTTGTGAAGACGGGTGCCTGTGTGGTGCCCGAGTGAGAATACGAGGCGTGGCCGGACATTCTTGGCCCTTGCCGCAAGTCCTCGAGACGGGGCGACGGGGTCACATCTTTCGTGAGTCTCTGCTCGTTACCGCAAGCCCAAGGTACTAGCGATTTGGATATTTGATCCGAGCAGGCCTCTGGCCAGATAGCACTAACCATCACGTGGGCATAGTATGGGCGTTCTGCATCGTAGCATCAGCCGACAGTTCTGTCAGACGTCCAGTTCAACATTGTGGCCGGGTCGGATCGTGCCGTTGGCGCTGGTATCCACCCTGCTCGCAATGACCCGGAGTGCACAGGGCGACGGCCCAAGACCCCTGAGCGCTTAGGATGTAGACCGGCAGGGACCTCTCTGCTGAGCTCTAGGTAGGGCTGCGGTGTATCGTTTGGCCGAGGCCGGGTATGACCCAGGAAAGTGTGTCCGGCCGGAGTTAATCGAGCGTGTTGGGTAAGTTGGTGCACCCCTGCAGGGAAGAAAACTTCTATCGATAGCCGGTCCTACGGTAAAGGACACTCGGAGTTGTATCCTGATTGATACAATTTAGAACTGGATACTTGGATACTATGGCTCTGGGATTGCTTCTCGCAGGGAGTCGAGAAGGGATCTCAGGACGAGGTTGATGACTGTATGGCTCTGGTATTGCTTTCTTGCAGGGAGTCGAGAAAGGATCTCTGGGTGAGGTTGATATCATTACTGCTACCTTATATTGTACTGTTCTACTCTCTTCTATTGTTGCAAGACCTCTGAAGATGCTAGTCTTCGATAGGACTAGGCCTTCTCTCTATTCTGGCATTTCTGCAGCCCAGTCCACATATACAGCCTCCCCTTGAAAATGTTGCATATGTAGTGTAGATCCGTGCTTGCTGAGTACTTCTGAGTACTCACGGTTGCTTTGTTTTCCTTTTCTCCCCATATCAGTTTGTCGTGACCAGAGGACGGAGCCCCCTGAGACAGATGCCCCGTCGATCAACTACTACTACCACCCCAAGGATGGATTCTACTACGAGTTGACTGACGACCAGGAGTAGGATCGGAGGGTCCCAGGCAGGAGGCCTACGCCTTTCGATCGTAGTGTTTTATTTTGCCCAGCCTTTCTAAAGGCCTTTCTGTTTCTGTTTCATATCTGTACTCAGATATCTGATGCTTCCACTGACGCTTGTACGCAAGCTTATGTATTCGAGCCCTCGAGGCCCCTGGCTTGTAATATAAAGCTTGTATGACTTTATTTATGTTTTAGAGTTGTGTTGTGATATCTTCCCGTGAGTCCTTAGGCTTGATCGTGTGCATTTGCGTGTATGATTAGTGCATGATTGAGCTGGGGGCGTCACACCTTCTTGAGAGAAGCACTGGTTTGCAAGAAGCTTATACCAAAGCTTGTCCCAATTTGGCCAAAAAAATTACCACAGCATGTTTGTGCCATGTCATGACACCATGCCAAGTTTCATGATTTTCAGGCGTGTTTTGGATTTAGAGGAATTAAAAAACCAAGTTTCTCAATATTTCCGGTCGAGCCACGATGCCCAGATGTTTGAATTTCATTTCCATTTCTTACATGGGACCTAGAAATTCACCCAAGGACACACATGTGATTTTTCAACCAACTTTGGTGCACTGGAGCATGTGCTTGTAGTTCAAATTTGAATTATGCACATTAAATGCCCAGAAATTCAATTAATGTATAAAAAGGCCAAACGAACCTGGAATAATTCCAAATTTTAACACGGCACTCATATAGTTCTATGTTGCCTCTGTAAAAAATCAAGGGGGGAGGCAGCGTATATCGTTCCGCACACAATGGTGACACGTCCCCTCTCGGGAACCACGAGTCTTCTCGAGAGAAACTCCGGTTTGCAAGAAACTTATGCCAAAACTTGTCCAAATGCGGCCAATTTTTTTACCACTGCATGTTGGAGCCATGAAATGACACCATGTCAAGTTTCATGATTTTCAGGCGAGTTTTGAATTTACAGGAATTTAAAAACCAAGTTTCTCAATGTTCCCGGCCGAGCCACGACGGCCAGATGTTTGAATTTCATTCTCATTCTTGCATGGGACCTATAAATTCACCCAAAGACACACATGTGATTTTTCAACAAACTTTGGTGCACTGGAGCATGTGCTTGTAGTTCAAATTTCAATTATGCACATTAAATGCCTAGAAACTCAATTAATGCATAAAAATGCCAAACGAACCCGGAATCATTCCAAATTTAAACACGACACTCATGTAGTTGCATATTCACTGTACATAAATGTTCTAGCAATTTAAACACCATCCTTTCCCTCTGTAACAACATTTTGTCTTTCAAAACATAATGAAAAAATCAGGTATACCACAAACAGCTTACTAGCAAGAATCGTGTGGGATGCGATATAAAATATCTTGGCGCACTGTCTTGTCTGGCTTACGCAGGAAGCTTCGTCTTCTACAGTCCATCGCCTGCGCTTGAACCACACTTGCGCGCCAGTTTCTCGCGGCACCAAGCGAAATTTTTCTGCCACCGTAGAAATATCTATCTCCCTGCCCCTCCCTCCCACCAAAAGCCACATTTCCACTGTTCCTCCTTGCTTTCCAAGTTCAAACCTTCACTGCTGCTTACTGGCAGCTCAGCCTCCTCGCCGGCGACCCTTCTTCTTGCAGCGCCGCCTCCTCGCCGGCGACTCTTCTTCTTGCAGCGCCGCCTCCTCGCCACTGACCCTTCTTCTTGCTGCGCGGCCTCGTCGATATGGTCAGGTAATCCACACCCCACCCACACCATCCTCCTCCTTCCCCGTCCCACATGCCCGACTGACGGCGCGACACCTTCCGCCAAAATCACTGGCCCCGTCCTCCAATTAAGCACCGCCCACATCCATTTTGCATGCAGTATAACGTGGAGCTCAGTAGCATATGGCAACGGAAAAGCAAATCGCTGCCGCACGCGCGCACGAGGTCGCTATGGCTGCCATGCGTGCCGACCGCCAGATCTTGGAGGAGCAGCTCGTCTTCGAGGCCACCGTCGACACCGCCACGCGGTTGTCTACTTTAAAATACAGTTCGTGCTGTTTTCTCGAGGCCACCGCCAGTGCCTTCTAGTGATTTGTCCTCTATAATGTTAATATGCAATCTGATGTTCAGTTAACAGTTTGGTCCTCTGAAATGTAATGTTCAGTTAACAGTTTGGTCCAACAATTGCTACATTTTGTAGTACTATTCTCAAGCATTCTTTGTTTTGTTAACTGCCTTATCTTCTAGTATATGTTTCTATTCTGCAATGTTGTGCTCAGCTAATTATTTTGGTTCATTTGGTCTGCTGTCCATTTAATTGTTTGGTTTAATTTTGCAATTTGATTTTCATTTGTTGTGGGTACAATTTTGTATTGTTATGCATGTGAGAAATAAATCGAATTTGGCTGTACTCAATACATATTCTACTAATAGTATGGCAACTCTCAGTTAACCTGATCAAGATCTTCCTTATATGTGTTGCAGGGAAACAATGGGAGACACTGCGGTTTACCATCGAGGTTTGCTCGTGCATGGTCCTTTCGCTAATAGCACATTATTGTGCAGTTGCAGGAATCATTCTAATATTTAGGTTTCTTACAATTTGGTCTTGCATATGTAGGTCCTACTGTCAGAGACTTAGACCCACTGTTCAACTCATTTTGCATATGGGGAAATGAGATGTCCATGAATATCAGTCAAGTCAAGAAACTCAGAAAGATTGTTAGGATGAAGAAACTTGCGACGAATAACAACAAGATCTTTGTTTGCACAATGAAGAAGACATCAGTCAACTATAGGATGGTACTGACTCTTTTACCTTGTTTTTACCCCTTGCGCCATTTCAAAATTTATAACAGCGATTTATGCATATCTTTGTTTTTAGTACTTTTCAAAGCAGTTCACCGATGATTACCTCTCAAACCACCTGCATGGTCAAGAGGCGAGGAAGGTATTCATTCAACACCCACGGTACAATATTGAAGTCTTTCTGAAAAGGACGAAGGTTGGGCGGGCAATTATCCATAGCCACTGGCCTAAAGTTGCAAGGACATTCAACATCACTGAAGGCTCAATATTTGCCTTCCACTTCTACAGTTTCCCAGATGAGATTCATCAGTCTATTTACTGTGTATGATGCTACTTTCCAAAGGTTTTCGATGTTGCATGTGAAACTTGGTGCTGTTGTGTAATGGCGTAACTGAGTGCTGAAGCTATCTAATGTAATTCGATTATGAAATCCTGGTTGCCGTTATACGGATATGAAATATCTGGTGTGTTTTATAAGAAATGTCAATTTGATTACTACATGAATTATCAATAATAGGCTAATTACCCTGCTTATTGGGGTTTTCTATTGCAGACGGTTACTCAGACAACACCATGGGCGATGAACTCAAACAACCCACACGGTTTCTAGAAAGTAGGCGTGTTGGATCAACTAACAATCACACACGGCTTCCGGCAGAGAACTGTTTGCGTTAGGCCACCTTGCACAAACGTTTCCACACAAAAAACTGTGTGTGATATACATACGAACGGAAATGTTTTTCTGGGATTCACCGTGTGGGATGTACATACGAACGGAAACGATTGGGTTTCGATGCCTTGCCCGATCGCACACGAGCTCATTTTGCCCCCGCCTGTGTGGCCGGAGGGCCTATCCCCGACGGTTTCTGGGTCGTGTGGGAAGGACCCCCCCTATCGCACACACTCACTAGGCGACGGTTTAAAACTCCGTCGCGGAAAGGGGGTAAAAACCATTTGTGTAGCACGTCTCTGCACCAGTGTAAGTTGATAGTAGTAGCGCGGGCTATAAACCCACGCTGCTACTAAATGGTCTCCACCGTGCCCCCCGGGATAGGCCATAGTAGTAGCGAGGGATATAAACCCCACGCTACTATTAAGTACAGGGTTTTTTAACAGCCCTAAAATACACATCTCCTCAACCGAATCCCTCCTCTCTCCTATCCCTCCCCCCTCTCCATAGGCTCTCCCATGGCGCTCCTCCCATGTGCGCCTCCACCTCCATGGTGCCCAACGAAGCCGCCGGCTCGCGCCGCTAGCGTCCAGGAGCTCGCCAGTGTTCCCCCGCGCCTCCATGCCACCACACCGGAGCACCTCACCACCGGCGACTAGCCCCGATGCTCCCTCCATGTCCTTCCTCTCTCCCTTGTTTCTCTTTTTCCCTCTCCCCTCTGGTTTGACTCACCCTCCCATGTCCATCCCAGTGCAGGTCTTCTCCATGGACGACCAAGAGCTCTCTGCCTTGGCCGCGAAGAGGAGCCCCACACCGTCGCCTTGCTCTGCCCTGGATCCGGTCGTCTCCAGCAGCTGCTACCGGATCTGGTCTGCTGCTGCCCGGGCGCACCTTTAGTGACCCCTGCCATCATTGGATCGAACCATTGCCGCCGTTGACAGCACACATGGGATCGAGATTTTTCTTTTGATTTTGAAATTAATAGTAGTAGTGTGGGTCACAGACACGCGCTACAGATAATTAGTGTAGTGCGGGTGGCACCGGCGCTACTACTAACACACGTAGTAGTAGCGTGGGTGACACCCGCGCTACTACTACCGGTTAGCTGTAGCGAGCTAGTAGTAGCGCGGGCACACGCGCTACTACTATATATTTAACATGCGCTGCTAGTAGGCTTTTCCCTAGTAGTGTATGATCAACTCAAAAAATTCTATATAATCAGCTAGAGTGGATGACTGCCGCACAGTGTAAACTGTCTCATCAACATATTGTCTCGATGACGGCCAAAACGTGTGCAGACTAGAGCCACAAATGAATCCAATCATAGTCCGATACTTTCTTTTAGGTCGATTGAAGACAAATTGAGGCAGATCCAAAGAAACTAAGGGCAGCCATGGGCACCCAAAATGTGTTGTGGATGCCAAACATCTAAAAATACTATGCACATAACGTTTTCCACAGGTTGGGGTTCTCCCCGAAAACTAAGGAAATGCGATGGACGAATGTTATTGCCCCAAACCCGCCAGCAGCTGGCTCGCATGCGCAAATGGTGTGAGGAGAGCAGTAGGGGAGGGAATCTTGCACTGACCGTTGGCCGGGAGTGGCAGTGGCGTCTTAAATGACGCCGCCGAGAACCCCCGCACGATATCAAAGACACCTGGTCCGCAGACCCGTGGATCATCTCGCCCGTGCCTGCCTCGGGCCCCATTGGAGTGCCAAGCATCACCGGGGCTGGAGAAGTTCCCTTCTCCGTCGGGAGTGCCACCGTAGTAGCTGATGACGATGGATGTTGTGCCCGCTGCAGTGCGGAGACCGCCACGCTGAGATCCGCGACGTGCTTCTCGAGATCTGGACTGCAAGCGGCGAGTTCATCGATCTTGGCGGTCGAGGATTGGATCGCCACGATCGACGTGGTGTGGGCCATCAGGGTGGAGTCCAGGCGGTTGAGGAAAGCTTGGATCGAAGGATTCATGGCTGCCAAGTCGGATCTATAGCTGGCCAAATGGGTCGGGCTAACCAGGCCGGCCCGTGAGCTCGCCGGCACGGCCCGCCATGGGCCAGGCACGACATGGGCTAAACGGGCTGGGCCCGGCAAGCGGCATGCCCTGGGCCGTGCTTGGGCTGCTAGCATGAGCACGCGGGCCGGCACGGCACGGCCCGATTACGGTTTTTTTCTATACATCTCTATATGGCCCAACAGGTAAAAATAGGGTAAAAAACGCCTAGTGCGTCAAATAGCAGACGAACTAGCGGGCCTGACGTGCCGGTGGGCCGGCCCGATTAGTAGTTGGGTCGTGCCTGGGCTGCGACCTCCCGCCCGTGGGCCGGCACAGCACGGCCCGGCTATTAGTCGTGTCGTCGCGGGTCATGACCTGCCAGGCACGTTTACCGCGGGCCGGGCCGGGCCGGCTCGTTTGGCCAGGTATGGTCGGGTCGCTCTTGCCGCAAACGGTGCGTCTCGATGAATTGAGCCAGAGTGTTACACAGAAGGGAGGTGGAGTGGTCTCTGATACCAGGTGATAGGGAAGAAGTAGGGTTGGATCTAATCTCTCTCTCGATCACGATATTTAGAACTTGATTACAACTCATGGATACAAGAATTGGACGAACAAGGAGGAAAAAGGGGAATAGGGTTCGTAGCCGCCGCCGCCCGTTGATCCACTGGATGCCTTCTTCATCGGGAGGAAGGGGTTAAGTAGCTGTGCATCTTGTTGGGTTCCACTGGGCCCAGTCACCTTGTGGTTGGCCTTGGTCGTCCGTCGTGGGCGTCCCTCTCCCGCCCCGGCATGTCGCGCGCTGACACAGAAGAGCACGAGGAGAGCGTGTTGTTGGACGAAAAAACTGCAATATCTCCTTTCGTCTTTCTGTTTGACGATGGAGATGCACCTGCTTGCTAAAAATTCAGGGAGACAAAAAAAGTGAAACTAACTGTATGGACACACATGCACGTACGTACGTACCTGAACATTTCCATAGACTACGTGCACAGTATTGTTGGATGCATGACCCGCAGTAGTACATGCATATCATATCGATCAACATATCTTGCCTCTTTTTACGTCACTACCATGAAGAGCTACAAAAGCCACAGTAGTATCTGGCAAGCAAAAAATTAAAGCTCCTGCATGGCATGTCATGGACATGTGCACGATGCAGTGGTAGAAAGCATGCATGATTCATACCCTTTAATTCGTTTCTTCCCTAACTGTCTGGCTGCTAGTACAGCTCAATCTTTCCACTACAGAAAGAAGAAGAAGAGCCCTTTTGATTGCCCTAAACATGAGACACATTTCCACTAGAAAACGCTTGCTTTTCATTGGAGATCGACCTAGGTACCCCTACCTATCTTTAGCTCCTCCTTTCCCCTGCCATCCGACACCCACCTTTCAACAGCCAAAGATGGTATTGGGGCCATCCTAATGATATAAATTAACTAAAGTAACTCTAATTCTTGCCGACGGCGATGGATTGATCAGGCTACAGTTGACGCCGACAGCTCTTCAGCTCCGACGTTGGTGCGGCCGCCCTAGGGTGAAGTCAAGGTTCGGCGCGCTTGCGCTGGACGTCGTCTCTGACAGGCAGGAGTTCATGTCTGATAGGATCTCTAGGCTCTTGGACTGCATATGATCCTGCATCCACGTTAACAATTAATTTCCCATCTGTTTGAACTTTGACGCGTGCACACTATTTGTTGCTATTTATGCTAACGGAAACAGGTTAATTAGCTGATTTACCTTGAAAGATTGCATGCTTTCGTTGTTGGAATCACAAGGAAAGCCTGACCAATCCTCCTCCCTGCACATATATCCCGCACCAACAAGTGCAACTCAAGTTAGTACTTTTCTATCCATTTCCCAGAAATATGACAAGAAAATGTGGGGACAATTCAATACTATTAGTTGTTCTGCCAACAAACGTCTTTGTAATTACTAACAGCAGGCATGGGTGCACAATGAGGTCATAATTGAAGCATTTATTTGTCTAGGACTAGGAGATCCATGACAAAACCGATTTTTTGTCGAAAAAGACCACCTGACGAACAGAATTGCTAGAAAAGACCCCCTCTGAGACAAATTGGCAAAAAGGACCCCCTCGGCCGTGACGACAGGCGCGCCAGGCGACACGTGACACATGTCGCCACGGCGCCAGGCGGCAGGCTGCAAATAACAGGAATCGACGAGCCGCGACGGAACGGGCTGGCGTGGTGGGCCCTGCCGCCTCGCGCCCAGGCGGCAGGCTGTGCACTACACCGGAATCGTCCAGGCGCCAGGCGGCACGTACGTCCCTGCGCATTATTAATTGATCCCATGCAAAAGAAAAAAAAAGGTTACTATTGGTCAGCATTTCACTAGCTTGCTCGTGTCAAGATTAATAGCTCCGTGCACTGAAGTTTGTGTGAAAGCTGGCTTGTTTGAGTCTTGACTAGCTTGCTCGATCGGGTCAAGGTTCAATAGCTCCGTGCACTATGCTTGCCGTGCCATACGCGAGGCCGGCTGGCGCGCAGCAGTGCACAGCCTGCCGCCTGGGCGCGAGGCGGCAGGGCCCACCACGTACAGTTCTGCCGCCAGCCAGTGAGGCGGCAGGGCCCACCACGCCAGCCCGTTCCGTCGCGGCTCGTCGATTCCTGTTATTTGCAACATGCCGCCTGGCGCCGTGGCGGCAGGGGCTGCCGCCTCACCCCGTGGCGGCATGTGCCACGTGTCGCCTGGCGCGCCTGCCGCCACGGTCGAGGGGGTCCTTTTTGCCAATTTGTCTCAGAGGGGATCTTTTCTAGCAATTCTGTTCGTCAGGTGGTCTTTTTCGACAAAAATTCTGACAAAACCATTGCTTGTCTCCATGAGAGTAGCTACGGTACTTTATGATGATATTAACAAAACGGGTTGCCCCCCTGTTCCATTAAATATGAAACCATCAGTTACAGCATTCAGGCCGGCTTAAGTAGCATGCCAGGTCGAGTAAAACGGACAGACCAAATGGCTGTTCCAAAACATTAGGGCGCAATGTACAAATCAGTACAGTACTCCCAATTCGTCCTGGATATCACATTTACTTGGAACTGATTCTAATGCAGGGTTTACAAAAACAGCCGGGATGAGCATGCGGGTAAAAGAGGCATTTTTTTACTGGCCAACCTAATGTATAGCAAAGCCCTCCTAAGTCAAAAGAGAGCACATGACAGTGTGAGGTGACATCAATTGAAAGGCTAGCTCGCTTAATCCACGAATTTTACTTAAGCCAATTGTCTTTACAGTAGTAGTTTTTACATATGGAGCAGGCACATAATGTGAGAACTAGTTCTCCTGTTGATAGTTTTGATTTTTTGTCGAAAGAGACTACCTGCCCAACGGAATTGCTAGAAAAGACCCCCTCCGGATGAAATTGTCAAAAAAGACCCCCTCGGCCGTGGCGGCAGGCGCGGCAGGCGACACGTGGCACCTGCCGCCACACCGGGTGGCGGCAGCACTGTTCACACACGGGACGATTTTCACACAACAGAACGGAAACGGGTGCGATGCAAACAGTGCTGCCGCCTACAGGCGTGGCGGCAGCACTGTTCATCATGGGTGAACAGTACTTTAAAAAAAATAAAAAAGTTGCAGAAAAAATAAAAAAAAACTGACATTTTGCACCCACTTAGAACACTCGATCATCTTTGCTGCGAAAAAAAATTCAGATTTTTTTGAATTTTTCTGCTAATTGTTTTATTTTTTTAAAGTACTGTTCACCCCGTGATGAACAGTGTTGCCGCCATGCCTGTAGGCGGGGCACTGTTCACGTCGCGTCCGTTTTCGTTCTGCTGTGCGAAAATCGTCCCGCTGTGTGAATAGTGCGTGAACAGTGCCGCCGCCACCCCGCGTGGCGGCAGGTGCCACGTGTCGCCTGCCGCCACGGCCGAGGGGTCTTTTTTCACAATTTCATCCGGAGAGAATCTTTTCTGGCAATTCCGTTGGGCAGGTGGTCTCTTTCGACAAAAATTCGATAGTTTTATCAGAACTACCAGTACTACCAGGGATTACTACATCAAAATTATCAACACAGGCTCCACAGACAATTAATTAAGCTATATATAATGTGATTGTGTGATGCCTACCTTGAGGAGCTATTCCACAGGGCACCACCATGAGTAGCACCGGCGCCGATGCTCCTGCCATCGTCGTTTGCAGCTAACCTTCCATTCCGTGTGGCCGCTGCCACTGCCTCCGGCCTACCGCCGCCTCGCAGGTCAAGCAAGTTGTCGTCGCAGATCTCGCCAGCCGACCCGTTCTCGAAGCCGTCAGCCTGATCTGCTTAACATGGAACACACATCAAGAATGGAATAAAATGGAAGGCTGGAGCAGGTTTAAGTTGGCATCTACAGTATATATTCCAAAGGGAGCAAATAAAACCATTACTAGCATCAATCACACATTATGGACATGCATGTACTATTCACCTGACGAAGCTGCCGGCCTTTCGGTATTCTTCACAGTCCTGTACATCTGCGGCAACAAAGAAAAAGAAAAGATACTCATGTAATTTAGCATCTAACTTTATCATTATCTCGAAAAGTCTAACAAACATTTACTAGTTGAGCAGAGAGATCAAATCATGAAGAATCCACATAGTAGTAGTTGGCAAATCATAAGATTTGCAGCTGTGCAAAAGATATATATCATGGGGGCTGCTGCCTGCTGGCCTAGTCTAGCTAGCCGCAAGATTTGACATGACTGCTTAAGAGGGCTGGTAAAACCAATCGAGGAGGAGAAGAAAGGAACCCACCTTCACATTCGCATTGTACAGTTGATCATGTCTGTGATGTGCGTGCCTGCCAGCTAGAGCTAGTAGGTTAGGCCGGTTAGCTAGCTAGTGTGTCATGCCATATGCTATGGATGTGAAACCCCACGCCCACAGCATGGAGGACTTGACCTAGCTGTGCAAAGGAGGAGAAGTTTCCATGATATTACAAGAGATGCAGAACAAGACAGGGGTGCCACTGTTGCTGCTTAACCACATCTGCCCCTCTCTCTCTCTCTCTCTCTCTCTCTCTCTCTGCCTTTATTTCTTCCTTTCACTTTGATCGGTTACATGCATGTGGGCTGGTACAGCACTGGTACAGCATTGAGTAGTAACTAGCACTGCTACGGCAAAGCAGACACAGGAGAGGAGAGAGACCCAGGAGAGATGCACAGATCCATGTTCATGCATCTGTTTCCTTTGTAGATACTATCTCTTATCTTAGTCTCACTTAAGGAAATTAGCAGTTCAATCAAACTTAGTGAACGAGCTACTAGTAGCTAACTAGTTAAAGGGGCATCAACAAGTGTTTAATGCGTGAGTGGTAAGGTTTATGAACATGGGTTACCTGCAAGTGAGATTTCACATGAGCTAGGGTGAGATCCTTCACATCCATGAGTTCAAGAACTGACTTCGGCGTCGCCCCTGAAAGTTTTTATCGCCACAACAAGATTGAGCAAAAGCGCCTTCTTTTCCTCAACAAAATCGTTTGGCGAATGGCGATCGAGAGGGTTGGCAAGGTAGCGAGTACGTACTCTCGTGGCCGCCGAGAAGCTCCACGGCGTGGACAAAGCGGGAGTGGAGCGAGGACGTCCACCGCATGCGAGGCGCGCGTGCGGCGCGCTTCGGCGCCGGGAAGCCGACGAGGCGCACGCCACACCCACCGACGCCGCGGCGCCAAGCTCCGGCGACGTGGCACGGGTCGCAGTAACACGGCGCGGTGGCCGCGGCTGAGGGGCCGCCGTGCGGAGGCGGGGGCGGGAACTGCGTCGGGTAGAGCGGCACGCCCCGTATGGGCCGCAGCATGCCGCCGTCGGGGACGGGGTGGTGATGGTAGTACAGGCCGCCGTGCCCCGGCGCGCCGGCGTGGTGGGGCGGCAGAGGCATAGGCGGCATGGGAAACGGAAGCTGCAACGACGCCGCCATGGCCGGGTTCCCGCCGATGTTGCCGTTACCCGGGGGGCCGAAGAACCTCCCGCTCATGGCCCGGTGGTGATCGTGGCCGTGTGGCGTTGGACTCGCGGGGAGACCGATCTGAAGGGATAGATCCGGCTGCGAAGGGAACAGTTCCATTGCGCACTCGCTCTCTCTCCCTCTCCCTCTTCTTCCCCAAGCAGCTTGGTTGTGTGTTATGTGTGTCTTCTCTTCTGGGGAGCTCTCGCTTTTTCTCTCTAGTTTCCTTGTTTTTGCAAGGTGTGAGGGTTGAGCGAGAAGGATGGATGATGGATAGTCCACTTTGAAGGGAGTGGAAGAGAGAGAAAAAGACAGGCCCGGGGTAGAAATGTAAATAGTGGTTTTGGGGAATATGTGAGGAATAGTGCTTTGTCTGTTGAGAGAGAGAGTGAGAGAAAGGCGGGGCAGCTGAAGCCTGCAGTAGTTATGGAGGGCAAAGTGAAGTTTCCCAGAAAGGGGGGTTTGTGTGATGAGTTAATGATGATGCATGGCATGGGATTCTGACGGTTTGGGCAATTGACAAGAGATATATGAGTATGAGGAAAGGTTCCAAGCGCCGGCGACGTGGCACGGGTCGCACTAACACGGCGCGGTGGCCGCCGTGCGGAGGCGGAGGCGGGGGCTGGAACGGCGTCGGGTACAGCCAGTGGCGAATCTAGGATGCAAATGGAGGGCAGGCTCAACTTCAAATACGCTAATTTTTGTTGGAGTGTAGCGTGATGCAATAAGATGGCTGGAAGTTGCTATTTTCTAGGCTAGATCTAACTAGTGCGCTTGGTAGTAATATTTTTGGTGATTTTTTAGGGCAGGCTTGAGCCTGTTCAAGCCTGTTGAGTAGAATCGTCACTGAGTACAGCTGCGCGCGCCCCGTATGGGCCGCATCATGCCGCCGTCGTAGACGGGATGGTGATGTAGTATAGACCGCCGTGCCCCGGCGCGCCGGCATGGTGAGGCGGCATGGGAACGGCAGATGCTACAACTACGCCGCCATGGCATGTTTGGAACCCCTGCATCCAGACATGCAACTCTCTCCACACAGAGATGTTCTTCATTTTGTTTAGGGCCAGATCTTACTTCTCCAAACAAAATGAAAAACAAATCAAAGACCTACCACCGTATATATGAAAGCTTTGAATTCAAAAGAAGACAATTATGTGCCTACGTACAGTGTTTCTCGCACAAGAAATCTTTTGGCACGAAACTATCACCAACTATCCATAGGCCGTGTACAACGAGCACATGACTTTGGTTCAGATCACATCACATCATTGTGAACTCTTACCTAGTTTTTCGCACGGTTTAGGTGGTTTCTTTGGCTAACTTGTTAAGGCATCTCCAAAACGGATCCTCGAAACGTCCGCAACCGTTCGGATGGCGTGGTCCGAACGTGTTTAGCCATCCAACGCGGGTCTGTATTGATTCGCCGATCTGTCCGGACGCATTTTTTTCCGCAAAGTCAAAACAAACTTTGGAGGCTTTGCGGGAGTCCGAACAGCAGCAACATAGGACTGCGACACCCCCGGCTCACCCAAAACCCCTTCCGGACCCCACCCGTCCATCCATCAATCTTTCTCTGAATTCGGTTTCTCTCTTCCATCTGCTACCGTTCCACCACCCCGGCCGCACCGCCATACCCTTGCTGGAACTCGACGACTTCGTCTCCTCCAACGCTACACCCGGGCCTCGCCGCAGTGTCTGAAGCAAGAGGGTGACCAGGTTTGCTCGGATTTCTTGATTGCATGCATTGGAGATGGAAGAACCGCCGAGAAGTTCTACAAGGGCAATATCAGGGTCATGTTAAGAAGCCCACCATCATTCTTGAAGCAGCCGCATCACAGGATCTTTGGATTTGGCACGCTTTCTCTGGCAATCCAGGGGTTGACAATGGCATCAATGTGCTGCAACGATCACCATTGTTTGGCAGGTTCGCTGAAAGGGAAAGGTCATCCTTGCCACTATACTGTCAATGACCATGAATACAACACGGGCTACTATCTGGTTGTTGGTATCCATCCTCCGTGGGCTACCTTTTTCAAGACCACCTCCGACCCAATAGGTCAGAAAAAAATCTCACTTTGCCTAAAAATAAGAAGCAACTAGAAAGGATGTTGAGGGGCCATTTGGAGTTCTACTGGCACGTTTTGCAGTTGTTCGTGGACCTGCTCAGGGCTCCATGATATCCCTTGGGCCTGGTGGGCCCTGATCAAGGTCGAGGTTGGGCTCCCTTACGCCAGGTACCTCGGGTACAGTACCCCTTCACCCTTTCTCGAAAAAAATGTAACCCAGAAAGGCATTGTAAAACTTTCTTATAGATTTACGTGTGTAAAGGACTCTATGGTTGTGAAAGTGCTCGCCAGCAGGACATCCTGGACAAGCGAGCGTGGCGCCATCTGGCTACAGTTAACCGAACAGGGCACCACAAACATGTTTGGTTCGCATCCACGTCAGCCTAGTGTCCATGTGTGCTATGCCACATCTTACCCAACTATCGGGTCCTATTCGAAAATGCTAGACCTATAGGCATCTTACGCTTTGTTTACATACTGCGCCCCCCAAAAAATCCGATCAGGGTGTCCCCTTCCTTCCCTTCTTTCTGATCCCCCTTTGCCATGTCAGCATGTAGTTCCTCCCACAGGCGGAGCTCTCGGTAGGGCGAGGTTGGGCGCTCGCCCTACCTTGATTTCCAACGATTTAGTTTTTGGTATACAGATCGATCGCTAAAAAAATCATGGGAAAAGAAAACTACCTTTCTATTGGGCTGTGAGCATCGACCCACCTTATTGGGCCTTATGTAAGTCACGCATCGAGCCATCTAGTCTATGCCTTTAGACCAGGGCTAGTTCGTTCGTTCGTCCATGCTCAAGTTCACTGTCGACACAAAATGATGAGGAAGAACCCTAGCAGGAGCAGGGCTGGGTGGTGGCCTCTAGCAGCAGCGTGCGAGGCCGTCGGCCAGTAGGTGCTTCCTACTGTGTTTAGCGTTCATATGCCATAAGCTATACATCAGCAAGAGATTAGTGACATGGAACGTTTTACCATCCCCATGGATAGAGTAAAGAGAGACCGCGATAGTAAGTGCACAATTGTGTTGCTGCCTTTTGTTGTATGCCAACATTGGTTAGTACTAGTATAGGTGTTAGCGAACGTGCTTCGTAGTGGTGTAGTGGTCCTATTCTTTAGGCTAGACTAGTGTGAATCTGTTGTACAACAAGTATTGTTGGAAATATGCCCTAGAGGCAATAATATTGTATTATTATATTCCATATTCATAATTAAGTGTTTATGTATGCTATAACTGCTATGATCCTGGAATATGAGATTCAGTAGAAAACTCATATGCACATGTGAAATGATAAACGGATAAAATAAAGGTTCCTAGTCTCGAATCTAAGACTAGCTCAAGTGTTGTTGTTGATCATGTTTTCTAGATCTTAGGATATCGTTAAGTGTAACGATAGTCCTAAAACAACACTGAGATTATGACATTGGAAGAACGATCATATTGAATCGACCAAAACTTGTCTGTTATGAATTGAGATAATATCATCTGTAATCAATTATAATAACACAGAGTGTTAACATGTGATTTTGCTACTTAGACCATGAGAGTACCGTAATCAATTCTTACCGTACGGTGGACTTTGGGGTTACTCAAACATTACCCGTAACACGGTGATCATATGACAGCTTACAGGCTCATCAGAAAGTTTGACAAGGGACTAGATAGCTCGAGAGTGGGATTTGCTCCTTCAACGATGGAGAGATATTCTTAGGGCCCTCTTGGTGTGACAGCATCCAACATCGTCTGGCTAGACAAAGGTGACTACGTCACGGAGATGCCAGAGCACAACAATGAGAAAGAAGAACAAAACTGGTAACGAGGATAACGGTATAATGAGCATGTGATGAACCAGGAGGATACCGATGCATCACGGTTTTGTGAAGTATCGTGAAGCAAAGGCAACATCACATGATAACCAAATGTTAATTTTCATTTCATTCATTTGCTCATAGGGATCGATATGGACGTCCACGGTTCTGCTATCGGTCATTGAACGAACGGTTTCGTTCATGTCTATGAGTTACCGAACCTATGGGGTCACAAGCTTAAGGCAATCATGATCTACTGAGTGTTAGTAGGACAGGAGTGATGAGAATATATTTGTGGAATTGTTCCATAAATATTTGAAATGGTTTCGAGAGGATCTGGAAGCGTTTCGAGGTCACCCGAAGGGTTTCGGAGCTTATCGGGCAATACCGGGTATTATCAATAATTAATATATAGGTTTAAAATGTTTCTGGTGATGTTAAATTATATATAGAAGGCTCTAGTAATTGTTAGAGGGCTTTTACAAATAATTAAATATCAACGGGCCTTAAAAGGCCTAGTGGTGGAAGACAACTTGGGCCACCAAGGCCCAAGTGAAGTTGCCCCCCCGCCCCTTCCTTGTGGGGCGGGGGCGAATTGGAGTGGGGGAGGAGTCCAACTCCTCCTCCCTTGGCGGGCCAAAGGGGAGGGAATTTCCCTCCCCTTGTGGTGCCCCTCCACTTTTCCTTCACCTATATATACTAGAGGATTTCCACCCTTTGGATAAACAAGTTTTGGAGCCTCCTCTAGTTCTTCTAGTTCTAGTTCTAGTTGGTCCTAGTTGACTAATTAGAGCTAGGTCTTGTTCCTATAATCCTCATAATTAGAAGCCCAGTGTGGTTCTAATCTCCTTCCTCTAATTCTTCGGCGACGATTAGCTCTAGACGGTGAAGTGCTGCCGGATCGTGAAGGTTGCACGCTTGCAAGTAGAGAGGTCGTGCTTTCGGTATTCAGTTCGAGGGACTGTTCGTGGGCGGTTCGTGGGATCGTTCATCGACGGTTCGAGGGACTCCAAGTATGATCTACACCAACATGTTCATCTTCCGCTGCAACTCGGTGACGGTAACAATCGTGATCTCACCCCGTTATGCATCTTCATATTGATCTTGGGTGTGCGTAGGCGTGATTTTTTTTTTGTTTTCTACTACGTTTCCCAACAAGTATATATGTACCTATGTAATCCCAAGTCATAATCAAGGAAGTGTTTCACAATCCCTCTCTCTCTCTACTATCGTTCAGACTCTAACCTGGTATTAGTTTGAATCCCGATCCCTGATCCACTTCTTCTGCGGCCCCTCTGCCCTCCTCCACGCTCGCCATGAGCACTTCCTCTTTCGTCTCTTCCACCGGCGACTCGGAGCCCGATGATCAGTTCCAGCTTCTCGCGCCACCCAAACCCTACCCACCCTCCAGGTCCAGGCACTGCACATTTGCGACCATGTGCTGGTCACCCTCCACTTCGAGAAGGAGAATTATGGCCTCTAGCACCGCCAGTTTCTCTCCGCCCTCGCCAAGTTCGACCTCACCGACCACATTGATAGTTCGCCGGCGCAGGCCCCTCCTACAGGGTCCTCAGCGACTTTGCGATCCTCTCCTGGTACAACATCACCGTGACGCCGTCGATGTTGGTGATCGTCGCCGACTGCAAGGATACGGCGTATTTCCTCTGGCATTCGCTTCGCTCAATCTTCCGCAGCATTTGCGGCACCCGGATCACCTACCTCCTCGATGGGTTCCATAGCTTCACCCAGGGTGACCTCTCAGTCGAGTACACCTCCTGGCTCAATAACATGGTGGACACCCTCCGGGACCTCGGCCACCACATCAAGAACCGTGACCTCGTCCACAACATGCTTCGTGGCCTCGACGAGCGCCTCTAGCACGCCGTCTCGCACATGACAAGTGGTCGCCAGCCGTCCTTCGTCAAGCTTCAGGTGTTTCTTTAGCTGGAGGAACAATGCCTCGCCCGGCAGGCGCGCGTCACCGCCCACTCGGCCCTCCTCGCCTACGTTTGCGCCTGATAACCCACAAGTATAGGGGATCGCGATAGTCTTCGAGGGTAGTATTTCACCCAAATTTATTGATTCGACACAAGGGGAGCCAAAGAATATTTATGAGCTTTAGGAGGTTGTCAATTCAACCACACCTGGAGAACTGAATATCTGTAACAAAGTGTTTAGTGGCACAGTAGTTTGATAGTTTGATAGCAGCGGTAACAGTAGCAATAGTAAGAGGAACAATAACAGTAGCAATTTTCTAGTGATTGTAACAGCGGCAACAGAAATTGTAACTTAGCGAAGATCAATATGAGAAAAGCGTAGGCATTGGATCAGGATGGATATTTGTGTTGAATGTCATTCATCATATAACAATCACAACCTAGAGCGATACACAATATCTCCAATTCATCAATTCAATGTAGGCATGTATTCCGTATGTAGTCATATGTGTTATAGTAAGAACTTGCATAACATCTTTTGTCCTACCGTCCCATGGCAGCGGGGTCCATAAGGAAATCTAAGGGATATTAAGGTCTCCTTTTAATAGACAACCGGAAGAAAGCATAAGACTCAATGAATAATGAACTCCTCATACTATGGTCATCACCGGAGTGAATCCCAATTATTGTCACCTTGGGGTCTACGGGTCATAACACATAATAGGTGCATACAACTTACAAGATAGGATCCGAAACTCACTTATATTCATGAAAACATAACAGGTTCAGATCTGAAATCATGGCCCTCGGGCCCTAGTGACAAGCATTAAGCATAGCAAAGTCATAGCAACATCAATCTCAGAACATAGTGGATACTAGGGTTCAAGCCGTAACAAATTTACTGGATTACATGACTAATCTCATCCAACTCCATCACCGTCCAGCAAGCCTATGAAGGAATTACTCACTCCCGGTGGTGAGCATCATGGAATTGTTGATGAAGAAGGGTTGGTGATGATGATGGCGACGAATCCCCCCTTTCCGGAGCCCCGAACGGACTCCAGAGCAGCCCTCCTGATGAACATGAGGTGGCGGCGGCTCCATATAGTAAAATGTGATGAAACTTCTTCTCTTATTTTTTCTCGGGGAAACAGAATTTATAGAGTTGGAATTAGGTTAGACGGCTGCCTGTGGGACCCACAAGGCATCAGGGAGTGCCTGGCGCGCCCTGTTGCCTTGTAGTAACTGGTAGCCCCCTCTGGTGGATCTTCATTCCAGTATTTTTTTATTTATTCCATAAAAAATCTCCGCAAAGTTTCGTCTGATTCTGAGAACTTATATTTCTGCACAAAAATAACACCATGGCAGTACTATTCAAAACAGCGTCAGTCCGGGTTAGTTCCATTCAAATTGTGCAAATTAGAGTCCAGAACAAGAGCAAAAGTGTTTGGAAAAGTAGATACGATGGAGACGTATCAACTCCCCCAAGCTTAACCCATTGCTTGTCCTCAAGAAATTCAGTTGAGGAACTGAAAGTGATAAAGAAAAACTTTTATGAACTCTTTTCTTCTTGTATCTGTATATAAGCTTAAATAGTAACAAAGTTTTCAGCAAAGATCATGAACTAACCATGTGAATGATAACACTTAGAACTCACATTTACTCATATCAATGGCATAATCAACTAGCGAGCAATAATAACATATTTCAAATGCCAACAATTTTTCAAAATAATCATGATATAATATGATAACATGGTATCTCGCTAGCTCTTTCCTAGACCGCAAAACATAAATGCAGAGCACCTCTGAAGTTCAAGCAGCTTCAAAACATTGTAATTCAGGGTAGAAGAGATCCAGTCATGCTCACATCCAGCATTAACTAGACTCAATGCATGTTAAACTAAGAATGACAATATCACTCTCTATGTTGGTGCTTGAATGAGAAGGTGATGACTCAACAATAAAAGTAAATAACATGAAAGTAAATAGAAAGGCCCTTCATAGAGGTAAGCAGAGATTTGCAGCGGTGCCAGAGCTCGAAGCTTAACACAGAGATGAATACATTTTTGAGTGGTGTGCTTTTCCTGTCAACGTCACGACAAAGGATTTCAATATCTTTCATGCTAAAAATATTATCGGCGGTTCCCATGCGGAAATGAAAAGTTTACTCCCCCACAACCATACAAACACAAGCCATGGCTAGCCAAATCCACGGGTGCCCTCCAAACAATCAACTTTCTAGGGGGAGTTTGTTTTATTTTATTTTTCTTTATTTTTCTTTACAGGAATGGGCATCCCAAGTACCAGCCTCTCTCGTGCAATGACAAGTGAATAAACACCCATCATGAGAATAACCTACTTAGCATGGAAGATATTGACCGCCTCGTCGCTCCCTGGGCGCTACAGGCACACAAAACAGATGTTTATTTGAATGATTAGAGATGGCACATGCAAATTTACTTGGAACGGTAGGGTAATACCGTATATAGGTAGATATGGTGGACTCTTTTCGAACAACTTTTGGGTTTTAGGATTTTGGATGCACAAGCAGTAATTCCGCTTAGTACAGGCAAAGGCTAGCAAATAGATTGAGAAGCGACCAAGTAGAGAGCGACAACGGTCATAATCATGCATTGCGAATAATTAGCATTGAATACTAGCATGAGTAGGATATAAACACCCTGAACATAAATATCATGAAGGCTCCTTGGTTTTGAATAAACTACATGTGTGAACATGCACTGGTACAACGAGGTGCTATACAAATGGTTTTTAACCCCTTTCCGCGATGGCATTTTGAACCGTCGCCTAGTGAGTGACTGCGATAGGGGGGTCCTTCCCACACGACCCAGAAACAGTCGGGGATAGGCCCTCCGGTCACACACGCTCGGCAAAATGAGGTCGTGTGTGACCGGCGAGCGATCAAATATGGTTATACAGGTCCAATCAGTTCCGGTCGTAAGTACATCCCACACAGTCAGTCCCAAACAAACGTTTCCGTTTGTTATGTACATTCCACATAGTCAATCCAAGGAATACGTTTCCGTTCTTATGTACATCCCACACAGTCAATCCAGGGAAAACGTTTCCGTTCGTATGTACATCCCACACAGTCAATCCAGGGAAAATGTTTCCATTCGTATATACATCCCACACAATTTTATGTATAGCCTCGTGTGTGATAGGTGTAACTATCACACATGCTCTACCTCGGTTAGCCATTTGCTTTTATTCAACTACATCACACACGATTTGATGAAGAAAACTGTATGGCATTGGGCTATCCATCGCAAGCGCTTTTACTGCTAGAACTGTTTGCAAAGTTCCATGACCCATTTAGCAGGTTTATTAGTTTACAATTAATAATTCCAGTATTACGCAAATTCACATTTCATATCGAATAGCTGTTTGCCAATTTCATATCAGGCACATAAATATATTTTAACATCACAGTACGATAGCTACCTGAAAACAGAACAGTACATCATATAGCTAGTTCACCTTCATAAGAACAATATTAGAACAATATATTCATTTCCCTAATCGAGATCATCCTGGCTCGTCTTATCCACCTCTGCTTTCAGTTCAGTAAGAACCTATTTTGCACTGGCCAACTGGGAAAGTGCCTCCTCCTTCGCCAACACCATCTTAGCAAAGTCTAATTTAAAAAATCTGAGCTCATTCTCCATCTTCCTCTTTTTATCCCGCATCTTCAAATATTCTTCAGCGTTGACAACACTTTCTCTAAGCCTACCTCTGTTCTCTTCCTCATACATGCTCCAGAGCTTTGCTAGGCACATCTTCAAAGACTGTGGCCACTCTTGATCAACCCACTCCAGGTAAGAACACTTTCGTTCATCCTATAATATTTAAAACTATATCAGTAACAATTGTAGGGGAAATGGGTTTCTAGCAACATAGAAAATCACCAAATACATATTTTGAAAAACTAAAGAAATAGGTTAATTATGACATATCTTCTCAAAAAGATCAATGTGCAAATGAATTAATTGCTACTGAGACAACAACCAAATTCTGAAACATCAGAAGCTATAATTAACTACAACAACGCTACAAGTTCTTAGTCATGTACTATAAATAACAAATTGAACATTTTATGAGGAAGCTAAATATAACTGCAACAGCATAGCGACAGTGTTTGGATGACAGCAAATTGATACTAACAGGTGTGTACATACACAAATTTAGTAACATAGAACTAATAGCACTAAGGCCGTCTACTATGTATGCCAAAACTGGCGTAAAGACAACTGTTGCTACATTTGGCACCGGTGCCCTGCACTGGTGAGCTGATGCAGCGGGAAAAAATCAGGGACCCGGACTCCGGAGCACCTAGTTGCTCCGATGCCCAGTTCCTTCGTGACATAAAGATTTAGTATTTTACTGCTTGGCTGCTCGAATGTGTGGACCAAAGTTGGCTGCACAAACTGCTGAAGCGGTGCCAAATAATTTTCTAATGGCACCGCTGATGAGATGGAAACATTTTTAGATACTAGGTACAAATTGTGACACTGTCTTAACATCCAGAATAATATAGCACAGTGACAGTGTCTGAATGACATCTAACAAATGATTTGTAACAATGAAAGAGAGGCTAACCTTCTCTGCACATGCCAGAAACTTCCTCCCTCTGTCCACAGATTCAAACGCAACTAGCTTCATGCATGGAGATTGATGGTGACAACGAGCAGGCAGATCTTCAGCCACCCCGCTCCATTCGTTGCAACTGATGGTCCTAGGGAGCTACAAGAGGAAGAAATGATTCAAATCGACCGTCGGGTTAAAATCCTTCATTCCAAGTCATAACCCGAGAGAGAGAAGATAGGCATACCCGGGTGCTGAAAAATTCGTCGTCGGAGGAGGAACCGCTGGAGAGGTCATTGAAGAAGACCATGGCGACCCCGACGGTAGGATGCGAGACGGCGAAAGCGAGGAAGCAAGTGAGGAAGCGGCTATAGCTTCGGAAGGAAGGAAGGAGGAAACAGGGGAAATGTGACTTGTGGTCCGGGAGAAAAGGTGGTGGCGAGGGGGGCGGGGGTAGATATTTCGGCGGCAGGCCAAAAATTTCGAAATGTGGAGGGAAACTTTGCGCGCGGTGCCACCGGACACCATTCACTTTGAACGATTGTGTACATCACAAATGATTCTTCTGCTTTATGCACATAGGATGAGTTTGATAATTCAAATTTTGGTGGAAATTTCCCTGGGTACTGTCCTCATCCATGTCATTGCATAATTTAACATCGTTTACTAATTTGGGCACACAAAAGAGCG
Organism: Thinopyrum elongatum; assembly: GCA_011799875.1. Taxonomy (NCBI): domain Eukaryota; kingdom Viridiplantae; phylum Streptophyta; class Magnoliopsida; order Poales; family Poaceae; genus Thinopyrum; species Thinopyrum elongatum. Next base: position 405,889,447 of record CM022303.1, read on the forward strand.
TACAGCACACATACCACACTTACTGAATAAAGCAATTTTAGTAATTAAACAGAGCTAGTTGACCCGAACATTGCTCTAACAAAAGACCAGCATTAAAAACAAAGCCTAAGTACGCATAATTTTAACAAAGCCGCCACCGCGCCGGCCTATGCATCGCCGGTGTGAGATGAGAAGTTGATGACTTGTCCTGGCGACATGCCACCGTTGGTGGACTCCGCGTCCCCCTGCTGAAGTCGACCGCGTCCTTGTCCTCATCCTCGGCGCCGCCCTCAAGGTTGTAGTACTCGTAGTAGTGGCTGCGCCACAGCTCGCGTTGGTACTCCACCACCGATTCCTTGACGGACAAACTCTTCTCTACCTCGACCTCGGCCACGCGCAACTCCTCCTCCCGGCGCTCCTCGATCTCCGCTGCCTCCTGCATCTCCAGCTCCCACTCAGCAATCTCATGAGGAAGCAGGTGCTCCATGGCCACCGCTGCCTTTTCGGACATGGGTTGCATGTTGGATTCCGAGGTGGCCTGGAATATCTTGGCGTGTGCGTCCTCGATCTTGGCGTGGATGGCCTCGACCCGGGCCAGGGCGACATCGGCGGCACGGACGGCAGCTCGAGCGCTCCCGGTGTTTGCAGCCACCATCGCAGCAGCTGCTGCAGCCGTCTCGGCTGCTGCAGCTGCCTTGTTGGCTGCCGCAGACGCCCTTTTGGTGGATGCGACCACGCTCAATGCGGATGCGGCGGCACTCTCGGCCTAGGCGGCCGTGCTCTCGGCGCAGGCGGCGGCGCTCGGGGAGGACGCGGCCACCGTACGGGCCCTCACGAAGCATTTCCACGGCGTCATCTTTGCAAGAAGGGGTTGCGGGAATGGGCATCGGGATTCATGGATTCAGGGGTTGCCGGCACTAGAGCAGACGAGCCGGCGAAGCTTAAGGAGGAAGACTTAAATAGACCCACAAATTTTCATCGCAAACGGTTCCTACAAAAAAACTGTGTGTGATGTTGTTGATATTTTTTATTAGCTGTGAAAGACGAATTTGGAGTAAAGTGGCAACGGATCGTGTTTTAAATGTACGAGAAAATTTGTAGTACTAATCACTGTCCAAGAAATCTTCCGATTCAGCGATTTATCGTCCGTTTTATCGCTACTCATGGGGTGACCGATAAAATTATGCCTTATCTTCACCGTTTATCGTTTGGGCCGATTTACCACTTTGACAAGAGATTTATCAAGAATCTACCAATAAATTGGGCCTATTCCTAACATTATGTTTGCAAAAACTATGTTTATTAGTGTTTTGTGGACCTTGTTTTGCAATATGTACTATTGTCCTATTTTGTTTGTCATTATAAGCGGATTCCAAGGCTAGGAATCAAGCTAACACTTCTGTCCAATATTATTTTGGTGTTGAATATAGCATATTTTAGTGTTGGGAACCTAGGATTTGCAAAAAATGGCCGATTAATAGTCGACTAATAAAATCGATTAATCGGCCAATTTCAGATTAATATCTAATCCCCAGCTGACCGAGATGCTAATGATAAGCAATATCCTCAACATTGGTACTAATACAACTGTCATGTCAAAAATTATAAAATTTCAGGGGTCATTTGACCTTTTAAGACATTTTAATTGATTTTCTAGCCATTTAATGACCGTAATTCAAATTTGAACTACATCTACATGCAACGGCTAACCATAACGGTTTGAAAAATCATATTTGTGTACTTGTGTGTGAGTTAATTCCATGTGCAGAAAATTGGAAGGAATTTTCAAACATATTGGTGTCACGGCCTGGACACATGCATGGAGTGCCATGACATTTAAATTCCAAAAAAATAAAAAATGGTCAGAAACACATGAAACCTTGCTTGATGTAATGTCATGCCACCAAGATGATGTGGTAAAAAAATTGGCATGTTTGACGAAAGTTTGGACACACACCCCTCACAAACCGGAGCAACTCACTAGAAGGCTCATGGTTCCGAGAGGGAACAATGCATGTTTGATGACGAACGGGAGATAGCTTCCTTTTACGGCCTTCAATTTTTTTTCTACATTTAACATGCACTAATACAACTGTCATGTGAAAATTTGGAAAATTCTAGGGGTCATTTGACCTTTTAAAGACATTTCAGTGCTTTTCTAGCCATTTAATGACCAAAATTCAAATTTGAACTACATCTACATGCAAGGGCTAACCATAACAGTTTGAAAAATCATATTTGTGCACTTGTGTGCGAGTTAATTCCATGTGCAGTAAATTGGAAGGAATTTTCAAACATATTGGTGTCATGGCCTGGACACATGCATGGAGTGCCTGTTGGGGAACGTAACATGCAATTCCAAAAAAATTCCTACGCTCACGCAAGATCTATCTAGGAGATGCATAGCAACGAGAGGGGGAGAGTGTGTCTACGTACCCTCGTAGATCGAAAAGCGGAAGCGTTTATCAATGCGGTTGATGTAGTTGTACACCTTCACTATCCGTCCCGATCAAGTACCGAACGTACGGCACCTCCGCATTCAGCACACGTTCAGCTCGATGACGTCCTCGCCTTCTTGATCCAGCAAGACGGGCGAAGTAGTAGATGAGTTCCGGTAGCCCGACGGCGTGGTGACGGTATTGGTGAAGAACAATCTCCGCAGGGCTTCGCCAAGCACAACGGAGACTATGACGAAGGATAAACTAGAGGGGACAGGGTTGCCGGCACACGGCTTGGTGTTTCTTGATGTGTCTTGGGTGCTAGCCCTGCCCCTCTATTTATATGTTGAGCCCTGGGGTCGAAACTTGGAGTAAAAGCCTCCTCAAAGTCGGTTTTGCCCGGAAGGCAAGAGTCCTACTCGGACTCCAGGTCCAAATGCCACAATCCTTGGTGTCTGGCCCAGACGCCATGGGCCTTGGCGTCTAGCCCAGGTCTCCGGCGTTTGGCCCCCTGGCCTCCACAAAACTCCTTTTGCATCGACTTATCGCCCCGTGGGCCTGACCCCTTGGCCTAACCATATCATCCAATATATGAATCTTTACCTCCGGACCATTTCGGAGCTCCTCGTCATGTCCGTGATCTCATCCGGGACTCCGAACAACATTCGTTCACCAACATACATAACTCACATAGTACTATATCGTCAACGAACGTTAAGCGTGCGGACCCTACGGGTTCGAGAACTATGTAGACATGACTGAGACACCTCTCTAGTCAATAACCAATAGCGGAACCTGGATGCCCATATTGGCTCCTACATATTCTACGAAGATCTTTATCGGTCGAACCGTTATGACAACATACGTAATTCCCTTTGTCCATCGGTATGTTACTTGCCCGAGATTCGATCGTCGGTATCATCATACCTAGTTCAATCTCGTTACCGGCAAGTCTCTTTACTCGTTCTGTAATGCATCATCCCGTAACTAACTCATTAGTCACATTGCTAGCAAGGCTTATCATGATGTGCATTACCGAGAGGGCCCAGAGATACCTCTCCGATACTCGGAGTGACAAATCCTAATCTCGATCTATGCCAACCCAACAAACACCTTCGGAGATACCTGTAGAGCATCTTTATAATCACCCAGTTATGTTGTGACGTTTGATAGAATACAAGGTATTCCTCTTGTATCCGGGAGTTGCATAATCTCATAGTCAAAGGAATATGTATAAGTCATGAAGAAAGCAATAGCAATAAAACTTAATGATCATTATGCTAAGCTAATGGATGGGTCTTGTCCATCACATCATTCTCCTAATGATGTGATCCCGTTCAGCAAATGACAACACATGTCTATGGTTAGGAAACTTAACCATCTTTGATTAACGAGCTAGTCTAGTAGAGGCTTACTAGGGACTCGGTGTTTTGTCTATGTATTCACACATGTATCAAGTTTCCAGTTAATACAATTCTAGCATGAATAATAAACATTTATCATGATATAAGGAAATATAAATAACAACTTTATTATTGCCTCTAGGGCATATTTCCTTCAGTCTCCCACTTGCACTTAGAGTCAATAATCTAGTTCACATCGCCATGTGATTTAACACCAATAGTTCACATCACCATGTGATTAACACCCATAATTCACATCGCCATGTGACCAACACCCAAAGGGTTTACTAGAGTCAATAATCTAGTTCACATCGCCATGTGATTAACACCCAAAGAGTACTAAGGTGTGATCATGTTTTGCTTGTGAGAGAAGTTTAGTCAACAGGTCTGCCACATTCAGGTCCGTATGTATTTTGCAAATTTCTATGTCTACAATGCTCTGCATGGAGCTACTCTAGCTAATTGCTCCCACTTTCAATATGTATCCAGATTGAGACTCAGAGTCATCCAGATCGGTGTTAAAGCTTGCATCGACGTAACTCTTTACGATGAACTCTTTATCACCTCCATAACTGAGAAATATTTCCTTAGTCCTCTAAGGATAATTTTGACCGCTGTCCAGTGATCTACTCCTGGATCACTATTGTACCCCTTTGCCAAACTCATGGCAAGGTACACAATAGGTCTGGTATACAGCATGGCATACTTTATAGAACTTATGGCTGAGGCATAGGGAATGCCTTTCATTCTCTCTCTATCTTCTGCCGTGGTCGGGTTTTGAGTCTTACTCAACTTCATACCTTACAACTCAGGAAAGAACTCCTTCTTTGACTGATCCATTTTGAACTCCTTCAAAATCTTTATCAAGGTATGTACCCATTGAAAGTCTTATCAAGCGTTTTGATCTATCTCTATAGATCTTGATGCCCAATATGTAAGCAGCTTCACCGAGGTATTTCATTGAGAAATTCTTATTCAAGTATCCTTTTATGCTATCCAGAAATTCTATATCATTTCTGATCAATAATATGTCATCCACATATAATATCAGAAATGCTACAGAGCTCCCACTCACTTTCTTGTAAATACAGGCTTTACCATAAGTCTGTATAAAACCATATGCTTTGATCAACTTATCAAAGCGTATATTCCAACTCCGAGATGCTTGCACCAGTCCATAGATGGATCGCTGGAGCTTGCACACTTTGTTAGCACCTTTAGGATTGACAAAAACCTTCTAGTTGCATCATATACAACTTCTTCTTTAATAAATCCATTAAAGAAATGCAGTTTTGACATCCATTTGCCAGATTTCATAATCATAAAATGCGGCAATTGCTAACATGATTTGGACAGACTTAAGCATCGCTACGGGTGAGAAGGTCTCATCGTAGTCAACTCCTTGAACTTGTCAAAAACCTTTCGCAACAAGTCGAGCTTTGTAGACAGTAACATTATCATCAGCATCAGTCTTCCTCTTGAAGATCCATTTATTCTCTATGGCTCGCTGATCATCGGGCAAGTCAACCAAAGTCCACACTTTGTTCTCATCCATGGATCCCATCTCAGATTTCATGGCCTCAAGCTATTTTGCGGAATCTGGGCTCATCATCGCTTCCTCATAGTTCGTAGGTTCATCATGGTCTAGTAACATGATTTCCAGAACAGGATTACCTTACCACTCTGGTGTGGAACGTACTCTAGTTATCCTACGAGGTTCTGTAGTAACTTGATCTAAAGTTTCATGATCATCATCATTAGCTTCCTCACTAATTGGCGTAGGCATCACTGGAATTGATTTCTGTGAGGAACTACTTTCCAATTCGAGAGAAGGTACAATTACCTCATCAAGTTCTACTTTCCTCCCACTCACTTCTTTCGAGAGAAACTCCTTCTCTAGAAAGGATCCATTTTTAGCAACAAAGATTTTGCCTTCGGATCTGTGATAGAAGGTGTACCCAACAATTTCTTTTGGATATCCTATGAAGATGCACTTCTCCGATTTGGGTTTGAGCTTATCAGGCTGAAGCTTTTACACATAAGCATCGCAACCCCAAACTTTAAGAAATGACAGCTTAGGTTTCTTGCCAAACCACAGTTCATACGGTGTCATCTCAACGGATTTAGATGGTGCCCTATTTAACGTGAATGCAGCTGTCTCTAATGCATAACCCCAAAACGATAGTGGTAAATCGGTAAGAGACATCACAGATCGCACCATATCTAATAAAGTACGGTTACGATGTTCGGACACACCATTATGCTGTGGTGTTCCAGGTGGCGTGAGTTGTGAAACTATTCCACATTGTTTTAAATGAAGGCCAAACTCGTAACTCAAATATTCGCCTCCGCGATCAGATCGTAGAAACTTTATTTTCTTGTTACAATGATTTTCTACTTCACTCTGAAATTCTTTGAACTTTTCAAATGTTTCAGACTTATGTTTCATCAAGTAGATATACCCATATCTGCTCAAATCATCTGTGAAGGTTAGAAAATAATGATACCCACCGCGAGCCTCAACACTCATCGGACCGCATACATCGGTATGTATTATTTCCAATAAGTCATTGGCTCGCTTCATTGTTCCGGAGAACGGAGTTTTAGTCATCTTGCCCATGAGGCATGGTTCGCAAGTATCAAATGATTCATAATCAAGTGATTCCAAAAGCCCATCTGCATGGAGTTTCTTCATGCGCTTTACACCAATATGACCTAAACGGCAGTGCCACAAATATGTTGCACTATCATTATCAACTTTGCATCTTTTGGCATCAATATTATGAATATGTGTATCACTACGATCGAGATTCAATAAACCATTTATATTGAGTGTATGACCATAGAAGGTTTTATTCATGTAAACAGAACAACAATTATTCTCTGACTTAAATGAATAACCGTAACGCAAGAAACATGATCCAATCATATTCATGCTCAACGCAAACACCAAATAACATTTATTTAGGTCCAACACTAATCCCGAATGTAGAGGGAGTGTGCGATGGTGATCTTATCAACCTTGGAATCACTTCCAACACACATCGTCACCTCGTCATTAACTAGTCTCTGTTCATTTTGCAACTCCTGCTTCGAGTTACTAAAGTTAGCAACTGAACCAGTATCAAATACCCAGGGGCTACTATAAACACTAGTAAAATACACATCAATAACATGTATATCAAATATACCTTTGTTCACTTTGCCATCCTTCTTATCTGCCAAGTATTTTGGGGCAGTTCCGCTTCTAGTAACCATTTCCTTTGCAGTATAAGCACTCAGTTTCAGGCTTGGGTCCAGCTTTGGGCTTCTTCATGGGAGTGACAACTTGCTTGTCATTCTTCTCGAACTTCCCTTTCTTTCCCTTGCCCTTTTTCTTGAAACTAGTGGTCTTGTCAACCATCAACACTTGATGCTTTTTCTTGATTTCTACTTTCGCCGATTTCAGTATCGCGAAGAGCTCAGGAATCGTTTTCGTCATCCCATGCATATTATAGTTCATCACGAAGTTCTAGTAACTTGGTGATAGTGACTAGAGAACTCTGTCAATCACTATCTTATCTGGAAGATTAACTCGCACTTGATTCAAGCGATTGTAGTACCCAGACATTCTGAGCACATGCTCACTAGCTGAGCTATTCTCCTCCATTTTGTAGGCAAAGTACTTGTCAGAGGTCTCATACCTCTTAACACGGGCATGAGTTTGAAATATCATTTTCAGCTCTTGGAACATCTCATATGCTCTATGGCATTCAAAACATTTTTGAAGTCCCGGTTCTAAGCCGTAAATCATGGCGCACTAAACTATCAAGTAGTCATCATATCGAGCTTGCTAAACGTTCATAACGTTTGCATCTGCTCCTACAATAGATCTGTCACCTAGCGTTTCATCAAGGACATAATTCTTCTGTGCAACAATGAGGTTAGTCCTCAGATCATGGAACCAGTCCGCATCATTGCTACTATCATATTTCAACTTAGTTTTCTCTAGGAACATATCAAAATAAAATAGGGGAGCTATACGCGAGCTATTGATCTACAACATAGATATGCAAAAACTATCAGGACTAAGTTCATGATAAATTAAAGTTCAATTAATCATATTACTTAAGAACTCCCACTTAGATAGACATCCCTCTAGTCATCTAAATGATCACGTGATCCATATCAACAAAACCATGTCCGATCATCACGTGAGATGGAGTAGTTTTCAATGGTGAACATCTCTATGTTGATCATATCTACTATATGATTCACGTTCGACCTTTCGGTCTTAGTGTTCCGAGGCCATATCTGCATATGCTAGGTTCGTCAAGTTTAACCCAAGTATTCCGCATGTGCAAAACTGTCTTGCACCCATTGTATTTGAACGTAGAGCCTATCACACCCGATCATCACGTGGTGTCTAAGCACGAAGAACTTTCGCAACGGTGCATACTCAGGGAGAACACTTACACCTTGAAATTTATTGAGGGATCATCTTATAATGATACCGCCGTACTAAGCAAAATAAGATGCATAAAAGATAAGCATCACATGCAATCAAAATATGTGACATGATATGGCCATCATCATCTTGTGCCTTTGATCTCCATCTCCAAAGCACCGTCATGATCTCCATCGTCACCGGCTTGACACCTTGATCTCCATTGTAGCGTCGTTGTCGTCTCGCCAACTATTGCTTCTACAACTATCTCTAACGCATAGTGATAAAGTAAAGCAATTACATGGCGTTTGCATTTCTTACAATAAAGCGACAACCATAAGGCTCCTGCCAGTTGCCGATAACTTTTACAAAACATGACCATCTCATACAATAACGTATATCACATCATGTCTTGACCATATCACATCACAACATGCCCTGCAAAAACAAGTTAGACGTCCTCTACTTTGTTGTTGCATGTTTTACGTGGCTGCTACGGGCTTCTAGCAAGAACCGTTCTTACCTACGCATCAAAACCACAACGATTTTTCGTCAAGTGTGTTGTTTTAACCTTCAACAAGGACCGGCCGTAGTCAAACTTGATTCAACTAAAGTTGGAGAAACAGAGACCCGCCAGCCACCTGTGTGCAAAGCATGTCGGTAGAACCAGTCTCATGAACGCGGTCATGTAATGTCGGTTCAGGCCGCTTCATCCAACAATACGGCCGAATCAAAGTAAGACGTTGGTGGTAAGCAGTATGACTATTATCGCCCACAACTCTTTGTGTTCTACTCATGCATATCATCTACGCATAGACCTGGCTCAGATGCCAGTGTTGGGGAACGTAGCATGCAATTTCAAAAAAATTCCTACGCTCACGCAAGATCTATCTAGGAGATGCATAGCAACGAGAGGGGGAGAGTGTGTCTACGTACCCTCGTAGATCGAAAAGCGGAAGCGTTTATCAACGCGGTTAATGTAGTCGTACACCTTCACGATCCGTCCCGATCAAGTACCAAACATACGGCACCTCCGCGTTCAGCACACGTTTAGCTCAATGACGTCCTCGCCTTCTTGATCCAGCAAGATGGGCGAAGTAGTAGCTGAGTTCCGGCAGCACGACGGCATGGTGACGGTGTTGGTGAAGATCAATCTCCGCAGGTCTTCGCCAAGCACAACGGAAACTATGACGGAGGATAAACTAGAGGGGACGGGGTTGCCGGCACACGGCTTGGTGTTTCTTGATGTGTATTGAGTGCTATTTGTAACACCCCCAGTGGTTAGCCACAGTAATTCCCTTTTTGATAATGCCATCAGCATGATTATCAGTGCATGATCATCATTTGCATCATAATGCTTTTCAACTCCTAACTCCAATTCAAATTTAAATGAAAGTGAAATATAAAAGTTGTCCAACATAAGAACTAAAATGTTCAATAAATAGTAGATAATTCAGAGGCTATGTTAAAATTGTAAACAACATTATTAAAATTGGATAAGTGGCTCAAACAACTTAAAACAGTGGCTGAAAATAACATTTAGTAACCTTTTAATTTATTTAAAACAAATATGAAATGATGTTTTGCCCAAACCAGTTTTTGGTGTTAGGGTATAAAGCACTGGTATTTATGGACTAGGTCTCCCTTTTTACAAAAACCATTTGGGGCCTAAATAATTAACAGAATAGAACAGAAAAAGAAAAAGGCCTAAAGGATCTACTGTGCACTCGGCCTACTCGCTACAGCCGCGGCCCAGCCCACCCCCGCGTTATCCCCCACCTCGCGCACTGCTCACGCCGCTGCTGTCGAGCACATGGAGCGCGCGCGCCAGGCCCCCCCCCTCCGAGCGATCGACAACGTGCCGCGCCGCGCGGTGGTTAAAGGGCAACCCCGCGCTCCCCTGGCGAACCCTAGCCCAGTTCCCCCCTTCTCCCTCGCTCTCCTCTCACCTCACCCGACACCGCCATGGACGGCCACGGCTGAGCTGCGCGGCCACCGTCGCCCGTTCGCCGCCCCGACAAGTCCAGCAGCTCCGCCTCGCTCCTCTGCTTCGTCTACGCTGCCGGATCGAGCCCCGGAGCCCCTCACGTCGCCGCGTCCTTCCTCGCCTCCGCCTCGGCCACCGCATCGACCTCGCCGTCGATTCACCGCCGTCGAGCCTCCCCCGAGCCCACGTTGCACATCTGCAGGAGCGCTGTAAGCTGCCGCTCCTTCTCCCTCTCCTCCCGCCATCGTTTGCGGCCCCTAGCGAGCTCCTCCACCGTAGCCGAACGCGCCGCCGCCCGCCTCGTCGCCGGCTTGGGTCCGACGACCAAATGGTCTCGGGCTCGTGCCCGTTAGCATCGCCGCGTCACGTAGGCCACCCATAGCTGCTTTGTTCGCTCGCTAGCGCACCGCAACGCCGAACCCGTCGCATGTCCGAAACGGCCGCTGCCGACACGCTCGCCACCGTCGCTCCGGTGCATCTCCGGCGACGCCACCGCCCCCACTAGATGCGGCCCATCGCCCGCTTTCGAACGTGACTGGCCGCGCTCAAAACCGAGCACCACAGGAGAATCCCGAGCTCGCCGGAGCTCGACGCCGCGCTCGGGCTCGCCGGAGCGCTCTCCGGCGGCCGATCCGACGTGGCACCGGTGGGTCCCACCCCCAGTGCCACTGCCAGTGGGCCAGGCCGGCCCCAGTTGACCAGTTGAATTGGTCAACTGGCTGACTGGGCGCTGCTCAGTCATTGACTGGTGGGGCCACTCTCCCTGTGTCTATGACATATGGGTCCCCCCTGTCAGGTGCCTAATTAACTAATTAGGTTAATAAAAATAATTAAAACACTAATCAATCACTGACATGTGGGCCCAGTAGCCTAATTAGTTGATTAGTTAAAAATAAACTCTGTTTAGACTAATCAGAGGCTGACGTGTTGTCGGTGTACTAAGTATTGGGCCCTTAGTACCCCTTACTTGTGCACGGGCAGTTTTAGCCGTCCTTGCGGCAAGGCTTGCCGGGATCAGCTCGAGGTCGATTCAAGTTATCGAGGGAATCATCAAGTTAGAAATCTGAGGATTAGCAAATGAGTAAAGCTGAAATCCGAAGGCCAGCCTCCCCGGCAAGATCCTTGCCGGGATGGCCTTTGGCGCCCGGCAAGGCTTGGCGTCCGGCAAGGCTCGGCGCCCGGCAAGGTTCAGCGCCTGGCGAGATTCTGCCACTGTGCCACCGCTTCGGCACAGTAACGTGTCTGACATTCTGGGTCCTTCTCTGGATGCGTGGCGACGCGCCAGTGGAGGAGAGCTTAAGCGGTGCTGATGGGATGGCCCCTTTTTCCATCCCCAAGAAAGTGAGGACACCTAAACGGACACCTCACGGTGCATTAAATGCGCTTGTCCTAATCCGTCAGGGGTTAGGTATGATACCCTGTAGCTACTTTACACCTCAATGTATATACATTTTGCCACTGTGGAGACCCCTTTCAGCATATAAAAGGAGGCCCAAGGCAACTGCTACAGGGGAGGAGAGCTTCTGGCCCATTCTGCATGCGTAGCTGCTCTTTGAATGTATTGTTCATTGCGAGCGCTCCTGAAGGCTGGGCTCAAGAACATCAATAAGAACACAAAGCAGGAGTAGGGTTTTACGCTGATCAACGGCCCGAACCTGGGTAAAAACCTCACGCGTCGATCACCGGTTCTGCTCTTTGCGTGTACCTCTCCCCCCGCCGAATCGTAAAGGGATCTCTCGGGATCCCATAGGTGTCGTGCCCCGACACGTGTGGGCCCCACTGGTCAGGTTTGACCCTGGTCAGCCGACCGTTGACTGCTGACGTCAGCATTACGTCACAGTGACGTCACCATGTTACTGTTTCGGATAATGTTGATTTAAATAATTAAATAAATTCCAGAAAATCAATAAAACTTTAGAAAATCATATCTTTTAATCCGTAACTCCGATGAAAATAATTTATATACAAAAAATGATCAGAAAAATGAGACGGATCCGAATACGCTACCCACATACCTGTTGGATGCCTCTAACTATCTGAACATGCAACTTTTTGCCTGTTTCAGATAGATGAATAGTGTATGACCTTAATAAAATAATTCCAAACAAATTCCTAGAATAACTAAATGACTTGGACATGTCTTCAGGCAGCCCTGCACTGCACGTTAGCATGGACTGCTCCGTGTTGCTTATGTTTGCTCTATATTTATACTGTTTCCTCCCCCTCTTCTCTCTCGATAGAGCCGGTACCGACGCAACTCCGGAGTTCGACGACCCCTGAAGACGTTGCCCTTGCCGCCGAGCAACCAGGCAAGCTCCCCTTTTGATCATCCCGATATCGCCCATTCTATTTCTCATGCTTGCATTAGAATTGCTGCTGCTGCTGCTTTACCTATTCTGATGCATAGCCTGTTCATTGTAACCTGCTGTTGATAATTACCTGCATATCCTAAACTGTTTAGTCTAGGCTGGGTAGAGACCTATCAGTGACCCCACTTATCCCGACTGCCGCGCTGGATTGTTAGAAGACCCGATCAACGGGATTGAAGACCAGGCCCCGACACCGCACATCACCCCCCTTTAGTTGTAACGACATTGCAGCGTTACTATCGAGTGCCGAGGGTGAAACCTCTTGTAGCACTTCTGATGTTAACTCTGTAGAGTAGCTATTCGGTCGTGGTCATCGAGGGTGATTCCTCCTTCACCACTTCCGGTAACGACGCTGTCGTACAACACCTCAAGTGTGAACCCAGCGAGGGTGATTCCTCCGAGTTCACCTTGACAGATACATCGAGTGGGAAATCAAACGAGGGTGATACCTCAGATTCCCCTGATGTTATGGACACACGGATACTTGGACTGTACTGTTGATTACTTGGAAAGGCGGGTCGACCCTGAGGGGTACCCGCGTGCGCCTGAGAGGCCAGTGTTGTGAAGACGGGTGCATGTGTGGTGCCCGAGTGGTGAATACGAGGCGCGGCCGGGCATTCTTAACCCTTGCAGCAAGTCCTCGAGATGGGGCGACGGGGTCACATCTTTCATGAGTCTCTGCTCGTTACCGCAAGCCCCTAGTCCTAACGATTTGGATATTTGATCCGAGCAGGCCTCTGGTCTGATAGCACTAACCATCACGTGGGCATAGTATGGGCGTTCTGCATCGTATGCATCAGCCGAAAGCTCTGTCAGACGTCTAGTTCAGCATGGCGGCACGAACGGACCGGCGCCTTCCTGTAGTGTTGGTGCCTGGCTTCACCGTGTGCGCAACGACCAGGAGGGCGAGGGGCGATGGCCAAGACCCCCTTGCGCTTAGGATGTAGACCGGCGGGGACCTCTCTGCTGAGCTGTAGGTAGGGTTGCGATGTGTCGTTTGACCGAGGCCGGGCATGACCCAGGAAAGTGTGTCCGGCCGGAGTTAATCGAGCGTGTTGGGTAAGTTGGTGCACCCCTGCAGGGAAGAACATTTCTATCGATAGCTGGTCCTACGGTAAAGGACACTCGGAGTTGTGTCCTGATTGATACAATTTTAGAACTGGATACTTGGATACTATGGCTCTGGGATTGCTTCTCGCAGGGAGACGAGAAGGGATCTTAGGACGAGGTTGATGACTGTATGACTCTGGGATTGCTTTCTCGCAGGGAGTCGAGAAAGGATCTCTGGGTGAGGATGAGACTTAATGATACTGCTACATTATATTGTACTGTTCTACTCTCTTCTAATGCTGCAAGACCGCTGAAGATGCTAGTCTTCGATAGGACTAGGCCTTCTCTCTATTCTTGCATTTCTGCAGCCCAGTCCACATATATAGCCTCCCTTTGAAAATGTTGCATATGTAGTGTAGATCCTTGCTTGCTGAGTACTTCTGAGTATTCACGGTTGCTTTGTTTTCCTTTTCTCCCCATATCAGTTTTTCGTATCAAGATGACGGAGCCCCCTGAGACAGATGCCCCGTCGATCGACTACTACTACTACCCAGAGGATGGATTCTTCTACGAGTTGACTGACGACCAGGAGTAGGATCGGAGGGTCCCAGGCAGGAGGCCTACGCCTTTCGATCGTAGTGTTTTATTTTGCCCCGCCTTTCTAAAGGCCTTTCTGTTTCTCTTTTAATATCTGTACTCAGATATCTGATGCTTCCGCTGACGCTTGTACGCAAGTTTATGTATTCGAGCCCTCGAGGCCCCTGGCTTGTAATATAAAGCTTGTATGACTTTATTTATGTTTTAGAGTTGTGTTGTGATATCTTCCCGTGAGTCCTTAGGCTTGATCGTGTGCATTTGCGTGTATGATTAGTGCACGATTGAGCCGGGGGCGTCACAAGTTGGTATCAGAGCCGACTGACTGTAGGAAACCCCCTTTCCAACTCCTTGGCCGAAGTTGAGTCTAGTGGTCCAAAACTGTGTTACTAACTTGGCTATGTGGCTTACGGCCCCACGTCGCCAATTGGGTGGTATTAGTATCTTTTATTCCTCGTCTCTACTCTGGGACTCTGACCTCTCTTCTACTTGGGTTAAAATTTTACTAACACCAACACTTAGGATCTCGTAATTCTCGTCCACCCGGAGAGCTGGATATCTATGCTTAATTCCTTACCATTGATCTAATTAGTCTGATAATCACTTTTCTTTCCATTGGGTTGTTTACCCTTTTCTTTCCAAGTTATCATATACCTTGCTTACCGTCATTTGACACTTTGGGAATCTCCCAGAAAAATGTGTCGTGTTCAGCGTCAACATTTTGAGTTCTTCCGAGATGTTAATTGAATTCATGAACGGCAATGCCATCCTTTCCCCTCGTTGATCTGTGTTCTCATCGTCAATCTCTTTGACTACCTGCCCACGAATTGCTGTTAACCCAGAACGAGTTCAGGCTATTCTGGATTGGACTCCTCCAAAGAACGTCAAGCAAGTATGAAGTTTTCTCGGCCTTGCAAGTTACTGCCATCATTTTGTCGAGAATTTTTCAAAGATTGCTAAGCCTTTGACTGATCTGCTTCACAAGGGCGTTAAGTTTGAATGGACAGAAAAATGTCAGGAAAGTTTTCAAACACTCAAAGACAAGCTGACATCTGCCCCAGTACTTTCTCCTCCAGATACCCGCAAAGACTTTGTGATTTATTGTGATGCATCCCGTGAAGGATTAGGCTGTGTCCTAATGCAGGAGCGTAAAGTGATTGCTTATGGCTCTCGTCAGTTGCGCCCACATGAAGAGAATTATCCGGTACATGATCTAGAACTAGCTGCTGTCATCTATGCACTGCAGTTGTGGCGACATTACCTTCTCGGTAATCGTTGCGAGATCTACACGGATCATAAAAGTCTGAAGTACTTGTTCACTCAGCCACCTCTAAACCTCCGTCAGCAAAGATGGATGGAGGCCATTGCAGACTATGATTTGGGTATTTCCTATACCCCTGGCAAGGCTAATGTGATGGCTAATGCCTTAAGCCGCAAGTCCTATTGCGACAACCTCATGGTTAGGCGAGCTCAACCTCGTCTTTTTGAACAACTGTGCAAGCTAAATCTGCGTATTGTTCCACAGGGTTCTCTTAATAACCTTGTGATACAACCAGATCTTGAGAAAGCTGTTAAGAGTGCGCAAGCTAAAGATGCTGAAATTGATCTGATGAAGAAAGACCTTCACCTTGTAAAGTACAGGGATTTCTCGCTGTCTGAAGATGGAACCTTGTATTTCAGAAACCGCATTGTCGTACCTCGCTTCGAGCTTATGACTGACAAAGTCATGAAGGAGGCACATGATACCCCGTTGTCTATTCATCCGGGTAGCACCAAGATGTATCGTGATCTCCGTCAAAGGTACTGGTGGTCTAGAATGAAGCAGGACATTGCTCGATATGTTGCTGAATGTGATGTATGCCGTTGTGTTAAAGCAGAACACCAGAAGCCTGCTGGAATTCTGCAACCACTTCCTATTCCTCTATGGAAATGGGATAAGGTTCAGATGGATTTCGTTACAGGACTTCCCAGGTCACAGAAGGGTCACGATGCTATTCTTGTCGTCGTCGACCAACTTTCTAAAGTTGCACATTTTCTGCCTGTCAAAGAGACTATCACTGCTAGTCAGTTAGCAGAGTTGTATATCTCCAGAATTGTATCACTCCATGGTATTCCGAAGGAGATTAGTTCGGACCGTGGCGGTCCTTTCACCTCAAAGTTCTGGGAAAGTTTCCAAACAGCTATGGGAACTCATATTACCTGGAGTTCAGCTTATCATCCCCAATCCCAAGGCCAAGTCGAACGTGTCAATCAAGTGCTTGAAGACATGCTTCGAGCTTGTGTTATTTCATTCGGTAAGAAGTGGGAAGAATCTCTTCCGTATGCCGAGTTCTCTTATAACAACAGCTATCAAGCCAGCTTGAAAATGGCCCCTTTCGAAGTTCTATATGGACGTAAGTGTCGAACCCCTCTGAATTGGTCAGAAACTGGGGAACGACCGCTCGTGGGTCCGGATATTATTCAACACGCCGAAGAACAAGTCCGTATTGTCCGGGAAAATCTCAAGGCGGCTCAGGACCGCCAGAAGAGTAACTATGATCGCAAACGATGGGGTTTGACTTATCAACCTGGTGATCAGGCTTATCTGCGAGTCACTCCTATGAAGGGCACTCACCGTTTTGGAATCAAGGGCAAGCTAGCTCCACGCTACATTGGTCCTTTCCGCATTGTTGCTAGACATGGTCAGGTGGCATATAAATTGGAGTTGCCACCGCAATTCTCTCATATCCACGACGTCTTCCATGTGTCGCAACTTCGTCAATGCTTCAAGGAGTCTCCACACCGAGCTGTGGATCACGAGGTGCTCGAATTGCAAGATGACCTATCTTATAAGGAGCATCCGATCCGCATTCTCGATGAAGCTGAACGTCGGACCCGTCAGAAGGTTACCAAGTTCCTCAAAGTGCAGTGGTCAAATCATACGGAAGATGAAGCCACTTGGGAACGCGAGGATAATCTTCGTGCGGAATACCCCGAACTTTTTCCTTCTACCTCTTAATTCTCGGGACGAGAATTCTTGTTAGTAGAGGAGATTTGTAACACCCCCAGTGGTTAGCCACAGTAATTCCTTTTTTGATAATGCCAAGTCAGCATGATTATCAGTGCATGATCATCATTTGCATCATAATGCTTTTCAACTCCTAACTCCAATTCAAATTTAAATGAAAGTGAAATATAAAAGTTGTCCAACATAAGAACTAAAATGTTCAATAAATAGTAGATAATTCAGAGGCTATGTTAAAATTGTAAACAACCTTATTAAAATTGGATAAGTGGCTCAAACAACTTAAAACAGTGGCTGAAAATAACATTTAGTAACCTTTTAATTTATTTAAAACAAATATGAAATGATGTTTTGCCCAAACCAGTTTTTGGTGTTAGGGTATGAAGCACTGGTATTTATGGACTAGGTCTCCCTTTTTACAAAAACCATTTGGGGCCTAAACAATTAACAAAATAGAACAGAAAAAGAAAAAGCCTAAAGGATCTACTATGCACTCGGCCTACTCGCTACAGCCGCGGCCCAGCCCACCCCCGCGTTATCCCCCACCTCGCGCACTGCTCACGCCAGTGCTGTCGAGCACCTGGAGCGCGCGCGCCAGGCAGCCCCCCCCTCCGAGCGATCGACAACGCGCCGCGCCGCGCGATGGTTAAAGGGCAACCCCGCGCTCCCCTGGCGAACCCTAGCCCAGTTCCCCCCTTCTCCCTCGCTCTCCTCTCACCTCACCCGACGCCGCCATGGACGGCCACGGCTGAGCTGCGCGGCCACCGTCGCCCATTCGCCGCCCCGACAAGTCCAGCAGCTCCGCCTCGCTCCTTTGCTTCGTCTACGCTGCCGGATCGAGCCCCGGAGCCCCTCACATCGCCGCATCCTTCCTCACCTCTGCCTCGGCCACCGCATCGACCTCGCCGTCGATTCACCGCCGTCGAGCCTCCCCCGAGCCCACGTTGCACACCTGCAGGAGCGCTGTAAGCTGCCGCTCCTTCTCCCTCTCCTCCCGCCGTCGTTTGCGGCCCCTAGCGAGCTCCTCCACCGTAGCCGAACGCGCCACCGCCCGCCTCGTCGCCGGCTTGGCTCCGACGACCAAATGGTCTCGGGCTCGTGCCCGTTAGCATCGCCGCGTCGCGTAGGCCACCCATAGCTGCTTTGTTCGCTCGCTAGCGCACCGCAACGCCGAACCCGTCGCATGTCCGAAACGGCCGTCGCCGACACGCTCGCCGCCGTCGCTCCGGTGCATCTCCGGCGACGCCACCGCCCCCACTAGATGCGGCCCATCGCCCGCTTTCGAATGTGACCGGCCGCGCTCAAAACCGAGCACCACAGGAGAATCCCGAGCTCGCCGGAGCTCGACGCCACGCTCGGGCTCGCCGGAGAGCTCTCCGGCGGCCGGTCCGACATGGCACCGGTGGGTCCCACCCCCAGTGCCACTGCCAGTGGGCCAGGCCGGCCCCAGTTGACCAGTTGACTTGGTCAACTGGCTGACTGGGCGCTGCCCAGTCACTGACTGGTGGGGCCACTCTCCCTGTGTCTATGACATATGGGTCCCCCCTGTCAGGTGCCTAATTAACTAATTAGGTTAATAAAAATAATTAAAACACTAATCAGTCACTGACATGTGGGCCCAGTAGCCTAATTAGTTGATTAGTTAAAAATAAACTCTGTTTAGACTAATCAGAGGCTGACGTGTGGGCCCCACTGGTCAGGTTTGACCCTGGTCAGCCGACCGTTGACTGCTGATGTCAGCATTACGTCATAGTGACGTCACCCTGTTACTGTTTCGAATAATGTTGATTTAAATAATTAAATAAATTCTGGAAAATCAATAAAACTTTAGAAAATCATATCTTTTAATCCGTAACTCCGATGAAAATAATTTATATATGAAAAATGATCAGAAAAATGAGACGGATCCGAATACGCTACCCACATACCTGTTGGATGCCTCTAACTATCTGAACATGCAACTTTTTGCCTGTTTCAGATAGATGAATAGTGTATGACCTTAATAAAATAATTCCAAACAAATTCCTAGAATAACTAAATGACTTGGACATGTCTTCAGGCAGCCCTGCACTGCACGTTAGCATGGCCTGCTCCGTGTTGCTTATGTTTGCTCTATATTTATACTGTTTCCTCCCCCTCTTCTCTCTCGATAGAGCCGGTACCGACGCAGCTCCGGAGTTCGACGACCCCTGAAGACCTTGCCCTTGCCGCCGAGCAACCAGGCAAGCCCCCCCTTTTGATCATCCCGATATCGCCCATTCTATTTCTCATGCTTGCATTAGAATTGCTGCTGCTGCTGCTTTACCTATTCTGATGCATATCCTGTTCATTGTAACCTGCTGTTGATAATTACCTGCATATCCTAAACTGTTTAGTCTAGGCTGGGTAGAGACCTATCAGTGACCCCACTTATCCCGACTGCCGCGCTGGATTGTCAGAAGACCCGATCAACGGGATTGAAGACCAGGCCCCGACACCGCACATCACCCCCCTTTAGTTGTAACGACACTGCAGCGTTACTATCGAGTGCCGAGGGTGAAACCTCTTGTAGCACTTCTGATGTTAACTCTGTAGAGTAGCTATTCGGTCGTGGTCATCGAGGGTGATTCCTCCTTCACCACTTCCGGTAACGACGCTGTCGTACAACACCTCAAGTGTGAACCCAGCGAGGGTGATTCCTCCGAGTTCACCTTGACAGATACATCGAGTGGGAAATCAAACGAGGGTGATACCTCAGATTCCCCTGATGTTATGGACACACGGATACTTGGATTGTACTGTTGATTACTTGGAAAGGCGGGTCGACCCTGAGGGGTACCCGCGTGCGCCTGAGAGGCGAGTGTTGTGAAGACGGGTGCCTGTGTGGTGCCCGAGTGGTGAATACGAGGCGCGGCCGGGCATTCTTAACCCTTGCAGCAAGTCCTCGAGACGGGGCGACGGGGTCACATCTTTCATGAGTCTCTGCTCGTTACCGCAAGCCCCTAGTCCTAACGATTTGGATATTTGATCCGAGCAGGCCTCTGGTCTGATAGCACTAACTATCACGTGGGCATAGTATGGGCGTTCTGCATCGTATGCATCAGCCGAAAGCTCTGTCAGACGTCTAGTTCAGCATGGCGGCACGGACGGACCGGCGCCTTCCTGTAGTGTTGGTGCTTGGCTTCACCGTGTGCGCAACGACCCGGAGGGCGAGGGGCGATGGCCAAGACCCCCTTGCGCTTAGGATGTAGACTGGCGGGGACCTCTCTGCTGAGCTGTAGGTAGGGTTGCGATGTGTCATTTGACCGAGGCCGGGCATGACCCAGGAAAGTGTGTCTGGCCGGAGTTAATCGAGCGTGTTGGGTAAGTTGGTGCACCCCTGCAGGGAAGAACATTTCTATCGATAGCCGGTCCTACGGTAAAGGACACTCGGAGTTGTGTCCTGATTGATACTATTTTAGAACTGGATACTTGGATACTATGGCTCTGGGATTGCTTCTCGTAGGGAGATGAGAAGGGATCTCAGGACGAGGTTGATGACTGTATGGCTCTGGGATTGCTTTCTCGCAGGGAGTCGAGAAAGGATCTCTGGGTGAGGATGAGACTTAATGATACTTCTACATTATATTGTACTGTTCTACTCTCTTCTAATGCTGCAAGACCGCTGAAGATGCTAGTCTTCGATAGGACTAGGCCTTCTCTCTATTCTTGCATTTCTGCAGCCCAGTCCACATATATAGCCTCCCTTTGAAAATGTTGCATATGTAGTGTAGATCCTTGCTTGCTGAGTACTTCTGAGTACTCATGGTTGCTTTGTTTTCCTTTTCTCCCCATATCAGTTTGTCGTATCAAGATGACGGAGCCCCCTGAGACAGATGCCCCGTCGATCGACTACTACTACTACCCAGAGGATGGATTCTTCTACGAGTTGACTGACGACCAGGAGTAGGATCGGAGGGTCCCAGGCAGGAGGCCTACGCCTTTCGATCGTAGTGTTTTATTTTGCCCCGCCTTTCTAAAGGCCTTTCTGTTTCTCTTTTAATATCTGTACTCAGATATCTGATGCTTCCGCTGACGCTTGTACGCAAGTTTATGTATTCGAGCCCTCGAGGCCCCTGGCTTGTAATATAAAGCTTGTATGACTTTATTTATGTTTTAGAGTTGTGTTGTGATATCTTCCCGTGAGTCCTTAGGCTTGATCGTGTGCATTTGCGTGTATGATTAGTGCACGATTGAGCCGGGGGCGTCACACTAGCCCTGCCCCTCTATTTATATGTTGAGCCCTGGGGTCGAAACTTGGAGTAAAAGCCTCCTCAAAGTCGGTTTTGCCCGAAAGGCAAGAGTCCTACTCGGACTTCAAGACCAAACAGCACAATCCTTGGCGTCTGGCCTAGATGCCATGGGCCTCGGCGTCTGGCCCAGGGCCAGACGCCAAGGTCTCCGGCGTTTGGCCCCCTGGCCTCCGCAAAACTCCTTTTGCACCGACTTATCGCCCCGTGGGCCTGACCCCTTGGCCTAACCATATCATCCAATATATGAATCTTTACCTCCGGACCATTCCGGAGCTCCTCGTCATGTCCGTGAACTCATCCGGGACTCCGAACAACATTCAGTCACCAACATGCATAACTCACATAGTACTATATCGTCAACGAACGTTAAGCGTGCGGACCCTACGGGTTCGACAACTATGTAGACATGACTGAGACACCTCTCTAGTCAATAACCAATAGCGGAACCTGGATGCCCATATTGGATCCTACATATTCTACGAAGATCTTTATCGGTCGAACCGTTATGACAACATACGTAATTCCCTTTATCCATCGGTATGTTACTTGCCCGAGATTCGATCGTCGGTATCATCATACGTAGTTCAATCTCGTTACCGGCAAGTCTCTTTACTCATTCCGTAATGCATCATCCCGTAACTAACTCATTAGTCACATTGCTTGCAAGGCTTATCATGATGTGCATTACCGAGAGGGCGCAGAGATACCTCTCTGATACTCAGAGTGACAAATCCTAATCTCGATCTATGCCAACCCAACAAACACCTTCGGAGATACATGTAGAGCATCTTTATAATCACCCAGTTACGTTGTGATGTTTGATAGCACCCAAGGTATTCCTCCGGTATCCGGGAGTTGCATAATCTCATAGTCAAAGGAATATGTATAAGTCATGAAGAAAGCAATAGCAATAAAACTTAACGATCATTGTGCTAAGCTAACGGATGGGTCTTGTCCATCACATCATTCTCCTAATGATGTGATCCCGTTCATCAAATGACAACACATGTCTATGGTTAGGAAACATAACCATCTTTGATTAACGAGCTAGTCTAGTAGAGGCTTACTAGGGACTCGGTGTTTTGTCTATGTATTCACACATGTATCAAGTTTCCGGTTAATAGAATTCTAGCATGAATAATAAAAATTTATCATGATATAAGGAAATATAAATAACAACTTTATTATTGCCTCTAGGGCATATTTCCTTCAGTGCCATGGCATTTAAATTCCAAAAAAAATAAAAAATGATCAGAAACACATGAATCCTTGCTTGATGTAATGTCGTGCCACCAAGATGATGCGGTAAAAAATTTGGACACACACCCCTCACAAACCGGAGCAACTCACTAGAAGGCTCGTGGTTCCGAGAGGGAACAATGCATGTTTGATGACGAACGGGAGATAGCTTCCTCTTACCGCCTTCAAATTTTTTCTACATTTAACGTGCACTAATACAACTGTCATGTGAAAAAATGGAAAATTGTAGGGGTCATTTGACCTTTTAAGACATTTAAGTGATTTTCTAGCCATTTAATGACCATAATTCAAATTTGAACTACATCTACATGCAACGGCTAACCATAACGGTTTGAAAAATCATATTTTTGTACTTGTGTGCGAGTTAATTCCATGTGCAGTAAATTGGAAGGAATTTTCAAACATATTGGTGTCACGGCCTGGACAGGCATGGAGTGCCATGCCATTTAAATTCCAAAAAATGTATAAAAAATGATCAGAAACACATGAAACCTTGCTTGATGTAATGTCATGCCAGCAAGATGATGTGGTAAAAAATTTGGCATGTTTGACGAAAGTTTGGACACACACCCCTCACAAACCGGAGCAACTCACTAGAAGGCTCATGGTTCCGAGAGGGAACAATGCATATTTGATGACGAACGGGAGATAGCTTCCTCTTACGGCCTTCAATTTTTTTCTATAATTAACGTGCACTGATACAACTGTCATGTGAAAAATTGGAAAATGCTAGGGGTCATTTGACCTTTTAAAGACATTTAAGTGATTTTCTAGCCATTTAATGACCATAATTCAAATTTGAACTATATCTAAATGCAACGGCTAACCATAACGGTTTGAAAAATCATATTTTTGTGTACTTGTGTGCGAGTTAATTCCATGTGCAGTAAATTGGAAGGAATTTTCAAACATATTGGTGTCACGGCCTGGACACAGGCATGGAGTGCCATGCCATTTAAATTCCAAAAAAATAAAAAATGATCAGAAACACAGGAAACCTTGCTTGACGTAATGTCATGCCACCAAGATGATGTGGTAAAAAAATTGGCCTGTTTGACAAAAGTTTGGACAGACACCCCTCACAAACCGGAGCAACTCACTAGAAGGCTCGTGCTTTCGAGAGGGAACAATGCATGTTTGATGATGAATCGATGATAGCTTCCTCTTATGGGCTTCAAAAGAATTCTACAGTTAACATGCACTAATACAACTGTCATGTAAAAAATTTGGAAAATTTCAGGGGTCATTTTACCTATTTAAGACATTTAACTGATTTTCTAGCCATTTAATGACCGTAATCCAAATTTGAACTACATCTACATGCAGCGGCTAACCATAACGGTTTGAAAAATCATATTTATGTACTTGTGTGCGAGTTAATTCCATGTGCAGTAAATTGGAATCAATTTTCAAACATATTGGTGTCACAGCTTGGACACATGCATGGAGTGCCATGGCATTTAAATTCCAAACAATTAAAAAATGATCGGACGATGTAAATATCTGGTGTTCAAAAAGAAAATGTAAAGATCTGGCAAGACAACCAGGCCCCACACGATTGGCACTCTATTTCGTGCCTCGAGGTTTGGAAGCTGAGTTGCGCGGGTTATTAATCAGACACGGTTCTGTATTGGAAATCGTCAGCTATTATGTTCACACACGGATTTTACTGCGGGAATCGTGTGTAATTCAAACTACAGTACTCGTAAATTCTGGCGACCGGCGTATGTACTATTCCCGTCAATCTAGATTCCGGCCACCAATAAATACTACCTTCCTCACGTCGTCCCACCTGCATTATCATCTACATCCTCCCCTCGCTCGCCCTCTCTCTCTCTCTCTCTCTCTCTCTCTCTCTCTCTCAAATCTCTGCCATGGCACCACCGATCTTCCCACGCGCCGACGAGGAGGCGCCGCCCCCAAGGATGCTTAGTCGAAGAGGAGCGACGAGGAGGACCCCTACGTGCTGCCGGACGAGGTTGCGCTGGACCCCCCAACTTTGGAGTGGTTTTGGGGCCAGTACAATCTTTATCTGTGGAAGTCGCTGCCGCCGGCTGAGAAAGCCAGGCAAGTGGCATTCAAGAAGGAGATGGCGGAGGAGGAAGCCAGGTACCAGGTAGCCTATGAAGCCTGTGATGCCGCCTGGAAAAAGGAGGCAGTGGAGCTTTGGGGGCGGGCTCGTCGTCGTGCGAAGGAGGTGTACGGAGACGGGTACTTCGCGAGGAAGGTCAAAGGCGCTAGGTGCCTCATCACTGCGTGGAGGTGGGCTGATAAGCTCCAGCGTGCCACCAACGAGGAGCTCCGGTGGGTGCCCAACGAAATGGCAAGATCATTCACGCTCGTCCGCCAGCAAGAGGCAGATCGGTACGTCAAGCGCTGTGAGGCGGAGGAGGCGGAGTACTGCCTCCACGCTGGGAAGACGCCGCGCACCAAGGAGCTGCTGGTGAGGGGCTACAGGAATACTGCCCCTAGGAGGGATTATTAGTTTTAGTATTGTTCGTTTTCAATTTTATGCATTGTACCTAGTAGTTAAGTATCATCACGTATATGGGATGATATTATATATATTCTGTGATGAACTAATGAACAATTAATATATATTATGAATTCCATTTTCTATCTGTTTTCGTATACTAATTTATATCTAGCTGTTATCATCCACATATACAGAATGGAAAGCATATACACACACATTGAAACAGAACATATAAGAATGGAAAACAGAGTACACACATTGAAACAAAGCAATAAACATAGCAATATTATGATTGCTGTGAATACATAGCGATCCACGTCGAAACGACTCAACAAAATAAAACGCGTCCATGAGACCATGACCAGCAGCCCTTGCCTATGGTAGCTCTTAGCTCTGCCTGAACTCGTGCAGGCGTTCGTCCAAGCGGTCGACACGCTCACGGTACATCTGGAGCGGGATCTCGAGCTCCAAGTTGGCTATTTCATCGAAGATCACCAGCTCGAGGAAGCGACGGCCATGTTCCTCTATTGCACCCAGGTGGACACCTGGGCCAAGGAGGCGGTCGAGCCTAGCGACCAGCGCATTGGCATCGAGCGGGCCGCGGACAAGGTGAACGGCGTGACCCATGCGAACGGCGCGGCGGGCGTCCGATGCAAGTATGGTGCGGCCGGCCTCTGGTGCAAGTATGGCGCAGACGGCCTTTGCCCACTCCTGGCAAGGAATGGGGGTACTGATGGGACGTGTACCCAGCTGCGACGCCCTGTCGATAGCAGGCAAGCACCGATGGATCCGCTCTTGCTGTGCGGCACGCCGCGCCTCTCGCTCTGCGGCGCTCCAACGGTCTCGCTATGCGGTGAGCCACAGCCTATCGGCGCGGACGTGCCTAGCTTGAGCTGTGGCGCGCCATCGATCATGTTGTGCGGCGAGCTGCAGCCACTTGGCGCTGACATGCCTATCTTGATCCGCGGCGCTGAAGCGCCCCATGCGCCAAGGGTCTGCTCAACCCTGGCGATGACGCGCATCACGGCGTCGTCCATCGCATTGCCAGGGAGCGCCTCAGCCTCGACGGGCTGTGGCGCCTTCTTGTTTTCCTTGTCGAGGAGGTTGATGGTAGAGGCGGTGCTTTGGTGGGTTGGCATGCTTGGAAAAGGTGGATGTGCTACAGGCTGCGCTTGTTGCCTCCGTGCGTCGCGCGCCACACGCAATATCGCTGGGTGGCGGAGGGAAACCGGTGAGGAAATGGCGGGAAACGGTGGCGTGTTCATAAAATGCCATCAATTAATGGAAACTTAGCATAGAAGGAACATCGAGCTAGCACGACGCGTGCGGGCACATTGCTCACCCAAGGCTATGATCCATATACTTGTGTGCCCAACAGAGCACACTATTCATAGTAAAGAATACTGTTCCATTCATCCGAGTGAACTGTATGCCGTATATCGCACACACATTCATCGGGCTAACCTTTTCTTTTGTGTTGCCTAATCACAAATAGTTCATCCGAGTGAACTGTATGCCGTATATCGCACACACCTTCATCTGGCTACCCGTTTCTGTTGTTTCGCCTCATCACAAATAGTTTATCCGAGTGAACTGTATGTCGTATACCGTACACGCCTCCATCTGGCTGCCCGTTTCTTTTGTTCTGCCTCATCACAAACAGTTCATTGAACTGAACCGTATGCCCCGCAACGCACACGCAACTAAAATCTGAACCGTGTTTTATGTATCCGCCATCGCAAACGTTTTGCACCTTTTTGACGAGTTTTTTACATCACCGTTTGCGATTAATGCTTCGCACACAGTTTTATCGAAGGGTCTCTGATTGTAGTGTTGTGTTAGCAGCATCCTGCAGTAGTGATGTGCCAGGTCAAGCCACTTGAATCATTTAAAGGAGGATACCATACTAACATACTACATTATAAACCATTATAATGCATGTTGACACTCAAGATAAATCATTATACTCTCCTAGCTACTTAAGCATTGCATGCGCAACTATAA
Source organism: Thinopyrum elongatum (assembly GCA_011799875.1). Lineage (NCBI taxonomy): Eukaryota > Viridiplantae > Streptophyta > Magnoliopsida > Poales > Poaceae > Thinopyrum > Thinopyrum elongatum. The sequence continues at coordinate 405,916,708 of CM022303.1, forward strand.
TCTCTAATTTTCATCACAAACATGTTTACTCATAATATGCAGAATCGAGGATACTGAGTTAAACATATTTACAAAAACAAAAACAAGAAGAGTTCATACCAACTTTTCTTTGCCACAGTCACTTCATCAAATCATCATTATTATTGCCTTTCACTTGCACAACCGAATGATGTGGAAATAATAATAGTAAAGAGTGTCGTGGACTAAGCTGAAATCTACAAATATTTTATTCAAACTAGAAGACAAGGAAATGCCGGCCCTTCATTAGATTAACAGCAAGGTATATAAGTGCCACTCATCAATTGTTACAAACTATTCTCCTTAAGACGACTCAAAAGAAAGAAAAGAAATTCAGAGAAACACACTAAAATATTTTTGGAGTTTTTAGTTTTTCTGAAGAAAGCGAACTAAAGAAGAAAAACAAAAAGCGAGAAAATTTATTTACAAGGGAGAGATCCCAACAAACAAAAGAAGAAACGAGAAATCTTTTTGGATTTTCTTTTACTACTACAAAGTAACTAACTAAGAAAGGAAAATAGTAAAGAAGCGAGAAATATTTTCGTATTTTTCAAAAAAAATTCAAACACACAAAAGTAAATCAAAAAAAAGCTAAACATGGATATACAATGAAAACGATGGACATCGGCAACTAGAATGAATGTGTGATACATGAATGTAATGTCGGTGAGAATACGTACTCCCCCAAGCTTAAGATTTTGGCCTAACTTTGTAATCACCACCCGAGGAATCCATCAGGTCCAGTAGGGAAATGCGGGGCGTGGCACTCGAGCATCCCATGGCTGGGACTCATTCTCCGCAGTAGCCAGCTCGTTCTTGTAAGCGATAATATCATTGGGAAAGATAGTGTGCCCATGCCTGGCATGAGAATCAAACAAAGAGGGTACATGCAGCGAAATAATCTCACGAGTATCCTCACTAAATACCAAGTTAATGAATATGGTGAGGAGGCTCAGGGTTATCAATAAAGTGGTGATTTATCATGGACTGATGGTCTAAGTAGATCCTAGGTAGCATATAATCATCATGGCATATGTCAACCTCGAAGCGTCTCGCAAGGCGAGTAGCATAAATACCACCATGAATTTTACCTCTAGTTCTATTAGTGTGTAGGAGGCGTGCAATGATATCACAGTAAAGTGCACGACGTAAAATGGTGAGGTCAGGGGCACTAAGTGTACCACCTTCCTCCCTGGCAGTCAAAAAATTTCCTATAAATAAACCAAAGTAGTGCATGGCAGGAACATGCAAGCTAGTAACTCGGGCTCTCGACACGCCCCTAGATTCTCCCACAGTTAAAGTAAGGAGGAAATCCTCGAATTCCTCTGGTCGAGGCTCCCTCAAGTCCCCCTCGGAGGGAATTAAGTATATCTCACAAAATTCAACAAGTTGTATCCCAAAGTGTTGAGCTTATAAATCAAAGTGTACCATGGGAATATCAAGCCTATGCATGAAGTAGAAATTTTGCACAAAGAAATTTGTGAGGAGATGGTATTGGTCACACTCATCTGTGAGGAAGTTGGTCAAACTGGCATTTGACACGAAGTGTGCAAACTCTTGTTGAAAATTGGCTTCGTTCATGAAGGCATTGTGTGACCACTCGCATGGCCGTACCTTCGTTCTACGAGGAAGGTGAAGGTCCGGGGCACCTTCGGTGACTCCCTTAGGACTCCTGCTCGACGAACCTCTCCGGAAGAAGTTCATTTTCCTAAGAGAAAATTTCTGAAATTTTTGGACCACAAAAATATGTTAACAAAACTTAACAAGATTGATAGCAACTACTCATGTATGTGTCTAGAGGCTATATCAAGCATTCAAACTACTTAGAACCCAAAGAATTCAACATGCAAGCTCAATTTCAGTGGCACCAACAGTAGCAAAATAAACAAAATATAATCCACAAAAAAACTAATTGGACCAATGGAGGAGTCACATACCAAGGAGTAATCCCACAAAAATAGTTTCAGAAATGGAGCTCCGAGCAAAGAGATCAAAAATCTCAGTTTTGGAAGCAAGAACACAAGAACAAGAGCTGCCACAATTTTTTCTGGAGGAAGGAGATGAAGTGGGCAGGTGGACTAAGTGAGTGGGGGCCTATGAGCCCCATAAGGCAACACAACGCGCTGGTGGGGTAGGCGCGCCCTGTTGCCTTGTGAGCAACAGGTGCACCCCCTAGGGTGTGTTCAGTGCCAAAAATTCTTAAATATTCCAGGAAAAAATCATGTTAAAGTTTTACTACATTCTGAGCACTTTTATTTTTGGCTCATCTTTTTCTTATTGCACGGATGGTTCAGAAAACAGGATAATCATGGCATTTTACTTTATTAAACTACAGAAAATAGAGAGTAAACTATGATTATAGAAAGTTGTGCTTACGTAATTCATCGACCACATGCCCCTAAAAAGAATCCATTAATAAGGTTGATCAAGTCTTATTAACGAACCATTTCCTAGTAACATGAAACCAAAGAACTTTTGTATAACACTAAGTTACCTCAACGGGGATATGCATTTCCCCAACAATAAGAGTTTGATATTTATTTTTGGGTGCAGGAAGAGGAAATTCAAAACCTCCAATAGTGATTGTCATAATACTTTTAATAGAATTGATACTATTCATTAAACTCTGTTTCTTCAGAAAATATATCGTATGCTCATTACCATTGACATGAAAAGCGAACTTGCTTTTATTGCAATCAATAACAACCCCTGCCGTATTCAAAAAGGTCTGCCGAGGATAATCGACATGTTGTTGTCCTCGGGCATATCAAGAATAACAAAGTTTGTTAAGATAGTAACATTAGCAACCACAACGGGAACATCCTCACAAATTCTAATATGTATAGCAGTTGATTTATCAGCCATTTCCAAAGATATTTCAGTTGGTGTCAACTTACTCAAATCAAGTCTTCTATATAAAGAGAAAGGCATAACACCGACACCAGCTCCTAAGTCACATAAAGTAGTTTTAACATAATTACTTTTGATGGAGCATGATCATTCTTTTTATTATTCATCTCATTAAGCAAATCATTTTGTGATTTAGAAACTTGTTCCAACTGAGTATGAACCATGGATGAATGTTTACATAAGACTTTAATATCATTAGCAATTCTAAACATCAAATCACTCAAGCGTTCAATCATGATAGCATTATGTTTCAGTTGATTGCTTACATATCTATTAAAGTATTCTTGCTTCACAACAAAGTTATCAAATTCATCCACACACTTACTAGGAGATTTATTATAGCGAATATCACCTTCATCAAGCCTACAAAGAGAATTTACTTCTACTACCTGTGCCGGAATATCATGTCCATGTATTTCTTCAATAGGTGGTAGATTCTTAACATATTCACATTTAATACATTTTCTCCTTCATAGATTTCTTTGCTTCTTGCATATCTTCTAGATTGAGGAATATAATACCTATCTTCTTCGGAGTTGGCTTAGGTGGTAGTTTAGGAAGTGTCCAATCATCGGCATTTCTCAATATATTATTTAATAGTTCTTCATCTTGTTCAACAGTTCTTCCCTGAAAACACAACCAGCACAACTATCTAGGTAGTCCCTAGAAGTATCGGTTACTCCATTGTAGAAGATATCAAGTATTTCATTTTTCTTAAGAGGATGATCAGGCAAAGCATTAAGTAATTGGAGAAGCCTCCCCCAATCTTGAGGAAGATTCTCTTCTTCAAATTGCACAAAGTTATATATTTCCTGTAAGGCCGCTTGTTTCTTATGAGCAGGAAAATATTTTTCAGAGAAATAATATATCAAACCCTGGGGACTATGCAGAGAACCAGGGACAATAGTATTAAACTATTCTTTAGCATCACCCTTTAATGAGACAGGAAATAGCTTAAGAATATAGTAGTAGCAAATTTTTCCTCATGAGCAAACATGGTGGCTATGTCATTTAATTTAGTAAGATGTGCCACAATAGTTTCAGTTTCATAACCATGAAAAGGATCAGATTCTACCAAAGTAATAAGTTCGGGATTGACAGAGAATTCGTAATCCTTATCAGTAACACAGATAGGAGAAGTAGCAAACTTAGGATCATATTTCATTCTCTCTATCATAGCATTTTCTTTCAGCTTACTCAGTAATTTCTTAAGATCATCTTTATCATTACAAGCGAGAAATTGTCTAGCTATCTCCCCATCCATAACATAACCCTCGGGTATCTTAGGCATTTTAAATCTAGTAGGAGAGCTAGGCATAATAGGTGAATCATAATTTTCAATAGTTTCAACATTCTCAAATTCTTTAGCTTTAGCAATTTGTTCATCAAGAAATTCACCTAGTAGCACAGTATCATCAAGCGGAGTACTAGCAGCATCACATGTTTCATTTATAACAGAAGTAGTATCATCAATTACTTGCGACATATCAGATTGTATAGTAGGTGGTGGTGTCGCAAGTCTATTTAAAACCGAAGGTGAATCAAGTGTAGAGCTAGATGGCAGTTCCTTACCTCCCCTTGTCTTAGAGGGTACGATCTTAGTCTTAGACTATTTTAGATTCTTCATAGTGATCAACAGATATAATTCCCAAGTGACTCAATAAATAGAGTTATGCTCCCCGGCAACGGCACCAAACAAGGTCTTGATAACCCACAAGTATAGGGGATCATGACAGTCTTCGAGGGTAGTATTTCACCCAAATTTATCGATTCGACACAAGGGGAGCCAAAGAATATTTATGAGCTTTAGGAGTTGAGTTGTCAATTCAAGCACACCTGGAGAACTGAATATATGTAGCAAAGTGTTCAGTAGCACAATAATTTGATAGTTTGATAGCAGTGGTAACCGTAGCAATAGTAACAGGAATAGTAGCAGTTTTCTAGTGATTGTAACAGCAACAACAATAATAGTAACTTAGCAAAGATCAATATGAAAAAAGCATAGGCATTGGATCAGCGATGGATATTTGTGTTGGATGACATTCATCATATAACAATCACAACCTAGAGCGATACACAATAACTCCAATTCATTAATTCAATGTAGGCATATATTCCTTATGTAGACATACGTGCTTATAGTAAGAACTTGCATAAGATCTTTTGTCCTAGCCTCCCGTGGTAGCGGGGTCCATAAGGAAATCTAAGGGATATTAAAGCCTCCTTTTAATAGAGAACCGGAACAAAGCATTAACACTCAATGATACATGAACTCCTCATACTACGGTCATCACCGGAGTGAATCCCATTTATTGTCCCCTTGGGGTCTGCGGATCATAACACACAATAGGTACATACAACTTGCAAGATAGGATCCAAAACTCACTTATATTCATGAAAACATTAAAGGTTCAGATCTGAAATCCTGACACTCAGGCCATAGTGAAAGTATTAAGCATAGCGAAGTCATAGCAACATCAATCTCATAACATAGTGGATACTAGGGATCAAGCCCTAAAAAATTGAATCGATTACGTGACAAATCTCATCCAACTCCATCACCGTCCAGCAAGCCTACAAAGGAATTACTCACTCCCGGTGGTGAGCATCATGGATTAGTTGATGAAGAAGGGTTGGTGATGATGATGGCGATGAATCTCCATCTCCGGAGCCCCGAATAGACTCCAGAACAGCCCTCCAGATGAAGAACAGGAGGTGGCAGCGGCCCCGTATTGCAAAACACGATGAAACTTCTTCTCTTATTTTTCCTCAGGGAAAAGAAATTTATAGAGTTGGAATTAGGTTAGACGGCCACCTGTGGGACCCACAAGGCATTAGGGCGTGCCAAGGGGGGGTGTGCGCGCCCTATTGCCTTGTGAGCAACTGGTTGCCCTCTCCGGTGGATCTTCGTTCCAGTATTTTTTATTTATTCCATAAAAAATCTCCGGAAAGTTTCATCCGATCCCGAGAACTTTTATTTCTGCACAAAAATAACACCATGGTAGTTTTGTTGGAAACAATGCCAGTCTGGGTTAGTTCCATTCAAATTGTGCAAATTAGAGTCCAAAACAAGAGCAAAAGTGTTTGGAAAAGTAGATATGATGGAGACGTATCAGCGCCTTCTATGCAGCTCGCCCACCGCCTCTTGCGCCGGCCCAACCCTCCTTCAACTCCGCACTCCTCGGCCCTCCCACGGCCGGCACCGGCAGCTCTGCCAGCTCCTCCGGCAATCGTGGGCACCAGAAGAAGCAGAAACAGAACCCTTCGGGTCAGGCCGGCTACTCCTCCGGCGGTGGAGCGCCCGGTGGCTTCCTTCCAGCTCCACGTGCACCCGCTCCTACTGCCACAGTGGCCGTCACCTTCCAGGGCATTCTTGGCGCGCGCCCGCCCACTCCTGCCGTGACCCAGGCGCACCCGGCTACAACCAATACCATGCCATCACCACAACGGTATCAGGCCGCCCTCATTGCCGCCCTGAACCATATGTCACTACACCCGCCCACACTGGACCCGGCGGCGATTGGATCTTCGACATCGACGTTTCTTCTCATATGGGTAATGTGTACTACGCAACCTTTCTTCTTGTAGACTCATGTTGGGCCTCCAAGCACAGAGTTTTGTAGGACAGTAGCAAATTTCCCTCAAGTAGATGACCTAAAGTTTATCAATCCATGGGAGGTGTAGGATGAAGATGGTCTCTCTCAAACAACCCTGCAACCAAATAACAAAGAGTCTCTTGTGTCCCCAACACACCCAATACAATGGCAGATTGTATAGGTGCACTAGTTCGGCGAAGAGATGGTGATAAAAGTGTAGTATGGATGGTAGAAATATATTTTTATAATCTGAATAAATAAAAACAGCAAGCTAGCAAACGATAAAAGTGAGCACAAACGGTATTGCAATGCTTAAAAACAAGGCATAGGGTTCATACTTTCACTAGTGCAAAATCTCTCAACAATGAAAACATAATTGGATCATATAACAATCCCTCAACGTGCAACAAAGAATCACTCCAAAGTTCCTATCGCGGAGAACATAAGATGAAATTCTTTGTAGGGTACGAAACCACCTCAAAGTTATTATTTCCGATCAATCCATTGAGCTATTCCTATAAGTATCAGAAACAGCCCTAGAGTTCGTACTAAAATAACACCATATGATACACATCAACCAACTCTAATTTCACCTAGATACTCCAATGTCACCACAAGTATCCGTGAGTTGATTATATGATACGCATCAAACAACTTCAGATTCATAATATTCAATCCAACACAAAGAACTTCAAAGAGTACCCCAAGATTTCTATCGGAGAAAGGAATATGAAAACACGTATCAACCCCTATGCATAGATTACCCCAATGTCACCACGGGGATCCGCAAGTTGATAACCGAAACCTACATCAAGTGAATCAATAGAACATCCCATTGTCACCATGGATATCCCATCGCAAGACATACATCAAGTGCTCTCACATCCAAAAGATTCAATCCGACATAACAAAACCTCAAAGGAAAAGATTCAATTCATCACAAGAGGGTAGAGGAGGGAATGTCACGCCCAATATGCGATACTATCCGAGAGGAACTCGAAGGTCCCACCAAGGATAGATCCGCATATTGAAGACGCTTAGCAAGGTGGATATCATTTCATCGTACCATTACATAATAGATGGGGATATACAAAGGCATACAAATGCCACATGAATACATCAAACATCATATAGGAGAGCGGCATCCGACTATGGATGAAAACAAATGAAAAAGGAAGAATGACATCCACCCTGCTAGCCCAGGCTGCCGACCAGGAACCTATCCCGAGATCGAAGAAGAAGAAGAACTCCAAAACAAGCAAGCATCGATCTCACGTCATATCGTCGCATTACCTGTACCTGCATCTGTTGTTGTAGCAATCTGTGAGCCACGAGGACTCAGCAATCCCATTACCATGGGTATCAAGACTAGCAAAGCTTAATGGGTATGGAATGGATAAGTGGTGAGGTTGTAGCAGCACTAAGAATTGTATGGTGGCTAACTTAAGAGTACAAGAATAAGAAGAGAAACTACGCATAACGGTCGCAAACTAGTAATGATCAAGAAGTAATCCTGAACTACTTATGAGTCAAACATAAACCCACCATGTTCTCTTCTCGACTCACTCGAAAGGAGACGGTCACGGTTACGCACGCGGTTGGTGTATTTTATTTCAGGTCTGGTGTCAAGTTCTCTACAACCGGATATTAAAAATTATCATTTGCCACATAACCGTGGGCACGGCTTTCAAAAGATCAAACCCTGCAAGGGTGTTCAAACTTAGTCCATGACAAACTCTCACGATCAGCGGAGGCAAATCTCCATCTTGGGGACAACCCGATCAAACTCGGAATCCTGGTGCACAAGACATTTCGACAATGGTAAAAGAAAACCAGCAAGACCTCCCGACGTGCCGACACCCTGATAGTAGCCGCACGTAACTCGTCTCAGGCTAGGACGGATGAGCTACGCGTATAGGTGCCAAAGAAAATAACCCAGGTTGCCCCGGGGCGGCCCCGCACAGTGCTCTAGTTTGGACCAGCACCAACAGCACTGGCCCCCCTGTATTATGTGGAATTAAGAATCCTCGGGGATGCGACCCCTATGCAAATTAATTAATTATCAGTATTATTATGTTGGCAAATGTTAAAACCAAAGTTGGGCCTTGCTGAAAGAGTTTTATTCCAAGCGAACTGTGAAGGGGGGCCCATAAACCCCAACCGTGTTAGGAATGCAAAATCAAGGAACATAACACCGGTATGACCGAAACTAGGGCGGCAAGAGTGGAACAAAACACTAGGCAAAAGGCCGAGCCTTCCACCCTTTACCAAGTATATATGTGCATTAACTAAATAAGAGATATTGTGATATTCCAAGATATCCATGTTCCAACATGGAGCAAACTGCACCTGCAACTAGCAATGCCATAAGAGGGGCTGAGCAAAGTGGTAACATAGCCAAACAACGGTTTGCTGGGATGGTGAAAAGGTTAGAGGCTATTTCATGGCATATTGGGAGGCTTGATAAACAAGTGGTGGGTAGCACGACATAACGATAGCATCGAGACAACTAGCAAAGCAAAGATAGTAGTGAGATCCAAGGTATCGATCATCTTGCCTGAAATCCCGCTAGGAAGGAGACCGAGTCCGTGAAGAAGACGAATGGGCGTAGACGAACCAAGCGTAGACGAACGAATCCTCACAATCGCAACGAAACCGGGACTATCGAGAAGAAGCACAACCGGAAAAAGGCAAACAACATAGTAAACACACAACACATAAACATGGCCTGAAGCACAAACAAGTATGATGCATGACAAGGCTACATGATGCTACTCATGGCAAGAGATGTTGCATACAAGAACATCACATGAAAGCAAGTTTAAATGAGGCCGGAAACAACATATAACAATTCCGGTAAGTCCTCATATGCAAATTTGAAATTGGTCCTGATCTGAACAAACATTATGTTAGAGTTGTTAAACAACAAGTTAAAATGCACCATGATAATCTATATGTCTTTCTAGTCAAGTTACATATAAGGTTCATTTAATTCGGAGCTACGGCCTAGAAGATATGAGCAAAACAAGTTAAACATGACATTGATGCAAAATGCATTCAAACATCAAGCACACATACTCAAATCAAGGATGCAACATGACATGATACAACTATTTGCAAAACCAAGAAAGTTTCATATAGATCATGCTCCAAACAGAGCCACGGTTCAACACAGACACACGAAACAAGTTTAAATAACAAACTGTCCAAAACAGTAACTAGGCATCTTGCAAGCATCAAAACAACAAGCTACAAGAACAAGATTGGCACAAACATGGTATGCACTTCAAGTATAGGTTACATACTTCAAAGAACTTTAAGGTTCAGGTACATATGCATCAAGATTAAACCAATATGATCCATGCAAAAAGAGACTTTCTAACACAGATTAGGACTTGGTGAAAAACTGGGCATACATGTGAGCAGAGTTAACATGATGACATGTTGGAGGCATGAAACAAAGATGCTACAGTGCAAGATCATGGCAAACAAAAGCATGACATGAAAGTACAGGTTACACATGGCAAATCATGCTTACTGAACATGTTCAAACAACCTCCCGATCAATGGCATTCATCAAGACAAGTTTGCAAGTTATAACAGATTCTCAGAGAGAAAAACAGAGTTTGGCAGTAAACAGATTCATGATGCATACTTAGAGGCAACAAAAGTATATGCTACAGAAACTATTCATGTCAAACAAGAACATGGCAAGCTGGTACTAAACTTTCCTTAACAAAACATCCTCACTGAACATGTTCCAGAAACCCTTAGATATGATGATAGCAGCAATGCAAAAATGAGAAGTTATATAAGCAGTTTCAGACTTGGTGAAATAACAAGGCATGGCATTAACAGATTTGAGTAGGCATGTTTGCAAGCTTGTTGTACTCCCTACAATGCATTTCATGGCATGAAACAAAATCTAGCAGTAAGATGGCATGTCAAGCAAAAAGAGGAATGAAATGTGCAAAAATAATTATGATAATGCAACAAACAAATAAACACATGGCAACAACGAAAATAAATGGATGGCATCTGGAGCATCAGTCTCAGGGCGTCACAACACTCCCCCCCCCCCACTAACAGAAGATCTCATCCCGAGATCTTAGGAACGAAATGGAAGAGAAAGAGGATGATGAAAATGAAAAGACGGGGAGACGAACGAGAAATTCCGAAGAAGAGAATCGACTGAAGAGGACTCATCGTGACATCAAACTTGGAAAAGAATTTGAGAATAACTCCGGAAAAATAGAAGAGTCAGGTAAGATCCTGGGGAAAAACATGTGGGTTAGGGCCCACTCGAGAGAACCACCGTTGAAAAATATTGAAGAAGAGATGATGCACCAGAACGACTGAAGGACTTGAATGAGGCGACAATCTCGAATTAATTTGAAGGCAAACATGAATCTTCTGAGATGTCTTTGTCACTCCGGAATGATTAAATGGCGAGAGACGAACGAGCAAGGGGAAGCATTTGAGCCAAGGAAAAGAATATAATCAACACCGAAAAAAATAAATTTCAATTGGATCCACCGAAGAAGAAAAAGAGATGAAGAATGTCGAACGAGATGAGAATTCACCGGTTGAAATGATTGAGGAAAGGATGCTCAGGCTTCGCACGAATAGGATGGATACTCGATTAAGGACTCCAACTCCGAGAAGAAAAAGGGTGGGCGGGTGGGAAAAGAAAACAACTTGAGACAAGGAATGATGGAATAACTTGAAGAGAAGTGCACCGGTTGAAAAAGGATGGACAACGCAACGATCAAAACAGGCCTGCGTGACCCTAAAGAAAATTTGAAGGGGAAGAGGAGTAAGTCAAAACACCTACGTCATGATTCTTCACCAGAGAGACGAAGGGGATAAGGAGTAAAAACAATTCCTACTCTCCGATATAACTAGACTCCAAAATAGTTTTTATTCTAGACGCGACAACGGCCAAACTATGATCAATCAAGGGGGCTCCTATGGTCGGTCAAGGCTCTGATACCAACTTGTCACGCCCAATATGCGATCCTATCCGAGAGGAACTCGAACGTCCCACCAAGGATAGAGCCGCATATTGAAGACGCTTCGCAAGGTGGATATCATTTCATCGTACCAGTAAATAATAGATGGGGATACATACAAAGGCATACAAATGCCACATGAATACATCAAACATCATATAGGAGAGCGGCATCCGACTACAGATGAAAACAAATGAAAAAGGAAGAACGACATCCACACTGCTAGCCCAGGCTGCCGACCAGGAACCTATCCCGAGATCGACGAAGAAGAAGAAGAACTCCAAAACAAGCAAGCATCGCTCTCACGTCATATCATCGCATTACCTATACCTGCATTTGTTGTTGTAGCAATCTGTGAGCCATGAGGACTCAGCAATCCCATTACCATGGGTATCAAGACTAGCAAAGCTTAATGGGTATGGAATGGATAAGTGGTGAGGTTGTAGCAGCACTAAGCATTGTATGGTGGCTAACTTACGAGTACAAGAATAAGAAGAGAAACTACGCATAACGGTCGCAAACTAGTAATAATCAAGAAGTGATCCTGAACTACTTACGAGTCAAACATAACCCCACCATGTTCTCTTCTAGACTCACTCGAAAAGAGACGGTCACGGTTACGCACGCGGTTGGTGTATTTTATTTCGGGTCTGGTGTCAAGTTCTCTACAACCGGATATTAAAAATTCCCATCTGCCACATAACCGCGAGCACGGCTTTCGAAAGATCAAACCCTGCAGGGGTGTCCCAACTTAGTCCATGACAAACTCTCACGATCAGTGGAGGCAAATCTCCATCTTGGGGACAACTCGATCAAACTCGGAATCCTGGTGCACAAGACATTTCGATAATGGTAAAACAAAACCAGCAAGACCTCCCAACGTGCCGACACCCTGATAGTAGCTGCACGTATCTCGTCTCGGGCCACAACGGATGAGCTACGCGTATAGGTGCCAAAGAAAATAACCCAGGTTGCCCCGGGGCGGCCCCGCATAGTGCTCTAGTTTGGACCAGCACCAACAACAATGGCCCCCCTGTATTATGTGGAATTAAGAATCCTCGGGGACGCGACCCCCTATGCAAATTAATTCATTGTCAGTATTATTATGTTGGCAAATGTTAAAACCAAAGTTGGGCCTTGCTGGAAGAGTTTTATTCAAAGCGAACTGTCAAGGGGGGCCCATAAACCCCGACCGTGTTAGGAATGCAAAATCAAGGAACATAACACCGGTATGATGGAGACAAGGGCGGCAAGAGTGGAACAAAACACCAGGCAAAAGGCCGAGCCTTCCACCCTTTACCAAGTATATATGGGCATTAATTAAATAAGAGATATTGTGATATTACAAGATATCCATGTTCACATGGAGCAAACTGCACCTACAACTAGCAACGCTATAAGAGGGGCTGAGCAAAGCGGTAACATAGCCAAACAACGGTTTGCTAGGATGTTGAAAAGGTTAGAGGTTGTTTCATGGCATATTGGGAGGCTTGAGAAATAAGTGGTGGGTAGCGCGACATAGCGATAGCATCAAGACAACTAGCAAAGCAAAGATAGTAGTCAGATCCAAGGTATCGGTTATCTTGCCTGAAATCCCACTAGAAAGAAGAGCGAGTCCATGAAGAAGACGAACGGGCGTAGATGAACCAAGCGTAGACGAACGAATCCTCACAATCACAACGAAACCGGGACTATCGAGAAGAAGCACAACCGGAAAGAAGCAAACAACATAGTAAACACACAACACATAAACATGGCCTGAAGCACAAACAAGTATGATTCATGACAAGGCTACATGATGCTACTCATGTTAAGAGATAATGCATGCAAGAACATCACATCGAAGCAAGTTTAAATGAGGCCGGAAACAACATATAACAATTCCGGTGTAAGTCCTCAAGTGCAAATTTTGAAATTGGTCCTGATCTGAACAAACATTATGTTAGAGTTGTTAAACAGCAAGTTAAAATGCACCATGATGATCTACACATCTTTCTAGTCAAGTTACATATAAGGTTCATTTAATTCGGAGCTACGGCCTAGAAGATATGAGCAAAACAAGTTAAACATGGCATTGATACAAAATGCATTCAAACATCAAGCACACATACTCAAATCAAGGATGCAAAATGACATGATGCAACTATATGCAAAACCAAGCAAGTTTCATATAGATCATGCTCCAAACGGAGCCACGGTTCAACACATACACACGAAACAAGTTTAAATAACAAACGGTCTAAAACAGCAAATAGGCATCTTGCAAGCATCAAAACAACAAGTTACAAGAACAAGATTGGCACAAACATGGTATGCACTTCAAGTACAGGTTACATACTTCAAACAACTTTAAGGTTCAGGTATATAGGCATCAAGATTAAACCAATATGATCCATGTAAAAAGCAACTTTCTAACACAGATTAGGACTTGATGAAAAACTGGGCATACCTGTGAGTAGAGTTAACATGATGACATGTTGGAGGCATGAAACAAAGATGCTACAGTGTAAGATCATGGCAAACAAAAGCATGGCATGAAAGTACAGGTTACACATGAAAAATCATGCTTACTAAACATCTTCAAACAACCTCCCGATCAATGGCATTCATCAAGACAAGTTTGCAAGTTATAACAGATTCTCAGAGAAAAACAGAGTTTGGCAGTAAAAAGATTCATGATGCATACTTATGCTACAGGAACTATTCATGGCAAACAAGAACATGGCAACCTGGTACTAAACACCCTTAACAAAACATCCTCACTGAACATGTTCCGGAAACCCTTAGATATGATGATAGCATCAATGCAAAAATGACAAGTTATATAAGCAGTTTTAGACTTAGTGAAATAACAAGGCATGGCATTAACAGATTTGAGTAGGCATGTTCGCAAGCTTTTTGTACTCCCTACAATGCATTTCATGGCATGAAACAAAATCTAGCAGTAAAATGGCATGTCAAGCAAAAAGAGGAATGAAATGTGCAAAAATAATTATGATAATGCAACAAACAAATGAACACATGGCAACAATGAAAATAAATAGATGGCATCTATAGCATCGGTCTCGGGGCGTCACAACACTCCCCCACTAACAGAAGATCTCGTCCCGAGATCTTAGGAACGAAAAGGAAGAGAAAGAGTATGATCAAAATGAAAAGACGGGGAGACGAACGAGAAATTCCGAAGAAGAGGATCAACTGAAGAGGACTCATCGTGACGTCGAACTTGGAAAAGAATTTAAGAATAACTCCGGAGAAATAGAAGAGTCAGGTAAGATCCTGGGGAAAAACCTGTGGGTTAGGGCCCACTCGAGAGAACCACCGTTGAAAAATATTGAAGAAGAGATGATGCACCGGAACGACTGAAGGACTTGAATGAGGTGACAATCTCGAATTAATTTGATGGCAAACATGAATCTTCTGAGATGTCTTCGTCACTCCGTAATGATTAAATGGCGAGAGACGAATGAGGAAGGGGAAGCATTTGAGCCAAGGAAAAGAATATAATCAACACCGAAAAAATAAATTTGAATTGGATTCACCGGAGAAGAAAAAGAGATGAAGAATGTCGAACAAGACAAGAATTCACCGGTTGAAATGATTGAGGAAAGGATGCTCAGGCTTCGCACGAGTAGGATGGATACTCGATTAAGGACTCTAGCTCCAAGAAGAAAAATGGTGGGCGGGTGGGAAAAGAAAACAACTTGAGACGAGGAATGACGGAATAACTTGAAGAGAAGTGCACCGGTTGAAAAAGGATGGACAACGCAACAATCAAGAGAAGCCTGCGTGACCCTAAAGAAAATTTGAAGGGGAAGAGGAGGAAGTCAAAACACCTACGTCACGATTCCTCACCAGAGCGACGAAGGGGATAAGGAGTAAAAAGAATTCCTACTCTCCGATATAACTAGACTCTGAAATAGTTTTTATTCTATACTCGACAACGGCCAAACTACAATCAATCAATGGGGCTCCTATGGTCGGTCGAGGCTCTAATACCAACTTGTCATGCCCAATATGCGATCCTATCCGAGAGGAACTCGAAGGTCCCACCAAGGATAGAGCCGCATATTGAAGACGCTTCGCAAGGTGGATATCATTTCATCGTACCATTACATAATAGATGGGGATACATACAAAGGCATACAAATGCCACATGAATACATCAAACATCATATAGGAGAGCGGCATCCGACTACAGATGAAAACAAACGAAAAAGGAAGAATGACATCCACCCTGCTAGCCGAGGCTACCTACCAGGAACCTATCCCGAGATCGATGAAGAAGAAGAAGAACTCCAAAACAAGCAAGCATCGCTCCCACGTCATATCATCGCATTACCTGTACCTGCATCTATTGTTGTAGCAATTTGTGAGCCACGAGGACTCAGCAATCCCATTACCATGGGTATCAAGACTAGCAAAGCTTAATGGGTATGGAATGGACAAGTGGTGAGGTTGTAGCAGCACTAAGCATTGTATGGTGGCTAACTTACGAGTACAAGAATAAGAAGAGAAACTACGCATAACGGTCGCAAACTAGTAATGATCAATAAGTGATCCTGAACTACTTACGAGTCAAACATAACCCGACCGTGTTCTCTTCTCGACTCACTCGAAAAGAGACGGTCACGGTTACGCACGCGGTTGGTGTATTTTATTTCGGGTCTGGTGTCAAGTTCTCTACAACCGGATATTAAAAATTCCCATCTGCCACATAACCACGGGCATGGCTTTCGAAAGATCAAACCATGCAGGGTGTCCCAACTTTGTCAATGACAAACTCTCACGATCAGCGGAGGCAAATCTCCATCTTGGGGACAACCCGATCAAACTCGGAATCCCGGTGCACAAGACATTTCGACAATGGTAAAACAAAACCAGCAAGACCTCCGGACGTGCCGACACCCTGATAGTAGCCGTGTGTATCTCATCTCAGGCCACGACGGATGAGCTACGCGTATAGGGGCCAAAGAAAATAACCCATGTTGCCCCGGGGTGGCCCCACACACTTCTCTAGTTTGGACCAGCACCAACAGCACTGGCCCCCCTGTATTATGTGGAATTAAGAATCCTCGGGGACGTGACCCCCTATGCAAATTAATTAATTATCAGTATTATTATGTTGGCAAATGTTAAAACCAAAGTTGGGCCTCGCTGGAAGAGTTTTATTCAAAGCGAACTGTCAAGGGGGGCCCATAAACCCCGACCGTGTTAGGAATGCAAAATCAAGGAACATAACACCGGTATGATGGAAACTAGGGTGGCAAGAGTGGAACAAAACACCAGGCAAAAGGCCGAGCCTTCCACCCTTTACCAATTATATATGTGCATTAATTAAATAAGAGATATTGTGATATTCCAAGATATCCATGTTCCAACATGGAGCAAACTGCAACTGCATCTGCAACTAGCAACGCTATAAGAGGGGCTGAGCAAAGCGGTAACATTGCCAAACAACGGTTTGCTGGGATGGTGAAAAGGTTAGAGGCTGTTTCATGGCATATTGGGAGGCTTGATAAACAAGTGGTGGGTAGCGCAACATAGCGATAGCATTGAGACAACTAGCAAAGCAAAGATAATAGTGAGATCCAAGGTATCGGTCATCTTGCCTGAAATCCCTCTAGGAAGAAGACTGAGTCCATGAAGAAGACGAACGAGGGTAGACAAACCAAGCCTAGATGAACGGATCCTCACAATCG
This sequence comes from Thinopyrum elongatum, assembly GCA_011799875.1. NCBI lineage: Eukaryota > Viridiplantae > Streptophyta > Magnoliopsida > Poales > Poaceae > Thinopyrum > Thinopyrum elongatum. Next base: position 405,933,946 of record CM022303.1, read on the forward strand.
CAACGAAACCGGGACTATCGAGAAGAAGCACAATCGGAAAGAAGCAAACAACATAGCAAACACCCAACACATAAACATGGCCTGAAGCACAAACAAGTATGATGCATGACAAGGCTACATGATGATACTCATGGCAAGAGATGATGCATACAAGAACATCACATCAAAGCAAGTTTAAATGAGGCCGGAAACAACATATAACAATTCCGATAAGTCCTCATACGCAAATTTCGAAATTGGTCCTGATCTGAACAAACATTATGTTAGAGTTTTTAAACAGCAAGTTAAAATGCACCATGATGATCTACATGTCTTTCTAGTCAAGTTACATATAATGTTCGTTTAATTCGGAGCTACGGCCTAGAAGATATGAGCAAAACAAATTAAACGTGGCATTGATGCAAAATGCATTCAAACATCAAGCACACATACTCAAATTAAGGATGCAACATGACATGATGCAACTATATGCAAAACCAAGCAAGTTTCATATAGATCATGCTCCAAACGGAGCCACGGTTCAACACATACACACGAAACAAGTTTAAATAACAGACTGTCCAAAACAACAACTAGGCATCTTGCAAGCATCAAAACAACAAGCTACAAGAACAAGATTGGCACAAACATGGTATGCATTTCTAGTACAGGTTACATACTTCAAAGAACTTTAAGGTTCAGGTACATAGGTATCAACATTAAACTAATATGATCCATGCAAAAAGCAACTTTCTAACACTGATTAGGACTTTGTGAAAAACTGGGCATACATGTGAGCAGAGTTAACATGATGACATATTGGAGGCATGAAACAAAGATGCTACAGTGCAATATCATGGCAAACAAAAGCATGGCATGAAAGTACATGTTACACATGGAAAATCATGCTTAATAAACATGTTCAAACAACCTCCCAATCAATGGCATTCATCAAGACAAGTTTGCAAGTTATAACAGATTCTCAGACTTGGAGAAAAACAGAGTTTTGCAGTAAACAGATTCATGATGCATACTTAGAGGCAACAAAAGTATATGCTACAGGAACTATTCATGGCAAACAAGAACATGGCAAGCTGGTACTAAACACTCTTAACAAAACATCCTTACTGAACATGTTCTAGAAACCCTTAGATATGATGATAGCATCAATGCAAAAATGACAAGTTATATAAGCAGTTTCAGACTTGGTGAAATAACAAGGCATGGCATTAACAGATTTGAGTAGGCATGTTTGCAAGCTTGTTGTACTCCCTACAATGCATTTCATGGCATGAAACAAAATCTAGCAGTAAGATGGCATGTCAAGCAAAAAGAGGAATGAAATGTGCAAAAATAATTATGATAATGCAACAAACAAATAAACACATGGCAACAACGAAAATAAATAGAAGGCATCTAGAGCATCGGTCTCGGGGCGTCACAGGGAAGAACACCATAAGATCCAACTGTATTAACAAAGCTCGCGGTACATCAAGATCATGCCAAATCAAGAATAGGAGAGAGAGAGAGAGATCAAACACATAGCTACTGGCACGTACCCTCAGCCCCAAGGGTGAACTACTCCCTTCTCATCATGGTGGCCGCCGGGATGATGAAGATGGCCTACGGTGATGATTTCCCCCTCCGGCAGGGTGCTGGAACGGGGTCCCGATTGAGTTTTCGTGGATACAGAGGCTTGCGGCGGTGTAACTTCTCATCTTGGGTTCTTTTCGGGGGTTTGGGTATTTATAGGAATTTTTTGCGTCGGTCTTATGTCAAGGGGGTCCACGAGGCAGCGACAAGCTTGAGGGGCGTGCCCTAGGGGGTGGGCGTGCCCCCCAGGCTTGTGGTGCCCTCGTGGCTCTTCTTACCTTTCCTCGAAGCTTCGGGGGTCTCTTTTTGTCCATAAAAAATCACCGTAAATTTTCAGCCCATTTCGAGAACTTTTATTTCTGCACAAAAAACAACACCACGGTAGTTCTACTGAAAACAGCGTCAGTCCGGGTTAGTTCTAATCAAATCATACCAAAACCATATGAAATTTTTGTAAACATGGCATGAATACTTCATAAATTATAGATACGTTGGAGACGTATTAGCATCCCCAAGCTTAATTCCTGCTCGTCCTCGAGTAAGTAAATGATAAAAGAAATAATTTATGAAGTGTGAATGCTAGCATAGTGCATAAGTTTGATCAATGATAGTTCCAAACACTTTTTCTAGCATCATTATATATCATAAACAGTAGCTCATGTCATAAAACTTCTCATGATAAAGTAGCAAGCTATTCACAAGTTAAAGTATAGACCATAAACTTTCTTGAAAACTAACAAACTATGTTCTCAGTCATCAAACAATTGCAATTCATCTTATTTCAGGAAGGGTCTATGTAAGAGCTTTGATTTAGCAAATTCCACATACTCAACTATCATATAGTCTTCCATGATTGCTGACACTCAAAGCATATTTTTAGAACAAATAGCATCCATCGAACACAAAGAAAGGTAGGGGCTTAATGTTTCGCCTCCCAACTTATTTATCATAGAGATAATTGTCAACAATAATAACGCATGATCATCTATATTCAACTGGATATATGTGCCTAGATCTTTCCCCACCACATGATGCTTGCAAAGAGAAAAAATAAGAATATAGAAGAACACTATTGACTCTTGCATAAAATTAAATACATAAAGTAAAAGATAGGCCCTCGCAGAGGGAAGCAGAGGTTGTCACACGCTTTTTATTTTTGGATGTGCAAACTCTTAATGCAAAGGAACGTCACTTTATATTGCCCCTTGTGATAGCAACCTTTATTATGCAGTCCGTCACTTTTATTTCTTCACCACCACAAGTTCGTACAAAGCTTATTTTCCCTTACAATAAAAGATCATACATATTTAGGAGCAATTTTTATTGCTTTTTGCACCGATGATAACTTACTTAAAGGATCTTATTCAATCCATAGGTAGATATAGTGGACTCTCATGGCAAGAAACTGGGTTTAAGGGTTTTTGGATGCACAAGTAGTATTTCTACTTAGTACGAAATTTTGGCTAGCAAAAGATTATGAGCAAGCACCACATGTTAGAGGATCCATGACAATATAACTTCTATGTGTATATAAACAAACATAATTCATTATGTTGTCTTCCTTGTCCAACATCAACTACTTGATCAAGTTTGAAAATATTTAATGGGGGCTTACAATCATAGAAGATGTCCAAGATAGTATATTTATATGTGAAACCTCTCTTCCTTCAATATTCTTTCATGAATTTTTCAAGTACCAATGTTGTGTTTGTTAACTTTCAATAAATTTTACCTACTATACTTCTTATGTGTGCAGCCATTACTCCCCATGGGATAATCATATGAAACATATATAATTTCAGATTTATGATATTCAATTCATTCAACAATTTACTCTTAGGATATAAGTGAAGAACAAGAGTAAATGACAAACTACTCCAAAAGATATAAGTGAAGCACAAAGAGTAGTTGAATAATTATGTAGCTATGTGAGGACTCTCTCATTTAAAAATTTCAGATCTTAGTATTTTATTCAAACAGAAAATGAAACAAAATAAAATGACATTCCAAGGATAGCACACATCATGTGAAGAAGCAAAAACTTAGGCTCAACCGATACTAACTGATTTTTTTTTGATCAAGAAAGGTGGGATGCCTACCGGGGCATCCCTAAGCTTTGATGCTTGAGACTTATTGGAATATTGACTTGGGATGCCTTGGGCATCCCCAAGCTTGAGCTCTTGTGTCTCATTAATTCCTCTCATATCACGGTTTCCCTAAATCTAAAAAACTTCATCCACACAAAACTCAACAAGAACTCGTGAGAATAGTTAGTATAAATCAATGCATAACCTTATCATTCTCTACTGTAGAAAATCAATAAAATTATTATTTAACATTTCATACTAAATTCCTCTGCATATTTAATACTCCTATCCTCAAATAGAATCATTAAACAAGCAAACATATGCAAACAATGCAAACATAATAGCAATCTGTTTAAACAGGACAGTCTGTAAAGAGTGTAATAATATTCATACTTCCTCAACTCCAAAAATTCTTAAAAATTCCCACACTGTAGAAAATTTGTTATTTCTTACTGTGTAAAAATATCAATATTTTATCACGTTCTGACATTCCATAAGAATTCATACAATAATAGAAAACTTTCTGTTTTCAAACTGTAACATGTAGACTTGCAAAATAAGCATTGTAAAGGCTATACTTGACATTTTTATTGAAATCAAAGATGCAAAACATTATTCTAAATAACAGCAAGCAAATCTCATAAAAAATAAAATGATGCTCCAAGCAAAACTCATACGATGTGATGAATAAAAATATAGCTCCAAGTGAGGTTACTGATAATGTTGAAGACGAAACAGGGGATGCCTTCTGGGGCATTCCCAGGCTTAGACGCTTGGGTCTTCCTTGAATATTACCTTGGGGTGCGTTGGGCATCCCCAAGCATAGGGTCTTGCCACTCCTTATTCTCCTCATATCAATATCTCACTCAAAACTTCAAAACTTCAATCACACAAAACTTAACAGAACTTCATGAGATAGGTTAGTATGATAAAACAAATCATTCACTTGGGTACTGTCAAGACAAGATTCGAAATTTTCTCACATGATGCCTACTGTACCCTATCATTTCTACAATTTATATTGAGAAATATAAGCCATAGAAACTAGAAAACAAGCAAACTATGCATCAAAAACAGAATCTGTCAAAAACAGAAAAATATGTAAAGATCTGAATTATGATCATACTTCTATAACTCCAAAAATTCTGAAAACTTAGGAAAACGTAAAAAAATTGTATATAAATCATATGTAATAAATTCAGAATTTTTCTACACTCCGGTGATTTTTAAAAATTATGTTACTGGGTGCAAAAGTTTCTGTTTTGGCACAGAATCAAGTCAGCTATCATCCACACTATCCCAAAGGCTTTACTTGGTACTTTATTGAAACAAAAGCTATAAAACATGATTAATACAGTAGCCTAATCATGTTAACACACAAAAACAGTAGGTAAAAATATTGGGTTGTCTCCCAACAAGCGCTTTTCTTTAATGCCTTTGTAGCTAGGCATGATGATTTCAAGGATGCTCACATAAAAGATAAGAATTGAACATAACGGGAGCATCATGAAGCATATGACTAGCACATTTAAGCCTAATCCACTTCCTATGCATAGGGATTTTGGGAGCAAATAATTTTTGGGAGCAAGAATCAACTAGCATAAGAAGGCAAAACAATTGCAAATTCAAAACTTTCAACATAAAGAGAGGAAACTTGATATTATTGCAATACCTACAAGCATATGTTTCCCTCTCATAGTAATTTTCAGTAGCATCATGAATGAATTCAACAATATAGCTATCACATAAAGCATTTTTTTCATGATCCACAAGCATAGAAATTTTATTACTCTCCAGATTAGCAAATTTATTCTCATTCATAATGGTGGGAGCAAATTCAACAAAATAACTATCATGAGATACTTGGTTTACATAATCAATTTGAGAATTAAAATGATGATGACAAGATTCATGGTTATCATTATTCTTCATATTATAAGTGTCATCACAATAATCATCATAGACAACAACTTTGTTCTCAAAATCAATTGGAACCTCTTCCAAAATAGTGGACTCATCATTAAATAAAGTCACGACTTCTCCAAATCCACTTTCATAATTATAGTCATCATATATAGGAGGCATGCTATCATCACAATAAGTTTTCACATCAAAACTTGGAGGACTAAAAATATCATCTTCATCAAACATAGCATCCCCAAGCTTATAGCTTTGTATATCATTAGCATCATGGATATTCAAAGAATTCATGCTAACAACATTGCAATCATGCTCATCATTCAAAGATTATATGCCAAACATTTTATTGAGTTCTTTCTGCTAACAATTGAGCACAATTTTCCTTTCCATCATTTCCACGAAAGAAATGATAAATATGAATAATATGAGGCAACCTCAATTTCATATTTTTTGTAATTTTCTTTTATAGACCAAACTAGTGATAAAACAAGAAATTAAAGGATTCAATTGCAAGATCTAAAGATATACCTTCAAGCACTCACCTCCCCGGTAACGGCGCCAGAAAAGAGCTTGATGTCTACTACGCAACATTTCTTCTTGTAGACTCGTGTTGGTCCTCCAAGCACAGAGTTTTGTAGGACAGTAGCAAATTTCTCTCAAGTGGATGACCTAAGGTTTATCAAACAGTGGGAAGTGTAGGATGAAGATGGTCACTCTCAAACAACCCTGCAACCAAATAACAAAGAGTCTCTTGTGTCCCCAACACACCCAATACAATGGCAAACTGTATAGGTGCACTAGTTCGGCAAAGAGATGGTGATAAAAGTGTAGTATGGATGGTAGAAATATATCTTTATAATATGAATAAATAAAAACAGCAAGGTAGAAAATGATAAAAGTGAGCACAAACGGTATTGCAATGCTTAAAAACAAGGCCTAGGGTTCATACTTTCACTAGTGCAAAATCTCTCAACAATGAAAACATAATTGGATCATATAACAATCCCGCAACATGCAACAAAGAATCACTCCAAAGTTCCTATCGCGGAGAACATAAGATGAAATTGTTTGTAGGGTACGAAACCACCTCAAAGTTATTCTTTCCGATCAATCCATTGAGTTATTCCTATAAGTGTCACAAACAGCCCTAGAGTTCGTACTAAAATAACACCATATGATACATATCAACTGACTCTAATGTCACCTAGATACTCCAATGTCACCACAAGTATCCGTGAGTTAATTATACGATATGCATCAAACAACTTCAGATTCATAATACTCAATCCAACACAAAGAACTTCAAAGAGTACCCCAAGATTTCCATTGGAGAAAGGAATATGAAAACGCATATCAACCCCTATGCATAGATTACCCCAATGTCACCATGGGAATCCGCAAGTTAAACCGAAATATACATCAAGTGAATCAATAGAAATCCCATTGTCACCATGGATATCCCATCGCAAGACATACATCAGGTGATCTCACATCCAAAATATTGAATCCAACATAACAAAACCTCAAAGGAAAAGATTCAATTCATCACATGAAGGTAGAGAAGGAAGAACACCATAAGATCCAACTATATTAACAAAGCTCGCGGTACATCAAGATCGTGCCAAATCAAGAACACGAGAGAGAGAGAGAGAGAGAGAGAGAGAGAGAGATTAAACACATAGCTATTGGTACATACCCTCAGCCCCGAGGGTGAACTACTCCCTCCTCATCATGGTGGCTGTTGGGATGATGGCCTCCGGTGATGATTTCCCCCTCCGGCAGGGTGCTGGAATGAGGTCTCGATTATGTTTTTGTGGATACAGAGGCTTGCGGAAGCGGAACTTCTCATCTATGGTTCCTTTAGGGGGTTTGGGTATTTATAGGAATTTTTGGCGTTGGTCTTACTTCAAGGGGTTCCACGAGGCAGCGACAAGCTCGAGGGGCACGCCTTAGGGGGTGGGCGCGCCCTCCAGGCTTGTCATGCCCTCATGGCTCTTATGGCCTTTCCTCGAAGCTTCAGGGGTCTCTTTTTGTCCATAAAAAATCACCTTTAATTTTCAGCCCATTCCAAGAACTTTTATTTCTGCACACAAAACAACACGATGGTAGTTCTGTGAAAACAATGTCAGTCCGGGTTAGTTCTAATCAAATCATACCAAAACCATATGAAATTGTTGTGAACATGGCATGAATAGCTCATAAATTATAGATACGTTGGAGACGTATCAATGGGCTACTGTTCCGGTATACCCTTTTCCCCTCCTAACCCTTCCTCTCCAACCTCGACCGCCGTCGACAATGGTGCTCTCTTGCCCATCACCGGTGTCGGCTCCACCTCTTTTCTCACACCCTCTCGTCCACTCTCCCTTATCGAAATTCTTATCTGCCCCTCTCTCATTAAAAATCTTGTATTTTTTTCGTGCTTTTACTCGTGACAATTTAGTTTCCGTTGAATTTGACCCTACCGGTTTTTCTATAAAGGATCTAGCCACCAAGATGGTGTTTCTCCGATGTGATTCTTCCTGCAAGCTCCACACTTTCACACCGCCTCGACATTGCCACGCCACCACTGTCGCCGCTAACCTGTGGCACCAGCACCTCGGCCATCCCGGCGCTGCCGCCCTAGCAAAAGCCTCTATGTATTTCAAGTTAAACTTGAATAAGAGTCGACGTCTCATTGTGATGCTTGTCGCTTGGGCAAACACGTTAGGCTCCCTTTTAGTTCATCTTCTTCCAAAGTAGTTTCCCATTTGAGCTTTGTCGTTGTGATCTATGGACAAGTCCTCTCTTAAGTGTATCTGGTTATCAATTTTACTTACTAATTCTTGATGATTTTATGCATTATGTGTGGACTTTCCCTATATGTCACAAGTCTGAAGTTCATTCTCTCCTCACTCGCTTCAACGCATATGTTCAAACACAATTCTTTCGCCCCATCTTAGGCTTCCAAACAGACAATGGTTGTGAATTCGACAACTTTGCAAACTATACGCTTTTCGAGTCCTGTGGCACTCTCCTCCGTCTAACCTGCCCTCACACTTCCCAACAAAACAGGAAAGCCGAATGCATCTTACGCACTCTCAACGATGGTGCTTGAACCATTCTCTTGCACGCTCACATGCCTCCACCATGCTGGGTTGAACCTCTTGCCACGTTTACATATCTCCTCAACCATAGACCTTGCAAGCCCAAGTTCCTCACCACATCCTATGAGCTCCTCTCTGGACATGCACCTGAATTTCGCCACTTACGCAAATTCGGCTGCCTTTGCTACCCCAATTTGCTCGCAACAACTCCCAACAAACTCTCCCCATGCTTGGTTGCCTGCGTTTTTTTGGGATACCTCGATGACCGCAAGGGCTACCGTTGCTACGAACCCCTCTCCCATCGCATCATTTTTTCTAGGCATGTCACGTAGATTGAGTCGGTTTTTCCGTTCCAAACCCTGCCTCCCACGCCCGAAATCCCAGCTGAATCAACTCCAACTCCTGATCTGTCTACCCTAGATCATGTCGATCCTGCATGGGCGCTGCCCCAACCGACCCCCCCCCCCCCGCGCGCGCGCGCGCTTTGCCACATGGCTCTCCCATGCAGCCCACACCCTCCACTTTCTCTCCACACACGCAACCCACCACTTCTAGGCCTTCTTCCCCCCAACGTCCCACTTTCCTCCAATCGGTCTTCTTCCCCGTCTTCCATCCCTCCCCCTCCCCCGCCTGCCCACACTCCTCATCTGATGATCACGCGGGCCAAACACGGCATATTCCAACCCAATCCTCACTACACCAATCTTCAGGTCACCACCCTCTTTCCTATTCCCTCTTTCGTCTATGCCGCTCTTCGAGATCCAAATTGGGCGTCGTGATGCAGTCGGAATATGATGCTCTCATGGTGAACTCGACGTGGACTCTCCTTCCGCGTCCATCAAACACTAATGTTGTGACTGGAAAGTGGGTTTTCAGGCACAAAATGAACGCCGATGGGCCCCTGGAGCGCTATAAAGCCTGTTGGGTCGTCCGTGGCTTTGCCCAATGCACTGGCATCAATTTCGGAGCGGGTGGTCAAGCCAGTGACGATCCGCACTGTGCTCACCCTGGCCTGCTCACGCGGCTGGCCGGTGCACCAACTCGCTGTGAAGAATACCTTCCTTCATGGTTTTCTCGACGAGCAAGTGTACTACCACCAGCCGACCGGCTTTGTCGATGATGCTCGTCGTGACCATGTATGTTGGCTATCCAAGTCACTGTATGGCCTCAAACAAGCGCCATGGGCATGGTTTCATCGCTTCGCCGCCTTCGCCGCCACCATTGGCTTCACTGTATCATGCTCAGACGCATCCCTGTTCATCCTCCGATGGAGTGCTGACGCCTCTCATCTTCTTCTGTACGTTGCTGATATCATACTTGCGGCATCCCCGATGGCTCTCCTTTGCTCCATCATCGATCAACTCCAACACAAGTTTGCAATGACAGATATGGGTGCTCGCCATTACTTTCTCGGTACCCATGTGCAGCGTACAACGCACGGGTTCTTCCTCAACCAGGCCCAGTATGCCGAGGAGCTTCTTCGCCACGCCGGCATGTCACAATTTCATGTTGCTTCCACACCAGTTGACATGGCGGCCAAAGTCGCTGCCGACGTCGCGCACTCTTGTCAGACCCATCTGAGTATCACAGCCTCGCCAGTGGCTTGCAATATCTCACCATGACGCGTCCTGATCTAGCGTACGCGATGCAACAAGCTTGCCTCCATATGCATGATCCACGGGACAGTCACCTCGCCATCATCAAGCGAGTTCTATGGTATGTTCGGGGCACGCTCATGCACGGGCTTCTTCTTCCAGCTTCATCATCGCCAGACATCATTGCGTATTCAGATACGGACTGCACCGGCTGCCCCGACACCCACCAGTCCACCTCTGGTTACTGTGTGTACCTTTGTGCCACACTCGTCAGCTGGTCCTTGAAGCGCCAGGCTATCGTCTCTCGATCCAGCGCATAAGTGGAGTACCGTGTTGTCGCAAATGCTGTTGCTGATTGTGTGTGGCTGCATCAACTTCTTGGTGAGCTCGCCATCTCTCAACCAAAGGCCACAGTCATCTTCTGCGATAATGTCTTGGCTGTGTACATGTCCACTAATCCAGTTCATCATCGGAGGACAAATCACATTGAGCTTGATATTCATTTTGGCAAAGAAAAGGTGGCCTTTGGCGAGTTCTGTATTGTACATGTTCCATCAACAGCTAGCCGATATCATGACGAAGGGTTTGCTAACATTAGTTTCCAGAGCTTCAGGGTCAGTCTCTGTCTGTCTCCATGCGCCGATGACACGACTGCGGCGGGGTGCTAGCGAACGTGCTTCGGTAGTGGTGTAGTGGTCCTATTTCACTAGTGTGAATCTGTTGTGCAGCAAGTATAGATGTACCCATGTAAGCCCAAGTCATAATCAAGAAGTGTTACACAAGCCCCCCCCCCCCCCCATCACTCTTTGCTCTCGTTCAGACTAACAATATGCACTAACAGGTGTTGGTATTGGTTATAGAATGGTATGCATTATTTTTTACGTTTGCAAAGTAGTGTTTCCTTTTTGTTTTTTGCATATAATAGATCGGCCCAAAATATTGTAGGGCTTAATATTGTAAAATTAGCGGTGATTTTAAATTGTGCCATGCAAGTTTCCCACTATTTAAGTATTTCTTGATTGGTCACATTTTCGCGTGCATAATGTAAGTAACTCTTCTAAAAAAACATGGAAAAACTATTTGTGTGCATTTTAGTGCACATCGACTACTCTAGTTTTGCATCGATTTTTTATGCTTTAGGTCCGCCACACCTAAAAAAAATCGTCCTCCGCCACTGGTCCCTTCATTCCAATATAAGTGTCATTATACCCACTGGTGGAGCTAGGGAGAAAGTTCGGGAAGTGATGAGTATATAAAGCAGCTTGAGTAGTAAAGTCTTGTGCTATGAATGCATAAGGAGGTAAAGAGTACATATGTTGAGCTACTAAGGAAGTAATAACCCCTAAAGAAGCTAGAGCAAGACCTAACTGAAAATGAATCGAATTGTTGATTGTGTCATAAAGGCCCTTATGCCCACGCCCTAATCGACCCCCCGGAGGAGTATGCGCTTCTAAAAGATCTTTAATATTGTGCCCAATTCCGAAGTTAGTTCGATACATGTGACCGGCAATGAGAAAAATAAATGCAATAGCTAAATGATGGTGAGCCATATCGGTCAGCCACAAACTTTGTGTTTGTGGATGGAATCCCCCAAGAAGAGTTAGAATGGCAGTTCCCGCTCCTTGAGCGGTACCAAATAAATGATTACTCGAATCAGGGTTTTGGGCATAAAGATTCCACTGACCCGTCAAAAGGGGTCCCAACCCCTGGGGATAGGGTAATACATCTAAGAAATTATTCCATCGAACGTACTCCCCCCTGGATGCGGGAATAGCAACATGAACTAAATGTCCTGTCCAAGCCAAAGAACTTACCCCGAAAAGTCCTGACAAATGATGATTGAGACGAGATTCCGCGTTTTTGAACCACGAAAGGCTTGGTTTCCATTTGGGTTGTAGATGTAACCAACCCGCTATTAAGGACAGCGTAGAAAGAAATAATAGAAAAAGAGCTCCAGTATAAAGATCCTCATTGGTGCGTAATCCTATTGTATACCACCACTGATAAACTCCAGAATAAGCAATATTCACTGGACCAGCAGCACCTCCTCGAGTAAAGGCTTCCACAGCGGGTTGACCAAAATGAGGATCCCAAATCGCATGAGCAATAGGTCTTACGTGTAAAGGATCCTGTATCCATGATTCAAAATTTCCTTGCCAAGCTACATGAAACAGATTTCCGGACGTCCATAGAAAGATTATTGCTAATTGCCCAAAGTGACAAGCAAAAATGTTCTGATAAAGACGTTCTTCAGTAATATCATCATGACTTTCGAAATCATGTGCGGTAGCAATACCAAACCAAATACGACGAGTAGTGGGGTCCTAAGCTAAGCCTTGGCTAAACCTGGGAAATCTTAATTCCATAATGCCTTTCAAATCCTCCTAGCCACTATCCTACTGCAATAATTCTCGCTAAGAAGAATGCCCATGTCGTGGCAATTCCACCCAGAAGGTAATGGGTTACTCCTACAACACGTCCTTGTATAATGCTCAAGGCTCTAGGCTGAGTAGCAGGAGCAACTTTTAATTTGTTGTGAGCCCAAACAATAGATTCAATGAGTTCTTGCCAATAACCACGGCCGCTGAATAAAAACATTAAACTGAAGGCCCAGACAAAATGAGCACCTAAGAAAAAAATACCATATGCAGATAATGAAGAACCATAAGACTGAATGACTTGCGATGCCTGTGCCCACAAGAAATCTCGAAGCCACCCATTAATCGTAATGGAACTCTGTGCAAAGTTTCCCCCTGTAATATGAGTTACCACCCCTTGATCACTTATAGTACCCCAAACATCCGACTGCATTTTCCAACTGAAATGGAAAATGACTACCGAAATTGCATTGTACATCCAGAATAAACCTAAGAAAACATGATCCCAGACGGATACTTGACATGTTCCCCCTCGGCCAGGCCCATCGCAAGGAAAGCGAAAACCTAGATTTGCTTTATCGGGTATCAAACGGGAACTCCGAGCAAATAAAACACCTTTCAAAAGTATTAATACAATCACGTGTATGGTAAATGCATGAATGTGATGGACTAAAAAATCTGCGGTTCCTAATGGAAAAGGTAACAAAGCCACTTTGCCACCTACTGCTACTAACTCGCCGCCTCCCCACGTTAAGCTAGTACTTGTTGTTGCACCAGGAGCTGTTACGCCAGGCGCAGTAGCATGGATATTTTGTACCCATTGAGCAAAGATAGGTTGTAATTGTATGGCAGTATCCGAAAACATATCTTGTGGACGGCCTAAAGCACTCATGGTATCATTATGAATGTACAAGCCAAAACTGTGAAAACCTAGAAATATACATACCCAGTTAAGGTGGGATATGATTGCATCGCGGTGTCTAAGGACGCGATCTAATAGATCGTTGTATCGAGTAGTTGGATCATAGTCTCTTACCATAAAAATTGCTGCATGTGCAGCAGCACCGACTATTAGAAATCCGGCAAATGATAAAACATGTAGACCTGAGGAGGCCAAATACTAAATTATCCTCATCTAAACACTCTAAAAAAATTCCTTCACACTTTTTGCCAAGGCTGGGGGGTCACACCACCCCAGGAGCACACATAGCTCCGCCATTGATTATACCATGACACTTACTTTGGAAAAGAAGAGAGCAACTAATATGAGCCTGTAATTACCCTACGTGTAGCATTACTCAGTCTCATTGTTAGTTTCTTGTCAAAGCCTCAGCCTCTTAACGAGAATCAATTTTATTTGCCACGGTCTGCCACAAAATCGTGGTTATTGAAAAACTGGTCGAAAATGTTTGCTATGATTAAACTCTGTCTCAATATGGCGTTTTTATTTTTCAAAATTTAGTCTCAAGAAAATTGATAATCACCCCCATAATTTATGGAAGAATAAAAGACTTCTTCGTTATTCGTTAGTGTGGCAGAAGGACGTTGGAGCGAGGAAAACGCATACTTGTGGAGCTGGCTATATGCCCAACTTTACTTCTAGACGCACTCCAGCTCCAGTATGCGGGAGGGCAGAAAAGGGCAAATCAGCAATAGCCCTCTTCGGGAACATAACTTGGGCGTCGACGCATGGAAATTACTCAAGTCTTCAGTGGTAGCCGTGGCCGTGGGAAGCTGTGCTGCGCGCATTGCATGGCTCGCGGTTTGTTTTTTGTTTGCAGCAGGTGCAGTAATTAGCTACCGTCTCTCTGCCTTTCCTTCTTGAAGCCCTCGCTGATACCGCGAGTTCAGGGTCGACGAGGATCTCTTTTAAAATACCCAATCGACCCTAGAGAGTCGTGAGATCCATCACGGTGGCACGTGAGGGTTTAGACTTAATTTAAAGAATTCCTTCAGATGTTTCGAAATGCCTTTAGCACATTTTTCTTAAAACACATTACAATGCAGATGCCCACATACACTTGCATAGCCTGAGCCTATGAACACACGCGCATCGTACCCTTTTTTTCGTGAATACGCAAAAGACTTGCGTATCACTGCATTGATAGAGAGAAATAGAGTCAAATAACAGTTACAGAACCGATGACAACATGAACACGCAAGTCAACAGTTGGCCCTTATTAGCTCCATGCTAGGGTTAGGCGACCACTTGGCGACGGTGGCTACGCCACCTCCCCCGTCCGGCGAGGCCTTGGCCTCTGCCGCCCTTGCCGTGTGTGAGGTTCGCCCGCACTACGGCCCCGCGGCGGCCCCGTCCGCCAACAGTCCTGTTGATCTCGGAGCCCAGATCGATCTGGTGTGCCCAGAGTTGGAGTCCGTCGGTGGTACGATTCCAAATTCCTCACGCAAGACTTCCCCACCCGATTAGGCTTCATATCTTGCTGGAGCTGCATGGAAGGAACCCCGAGCCATCAAACAAGGCTTTCCCCCTGATCGAAACAAGCTGCCAGATCGTATCCTTGGGAGCAGTCCACCTCCTGTCAGGGTGTCGCTGAAGCCGCTGCCATTAGCGATCTTGCCGGGTGTAGTGGAGGTGAAACCAACGGACGGTGGGGGCGATCATGGGGCTCCCATAGCGGACGATGCCCGCCCGAAGCTGCCCAACGGTGGATCCGAGACTGCCCTTGCAGAGAGCTCCGCAGCCGCGAATGCCATAACAGGAGGCGGACAGTGCATGGTCCGGCCGGTAATCGGTGGACCGAGGCTGGCGGCGCATCGACTGGTGATCAAGGAAGGTGATCATGCTGATAAGGATCCTGATGAGGAAGTGGTGCTGGCTGAGTTGTACCTAGAGGAAGCGGTCGTCATAGAGGAACCTGAACGACCAAGGAAGGTGATCATGCTAGTACATGCTGAACTGCAAGTCCTCGAGGGCACACCAAAGAAACAGAAGCTGGACATGGAGGAGATGTACACACAGGAGGCGTCGCAAGGAGGTGCGGCTGGAGTGGATAGCATCATGGAGGCAACCAGCCCAGGGGCCGCTGGTCAACTGACGGAGCCAAGTGTGGTGCTCCGTCAGGAACAATGAATTGCATGAGTTGGAACGGGGGCGGCCAAATAACCGACAGTTCGCGACTTAGTTGGCATGGTGAAGGCAACACGGACAAAAATCTTGTTTTTATGTGAAACTAGACAAAGTTCAGAAGAAGAAAAAAAGATCACGTAGCAGGTTAGGCCTTAGAGGTTTTTCTGGTGTCAGTAGTAATGGGTTGAGTGGTGGTCTTGCTCTTTTCTGGTGTGACAATCTACATGTTGAAGTTCAATCATCGAATGAAAGATATATTGATGCGTATGTGCGGCTGTCTGAGCATGATCCTTTGTGGCGGTTGACATGTGTGTATGGGGAACCATGAACTGAAAATCGACATCTCATGTGGACTCTCATGACAAGCCTTAAACAACAATCTGATCTTCCTTGGTGTGTTATGGGTGATTTTAATGAGGCCATGTGGTCCTTTGAGCATTTTTCGGTGACACCTCGCAGTGAGAGCCAGATGCTTGCATTCAGAGACACACTAGAGGTATGTGAACTTGTGGATCTTGGATTCTATGGCTTACCGTTTACTTATGACAATAAGCAGAGAGGCCGAAAGAATGTGAGGGTAAGTCTGGACCGGGCGGTTGCGGATAACCGGTGGCGGGATATATTTGGGGAGGCACGAGTGGTACATAAAGTGTCACCATGCTCAGATCATTGCCAGCTTATGCTACAGTGTGTTAAAGAGGAGACTAATCATGTACGTGCTAATTTTAGAAGGTACGAAACATTTTGGGAGAGGGATGAGAGCCTCCCTGAACGTGTGGCAGAAACATGGAGGAGTGCAGGACAGAAATTTAGCCTTGGAGATATTCGGCCAGGCCTGGCCAAGCTCATGACTGACCTACATGCATGGAGTAAAAAGAAATTTGGTAATATTGCAAATGAGCTTGAAAAATCTAGAACCAGGCTAGAGAAGCTAATGAGCATGAATGCAGATCGGAATGAGATACGGAAAGAGTCCGACCATATGCAGGAATTGTTGTACCGGGAGGAGATGCTATGGATGCAACGAAGTCGTATTGACTGGCTTCGTGAGGGGGACCGTAACACAAACTTTTTTCACAGGCGAGCAGTATGGAGAGCAAGGAAAGTGGCAGCCACGGGGAGCATGAGGTAATGGCCAACATGGTTAATTCATATTTTCAAAACCTCTTCACCCGTGATGACTCACTTGTACAGCACCATCTCTTGGACTTGTATGATGAGAGAGTTACTTCGAAGATGAATGACCGTCTATGTGTTGAATTCACCGAGAAAGAAATATCTGATAGTTTATTCCAGATGGGACCCCTGAAGGCGCCGGGCAAGGATGGCTTCCCAGCGAGGTTTTTTCAAAAAAAAAAATGGCTAGTTATGAAAGGCGAAATTATCAGGGTTGTTCAGGAATTTTTCCGGACAGGGGTTATGCCAGATGGTGTGAATGAAACAGTAATCGTCCTTATTCCTAAGGTTGATGATCCTGTTCGAATGACTGACTTTCGGCCTATAAGTCTATGTAATGTCATTTACAAAATTGTTGCTAAGTGCTTGGTGAACAGACTCAGGCCACTTCTTGATGAGATTATATCACCTTCTCAGAGTGCATTTGTGCCAGGTAGGCTGATCACAGATAATGCACTACTTGCCTTCGAATGCCTGCATTTTATTCAGCATGAGAAAAATCCAGAAAATAGCTACTGTGCGTACAAGCTAGACCTGTCAAAGGCCTATGACAGGGTCGACTGGGGGTTCTTGAAGCAAGCGATGGAGAGGATGGGCTTCTCTCACTGGTGGGTGCAATGGATTATGACATGTGTCACCACGGTGAGCTATTCTGTTAAATTTAATGGAGCCCTTCTGGATTCGTTTGCACCGACGCGAGGGCTTCGGCAAGGTGACCCCTTATCCCCCTTTTTGTTCCTCTTTGTGGCTGATGGATTATCTGCTCTATTGAGACAGGGAGTGCAAGATCATGCCTTCCAACCAGTGAAAATTTGTAGCAGGGCATCGGGAATATCGCATCTCCTATTTGCAGATGACACACTATTATTCTTTAAAGCTAGCGTTGAACAAGCGTAGTATGTGAAGGGTGTCCTTCAGAGTTATGCGGGATCCACGGGCCAACTCATAAATCCACAAAAGTGCTCTATTCAGTTTGGTGACAACTGCCCTTTGGTGATACAAACAGCAGTTAGACAGGTACTGCAGGTACACAATACTGAGTTTGAAGGGAAATACCTTGGTTTACCTACCCCGGATGGGCGCATGCATAAAGGTAGATTCCAAATGTTGTAGGCAAGCTTAACTAAGCGAATTATGGCCTGGGGGGATATGCCCTCACAGGCAGGAACGAAACACTGATCAAATCTGTCCTGCAAGCTATCCCCACTTACATAATGGGTGTGTTCAAACTACCTTATTCTGTGTGCGATGATCTCACCCGTTTGGTTATAAACTTTTGGTGGGGGTCCAAAGAAGGCAAGAGGAAGACGCATTTGGCGGGCATGGGAGAAATTGATTGAACCAAAAGGGAAGGGGGGCCTTGGCTTCAGGGATTTCCGCATCTTCAACCAAGCACTGCTAGCTCGGCAAGCTTGGCGCCTTATAACAAGGCTGGACTCCTTGTGCTCCCAGGTTCTCAAAGAAAAATATTACCCTAATGGGTCCCTCAAGGACACTGTTTTTTCAGGTAACGCGTCACCTACATGGCATGCTATCCAGCATGGTCTCGAGCTGCTGTAGGATCGAAAGTAGGTCTAGAGGGGGGTGATTAGACTAATTGACCAAATAAAAATCTAGCCTTTTTCCCAATTTTAAGTGTTGGCAGATTTTAGCAACTAGTACAAGTCAAGCAATCAACCTACACATGCAATTCTAAGAGTGTAGCAGCAGAAAGTAAAACATTGCATATGAAGGTCAAGGGAAGGGTTTGGAGAAGGCAAACGCAATGTAGACACGGAGATTTTTGGCGTGGTTCCGATAGGTGGTGCTATCGTACATCCACGTTGATGGAGACTTCAACCCACGAAGGGTAACGGTTGCGCGAGTCCACGGAGGGCTCCACCCATGAAGGGTCCACGAAGAAGCAACCTTGTCTATCCAACCATGGCCATCGCCCATGAAGGACTTGCCTCACTCGGGTAGATCTTCATGAAGTAGGCGATCTCCTTGCCCTTACAAACTTCTTGGTTCAACTCCACAATCTTGTCGGAGGCTCCCAAGCGACACCTAACCAATCTAGGAGACACCACTCTCCAAAAGGTAATAGACGGTGTGTTGATGATGAACTCCTTGCTCTTGTGCTGCAAATGATAGTCTCCCCAACACTCAACTCTCTCTCACGGATTTGGCTATGGTGGAAAGATGATTTGAGTGGAAAACAACTTGGGGAAGGCTAGAGATCAAGATTCTTGTGGTAGGATTGGAATGTCTTGGTCTCAACACATGAGTAGGTGGTTCTCTCTCAGAAAATGAGTAGTGGAAGTGTAGGCACATTCTGATGGCTCTCACTTGAATGGAGATGGGGGTGGAGGGGTATATATAGCCTCCACACAAAATCTAACCGTTACACAAATTTGACCCAACTCGGTCAGAATAGAGGAACTCGGTGAGACCGATTTAGTTCAAGATGTGAACGTTAGGAATCTCGGTGGGACCGACTAGAACAACTCGGTGGGACCGATGGGCAAGGGCTAGGGAAAAACCTCATCTTGGTGTGACTGATTGCTTGAACTCGGTGAGACCGATTTCAGCAATGAGCAAACAGAGAGTTGGTCAAGCAAACTTGGTGGGACCGATTGCTCATTTCGGTGAGACCGAAATGTTACAAAGGGAAACAGAGAGTTTGCAGGGCCATCTTGGTGAGACCGAGATTCGTATCGGTGTGACTGAATTGTCTAGGGCTTCTGGCAGTGGCTATGTCAACTGAACTCGGTGGCGCCGGATAGATCAAATCGGTGGGGCCGAGTTTGACTTTAGGTTTTTGACAAATGTGGAAATGAGAAAGTGGCTGAGGGTTTTTGGAGCAATATCACTAATCACTTTGAGCAAGTAGACCATTAAGCAACACCTCATCCCCTTTTAATAGTATTGGCTTTCCTATTGACTCAATGTGATCTTGGATCACTAAAATGAAAATGAAGAGTCTTAGCTTTTGCCAATCTTTGTCCTTAGCATTTTGAGGGGTCCACATCTCTAGTCCATGCCATGCCAATCATTGAACTTTCTGAAATATTTAACTTGAATGGATATTAGTTCAATGAGCTATATGTTGTTATGAGTTACCAAAACCACCCGGGGATTAGTTGCACTTTCAATCTCCCCCTTTTTGGTAATTGATGACAACATATAGATCAAAGCTTCGACAAATGATAATATGAATGAAATACATCGTCGCTTTGAGAAGTATGTGATAAGCAAGAGCTCCCCCTAAATTTGTGCACTATTTAAAATTTGCGTTTGAATGCAAATGCACAATCGATTAGGATCATGGGTCACTCTTCCATGTCACATACATCTTGGTGGAGCGCTCAAAATGATAAGAGTTAAATAACATGCACTCATCACCAAGGGTAAACATGATTGATCATACACAAACATAATATATATCATCATGCAAGCACACATTAAGGCATAGTATGATCAAACACATGATCATAGGAGCATCTCACGAGCATAATAAACATAGTAGCGTAGGAATCAAACAAGCAAATGATCAAAGTAGCAAGAGAGGCAGATAAAAAGCAAAACACACACTCTCTCTCTCTCGAAGCCTAATGATCTATACACTTTCTCCCCCTTTGGCAACAAGTTACCAAAAAGCTTGAAAATGCATAGTGCTATGCGGCTCTCTAGGCATGATCTCCGGGAGCTTCTGAAGGGGTCTTCTGACTTATCGCTCCGGTGTGTGTAGATGGCATGGAGATAAGAGCATCTGCAAATGCTTCGGCTGAGGTCTGTGGAGCTGGAGGAGTTGAAACTGGAGGTGCAAACATGGTAGTTGCTGCAGGTGCTGAAATAGAAGTCCTGGTGTCACTTACAACTGGCACTGCTGAAGACCTTTGTGCCCTTGGCACTCTCTAAAAAGTATCTGCGGTAGGTCTGTCATTCATGTCCTCAACTTCTTTCTGGAGCTTCTCCACAGTTGTCTGTATCTCTGTGACCTTCACATCTAGATCATGAATTTTAGTCTCAATGATCCTCTCAAGACTCTGTTGATTTTGAGTCAGGGTGGCCAAGCCCTTCTCAATTCTCACAGTAGCCTCAAGCAGATAACTGAGTTGATCCTGCTTGGTCTTCAGCATCACAGTAGAAGCATCTGGTGCACTGGCTGCTTTTGCAGCTTTTGCTCTCTCTATCTCTTCTCCTAGGCTTCAACTGAAGTAGGATGTGATGCATCCATGACAACCTCGTTGTCCTCAAATTCTGGCCTCAGGGGAAGATGCTCTTTGTCCAAAAGATATGTCCCTGTTCCCATCTTGGAATTGATCAACATCTGTATGTGAGGGGCATATCCACATTATCTCTTCTGATCAGCTGCAGTTGTCTTCACTGTTTCAACAATTAAACTCATCACTTTGAACTTCTGAGGTACATCAAACATATGGAGCAAGTTGATGGAGTGACCACAGATCATCCTATGATCTCCTGACTTGGGCAAAAGAGTGTGCCTCAATATAGTGTTGATTGTTGTCAGGCCAGCAAGCAGGAAGTAGATAGATCCAAGCTTGTGAGTCTCCAGGGCATCATCAGGAATTTCCTTGTACATATTTGCCATGGAGTTGTGATCCTTCCTAGGCTTAGCATACACATCTGTGTCATCCTCCTCTTCTTTTGGGGCATTGATCAACTTGGCCCACTCAGAGATTGTAGATTGATACCTTGTACCTTCAGTCATCCAGACAATCTTTCCATCTGGGTAGAAGTGAGCAGTGGAATAGAATTGCATGATCATCTCATCATTCCACTTGGTCAACTTCTAACCAACATACTTGTCCACTTCATTCATCCTGAAGCTCTCATGCACACCTGGAAAGTAGTCCTCATTGTCATCAATGTAATCCCACTCAACCCATCTCATGTCACACACAATGGGCTTCTTGTCCAACAAGACTGTCTCATAGAAATCCTGCCGTTCCTTGGTGTGGAAACGATAGTCTACAACAACTCTCCTTCTGGTGGCATAGGGATCAGTCTGTCTCCACAGTCTCAGACCTGCATCTTTTCTCAGCTTCATATTCTCTACCACGGGATGATCATCACTATGATCTGGAATCTTGGGCTTTAGTTTTCTGAGCACTTGTTGGTCCTCTTCTTCTTGAACCTTAGGCACTGGGGCCTTGTTTTTCTTAGCAGCAGATATGTTCCTCGTTGATCTCTTGGGTGCAGATGGTTTTGGAGCTTGAGCTGAAGGCTTGGGGGCAGACTTGGGCTTAGATGGAGCAGCCCCAGTCCTTATGGCATCCCCCATAAGCTTCTGAGTCTTTGCAGGAGGTGCAACAGGCTCTTCCTCCTCATCATCTTCATTAGAATCTCTCATCATAGATGGTTTTCCAATGACTCTGGCAATAGTCTTCTTGACTCTCTCCTTCCTCTTCTTTCCTCTAGCAGCCTCTTCCTCTCTTGGTTCAAGAGTGAATTCCATGGTTTCTTGAGTTGAGGCTCTGGCTTTTGACATTGGAGCTCCCTTAGCAGGAGCTTTCTTCTGCATTCCAGGCTTGGTTGCAGCAGCAACAGCATAATCCTTTTTGAGTACCTTCTTCTTGGAGGTCACCTCCTCCTCAATGACAAAATCCTCATCCTCAGATTCTGAAGTTCTCTTCTTCGTTGTCCTTGTTGCTGCCTTTGGCAAGTTGCTGGGAGTGCTTCTGCTCCCCTCATCATAACTGCTGTTGGAGGGACTAGTGCTCTCACTAAGGTTGAGCTGCTCTTCTGACTTGTTCTGGGTGTCACTGCCCTCTGACATAGCTGAAACTGGCCCTGTGAATAGTTGGGTATAGATAGAGTGGATGAGCATCACAAAGTGCAGCTATTTTGCAAAAATATTGAGTCAAAAACTTAATTTTAGTTTTCTGCAGAAAGCATTTCGGAGCTACCAATTTGACAAACTCGGTGACACCGAAGCATAAACAAAGTCTAAACACACAGTTTCGGTCAGACCGAAATGCAGTTCGGTGACTCCGAGATGCTAGGGTTTCACAGAGAAAGTGATTTCGGTCGCACCGATCAGTACACTTCGGTCAGACCGAGCTGTACTTGTGCAATGGCCAGGGCCAAATCGGTGAGACCGAGATCATCAGACCTGTCGGTCCGAGATGAGTTCGGCGGAAACCTAACCCTAAGTTTTTGCATCAAATCTATTCTAAGGAGTTCTTTTGGTGGATAGATCAATCTCATAATTGGAAGGAACATGGGCATTATACTTTTTGCAAGAATCGGAGTTAAGGAAAGCACAAAGGGGTCAAGTTCATACCCTAACTTGGCGACAAACTTGCTACAGCGGCAACGGCGGTGAGAATCCCGTTGACGGCGGCGGAGACCAGCGGCAGAGGGGCACTGGCGATGAAGGCGATGATCCGGAGACCAAGGGGGCGGCAGAGCTGGGAGGTGCGGTCGAGTGCTTGGAGAAATTTCCAAATTTTCAACCCGCTGAATATATATACCCAGTCACTGTCGGTGTGACCGAGTGGAACGACTCGGTGGCACCAAGATGCAAAACTGCTAGCAGTTGCTGCAACTCGGTGTGACCGAATTGTTCAAATTGGTTGCACCGAGATGAAAACCTAGATCAACTTAATGAATTCGGTGAGACCGAATAGGAGTGAGTTGGTCTGACCGAGATGCATTAAGAGGTTTTGGAAGTTAAGCCCTTGACAGATCGGTGGCTCCGAGTGCTCCTCACCCAGAGGGTCCGAATTTGACTTGTTCAAACATTGTGATGTAGCATGAATAGAGTTTGAGACAAGAAAAGCATAGATAGCTAGAGTGTCGTGGTATTCTCACGGGGGGGTTGCGAGATGACAGATGCCACAGGGTGGCTTGAGGGGAGGGCAAGACTGCCGCTGGAATATCCGAGGACAGGTATGTGAGCAGCACGCGCTAGTTTACCCAGGTTCGGGGCTCTCCGGAGAGATAATACCCCTACTCCTGCATGTCTGAATATATGTGGTATATCTGGTACAGAGTTGCTCCTGGAGCTGTATCTGAGATCAGTGCCAAGGGCATCTGATCTCATATATGCATATGGGCATAAGTGTGTGCGTGGCTTGTGGCCGCATGTGCTTGAGCATGCATGCGCGAGTATTTGTCCAGGGAGCCATTCTGGCCGGCCTTGGATGGATGGATGCTACTATATATAGTGTGGCTAGCTTAGCATGTAAGCTAGGTGGTGGGCATGGGTGTGGGCATGGTGGGTGGTGGCCCACCCACCAACTACACTATTCGGGGGACATCGATGTGACGTGTTACACCTGCTACAGTGCTCCACTATTCTCCAGCAATGCCGGGTACGGCCGTCTTGCCGGGGTCTTGTCGATGTCGGGTCGGAGCAGCGGTTGACTCCGCGCAGCAAGCCGGCTGGAGCAGTCGGTAGTCGGCTGGCTGGGACAGCCGGCTGGGAAGAGCAGGCCGAGCAGCCGGGTGGCGAACCGGCCCGGGCAGTCGAATAGGGGGCCGTCTGGGGCGGCCTGAGCAGTCGGACTGAGGGGCTTTGCTAGCCCCGATGTCTTGAAATATTGTCTCGCCGTCTTCGGGGTACCCGTGGTCAATTACCCAGACAGTAGCCTCCGAGCCTCCGGGCAACTTGGCAAAGTTGGGCGGAGGTTTTTTAGCGGGTGTTGATGTAGAAAATGTCGATGACGGCCGGCTGCGGACGGCAGCCGGTGCGGCTTGCTCCCGGTGGGGGCACGCAAGCGCACCCGCTGGGTGTAGCCTCCGAGCCTCCGGGCAACTTTGGACAAGTTGGGCGGAGGCTTTTCGCATTTGTTGGTGCAGACAATGTCGTCGAGGGTGCTGGGTGCGGACACGGAGTCCGCCGGCTGATGGGCGCGGGGCCCTGCCGGGCGCGGGCGCGGAGTCCACCGGCTGGTGCTGTCGGGCACGGACGCGGGGTACGCTGACTGATGTCGTTAATGACAGCCGGCTGCGGGCTGCAGCCGGCGCGGCTTGCTTCCAGTGGGGGCGCGCCAGCGCACCCGCTGGGTGTAGCCTCCGAGCCTCCGGGCGACTCGAAGAGTCGGGCGGAGGGTTTTTGCTGTAGATGAAGCAGGCAGTGGGATGCTGGTTGCAGCCGGCGTTGGGCCTGCAACCAGCCTCCGGACGAGGAGGGGGTTCCCTCGGAGATGATCATGCAAAAGACAAAGTTAGTCTGCGCAGATATATCAAACTTTTGCTTTTAGTGGTGCAGGTTTTATGCGGAGGGTGCCGACTCGGTTTCGTCCGAGCCCCCTTCAATCTTTTTCATGTCCCCTCCGTTCTTTGGCTTGCGCTCTCGCTAGCTGGACAGCCGCTCTGCGGTCTGTGGCTGAGAGTGGGCCGCGGGGTGGAGTGTACAGTACTCAGACTCTGGGAGCGGATTTAGCTGAGCAGATACTCATAAAGCAAATGGCCGGGTCGCCCGAACCGTTTTTTCTCCCGAGACGTTTTTCGCGTGGGTGGCCTCCAGCGTTCACTCTTGCTAGCCGGACAGCCGCTCTGCGGTCTGTGACTAAGAGTGAGCCTTTGGTACCGCGCACGCTACTAAGCCGTCCGTGGGAATGAACGTCTCAGGCCAAGTGGCCAGCCTCCGGGCCGACTCTGGCTGGCGCCGGGGCGAACAGTGGTGCAACTGTAATGAAAGAGGACGTAGCCCCCGAGCGTCACTCAGGGTTATCCGTGTTTGCGCGGTGCAAAAATATGCAGGTGAGGAGCTCACATTGCTTTTGGCGCAGTCGAGGTGGAGATGATCTCCGGCAGACGGCCCGAGCCTCCGAGTGCTCGAGGGACGCCCCAGCCGGTCGGGCTCGACCGAACAGGCGTCGAGGCGGACGGGAGGCTGGGCCGGCTCGCCTGCCGGCCAGGCGTCAGAGCAGGAGGCAGTCCAGCCGGCTTGGCACAGCCGACAGTGCGGGTCGCGACTGACCGTCCGAATGGTCAAAGCAGGCGGACGGGCCAGCCGGACGTTTTTTCTTTTCTCTGGCCGGCCGCAGGCAGCCGGCCGTTTTTCTGCACGAGCAGCCGGCTCGGTGCTTTCCTTTCTTCTCTCTGCTCGGCTGTGAGCAGCCGGACGGACACTTCTTCTTCTACTTCATTTCTCGTCTGCAGCCGGACGTTTTTTTTAATGACCGGATGAATCACGCGAGCAGCCGGACTATTATTTTTTAGCACCCTGCCGCTGATTTTTCTTTCTGTCTCTTTTATCTGGCTGGGCAGCCGACCTCTTTTTCTTTCTTTCTTTTTTTTTTCTTCAGCCGGCCACTGCTCCTTTTTCTTTCTTCTTCTCGTCTACAGCCGGCCGGTAGCACACGGGCAGCCGTCCGCAGCTGCCGAGCGGCGGAATCCAGCGCGTGAGCGCGGAGCCGGCAGCCGGCCGGGGCCAGCGAGGCCTGCAGGCAGCCGGGCCGGGTGCAGGGCAGGGCCAGCAGGCGGCCGGACCGAGCAGTCGGGGCGGGTGAGGGCAGAGCTGGGCGGCGATGGGGAGTCAGCCCGAGGCCGGCGCACGGAAACCGGCGCCCAGCCACGTGCAGAGGCAGAGCAGGCAGGCGCAGGGCATCCGGCCGCGGGCAGAGGCGGGAATGGCCCGAGCGTAGTCGGCGAGCGCGGGGCGTCCAGCAGCGGGAGGTAGCCGGCGACCGACTGTGGAGCAGGCGGCGACGGTAGCACCCGGCGCGGATGGCGCGGGAGGCGGAGCAGGCGGAGACGCGGCGCAGCGGGCGGCCAACAGGAAAACGGCGCGGGAGGCGGCCGGCCGAAGCCGGCAGGAGGCCGGGCCGGGGCGGGGCCACAGCCGGCGCGGGCAGAGGAGCACGCGGCCGGGCTCGTGCAGCCGGCGGGGGGACTGCAGGCGCGCGCGTGCGTGACGCGCGGAAGGCCAGCGCGGCAGGCGGCCAGGGCAGAGGGATACCAGCTTGAGCGTGACGCCGGGTGCTGGAGAGGAGGAGTCATCTGCAGCGCGGGCAGAGCCGGCGGCCGAGTGGCGGGACTCGGGCGAGGAGCGCGCGGGATGGAGGCGGAGGCGCGGGCTAGCCGGGATGCGGCGTGGAGGCGGCGCAGCCTGCCGTAGCGAGGCGGCATACAAGCAGTTTTGATTTGCATTGACTAATGCATGGATAATGTATGAGTGGTGATAGGTAGCAGCGGAAACAGCGCAGTGCAGCGACGGAGTCGCCGGTCGGAGCGACGGCGAGGCTCACACGTCCGGCGGGTCACATGCGCGCACACGAACTGAGCTAGCTAGCGAAGCTAGTACGCATGCTGCTGCTACCGAATCCATTGGGTTCGCTAGCTAGGTAGCTAGCTATGCACGAACGCGTGCATGCACAGAGACCAGAGGTGCTCGGGACAGCCGCGGAGCAGAGCGCAGCCGCGAGTGCGCAGACCGAGGGCAGACGACGATGACGACGCGCCGTCCAGCACGGTCGTGCCGGGGGCATGCTGATGTCGAGCCCCCGACCGGTGCCGGAGAGACGGCGGCGACGTCGCGGTGATGATGAAGATGGCGAGGCCGACGGCGAGGACGCGCCACCCCTCGCGGCCACTCCGGGGGCATGACGATGTCGAACCCCCGACTGCTATCAGAGAGACGGCGCGATGCCACGGCGGTGAAGGCGAAGATGGTCCCGCCTGGACTGCGATTCCAGCAACAGCTGGCCCCATGGTGGGTGCCAACTGTCGTGGTATTCTCACAGGGGGGTTGCGAGACGACAGATGCCATAGGGTGGCTTGAGGGGAGGGCAAGACTGCCGCTGGAATATCCGAGGACGGGTATGCGAGTAGCACGCGCTAGTTTACCCTGGTTCGGGGCTCTCCGGAGAGATAATACCCCTACTCCTGCATGTCTGAATATATGTGGTATATCTGGTACAGAGTTGCTCCTAGAGCTGTATCTGAGATCAGTGCCAAGGGCATCTGATCTCATATATGCATATGGGCATAAGTGTGTGCGTGGCTTGTGGCCGCATGTGCTTGAGCATGCATGCGCGAGTGTTTGTCCAGGGAGCCATTCTGGCCGGCCTTGGATGGATGGATGCTACTATATATAGTGTGGCTAGCTTAGCATGTAAGCTAGGTGGTGGGCATGGTGGGTGGTGGCCCACCCACCAACTACACTATTCGGGGGACATCGATGTGACGTGTTACACCTGCTACAGTGCTCCACTATTCTCCAGCAATGCCGGGTACGGCCGTCTTGTCGGGGTCTTGTCGATGTCGGGTCGGAGCAGCGGTTGACTCCGTGTAGCAGGCTGGCTGGAGCAGTCGGCAGTCGGCTGGCTGGGACAGCTGGCTGGGAAGAGCAGGCCGAGCAGCCGGGTGGCGAACCGGCCCGGGCAGTCGAACAGGGGGCCGTCTGGGGCGGCCTGAGCAGTCGGACTGAGGGGCTTTGCTAGCCCCGATGTCTTGAAATATTGTCTCGCCGTCTTTGGGGTACCCGTGGTCAATTACCCCGACATAGAGGGATTACTTAGGCATTCTTGTCCATCCATTTGGCAAAAAGAAAAACTAAACTATCAAAGCAACAAATGGATGTCCTCGAATGGAGAAAAATTATGCAACCAACATGCTCACACAATAAGATGGCAAATAAAACATGTGGCAAAGCATGCACAAACACTCTAGCATCTATCAAGCAATTTGCGATGACTAGGTCATCTATATATGAGTATATTGACTTAGGAGTCAAATGAGAACATTTGATCATAGGTCATACTCATCGTTTAAGCACAAGTGGGGTTACCACTTTTACATAAAGCATTGTTGTGTTCACACCATTTGAGATGCTTTTGCTCAATTCTTAGAGCAAAGCTCCCCCTAGATGTGATATCCCCCCTTAGAGGGATGAACTAACCTTGGGTTTTGTCAATGATGACTTCATGTAGGTGTTGAAGATGTGGATGCTCAATGTTGATGTAGATCATTTGGAGCAATCCATTGGAGTGAGTTGCACTTTCAATACCTACATGGGTTAGTCCCACAAGGAACACACAAGGATATCCATAGACATAGAGTGAAATACACATATGATGATGTCCATGAAAGCATTAGGTTACCTTGTCCCTTGTCTTACCAACAAGAGGGTTTCTGACTCCTTGAACTAGTGCAAGATATGGAAGTTGATTGCACTTGTCCTTGCCAAAATGAATATGAGTGAAGTATGTTGGCGGAGTCACCCTCAAGAACTCTCTAGTTCTTCTTCTTTGGGACCCACGTCAACTTGATGGGAATCCTTGGAGTTGTAGTCATACTTTAGAAGTAGAACTTGATGTAGTCTTGGGAACCCACTTGACCAGGGCCTTAGGAGCTTCTTCAAATGCATCAATCTCTTCTTGAAGCTTGTCCTTGCCTTTTAGCTTGTGGTCTTGTGGTGGAAGATCATCTTGAGCTTGTGTTCCCTTGAAAGAAGTTGGGTCATACTTCTCTTGTTGAGGAACAAACTTCATCTTGGGGTATTGATCTTCTTCCCACTCAACTCCATTGGCATTGAACTTTCGTTCAAAACCAACACCTTGATTCTTCCGGTGCCTTCCTTGCTTACGTACAATTTCCTCAAATTGCTTACTTCTGGCAAGGCTCTTGTAAACACCTTTCTCTATAATTCCCTTCAATAAGCTATTTTCTTGCTCAAGTGTAACTTGGCTAAGAGAATCATTAGTGGAATCAAGAGAACTACTAGAAGCAACAATATTGGATTTAACATTGTTATTGCTACTACTAGAAGAAGAAGAAGAATCTTTCTTGCTCTTGTTGCTAGATTTTACTTGTGGCAGACAAGAGTAAACGCTTGGCAATGTAAGAAGAACTCTTCTTTCGAAGATCATCATTGATTGCTTTTAAGAACCCATGCTCTTGCTCTAAATTGATCTTCTCGAAGCGTAACTTCTCATGAGTCTTTAAAATCTCTCGATGATCCTCTAAAGTAGTTTCATGAGCTAACTTAAGAGTGTTTAGTTCTTTAGTTAGACGCTCAATCTCCTTCTTATCATTGTCATTCGTTTCATCTTGATTAGCATGATTAATAGCAATTTCATCATAGTTTTCATCACTAGTATTGTCAACAAGTAAATCATCATCACCTAGCAAATCATATTCATCACTACTGAAATCAACATACTCGGGGTGTGATACCTTAGGGCCTTTAGCCATGAAGCATCTTCCAATTCCTTCATTTGGTGAGTCAAATATGTCGTAGGAGTTGGATGACACAAGTGCAAGATCGGCAACACCTTCATCTTGAGTATATTCGGAGTCGGAGTGATAACTTCTCTCGGAGTAGTTGTCGGAGTCGGAACCGGATACCCATTCACCGACATGAGCTTGATGTCTTCGTCTTGTGTAGCTCTTTGATGACTTGTCCTTCCTTTCCGAATCCTTGCTTCTATGAGAGGGTATTCGTTCATAACGATCATATCTACTCCTTCTCTATCTTGGTGGTGATTCATCTCTTTTACTTCTCCTTTTAGGTGAATCTTCTCTTCTCTTGTAGGGAGCTGTACACTCATTGGAGTAGTGTCCGATTCTTCCACAATTGTAGCAGTTGCGATCACGACTAGAAGATCCCTTCTCATTGTAGGACCTTGACTTGGAACTTCTCTCTTTGCTTCTATTCTTGTAGAATTTGTTGAAGTTCTTCACCATTAAGCTCAATTCTTCATTGAAGATTTGTTTCTCACTTGATGTTGTAGGAGCATCACATGAGGCTTTGTAAGCACCACTTGACTTGTTGTGGAGCTCTTCCTTATCCTTGAGTGACATCTCATGAGTAACAATTCTACCAATGACTTCCGTTGGCTTGAGATCTTTGTAATTGGGCATCATTTGGATCAAGGTGCACACGGTATCATATTTTCCATCCAAGGCTCTTAGGATTTTCTTGATGATGAATCTATCGATCATCTCTTCACTTCCTAAGCCGGCAATCTCATTTGTGATGAGAGCAAGCCTAGAGTACATTTCAGCGACTCCATCATCATCCTTCATTTTGAACTTGTCAATTTGACTTTGAAGCACATCCAATTTGGATTCCTTGACGGACTCGGTACCTTCGTGCATATCAACCAAAGTATCCCAAATTTCCTTTGCATTCTCAAGACCGCTGATTTTGTTGAATTCTTTGGGGCACAATCCGTTGAAGAGAATATCGCAAGCTTGAGCATTGTATTGCAACATCTTCAATTCTTCCGCGGTCGCTTTACGATCCGGTTCTCGTCCATCCTCGAAGTATTCATCTTGCAAGCCAATACGCACAATAGCCCAAGCGGCGGGGTTATGACCAAGAATATGCATTTTCATCTTATGCTTCCAACTAGAAAAATTAGTACCATCAAAGTAAGGACCTCTACAGTGGTAATTTCCCTCGCTAGACGCCATACTCTCCTAGGTTGTGAAACCAAGGCTATGATCACCAAAGCTATGGAAATCAAGGCAAATGGAGACCAAAGCTCTAAAACCACTTGTAGGATCAAAAGTAGGTCTAGAGGGGAGTGATTAGACTACTTGACCAAATAAAAATCTAGCCTTTTCCCAATTTTAAGTGTTGGCAGATTTTAGCAACTAGTACAAGTCAAGCAATCAACCTACACATGCAATTCTAAGAGTGTAGCAGTGGAAAGTAAAACATTGCATATGAAGGTAAAGGGAAGGGTTTGGAGAAGGCAAACGCAATATAGACACGGAGATTTTTTGCGTGGTTCCGATAGGTGGTGCTATCGTACATCCACGTTGATGGAGACTTCAACCCACGAAGGGTAACGGTTGCGCGAGTCCACGGAGGGCTCCACCCATGAAGGGTCCACGAAGAAGCAACCTTGTTTATCCCACCATGGCCATCTCCCACAAAGGACTTGCCTCACTCGGGTAGATCTTCATGAAGTAGGTGATCTCCTTGCCCTTACAAACTTCTTGGTTCAAGTCCACAATCTTGTCGGAGGCTCTCAAGGGACACCTAACCAATCTAGGAGACACCACTCTCCAAAAGGTAATAGACGGTGTGTTGATGATGAACTCCTTGCTCTTGTGCTTCAAATGATAGTCTCCCCAACACTCAACTCTCTCTCACAGATTTGGCTAGGGTGGAAAGATGATTTGAGTGGAAAGCAACTTGGGGAAGGCTAGAGATCAAGATTCTTGTGGTAGGATTGGAATGTCTTGATCTCAACACATGAGTAGGTGGTTCTCTCAGAAAATGAGTAGTGGAAGTGTAGGCACGTTCTGATGGCTCTCACTTGAATGGAGATGGGGGTGGAGGGGTATATATAGCCTCCACACAAAATCCAACCGTTACACACATTTGACCCAACTCGGTCAGACTGAATAGAGGAACTCAGTGAGACCGATTTATTTCAAGATGTGAACGTTAGGAATCTCAGTGGGACCGACTGGAACAACTCGGTGGGACCGATGTGCAAGGGCTAGGGCAAAACCTCATCTCGGTGTGACCGATTGCTTGAACTCGGTGAGACCGATTTCAGCAATGAGCAAACAGAGAGTTGGTCAAGCAAACTCGGTGGGACCAATTGCTCATTTCGGTAAGACCGAAATGTTACAAATGGAAACAGAGAGTTTGCAGGGCCATCTCGGTGAGACCGAGATCCGTATCGGTGTGACCGAATTGTCTAGGGTTTCTGGCAGTGGCTATGTCAGCTGAACTCGGTGGCGCCGGTGAAGGAAATATGCCCTAGAGGCAATAATAAAGTTGTTATTTATATTTCCTTATATCATGATAAATGTTTATTATTCATGCTAGAATTGTATTAACCGGAAACTTAATACATGTGTGGATACATAGACAAAACACCGAGTCCCTAGTAAGCCTCTACTAGACTAGCTCGTTAATCAAAGATGGTTAAGTTTCCTAACCATAGACATGTATTGTCATTTGATGAACGGGATCACATCATTAGGAGAATGATGTGATGGACATGACCCATCCGTTAGCTTAGCATAATGATCGTTCAGTTTTATTGCTACTGCTTTCTTCATGTCAAATACATATTCCTTTGACTATGAGATTATGCAACTCCCGGATACCGGTGGAATGCCTTGTGTGCTATCAAACATCACAACATAACTGGGTGATTATAAAGATGCTCTACAGGTATCTCCGAAGGTGTCTGTTGGGTTGGCATAGATCGAGATTAGGATTTGTCACTCCGAGTATCGAAGAGGTATCTTTGTGCCGTCTCGGTAATACACATCATAAGAAGCCTTGCAAGCAATGTGACTAATGAGTTAGTTACGGGATGATGCATTACGGAATGAGTAAAGATACCTGCCGGTAATGAGATTGAACTAGGTATGAAGATACCGACGATCGAATCTCGGGCAAGTAACATACCGATGACAAAGGGAATAACGTATGTTGTCATTACGGTACGACCGATAAAGATCTTCGTAGAATATGTGGGAACCAATATGAACATCCAGGTTTCGCTATTGGTTATTGACTGGAGAGGTGTCTCGGTCATGTCTACATAGTTCTCGAACCCGTAGGGTCCGCACGCTTAGCGTTCGATGATGATTTTGTATTATATGAGTTATGTGATTTAGTGACCGAATATTGTTCGGAGTCCCGAATGAGATCACGAACATGACGAGGAGTCTTGAAATGGTTGAGAGGTAAAGATTCATATATAGGACGATGATATTCGGACACCGGAAGTGTTCCGGGGGTACTGGGTACATATCGGGTCACCGAAAAGGGGTTCCAGGCACCCCCGGCAAAGATATGGGCCTAATGGGCCAAGAGGGGAAACGCAGCAGCCAGCATGGGCTGCTGCGCCCCCCATATAGGCCGAATAGGAAGGGGAAGGAAAGAGGGGAAGATAGAAAGGAAGGGGAGGGATTCGGCCTCCCCCTTCCTTCTCTCCTCCCTCCTCCTTCCTTCCCCCTCCGGAAAATATGGTAAGGGGGGGCCGAATTGGACTAGGCCCCAAGTAGGATTCCTCCTACTTGGGGTGCCCCAAGGCTATCTCCCTCCCCCTCCCACCTATATATACATGGGGAGGTGGCGCCTAGAATACACACCAATAACTGTTAGCCGTGTGCGGCACCCCCCCTCCACAGTTTACGCCTCCGGTCATATCTTCATAGTGCTTAGGGGAAGCCTTGCGCGGATCACTTCACCACCACCATCACCACGCCGTCGTGCTGACGGAACTCTCCCTCGACACTTTGTTGGATCAAGAGTTTGAGGGATGTCATCGAGCTGAACGTGTGCAGAACTCGGAGGTGCCGTACGTTCGGTGCTTGATCGGTCGGAACGAGAAGAAGTTCGACTACATCAACCACGTTGTCAAACCCTTCCGCTTTCGGTCTAGGAGGGTACATGGACAGACTCTCCCCCTCTCGTTGCTATGCATCTCCTAGATAGATCTTGCGTGAGCATAGGATTTTTTTTGAAATTGCATGCTATGTTCCCCTACAGTGGCATCCGAGCCAGGTCTATGCGTAGATGATATGCACGAGTAGAGCACAAAGAGTTGTGGGCGGTGATAGTCATACTGCTTACCACCAACGTCTTATTTTGAATCGGCGGTATTGTTGGATGAAGCGGCCCAGACCAACCTTACATGACCACATTCATGAGACCGGTTCCACCGACAGACATGCAACTAGTTTTGCATAAAGGTGGCTGGCGGGTGTCTGTTTCTCCAACTTTAGTTGAATCGAATTTGACTACGGCTGGTCCTTGTTGAAGGTTAAAACAACAAACTTGATGAAACACCGTTGTGGTTTTGATGCGTAGGTAAGAACGGTTCTTGCTAGAAGCCCGTAGCAGCCACGTAAAACTTGCAACAACAAAGTAGAGGACGTCTAACTTGTTTTTGCAGGGCATGTTGTGATGTGATATGGTCAAGACATGATGTGATATACATTGTTGTATGAGATGATCATGTTTTGTAAAAGTTATCGGCAACTGGCAGGAGCCTTATGGTTGTCGCTTTATTGTATGAAATGCAAACGCCATGTACTTGCTTTACTTTATCACTATGCGTTAGCAATAGTTGTAGAAGCAATAGTTGGCGAGACGACCACGACACTACGATGGAGATCAAGGTGTCAAGCTAGTGACGATGGAGATCATGACGGTGCTTTGGAGATGGAGATCAAAGGCACAAGATGATGATGGCCATATCATGTCACATATTTTGATTGCATGTGATGTTTATCTTTTATGCATCTTATTTTGCTTAGTACGGCGGTAGCATTATAAGATGATCCCTCACTAAATTTCAAGGTATAAGTGTTCTCCCTGAGTATGCACCGTTGCGATAGTTCGTCGTGCTGAGACACCACGTGATGATCGGGTGTGATAAGCTCTACGTTCACATACAACGGGTGCAAGACAGTTTTGCACATGCGGAATACTCGGGTTAAACTTGACGATCCTAGCATGTACAGACATGGCCTCAGAACACTGGAGACCGAAAGGTCGAACGTGAATCATATAGTAGATATGATCAACATAGAGATGTTCACCATTGAAAACTACTCCATCTCACGTGATGATCGAACATGGTTTAGTTGATTTGGATCACGTGATCATTTAGATGACTTGAGGGATGTCAATCTAAGTGGGAGTTCTTAAGTAATATGATTAATTGAACTTAATTTATCATGAACTTAGTCCTGATAGTGTTTGCATATCTATGTTGTAGATCAATGGCCCGTGCCACCGTTCCCTTGAATTTTAATGCGTTCCTAGAGAAAGCTAAGTTGAAAGATGATGGTAGCAACTACACGGACTGGGTCCGTAACTTGAGGATTATCCTCATTGCTGCACAGAAGAATTATGTCCTTGATGCACCGCTAGGTGAAAGGCCTGTTGCAGGAGCAGATGCTGATGTTATGAACATCTGGCAAGCTCGATCTGATGACTACTCGATAGTTCAGTGTGCCATGCTTTACGGCTTAGAATCGGGACTTCAAAGACGTTTTGAACGTCATGGAGCATATGAGATGTTCCAGGAGTTGAAGTTAATATTTCAAGCAAATGCCCGAGTTGAGAGATATGAAGTCTCCAACAAGTTCTATAGCTGCAAGATGGAGGAGAACAGTTCTATCAGTGAACACATACTCAGAATGTCTGGATATCATAATCACTTGACTCAGCTAGGAGTTAATCTTCCAGATGATAGTGTTATTGACAGAGTTCTCCAATCACTGCCACCAAGCTATAAAGGCTTCGTGATGAACTATAATATGCAAGGGATGGAGAAAACAATTCCCGAGCTCTTCATGGTGCTCAAAGCTGCGGAGGTAGAAATCAACAAGGAGCATCAAGTGTTGATGGTTAACAAGACCACTAGTTTCAAGAAAAAGGGCAAAGGAAAGAAAGGGAACTTCAAGAAGAATGGCAAGCAAGTTTCCACTCCCAGGAAGAAGCCCAAGTCTGGACCTAAGCCTGAAACTGAGTGCTTCTACTGCAAAGGGACTGGTCACTGGAAGCGGAACTGCCCCAAGTATTTGGCGGATAAGAAGGATGGCAAAGTGAACAAAGGTATATTTGATATACATGTTATTGATGTGTACCTTACTAATGCTCGTAGTAGTGCCTGGATATTTGAGACCGGTTCGGTTGCTCATATTTGTAACTCGAAACAGGGGCTACGGATTAAACGAAGATTGGCTAAGGACGAGGTGACAATGCGCGTCGGGAATGGTTCCAAGGTCGATGTGATCGCCGTCGGCACGCTACCTCTACATCTACCTTCGGGATTAGTTTTAGACCTGAATAATTGTTATTTGGTGCCAGCTTTGAGCATGAACATGATATCTGGATCTTGTTTAATGCGAGATGGTTATTCATTTAAATCAGAGAATAATGGTTGTTCTATTTATATGAGTAATATCTTTTATGGTCATGCACCCTTGAAGAGTGGTCTATTTTTGTTGAGTCTCGATCATGGTGATACACATATTCATAATATTGATGCCAAAAGATGCAAAGTTGATAATGATAGTGCAATATATTTGTGGCACTGCCGTTTAGGTCGTATTGGTGTAAAGCGCATGAAGAAACTCCATGCAGATGGAC
The DNA here is from genome assembly GCA_011799875.1 of Thinopyrum elongatum. Lineage (NCBI taxonomy): Eukaryota > Viridiplantae > Streptophyta > Magnoliopsida > Poales > Poaceae > Thinopyrum > Thinopyrum elongatum. The sequence continues at coordinate 405,970,892 of CM022303.1, forward strand.
TTTTGGAATCACTTGATTATGAATCATTTGATGCTTGCGAACCATGCCTCATGGGCAAGATGACTAAAATTCCATTCTCCGGAACAATGAAGCAAGCCACTAACTTATTGGAAATAATACATACCGATGTATGCGGTCCGATGAGTGTTGAGGCTCGCGGCGGGTATCGTTATTTTCTGACCTTCACAGATGATTTGAGCAAATATGGGTATATCTACTTGATGAAACACAAGTCTAAAACATTTGAAAAGTTCAAAGAATTTCAGAGTGAAGTGGAGAATCATCGTAACAAGAAAATAAAGTTTCTACGATCTGATCGCGGAGGCGAATATTTGAGTTACGAGTTTGGCGTTCATTTAAAACGATGTGGAATAGTTTCACAACTCACGCCACCTGGAACACCACAGAGTAATGGTGTGTCCGAACGTCGTAACCGTACTTTATTAGATATGGTGCGATCTATGATGTCTCTTACCGATTTACCACTATCATTTTGGGGTTATGCATTAGAGACAACTGCATTCACGTTAAATAGGGCACCATCTAAATCCGTTGAGACGACACCGTATGAACTGTGGTTTGGCAAGAAACCTAAGCTGTCGTTTCTTAAAGTTTGGGGTTGCGATGCTTATGTGAAAAACTTCAGCCTGATAAGCTCGAACCCAAATCGGAGAAGTGCTTCTTCATAGGATACCCAAAAGAAACTGTTGGGTACACCTTCTATCACAGATCTGGAGGCAAGATCTTTGTTGCTAAGAATGGATCCTTTCTAGAGAAGGAGTTTCTCTCAAAAGAAGTGAGTGGGAGGAAAGTAGAACTTGATGAGGTAATTGTACCTTCTCTCAATTTGGAAAGTAGCTCATCAGAGAAATCTGTTCCCGTGATGCCTACACCAACTAGAGAGGAAGCTAATGATGATGATCATGAAGCTTCAGATCAAGTTACTACCGAACATCGTAGGTCAACCAGAGCACGTTTCGCACCAGAGTGGTACGGTAATCCTGTTCTGGAAGTCATGTTACTAGACCATGACGAACCTACGAACTATGAAGAAGCGATGATGAGCCCAGATTCCGATAAATGGCTTGAGGCCATGAAATCTGAGATAGGATCCATGTATGAGAACAAAGTATGGACTTTGGTTGACTTGCCCGATGATCAGCGAGCCATAGAGAATAAATGGATCTTCAAGAAGAAGACTGACGCTGATGGTAATGTTACTGTCTACAAAGCTCGACTTGTCGCAAAAGGTTTTCGACAAGTTCAAGGAGTTGACTACGATGAGACCTTCTCACCCGTAGCGATGCTTAAGTCTGTCCGAATCATGTTAGCAATTGCCGCATTTTATGATTATGAAATCTGGCAAATGGACGTCAAAACTGCATTCCTTAATGGATTTCTTAAAGAAGAGTTGTATATGATGCAACCAGAAGGTTTTGTCGATCCTAAAGGTGCTAACAAAGTGTGCAAGCTCCAGCGATCCATCTATGGACTGGTGCAAACATCTCAGATTTGGAATATACGCTTTGATGAGGTGATCAAAGCATATGGTTTTATACAAACTTTCGGAGAAGCCTGTATTTACAAGAAAGTGAGTGGGAGCTCTGTAGCATTTCTAATATTATATGTGGATGACATATTGTTGATTGGAAATGATGTAGAATTTCTGGATAGCATAAAAGGATACTTGAATAAAAGTTTTTCAATGAAAGACCTCAATGAAGCTGCTTATATATTGGGCATCAAGATCTATAGGGATAGATCGAGACGCTTAATAGGACTTCCACAAAGCACATACCTTGATAAAGTTTTGAAGAAGTTTAAAATGGATCAGTCAAAGAAAGGGTTCTTGCCTGTGTTGCAAGGTGTGAAGTTGAGTAAGACTCAATGCTCGACCACTGCAGAAGATAGAGAGAAAATGAAAGTCATTCCCTATGCCTCAGCCATAGGTTCTATCATGTATGCTATGCTGTGTACCAGACCTGATGTGTGCCTTGCTATAAGTCTAGCACGGAGGTACCAAAGTAATCCAGGAGTGGATCACTGGACAGCGGTCAAGAACATCCTGAAGTACCTGAAAAGGACTAAGGATATGTTTCTTGTTTATGCAGGTGACAAAGAGCTTGTCGTAAATGGTTACGTCGATGCTAGCTTTGACACTGATCCGGATGACTCTAAGTCACAAACCGGATACGTATTTATATTGAATGGTGGAGCTGTCAGTTGGTGCAGTTCCAAGCAAAGCGTCGTGGCGGGATCTATGTGTGAAGCGGAGTACATAGCTGCTTCGGAAGCAGCAAATGAAGGAGTCTGGATAAAGGAGTTCATATCCGATCTAGGTGTAATACCTAGTGCATCGGGTCCAATGAAAATCTTTTGTGACAATACTGGAGCAATTGCTTTGGCGAAGGAATCTAGATTTCACAAAAAAACCAAACACATCAAGAGACGCTTCAACTCTATCCGTGATCAAGTCAAGGAGGGAGACATAGAGATTTGCAAAATACATACGGATCTGAATGTGGCAGACCCGTTGACTAAGCCTCTTCCACGAGCAAAACATGATCAGCACCAAGACTCCATGGGTGTTAGAATCATTACAATGTAATCTAGATTATTGACTCTAGTGCAAGTGAGAGACTGAAGGAAATATGCCCTAGAGGCAATAATAAAGTTGTTATTTATATTTCCTTATATCATGATAAATGTTTATTATTCATGCTAGAATTGTATTAACCAGAAACTTAATACATGTGTGGATACATAGACAAAACACCGAGTCCCTAGTAAGCCTCTACTAGACTAGCTCGTTAATCAAAGATGGTTAAGTTTCCTAACCATAGACATGTGTTGTCATTTGATGAACGGGATCACATAATTAGGAGAATGATGTGATGGACATGACCCATCCGTTAGCTTAGCATAATGATCGTTCAGTTTTATTGCTACTGCTTTCTTCATGTCAAATACATATTCCTTTGACTATGAGATTATGCAACTCCCGGATACCGGAGGAATGCCTTGTGTGCTATCAAACATCACAACGTAACTGGGTGATTATAAAGTTGCTCTACAGGTATCTCCGAAGGTGTCTGTTTGGTTGGCATAGATCGAGATTAGGATTTGTCACTCCGAGTATCAGAGAGGTATCTCTGGGCCCTCTCTGTAATACACATCATAAGAAGCCTTGCAAGCAATGTGACTAATGAGTTAGTTACAGGATGATGTATTACGGAACGAGTAAAGAGACTTGCCGGTAACGAGATTAAACTAGGTATGAAGATACCAACGATCGAATCTCGGGCAAGTAACATACCGATGACAAAGGGAATAACGTATGTTGTCATTACGGTACGACCGATAAAGATCTTTGTAGAATATGCGGGAACCAATATGAGCATCTAGGTTCCGCTGTTGGTTATTGACCGGAGAGGTGTCTCGGTCATGTCTACATAGTTCTCGAACCCATAGGGTCCGCACGCTTAACGTTCGATGATGATTTTGTATTATATGAGTTATGTGATTTGGTGACCGAATGTTGTTCGGAGTCCCGGATGAGATCACGGACATGATGAGGAGTCTTAAAATGGTCGAGAGGTAAAGATTCATATATAGGACGATGATATTCGGACACCGGAAGTGTTCCGGGGGTACCGGGTACATATCGGGTCACCAGAAAGGGGTTCTGGGCACCCCCGGCAAAGATATGGGCCTAATGGGCCAAGAGGGGAAACGCAGCAGCCAGCATGGGCTGCTGCGCTCCCCATATAGGCCGAATAGGAAGGGGAAGGAAAGAGGGGAAGAGAGAAAGGAAGGGGAGGGATTCGGCCTCCCTCTTCCTTCTCTCCTCCCTCCTCCTTCCTTCCCCCTCCGGAAAATATGGTGGGGGGGGGGCCGAATTGGACTAGGCCCCCAAGTAGGATTCCTCCTACTTGGGGCTCCCCAAGGCTGTCTCCCTCCCCCTCCCACCTATATATACATGAGGAGGGGCGCCTAGAACACACACCAATAACTGTTAGCCGTGTGCGGTGCCCCCCTCCACAGTTTACACCTCCGGTCATATCTTCGTAGTGCTTAGGCGAAGCCCTGCGCGGATCACTTCACCATCACCGTCACCACGCCGTCGTGCTGACGGAACTCTCCCTCGACACTTTGCTGGATCAAGAGTTCGAGGGACGTCATCGAACTGAACGTGTGCATAACTCGGAGGTGCCGTACGTTCGGTGCTTGATCGGTCTGAACGAGAAGAAGTTCGACTACATCAACCGCGTTGTCAAACGCTTCCGCTTTCGGTCTACGAGGGTATGTGGATACACTCTCCCCCTCTCGTTGCTATGCATCTCCTAGATAGATCTTGCGTGAGCGTAGGAAATTTTTTGAAATTACATGCTACGTTCCCCTACAGCCAGATAGATCAAATTGGTGGGGCCAAGTTTGACTTTAGGTTTTGGACAAATGTGGAAATGAGAAAGTGGCTGAGGGTTTTTGGAGCAATATCACTAAGCACTTTGAGCAAGTAGAACATTAAGCAACACCTCATCCCCTTTTAATAGTATTGGCTTTCCTATGGACTCAATGTGATCTTGGATCATTAAAATGAAAATGAAGAGTCTTAGCTTTTGCCAATCTTTGTCCTTAGCATTTTGAGGGGTCCACATCTCTAGTGCATGCCATGCCAATCATTGAACTTTCTGAAATATTTAACTTGAATGGATATTAGTTCAATGAGCTATATCTTGTTATGAATTACCAAAATCATCCGGGGATTAGTTGCACTTTCAGCTACTCAAACGCGGGCTCCTATGGCGCGTGGGCAATGGAGAGCAAATTCGCATCTGAGCGCGACCCGTGGATCCCACGCCCAACTTCCTACAGGCCCATCACCCAGCGTCGAACATGCCGACTCAGGCGGGTATCGGAGCTGCTGGATACTAATGGAAGGTGGCGGGTGGACCTCCTCCAACAACACTTCAGCGCCCCCGACGTGGAATGCATCTTGCCGATCAAGGCCAGCCCACGCAGGATGGAGGACGTCCTATCATGGGCGCCGGACGTGCGGGGCATTTTCAGTGTCCGCAGCGCATACAAGACCGCTCTCGAGGAGCAAACCAGCACCACCGCGTGCGCCACGAGCAGGGCACCGGACGGCACTCGTGCTGTCTGGAAGGCAGTGTGAGGGTGTCCTGCTCCCCCTAAGGTACAAGTTTTCGCATGGAGAGTCGCGACGAACTCTGTGGCAACGCTTGAAAATAAACATAAACGAAAACTTGAGGTGTCTAATATGTGTGCTTTATGTGGTTTGGAATGCGAGGACACATACCACGCTCTATGCCGTTGCCCGTTGGCCCGACAGCTATGGACGGCGATGGCGCGTACATGGAGTATGCCCAAGCTGGAGACCGTCATCAACACTGGGCCGGAGTGGATCATCCACCTGCTGGACCAATGAAAGAACGAGGAGAGACTCCCTGTGGTGATGACACTTTGGCGGAGCTGGTATGTACGTAATGAATTATACCACCACAATCCAGCACCACCACTTGCGGCTTCTACCAGATTCTTGTCCGGCTACATCAGCTGCTGTACATTCAGCAAAATCCATCTGATGATGTTGCCAAGGGGAAGGGAGTGATTACTTATGGTGGCTGCAGCGTCCGGCAAAGAATGACAGAAAATATCAAGCACTTGCTCACGTCCAATTGAGCACTGGAGCAAGCCTCCATTTGGTTGGGTAAAACTAAACGTGGATGGCGCATGGAAGGAACAGGAGGGAACAGGAGGTGCTGAGATGATATACTTCGTGATCATGCAGGTGCTGTCATTTTCTCTTCTTGCCGGTTCATCCCACGCTGTACGAGCGCCCTCGAGGCAGAGATGGCAGCGCTCATGGAGGGAGTGACTCTGGCTATTGAGCGGAGCCTGGAAAGGTTGATAGTGGAGACGGACTGCTCGACGACAACTTACATGGTCAGGGACACCGAAACCAATAGGGCTCCAGTGGCGGCCATGGTTGGCGACATCAAGCAGATCCTAGCTGGCCGGCCACATGAAATAGCGGTGATTAAACGAGAGCAGAATAAAGCTAGCCACGCTCTCGCACAAATAGGCCGTTTACTGCCCAAAACTGTTGTTTGGCTTCGTTGTGCCCCTGGTGAGGTTGACATCTTATGTCAACAGGATTGTAAGGACTCTGGTTAAGTAATGAAAGTTTCCGTTATGCGCAAAAAAAAAAAGACAACATGAACACGCGATGCGGCGCGAGTGAGGTGGCTATGCGCACAAACAAAATAATAGGAGTGTGCGCTCCCCCAAATACAGAAAATCTACGTCTCAGGCACGATGTTGCGCAGTCCTATGACGCCCGCACGAGCCCAACTGCGTGCCTCCACCTTGATCGTCGAGGTGAGGTGAGAGATGGAGGGTCGTTCGGCGTTGAAGAGACATGCATTTCATTGCTTCCAAATCCACCAATGATGCCCAACCGGAGGTGCACAACGCACGGTTGATGCGCTCCAAAATAGGCGTCTCCCGCTCACTCGACCAAGTATAACGGCATCCGTGGAGATAAATGTCAACGAGCTCCTCATCCGTAATGAAACGTCGAAATCTGCTCATCATACCGCAGTCTAGGCGATCGTTGCTCTTATCCGCCACCGTGGCGATCATGTTGAAATCACCACTGATAAGCCAAGGGCCGGCGCACAAAGCACATGCATCGTGGAGCTCGGCAAGGAAAGCCAACATGTCCTCATCGCGTTGGGGGCCATACACACCCGACAACCACCAATGGGCGCCGCGTCCCGTTGCCGTGGCAAGTGCAGGATCTCAGTACGCCACCACGCAAGAATGATGCCCCCTCGAGTGTCACTGCCGGTAGGAAGAAGAATCCTAAAAGGTGGCCCCACATATCTTGGAAACAATGGACAAGGAGACCGAATCAAGCTTGGTTTCTTGGAGACAAACAACGCTCGGGAAAATTGAGGCAAGAACAGAGTGAACAACACTGCGCTTAGCCGGCACAACATCTTGGGATTGATGAAGTCACCACAGGAGCCTTCATAGTCGACGGGAATGTCTCCTCTCACTGACGAACATCGCCGGAAAGGCTGAAATAAATCTAGAAAAATACGAGTATCAGTGCTAAATCTAATCCTTGAACTCTCGTGGGATGGTTCGCATACCTTTAACACTTAGTGTCTATGGTATGTGCTTGTAAATTTTTTAGAACGAAGTCGGCCCAAATTGACCGGGCAAACGCAGGATCACTGACAAGACAGGAGAGAAAAGAAAAATTGACCCAATCGGACCCTCAAAGCCTTCCTAAACGTCCGGGCTGTCGGACACTCCTCATATTGCCCCCATATATGAGCTGAGTATGAGGAGTGCCCGGGCGTTTCCGGTCTGCGCCTTGCGTCTGCCACATAGAATTTGGCCTACCACGGACCCCCTTTTATTATTATTATTATTTCTTTTCTTTTTCACTTCATCTTCACTAATCCACATGCATGTGACCGGACATATAGGGAAAACAATGTGGGACATGGCTGCGTGCGTGGATAAATCTATACCTATTAAGGAAGAAAATAGGTATTCTTGGTCCATCATGCTATTTTGTAAAAAAAAACTGATGTTTCTCATAATAAACCCGTAGTTCAGTTTTAAGTCAGATTTTCGCTTTCGCAGAACCACCCCCCCCCCCAAAAAAAAAAGACAAAAAAAAAAGAAAAAAAGATAAAAAAGAAAAAAAAAAAAACCAAAAAAAAAAAAAAACAAAAAAAAAAAAAAAACAAAAAAGAAAAAAAAAAACCAAAAGAAAAAGAAAAGAAAAAATAAAAAAAAAAAAAAAAAAAAAAAAAAAAAAAAACAAGAAAACAAAATACCCCACCACCCCCCACACCTACAAACAAAAAATAACATAAAAAAAAAAAAAAAAATAAAAAAAAAAAAAAAAAAAACCCACCAAAAAAAAAAAAAATAAAAAAAAAAGAAAACCCCCCCCCCAAACAAAAAAAAAAAAACAAAAGAAACAACAGAAATAAAAAATCCAAAAAAAAAAAAAAAAAAAAAAAAAGAAAAAAAAAAAAAAAAAAAAAAAAAAGAAAAAGATAAAGAAAAAAAAAGAAAAAAAAAAAAAAAAGAAAAAAAAAAAAAAATAAAAAAAAATAAGAAATAAAAAAAAAGAAAAAAAAAAAAAAAAAAAAAAAAAAATAAGAAAAAAAAAAAAAAAAAAAAGAAAAAAACGAATAAGAACGAAACCAAAAAAAAACAAAAAAAAACAACAAATAAAAAAAAAAAGAAAAAAAAAAAAAAAACAAAAAAAAACAAAAAAAAAACAAAAAAAAAAAACAAGAAAAAAAAAAAAAAAAAAAAAAGAAAAAAAAAATAAAAAAAAACAAACAACAAAAAGAAAAGAAAAAAAACCAAAAAAAAAGTGATAACAAAAAACAAAACAACACAAAAAAAAAAAAAAAAAAAAAAAAAAAACATAAAAAAAAAAAAAAAAAATAAAAGAAAAAAAAAACAAAAATAAAAAAAATGAAAAAAACAAAAAAAAAAAAAAAAGAAAACAACGAAAAAAAAAAAGAAACAACAAACAAAAAAAAAAAAAAAAAGAAGAAAATATAAAAAAGAGAAGAAAAAAAAAAAAGAAAAAAGATAAAAAAAAAGAACACCAAAAAATACAAAAAAACAAAAACAAAACAAACAAATAACACACACAACAAAACCAAAAAAAAAAAAATGAAAAGCAAAAAACAAAAAAAGCAAAAAAAAAGAAAAAAAAAAAACAGACATCAACAAAAAAAGACAAAAAAAAAAAAAAAAAAAAAAAAATACACAAAAATCGAATAATAAAAAAACACAACAGATTAAAAACCCACCACATAAAAGACCACAATAACAAAAAGAACCCCAGAACACAAAACCAACCAAAAAAAAACCACACAAACAAAACAACCCCCGCACCAACACCAAACAAACCAACACCCAAACAAACCTCAAAAAAAAAAAAAAAAAAAAGAAAAAGAAAAAAGAAAAAAAAAAAAAAAAAAAACAAACAAAACAAAAAAAAAAAAAAAAAAAAAAGAAAGAAAAGAAAAATCAAAGAAAAAAAAAAAACAAAAGAAAAAAAAAAAAAAAAAAAAAAAAAAAAAAACTAAAAAAAACCAATAAAAAAAAAAAAATAAAAATAAAAAAAAAAAAAAAAACACAAAAAACAAAAAAAGAAAAAAAAAAAAAAAAAAAACCCCCCCCCACCCCCCCCCCCACCCCCCCCCCCCCCACCCCAACCACCCCCTCCCCCCCCCCCCCCCCCCCCCCCCCCGCCACCCCCCCCCCCCCCCCCCGCGCGAGATATATCTGGTAATCAACTCGCAACCTAGTTTTAAGTCAGATTTTCTCTTTTGCAGGAACACCCTTATACCGCAGTACATATCAAATGCTTTTCAAAAATATCTATATCTTTTAAACTCTAACTTCAAATTTAACATATTATATATGAAATTTGATTAGAAAAATATTTAGAATCTAAATATGATGTTATTTTACATGTTAACCATTTCAAAAAATGAAATTTATGGTGCAATCTTAATCGGTAGCATATGATCTGTCTTTTTTCATACCGGCCGATTCAGATTGGGAATGAACTCCACATCAAAATCAACATTGGAGACGAAAAAACAACCATTATCACGCATGCATGCCTCACCAAAACCTGGAAGAAAGAAAAAACAGATTTCTTGTCTTATGCCGAGAGAGACGCCTTAGGATTGACAACATTCAAATGCGTTGTGATAGTGTGAGCACTGAGACCACCGCAAGCGAGAGAAAATGGGATAAGTGGCAACACAGATGGGATGCCATGTGTTGAAATGGAGAATGTGGACCTCTTGGGGTCTTGAGTCATGGTTATTGGATTAGAGGAGTGATGTTTTTTCGTTGGAAAGCACGGGCGCTTTTGCTAGTAGATACTCAAAATGGACACGACCGGACATTGATCAGACACGTCCGCACACAGGCTAAATTTGCCAAGTCCGGTCCTAACAGGAAGCGGCTAGCTGGTCAAGTGACTCATCGGCCGATGAGGCAGCAGCATCCGGTGCATGCAGCTTGATGTCAACGCTTCTTAGAAAGGTGATCAGGATGAGCCAAGATCCAATACAAATGTGATTAAGATAATACGGATTGGTAAAAGCTGTACTACTGTCCAGTACATTAATTTAACTTCGAGTACCGTCCTCTGTACTGTCTGCTGCGTGCCTTAATTAGAAGGCAAAGACATTTTGGTCGAGAAGCAAGGAAGGTTTGGCAGCGCTAGGGGTTGCATGCTAACCGAGACCACCGCTAAAGAAAAGAATGGAGACTTCACTTCGCGTGTGGATGCATGCCCATGGCAGCAACCTCGATAAGGAATCTATCTCTGTCTACGTGTGATATACAGTACTACTATGATGCTAATATATACTATAGAAAATTGTAGAGAGAGGAAGAATAGAAGAATGCTTTTGCCGGAGTAGCCGGCCGAGGAAGGCTAGCTAGCTAGGCCTTGCTTTTTGACCATGCATGAGCACGTCGACGTGCAGAACTCACGTGATGTTATTATTCAATTGGAGGTAGCTCTGGATCTTTGTCCCTTGTCAACTTGGCACAAACATTATGTTAGTCGCAGTGTAACGTTTTGCTCGTACTCGCTGGATCATCTGCACACATAGATGTGTGCATGCATGGCAACGTGTGTGAAAAAAACCAGCCAGTTTAAAACAAAATTGAAATAAAATAGATTTACGATTTTATAAAAAAGTTCATCCATTTGAGAAAGAGATGAGAATTTTAAAAAATATTATGAATTTATTTTCATAAAAACGAAAAAAAATCACCAAAATTTAAAATTTTCATCAATTTTTAAAATGTTCATCTTTTTTGATGAAAAGTTCACAAACTTGAAAAAAGTTCATCGATTTTGAAAAAAGGCTCATCAATTTTTAACAAATCACAAAAAAGAAAAATCCATCAATTTTGTTTTTTTCACATGGATATTAAAAATTTAATCACTTTTCAAAAAATAATAACAGAATTTAAAAAATGTTCATCAATTTTAAAGAATAGTTCACGAATATGAAAAAAATCATCAATTTTGAAAAAATTATCATGAATTCAAAAAAGTTAATGCATTTAAGAAAAGTTTTTTTTTTTAAATAAGAGAACAAGATAACCAACCAAGGAATAAGCTGCATTTTTTGGCCTTCATTTTAAGAAATAAAAAAAGAAACCAGCACATCAGGTCTTGTGACGCACTTGGTTACTGCGGTCAGGATGGAGGAGCGTGGTTCAAATCCTGTTCAGGTACTAAATACGGAGGAGCGCGGTTCGAATCCTGTCGCGCACACGTTTTTTTGGCGTTTAAAACATTAAAAAAAGAGTAAATGGGCCGGCCCAGAGCAGAAGGGGGTGTGCGTCAAGTTGAAAATGTACTGTATCGGGTCCTTAAGACACGAATGCTATTTCTCGCATTAAGCGAGATGGTAGGAACTTTCGCTGTGATCTTCAACAGTAACGGACCGGCCCACTCACGCAGACTTCAAAAGAAAATAGTGAAAAAGAAACGTCGCGACGGTTCTAACCACCAGCTTAGCATCAAGATTCTTTTAAATTAATAGGGCGGGTTGTAATTGAGGCAAAATGCGCCCGGGCTCGCTGGTTATTTTTTTTCTTCTTGGATGTTTCTTTTCTTTTTTCTACTCCATTTTATTGTTTTTTATTCTTTTTTCATTTGATTCTTCAATTTTATTTTTCACTTTCTTTTTTCGTTTGGTTCATTTTGTTTCTTTTTCGGGTTTCATTTTTTTGGCTTTCTTTTCTTTGGTTTTCAATCTACATTTTTCCTATATGTCAACAACATTTTTCTAATACACATTTAACATTTTTTCAATACAAATTTAATAATTTTCTAATACATAGTAAACATTTTCTCTATACACATTTTTAGCAATCTTTAAATGGTTAATTAACATTTTTCAAATACAAGATAAACATTTTTATACATGGTGAACATTTTTCCTATACACAATTTAAACTTTTTCAAAAGCTTGATTAACATTTTTAAACATTTTCATATGAATATTTAACATTTTTCAAATGCTTTATCAACAATTTCTAAAATGCAAGATTAATATTTTTTGAATTCATGGTCAACAATTTTTCTATACACATTTAACATTTTATAAATGCTTGATTAACCTTTTTGAAATATTTGGTCAATATTTTTTCTATACACATTCAATATTGTTCAAGTACTTGTTTAACATATTTTAAATACATGATCAACTTTTTTCACACCCATTGTATATTTTTCGTATACATGGTCAACATTTTTTTCTATACACATTTAACATTTTTCAAATGCATGATTAACATTTTTCAAAATATAATGAAAATTTTATCTTGTAATATATATGTTTAGAATTTTTGGAAAGTATAAACCAAAGTAAAAAAAGAAAACAAAAGATCAAACAAACAAAAATAAAAGTGGTAGTGGCCCCGCGCGAGCTGGGTCGGCCCATTTAGTCCGCTGCCTTCAACAAGAGCTGACTCTGTCTTGCTTGCAGCAAGACATAGTCGCGCCCCGCTTAAGGCGCCAAATAGGCGCATCGACTATTTATCGCATTAAGTGAGTCGGTAGGGATGTCTCGCGTCTTGGTAATCAGTGTCGGTCCAACCGATTTAGCGCCCGCAGATTGAAAAATCGTGAAGAAAAGGGGCACACCCAAGGATCGAACCCTGGTCTCCAGGGGGATCACTGGCGCAGCTAACCACTCCGCCCACTTTGCGCTACTGGTTAGTAGTAGGACCGCGACCTGCTATAGGCGATTGGAGCCGGCATTCTCCATTTTTTTCTTTGTTTTTTTGTTTTCTTTTATTTTATTTTTTCTTCTATGATATTTTTGTTCATTTCTTTTTCTTCTCTGATTTGTTTCATATTTTTGTTTTTTCTTTGTTTCTTCTTGTTTTTCATTCTATATTCTTATATACATGATCAACATTTTTTCAAATACTTGTTCAATATTTTTTAAATACTTGTTCAGCATTTTCAAATACTTTGTTCAATATTTTTGCAAATACTTGTTCAACATTTTTTATATACATGATCAACATTTCTTCAAATACTTGTTCAACATTTTTATTTACATGATCAACATTTTTTAAATGTTTTTCTGAAGAGGGGAATATCTATATATATTATATATATATATATATATATATATATTAATATATATATATATTTATATATATATATATATATATAAGTAAAAAGAAAACAAAAAACAAAAAACGTAAAACAAAAAAGCAGGAAAAATAGGTTGTGGCCTCCCACGCTCGTGGGCCTGCCCAGCTCGCTCGCCCTTCGGCGAGTTCGAAGCCAGACTGTGTGAAGGCGAGACATAGTTGCACCCCCCAAGTAAGAGATGGGGGAAGGGTCGCCCACAACGCTCTTGCATAGGCCTGGCTGAGTTGCGCTACAAGAACACTAGCACTCCCTCGACTCCGCTACGAGAAAACTAGTGGATGACAGGATAACGAAGCCTGCACTCCCTCCCGCGGTAATGGGTGGCCCCATTAGATTTTTTCTGTCCGTCTTTTTTTTCAATACCTATTAATTTTATTTTTTAGTCTTTTCCCCTTTTCTTTTTTTCACTATTGTTTTTCTTTTTTCCTGTTTATTTCTAAAGTTCGTATTTTTTAATGATGAATAATTTTCAGATTCATGAACTTCTTGGAAAATTGTGAACATGTAGCGACCCGACCTCAGACGGTCAAGCGTCTGTGTATCTGTGTCATCCCTGGATCAGTATGCTAGCACACACAGTACATCAATGTATATATCAAAGTGCAATCACATGTATAAATAAAGTAAAACTGATATATACCTCATAAATCTCAGCGAGAACAAACAAACGGGTGTGGGGTCCCATCAACGCCATCGGCAAGTTGAGTGTAGACCGTAACCCTATATCGTAACTCTTACTCATCGAAGAAATATCTGCAACACGAGGCGTTGCAGCCATGTAGGTCAGTACATTGAATGTACCGGCAAGATCACAATAAGAAAAACAGATGGTAAAACTATTCTATATGCATCATGGCTTTGTGGCTCTGTGTCTGAGGTTTTTGCGTAAAAGCTGGTTTTGTTTTATTTTCCCTACAACAAAGGATAGTCAAGGAAATCTTCACTACAGAGTATCGTACTATGACATGGTTCCGCCAACTGATGTCTCATAGCCTAAATAAATATCACTTGCCCACAATTAAGTTATCAGTCCAGTGTTGAGAGTTCCGAGATAGATCCAAATCCAGAGGCTCAAATTTGTCCGTAACAGGGGACACGTCTAATCGATTAGATTTCCACTCTGCAGAGTCTTGTGCACTTTACCCACAAGATTCGATCCCTCTTTTTACGTTCTCGCACTTCAGGGTCTTTGAGAACAAGACGACCGAAACATGGTCTTCCAAAGAGTTCCCCTGACCACTGTCCAGTGCCCATCCAATCCTACCGTAGCTCTACATCTGCTGGCACTGTTCCAGCCAGAGTCACAACTAAAGTCAACCAAGCCAGAGCCCATAGTGACTTATGGCTGCACAGGTAAGCTTCCGGGCATGAAGTATTCTCCCGTCTCTTTGAGTCTGGGTGAAGCTTTCCGCAAGATGCCATGGTGATTCTCCATGCATCCCAGGTCATCCACTGGTTGCTCCAGGGTGCCCATCTAAACCATCCTTCCCCAGTAGTGTGTATTAAATTCTTGTCTCGAGTCTTGAAGTTCCGAGGTCCTGAAGATGCAGTCCTTGCAGATGACATCATGAAGTTGTCGTCATTGACATAGAGTCCACCATTCTCACACCACTCCTGAACACTCATACCAACCCCGTCTACTTTACCGTAGCATTAAAACTAAACAACGTCCCGGGCTTGGTAACAGAGATGGGTTCCTACCTCATGCATTCTACTCAACTACAAGAATTCAATTTTCACTACTGGAGGGATTGATGAAAGGTGGCACTAAATGCAAGTAAAAAACATAGGCATAAAACAATATGATCAAAGTGAACTTGCCTGGTAAGTTGATGAAGATTATACCGCTCTCAGACATAACTTGATCTAATCATCATGCTCCATGAATAATCTATTGTAACCAAACAATTCAAATCAACAACCATGCCATATAGAAGAATCCAAATAAACACAAGAATAAAATATGGCATAGTGCAAAGGAACAACAACGTAGTAAGGTTATAACTAGTAAGGATTCCTATAGTGTTTTGAAGATGACATGAGAAAGAATTAACTCCAAAGAGTTAATGGAATTAAAGATAGGGCTGAAAAAAGGTTCAAATTTGTACAAGGACAAAAAAATAATGGATACTTGAATCTAAGTTTCATGATATAAGGGGTTTGAATAGTGATTTGATGTGCAAAAAGAATCACTAGATTTAGATATACAGATCATAAGATAAGACGAAGCTTGGATTAAGATATGTCAAAAACTCAGTCGTGGCAGTGTTTACTGACGGATCAGAATATTATCGCTATAGCAAAAGATATCTGAAGAAAGCTAACACTAATGGTGTCAATGGAGAGATTTCTTCGAGATGAACCCAGTACAATTGGTTTCATAAAAAACGGAGCTCCGGTTCAAAAGTTATGACCGAACGAAGGTTTGAGCTAGATTTGAAGTTGAATAAATTTGATTTGCTCAAACTCAAATTTTAAACTTTCAAAAATATTCTTAGTTGGGTCATCTGGATAGATGGGATCAATATGAACCAGTATGAAAAAGAATCAACTAATTTGGTTTTGTAGATTTAAAGATATGCTAAAAGAAAAATCGGAAGAAATTATGAAATTGAAAAGGATATATAGAGGCCAACCATGGCAAAGGTGCCACGTGGCGCGCTGAGAGTGGCGGCGTCTGTCTGGTACGGGCGGGTGGCCGATGCTTAGCATATTCGGCGGCAGCGGCTAAAAAAAATAACTGGCGACGTGGCGCGCAGTGTTTGGTCGGTGGGTGTTCACTGCGGGGCTAAACGAGCGAACGACCACAAAATAGAAGATAACGATTCGAAAAAAACAGAACCTAGATCTAATCGGGACCGTTGCTACGAGATCGGACGGACGGGAGATGGCGACGATGGCTTACAGCGGTGGCATTGTCGACGGGGAAGAAGATGGCGGCTGAGCGGCGTCGGACGCGAAGAGGCGGCTGCTCCGGGGCTCGTCGGCGTCGGGCGAAGGCTCGGGGAGGCTCGACGCGGGGTGGCGCATCCCATGGTGGAGGCCGCGTCGGTCGAGGACGATGGTGGCGACGACAGCGGGCGGCTGCAGCAGGGGGCGGCGCCGGCGAACTTCGGGAGAGGTTGGGGAGCTCGGTCCGGTGCGAGTCTGCGAGATTGAAAAGGTCAGGGAGATGCGGCGCATCGAGGAGGAGCGAACAGAGGAGGGGAGGGACTCGGGGAACCTTCGGTGGCGACCAAATCGTCCGGCGACAGAAGCTTCGGGCGAGAATTCCAGCGAGATCGATCGGGCGCTCTAGGGTACGGGAGCTGGCGGTTTTTGCGAAAATCGGCAGAGGAGAGGGAGAGCATTATTTATAGGGAGGAGGGCGTGTGCGAGGGGCAAAGATCGGATCGAATCAGGCGAGATTCGATTCGGGGCACCGTGTTCGTTAAGAACATGAACGACACAGAGGGGGGGATGACGAGCGGGGTCCACTCGTCGGTGCCAGCGGGGAGAGGGCGCGGGTGCGGGCGAGAGCGGCTGGGCTAGCTGGGTCGTAGGGAGAGAGCCGGGCCGCGTAGTCAGAAAGCCTTCGGCCATTTTTTTTCAAAATAAACACAGACAGAACAAACTAAATAAATAGGAAATAAATAGAAATTTCATATAGACATATTATATATAAAAAAATTCAGAAAAAGAAATCCTAAGACATGAACTATTTTTCAGAGTCAAGTAAAATCTACAAAAATTCACAAAAGTCAAACAATGGTGCTATTGCAATAAAACCCAATAAAAATCATTTTTAAAATAACAAAATGATTTTAAATTTATTTTCTACTAATTTTCCATTGAAGGGAATCATTTTACCATTATTTACATTTATTTATTTTTAGGAGAAAAAAATAATTTGAATAAAAGCCAAATAACTCCTAAATGGTTTTGAATTTGAATTTCAAACCACTTCCAAATCTTTTCTGTTTTTCCTCATGGCCAAAATATTTCAAATGCCTCTGAATATTTGAAGTGTCATATTACCTCTCTCTTTTTTGAATATATTGCCAGAGGTTTTGAAATTTAAAAATTCAAATAACTCCGAAATGAAAGTGGGTTTCAAAATAACATCAAAGGGACTTTCAACTCATATTTCATATAATTTGAAGAAGTCATTTAATCCTCTCTCATGAAAATCATTGGGTTGCGTAAAGTCTCTAGTTTAAAAATATTTCAATTGAAACTCAAATCATTTTCAAATCCCTTTGCATTTCTTGAAAATGGAAGAAGTCATATAATCTTCACTCTAGGGTTTTGTGATGAAATGAATTTGAATTCTAGAGGATCAAATTGCAGAGTGAAAGTTTTGGGAAAGTCATTTCATTCCCTCTCATTCAACTTTCAAAAGTTCCAAGTTTCACTCAATCAATCACACAACAATCAAACAGCCAAATATTAAATATTTATTTAATATAACATTCCAAAATTTAGAATTTTGGGATGTTACAGAACATTTTTCAATACGCAAAATTATTAAAAACATGAATAATTTTCAAAGACGTGAATATTTTTAAAATTCATAGATATTTTAAATTCTTGAATAATTTTTGAAATTTATGAACATTTGTCAAACTAGCGAACATTAGTTGTGAACGTTTGTTTCTCTAGTTTTTTTATATATTCATGAACATTTTTTTATATCATGATTTTTCCTGAAATCACAAACATTTGAAAATTCATGATCATTTTTCGAAATGTAATATCATTTTTTCAAATTCATTAACATTGTTTGAAGTTTTTGCAAAAAAATAAAATTCGCTAAAAAAGTAAATTGGATTTTTTAATTGCTGATAATTGTTGAATCGATGAACATTTTAAAAAATTGGGAACAATTATTGAAATTGAAGATTATTTTATGATTTGGTGAACAGTTTTTCAAATTCAAAATATTTCTTGAAATGCATGAACTCTTTTCAGTTGACAAACATTTTTTCAAATTCGAACGATTTTAAAATTAGTGAAGAAATCATGAACTTCGTTTTAAAACTCGATCATTTTTCAAATTTGTGAGCATTTTTACGGTTTTTAGAATATTTTTTGGAAATCCCGAACGTTTGGTCTAAAAGAAAAAATTAGAAAAATAAAGCGGAACAAAAAAGTGGTGACCCCTCCCAGAAATGGCGCTGTTCATCATCATCATCTTCTAAGAGACCAGTCACTGACATGCGAGCAATAGGAACCATCGAATCAAACATGAAGAAAATGTCTTAGTTGGCTGGCAGGTGTGTTGGAATGACAATGGACTCCGAAGATGAATCATCAGAGTCTGAATCAGATAATGAAGAATTCTATAGAGGTTTGGGCAGAGGGAATGGTTTCATCGTTCATGAATCATCCGAATATCCTTACGAGACTAATGTCTATGATGATGCATCGTGTAATGATGAACCTACTCCACTCTATCTCATGGCAAAAACCTCAAAGGAACATGTATCTTCCAAACACCAAAGGTCTGGAAATGAATTCTCCTCGGATAACTTTGCCTATGCTAAACTTGATAAGAATGCAAAATCTCAGCAAAATGAACTTGAAAAGCTTGAGAAAAGTCTAAGGAGATCCAAAGGATTACTGGTCGAAGAGATGGAGAAAAATCAAGAGTTAACCGAAGAGCATGACACTCTTTCTTCAAGTGTTGATGATCTTTCCAACCGATATAATTTTCTTGCAGTGGACTTCGAGAGTTTATCTGATGAACTCCTTAACAGGAATCAAGAAATCAAGTAACTAAAAGAGTCTTATGCCGTACTTGCGAAAGAAAAGGCTTCTCTCTTCACCGAGCAATCTGAAAAACTTCCTGATGATTTTGTCCCTCCTTGTGTAGAATGCCTAGAATGTAGCAATTCCGACTCCACTTCTGAAACATCTAATGCTATCATCGAGAACATTGCAACCATTACGAATGATATCACTAATCCCTCTTGGGAGGAAATGTTGCTATCTCTGATGAGAATTATAGGTTAAGGAACCTGCTTGAGACTGGCATGCTAAAAAGCCTCAAAGGGCATCAAACTCTATGTGATGTACTCAAGAAGTCGATACTACACAAAACCCCTAGAAAGGAAGGTTTGGGTCTCGAAAGGAAACACAATGTTGATGGAATGTACTAGACTCCTGAGCAGTATCCTCAGACAAGCTGGGTTCGTGCCACGAACAAAACTCTCGAACCTGCACGTCTGTCTGGATATGACTTTCCCATCCATGTTGATTCTGACGAGTCAGAATGACTCGAACTACAAACTCTTGAAACAAAAGAATGGTAAGGTTTTTGCTCGGTACATCGGGACTAACTACAGGTCTGGCTCACCCAAGAAGCAAATTTGGGTGAAGAAATGCCCAATTAAAACTCTATCTGTTACCGCTAGCCTAATCATGCAGGATAAGCACTCAAAGAACAACACTATTATTACTTCTAATGCGAACTAGCATAACTTTCGTCAGAAGGAGTACATGCGTACCTCCTCGAACCATTATACCCATATCTTCGGAAACAACTTCAATGCTTATTCGTATGATTACTCTCGTAATTAACAAGAAAGATACGAAGGACATCGAAGGAAAATTGTCCCTGCTCGATCGACACAAATGAGGTCTCCGCTTCCCACACGAGTGTGGGTAGTGAAAATCAACTAACTCTCTTGCATGAACCTTCTTAGGGACACTATCGCATATCTCTGAGCCTTGAGACATATATTGTTGGTGCTGTTTGTTTTTCCTCGTCTTTGTTTGTCTTTTGTTTGTAGTGTTCGTGTTTTGTCCGATAAACAACTCACTCAGGGCTATCACCTCATATTTTTTGTTTTTCAATTGGCTGAGTGTTTTGTTTTGGACCATGTTCCCCCTCTGTTCTCTTTGTCCTAAATCCATGCTATCCATCACAAGTATGCAATTTGCCCCGAAGAAAATCTCTCGCTGACATCCTTGGTTGCGATAGAAATGGACTTCAAACTTTTATCTATTTTGGCGTGAGCCCATTTCAAACCTTTCGATCGCCCGCTCCTCTTCCCGAGATATCCTCAGGTAACCATTGCCACGTGCCCACGATCTCCACAATGGTGATCGTGTCCGTCGAATGCGGAACATCCTGCGACTATGCGCCATGGATTTCGGAGAGGAGGTTCTGTTCTCCTATTATAAATACCCCTCTCCACGTCATCTTCCTCCGTTCCTCCCATTTTCCCTCTTGCCACCTCTGTCCGAGCTTGCGCTCAAAGCAACTTAGGCGAGGAGCTCCGTCGTGCAACTTCGGTGGAATCTCGTCGCAGCTGTCCACGCTGGTGCGGTAATCTTTCGTCCCGCATTGCTATAGTTGATTTAAGTAGCCAAGTTAGGGCGCTTGGATCTGGAACTGCTCCTCTCCACTCCTCTGTTCATAGGGCAGTTCATACCGATGCAATTTTTAGTGATTTATTTCACCACGGTAGATCTTTAGGATTCTCCAGGACTTAACTTGTATGGTTTGTAGATCTTCCTCGTACTAGTCTCCTTCATCTAGGGTTCTTGTGAAGTTCTGAGAAAGATTAGATAGTTATTAATCTGTCTAGGTTTCTCTATGGATAGATTAAAATCTATCTAGCATATTTTTATTCTCTACCACAGATCTCTTTCGTATCTTATCAAAATGAGTTTCTCTTTCAAAATACCTTCTGTGCATGCTTGTGGCCCTACCTATTTTCCTCTCATCTATTATTTTCCATAGGTGGATCATGGATTCCAGTTCGCATGAGCGTTCTGACTCTGAAGAAGAATTGCCTCAGTTTCCACCAAGGTCTGAATGGGTAAGGATGACTGGAGGAGGTAAATCTTCGAAGCCACACCCAGGGCTCCGAAGAAGAATCGATAATCTGAGTCTGAAAGAAATGAAGAGGAGATCCCATCTGCTAACAGTCATTCTGAGGATGATTTGGTCACTGACGCCCTTCCCATCTTCTCTGATGGAAATGCTGAAAAGGGAGGTCGTGGCAGAGAGAAAAACACCACAACCGAGATGTCAAATCCCGAAGATTATAGAACTCCACCAGGAACAGAATCAACAACTGATCGCAACAATCGATTGCAAAGGATTCACCGCCACTGGGCAGGCAAATGGTACATATATGAAAACCTTCGAAGAATTACCAGATTCTGTGTGCCTTCACACTACCATGGAACGACTGCATTGGTCCTTATGATGAAAAAGTCAGGCCGCCACCACCACCGAACACTCATCCAGACTCCCTCAAAACTATCGCTGATTTCCCTGAGGAAGTGGCTAAGAGGGCGAAGGCCAAAGCCAAGCATGATGCTAGGGAGGCCAAGAAAAAGCAACTTGACGCGAATAACATCACCCTGACCCAGCAGGACGCGAAGAAGAAGGAGCGTGCATGTGCTTCCAAGGGAAGTAAGTCTAGGAGATCAGTTTCCCCTCATGCTCCTCGAAAGAAAACTGTCACCAAGAGAACTAGAAAGCTGCTTCTGACTCATCTGATGAGTCTTCTGATGAAGAAATGGGTGATCAAATTCCCATGTATGACTAGCCAGCAATTCTTAACAAGCCAACATAGAGTCCTTCTCACGTGAAGGTTTTGTCCTCTCCAAGGAGATCGCCATGGAATGCACCCTTTCCGGTCACTGACAAACCTTCGGGTTCAATCGTGCCAACTTCTTCAAAGAGTGCTTTGAAGAGAAAGCTGCTGTCCGAAGGAGATGCTTCTGTTAAGAAGGCCAAGCCCACTATTCCTGCTTCCACAGAGGAACAGAAGTATGACTACAAGCTTATGATCGATGCATTGACAGTGCTGCATACGAGGCCAAATATGACGATATAAGCGGTCTGAGGCTGCCTAATGATGTTACTGAAATGGTAATGAAACA
Organism: Thinopyrum elongatum; assembly: GCA_011799875.1. Lineage (NCBI taxonomy): Eukaryota > Viridiplantae > Streptophyta > Magnoliopsida > Poales > Poaceae > Thinopyrum > Thinopyrum elongatum. The sequence goes on from CM022303.1 coordinate 405,993,057, forward strand.
TTTCATCGAGCTGAGAAAAATCTCCAAGAAGCTCAAGAAAGCAGTCAAGGACAAACAAGCTCTTGAGAAAATGAGAAAGGAGGCCAAAATAGAATTCGAAAGCAAAGGCCTGAACAAAGAAATTGTTGACCTCACCAAGGCCCTTAGTGTCATTCGGAATGAGAAAGTTGACTGGCACTCCAAGATGCATCTGGATGTAGCTCAGTTGTGAGATAGGAAAAATAAGGAAATTGATCGCAAGGTTGATCTTGCTCGCAGAAGAGTGCAGGAAGAAAAATGTCAAAAGGCACTAGCAAGAGCTGCCAAACCGAAAGGAAAGAAAGATCACTGTCTTCAAAATGTGGTTGTTGATGTTGTTCTAATCACTATCTTCAAAATGTGGTTGTTGATATTGTTCTAATCAACACAAGTGCTCCCTTGCAGCAGGTTCCACCATCTCCACCACATGAGGAAGAACCATTCAGAAAGTTGCCACTGAGGAGGTCATCATTCCTGTGCCTACTGCCCAAGAAGAGCAACCTGATGTCGTTGACATCATTCTCAAGAAATCGAATGAAGAGAATGCACAACCTCAGCAGCAAGCCCGCGATGACCAGATTGACAAAGAGATTGAGGTTGAAAAGGAAAATCCTTTACCTTCGAAGCCTATGCAAGTTAACCCCTCTACTTCCAGCAAGAAGGATGACAACATTGAGGGAGAGCAATCTGCTCCCCTAGAGAAAACTACCCCGGTCACATCTTCTGGTGCTCCCACATAGATGGATGTTGATCCTACTTCTCATTCCATTGCCCCATAGATGGAAGAGGAAGAGAAGAAATCTCTTGAGCCGGTGCTTCAAGAAGTAACCATTCCTCCCAGTGTGTTGCAAGTGTCTGAACCTAAGGAAACAGTGCCTCCTTCGAGAGAGCCGACAGAAAAGGCCCTAGAGCCTAAAGATTTGAAAGCTGTTCAAGGAGTTCCAGTGAGCAAAATTGATGGAACTTCAAGTTCTTCAAGGCCATCTGTATCAGCCAAGGTGAGGAGGCTTCATGCTCCTCTTAAGCCTATCGATGAAGATCTGCCTAGTGCTGATGAGGATCATGCTCGAAGCTCCGCTGAGGAAGAACTGAGAAATCCATTGGAAACCTTCCCTCTGTTTCCCGTTGAAGATGGCCCTAATGGCCGTGCGTTCAATGAACGACTGCATAACTCCAAGCTTGCTTTCTTTGGGTCAAGCCCTTATGAAGGAGAGAGTACATCCTTGTCACCAAGATTCTAGACAAAGGAACATGCAGTGTATTATTCTCGTATCCTGTTATGCAAAAATCGCATATTCAAGCACAAGAAGCTGGATTCGCAGAACTCGAATGATTACCATGCTTTCATCATACCATCGAGCAAATTGAGCAAGTCTTTCTAAAAGGATTTATGCATTTCAATCATGGGTGGAATCGACAATTTATTCTTCAATTCTATGCCACCCTATATATCTCGGGAGATATTGCCGATAGCCGCACTTGGGTTCTCGAATGGATGACCGAAGAAGAAAAGCTCATGTACTTTGTTGACCAGTTCCTAGCGCTGCTGAATATTCCCAGGTGTGAATTTGATGAGGATCATGAAGACAGACTGCACTTTTGGGAAGTCACTGAAGCTCAAACTCATCTGCTGATGGACCCTGAGCTAGTTGGAGATGCCTGCATCGAAGTAAATCCCAAGAACCTGGGGTATGAGAACAAAGTGATGTTCTACATACTGTGCAACTCTCTCACTCCTACCAACTGACTAGATTCCATAGGTGGCATTGTGGCAAATACTCTGATTGCAATATCTAATGGCATTTGCTTTGATATTCTTGATCTATTCATTCGAAACATGGCAAGCTTTGAAGCCATATGCGCCATGGGTCATGTATGCCATAGATAAGATCACAGGGAAGAAGTTTTTCTGCCCCCATGTGCCAAAAGTTTTCATCCTCCAGTCTGTGACACTCTTCAGATTGTGAAAGATATTGGGAAAGGAAAGACATCCATTGATGCTACTGCTTCTGCCTCTGCACCTGCTCCTAAAGTTAAGAAGGCCACTGTTGAAATCCCCCAAGATGAAAATCCATCGCTGTATGAGATTTTTCTTTGCACCTAGCAGGCCCTAGAGAGCCATATTAAGCTTGACCTCAAAGTGAAACTAGAGATGATGGCTGAAATCAATTTTCTTCACAATCATACTCGCCAAGCTCTTCTGTATGAGAAAGAACTAAAGAAGCGCTCCTGGACCCTCCTGCGCAAACATTATTCTCGCGAGCAGCTAACTGCCAAGGGCATAGAAAAATAATATGATTATCTAGAGCTGTTTGAAGTCCCTCGCATCCGAAGGCAAACCCCAATTCTTCCACAGCATTCTGACTCTACTAATCTACTGTTTGTTGAACCGGATGATGAAATCAAGGACATTGCAGGAATATTGATATTAAATCCAGATGCACCTCGCTCTACTACTCATGAAGTTGATCCGGAAGCCAATGTTGCAAGTCCAGCTCCTGCTTCGGCCTCGACCATGGCTCGTTCTGCTTCGCCGAACAATTCGAGTTCTGAGGGCTCTTTGAATGAGTAGTTCCTCGTATGCATTCTCTTTCCTTTTTTACACTTGTTGACAAAAAGGGGGTAAGAACATCAAGAGGATAGATGAGCGGGTTAATTGCAGGGTTTTCCATTCACCATTTGCTTTTCAGTAGAACAGTTTGATTTCTGTCGTTGAACTGTTTGCTTTTGGTCGTGAAACTTTATAGCACCGCCTGTGGTGTTGGTAAACCTAGTCGTCATGTACCGTTAATAACCCCAACAATGCTATGTTTTCCATCATTTATCTGTTTGCAGGTGCTATCGAAAGTTTATTCTCTTGCAAATGATTATCTTCGAAAGAATCTCTATTGCAGGAGAAATAACTGGATTTCAAGGAGATTTGGAAACCATGTGTCTCTGAAAAGAGATATCCCTCTCACTCGTCTGTGTGTATCTCCTACCAAGCTACGCTATGATAGTCTCTCATTACTGTCTTGTAGGAGAAGAAAATTTTCTTCAGAATTGATATCTTTTTCTTTTTGAATGAGAATTAGTTTCTTCTATGACTTGAACTATTTTTCCTTGCCAACTATATCTAATCATCTTCAACGCAGGAAAACCTTGTCTGAAGCAAATACACTTTGAGCTAATTGCTCATGCGTTACTAATTCTAATTTCTATCAATATCTAATCTGCAGGGAATCATTATATCTAGTGTGGATCCAAACTCAGTTTCGAGAAATATTCATGGCTTATTTATGCGACAAATCATTTCAAAGTATTCATACTCTTTAACAGATCTTCTTCAAAGATTGTGTGTCACAGGAAAAAACTCAGTGGTGATCGAGCGATTTGACCGACGTTCCAAATGTTATCATATGTTAATGCCTCTTGTACGAAGATTCACCTCGCCACCTCCCGTTTTATCTTTTATGCATATCCTCAATATGATGCATACCTTCAGTGGGAGCATGGTTTATCTTCGTAATTATCTCTTGTCTCACATTTCCATTCGCATTCTATTTCATTCCTACATCTATCTTTTGATGTGTTCTATTTTGTCAAAAATCGTCCAAAAAGGGGGAGATCATTGGTGCAATATTTGCCCTCTTGTATTTTGGAGATTGTTGATAGAAAAAGGCATGGACTGATTTGTTTGCTAGTGCACACAGAGAGAAATAGTCCATGTAGAACCAAATAGAATGTCATCTCTGGTTCAAGTTTGAGGAACTTCACCGAAGAACATTTGCGTTGCAGAGAAGATTGAGCTATATCTATCGAAGCCATGTAGGCGAGAAGTTTGATGTGAAGGAGACAACCCATCAAAATTATTGCTGACACAAAGCAATTGGTTCGGTGTTCATACAAAGAAAATTGACTGCAGATGAGAAGGTCGAAGGCGAAGTAAAGACATAGCATTCATTTCATTTTTCTTCTTTCCCTTAGTTGAGTCATAGGACCTTCGTACTATTAAGAGGGATATAGGTATTCGAAGCTTAGAGCCGCTGTGATGCTTACCATAACCTATGCATGACTGAGAGAAATCTCTTTATGCTTCGAATGGTTACCTGTCAGCAGAAGACGTTGTTCTTCGGTGCTACATGAGATATCGTTTGAACTGACGAGTTAGCATTTCTTGCTCCGCAAAGAATGTTACCATTGTGCTCAATTTCCAACCGTTGGACTCGTGTCATTCAGTCATTGGCTATTTCGCATGTCCAATTTGGTTATTTCATGTCAGGGAAGGCTGTGGCTATAAATAGCAACCCCGCTCCAACGTTGTCCGTTGGTTGTTGCGCTTAAGATTTCTGAGAAGATTGATTGAGCATCCCCTCTCCGAACTATTTGAGTTTAAAATCCACCAAAAGAAAACCAAGAGCCAAAACTTAGACAGTGGTTGAGCATCACAGTAGTCCTGAGTTAGAGTTCTTGTACCTATTACTCTTGAGAGCTGTGCACTCTCTAGACGGATAGGTGTCGGCTCGAGTGTTGAAGAGTCGTTGTCTTCACTGAGGAAGATCTCAGCAACCAAGAGTAGTTGTGGTTTGCGAAGAAGTCTATTGAAGGTTTGGAGATCGTTGACAAGTATCTACCACGAGTGAAATCAACTGGAGTTCGATCAATGTAACACCCTGGATTTTGCCCTTTTCTTTTTCTGATGATTTTCTTGGATTTGTTGTTTTGATTTGCTTTTCTGTGGCTATGTGGTTCTGAAACTTAGGAAGATCATGTCTTCCTAGGTTTTATAGTGGCTTGTCACCCTCATCATCATCCCAAGATCATGTCATTTTCATCCTTGACCCAAATCCAATATTCTTTTTATTGGGAATATTCCTTTTTCTATTCAAGGAATAATCCTTTTAGCCCTAGGTTGTGAAGCAACCTATATTTCTGTCACTCCCAAGATTCCCAAATAATTCTCATAATTTTTTTGGGTCATATCTTCCACAAATATGTCAAAATCCTTCCTTGGCATCATCAAAGATAATTCACAAATATTCCTTTTCTGATTCTTCCCTAAGTGGTGGTTTGAGAAGGAAGTGTCATTTATCTTTGCTTGATTGACCCCAAACTTTTTGGACATCTTTTCCTTTCCATATAATTGCCCCATGCCAAAATTCAACTCAATTTGCCTAGTAAATATTCCTGAGCAATTTTTCAAAGTTCCTGTCTGAGGGAAGTCATTGTGAAGGAAGTACTAGCTAGGCATATCCAAATGAGTTGAAATCTTGCAAGGTCCTTCATATGATCAAATCATGACACTCCACCAAATTTGAGCTCATGTAACTCATCTATGTGAGCTCAGCTCCAAATCTTAGTTTCTGATCAGATTTTCAGTTTATGAAGCAACCATATTTTATCTTGCTTCATTTAATCTAAAAATTTACCAGGACATTCTCCTATCCATATAAACTCTATCGACCAAGCTTTGGCTCAATCCATTTCTCCAATTGCCCTCTGCAATTTTTCCAAGTTTCTGTCTAGAGAGATGCTTTATGAAGCAAGTGCTATTTTGGCAAGTCCAAATGGCATGAAACTTTTTGGGCATCTTCATATCTTCAAATCATTGGGCCATGACCATTTTCAGCTCATTTCATGCAATTAAGTGAGTGCTGCTTCATAATTCCCAAATCTGACCAGTAGGGCCCTCTCTACAGCAAGTGCTCTCTAGATATCTCCATTTTGTCTGATATTTGGCCACCACAGTTACCTTAGTTTGTGATCAAGATAGGCCAAAGCTCAGAGTCATTGCACTGTTCTAGCTCTCACAATTCTCAAACACCTTGCTGCCAAAACGTTTTGGCTCCTCCTCCAAATCTCTTCTTTGCCCCCAGGATCTTTTCTTCCTTCATTACACCTAAGGGCACTAAGGACTATCTATTAGACATGGTCGTTCCGGCCAAAACGAGATATTTGCACCAGTGCCCGTGGTGATCATGCTTGCATCATGGCTAATTGCGTGCTCTGGCTCGTTCCGGCCACTGTTCCCGTCGTCTCCCTCGTCGTCTCGACCCCAAACCTTGTCCAGGAGCTAGCCCGTGCTCGACTGCATCGCCCTACGTCGCTGCACCGACCTGCATCACTGTGGTGTGGTCGCCGTCGCCGTGCCTGTGCCACGTCCAGCCACTGTCCTCCATTAGAGCACAGCCCGAGCTCGCCCATGAGCTCTAGAACCCTCCTCCTCGGCTATATATAGCACCCCCGGGTCCTTCCGCACCTCACTCACTCCTCCCCCGCCTCTTTTGCTTGCCGGAAGTGCCCAATCTCGCCGGAGTTCGCCTCTGTCCTCCATGGCCGCCTCGGCCTCGGCTTGGTTCCGGCCACCACATGCCTCCTCTCATCCTCCTACCACGTCCACTGACTCCCCCTCGTCCCGTTGAGCCGCCCCACCCACTTGCCCCTCGCCGGAGATAGCCGCAACACCGAGACCACCACCACCGCCCCTGTGCTCCCCATGGCGCTGCCCCTCCCCTCCTCCCCGCGCCTCCACGGCGGCCATGCTCCCTCTTGATGGAACCTCCTCGCTGCCCTGGTCCCGCCGGTGGTCGCCGCTCGGCCAGAGACGGCCGGAGCCGGCCGGCCCCTTGCCGCCTCCCTCCCCTGCTCCCTCTCTGTTTCACATGAGAACAGGAGCGGGAGGAGGAGGAAGACGATGTGCGCCCGACCCCCTCCCCCTGCCCCTGGGCTCCACGCGCCAGTGGCCCAGGCGCCTCATCCCACGTGGCAAGTGGAAACGGTTTCTGGTGAGTGCGTTTTCCTTTGATGAAAACATATTCCTTTCCTTCTTTGGCTAGAATGCGCTTTCTCTTTTGGAAAACGTATTTTCCTCTACTGCGGCTCTAAATGAGCTTTCCCTTACAGAAAACGTATTCGGCCAGAAGGCGCTTTTAGTTTTTCCTCTCAGGGACCCGTTGGTGATGAAAATATTCATAGATTAGTCCCTGAGCTTTCACCTCTCATAACCCCGCAACCGTAACTCCGATCGATGTGAAACCAACGCTCACTTCTTCATCTCGTCGAGATCTTTCTGTTGGTAACATTTTCACTAGGTGGTCCCACAGTGAAAATGACCATTTTGCCCTTGCTTCTAATCAGCCCCCTCCGAGAGAGAACCGTCCGGCGTTTCGTTCTGCGGCTTCACCGCACTTCTTCCCGGAGTCTCCATCACCCCCAGGCAATCCACAACAGCCACTTGCATGATAGCCATGCAGTAGCCATGGTTTCTACTTGAATATTTAATAAAAGTTTGCCCGTTATCTGTCTGCTTGTTTGCTACTGTTGTCGTTGTTTCGGTTATGCTCGTGGTTTCATGTTCACCTTCATGCTATGTTCCGATGCATCTTGTTATCTTGTACTACTTGCTAGTATTGTTTTCATGTCATGCTTGGTAGTAGTAGTACATGCTGGTAGTAGTGATGTTCAGTCCGATGCATGTTTACCGTCTGTTATCAAGTACCGTGGTTATGCATGTTCCTTTGCATCTAGTTGCTTACTTGGTAGTGTTCTTGCTATGTTCTTGCATGGTATTTATCCATGATGCTAGTGGTCATGCTATGCTCATGTGTAGTGTTATGATCATGCTCGTCAGTATGCCATGCTCAGTTGGATATATGCTTCATTGTTGTTATGCTCGATGATTTATTATGGTTGCACATCCATGCTCATGTTGGTATCATGCTCATGCATTGTAGTTACATCACGTGATTTTAATATGGCTCAGCTTATTTCATTCAAGTTTAACCGGATAATAATGAACTTGAACAACTGCTGGCTGAGTCATGGTGCCACTGAATCGAGCTGACCAGTGCAACCACATTTGCCTTTTATGGGAAGGACCTAACTGGGTCTATTGTCATGCCTCTCGCCGGTGCCTCCAATGAGGGAAGGTTATGGGCGCGCGCTACCCTGATCAGGTAGGCGGACATAAGCCTTGTGTGCCCGTTGTTGTTGTTATTGTACCTTGTCCCCATTTGGGACCATTTATGTTTTGCCACGATGGTGGCCATTGGGTGTCTTTGGTAGACACGGGGCCACCCAGGACTTAGCCCAAAGGGGAGTTTGTCGGAGTGGCTGGGAGAGTGTCATGGGCAGTAGATCGGTTTTGTCGGAATGTCGTTGGTCCACCCGAATGGGAGTGTGAGGCCATGGGTTCCGTGGTGTGGGTACAATGTGCTAACCTCTGCAGAGTGTGTGTTTTAATCTATCGATAGCCGCGCCCGCGGATATGGGCCCAGTTCGTAGTCGGTCACACTATGAGCCAACTATAATAATAACTTGCTTAATAATAACCCCGGTTCAATGATGAGAAAGAGATTGGTTGTGATCAAGAGAGGATCATGAAGGTATCATGGATACTTAAGTTGGTTGATCTTTATGTGATCGCGAGATGATCACGGTGGTATCATGGATACCGAAGTTGGTAAGTTGATGCATGAGATGGTTACGAGGTAACCACTGAATAAGAGTAAGTTGGTGCATGATCATGTTAACCTGTTGCATGTAGTATCATCATGTTCATATGCTCATGCTATGCTTGTTCTAGTCGTATCATGTTCAGTTCATGCAGGCCATGTTGTTCTGTTAGTGTCATGCTCATGATTGCTTTAACCTGCTAATGCCATGCTGTTGTTGTCTTGACTGCTTTTGGTTATTGTGAGCTTGCAAGTACATTCAATGTACTGACCTGGCGTGTCATGCCAGTTTGCAGGTCGTGCCTGGATTGCTTGCTTGTTTGGTGTGGTTCCTGTGTTTGCGAGCTAGGATAAAACGTTCCAGCCAGAGTCACTGCGGATTGGAGTCCTTTATCGTCGTTCGTTGTTCCGCTGCCTCAAGTTGTTATGCTGCTTGCATAGAGCAACTGTGGTTGGCGTAGTGTCGCCGTGCCGGTGTTATTCATTGTAATATCGGAGACCTTGTTATCGTATTCGTGTTGTAATAAAGAGCTGGTTTGTTCTATGCTAAGCAGTGCCGTATTCCAGAAGACTTCACCTCGATCTCTGGGCTGGAATACGGGGCGTTCTGGTTTCTCTGAGCCGGGGTGCCACAATCAACTCCTAGTTGAAGGAGAATATGATGGAGAGAGGTTGCTCCTGTGTTCAATCACAAGTCCCTCCAACCATACGTAGTCCTATGGCAGAAGGGCGAACTATTCTACCAAATTCATCTGTCACCATCGAGCACCACTGGTTCATTTTATCACTCTGCATTTCATTCAGCAGCTATCCTTCGTGCTCTATGATGATAGTTTATCTGATCATCTACCATTTACCTTTGCTCTACGTATCAACCTCTGATTAGCTCAATTATTATTCGGTGTTACCTTTGACTCTAATATGTTAGCCTTCCATTCACTGTCCATCCCTTGTTTACTACTATGCTACTGTGTGTTTTCATGTTCTGCATTACTATTGTCTTAGTTAAGCCTGTTGTTTACTATGTCTGAACAATTATTGCTTCCTACCTCGAGAGATTTGTTCCTCAGTAAAGTGCTGGTCTAGTTTCGTATCTACCGAACCTTTTCCGCTGCTGTGTGTGGGCTACATTCAAAACATTTGAAAGAATTTTTGAATCTCCCATTCACCCCCTCTGGTCGATATACTCTCGGTCCCAACAAGTTGTATATGATGCAACCCGAAGGTTTTGTCGATCCTAAGGATGCTATAAGGTATGCCAGCTCCAGCGATCTATTTATGGACTGGTGCAAGCATCTCGGAGTTGGAATCTTCGCTTTGATGAGGTGATCAATGCTTTTGGATTTATCCAAGCTTATGGAGAAGCTTGTATTTACAAGAAAGTGAGTGGGAGCTCTGTAGCATTTCTAATACTGTATGTGGAAGACATATTATTGATTGGAAATAATGTAGAACTTTTGGAAAGCATGAAGGGTTATTTGAACAAGAGTTTTTCGATGAAAGACCTCGGTGAAGCATCATATGTATTGGGCATCAAGATGTATAGATATAGATCAATACGCCTGATAGGACTTTCACAAAGTACATACCTTGACGATGTTTTGAAGAAGTTCAAAATGGACAAAGAGGGGGTTCTTTCCCATGTTGCAAGGTATGAAGTTGAGTAAGAATCAATGCCCATCCATGACAGAAGAAAGAGAAAAGATAAAAGTCATCCCGCATGCATCAGCCATAGGCTCTATCATGTATGCCATGCTATGTACTAGACCCGATGTGTGCCTTGCCATTAGTATGGCTGGAAGGTACCAAAGTGATCTAGGAGTCGAACACTGGACAATGGTCAAAAATATCCTTAAGTACCTAAAGAGGACTAAGGAAATGTTTCTCATTTATGGAGGTGATGAAGAGCTCGTCAAGAAGGGTTACGTCGATGCTAGCTTTGACACTGATCATGATGACTCAAAGTCTCAAACCAGATATGTATTTATTTTGAATGGTGGAGTAGTCAGCTGGAGCAGCTCCAAGCAGAGCGTGGTAGCAGCATCTACATGTGAAGCGGAATATATAGCTGCTTCGGAAGCGGCGCAGGAAGGAGTCTGGATGAAGGAGTTCATGCCCGATCTAGGTGTGGTTCCTAGTGCATCGGATCCCATGACTATCTATTGTGACAACATTGGTGCCATTGCCATTTCCAAGGAGCCAAGGTTTCACAAGAAAACTAAGCATATCAAATGCCGCTTCAACTCCATCCGTGATTACATCAAGGAGGGATACATAGAGAATTGAAAAGTTCATATGGATCTGAATGTTGCAGACCCGTTGACTAAACCTCTTCCACGAGCAAAACATGATCAACACCAGAATTCTATGGGTGTTAGATTCATTACGATGTAAACTGGATTATTAACTCTAGTGCAAATGGGAGACTATTGAAAATATGCCCTAGAGGCAATAATAAAGTTGTTATTATCATATTTCCTTGTTCTTGATAAATGGTATTCTTCATGCTATAATTTAATTGACTGGAAACTCAAATACATGTGTGGATACATAAACAGATACCGTGTCCATAGTGATCTTCTACTAGACTAGCTCGTTTGATGGTTAAGGTTTCCTAACAATAGACATGAGTTGTCATTTAATAATAGGATCACATCATTTGGTAAATGATGTGATGGACAGACCCAATCGTAAGTTTAGCATCTGATCGTATCACTTAGTTTAATTGCTACAACTTTCTTCATGTCAAGTATATGTTCCTTAGACCATGAGATCATGCAAATCCCTAATACCGGAAGAATACTCGATGGGTATCAAATGTCACTTCATAATTGGGTGATTATAAAATTGCTCTACAGGTATCTCAGAAAGTATTTGTTTGGTTGCATGGACTGGGATTTTCCACACCGTGTGATGGAGAGATATCTCTGGGCCCTCTCGGTAATACGACATCCTAAGTAGCTTGCAAGCATGTGACTAATGTGTTTATTCACAGAGATGTTGTATTACGGAATGAGTAAAGAGACTTGAAAGTAACGAGATTGAACTAGGTATGGTGAAACCGATGATCGAATCTCGGGCAAGTAAAACATTGAGAGAAGAAGGGAATTGTATATAGGATTATTTGAATCCTTGACATCATGGTTCAAACTGATAAAAATCTTCGTTGAATATGTGAGAGTCAGTATGGGCATCCAAGTTTTGCTATTCATTATTGATTAGAGAGGTGTCTCTGTCATGACTGTGTTGGAAATATGCCCTAGAGGCAATAATATTGTATTAATATATTTCCTTTTTCATAATTAAAGAGTTTATATTTCATGCTATAACTGCTATGATTCTGTAATATGCGATTCAGTGGAAAACTCATATGCACGTGTGAGATGATAAACGGTAAAATAAAGGTTCCTGGTCTTGCCTCTAAGGCTGGCTCAAGTATAGTTGGTGATCATTATTTATGGATATCAGGATATCATTAAGTGTACGATAGTCCTAAAACAACATTAAGAGTATGACATTAGAAGAACGATCATATTGAATCGACCCAATCTTGTTTGTTATACTTTGAGATAATATCATCTGTAATCAATTGTTATAACACAGTGTGTTAGCATGTGTTTTAGTTTCTTAGACCATGAGAGTATGTTAGTCACTTCCTACCGTATGGTGGAATTTGGGGTTGCTCAAACGTCATCTGTAACTAGGTGATCATAACGACAACTTACGGGTTCATCGAAAAGTTTGACAAGGGGCTGCATAGCTCAAGAGTGGGATTTCGTCCTCCTACAATGGAGAGATATTCTTAGGTCCCTCTCGGGGTGATGACATCCATCATTGTCTGTCCATACACAGGTGACTACGTCACGGGGATGCCGAAACATTTTAATGAGAAAGAAGAACAATACCAGCAATGGGATCAACAGTATAGTGAGCATGTGTATGACTCAAGAGGATACCGATGCACCTCGGGTATTGTAAAGTATCGTGAAGCAAAGGGAACATCACATGATAACCAAAGGTTCGGTCGAATATCATTCATGTGCTCATAGGGACCGATATGGACGTCCACGGTTCCGCTATCGGTCATTGAACGAAGGGGTTTCGTTCATGTCTATGAGTTACGAACCTATGGGGTCACAAGCTTAAGGCAATTATGATCTGCTGAGTGTTAGTAGGACGCGAGTGATGAGAATACATTTGTGGAATTTTTTTGCTAAATATTCGAAATAGTTTCGAGAGGATCCGGAAGCGTTTCGGGGTCACCGAAAGGTTTCAGAGAATATCGGGTATTACCGGGTATTTCTGATAAATAATATATAGGTGGAAAATGTTTTTGGTGATGCTAAATTATATATAAAAGGGTCTACTAATTATTAGAAGGCTTTTATATTAAATTAAATATCAACGGGCCTTAAAAGGCCAAGAGGAGGAAGACAACTTGGGCCACAAGGGTCCAAGTGGAGGAGGCGTCCCCCTTTCCTTGTGTGTGTGTGTGGGGGGGGGGTCGGTGTACTAGAATAGGGGTACCCTAGTACCCCATACTTGTGCACGGGCAGTAGCAGCATCCCGCGGCCAGGCTTATGGGAGGACAGCCAGAGAGAAGCTCAAGATTATTAAGCCATTCAAGAACAAAGTATACAAAGCAAGAGTCATGGCCCCGGCAAGAGGAGCTTGCCGGGAGGGACAGTTGAGGCCCAGCCTGAGGTTTGCTGTAGCAGAGTACTTGCCGGGCATGTAGGAGAGGAGCAGCAAGTGGAGCCATCTGAAGGTACTCCAGAAGTACCACCCCCCTCGACCACACCGCCAAGGAGAAGATCTCCGGTAAGGGCTCCCACTAGCGAGCCGAGCCACGAAGAGGAGCCGGCAAGCGCCGAAGCGCCAAGCACCAGCGCTGGAGACCCCACCCCAATGATAAACGTTGACAGGGGAGGGGAGCCCACCGCTCCTGAGCTCAACACGGGTTAACCCACTTGCCGCAAAACTCTTTCTGCTTTCTTTCTTTTGTCTTCTTGAATTTCTTCCTGAAGCTCTTTTTGCTTTACTTCTCGGGTTGGCAGAGCCCTCCTCGGTAGAGCCAATGAACATTGACTCTTCTGCCGAGGAGAACACCGCAGGGGCCGTCGACGACGAGGCCGCCAAGGCCGCCGCTGCCAAGGCCGACAAGCTGGCAGCCGACAAGCTTGCCGACGAAGAAGCTGCCAGGGCTGCCGAAGAGGCCGGCAAGGCTGCCGAGGATAATACTGCCAAGGCGCCCACCGATGAAGCCGCCAAGGCTGCTGAAGCTGAGGCCGCCCAGAAGGCTGCTGAGGAGGCCGGCGAGGGAGCCGGTGGTAGTACTGACGGCCCTGAGGCCACAGGAGCGCCAGGCGCTACTCCGACCACGGGTCCCTCAACCACTGAAGAGGCGGCAACGCCCAACTCGCCTCCGCCAAGCAAATACATCCGGGTCGGCGAGAACGTCTACGTCAGCCTCCCCTGGACGGCGGGCTCCAGAGCGCCAACCGAGGAGGATGTTGTGGACGAGGAGATCCTTGCCGCTGTCGGGCTCCAGCTTGTGGATGCGCCAGGCGCCAGCAGCAGCAGCACGTCTGAAGAGGAGCAACTGCTCCAAAAGCTGCTGAATCTTCATCGCGCCCGACGGGAGAAGCTAGCTTCCAGGGAGGCGCTCATCGAGAAGGCCGAAGCTGACATGTTGAGGCGCGCGGAGATCTTGGCGGACGTCCGCGCGCGATCTCTTAATGAGTTAGAGGTCAAGCGGGCACAGCTGGCCGAAGAACGGCAGGCCCTCCTCCTGATGAAGCAAGACATTGAACAAAAACAGGAGGAGACCGCCAAGGAGTTGTCTGCTCAGGCCGGTGATCTGAACCAGCGGAAAGTGGACCTCGATGCCGATGAAGAGGAGCTTGCCGAGCGCAAGAAGAAACTTGCCGAAACCCTCCAGCAGAAAGACGAGGAGGTGGCAAGACTTGTCGCAGAGCGGACCCAGGGGCAGGCACAAAAACACCAGAAGGAAATCGAAGCCTTGGCCCAAGAGTACGCCAGCAAGTTGGTGGAGGCCACCAACGCTGTCGCTGCTGCAGAAGTGAGCAGGAAGGAAGCGGAGGAGAAGGTGGCAAGACTAGAGGCTGCCCTCAAGGCAAACGGTGACAAGCTCTCAACGCTTGAAAGTGAGAGGGCAAAGGTGACCCACACTTTGGCGGAGATGCAAGTTACCATAGCCAAGAAGAACGATCTGCTTGCCGCCGCCAATGACTGCATAGCAGACCTGAAGCTGAAGCTGACCACGCTGAAGGAGACGCTCGACACCACCAGAAAGCGCGAAGGGCTTCTAATGACAGAGCTCCAGAAGGAAAAGGGTCTGCTTCAAGACGCTATTGCAACCCACAAGAAGTTCAGGGATAACGTGGGGATCTTCACAGACAGGCTTGCCAGCGCCGCCGAGGGCATCGACAAGGAGCTGACTGCCCTGAAGGTGCCGGACTTCGGGTACTCCACCGACAAGAACACGCAAACTAGCGTCAAGCTAGCCGAGTTCTTCGACGGAGTAGTAGAAGCACTCCAACAGCTCCAAGTCAATCAAAAGGCTCAACTGGCCGACGAGTCACGCAGGCTTTGCCGGGGAGTTCTCCGGAGGTTGTTGGTGAAGATAGCATACAGAAACCCGGGCGTCAACTTCAGCAACATCTTCAAAAGCTTGCTGAAGGGATACGACCCCGCGCCACTAGAGGCCCTTGTCGCGCCTATCGTGGAGAGGGTGGACCATATCCAGAGAGTCGAAGGCGAGCACCGCAATTAGAGAGCCCATTCTTCTCCCTCCTTGCCGCCGCTAGACATGTTAAAGAACAATCTGTTTAAGCCGCGGCAACTTATCTTGTAATATAACTTGCAATATTTTGGAGTTAATGCATGTCATCTCCCTTCAGCAATTTCTTTCTTTGTGTGTATTTGCCCTACGCTTATAGGGAACTTGCCGGTGCGCGCACCATTGCCGCGAGCGCTGGGTGCGGGACTTCAGCAGCCTGCTGGCGGTGCCGCTGCCGGCAAGCAACCTTGTCGCGCTCAGTGCAGCCACTTAGGTTGTTGAGCGGACTCGAAACAAGATAAGGGCGCGACCGATTACGCTTAGGTTCCGTCGCGCACAGGTTTTCCATACAAAGAGTAGTATCGTTCAAGGAAAATAACCTCGAAAATAAAAAAGAATTTGATTGCTCAAACTTTGGCACTTAGCTTTGTCGTTGATCTCTCCGCGGCAAGGTCTCGTCACTGCTTGCCGCTGCCTTCTTCCCGGCAAGGCAAAGTTTCTTTGAACGACGCCTGGTCCATATCATTATCCCATCCCCCCCGGCAAACTTGTGCGCGAGGGAAGCTTCTGTCTCTTTGAGAAAAAGAAAGAAGAGAAAATAAAGATATAGGAGCTTGGCGGCTCGTTAATGCTTACCGGGGAGGCTGTACTGCACAGTATGTCAGATAATCATGCAAAATAAAAGTAAACATGAAATCGTCAAAAACTGCGAAATACAAAAGCTTTATTTATGCACAGGGTCTGTGCCTGGCTTTGTACAAAGGATTACATGCAACAGTGGCAAGACTTGTACAAAAGGTGGTTGCCGGGGAAGGGCCCGGCAACCGTGCCTTATGGGTAAAACTTACGAAGATGCTCAATGTTCCAGGAGTTGATCACTGGAATGCCATCCTCGGTCTCCAGGCGGACAACGCCAGGCCTGGTGACTCGTTTCACCCGATAAGGGCCTTCCCACTTTGGCGTCAACTTGTTTGAATTCTTGGCCGACTGAACGCGCCGAAGAACAAGGTCGCCTTCCTTGAGACTTCTGGCATTAACTTTGCGGCTATAGTAGCGACGCAAAGCTTGCTGGTAGCGAGCAGCTCTCACAGCAGCCTGAAGACGATCCTCCTCGAGGAGCACAGCGTCATCTTGCCGCAGTTGCTCTTGCTCAAGCTCATCGTAAGCGAGCACTCGAGGTGACCCGTATACGAGTTCCGTGGGGAGAACTACCTCTGCTCCATAGACTAGAGCAAAAGGCGTCTGGCCAGTAGCTCGATTTGGCGTCGTCCTGATCGACCAAAGAACCACTGGCAGCTCCTCGATCCAGTTCTTGCCGCACTTGCGCAGCCTGTCGAAAGTTCTCGTCTTGAGCCCACGCAGCACTTCAGCATTTGCCCTTTCAGCTTGACCGTTGCTTCGCGGGTGAGCAACAGAAGCGAAACAGACCTTGGCGCCAAGGTCTTCGACATACTGCATGAAGGCGTGGCTCGTGAACTGGGTACCGTTGTCGGTGATGATCCTGTTAGGAACACCAAAGCGACAAACAATTCCCTTGAAGAACTTGATGGCTGATTGTGCTGTCACCTTCCTCACTGCTTCCACTTCCGGCCACTTCGTGAACTTGTCGATGGCCACATACAAGTACTCGAAGCCCCCGGTGGCACGGGGAAAGGGGCCGAGGATGTTGAGCCCCTAGACCGAAAATGGCCAGGAGAGAGGGATTGTCTGGAGAGCTTGAGCTGGCTGATGAATCTGCTTGGAATGAAACTGGCACGCTTCACACTTGGTTACTAGTGCAGTTGCATCCTGTAGGGCGGTGGGCCAAAAGAAACCTTGCCGGAAGTCCTTTCCAGCAAGGGCTCTTGACCCTATGTGGTGACCACATATGCCTCCATGAATCTCCGCCAACAGCTCCTGCCCCTCTTCCCGGGGAATACACTTTAATTTCACACCGTTTGGTCTTTTTCTGCACAGCATGTCATCGACAAATTGATACATATTGGACCGACGGGCTACTTTCTCCGCTTCTTCCTGCTCTTCGGGAAGTTCTCCTGTCTGAAGAAAACGGACGATCTGCTGCGCCCACGCTGGAGCCTGTGGCTCGACAACGAGGACTAAAGGCATTTCTTCTGCTACGGGAACATCAGGCCCTGCGGCAAGAGCTTGTCGCTCTACCAGAGCCAGCCGTTCCCCGACGAGCTTGGCGGGAACAGCTGCTTCAACGACAAGAGCCTGGGGCCCTGCTGGAGCGTGCTGTCCTTCAACAAGCTCCTCGGGAGCAGTTGCTTCAACGACGGAAGCCCAAGGCCTCGTCGGAGCATCTTGCTCCTCAGCGCTTTGATCAGGAGCGCCTGCTTCAACGACAAGGACCCGAGGTCTTGTCGGAGCAAGTTGCCCCTTTGCATCTTTGACGCTGGCTTTGGCAGCCTTCTTGCCGGCGGCTTCGGGGAGCTCTGCCGGGAAGTAGTCGCCAGAAGCCAACTTCCTCTTCCTGCCTTGCCCAACTGATGGCGTCACGGATGGCTGAGTTAGTTGGAGCACAAAAGTGCCTGGTTCCACAGGCAAACTTGCCCCGGCAAGTCATTGGCTGCGGCAAGGTATTGGCTGCGGCAGGATAGCAGCTGCGGCAAGGTACTTGCCCCGGCAAGTTACCTTGCGCGGCAGGCTATTGGTTGCGGCAAGCTATCAAGTGCGGCAAGGTCTTGCCGCGGCAAGCGTTACTGTACCACTGTGCTACTGTGCTGCTGCTCCAGTGCCTCTGCCAGCGTGGCGCTCTGGGTCCTTCCAAGCGTGCGTGGCAGGGCACTGTGTAGACGGCGGTGCTTTGTAGCTAGCGGTGTAGGAGCAGGTGGGATAGGCTTTTCCCACGTCCAAGACATCCAGATACATGTATCTGGACAGCTAAAGGCATGGGCATTTAATGCCCTTGTCCCCTGCCGTCAGTGGTAGGTAGGACATGTCATTCTAGTAATAATGGCCTTACTGTAGCAACTTTCCACCTCTACCTTTACTGTTTGCCACCTGTTGGTGACCCCTTTGTGCGTATAAAAGGAGGCCCATAGGCAACGTGGGGGGGGGGGTTAGGAACTTGGAGATTGAGAACTCCAGTATTGTACGCAGCTGCTCTGTACTGTAGCGCTTCTGGAGCTAGAACAATCATCCAAATAATATACCAAAAAGCAGGAGTAGGGTTTTACGCATCCGTGCGGCCCGAACCTGGGTAAATCTCTCGCGTGCGCTGTCGTGTTCTTCGCTAGATTTGCTCTTCGTGCGACCGTCTCTCCCTGCTGAACGTAAAAGGGGTCCTTCCCTGGGTCCCATAGGTGATCGTGGATTCGTCCCCGACAGGGGGTTGGGGGGTCCGACTCCTCCCCCTGGTCGGCGCACCAAGGAGGGACTTTCCCTCCTTGGCGGCAGCCTCTCCTCTCCCCTCTAACCTATATATACATGAGGTGTTGGCCCTTTTCTAGACACAAGTTTTGGAGCCTCCTCTAGTTCATCTTGTCCTAGTTCTTGTTGGTCCTAGTTGACTAATTAGAGCTTGGTCTAGTTCCTCCAATCCTCATAATTAGAAGCCCAGTATGGTTCTAATCTCCTCCCTCTAATTCTCCGGCGATGATTAGCTCTGGACGGCGATGCGCTGCCGGATCGTGAAGGCTGCACGCTTGCAACCAAGTAGAGAGGCCGTGCTTTTGGTCGTCGGTTCGAGGGACTATTCATGGGCGGTACAAGGGATTGCTCATCGATGGTTCGAGGGACTCCAAGTATGATCTACAATGACACATTCTTCTTCCGCTACAACTCGGTGACGGTAACGACCGTGATCCCTGATTACTTGTATCTACGTTGGTATTTCCCCGAAGAGGAGAGGATGATGCAGCACAACAACGGTAAGTATTTCCCTCAGTTATGAAACCAAGGTTATCAATCTAGTAGGAGAACCAAGCAACACTATGTAAATGGTACCTGCACACAAAGAAAAAATACTTGCAACCCAACGCGTAAGAGGGGTTGTCAATCCGAACTCGGTATTGAGATAGATTAAATTATATGAGATGGGATAAATAGATATGACAAAAACACAAAATAAAATAAATAAAGAAAAAGTGCAGCAAGGTATTTTTGGGTTTTTGGAATAATAGATCTGAAAACAATATGATAGGAAATAGACCCGGGGGCTGTAGATTTCACTAGTGGCTTCTCTCTGGTGGGTAAACAAATTACTGTTGGGCAATTGATAGACGAGCAAATAATTATGACGATATCCAAGGCAATGATCATGTATATAGGCATCATGTCCAAGATTAGTAGGCCGACTCCTGCCTGCATCTACTACTATTACTCCACACATCGACCGCTATCCAGCATGCATCTAGTGTATTAAGTTCATGGAGAAACGAAGTAATGCAATAAGAACGATGACATGATGTAGACAAGATCTATTCATGTAGGAATAGACCCCATATTTTTATCCTTAATAGCAACAATACATGCGTGCCTCGCTACCCCTTCTGTCATTGGGTGAGGACACCACAAGATTGAACCCATCACAAAGCACCTCTTCCCATTGTAAGAAAAATCAATCTAGTTGGCCTAACTAAACCAAAGTTTCGGAGAAGAAATACGAGGCAACAATAATCATGCATATAAGAGATCAAAGAAGACTCAAATAATATTCATAGATAGATCTGATCATAAACTCGCAATTCATCGGATCCCAACAAACACACTGCAAAAAGTCATTACATCAAATAGATCTACAAGAACATCGAGGAGAACATTGTATTGAGAATCAAAAAGAGAGAAGAAGCCATCTAGCTACTGCCTACGGACCCGTAGGTCTGTGGTAAACTACTCACGCATCATTGGAGGAGCACCAATGAGGATGATGAACCCTTTCGTGATCGTGTTCCCCTCCGGCAAGGTGCCGAAAAAGGGCTCTAGATTGGATCTCGTGGTTCGGTACTTGCGGCGGCGGGAATTGTGTTTTGCCGACTCCCTAGGGTTTTTGGAATATCTGTGTATTTATAGAGCTGAGAGGCAGTGGAAAGGACCTCCGTGGGCCCACCACTCATCAGGGCGCGCCAGGGGCCTCTCGCACGCCCAGGTGGGTGGTGGGTCCCACGGGCCTCCCCTCGTGCACTTTCTTGGCTCCCAAGTTGTCTTTTGGGCAGAAAAAATCTCCAAAAAGTTTCGTGGCATTTGGACTTTGTTTGGTACTGATATTCTGTGAAGTAAAAAAGAAGCAAAAAACAGCAACTGGCACTGGGCACTATGTCAATAGGTTAGTCCCAAAAAATGATATAAAGTTGCTATAAAATGAATGTAAAACATCCAAGAATGATAATATAACAACATGGAACAATAAAAAAATTATAGATACGTTAGAGATGTATCAGCATCGCCAAGCTTAATTCCTGCTCGTCCTCGAGTAGGTAAATGATAAAAACAGAATTTTTGATGTAGAATGCTGCCTAACATGTTCATCACATATTCTTTTATTTTGTAGCATGGACATTTGGACTTTTAGATGATTCAAAGTAATAGTCTATATTTGACATGAAGACTTCAATACTCAAGCATATCAACAAGCAACCATGTCTTTCAAAATATCAACACTAAAGAAAGTTATCCCTAGCCCATCATGCTCAATCATTGATCCATTCATGAAACACACTCGAATATTAGCTACATCCAATGCACAAGTATGATCATAGTGCTCCCTAGTTGGTGCTTTATAAGAGAAGATGGAGACTCAAATAAAATTAAAAATTGTATAAAGTAAATAGATAGGCCCTTCGCAGAGGGAAGCAGAATTTGTAGAGGTGCCAGAGCTTAAAGCTTAAATTAAGAGATAAAAATATTTTGAGAGGCATGCTTTTCCCGTCAACGAAAACGACCGAGTAATTCCCAATACTTTCCATGCTAGATACATCATAGGCGGTTCCCAAACATAAAATAAAGTTTATTCCTTTTTCCACCATTCTTTCACATTCCATGGCTAGCCGTATCCACAAGTCCCTTCCATACCAACACATTCCAAGGAATTTATTATTGGACAACATAAAGTAAATTTCTTTTTCATTTCGGGACTGGGCATCCCTATTAGCGCCACACTCTCATGCAATGACAAGTGAATAAACACTCATCTTGAGAATAACACATCTAGCATGGAAAAATATTGGCCACCCCTTGCCGCTTCATGAGCGGTACGGGCACACAAAAAGGAAATTCATTTTGAAAATTAGAGTTGGCACATACAAATTTACTTGGAACGACACAGAAATATGGCATATAGGTAGGTATGGTGGACTCATATGGCATAATTGGTTTAAGGATTTTGGATGCACAGGTAGTATTCCTACTTAGTACAAATGGAGGCTAGCAAATAGATTGAGAAGCAACCAACCAAGAAACAAAAATTCTCATAAACGAGCATTAAGCATAACTAACACCGAATAATGCACCACAAGTAGGATGTAATTTCATTGCATAACTGTTGACTTTCATGCTTGCATAGGGAATCACAAACCTTAACACTAATATGTGTACTAAAGCATAATTACTGACCAACATGACTCACATATTACTATCATCATATCTCAAAACTATTACACAGAATCAAGTTTATAATATCCAATGATCTTCATGAAAGTTTTTATTATATCCCTCTTGAATATCTATCACTTTGGGACTAAATTTATATATTACCATTTCTTATGACAAGCTTTCAAACAAATTTAAGTGAAGAACATGAGCATAATTATTATTTTTCATTATCTCTCAAAATAATGTAAGTAAAGCATGAGAGAATTTCTTCAAAATTTTACTAACTCTCAAATTAATCTAAGCGAAGCATGAGAGTATTTGTTCAAAAATTAAAGCACCACCATGCTCAAAAAGATATAAGTGAAGCACTAGAGCAATTCCATAGCTAAATTTTTTTAAGTGAAGCACATAGAGCAATTCTAAGAAATCATAGCATAATTATGGCTCCCTCAAATAGGTGTGTCCAGCAAGGATGATTGCGACAAACTAAAAAGCAAAACAAGCAAAGACTCATACTACAAGATGCTCCAAGCAAAACTCATGATATGTGACGAATAAAAATATAGCTCCAAGTAAAATTACAGATGGTTGTTAGAAGAAAGAGGGGATGCCTTTCGGGGAATCCCGAAGCTTAGTTTCTTGGTTCTCCTTGAATAATACCTTGGGGTGCCATGGGCATCCCCAAGCTTAGGCTCTTTTCACTCCTTATTCCTTCATCCATAGTGATCTCACCCAAAACTTGAAAACTTCAATCACACAAATCTTAACAAAACCTTCATGAGATCCGTTAGTATAATAAAGCAAATCACCACTCTAAGTACTGTTGCAAACTGTAAGTGCATCTAGTGCCCCTTAGTGATTTTGGTGTATTGAAGACTTATAGGCTAAGGGACTAATGTGTTTGTGAGTGTACACAGGTTCTATAAGTCTCTGAGGAGTTTGATATTTTCGAAGAAAGTCGACCCCTAAAAATGAATGTCTTCATTTGAAGACTTTGGTTTTCTTGAAGACTTTGAAAATGAGGAAATTGGTGTGACCTTGAAGACATTGATATTGATGCGAGGATTATGAAGCGTGAAGACTTTTGTTTTTGTAGATTCATTTTCTCTTTCTTGTGTCATAGGAAACACCGTACTGTTAAAGGGGGTCGAGGTAATACTAAGGAAATAGTTTCCAAGTGATGCTCATCTCAAAACCTACATATATCCAATCCTTCGAGTGAAGCCTTTGGAAATCTCATACAGTTAGTCAATTTCTTTAGTGAGAGAGATGAAGATCTTCTGCTCTCTGAGGAATTTGTTCTGACTAAGGAGTTAGGAATTTGCCAGTGCAGATTGCCTACAAGTGAGGAACATGATAGCCCTGAGGAATTTGAGAGCTCAAATTTCCGACCGTTGCTGTGCTACGCGCCAGCTGTCCCAAATATCTTTTCCACCTAACGGTCATATCATTGAAGGGCATTTATGTCTTATCATGTCGGGCTGCTCCCTGGCTATAAATAGCAGCCCCCTTCAACCACTAGCTGGTTGGCTGCTCCGAGAGAAATTGACACTTGTCATTTAGAGCATCCCATCCTCCGAGCACTTTGAGAGAAAATCATCAGCGAGGAAAAACCCAAAACCCCAACACCTAAAACCCAAAGTGATTGAGCATCACTGAAGAGATTGTTCCTGTGTGGAACCGACGCTTGTTACCTTTAAAGACTATGCATCTTCCAGACGATTAGGTGTCATGGTCTAGAGCATCCAAGAGGAATTGTGGATCGCTAAGTGACCAAGTCTGTGAAGGTTTGGAAGTCACCTGAAGACTTACCACGAGTGATTGGGCGAGGTCTGTGTGACCTTAGCTCAAGGAGAATATAGTAAGGACTGTGTGGCCTGGGACTGTTTGTCCTTTGGTTTAAATACCAAGCTGCTCCAACCAGACGTAGAACTATCACAACAGTTGGAATTGGTCTACCAAATCACTATCTTCACCGAGCTACTGGTTCTATTTCCTCAACCCTTTCATTTCCTCACTCATGTGTTGATGAAATTGATCGTTACTGTTTGAAGTCTTTGACTGAAGACTTTCTCAATTTCCTCAATCCTATTTCTTCAGTCATCTTGTCTTCTACCTGCTTATCCTGTTCACACGCTACCTGTGCTCTGTGTATGTTTCATTTCATCATGATGACCATGCTACTATCTTGGTATGCATGCACCTGAGTACTTATTCTGCTGCTTGTAGTTCGTCACTTAGCAAATTCCTCAAGTAGAATTTCCTCAGTGATGAATTTGTAAAAATCACCTATTCACCCCCTTTAGTCGATATAATGCACTTTCAATTGGTATCAGAGTGTCGGTGCAACAAACCCTGGGTATGTTGCCTAGACCGTGCACATGCCTAAAAGAGCAAGGTTGCAACATCCAAGTCTAGACCAAGCAAGGAGTACAGCTCTTTGGGGAATGAAAAGGCAGATCAAGAGGACCAAGACAAGCGAAATGAGCAAGACACCACTAAGGAGAAACCTCCCTTGCCGGGCAGGCGAGCCTGGCAAGGACGAGGTGGCCCTGAAGACAAGCCTCAAGACCGTCCCGGCAGGCCTGTCGGGCGCGACCATGGAAAATTACCCCGCCAAGGCTCCACCGCTCCACCTCACAGCGACGCAAGTCATCGATCGGTGCGGTGTCAAGCCCCGAAGTGACTAAGTGGCTGTTATTTGTCACGTGGCAGCCACTTCCTATGGAAATCACCTCCAAATGACACCCGTCCAGAGATGTGTCAAGCAGACAGACGAGGAGGTGGCCGATCAGCCCGGCAAGGCTTGCCGGGCATGCCACAATGTGACACTAAGCGGCGCATTTAATGCGCCCTGCTCTGACTGCAGAGTTAGGTATGATAGCACTGTTCGCTATCTAATCAGTACACAATGACTGATTTGCCACTGTGGTGACCCCTTGACCTATAAAAGGAGGACCATGGCAACCATAGAAAGGATTCAGACCCTTGTACACTCGTAAGCGCGTAGCTGCCCTTGCCCCGAGGCAACCCTGCCGGGCAAGAGCGCTGCATTTCCACCATAATCCACCATCAATCCACCAAAGCAGGAGTAGGGTTTTACGCCTCGCGGTGGCCCGAACCTGGGTAAAACTGCCTGTGTGATCTCTGCCGTGCTGCGCTACATTCTCCACTCTTTGTGCAATGTGCTCATCCCCCCTGCCGAACCATAAGGGGCTGATTGCCCCATAGGTGGCCGTGGTTTCCCACGACATCTTTGGCGCGCCAGGTAGGGGGAAGTGCTTGCGTGAACCCGAGAAGCATACGCTGCATTTCATTATCTTCATCATCCACACCATCTTCTTCATCGACGGCTCCATCGTCCATGGCGCCCAAGAAGAAGCCCGGTGTTGCAGCCCATCCGTCCACTTCGAAGGCCCCGTCGCACGCGGCCGCCGACACCACAGGGGCTACGGGGACGCACAGAGACATGGACGCTGCGGGGGACGTGGCCGGCGTAGGCGGCGTCGTCACCACCTCCCCTGCGGCTGAAACGAGGGCAGAAGGCACCGGGGAAGGACAACACCAACAGCATCCCAGCGGCCACGCTCCACGAGGTATGGGTGGAGAAATCGTTCCGTCTGCACCTCTCCGCCCGGCCGAAGGGCACAACCATCGCGGTGGCACTCGCTCTGGGGCGAATCACAACTCTCCGGCCGCTCCCGCTGCGGGCGCGGTCGCAGGGCGTGTGCCACTCCCGAAATGAGCTGCCCCAGCCGATGCACCAAACGGAGCCGCTGGCCCTCAAGTGCCTCCACCTCGTCACCACACCACCCTGGCAACGGGCTCACGACGAGAACCAGGCGATTCTACGGTCTACATCATCATTCATGCCAAGCACCACTTCGGAGGCCATGGTGCGGGCCCAGCTGCTGTTGAGATTTCAGCCGGCAGCCGATCAGATGGATGATTGGAGAGCCACCATTCAAAGCCTGATTGGTTTTGCCGAGGCTAGAGGATCACAACGAGCTGGCCCGCCACAGCCTCCCTAGGCGACGGCAATGGCCCGCACTGCTGGTCGTCCCGAAGGGGCCATCCCCACGATGCAGTCCCCTCCGCGGCAGCCTGCGCAGGGGCCACGGCGGGAGCCATGCGATCAAGAACTCGATGACGTCTCGATGGCTTCGTCCGGCCCTCGAGCACGTCGAGACCAGCGACAGGCCCAGGAGGACAGGCGAGGGGAAGGCGCGTGCGTAACCATTGAGCGGCACTGTGACACCCACCGCCAGTCTGATAGGCGCAATGGCCCTGACGTCGACGAGCCCACTCTCGACGAAGGTGGGTACCTACCTTTCGAGGTTGGGTGCCCCGCCTTCACTCGTGACTTGCGACAAGTTAGTTGGCCATCTTCCCGCACATTCAAGCCAGAGATACCAGAGAAGTACAATGGGAGATTGAACCCGGCGGAGTTCCTGAGCATCTACACCATCGCTGTTCAGGCTTCCGGGGGAAGAGATGAGAAGGTGGTCACCAACTACTTCCCTTTGTCACTCAAGCCAAATGTGAGGTCTTCGCTTATGCACCTGCCGAAGAACTCCATCTCAACTTGGGCTGACCTGTGCCATGAGTTTGTTGGCGCCTTTACGAGCGGCCATCAAGAACCAGGACGGCCCAGCGATCTGCAGCTCCTCCCATAGAAGGAAGGAGAAAGTCAGCGGAAGTACATGCAAAGGTTCAGTCGAGTGCACAGGAACATCCCAGATATCCACCCTGCAGCTGTGATAGCCGCATTCCAGTCCAACGTGCGCAACCACATGATACGTTCCAAAATGAACGTGCAGCTGCCCAAGACTGTGAATGAGTTATACACTCTGGTGGATAAGTGTGCTCATGTAGAGGAGGGAAGGCGACTTCCCAGTGAAGAGGATGGTGTCGACATTGATTCAGACGATGATGACGACACCACCAGTCAGAAGAAGAAGAACAAGAAGCGCAAGGAGAAAGTTGTGATGGCCGTCGAAGGATCAAGCACACCTAGTACCGGCAAGAAGGCCAAGGCTGAGGCCCCCTGTAAGGAGGTTGCCGAGTGCACTGACTGTCGGGCGGCCGCGGCTGCTGGGAAGGCTGGGAAGGGTGATGGGTCGTACTGCAAGATCCATAGGACCAAGGGCCACGACCTTCAGGAGTGTCATCAGGTTGAGCAGCTCGTCAAGAAGTAGAGGGCTGAGTATGAGAAGCGTGATAAGGTGAAAAACCAGGATGGTGCTGGCGGGAAGGGCCGAGGCGATGGAGTAAGTCGCCCTGGCAAGGCCCCTCAGTCCCAAGGGAATCCCCAGAGGCCGTAAGAAGGAGGATTGTGATGGTGAGACCGATGAAGGAGATGAAGAGGAAACCAGTGAGCAGGAGTTCCAGAAAGCCACTGACGCCCTGTGCATTGACGAGGGTGCATCTCTGCACTCCTCTCACCACCAACTTAAACAGTGGGCGTGTGAAGTCAATGCCGTGGAGCCAGCGGCAAATTCTCGGAAGCCGCTCAAGTGGTCCCGCACGCCCATCATCTTTGACGAATAGGACCACCCTGACCGCACCACCGCGGTAGGGTGCTTGCCATTGTTGGTCTCACCAACAATATGCAACCTCAAAGTCACAAAGATGTTGGTTGACGGCGGGGCCAGGTTGAATCTGATATCTCAAATGGTCATCAGCAAACTTCAGATAGCAGATGAGGAGCTCAAGTTTACTAGCACGTTCTAAGGAATCAACCCCGGCAGGAGTCGTCCTAAGGGAAAGGTCATGCTGCCGGTGACGTTCGGAGGGGAGTTAAACTACCGGACTGAGAAGATCGTGTTTGACATGGTTGACCTCCCCTTGCCATACAATGGAATCCTTGGTCTCCCAGCTCTGGCCAAGTTCATGGCGGCATCCCACTATGCCTACAACACCTTGAAGATGCCAGGGCCGATAGGAGTCATTTCCATTCCATCAGATCAGAAGGACGTAGTTATATGCGTAGACAAGATGTACCGGGAGGCAGTTGCGGCAAAGGCCGCGGAAGCCACTGCTCCCGCCAAGGAAAGTAAGAAAATGAAGAGAGCTAGCAAGGATGCCAGCAAGGAATCCGGGAAGCGTGCCTCTCCGGAGTGTGCTGCGCCTATTGATGACTTGCCGGATAGTTCCAATAGCAACAGATCCAAAGCTGCTGCACCTGCTGTGAAGAAGGTCCCGGCAGGGCTGGCTGGCACTGATGGTACCTTCACTATCAGTGCCACCCTTGATGACAAATAGGAAAGCGCGCTCGTTGCCTTTCTGCGGGCGAATATCGATGTGTTTTCCTGGCAACCATCTGATATCCCCGGTGTTCCCAGGGAGGTAATTGAGCACCACCTTGCTGTCTGCCCGCATGCCCGGCCCATCAAGCAGAAGGTCCAGAAGCAAGCTTTGGAGTGGCAACAGTTTATTGCCGAGGAGATCAAGAAGCTTGAAGTAGCTGGCTTGGTCAGGGGAGTGTTGGATCCCACATGGTTAGCAAATCCAGTGGTGGTGCGCAAGGCGAATGGGAAATGGAGGCTTTGCATGGACTTCACAAATCTAAACAAGGCATGCCCGAAGGACCCATTCCCCTTGCCGCGCATTGACCAGATTGTGGATTCCACTTCCGGGTGTGACCTGCTTTCCTTCCTGGATGCCTACTCCAGATACCACCAGATCTTCATGTCCAAGGAAGACGAAGAGAAGACAACATTCATAACCCCATGTGGCACGTACTGCTTTGTACGGATGCCCTTCGGGTTAAAGAGCTCCGGATCCACTTTTGCAAGAGTAGTACAGATTGGCTTTGAATCCCAGCTGCACAGAAACATTGAAGCTTACATGGATTATATTGTGGTTAAGACCAAGGAGAGATCAACCCTCGTCCAGGATTTGGAAGAAACCTTTACTAATCTGCGCAGGATCAACTTGAAGCTGAACCCAGAGAAGTGCGTGTTTGGAGTTCCCTTCGACAAGCTACTTGGCTTCTTTGTGTCTCATCGAGGGATAGGGGCCAACCCCGACAAGATCATGGCTATCGAGCAAATTCAAGCAGCCAAGACAGTCAAGGATGTGAGGCGTTTGACTGGATGCGTGGCTGCACTGAGCAGGTTCATTTCCAAGTTTGCCGAGCATGTCCTGCCGTTCTTCAAAATCTTGAAGAAGGCAGGACCCGTGGAGTGGACCCCGGAGGCAGACGCTGCGCTGCAAAATTTGAAGACCTATCTTTCCTCTGTGCCCACCTTGGTCGCTCCCAAACCACAAGAGCCGTTGCTGCTATACTTAGCGGCAACCAATCAAGTGGTTAGTGCGGCACTGGTGGAACAGCGGGAAGTGGATGACGGGGCAGCCACAACCACTGTTTCCTCTGAAGAGGAAAGCGAACCCGTCCCGGCAAGACCAGAGTCAGTCCAGAGCGAAGAAAGGCAGGGCAGCGGAAGCAGTCCTATGGTTGCGGCAAGGAAGAAAGTTGTGCATCGCCCAGTGTACTTCGTCAGCTCCCTGTTACAAGGAGCTAGATCGAGGTACTCTGGCGTGCAAAAGTTGATTTTTGGCCTCATCATGGCCTCAAGGAAACTGCGCCACTACTTCCAAGCCCACGAGATCACAGTTGTCACCCGCTTCCCCTTGCAACGCATACTCCGAAACCCCAAGGCCACCGGCAGGATTGTGGAATGGGCTTTGGAGTTGTCCATCTTTGGTTTGAAGTTTGAAAGCACATCAACCATTCAGAGCAGAGCACTAGCAGAGTTCATCGCAGAGTGGACACCAACTCCTGATGAAGAAGTATTGGAGACGGTCATCCCCGGCAAGGAAGCGCCCCAAGAATGGATTATGTATTCCGATGGTGCCTTCTCCCTACAAGGTGCAGGGGTTGGCGTGCTTCTTGTTGCCCCCACTGGGGAGCACCTTAAGTACATCGTCCAGATGCACTTTCCCCGGGAGGAGGCCACCAACAATACTGCAGAGTATGAAGGGCTCCTTGTCGGGCTCAGGATTGCAACAGAACTGGGAATCAAGAAGTTGATCATCCGCGGAGATTCACAACTTGTGGTGAGGCAAGTCAACAAGGATTACCAAAGCCCATTGATGGAGGCATACATCGAGGAAGTGAGAAAGTTGGAGGAGCGCTTTGACGGATTGCAAACAGAGCACGTGCCCCGTGCGGAAAACAACATTGCTGATCATCTGTCAAAGTGCGCTGCGCAAAAACTCCTTGTGGAACCAGGGACTTTTGTTCTCCATCTAACTCAGCCCTCCGTATCCCCGGCAACAATGGCCAGAAAGAGGAGGAAACTGGACTCCGGCAAGCCTCACCCGGCAGAGAGCTTGGCGGGAACAACTCCCCTTTGATCAGTGAGCTGCACTATCCTGCCAGACCACCGGTCCCTGCGGTCGAGAAGTGCGCTCCTGCGAATGAGGAGGTGCCGCTGGTCCATGTTGCTGAGCCCCTGGCCCCAACCTGGGCACGACACATAGTCCATTTCCTCCAAACTGGAGAACTCCCCGAAGAACAAGAAGAAGCTGAAAGAGTAGCCTGGAGGGCTAGTATGTATCAGTTCGTGGATGACACACTGTACAGAAGGAGGCCCAACGGTGTGAAATTGAAGTGCATTTTTCGGGAGGAAGGAAAGAAACTGTTGGCAGAGGTACACAAGGGTATGTGTGGCTCACACATTGGATCAAGGGCTCTAGTTGGAAAAGCCTTCCGGCAAGGTTTCTATTGGCCCGCAGCCCTCCAAGATGCAGTTGAACTCGTCACCAAATGTGAAGCCTACCAGTTCCACTCCAAGAACATCCATCAGCCTGCCCAAGCTCTTCAGATGATCCCTTTATCATGGCCCTTCTCTGTGGCACCCCGGCTCAGAGGAAACCGGAACGCCCCGTATTCCAGTCCCAAGGACAAGTCCACTGGAATACGGCACTGTTGGCATAGAACAAATCAGCTCTTTATTGCTATAAATATGGTTACAAAGATTACATCAACACGGCGACACTACGCCTGCTCAAAATAGCTCTATGCTAACAGCGGATCGACCTGAGGAGGCGGAGTATCTCTCGGCAGTGGAACAGCGTCGGCGGTGATGGACTCCACTCCGCAGGGACTCTGGCTAGAACGCGTATCCTAGCTCGCGCAATCAACATCTTCGACAAACAAGCAGTCATGGCATGACCTGCAAACTGGCATGACACGCCAGGTGAGTACTTTGAATGTACTCGCAAGCTCACAACAAACATCAGCATTAAGGCAAGACAACATCATAGTAATCAAGATTAAGTTAAGATTTATTGTTATCGAAGGAATGGTTGAAATGAGCAATAACAGGCTACTCTTCCTGCATTCTGGTGACCAACTCATGATCACTCCAAGAACATCCAACGATCATCCTCGAGATCGTTACTAATACTTGCCCATGGCATACTGTCCAACTGTTACCAAACTCAGATGAGTTCTCCCATCATTACTGTCATTATAACGGTTGATCTCCTATAGAGGTCTGGACGGGCTGTCCAATACCGTGGACACGGCTATTCGAATAGATTTAACACTCTGCAGAGGTTGTACACTTTACCCACACCACGGAACTCATGGCCTCGTGCTCCCATTCGGGTGGACCAACGACGTTCCGACGAAACCCGCCTGACCCGTGACTCTTCCATCGTACGACCGGCAATCATACTCCCTCTTGGAGTCAAGCCTTGGGTGGCCCCGTGTCCTCAAGACACCTGCCAGCGTCCTGGCCAAACAAACTGTCCCAAACGGGGACCTGGATCCAATAACTCAGCTGGGCTCACAGGGTTATCGCCGCCTACCGGGCCAGGGTAGCGCGCGCGCATAACCCTCCCTCTTTGGAGGTACCGGTGGAAGAGCACGCGATCAGACCAAGTCAAGGCCGTCCCATACCGGCAAATGTGGCTGCACGAATAAGCCCGGACAGGTGACTCTCGATCAACCAACTAAGTTCACCTATTACCAGGTTGTTTCATCAAGTTAACTTAGTTGGTCAAATTAGGCATCTTATCCTCGAACAATCTTTCTGTCACAGCTGACACTCCGGTATCATAGTAATCCAATAACCAGCATGCTTAGGCTACTGCTACTAGTTCATATCCACAAATGCCAAATGGAATCCCAAAATAATCATAGACGGTAATCTCAACATCATAACCTCAACGAGTGGGTAAACTACTACTCAATAACAATCCGGTATTCAACATCTACTCATGCATGTCATAATCCAATCCATGCTACAGATAACATTCTTGCTATTAAAGTAATTAATTAAACTATGATATTGCATTGCAATTATGCAGATGAGGGTTGTGGCTTGCCTGGGAATGAAGGATACACCGGGGAGAAGTGCGGAACGGTCGCGGAAGGAGTTGCCGAAAACAGTTCTCTCTAGGAGGGGCTGTTTAAGGAAAAGGGCAAAAGGGTCATTTCTACTGTGTCAACACAGCATGAGAATGACACCATCGGAACGGGCTCGATGAGACGAAGACGTGGGCGTTGGATTCACCTCGATCGGAGTTACGAGCAAAAAGTTATAAGGGTTTCTCTGCCAAGGACCTTTCTGTAAATATTTTATTTACTTCGGGGTCCCTGTCAGCTCGGCTGGTCGCGCACTTTACGGAAATACGTTTCCCAATGAAGGAAACGGAAACACAGCGGGCGCGTCCACTTATCCGAGCTGGCGGGTGCGGGGCCGGGCTCTGTGCAGCTGACCGGTGGGGTCGGGGCGATGCGGGGCCCGCCTGGCCAGCTGGACGGGCGTCGTCCTCTTCCTCTCGCTCGCCCGAGGAGCAGAGGGAGGAGGGCGGTGCCGGCGCTCGTCCGGCCGGCTCCGGCCACCTCTGGTGGAGCTCGGACCACCGGAGTGTTCTCCGAGGCGCGGCGCATCCATCCATCCCACCCACGGACTCCAACGGCGACGGGAGAGATGGCGAGCTCGAGCACGGCGGACGGTGGCGTCGGTCAGATTTGGGTGTGGCGCCATGAGTCGCCGGAGTCGAAGATGAAGTGCGGGGAGGAGTTACTGGCGTCTGGGTGTTCTACTGGTGGTGGTGGAACAGAGGAAGAGGCTCGGCAGCGAGCTAATTTAGGAGGTGGAGGGCGGCGGCCATGGCGGTGAATCGGGGCAGGGAGGAGCTCTGCAGCTCGAATGAGGGATTGGGGAGGGGTAGTCGAGGATGGGGAGTGCGGTCGTGAGCTAGGGAGAGGCTCGGAAGGCCCTTATATACGCGAGCGACGAGGAGGTCCGGGCACGGCCACGGTGCCACGTGCACCGGCGTCCCGATGCTTCGGGAGCTCGCCTGGAGGGGAGGAGAAGCATCCGTGAGCTTCACGGAGGGCGGAGAGGGTTCAGGAGCGGCCGGGGAGGTTCGGGAGAGCTCGGGGCGACGGGACTCGTCGACGGCAGAAGCAGACAGGGAGCGGCGCGGCTGTGCACTGCGCAGGAAGAGACGGGAGAGGGGGGGAGACTAGTCCAGGGAGGGCGACGATGAAACGAAGCCGCTGGACATGAGGTGGTGTCGAACGAGCGAGGAAACGGACGAGGCCAAGGGTCCCATGCACAGAGCGCGCGATTTGGCAAGTCAAACACGTGGTCACCATGTGCATATGGTGCCACGGCCATGTACTTGGCACGAAATCTTGTCTGGTGTGTAGTCCCTCCAAACTACATTGCACCTGAAGTGATAGATCGACTATAAAAGCTCTGAGGTGAAGTGAGGGATCACTGAAACTTTGCTGTATCAGACTAAATCATGATACAGTGATCAACAGAGATGATCTAGGAGCCAAATAAGTTGTCTGGGATGTTTAGATGAGGAAGGACCATAATCCTGTGGGTTTTGGAAGTAATAGGACCAATATACATCATGGTTGCTTTGCAACAGCACAAATTAGTCTAGAATCAAGATCATGATGGTGCACTCAAATGAAGAAGTCACTTGAGCTGAAATTTGGCAAGGCAGGGTTATTTGGACATATGAAGATGCTGTAAAAATTTCATACCAAATGGACATGCCAAAATGGTACTTCCTTCACAGCTATCTTCTCTGTCCAGAAACTTGCAAAATTTGCACAGGGCAATTGGATTACGGAATTGGGCCAAAACTTGGTGGAAGGAGTTGAAATGGATTTAAGAATGTCCTGGTAAATTTTCAGCTTAAATGAAGCAATATAAAATATAGTTGCTTCACAACTGAAAAATATGGCCAGAATCTAAGAATTGATGCTCTGCTCACTCAGATGATTGGATAGGGTTGAAACTTGTGTAAGAGTCATTATTTGGGCAATTGGAGGTGCTTGCAAAATTTCAACTCATTTGGATACTCCTAGCTAGCACTTGCTTCACAAAGATTCCAGTTGCCCAGAAACTTTGGAAATTAGCCAGGAGAGATTTAATATCCAAATAAATTTGAATTTTGGCATGTGGCAATGATATGGATAGGAAAGAATTCCCAAAAAGTTTGAGAGCAAGTGGGCCAATATAAAGGGTACTTGCTTCACAAACTGACAACTAGGGCAGAATAGGAAAAAGATTATTCGTGAATTATTTTTGGACATGGCAAGGAATATTTTGACATATCTGGATAAGATATGTCCCAAAGGATTTATGAGAATTATTTGGGAATTTTGGGAATGATAGAAATATGAGTTGCTTCACAACTCAGAGCTGACAGGGTTATTCCTTTAATAGAAAAAGGAATATTCCCAAGAAAAGAATATTGGGATTGGTCCAAGATGGAAATTACAAGGTCTTGGGATGATTTTGAGGTTGGCAAGCCACTTGGGAGAGGAATCAAGGGTGATCTCTCTAGGTTTCAGGACTACTAAGCCACAGAAAAGCAAATCCAGACCAAAATAAAAAGGAAAAAGAAATGGGCAAAATCCAGGGTGTCACATTCTCGGTCTGGGGGCTCGATATCTTGGGCCCCTTCCCTCATGCTACCGGGGGCTTTGAGTTCTTGTTCGTCGCTATCGACAAGTTCACAAAGTGGCCAGAGGTGGAGCCCGTGAGAAAGGTGACTGCTTAGTCAGCTATCAACTTCTTAAAAGGATTGGTGTGCCGCTTCAGGGTGCCTGCCCAAATCATCACCGACAATGGCACCCAATTCATGAGTCGCGCCTTCATGCAATATGTTCATGCCCTCGGAAGCAAGATCTCATTTGCCTCTTTCGCCCAACCCAGAAGCAACGGACAAGCTGAGAGGGCGAATGCCGAAGTGCTACGAGGTCTCAAGACAAGAACCTTTGATAGACTGCAGTAGTGTGGTAGGTGATGGATCGACGAGCTGCCGGTGGTTCTTTGGTCCCTCAGAATGACACCAAATCGAGCTACTGGGCATACTCCCTTCTCCCTAGTCTATGGGGCAGAAGCAGTTGTCCCCATGGAACTCATATTTGAATCTCCTCGAGTGCTTGCCTACGATGAAGTAGCGCAGGAATGGCACCGGCGTGACGACGCTGTGCTACTTGAGGAGAACCGTGTCCGGAATGCTACGCGTGCTGCACGCTACCAGCAAGCCCTGCGTCGCTATCACAGTCCCAGGGTTCGTGCCCGGGGTTTTGAGGAAGACGACCTTGTCCTTAGGCGTGTTCAGTCCGCCAAGGGTACAAACAAGTTGACACCGAAGTGGGAAGGCCCTTACCGTGTAGTACGAGTCACCAGACCTAGCGCAGTCCGTCTGGAGACCTGAGATGGCATTCAGTTGCAAAACTCATGGAACATTGAGCATCTCCGTAAGTTCTACCCGTAAGGCGCGGCTGTCGGGCCCTGCCCGACAGCCACCCTTTTGTACATGCCTTGCTGATGTTGCATGTAACCCCTTGTACAAAGCCAGGCGCAGACCGTGAGCAACAGAAATAAACGAAGCGCTGGGGGGCCCCCAAAACTTGCATGCATGCATAAGCATATCATGAGCATAGCATGATCATGTAGATAAGGTCGCACATGGATTTTCATCTGCATTAAGTTGAAGGGTTCTTGCCGTGGACTCGGTCCCAAAAAGAAGAAATGAAGACGAGCCTACGTGACGATCCTCGACAAGCCAAACAGATAAGTTCTCTTCTTATCCTTACATGTTCTGTAAGTAGAAACTTGTGCATATGAAAACCTCGTCACCTTCGAAACTTAGGTGCTCCCATCCTTTGACTCGAATGTTGCTTCAGTAAGGATGGTCGCAGTGGCCTTTGGCGAAGAAGGCTTGGCGGGGGGCTGGTCCCTCTTTACGATTTGTGCCCGGCAGGCTTAGCCCCACGGCGACAATTCGAGGGTACCGGCAGGATAGCTTGCCGGAGATAACTTGTTTACTTGAACGTATAGAGGCATTTCACATGTGCATGGGTGTGATGCATGCACAAGTGCCCGGCAAAGCTTGTCTTTTTCATTTATATGCTGATGAACAAGTACAGATCTTATAGAACACCAACATGGATAAAGAAGATTACATTATTTAAACTAAAGTTTGGCAAGTGCCTACATGTTTTAGATTGAAAAAAGATAAGTGCCCCGTAATCCCTTTCTTGTCCCTCTCCTCCTAGGCACTGCGGTGGAAGTGGAAGAGGGCAGAAGGAGTGCCTGAGCAAGACGCCCCACTCGATCCCATCAGGACCTGCTGGGCGCAGCCTGACAAGATCGAGAGTGGCGAGGCTGCGAAGGAGAGGGGCAGAAGGAGCAGCTCAGTGGTGCCCTGGTCACCACCTCCAGGACCAACCAGAAGCCCCAGCGAAAGCACCAGTGGGGAGAACGGCCGGAGCTCAGCTGGAAGACTGCTGGAGGAGGCGAAGGCACCAAGAGAGCAGCCCCCTCCCCGGTAACCAAGAGGCCGGTGATGATGGTGACGGGGAGGGAGGGGAAGAACGGAAAGATGAGGCAGCAGGTCGGCAATACGAGACGAAGGTGTCGGTGCCATCGTACTTCGACCTGACGCCCTGCCACCCGCCTTCTCCGTCTTCCCTTGTTCTTTCTTCATCACCACCACTCTACGGGGCGCCAGCTCCTCGAGCCGTTGCCTCCCTCGGAGAAGCTGCGGGCGACGACGGCGTCCGAGACGCGGGAGGAGCATCGCTCCCCACCTTGGAGGGCAGGAAGATGCTGCCATCTTCGACATTCGCCCCGACTTCACCAAAGGGGCCAGTGTTGGGATTACCAAGGGACCCGAGCGCTGCATCCCAGACAGATGCCGGAAGCCCTAGGAGCTCCGGCTTCAGGGCAGGAAGCCGCAATGGTTCACGGCAAGATCTAGTGCTCCCCGCCAGACGGCCAACCCGAGCAGAGGAGACAAGCATTCCACCATAGTGGAAAAGCTTGGTACCTCCTGCGCTGCGAGTGGCTCGACCGCCGCGTCCCTTTCGGCCCCGGACTAAACTCACTCCCCAAGCACCTACATAAGCTTTCAGAGTCATCTTCCCCAAGCTCAAGCCTAGGACCTGGCCCCGGTCTCTC
The DNA here is from genome assembly GCA_011799875.1 of Thinopyrum elongatum. Lineage (NCBI taxonomy): Eukaryota > Viridiplantae > Streptophyta > Magnoliopsida > Poales > Poaceae > Thinopyrum > Thinopyrum elongatum. The sequence goes on from CM022303.1 coordinate 406,030,301, forward strand.
CCTCTCAACATTACTAGGAGAAGGAAGGAAATGGCGAGGAGAGGTGCATGGATGAGCACTTCCGCTTCCCCCCCGCCCCCTTTTATAGGCGGGCTGGGGGCTGATCCATCGGTGGGTAACCACCGTCCCTCTCCACCAACCCAAGGCTGGGCCCCTGCCTTGATGCTCTCCCACACCACGCGCCTCCGTTACCTACCCCACTCAATGCATGCAGCATACGTGGCCAGGGATAAGAGCGTGGTGGGAAGAGTGAATTGGCAGTTACTCGCCCGTGCGTTAAAGTCATTCACGGGCCATTACAAGGATGGCCCCACAACAATTGGCATTACGCGACGCGCGGGAGAACCGAAATCTGACCTGGGCTCAGATTAATGAAGAAGCAAAGAAGATCTGAAAGGACAAGCAACTGCTACCCTCTTGCCTGTGCACTGGATAGGGCCTACCCCGACGACGCCCGGCATTCCGTTCGGGCCAGGCCTGGGGGCTCCTGTCGGTGCAACAAACCCTGGGTCTGTTGCCCAGACCATGCACATGCCTAAAAGAGCAAGGTTGGAACATCCAAGTCTAGACCAAGCAAGGAGTACAGCTCTTTGGGGAATCAAAGGGCAGATCAAGAGGACCAAGACAAGCTAAATGAGAAAGACACCACTAAGGAGAAACCTCCCTTGCCGGGCAGGTGAGCCTGGCAAGGACGAGGTGGCCCCGAAGATAAGCCTCAAGACCATCCCGGCAGGCCTGCCAGGCGCGACCAAGGCAAATTACCCCGCCAAGGCTCCACTGCTCCACCTCACAGTGACGCAAGTCATCGATCGGTGCGGTGTCAAGCCCCCAAGTGACTAAGTGGCTGTTATTTGGCACGTGGCAGCCATTTCCTATGGAAATCACCTCCAAATGACACCCGTCCAGAGATGTGTCAAGCAGACAGACGAGGAGGTGGCCGATCAGCCCGGCAAGGATTGCCGGGCATGCCATGATGTGACACTAAGTGGCGCATTTAATGCGCCTTGCTCTGACTGCAGAGTTGGTATGATAGCACTGTTCGCTATCTAATCAGTACACAATGACTGATTTGCCACTGTGGTGACCCCTTGACCTATAAAAGGAGGGTCGTGGCAACCATAAAAAGGATTCGGACCCTTGTACACTCGTACGCGCGTAGCTGCCCTCGCCCCAAGGCAACCCTGCCGGGCAAGAGCGCTGCGTTTCCACCACAATCCACCATCAATCCACCAAAGCAGGAGTAGGGTTTTACGCCTCGCGACGGCCCGAACCTGGGTAAAACTGCCCGTGTGATCTCTGCCGTGCTGCGCTACGTTCTCCGCTCTTTGTGCAATGTGCTCATCCCCCCTGCTGAACCACAAGGGGCTGATGGCCCCATAGGTGGCAGTGGTCTCCCACGACACAGAGAAAGGTACTCCCTTGTTCTGTGTGATTTTGGTTTAACCACCTTCGATGGGACGGACTACCCCTACTGGGAGAACAAGATGCGCATGCATCTTGAGGCAATTGACAACGATTTCTAGTATGTTGTGGAAAATGGCATTCCCTCCGTCACTCCTTCCATGAACGCTGCTGATGTGAACAGATTCAAACAACTCAACTCTCAAGCGAAGAATATCATATGTGGCCATCTGGGCAAAGGACAGTATGGCAGAGTGAGTGCTTTGGAGTCTGCAAAGCTTATCTAGGATAGGCTGTCCAAGGTCAACGAAGGAATCTCAACCCAACGTGATTCTCGAGTTGACGTTCTTCGCAATCTCTTCAACCGCTTTAAAAGACTCGACAACAAAAATGTTCAGCAAACCTTCGATCGCCTCACTGACATCTCAAATGAGCTTCAAGCACTTGGTGCCACTGACATTACCGACCATGAGGTGGTGAAGAAATTGCTGAGATCACTTGATTCCTCATTCGATACACTGGCACTGATGATTCAAGAATGTGGAGACTACAAGTCACTAGATCCTGCTGATATCCTTGAGAGGCTGAACACTCATGAATTCCAACAAGCTGAGAAGAGAGAGATCTACGGGCCAAGCAATGGAAGATCACACGCACTGAAGGCCAAGGCAGTTTCCTCATCTGAAGGAGAAGATTCTAATAGTAGCCTTGGTGACCCTGAAGAACTAAGCCAGGTGCTAGCAATGCTTGTGAGGAAATTCCATAAGTTCTCAAGGCGTGGCCGCTTTGGAAAATCTTCAAGAGGTGATGACATGAGATCAGATTCTTCATCCCGTGACTACAAGAAGAGGACTTGCCACAAATGCAAGAAGCCTGGTCACTACATAACTGATTGTCTTCAGTGGGCGAAAGAATCAAAGAAGAATAAGTACAAGGATGACAGTTCAGACGACTCGAAGAAAATGAAGAAATCTTCAAAGTCCTCATCATCAAAATCTTCAAAGACTTCATCTCACAAGAAGAGTAGTTCCAAAATGGCTCGGGCATTCATTGGCAAGGAAATGGACTCTGAAGCTGAATCTGAGGAAAATGAGGAAGAGGAGGAATCTGAGGAGTCAGACTCTGGTGTGGCAAGCCTAGCTCTCGCTACTGCTTTCATCAACAAGTCCATCTTCAACACTGAGGAAAATGGCTACCCCAACACTGCTGACGGTGGCGACGATGACTACGCTCCCACCTATTGCTTCATGGCAAAAGGTGACAAGGTACTCAAATATCCCTCCTCTGAATCAAGTGAGGATGAATCTGATGAAAATCTCAAACCTAGCTATTCCAAACTTGCTAATATTGCCATAAAACAACAAAAGGCTTTGGAAAAGGTTCAAAATCTGCTAAACAAAGGCGATGACCTGTTGGGTGAGGAAATGAATCGTACTCAAACTCCGATTGATAATCTTCAATGACTACAGTCTAAGTTTGATAACCTTCAAGGTAATCATGAAACACTCTTAGCCGATCATGAGAAGCTTTCTTATGAATTTCTTCAGAGAAAGCAAGATCTTGAGAAACTAAGGGTGAGTCATGAAGATCTTCAGAAGGAAAATGATTCATTACTTGCTCAACCGATCAGTTCCGCTCAGGAAGAATTCATTCCACCATGTTTGAAATGCATTGAACGTGAATCTGCTAATTCTTCACCTGAAAGTTCAAATGCTTCTATTGCTGCAAATTCATTAACTATCTCTGTGGTCACAAATTCCTCATCTGAGGACACCACAAGTATTACTGACGAAAATGCAGGGTTGAAGGAATTGTATGTACAGAAGCCTCAAAGGGCATCAGACTCTTTGTGATATGCTCAAAAAGCAGATCTTGAATAGGAACCCTAGTAAAGAGGGTATTGCCTTTGAGAGGAAACTCAATGCCGATGGAACCTGTTGGAAACCTGAGCAGTATCCCAAAACCACATGGGTTGCTGCAAAAGGTCCTCCCGTAGATCCATCCACTTTATCTGTCTTTACATGTGAATCTTCATATTCATCTGATGAGTCATTTGACTCCAACTATAAGCTGTTTAAAAATCAGAATGGTGAAGTATTTGCTAGATATGTTGGAACTAACTGCATGAACAATCCTCCTATGAAGAAAATCCGGGTTCCCAAAAGGTGCCTTGAAAGTCTTGAGGTGAATGTCCTCATGACACCACTTGTTAAGAATAGGAACCCCAGATCAAATTCTTCATATGGATCAAAATCGTCATATGGATCAAATTCCTCATATGAACATCATCGTGCTAATGCATCTGTTCTGCAGGGAAACTCTAAGAGTCGTGAATATGTGCATTATTCCACAAATCATTATGTTCATATGTCCTCAAAGAATTTCTTTGCTTATTCATATGCCTACTCTAACCCCTCTTCTGTGAAACGAAGTGCACTGGCTTCAATGCCACCTTCCTCTTATGGAGCTCGCAGAATGATGAACTCTTTGCCACCCCTCCAGATGTGGCTCTTTGCCACCCTCCAGATGTGGGTGGTGAAGAAAAAAAACTAATCTCTTCTGTAGGTTCAGGTCTCCAGACAAACTTGAACGTCTGATGAATTTGCTGGAGACCTGAGAGTGCTTGAAAGGACGCAAGCTAATCATGAAGAAATGATTCACTCATTTCTCACGTCCTCACACTGCTATATCCGTTGCACTATTTGATGAAATTTTATCTGATGAATTTGATGTCATATTCTTCACTCTGACGTATATGTGTTTGTAAGATGCACTAATTCATCTGCAGGATGAAACACCCAAAACTACTGAGTGGGTCCTCGACAATGGATGTACAAATCACATGACCGGTGACAAGAGCTTACTGATAGACTCTGCTCTATCTCCATCGCATCTGAAGCATATGACCTATGCAGACAAAGGCAAAAGCAAGGTATTGGGTCTAGTTAGGGTTGCAATCTCAAAGGATCGACACATGGACAAAGTCATGCTTGTCGAGTCCCTCGGATTCAACCTCATGTCTATCTCAATGCTTTGTGATCTTGATATGGTTGTCGTCTTTGGCAAATATCACTGCATAGTGCTCATGGAATCTGACAATTCTAAAGTCTTTAGAGGCTTTAGGAGAGGAGACTTGTATATTGTTGATTTCTCTGCAGGACCACAGCCTGTCACATGTCTACATGCAAAAGCTTCAGAAGGCTAGCTATGGCATCGTCGACTCGGTCATGCTGGCATGAAGAACTTGCACACGCTTGTGAAGAAGAAGCACGTCATTGGCATTGAGGGTGTCAAATTCCTCAAAGATCATCTTTGCGAGGCTTGTGAGGCTGGAAAGATGACCAGATCCAAGCACCCCTCGAAGACTATCATGACTACCACTCGTCCTTTTGAATTGCTTCACATGGACCTCTTTGGCCCTACTCATTATGCCACACTAACAAATGCAGCATCTCTATATGGATTTGTTATTGTTGATGATTATTCTCGTTACACCTGGGTGCACATCATCACTTACAAAACTGAAGTGCAGGAAGTCTTCAGACAATTTTCCTCAAGGGCCTCGATGAATTTCGGTGTGAAGATCAAGCATATACAGAGTGATAATGGGACCGAGTTCAAGAATACTGGTCTTGATGACTATCTTGATGAACTTGGTATTACTCATGAGTTATCTGCCCCATACACTCCTCAGCAAAATGGCATCGTGGAGCACAAGAACAGGACTCTTGTTGAGATGGCTCGCACTATGCTTGATGAGTACAAGACGCCTCATCGCTTCTAGCCTGAGGCTATTGATACTGCATGCCACATCATCAACAAGGTATATCTTCACAAATTCTTCAAGAAGACCTCATATGAACTCCTCACTGACAAGAAACCCAATGTGAGTTATTTCAAAGTCTTCGGTGCCAAATGTTGGATTAGAGATCCTCATCACAACTCTAAATTTGCACCAATAGCACACGAGGGTTTTATGCTTGGTTACGGAAAGGACTCGCACACCTACAGAGTCTTCAATACCTATCACAACAAGGTTGTTGAAACTGTAGATGTGCGGTTTGATGAAACTAACGGCTCGCAAAAGAGCACCTACCTCCTGTGCTAGATGAATTGTCTCCTGAGGAATCCATCAAGTTCAAGGCCACTGAGGATGTCATACCCACTAAAGAATCTGCTGAAGAAGTGATTCCAGAACGTGAAGAAAATCATGCTGGTGCATCTGAAGAAAATGTCGCTGAAGAAAATGCTCAGCCTAATCAAAGTCATCAACCTGCTCATCCTTGCATTGCAAATGAAGTGCAGATTGAGAAAATCATCGACGACATCAACGCACCAGGTCCTCTCACATGCTCAAAAGCTTCACATTTGTCTAACTTTTGTGGGCACTTTGCTTTTGTCTCTATCACAGAGCCCACCAAAGTTGATGAGGCTTTTCTGGAGCCTGAGTGGATTCAAGCTATTCAAGAGGAATTACAACAATTCGAGGTCAACAATGTGTGGGAACTTGTCAAGCGACCAGACCCTCGCAAGCACAATATCATCAGTACCAAGTGGATCTACCGCAACAAGTAAGACGAAAATGGCCTAGTGGTGAGGAACAAGGCTTGTCTTGTAGCTCAAGGCTACACACAGGTTGAAGGAATTGACTTCGATGAAACTTTTGCACCTGTTGCTAGACTTGAGGCTATTCGCATATTTCTTGCTTATGCTAACCATCATAATATCATCTTATATCAAATGGATGTGAAAAGTGCATTCCTCAATGGTAAGCTAGAGGAAGAAGTATATGTGGATCAACCCCCAGGTTTTGAAGATCCTAAGCATCCTGACAAAGTCTTCAGACTCAACAAGGCCCTCTATGGCCTCAAGCAGGCCCCTCGGGCGTGGTATGATACACTGAAGGAATTCCTCATGAAGAAAGGCTTCAAACCCGGTTCACTTGACCCAAATCTTTTCACCAAAACTTATACCGATGAATTATTCATGTGCCAAATATATGTGGACGATATTATCTTTGGCTATACTGACACACGTTAGAGTGACAAATTTGCCTATATGATGAGTGAGGAATATCAAATCTCTATGATGGGAGAATTGAAATTCTTCTTAGGTCTCCAAATTCGTCAACAATGCAACGACATCTTTATATCTCAAGAGAAATACCTCAAGGACGTTCTGAGGAAATTTGGCATGCAAGAATGCAAAGGCGTCAAAATCCCTATGCCCACAAATGGCCATCTATGCACCGATGAAAATGGTAAAGACTTTGATCAAAAGGTATACCGCTCCATGATTGGCTATTTATTGTATCTATGTGCATCTAGGCCAGATATTATGCTTAGTGTTTGCATGTGTGCCTGTTTTCAAGCTACACAGAAGGAATCACACCATAAGGCTGTGAAACATATTCTTGATATCTAGCTCACACTCCAACACTTGGATTATGGTATCCCAAGGGCTCGGCTTTTGATCTCATTGGATATTCTGACCCTGACTATGCTGGTGATCGAGTGGATCGCAAGTCAACATCAAGCACATGCCATTTCCTCGGAAGATCCTTAGTATGTTGGTCCTCGAAGAAGCAAAACTGTGTATCACTATCTACCACTGAAGCTGAGTATATTGCTGTTGGTTCTTGCTGTGCTCAATTGTTGTGGATGAAGCAAACCCTCAAGGACTATGGCATCAATATGAAGAATGTGCCACTCTACTGCGACAACGAGAGTGCCATCAAAATTGCTCACAACCCTGTTCAGCACTCGAAGACTAAGCACATCCAGATTCGTCATCATTTTCTTCGAGATCATGTGTTGAAGGGCGACATCTCCATCGACCACGTGAAGATTGAAGAACAGCTGGCAGATATCTTCACAAAGCCCTTGGATGAGAAGAGATTTAGCAAGTTGTGGTGTGAGCTAAATATCTTAGAGTCTTCAAATGTTCTTTGAAAGGACACACATCCTAACACTTATGCAAATTGATGACTTAGATGTGCAACACACGAATTAACGTTTTTCTTCAATCAATGAAGACTAACCCTCTAAGTGTGAATAAATTAATGAAGAATTTGATTCTCAGAGCCCTACGACAATTGTACGCGGTGTCTGAAATCATCATTCTTATACGGTGGGTCATGCCACCAACAAAAAGTTGAAAATCTTCAAAATTGAGTTTTTCTTCATTTTGCAAATTCTTCAATTTTTCAAATTCATCAACTTTGCAAAGTCTTCAACTTTTCGATTGATGTTCTTCATTGGATATATATATATGTTTGAGTTTTCAATGTCCTCAACAACATTCACTTATTGCTATTCCTTCAAGTTGATTTTCATCTAAGTGAATGTGATCAGACCCGTTCCCCCTGTATGCTAACCTCAACCCAGTCTGTTCACAAATTCTTCATGTGCATTCTATTTGAAACCCGTTCAAAGTCTTCACTATGTCCTTGACAGCTGAAGAATTTGCGAACGAAACATTAAAATTTTCATATCCGAATTTTTGGCTGTTGCCGCTCAAACCGTTCCGCTTTCCACGATGGATTAAACTACTCACCCACGATCCCCCACGATCTCCACCTCTTAGTACGTGGGTGACACATGTCGTTAGGATAGCAAGGGTCAGGGGCATGTTCGTCCAAAATCTTCGGGCGAGCAGTTTTTCACTGCGGCTATAAATACCCCTCACCCTCCTCATACTCCATTTACTCCGCTCGACCTCAACTCCCCTCGCTCGAGCTCTCAGACCTAGTGCCGCCGCTACACTCCATCGACGCTAGTGAGGAAGAGCTTCACTGCCTCGACCTCGTCGCCATCGTACTCGCGCCGGTCACGGAAATTTTCACTTCGCCGTTGTTGTACATGTCTCCCTCCGCCGAGTTAGGGCGTGGGAGATCTGAACTGACGAACTTCTCCATCTCCACTCCCAGCTCATCGTGTTCTTTGTCAAGGGTAAATAAAATCTAATTTTACTGCCCTACTTTGATTCTTATGATTTTCACAAAATCCTCAAAAGGTGTTTATTCTTCAACTTCCCACTCCATAAACACCGGAATGCTTCTTTTCTTGATTTGTTTCTCTAAGCTATGATTTTCCTCAAGATTCCTCAATTGTGTGGATTTTCAAATCTGTACAACTCTGGAACCTGAGTTAAGAACGCTTAGTGAAATTCCTCAAGACATCTATGGTCAAATTCCTCAAACTTGATACTTCTTGAAAAAATTCTGAGAACGCACATGACCTCTTCAAATTCTTCGCATCTATACTCTGTTCACAGGTACAAAATGTCTGCTGCTGAATCACTAGGTTATCATCAACTTAACTCATTTGCAGCGTTCCTCGAAGAAAATTTGCATACTTCCTTAGAAACATCCAAAGTTCAAAGTCCTCAAGTGAGGAAAATGGCAGATGGGAAGAGACCTCAGAAGTGAGGCAAGAGCCCTGAGACTAACACAACGTTTGAGATCCCTAAGGACATATATGATGAATATTGCACACCCGATGAAGAAACTCATGGGAAGGAAAACAAGAATCAGCGCAAAGTGCGCATACAAAGGATTGAGAGGAGATGGGCGAAGGAATGGAGGGAATACCGCTATGTAACTCCAAAGTACATGAAGAAATTCGCTATGAACCCTCCATATCCAAGACCACCTTTGGTAGCTGGCCAACGAGCTGATCCCACCAGCCTCAAGCGTGGTGAGGAATTTCCGAAAGAATGGGCCAAGCGCCAAGCCAAGCTTCAGAAAGTTGCAGCAGAGGCAGTGAGGAAATTTAATGTGGATTCTCAAGCTACTGCCGCTGAGGCCTCTGGTAGTAAAGCTGCACCAAAGAAGGCCATTTTGAAGAAGTCTACTGTGAAGAAATCTTCAAGCTCTATGCCCTCATGGCCAAGTTCTTCAACGGCAAAGCCCTCAGGGCAAATTCCTCAAGCAACTTCTTCAAGGGCTGTGCCAATCCCCTCAGTTGCTTCAAAATCCTCAGCAGCTACCTCAAAGTCCTCAACACCTGTGCACCTTGCAACGTGTTAGCGGACTCGAGGCTTCTCTATTGCCTCAGGGGCATCTGCATCTTCCTCAGCACAATCACAATCGTCAAGTGGTCCAACTCTGCTGAAGGTCAAGACCACTACTGGACATGGAAAGAGACCAAGTTCTCACAAGAAGCAAGTGGTTTCCATGTTCCGTCTGATGACAATGATGAAGCTGATGATGAAGAACTAACTGATATAATCAAAAATAGACTGGAAAGGGATGCAAGAGTCAAAGGAAGCTCTGTGCCTCTTATGCTGGATCCGAAGAAGATCCTCGACTTCATTGAGATATGGCACAAAGACCCCAACACTCCACTTCCTGACTTTAACCCAACTCCTAGTCAAAGTCACATGTTGACCGCCTTCATAGGCAAAGAAAAATGGAAATTTCAGAAGGCCAGGCAAGTCAAGAAGGCTCAATACAAGAAGGAGCGATTCCTGAGGAACAACGTTCTTACACTGGCTCTTGAAGAACTTGTCACTGTTCAGAAGGAGATCAGAGACCTCAGTGATGAATTTTACAGATATCATGCAGATTGGCTCGGTGCTAAAGTCAGATTTGTCAAGATTGCCAAGAACCTCAAGGCAGACGTTGCAACACCATCACAATAGCAAATTCCTCAGGCTGAAGCATCTTCTCAGCATGTTAAAAAAACTGCAAGCGTAGCTGATGAAAGTCAGGCTGCTGAAGAAGCTACCAGGGCTGAAGAAATTCCAACTCCTGAAGACAATACCAGGGCAACCACCAGTGTTGCACCTGAAGAACAACCCAGGCCAGCTGAAGAATCTGCTGTGTCTGAAGAAATTGCACCAACTTCATCTGCTCCTCCTGAGAAATCTTCAAAGATGAAGAAAACCACACTTCCTTCTGCAACAGAAGTGAAGAAAATGAAGGCTGCAAAGAAGGAAGCCGCCAAGAAGAGGAAAGCATCAACCTCTGCAGAGTCCTCAGCTCCCAAGAAAGTGAGGACTTTGACGAACTCTTTCACTGAACCAATTGATGCCGTTCCTATCTCAATAGTGCCATCAAAGGAGCTCATTCCATTTGGTGAAGAATATGTCATTCCAGATGACACTGATGAAGAAAATCCTTCTGCTGCTTCTTCAGAGCAGTTGGATGAAGAAATTCAAGTGGAAGATGTGATTTCCACTCCATTGGTATCATCACCTATGCCTCAGTTCACTGCTAAAGAGGCGGGCGTTCAAGAAATAGAAGAAGATGTGGACATTGGCTCTACAACCCCTGTGCTGAATGATGACTATTGGGAAAATCTTCACCCCAACTCTCCAATGGCCACACCTCTGCATCCAATTCCCCAGTCCCCTGTTCAGACTGAAGAAATATTAACAGGGTCTGAAGGATGTCCAACTTCTCTCCAGTCCATACCTGAAGAAATTCCAGCTGTAACAGCTGAAGAAATGGAGACACAGACTGCTGATGAAACTGCCGCTTCAATTCCTTAGTCTGCTGTACCTGAAGTTGTGACACAAGAGGCTATAAGGCCTGCTACTGCAAATCTTCAGCCCTAGACTCAAAGTCGTCATACAAAGAGGCCAAAATTCAAGGCTGATGATTTATTTGATGAGCATCATTTCTTCACTGACACAAATCCATATGACTCAGCCAGGCTAAGGCGCAAGAGGTTTTGGACTGCTAGCCAGATGAACTTCTATGCAGCTATTTTGTTTGACAAGGACAAGGTATTTCAGCATCGTCAAATTCCTCATGTAGATATGGAGTCCATTCCGTGCTTCCAACCAGTTCTCAATGTTCTTCATGAAGCCGGGCTCTTAAATTTCTGTGCTGATATATGTGACTGGAATGAAGAGCTAATTCTTCAGTTCTATGCAACTCTGCACCTCACTGGAAATGTTGCTGATGTCAATTCATGGGTGCTAGACTGGATGACTGAAAACACACACTATAAAGCTCCAGCCTATGAATTGCTTCATGCCATCCCAGTCAGTCCTCCTGCTGAAGGCGCAAGGCTGATCTATGAAGAACCTAAACTTCAAAATCATCTCATGCAAGTGCTAGTGAAGCCTTTGCGGCCTGGCCAAGCTCCAAGAACCACCTTCCTAGTGAAGGATTTGTTATATGTGCCAAGGACCATCTACCGCATCCTGACCAAAACCCTCAGTCCAATCAAAGGCCACAATTCTGAAGAAGAAGTTGTTGGCATCATGAAGAATCTGCTGTTCAACATCATACATGGGATTCCCATTAACTATCATGATTTCTTCATGAGGACTTTGGAAAATGTTGCACTGTCACCGTTCGAATTGAAGCCCTATGCTCCCTGGATAATGAAATTCATCAGAACTAGGTCTTCAATTCCATACAAGGCTGATTTTCAGAATCACCTCAGCTTCTTGCCTCCTATTGAAGTCCTCAAAAGGACTATTTCTTCAGCTGATGAAAAAGGCAAAGCTGTTGTCATTGATGAAGGCACTCATCTATTGGATGGACAGTTTCATAAGGCTGCATCTTATTCCACCAATGATGACTCTGCTACTCAAGATTCTGCCAGAGCCCATGAGCAAAATCCTCAAGCTACTGCCCCACGAGTGTTGACTGGTCATGAGATTCTTCTAACTCTTCACCAGAAGGTCGATCGCAATCACAAGTGGGTCATGGCTCAATTCTTCAGAACCTGACTGTCACGCAAAATACTATGAAGAAGAATCACTATTATGCACATGAAATCTTTGATCACACTTGGGCCATACTTTCTCATCTCTATAGTGCTGAAGACCTCAAGCAGATGGACTTTCAGCAGAACTTTGACTAGGCTCATCCTCCTTCGAAGAAATTCAAGAAAGTCAAAGTTCCTCAGCTGGTCACCAGTTCATATTCTTCATCGCGCGAGACGGATGAAGCTGAGGATCTCGACAACACTGCAGCAGGCCCTACATCGACAAACGACCCTGACAACACTGACGCTCCTCCATCGACATCATGATGATATTCTTCAGGGGCGTTAGTCCTCATTTTTCGTCCCTTTTGGTCATTTGATGACAAAGGGGGAGAAATTTGAGTTAGTCTTCAAGCGGGTCTTATATATGGGCTGTTTTTTCAGTTAAGTTACAACTCTCGCTCTTCTGAAGTGTTTGTTGGTTGAGTTGTAAACTTAAGTCCGATGGTGGTCTGATACTTTTGAACTGCTTTTTGCATGCTTATTTCTTCAAGTACCTTAATGCACGCATGCTGAAATTTGTCAGACACCATTTTCCATCATGCATTTCAAATTCTTCATATTATATGTTAAATGCGTGTATGGATTACAAGATATAGGGGGAAATCTCCATGATTTTATTCTACAATGTGCATTTGCAGTAAAAGAAAATTCCTCAAATATGCACATCTTTAGGGGGAGTTCTTCGATATCTTGTAATCAAATTCCTCAATATCAGTATTTACACTTCATATGTTTATCCCCGTTGAAAACTTAAAGTATTTGTCATCAATCACCAAAAAGGGGGAGATTGTAAGTGCATCAAGTGCCCCTTAGTGATTTTGGTGTATTGAAGACTTATAGGTTAAGGGGCTAATGTGTTTGTGAGTGTACACAGGTTCTATAAGTCTCCGAGGAGTTTGATATTTCCGAAGAAAGTCGACCCCTAAAAATGAATATCTTCATTTGAATACTTTGGTTTTCTTGAAGACTTCGAAAATGAGGAAATTGGTGTGACCTTGAAGACAATGATATTGATGCAAGGATTATGAAGCGTGAAGACTTTTCTTTTTATAGTTTCATTTTCTCTTTCTTGAGTCATAGGAAACACCATACTGTTAAAGGGGGTCGAGGTAATACTAAGGAAACAGTTTCCAAGTGATGCTCATCTCAAAACCTACACATATCCAATCCTTCGAGTGAAGCCTTTGGAAATCTCATACAATTCAGTCAATTTCTTGAGTGAGAGAGACGAAGATCTTCTGCTCTCTGAGTAATTTGTTCTGACTGAGGAGTTAGGAATTCGCCAGTGCGGATTGCCTACAAGTAAGGAACATGATAGCCCTGAGGAATTTGAGAGCTCAAATTTCCGACCATTGATGTGCTACGCGCCAGCTGTCCCAAATATCTTATCCACCTAACGGTCATATCATTGAAGGGCATTTATGTCTTATCATGTCGGGATGCTCCCTGGCTATAAATAACTGCCCACTTCAACCACTAGCTGGTTGGCTGCTCCGAGAGAAACTGACACTTGTCATTCAGAGCATCCCATCCTCTGAGGACTTTGAGAGAAAATCATCAGTGAGGAAAAACCCAAAACCCCAACACCTATAACCCAAAGTGATTGAGCATCACTGAAGAGATTGTTCCTGTGTGGAACCGACGCTTGTTACCTTTGAAGACTGTGCATCTTCCTGATGGTTAGGCGTCATGGTCTAGAGCATCCAAGAGGAATTGTGGATCGCCGAGTGACCAAGTCTGTGAAGGTTTGGAAGTCACCTGAAGACTTACCACGAGCGATTGGGCGAGGTCTGTGTGACCTTAGCTCAAGGAGAATACAGTAAGGACCGTGTGTCCTTTGGTTTAAATACCAAGCTGCTCCAACTAGACGTACAACTGTCATAGCAGTTGGAACTGGTCTACCAAATCACTGTCTTCATCGAACTACTAGTTCTATTTCCTCAACCCTTTCATTTCCTCGCTCATGTGTTGATGAAATTGATCGTTACTGTTTGAAGACTTTGACTGAAGACTTTCTGAATTTCCTCAATCCTATTTCTTCAGTCATCTTGTCTTCTACCTGCTTATCCTATTCACACACTACCTGTGCTCTGTGTATGTTTCATTTCATCATGATGACCATGCTACTGTCTTGTTATGCATGCACCTGAGTACTTATTCCGCTGCTTGTAGTTCGTCACTTAGCAAATTCCTCAAGTAGTATTTCCTCAGTGACGAATTTGTAAAAATCGCCTATTCACCCCCCTTTAGTCGATATAACGCACTTTCACAAACCCATTCATATTTTATTATTGCATTATACCTACTATATTCTAACTTTACTATGGCACCACGGCTCAGAGAAACCAAAACGCCCCGTATTCCAGCCCAGAGATCGAGGTGAAGTCTTCCGGAATACGGCACTGCTTAGCATAGAACAAACCAACTCTCTATTACAACCCGAATACGTTTAGAAGGTCTCCGATATTACAATGAATAACACCGGCACGGCGACACTACGCCAACCACAGTTGCTCTATGCAAGCAGCACAACAACTCGAGGCAGCAGAACCTCTACTAGCAGTGGAACAATGAACGACGATGATGGACTCCAATCCGCAGGGACTCTGGCTGGAATGTTTTATCCTAGCTCACAAACACAGGAACCACACCAAACAAGCAAGCAATCCAGGCATGACCTGCGAACTGGCATGACACGCCAGGTCAGTACATTGAATGTACTTGCAAGCTCACAATAACCAAAAGCAGTCAAGACGACAACAGCATGGCATTAGTCGGTTAAAGCAATCATGAGCCTGACACTAACAGAACAACATGGCCTGCATGAACTGAACATGATACGACTAGAACAAGCATATCATGAGCATATGAACATGATGATACTACATGCAGCAGGTTAACATGATCATGCACCAACTTACTCTTATTCGGTGGTTACCTCGTAACCATCTCATGCATCAACTTACCAACTTCGGTATCCATGATACCACCGTGATCATCTCGCGATCACATAAAGATCAACCAACTTCGGTATCCATGATACCTTCGTGATCCTCTCTCGATCACAACCAATCTCTTTCTCATCATTGAACTGGGGTTATTATTAAGAGTTGGCTCATAGTGTGACCGACTATGAACTGGGCCCATATCCGCGTGCGCGGCTATCGATAGATTAAAACACACATTCTGCAGAGGTTAGCACATTGTACCCACACCACGGAACCCATGGCCTCGCACTCCCATTCGGGTGGACCAACGGCATTCCGACAAAACCGATCTACTGCCATGACACTCTCCCGACCACTCCGACAAACTCCCCTTTGGGCTAAGTCCTGGGTGGCCCCGTGTCTACCAAAGACACCCAACGGCCACCGTCGTGGCAAAACATAAACAGTCCCAAACGGGGACAAGGTACCATAACAACAACAACGGGCACACAAGGCTTATGTCCGCCTACCTGATCAGGGTAGCGCGCGCCCATAACCTTCCCTCATTGGAGGCACCGGCGAGAGGCATGACAATAGACCCAGTTAGGTCCTTCCCATAAAAGGCAAATGTGGTTGCACTGGTCAGCTCGATTCAGTGGCACCATGACTCAGCCAACAGTTGTTCAAGTTTATTATTATCCGGTTAAACTTGAATGCAAGAAGCTAAGCCATATAAAAATAACATGATGCAACTACAGAGCATGACATCAACATAAGCATGGAGGTGCAACATAATCATCGAGCATAACCACAATGAATCATATATCTAAATGAGCATGACATACTGACGAGCATAATCATAACACTACATAGGAGCATAGCATGACTACTAGCATCATGAATAAATACCATGCAAGAACATAGCAAGAACACTACCAAGTAAGCATGTAACCAACTAGATGCAAAGGAACATGCATAACCACGATACTTGATAACAGACGGTAAACATGCATCGGACTGAACATCACTACTACCAGCATGTACTACTACTACCAAGCATGACATGAAAACAATACTAGCAAGTAGTACAAGATAACAAGATGCATCGGAACATAGCATGAAGGTGAACATGAAACCACGAGCATAACCGAAACAACGACAACAGTAGCAAACAAGCAGACAGATAACGGGCAAACTTTTATTAAATATTCGAGTAGAAACCATGGCTACTGCATGGCTATCATGAAAGTGGCTATTGTGGCTTGCCTGGGGGTGACGGAGACTCCGGGAAGAAGTGCGGTGAAGCCGCGGAACGAAACGCCGGACGGTTCTCTCTTGGAGGGGGCTGATTAGAAGCAAGGGAAAAATGGTCATTTTCACTATGGGACCACCTAGTGAAAATGTTACCAACAGAAAGATCTCGACGAGACGAAGAAGTGAGCGTTGGTTTCACCTCAATCGGAGTTACGGTCGCGGAGATACGAGGTGAAGAAGGAGAGGGACCAATCTATGAATATTTTCATCACCAACGAGTCCCTGGGAGGAAAAACAGAACGCACACTTAGAGGAATACGCCTTCAGAGAAGAGAAAACGTACTTTCAGCCGTAGTAGAACCAAAGTACGTTTTCAGAGAAGGGAAGTTGGATTTTCAGAAAACCGTCTCCACTTATCCACGTGGACCAGGGGGAGGAGAGGCTTACAGGGGGGTCCCACGCGGTAGGGGGGCCAGCGTGGTCGTCTTCTTCCTCCCTCTGTTCCCTCACGAGGGAAACAGAGGAGGAGACGAGTTCAGGCAGGGGCGCTCAGGCGAGGGGGCCGGCCGGCCGGCTCCGGCGATCCTCGGCCCGGCCGAGGGCACTGGAGGGACCGCGGGGCCGCGACGCACCCGTTCAGAGGGAAAAGGAGTGCCGAGGAGGAGTGGGGTGGAGGGGAGGTCACGGAGACGGGAGGCAACAGAGGCGGGCGGTGGTGGTGGTGCTCGGCGAAGCAAGGTGCTTCGGCGAGGGGAGAGGGGGTGGGGCGGCTCGCCGGGAGGAGAGGGAGTCGGTGGAGGTGGAGAGGAGGCCTGAGGCGGCCGGGGTAGCTCGAACTCCGGCGATGGCCGAGGAGGGAACGATGAACTCCGGCGAGATTAGGCGACTCCGGTGAGCAAATGAGGCGAGGGAGGAGTGGGTGAGGTGCGGAGGACCTCGGGGCAGCTTAAATAGGCGCGGGAGAAGCCTCTAGAGCTCACGGGCGAGCTCAAGCTGAGCACTAATGGAGGACAGAGGGGTTTTGCGTCACGGGCACGGTGACGGCGACCACACCACAGCGATGCAGGTCGGTGCAACGACGCAGGGCGATGCAGTCAAGTACGGGCTAGCTCCTGGACAAGGTTTGGGGTCGAGACGACGAGGGAGACGACGGGAACAGTGGCCAGAACGAGCCAGAGCATGCAATTAGCCATGACGCAAGCGTGATCACCACGGGCACTGGTGCAAATGGCTCATTTTGGCCGGAACGACCATGTCTAGTAGATAGTCCTTGGTACCCTTAGGTGCAATGAAGGAAGAAAAGATCCTGGGGGCAAGGAAGAGATTTGGAGGAGGAGCCAAAACATTTTTGCAGCAAGGTGTTTGATGTGAATTGTGAGAGCTAGAACAGTGCAATGACTTTGAGCTTTGGCCTATCTTGATCACAAGCTAAGGTAACTGTGGTGGCCAAATATCAGACGAAATGGAGCTCTCTAGAGTGCACTTGCTGTAGAGACCACTATAATGGCCAGAATTAGAGATTTGGATGATGCACTCACATGAAGATGCAAGTTGAGCTGAAGTTGGTCATGGCCCAATGATTTGATGATATGAAGATGCCCAAAAAGTTTCATGCCATGTGGACGTGCCAAAATAGCACTTGCTTCATTAAGCATCTCTCTGGATATAGACTTGGAAAAATTGCACAGGGCAAATGGATTAATGAATTGAGCCAAAACATGGTGGAGAGAGTTGATATGGATAGGAGAATGCCCTGGTAAATTTTTAGCTTAAATGAAGCAATATAAAATATGGTTGCTTCACAAACTAAAAATCTGACCAGAAACCAAGATTTGAAGCTAGGCTCACATGGATGAGTTACATGAGCTAAAATTTGGTGGAGAGTCATGATTTGATCATATGAAGGTCCTTGCAAAATTTCAACTCATTTGGATATGCCTAGCTAGTACTTCCTTCACAATGACTTCCTTTAGACAGGAACTTTAAAAAATAGCTCAGGAATATTTACTAGGCAAATTGAGTTGAATTTTGGCATGGGGCAATGATATGGATAGGAAAAGATTTCCAAAAAGTTTGGGGTTAATCAAGCAAAGATAAATGACACTTCCTTCTCAAACCACCACTTAGGGCAGAATTAGAAAAGGAATATTTGTGAATTATCTTTGATGATGCCAAGGAAGGATTTTGACATATTTGTGGAAGATAAGACCCAAAGAATTTATGAGAATTATTTGGGAATCTTGGGAGTGACAGAAATATAGGTTGCTTCACAACCTCGGGTCTAAAGGATTATTCCTTTAACAGAAAAGGAATATTCCCTAGAAAAAGAATATTGGATTAGGTCAATTATGAAAATGACATGATCTAGGGATGATGATGAGGATGACAAGCCACTATGAAACCTAGGAAGACATGATCTTCCCAAGTTTCAGAACCACATAGCCACAGAAAATCAAATCAAATCAAGAAATCCAAGAAAATCAAAGGAAAAAGAAAAGGGCAAAATCCAGGGTGTTACATTTACCATGGCTTATACCCTCCAATATAGTCCATAGATTCATCAAAATAAGCACACAATGCAACGAAAACAGAATCTGTCAAAAACAGAGCAGTTTGTAGTAATCTGGACTCTAACCATACTTCTGTAACTCCAAAAATTATGACAAATTAGGACAACATAGGAAATTTGCATATCAATCTTGTGTAAAAAATTTAAAATTTGTCATCGCTTCTGTGATTTTTAAAATTCTGCTACTAGACGCAAAAGTTTCTGTTTTTCAACAAGATCAAATCAACTATCACCCAACATGATCCGAAAGGCTTTACTTGGCACAAACACTAATTAAAACACAAAAAACCAGAACCATAACAGTAGCATAATTGTGCAAACACTCAAGAACAGAAAGAAAAAGGCAAAAAAAAAATTTATTCATTCGGTTGCCTCCCAACAAGCGCTATCGTTTTATGCCCCTAGCTAGGCATAATGCATAGATTCAAGTATTGTCATCTTTAGTTTCTGATCCATAGGATGCCCTCATGATTGATTCATATGGTGGCTTAATTCATGTTATAGGGAAGTGTTCCATACCCTTTCTTAAAGGAAATTGAAATTTAATATTTCCTTCTTTCATATCAATCACGGCACCTATAGTTCATAAAAAGGTCTACCAAGTATGATGGGACAAGACCGATTGCAATCAATATCAAGAACAATAAAATCTATGGGCACATAGTTCCTATTTGCAAGAATAAGAATATCATTAATTCTTCCCAAAGGCTTTTTAATAGTAGAATCCGCCAACTGCAAATTAAGAGAACACTCTTCAATATTGGTAAGACCAAGCACATCACATAGAGATTTCAGAATTGTGTAAACACTAGCACACAAATCACATAAAGCAAAGCACTCATAATTTTTAATCATGAATTTAATGGTAGGTTCCCACTCATCATATAATTTTCTAGGAATTGAAATCTCTAATTCCAACTTTTCTTCTAATGCTTTCATCATCGCTTCTACGGTATGTTTAGTAAAAGCTTTCTTTTGTTCATCAGCATTGGGTGAATTTATCATGGATTGCAACAAAGAAATACACTCAATCAAAGAGCACACTATCATAATTAAAATCTTTGTAGTCCAAAAGAGTGGGCACATCACTAGTTAAAGTTTTGACCTCTCCAAACCCACTTTTATCAACTTTTTCAACAAGATTTTCACCCTCCGAATTATGGGGATGCCTTCTAGCTAAAGTTGACTCTTGTTTAGTCCCTTTATCATCAATTTTAACATTACTAAACAAGGAATCAATAGAAGAAACACCATTTTAAGATCTTCATTATTATTATGAAAGTAGTCAGTAGAAAACGCCCTTTCTAAAAATTCTCTTTTAGCTCTAAGCATAGCGGTTATTTTCTTACTTTCATCCATAGAGACATATAAAGCTTTAATTGATTCATTGACATCAACCTTAGGTGGAAAATTTGTAATATTGAGATTTTCTACATCATGGGAGATTCTATCAATGCTTCTAGATATATCATCAATCTTACTCAACTTTTCTTCTATCATAGTGTTGAAAACTTTTTGAGCATTGATAAATTCTTTAATATTACTCTCAAGATCAGAGGGGTTCCTATTATTATTGTAAGAAGAATTACCATAGGAATTGCCATAATTATTAGAGGAATTTCTAGGAAAAGGCCTAGGATTAAAATTACCTCTATAAGCATTGTTATTAAAATTGTTTCGCGAGACAAAATTCACATCTACGGGATCACTATTTTGCTCAATCAAAGTAGATAAAGGTACATCATTAAGATCAATAGGAGCATTTTTATTAGCAACCAATTTCGTAAGAGCATCAACCTTTTAACTCAAAGTATTAATTTCTTCAACGGAATTGATCTTTTTACTAGTAGGTCCTCTTTCGATATGCCATTGTGAATAATTTGCCATAATATTATCAAGCAATTTAGTAGCTTAACCCAAAGTAATTTCCATAAAAGTACCACCCGCGGTGAAATCTAAAAGATTTCTAGAAACAAAATTCAATCCGCATAATTTTTTTGAATAATCATCCAAAGATTTAAACCATGAGTAGGACAATTTCTTAGCATTAATTTCATTCTTACTAAGATTGTGCAACATGTTCATGCTCAAGTTGCTTGAAATTCATGATTTGATTTCTAAGGGAAATAATTTTCGTGGGCGGAAAATACTTAGTAATAAAAGCATCTTTGCACTTATCCCAAGAATCAATACTATTGCGAGGCAAAGAAGAAAACCAATTTTTTGCACGATCCCTCAAAGAGAACGGAAACAATTTAAAATTAACAATATCATTGTCCATATCTTTTTTTTGCATATCACACAATTCTAAGAAAGTGTTTAGATGGGACGCGACATCCTCATTAGGAGTACCGGAAAATTGTTCTTTCATAACAAGATTCAACAAAGCGGCATTAATATCATAAGACTCCGCACTAGTGGCGGGATGAGCAATCGGAGTACTAATAAAATCATTATTATTGGTATTGGAAAAATCACACAATTTGGTATTTTCTTGAGACATCGTGACTACGCAAACATGATTGCAAGCAAACAAGATATCTGACGAAAAAAGGCAAACGGAAAATAAGGCAAATAAAAAGGCAATTTTTTTTGTGCTTTTCACAAAACATTTTAGAAGTGGGGGAGATGAAAATGAGTGGCAAATGGCAAATAACGTAAATTGCAAGGAGATGAGATTTGTGATTAGGAACCTGATAGATGTTGATGATGTCTCCCCGGTAACGGCGCCAGAAATTCTTCCTGATTGCTTGTATGTGCATTGGTATTTCCCCGAAGAGGAGAGGATGATGCAGCACAACAACGGTAAGTATTTCTCTCTGTTATGAAACCAAGGTTATCAATCCAGTAGGAGAACCAAGCAACACTATGTAAACGGTACCTGCACACAAAGAACAAATACTTGCAAGCCAACGCGTAAGAGGGGTTGTCAATCCCTCCTCGGTATTGAGATAGATTAAATTGTATGGGATTGGATAAATATATCTGACAAAAACACAAAATAAAATAAATAAAGAAAAAGTGCAGCAAGGTATTTTTGGGTTTTTGGAATAATAGATCTGAAAACAATACGATAGGAAATAGACCCAGGGCCGTAGATTTCACTAGTGGATTCTCTCGAGAAAATAGCATACAGTGGGTAAACAATTTACTGTTGGGCAATTGATAGAAGAGAAAATAATTATGACGATATCCAAGGCAATGATCATGTATATAGGCATCACGTCCAAGATTAGTAGACCGACTCCTGTCTGCATCTACTACTACTACTCCACACATCGACCGCTATCCAGCATGCATCTAGTGTATTAAGTTCATGGAGAAATGGAGTAATGTAATAAGAACAATCATATGATATAGACAAGATCTATTCATGTAGGAATACACCCCATCTTTTTATCCTTAATAGCAATGATTGAAAGAACATGTGGTGCCCCATGTGTGGTTTTGGTAATTAATGACATTCTCTATGACTAATGGTTGCCTTGAGTTATATTCGTAGGATTTGTCCATAGGCTTTTCTTGAAGTCCATTTGTTGGTTTCAAGGAGTTTATGTGTTGGCCAAGGTGATTTTCAAGGAATTATCCAAAGATTGTGTTGGCCATGTGAGAGTTGAGCCTATTGCAAGCATGTCTTGAAGAAGAAGATTGGGTGAACATTCATGTTTACCTTCAAGACATCATCCTAATGAAGAGAGTTGGAAAGATTCAAGGTTGATCAAGACGAAGTACAAGAGTGATTCAAGTTGATCAACACACAAAGCGTAGAAGATGTACCGAGTGGGATCAAGTGGTCTCATGGTATGGTAAGCATTGTCCATTATGCTTTGTGTACTAACCCATGGTCTACGTGAGAGTTCTATGTGGGGTTAGGTATGTTTCCATGGGCTTGCGTCAAGAGGAAGATCTCATACAACCTATGGAGGATGACATCAAGTGGTGATTGTCATCATGATTGCAGTGTGCAAGTTCAAGTGGAGCATCACAAAAAGATCATGCTTGAAGCTTGCCATCCATTGGGGTGACAATGGACTTGTGAAGATGTTCTGAAGAGTGGCTCACCCATAGTGGAGTATGGGGGAGCAATCTACTAGTCTTCATCGAGCCAACGCAATCAAGAAAGGTGGTCCAACTTGAGGGAGTCAAGATCATCATCATCTAGCTCAAGTGGACTATGTGCAAGGCAAAGGTTTGCCCTTGATAGGTTTTCTATTTTACTGGTCTCATTGTGGTAGCTGGGAGACCGGGTTGTAGGATCGATTGTCGTACTATCAAGGGGGGGATCTCAAGTTAGTAGCTTGATCGTATCGTTCATAGAGAGCTCAAACCATTGCATCCTTGCATCATATTTCTTGGTTCTTGTTTGGTATTTCTATTTGTGAGTTTCAGAGCCTTTGGTCATCTTCATGACAAGCTCGAGTTCATCGAAAACGGAGTTCACTTATGCATCTTCTATGATGTTTTTGATGTTGGAGTTTTTGCCGATTCTACATTCTTAGAGGTTTCACACCTCTATATCATTGGCATTTTTCTATTGCCTCTTCTATGTTTTTTCTCTAGTTGTTGGATAGCTCTTGTCGTCCTCTATCCAACAAGCTTGAGTTTGCTCATTTCGGAGCTCGTACGCAAAAGTTATGGCAGTTTCATTCACATGTCAGTTTTTAAGCGGTAGTACCGCTCGGTAGTACCGCTTATAAGAGGTAGTACCGCTCTGGGCAGCGGTAGTACTGCTTTTAAGCTGTAGTACCGCTCTAGCAGCAGTAGTACCGCTTGGGCATGACTTATGCACATAACTGTTGGATTTGGGGAGGCCTATTTAAGGGGGCCTTCTTCCCCAATGGTATCTATCCTTCTAGCTCGTGTTCTTCCCCCATTGTTGACCTTGTTCGAGCTTGCTATCTCTTGATCCCTCCATGATTCTTGCTAGTTTTTGGGGGGAAGAAAGAGAGGAGATCTAGATCCACATTTCCACCAATCACTTTCTCCTCTATGTGAGGTGAACCCCTTGGATCTAGATCTTGGAGTTCTTGGTGTTCTCCTTCTTGTTCTTCCTGTCATTTTCCTCCATAGCTTTCGTTGCTTTGGTGGGATTTGGGAGTGAGGGACTTGGGCACTCCTTGTGCCCTTGCCATTGCATTAGTTTTATCGGTTTGAGTTCTCCACGGTGATAGGTGGAAGTGAAGTTGAGAAGCTTATTACTCTTGGGTGCTTGGTACCCTAGAGCTTGTTCCTCTTGGGTGCTTGGGCGCCCTAGATGGTTTGAGGTGCTTCAGAGCTCAATCATTGTGGTGTAAAGCTCCGGGCGAGCGTCGGGTTCTTCAATTAAGTTGTGGAGATTACCCCGAGCAATTTGTACGGGTTCCCGTGACCGCCCCCAAGGGTTGCCAAAGTGTACGAGTTCGGTGACCGCCCCAAGGTTTGCCATTTGTATGGGTTCGGTGACCGTCCTCAATGGTCCCTTAGTGGAATCACGGCATCTTGCATTGTGCGAGGGCGTGAGGAGATTACGGTGGCCCTAGTGGCTTCTTGGGGAGCATTTTGCTTCCACACCGCTCCAAATGGAGATTAGCATCCGCAAGGGTGTGAACTTCGGGATACATCGTCGTCTCCGCGTGCCTCGGTTATCTCTTACCCGAGCCCTTTACTTATGCACTTTACTTTGTGATAGCCATAGTGTTTCATGTTATATATCTTGCTATCACTTAGTTATTTATCTTGCTTAGCATAAATTATTTGTGCACATAGGTGAGCCTAGTTGTTTTAGGTTTTGTGGTTGACAAATTAAATGCTAGTTTTATTCCGCATTTGCTCAAGCCTAAACCGTAATTATTTTAAAGCGCCTATTCACCGCCCTCTAGGCGACATCCACGATGTTTCAATTGGTATCAGAGACTCGTCTCCCTTTATTAGGCTTAACTGCCTAGAGAGTAAAGATGTCGACTAGGGGATTAGGATTCTCTGACACTCTTACTTTCGATGGCACAAATTTTGATGTTTGGGTAATTCACATGCTTAATCTCTTTAGGGCCATGGACCCAAATTTAGAGCGAATTGTAGATATGGGTTTTTCTCCTCCAAACGATCCCCAAAGATTATCTTTAGAGGATGAGAAAAACTCTTATCTCAATGCTCAAGCTTATAATGTGCTTTTCAATGTTTTGAGCAATGTAGTTATATTTCAACTCATGCCGTTCCGGGATGCTCATGAGTTGTGGACAAAGCTTCAAGATAAATATGGTGTGTCCAAGATTTGTGGGGATGATTGTTCTCCCTCCACCTTCGGCCGTGTTGCCTTCTGAACTTCTTCTACTTCACCTACATGTGGATTGCCACAAGGTCATGCTATGGTGAGTAGTGTTGGTCATTGCAATGATGATAGTGTGCTTGTTCTTAATGATCCTTCATCACTATCTTATTGCAATAGTCCTTCTTTGGACCTTAACACATCAAGCACTCTAGATGGTTCATATGCTAGTGTTGATAGTCCTTGCATATCATGTAGAATTTCTTGACTAAATCACTTGATGATATACTTGCTATGTCTTGTTGCCATGATAAAAATGCTTCTATTTCCTTGAGTTGTTATGCTAACAATGTAGAGGAAACTCGACACTCCATGGAACAAGATGTGTCTTGAATGGTGCTTCTAGGGATCCTACATCATCATCTATTGTTTCTCACTTTTGCCTTATGGCTAAGGCTTTGAAGGTATCTCCTACTTTGAATCCCAATATATCTCTTGATGATGATGTTGATGATGTTGTTGCTAATGATGATGTTGATAATGATGAAGAGAATGATAATGTTGCCTCCTTAAAAATTAAGGGGGAAATGATTTTCAAAGCTCTTCATAAGAATAAAATTGCTTGTTCCAACTTCATGGAAATCATGTCTATTGCCATTGAAGGCAAGAAATACATTGAGGAGTTGGAATCTCATCTCGAGGAGCATGAGGTCACCATTGATAAAATGGAAGGTCATGAGCGTGATTATGCTAATGAGATCGCGGACCTCTCTCAAGCTCTTGAACTTGAACAAAACACCATGGAATCTCTTGAGGAGACCTTCGCTCTGGAATTATCTAGAATAAAGGAATCCCATGATAGAGCCCTTGAGGTGGCCAATGATTTCAAAAATAAAAATGCTAAGCTTGAAGTTGCTCATGCTAAACTCCTTGAGGACTTTGAGCGCCTCAAAAATGGCTCAAGGGTCATTAAGAGTGAGCTCATCAAACTCACCGAGTCTCATGCTGAACTTAAAGCTTCTTATTCAAAAGATCTTGTCAAGTTGTCCTCTCCTCTTATTGTTAATGATGATGCTTGTGCTACTAACTCTATTTCTTGTGAAGCATCCATTTTGAAGGAGAATGTTGAGCTAAGGGCTCAACTTGTGTTGCTATCTAGCAATTATGGGAAATTAGAAGAAAGTCATGTAAAGCTCACAAGCTCTCATGATGATCTTCTAGTATCCCATAATGTGTTAAAGATAGCTCATAAGGCTATGATTACTAAGGTAACATGTAGTGAGCCTCATGTGGATACTAGCACTACTTCAAGTCAAAATGCTATATTGCCATGTGCTAGTCCTCGTAATTCATCTACTCACAATGTGGCTACATCTTGTGATGAATTGCGTTCCTTGCCTTGTTGCTCTAACGATGAAGCTTATACTTCCTCTAGTACTTGTGTTGACACTAACCATGTAGAGGAAATCAAAGAGCTCAAGGCCCAAGTCACTTCTTTGAAGAAAGGCTTGGAAAAGTGTCATGAAGGGAAGTCCACACTCAACAGTATCTTGAGTGTGCAAAAATCCCCCAGTGACAAAGGTGGACTTGGATTCTACTCCAATAAGCAGAAGAAGTCCAAGATCAACAAGAAGAAGGGCCAAGATCAAGTCAAGAATTCGGCCAAGATTATTTGCTTCAAGTGCAAAATTGAAGGGCATCATGTTTGATCTTGCCCATTGAAGAAGAAGGCCATTAGTGACAAGCAACAAGGGAAGAGGCCACAAGTTCAAACTCATGGTCAACCACAACGTGAAGAAAGGCCACTTCCAAAGAAGACTCAAGGCAATGATCTTCAAGTTGAGAAGTCAACTAAGAAGAAAGAAAAGAGTAGATGTTGCTACTTATGTCGTGAGAAGGGTCACCTTGCTTCTTCATGCATGAATGGTACTTTATCCAACCCGATTCTCATTGATGATATTTATTATCTTTGGAAGGATAAGGTTGGTAATGTGTTTGCCAAGTTTGTTGGTACTCAAAGTGGTGTCAAGAAAAGAACCATTTGGGTAGCCAAGCCTATTGTGACTAACCTCTTAGGACCCAACTTGGTTGGGGACCAACAGGCTCAAACTTGACCAATAGGTGTTGTTGGAGGGCATTGGAGACTTGGCTACATCATGAAGAATTAAGGGATCTTCTTCATTCATATTGTCTCAAGCCAAGTCATTCGAATTATCAAGTTTATATCCTATATCCAATGTGCCTCCTTGCGGTAACTTGTACTTAAATTGTTTACATTGAAACTTAGTTGTCCCTTTGCATTTTTTGGTTTTGTTCCTCGCATGTGTTTGTATATGTTGTGCCTCCAATTTTCTTATCTTGAGAAATCAAGTATGTATATGTTGGTTTGCACATCGTGTACGTGTGAGCTGTGTGTTGAGCCTTTGTGCATCTTGTTTGTATCCTAGTTGGCTCTTGTGAGAGATTAATGGTATATCCCATTTTGAGGTAGTGATGTGCCTTAGGCACTTCACTATCCTACAAATGTGTGTACATGAGGAATACCACATAGTATTGATATTCAAGATTATCTAGTCTCTATGTGATATGTCTTCTCATGAGAAATTCAAATTGTAAATAGTCCATTAATTATCTCTTGTTGGATCCTTATTGCCTCTTGTTAAGTTTTCTTTGGTATCACATTATGGGGGAGTAATGTGCTATGTGCATATTACAAGCCTAGAAAATGTGTACATTTGAGGTTTTGTCACCTAGAGTTGATATTGAAAATTATCTTGTTCCTAGGTGACATGTTAGCTCTACAAGTTGCAATTTTCTTATGTGCTTTGTGTGAAGATGACGTTGGATATCGTTACTATCTACCACCAGGAATTATTTCCAAATACTTGTCTTTTGACAATTTGTACTCACTTATGGGGTAGGAATTATTGATCATCTTTACATTGGCTTTTGTTTTACTTGCCTTATCTCTTGCCAAGGAATGTGTCAACTCCCGTTGTCTTTCATGCCACTTGTGGATCCTGTTATTTCTTGATCTTGTCTAGTGTTGTTCTAAATATAGGGAAAGTGGTGATCTCATCTTGTGCGTTTTGCATTCTATTACAAATTCTCTATAATGCACAACTCTTGGGGAAGCTATCCTATTTTATTTAGAACACTCATCTTATGATCCTTATCAAGTGTGTTGGTGGACGGCAAGCCGTTTCTTTTTGGTACTTTGTGCCAGCATGAAACTTTGTAGAGGGTATGGTTTGTTCGGAACCTTCCTCTCTTTTGGGAGTTTGATATCTTTCAATTAGTGCGTATCTATGGATATCTCATTCCTTGATGTATCTTTTGGTATCCTTCAAGTAATGATTTATTCATTTGGTATATTTTCTTCACTTGGTACTTATTTTTCAATTGGTATCGGTTCTTGAAAGTCTTGAGCATGCATATTTACTATATGTACTTTCTTTAGCATGCTTTCTTTCTTTGACCCACTATATAGGGGAACCTCCACCAAGTCTCTAATTGACTAAAATGTGCATGAAATTCAAGTTCATATCAAGTTACGCATATTTATGTGGAGTTTGTCCTATGTGTTGTTGGTTCTCTAACTCTTTGGTCCCAATGAGTTTGGGTACCACTGGTACAGCGAGGTGCTATACACACGGTTCTTAACCCCTTTCCGCGACGGCATTTGGAACCGTCGCCAAGTGAGTGTGGGCGATAGGGGGGTCCTTCCCACACGACCCAGAAACCGTCAGGGATAGGCCCTCTTGGCACACAGGCTGGGGCAAAATGAGCTCGTGTGCGATCGGGCGAGGCATCGAAACCCAATCGTTTCTGTTCGTATGTACATCCCACAGGGTGAATTGTAGAAAAACATTTCCATTCATATGTATATCACACACAGTCAATCCAAGGAATACGTTTCCGTTCTTATGTACATCCCACACAGTCAATCCAGGGAAAACGTTTCCGTTCGTATGTACATCCCACACAGTCAATCCAGGGAAAATGTTTCCGTTTGTATGTACATCCCACACAGTTTATGTATAGGCTCGTGTGTGATAGGTGTAACTATCACACACGCTCTGCCTTGGTTAATCGTTTGCTTTTATCAACTACATCACACACGATTTGATGAAGAAAACTATGTGGCATTGGGCTATCCATCACAAGCGCTTTTACTACTAGAAGCGTTTGCAAAGTTCCATGACCCATTTACCAGGTTTATTAGTTTACAATTAATAATTCCAGTATTACGCAAATTCACATTTCATATCGAACAGCTATTTGCCAATTTCATATCAGGCACATAAATATATTTTAACATCACAGTACGATAGCTACCTCAAAACAGCACAGTACAGCATATAGCTAGTTCAGCTTCATAAGAACAATGTTAGAACAATATATTCATTTCCCTAATCGAGATCATCCAGGCTCGTCTTATCCACCTCTGCTTTTAGTTCAGTAAGTACCTGTTTTGCACTGGCCAACTGGGAAAGTGCCTCCTCCCTGGACTGGCGAGCCAATGCAGCGGAAAAAAATCAGGGACCCGGACTCTGGAGCACCTAGTTGCTCCGATGCCCAGTTCCTTCATGCCATAAAGATTTAGTATTTTACTGCTTGGCTACTCGGATGTGTGGACCAAAGTTGGCTGCACAAACTGCTGAAGCGGTGCCAAATAATTTTATAATGGCACCACTGATGAGATGGCAACATTTTTAGATACTAGGTACAAACTGTGACACTGTCTTATGATGCGTTTGGTTGAAGGTGTGGTATGAATGGGTTGGGACCGTGACAGTGTCTGAATCACATCTAACAAATGATTTGTAACAATGAAAGAGGGTCTAACCTTCTCTACACCTGCCAGAAACTTCCTCCCACTATCCACAGATTCAAACACAAGTAGCTTCATGCATGGAGATTAATGGTGACAACAAGCAGACAGATCTTCAGCCACCCCGCTCCATTCATTGCAACTGATGGTCCTAGGGAGCTACAAGAGGAAGAAATGACTCAGATCGACCGCCGGGTTAAAATCCTTCATTCCAAGTCATAGCCCGAGAGAGAGAAGAGAGGCATACCCGGGTGGTGAAGGAGTCATCGTCGGAGGAGGAACCGCTGGAGAGGTCATTGAAGAAGACCATGGCGACCCTGGCGGTAGGATGCGAGACGGCGAGAGCGAGGAAGCAAGAGAGGAAGCAGCTATAGCTTAGGAAGGAAGGAAGGAAGTAGGGAACAGGGGAAATGTGACTTGTGGTCAGGGAGAAAAGGGGGTGGGGGTAGATATTTCAGTGGTAGGCCAAAAATTTCGAAATGTGGAGGGAAACTTTGCGCGTGGTGCCGCCGGACACCATTCACTTTGAACGATTGTGTGCATCGCAAATGATTCTTCTGCTTTACGCGCATGGGATGAGTTTGATAATTCAAGTTTTGGTTGAAATTTCCCCAGGTACGTCATTGCATAATTTAACATCGCTTGCTAATTTGGGCACACAAAAGAGCGTACAGCACACAGACCACACTTACTGAATCGAGCAATTTTAGTAATTAAATAGAGCCAGTTGACCTAAACATTACTCTAACAAAAGACCAGCATTAAAAACAAAGCCTATGTACGCATAATTTTAACAAATCCGCCGCTGCACCGGCCTATGCATCGCCGGTGTGAATGAGACGTCAATGACTTGTCCTGTCGACATGCCGCCGTTGGTGGACTCCGCGTCCCCCTCCTGAAGTCGACCGTGTCCTCGTCCTCGTCCTCGGCGCCACCCTCAAGGTTGTAGTACTCATAGTAGTGGCTGCGCCAGAGCTCGCGTTGGTACTCCACCACCAATTCCTCGATGGACAGACTCTTCTCTACCTCGACCTCGGCCACATGCAACTCCTCCTCCCGGCGCTCCTCGATCTCCGCCGCCTTCTGCATCTCCAGCTCCCGCTCGGTGATCTCATGACAAAGCAGGTGCTCCATGGCCACCGCCGCCTTTTCGGACATGGGTTGCATGCTGGATTCCGAGGTGGCCTGGAATATCTTGGCGTGTGCGTCCTCGATCTTGGCATGGATGGCCTCGACCCGGGCCAGGGCGACATTGGCGGCACGGACGGCAGCTCGAGCGCTCTCTGCGTTTGCAGGCGCCGTTGCAGTAGCAGCTGCAGCTGTCTCGGCTGCTGCAGCTACCCTGTCGGCTGCCGCAGACGCCCTCTCGGCGGATGCGGCCGTGCTCAATGCGGATGCGGCGGCACTCTCGGCGTAGGCGGCCGCGCTCTCGGCGCAGGCGACGGCGCTTGGGGAGGACGCGGCCATCGTACGGGCCTTCATGAAGCGTTTCCATGGCGTCATCTTTGCAAGAAGGGGGTGCGGGAATGGGGATCGGGATTCATGGATTCGGGGGTTGCTGGCACTGGAGCACACGAGCCAGCGAAGCTTAAGGAGGAAGACTTAAATAGTCCCAAAAATTTTCATCGC
This sequence comes from Thinopyrum elongatum, assembly GCA_011799875.1. Classification (NCBI taxonomy): domain Eukaryota; kingdom Viridiplantae; phylum Streptophyta; class Magnoliopsida; order Poales; family Poaceae; genus Thinopyrum; species Thinopyrum elongatum. Next base: position 406,061,889 of record CM022303.1, read on the forward strand.
AAACGGTTCCTACAAAAAACTGTGTGTGATGTTCTTGATATTTTTTATTAGCTGTGAAAGACGAATTTGGAGTAAAGTGGCAACGGATGGTGTTTAAAATGTACGAGAAAATTTGTAGTACTAATACAACTGTCATGTCAAATTTTGGAAAATTTCAGGGGTTATTTGACCTTTTAAGACATTTAAGTGATTTTCTAGCCATTTAATGACCGTAATTCAAATTTGAACTACATGTACATGCAACAGCTAACCATAACAGTTTGAAGAATCATATTTGTGTACTTGTGTGTGAGTTAATTCCATGTGCAGTAAATTAGAAGGAATTTTCAAACATATTGGTCTCACGGCATGGACACATGCATGGAGTGCCATGGCATTTTAATTCCAAAAAATTAAAAAATGATCAGAAAAACATGAAACCTTGCTTGATGTAATGTCATGCCACCAAGATGATGTGGTAAAAAAATTGGCCTGTTTCACGAAAGTTTGGACACACACCCCTCACAAACCGGAGCAACTCACTAGAAGGCTCGTGGTTTCGAGAGGGAACAATGCATGTTTGATGACGAACGGGAGATAGCTTCCCCTTACGGCCTTCAAATTTTTTCTACGTGTTTAACATGCACTAATACAACTGTCATGTGAAAATTGGAAAATTTCAGGGGTCATCTGACCTTTTAAAGACATTTAAGTGATTTTCAGCCATTTAATGACCATAATTCAAATTTGAACTACATCTACATGCAACGGCTAACCATAACGGTTTGAAAAATCATATTTGTGTACTTGTGTGCGAGTTAATTCCATGTGCAGTAAATTAGAAGGAATTTTCAAACATATTGGTCTCACGGCATGGACACATGCATGGAGTGCCATGGCATTTTAATTCCAAAAAATTAAAAAATGATCAGAAAAACATGAAACCTTGCTTGATGTAATGTCATGCCACCAAGATGATGTGGCAAAAAAATTGGCCTATTTGACGACAGTTTCGACACACACCCCTCACAAAATCGGAGCAACTCACTAGAAGGCTCGTTGTTCCGAGAGGGAACAATGCATGTTTGATGATGAACGGGAGATAGCTTCCTCTTACGGCCTTCAAATTTTTTCTACGTTTAACGTGCACTAATACAACTGTCATGTGAAAAATTGGAGAATTCTAGGGGTCATTTGAACATTTAAATACATTCAAGTGATTTTCTAGCCATTTAATGACCGTAATTCAAATTTGAACTACATCTTCATGCAACAGCTAACCATAACGGTTTGAAAAATCATATTTGTGTACTTGTGTGCGAGTTAATTCCATGTGTAGTAAATTAGAAGGAATTTTCAAACATATTGGTCTCACGGCATGGACACATGCATGGAGTGCCATGGCATTTTAATTCCTAAAAATAAAAAATGATCAAAAAAACATGAAACCTTGCTTCATGTAATGTCATGCCACCAAGATGATGTTGTAAAAAAGTTGGCTTGTTTGACGAAAGTTTGGACACACACCCCTCACAAACCGGAGCAACTCACTAGAAGGCTCGTGGTTCCGAGAGGGAACAATTCATGTTTGATGACGGATGGGAGATAGCTTCCTCTTACGGCCTTCAATTTTTTTCTATGTTCAACGTGCACTAATAAAACTGTCGTGAAAATTTGGAAAATTTCAGGGGTCATTTGACCTTTTATGGACATTTAAGTGATTTTCTAGCTATTTAATGACTGTAATTCAAATTTGAACTACATCTACATGCAACGGCTAACCAATTCGGTTTGAAAAATCATATTTGTGTACTTGTGTGCGAGTTAATTCCATGTGCAGTAAATTAGAAGGAATTTTCAAACATATTGGTCTCACGGCATGGACACATGCATGGAGTGCCATGGCATTTTAATTCCAAAAAATTAAAAAATGATCAGAAAAACATGAAACCTTGCTTGATGTAATGTCATGCCACCAAAATGATGTGGTAAAAAAATTGGCTTGTTTGACGACAGTTTGGACACACACCCCTCACAAACCGGAGCAACTCACTAGAAGGCTCGTGGTTCCGAGAGGGAACAATGCATGTTTGATGACGAACAGGAGATAGCTTCCTCTTACGGCCTTCAAATTTTTTTCTACGTTTAACGTGCACTAATACAACTGTCATGTGAAAAATTGGAGAATTCTAGGGTCATTTGAACTTTTAAAGACTTTTAAGTGATTTTCTAGCCATTTATTGACCGTAATTCAAATTTGAACTACATCTTCATGCAACAGCTAACCATAACGATTTGAAAAATCATATTTGTGTACTTGTGTGCGAGTTAATTCCATATGCAGTAAATTAGAAGGAATTTTTAAACATATTGGTCTCACGGCATGGACACATGCATGGAGTGCCATGGCATTTTAATTCCAAAAAAATAAAAAAAATGATCAGAAAAATATGAAACCTTGCTTCATGTAATGTCATGCCACCAAGATGATGTGGTAAAAAAATTGGCCTGTTTGACGAAAGTTTGGACATACACCCCTCAGAAACCGGAGCAACTCACTAGAAGGCTCGTCGTTCCGAGAGGGAACAGTTCATGTTTGATTACGAACGGGAGATAGCTTCCTCTTACGGCCTTCAATTTTTTTCTACATTCAACATGCACTAATACAACTGTCATGTGAAAATTTGGAAAATTTCAGGGGTCATTTGACCTTTTAAAGACATTGAAGTGATTTTTTAGGCATTTAATGACCATAATTCAAATTTGAACTACATCTACATGCAACGGCTAACCATAACGGTTTGAAAAATCATATTTGTTTACTTCTGTGCGAGTTAATTCCATGTGCAGTAAATTAGAAAGAATTTTCAAACATATTGGTCTCACGACATGGACACATGCATAGAGTGCCATGGCATTTTAATTCCAAAAAATTAAAAAATGATCAGAAAAACATGAAACCTTGCTTGATGTAATGTCATGCCACCAAGATGATGTGGTAAAAAAATTCGCCTATTTGACGAAAGTTTGGACACACACCCCTCACAAACTGGAGCAACTCACTAGAAGGCTCGTGGTTCCGAGAGGGAACAATGCATGTTTGATGTCGAACGGGAGATAGCTTCCTCTTACGGCCTTCAATTTTTTTCTACGTTTAGCATGCACTAATACAACTGTCATGTGAAAATTTGGAAAATTCTAGGGGTGATTTGACCTTTTAAAGACATTTAAGTTATTTTCTAGCCATTTAATGACCGTAATTCAAATTTGAACTACATCTACATGCAACGGCTAACCATAACGGTTTGACAAATCATATTTTTGCGTACTTGTGTGCGAGTTAAAAAATCATCAGATGATGTAAATATCTGGTGTTCAAAAAAGAAATTGTAAAGATCTGGCAAGACAACCGGCCCCCACACGATTGGCACTCTATTTCGTGCCTCGAGGTTTGGAAGGTGAGTGGCGGGGGTTATTAATCAGACACGGTTCTGTATTGGAAACCGTCAGCTATTAAGTTCACACACGGATTTTGCTGCGGGAATCGTGTGTAATTCAAACTATAGTACTCGTAAATTCCGGTGACTGGCGTGTGTACTGTTCCCGTCGATCTTGATTCCGGCCGCCAATAAATACTACCTTGCTCACATCATCCCGCCTGCATTCTCATCTACATCCTCCCCTTGCTTGCCCTCTCTCTTTCTCTCTCTCTCTCTCTCAAATCTCTGCCATGGCGCCGCCGGTCTGCCCACACGCCGACGAGGAGTCGTCGCCCCCCGAGGACGCTCAGTCGAAGAGCAACGACGAGGAGGACCCCTACGCGCTGCCGGACGAGGTTGCGCCGGACCCCCAACTTTGGATTGGTTTTGGGGCCAGTATAATCTTTGTCTGTGGAAGTCGCTGCCGCCGGCTGAGAAGCCAGGCAAGGGGCGTTCAAGAAGGATATGGCGGAGGAGGAAGCCAAGTACCAGGCGGCCTGTGAAGCCCGTGATGCCACCTGGAAAAAGGAGGCAGTGGAGCTTTGGGGGCGGGCGCGTCGTCGTGCGGAGGAGGTGTACAAAGATGGGTACTTCGCGACGAAGGTCAAAGGCGCTAGGCGCTTCTTCACTGCGTGGAGGTGGGCCGATAAGTTCCAGTGTGCCACTGATGAGGAGCCCCGGTGGGCGCCCAACAAAATGGCAAGATCGTTCGCGCTCGTCCGCCAACAAGAGGCAGATCGGTACGTCAAGCGCTGCGAGGCGGAGGAGGCGGAGTACTGCCTCCGCGCTGGGAAGACGCTGCGCACCAGGGAGCTGCTGGCGAGGGGCTGCCGGAATACTACCCCCAGGAGGGATTATTAGTTTTAGTATTGTTCGTTTTCAATTTTATGCATTGTACCTAGTAGTTAAGTATCATCACGTATATGTGATGATATTATATATATTGTGTGATGAACTAATGAACAATTAATATATATATTATGAATTCCATTTTCTATCTGTTTTTGTATACTAATTCGTATCTAGCTATTATCATCCACATATACAGAATGGAAAGCGTATATACACACATTGAAACAGAACATATAAGAACGAAAAACAGATTACACACATTGAAACAGAGCAATAAACAGAGCAATATTATGATTGATGTGAATACATAGCTATCCACGTCGAAATGACTCAACAAAATAAAACGCGTCCATGAGACCATGACCAACAGCCCTTGCCTACGGTAGCTCTTGGCTCTGCCTGAACTCGTGCAGGCATTCGTCCAAGCGGTCGACACACTCGCGGTACATTTGGAGCACGATCTCGAGCTCCAAGTTGGCTATTTCATCGGAGGTCACCAACTCGAGGATGCGACGGCCATGTTCCTCTACTGCGCCCAGGTGGACACCTGGGCCAAGGAGGCGGTCGAGCCTACCGACCAGCACGTTGGCATCGAGTGGGCCGCGGACAAGGCGAACGGCGCGACCCATGCGAACGGCGTGGCGGGCGTCCGGTGCAAGTACCGCGGCGCCGGCCTCTGGTGCAAGTATGGCACCGAGGACCTCTGCCCACTCCTGGCGAGGAATGGGGGTACTGACAGGACATGTACCCAGCTGCAACGCCCCGTCGACAGCAGGCAAGCGCCAATGGATCCGCTCTTGCTGTGTGGCACGCCGCGCCTCTCGCTCTGCAGCGCTCCAACAGTCTCGCCGTCTGGCGAGCCGCAGCATATCGGCGCGGACGCGCCTAGCTTGCTCTGCGGTGCGCCATCGATTATGTTGTGCGGCGAGCTGCAGCCTCTCGGCGCTGACATGCCTATGGTCCACGACGCTGAAGCGCCATGCGCCAAGGGTCTGCTCAACCCTGGCGATGACGCGCATCACGGCATTGTCCATCGCATTGCCGGGGAGCGCCTCGGCCTCGACAGGCCGTGGCGCCTTCTCGTTTTCCTTGTCGATGAGGTTGATGGCAGAGGCGGCGCTTTGGTGGGTTGGCATGCTTGGAAAAGGTGGATGTGCTATAGGATACGCTTGTTGCCTCCGTGCGTCGCGCGCTGCCTAGGTTTATGCGCAATATCGCTGGGTGGCGGGAAACAGGTGAGGAAATGGCGGGAAACGATGGCATGTTCATAAAATGCCATCAATTAATGGAAACTTAGCATAGAAGGAACATCGAGCTAGCACAAGAAGTAGATGATGATCAGATGACCGTTTATCCTAGTTAATTATGCATGTAATAGTTACTTTGGTGTGTGGAAATGTCATGTGTGTACTAGCCACCTATGTAATTGGATGTTTGCCGCGTATTACACACATCTTGTTTATGTGAAACGTTTCTGTTCTCTTGGCTCAACACAAACAGTTTATCATAATGAACCGTATGCCGTATATCACACACACCTTGATCTGGCTGACTGTTTCTTTTGTGTTGCCTAATCACAAACAGTTCATCCGAGTGAACTATATGCCGTATATCACACACACCTTCGTTTGGCTGCCTGTTTCTGATGTTCTGCCTCATCATAGACAGTTCATCCGAGTGACCTGTATGCCGTATATCGCACACGCCTTCATCTGGCTGCCCGTTTCTGTTCTTCTTCCTCATCGCAAACAGTTAATTGAACTGAACCGTATGCCCTGCATCGCACACGCAACTAAAATCAGAACCGTGTTTAATGGCTCCGCCATCGCAAATGTTTTGCATCTTTTTTGACGGTTTTTTTACATCACCATTTGCGATTAATGCATCGCATACAGTTTCGTTAAAGGGTCTCTGATTGTAGTGTCGCGTTAGCAGCATCCTGCAGTAGTGTACCATTTTGTTTGTGTTGTTGTTCTAGGAACAATTGGAGATACATTGGATGCCCGGCTCACTCACAAGGAAGGTGGTTTCACCATGTGCTTATCGGGGTCAAGCTAGGATGATCAATGAACCATTGTCTACTACATCATTCCAATGTTATCTCGGTAACAAGTATCTACTTCATGCATACATTTCTTGCATTCAACCTTGTGTAGGTTGCATCATGGCATGAATTTATTGATTCCTTCTTGTGATACTTGTTTCCTTTCTCAAAGCATCCCGACAATGATCTCTTGTTTCTAGTTGTGATGTCTTTGAGGTTCGTGTGTGGAATTCATTGATATACAATAAGACAATATTTAGACTTGTGCTATGCTTTCCTACAAAAACCTTATTGGTATATTTATGACTTCCTTTTGGATATCTTGTTCCTTCGTGTTCTAACTATTTTGGGTGTACATCCTTCTTTGTAGATATATATCATCATGATTTTCATCTACCTAGAACCTTATACACTTGAGAGAAATTACATCTCTAGATGATATCCTTTCTTTCATGTCCACCTTGTCTTTCTTATATTATTTCTTTGGTGGCTCCGTGAAAGCTTTTGCCTTGAGTGTGGGTCTTATCTCGTTGCATCTTGATGCACTCATTTGTGGCGAAGATCTTTTTCCTCATGCTTGTCTTAATGAGGCTTTTCCATCTTAATTGGTATCCCTCGTCTTGATGAGGCCTTCATTTTCTATCTTCACCTTGGGTTGTCACAAGCTTGGTTGTTTTTTCGCTTTTTAGTGAGCTTGTGCATCCATTTGCTAGTTGTGTGTGTGTGGGAAGGACATGTCTTGCACCTTGTATCTTATTCATTCAAGACTACGTTGATGTTTAATGCTCATCCTTATATTAGTCTTCTCAAGTGCTTTGTCATGACTCACACACATCATTTTGGTTGAGCATATTCTTAAGTTGCCTCTTTTTCATGTTGCTCAACCATGTGCTTATTGCAAGTGCTATGCCTTGTTTATTATCTTTGCTCACTTGCACTTGTTGTGAGTTTCTATTGACTTTGGGGGAGTGATGATCCTATTTTGTGCACATTGTATCCATATACAAAAATAAATATTGCACAAATCATGGGGAGCTTCTCTATGTTCTTTAGAAAACACCTATGCTTATATCATAATATCTTTCTTTCTTGTGGCTCGTAGGATCTTTTGACTGCTTGTGTCAATTGGTGTCTTTTGTTTGCTTGCTTCTCTCTTTGGCATGACTTTGTGCCATATCATCCTTTTGCAATCTTTGTGTCAAGTGGATCCTCAATATAGTTTGTCTTCCTCCAACTAGCTATCATGGGATATGTGTATTTCATTGCACTCATATGTTGAGAAATACACACTTTATGGAGGAACACATATTATATTGGCCTCCTAAGTTTTTCGCCCATTTTGGCAATCGATGCCAACGGGGGAGAATTTTCAAGAGTTTACTTTCGAGAGCTTAGAGGGTTTTGGGTACCTTGCTTTGGTTTTGTTCCTAAGCATTTGCATCTCATCCTCATGCATTATTAGTTGTTGCCTTGCATGGTGATGCTTAATTCTTTATATAAACTCTCTTGAAAGTGATTGTCATCAATTACCAAAATGGGGGAGATTGAAAGAACATGTGGTGCCCCCATGTGTGGTTTTGGTAATTGATGACATTCTCTATGACTAATGGTTGCCTTGAGTTATATTCGTAGGATTTGTCCATAGGCTTTTCTTGAAGTCCATTTGTTGGTTTCAAGGAGTTTATGTGTTGGCCAAGGTGATTTTCAAGGAATTATCCAAAGATTGGGTTGGCCATGTGAGAGTTGAGCCTATTGCAAGCATGTATTGAAGAAGAAGATTGTGTGAACATTCATGTCTACCTTCAAGACATCATCCTAATGAAGAGAGTTGGAAAGATTCAAGGTTGATCAAGATTAAGTACAAGAGTGATTCAAGTTGATCAACACACAAAGCGTAGAAGATGTACCGAGTGTGATCAAGTGGTCTCATGGTATGGTAAGCATTATCCATTATGCTTTGTGTACTAACCCATGGTCTACATGAGAGTTCTATGTGGGGTTAGGTATGTTTCCATGGGCTTGCGTCAAGAGGAAGATCTCATACAACCTATGGAGGATGACATCAAGTGGTGATTGTCATCAAGATTACGGTATGCAAGTTCAAGTGGAGCATCACGAAGAGATCATGCTTGAAGCTTGCCGTCCATTGGGGTGACAATGGGCTTGTGAAGATGTTCCGAAGAGTGGCTCACCCATAGTGGAGTATGGGGGAGCAATCTACTAGTCTTCATCGAGCCAACGCAATCAAGAAAGGTGGTCTAACTTGAGGGAGTCAAGATCATCATCATCTAGCTCAAGTGGACTATGTGCAAGGCAAAGGTTTGCCCTTGATAGGTTTTCTATTTTACTAGTCTCATGGTGGTAGTTGGGAGACAGGGTTATAGGATCGATTGCCGTACTATCAAGGGGGGATCTCAAATTAGTAGCTTGATCGTATCGTTCGTAGAGAGCTCAAACCATTGCATCCTTGCATCATTTTCTGGGTTCTTGTTTGGTGTTTCTCTTTGTGAATTTTAGAGCTTTTGGTCATCTTCATGGCAAGCTCGAGTTCATCGAAAACAAAGTTCACTTATGCATCTTCTATGATGTTTTCGATGTTGGAGTTTTTGCCGGTTCTTCATTCTTAGAGGTTTCACACCTCTATATCATTGGCATTTTTCTATTGGCCCTTGTATGTTTTTTCTCTAGTTTTTGGATAGCTCTTGTCATCCTCTACCCAACAAGCTTGAGTTTGCTCATTTCGGAGCTCGTACGCAAAAGTTATGACAGTTTCATTCGCATGTCAGTTTTTAAGCGGTAGTACCGCTCGGTAGTACCGCTTATAAGAGGTTGTACCGCTCTGGGCAGCGGTAGTACCGCTTATAAGCTGTAGTACCACTCTAGGCAGCGGTAGTACCGCTTGGGCACAACCTGTGCACATAATGGTTGGATTTGGGGAGGCCTATTTAAGGGGGCCTTCTTCCCCAATGGTCTCTATCCTTCTAGCTCGTGTTCTTCCCCCATTGTTGACCTTCTTCGAGCTTGCTATATCTCAATCCCTCCATGGATTCTTGCTAGTTTTTGGGAGAAATAGAGAGGATATCTAGATCCACATTTCCACCAATCAGTTTCTCCTCTATGTGAGGTGAACCCCTTGGATCTAGATCTTGGAGTTCTTGGTGTTCTCCTTCTTGTTCTTCCTCCCATTTTCCTCCATAGCTTTCGTTGCTTTGGTGGGGCTTGGGAGTGAGGGACTTGGGCACTCCGTGTGCCCTTGCCATTGCGTTAGTTGCATCGGTTTGAGTTCTCCACGGTGATAGGTGGAAGTGAAGTTGAGAAGCTTATTACTCTTGGGTGCTTGGTACCCTAGAGCTTGTTCCTCTTGGGTGCTTGGGTGCCCTAGACTGTTTGAGGTGCTTTGGAGCTCAATCATTATGGTGTAAAGCTCCGAGCAAGCGTCGGGGTCTCCAATTAAGTTGTGGAGATTACCCCAAGAAATTTGTACGGGTTCCGGTGACCGCCCCCGAGGGTTGCCAAAGTGTATGGGTTTGTGACCGCCCCAAGGGTTGCCATTTGTATGGGTTCGGTGACCGCCCTCAAGGGTCCCTTAGTGGAATCACAGCATCTTGCATTGTGTGAGGGTGTGAGGAGATTATGGTGGCCCTAGTGGCTTCTTGGGGAGCATTGTGCATCCACACCGCTCCAAACAGAGATTAGCATCCACAAGGGTGTGAACTTCGGGATACATCATCGTCTCCGCGTGCCTCGGTTATCTTTTTCCCGAGCCCTTTACTTATGCACTTTACTTTGTGATAGCCATAGTGTTTCATGTTATATATCTTGGTATCACTTAGTTATTTATCTTGCTTAGCATAAGTTATTGGTGCACATAGGTGAGCCTAGTTGTTTTAGGTTTTGTGCTTGACAAATTAAACGCTAGTTTTATTCCGCATTTGCTCAAGCCTAAACCGTAATTATTTTAAAGCGCCTATTCACCCCCCTCTAGGCGACATCCATGATCTTTCAATGATACATGTGTGCCTCGCTACCCCTTCTGTCACTGGGTGAGGACACCGGACGATCGAACCCATCACAAAGCACCACTTCCCACTGCAAGAAAAATCAATCTAGTTAGCCTAACTAAACCAAAGTTTCGGAGAAGAAATACGAGGCTATAATAATCATGCATATAAGAGATCAAAGAAGACTCAAATAATACTCATAGATAGATCTCATCATAAACTCGCAATTCATCGGATCCCAACAAACACACCGCAAAAAGTCATTACATCAAATAGATCTCGAAGAACATCGAGGAGAACATTGTATTGCGAATCAAAAAGAGACAAGAAGCCATCTGGCCACTACCTACGGACCCATAGGTCTGTGGTAAACTACTCACGCATCATCGGAGGAGCACCAATGAGGATGATGAACCCCTCCGTGATCGTGTTCCCCTCCGGCAAGGTGCCAGAAAAGGGCTCTAGATTGGATCTCGTGGTTCTGGAACTTGCGGCGGCTGGAATTGTGTTTTGTCGACTCCCCTAGTGTTTCTGGAATATCTGGGTATTTATAGAGCTGAGAGGAAGTGGAAAGGACCTCCATGAGCCCCACCACCCATCAGGGCGCGCCAGGGGCCTCTAGCATGCCCTGGTGGGTGGTGGGCCCCACGGGCCTCCCCTCGTGCACTTCCTTGGCTCCCAAGTTGTCTTCTGGGCAGAAAAAATCTCCAAAAAGTTTCGTGGCATTTGGACTTCATTTGGTACTGATATTCTGCGAAGTAAAAAACAAGCAAAAAACAGCAACTGGCAGTGGGCACTATGTCAATAGGTTAGTCCCAAAAAATGATATAAAGTTACTATAAAATGAATGTAAAACATCCAAGAATGATAATATAACAGCATGGAACGATATAAAATTATAGATACGTTAGAGACGTATCAATCCCAACCCGTTATGCATCTTCATATTGATCCTGGGTGTTCGTAGGTGCGATTTTTTTGTTTTCTACTATGTTTCCCAACAGACTCCATGTTCTCGAACCCGTAGGGTCACACACTTAACGTTCAGTAACGCTAGGGTAGTATTTGGGATATTCATAATGGTGAGTCCGAAGGTAGTTCGGAGTCCCGTATGGGTTCTGGGACATCACTCGGAGCTTCGGAATGGTCCGGCAATAAAGATTTCATATATGGGAAGTGTTTTTTTGGGTGTCGGGAATGTTCAGGAATTTACCGGCATTCCACCGGGGGTTCCGGGGGTCCATCAATGGGTCCCACCTACCTCGGAGGAGCAACAAGGACCCTTAGTGGGCGCCCTAGGCCTACATGGGTGAGGGGCGCCGCATCCCACCAGGCCCATGCGGCCAAGGGGGGGGAACCCTAAGGGGCGCCCCTAGCCTTGGGGGGCAAGCCTCCGCCCTTGGCTGCCGCCCCTAGGCTTGGAGGGGGTGGGCTAGGGATGGTGCCCCCCCACCAGTGGCGAGCCAGGAAAGAAATGGAGGGTGTGCACACCTAAAATAATTCTACCTAATCCAAGTGTCATAAAATAGTTGGCAAAAATATAATACAAATAGCCCAATCAAGTTAGACAACATTATAGTTCCCAAATATTCCAAATTTACAATGTTGCAAATACAAAGTCTTACATGAAAGATACACATATGTAGGCATGTAGAAACTACAACACTAACTAACTCTACGACATTCCTTTGCCATGAAATATTCAACTATGTCTTCCTCGCTTACTTTCAAGAACACATCTCGCTCAATGAATGTGACTAAGTAATTGTTCATGAGATCATCACTCATACTATTTCTCAACTTATTTTTCAATAGATTCATTGCCAAAAATACTCTTTGAACACTCATTGTGGCCACCGGTAAGATCAATACCAATTTGATAAGCATGTAGACCAAATCATAGAGAACATGGTCTTTTGTACCAACAAGCATAACAGAGAGTTCACCAATATTACGCACAGACCTGAACCTATCATCTTGTGTCATATCATCAATAAAAGTAGCAAGATGGAATTCAAGCCTTACCAAAGCCATGCTTGATATGTCCTGGGGGTAGAATTCAGCAAGTTTCATTAAATTGAGTGCATCATAAGAAGCAAATGAATTGGCGGGGTTCAAAGCAGACATGCAAATAAGAAACTCCATATTAACCTCATCAAATCTAGTGTCAAGATCTTGAATCATTTGCTCAAGGATATGAAGATATACTTCTCTTCTATAACAATCATCATTTGTTTGCACTTCATAATACCGAGGTGATCTTCCATGAGGCACATAATTATCCTCCGGTGTAGGAACTTCAGTGCCATGTTTGTTGCAAAACAATGTCACCTTTGCAAGAAATTCTTCCCAGCCATGAGACCTCATATGTCGCATTTTATTCTTTGCCAAACTAACAAGTGCCATTGAATTGATCTCTCTTTTGCAATGATTGAGACAACTCATTAGTGTGGCCAAGAATAAGAAGCATCACACGAAGATTGAAAACAAAGTCATATGACTCCAAGGCAAAAGTCACTGCACGTATTCTTGTCCACTCACCCCTTTGTGAAGGATCTTTTCAAATATCAAGTACTCCTAGTATTTTGGGATACATGGTAATAATGTGCAAAATGGTTCAAAAATGAGAACCCCACCGAGTATCACCGGGTCTAGGTAATCCCATCTCTTGATTTAACCCACTTCCACTTTCAATTTCACCCATTTCAAGTGCTTCCAAAACCTTCTGAGCTCTAACATCTCGAAGCAAGAAACATGATGCTTGCAAGAAACTCCAATAATATTGAGCAAGTAAGAAACATTATCAAAAAACCATTTACATGGTTCATTTACCTTTACCACGACAATAAGAACCAATTGAAGTTGATGTGCAAAGCAATGAATGTAATAAGCACCTTGTGGTTCTTTCTGGTGGCATCAAATTGAAAGCTAATGTCCATTTTTCATGGAATCTCTATTCCTTTAGTTGGAAATGGCCGAAATATTTCTTTCTGGTATGACAAATGGCAAGAGGCTCCTCTAAATTCCAGATTTGAGTGTCTCTTCTTCTTTGCGGCTGATGAAGATTGTTCAGTTTTGTGATTTTTTTGCTGCTGACAGTATTTACTCTTAGTTCCATCTTCCCCTCTCTCCCAAAGCACATGAGGAACTACATATTATTACCTCCCTAAGACCAGATACTACAAATGTTGATGAGGTGGAAGACACATGGACATATGTTTGGGGAGGCAGATTCTCAGGAAAGGAATACTACATGCACTGTCACAAAGAGATCATTGCACCCCCTTCGTTTGTTTGGATTTGGTCTTCCAAGCTTCATATGAAACTCAAGGTATTTATGTGGTTTCTATTGGCTGATAGATTAAACACTAGAAACATGCTGAAAGGAAGACACTACCACATTGGAAATATCATCCCTTGTGTCCTCTGCTCTTCCGGATCAGAAGAAATAGTTGACCATCTGATTTTCTTCTGCCAATTCAGTGTTGCTTGCTGGTCCAAAGTTGGAATTCACTAGAATCCTTCTCTACCAGTGCTGAGGGCATTTCAAGAAGCAAAGCAGGCTTTCCCTGGGAATCTCTTCTTTGAACTATCTGGCATTGTCGCATGGAACATTTGGAAGGAACGAAATAATTATATTTTCAGGCACATCTCTCCCTCTTAGATGTCCTGGAAAGAAATAACCAAGGAGGACATGCTCCGGATCAAACATAGAGTAGATCCCAAGTTTTGGGAGTACCTCACTCTCACAGCTTTATCTTTGTAATCTTTCTGGTTACTTCCAGTTTTCATCCCTTTTCAAACTAGGCTTGGTTAAAACTTGTAGTTCCTACACTCTTGGGGTGACCAAATGGTCCTCCCCATTTGATCTATGTAAAGTTGTATTATATATTTTAATATAACATAGTCGGAGCCTCTCGTACTGTTTTAAGCTAAAAAATGAATGTAATAAGCAGAGGGCGACTCTTTCATGATCAATGTTTTCAACCCCTTAATCTCCCCTTTCATTTGGCTAGTCCCGTCATATCCTTGCCCATGGATTTGAGTAAGATTCAAATGATGATTGGCAAGCAAAGATTCAATTGCATCTTTAAGTGACAAGGAAGTTGTGTTGGCAACATGAACAACATGAAGAAACCTCTCACACCCTTTTCCAACTTTATCAACATAACATATGTAAATAGCAAGTTGCTCTTTATGAGATGCATCACTAGACTCATCAACTAGGATTGCATAGTGCTCATCACCAAGATCTTCTATAATTTCTTTTGTAGTTAGCATAGCACAACATTCAATAATTGGTTTATGTATCATTGGACTAGTCAAGATGCAGTTTCGAGGAGCATTGTGCAAAACAATCTTATCAACTTCATCATTTTCTGAAAGCCATTTTAGAAGTTCAATAAAGTTCCCGTTATTGCTAGATCACTCTCATCATGTCCACGAAATGTGAATCCTTGGTTCAAAAGAAACCTCAAACATCTTAGTGAATAAGTTAGCCTAGCCTTATAAAGAGATAGATCCTCTTTAGACACCCTCACAATGATATTATCAATTGACGTTTGAGGTGTCACAAATAAATTGTACTTCTCCTGAGCTTGGTTGTGAATGCTACCAATACCACCCATATGTTTGTCTAGTGCATCATGTTTGTTCCAATTTCTCCAACTAGTTTTAACAAAGGCATCACCCCTAGCCCCCCATTAGTTTTCCGTTTGAACAAATAGCACACAAAGCAATATGTTGTTTCCTTTGAGACACTTTATTCTAGCCAACTTTACTTTTCAAACCAAACAAAACTAAAGTGTCAATTTTTACCATAGATTTTCCTGACTTGAAAAGCATGTGCATATGGTCGGCATGCGGTTTTTGCAATATATCTTCTTCGAACACTATCTTGATCATTGATGCGGCTTAAAACTGCGTAGGTATTTCCCCAAAGAGGAAGGGATGATGCAGTACAGCTACGGTAGGTATTTCCCACAGTTATGAAACCAACGTATCAATCTAGTAGGAGAACCAAGCAACGCTATGTAAACGGTACTTGCACACAAAGAACAAATCCTCGCAACCCAACGCGTAAGAGGGGTTGTCGATCCCTTCTTGGTAAAAAGATAGATTGGTTTGTATGTGTTCCAATAAATAGATCTGAATAAAATGCGAAATAAAAGATGCAAATAAAAAGTGCAGCAGATTATTTTTGGGTTTTTTGAATAATAGATCTGAACTCAAATGCAGTTAAAAATAGATCTGAAAGCAATATGATAAAAGATAGCCCCAGGGGCTGTAGATTTCACTAGTGGCTTCTCAAGAGAAAATAGCATACGGTGGGTAAACAAATTACTATTGGGCAATTGATAGAAGATCGAATAATTATGACGATATCCAAGGCAATGATCAATATGTAGGCATCACGTCTAAGATTAGTAGACCGACTCCTGCCTGCATCTACTACTATTACTCCACACATCAACCACTATCCAACATGCATCTAGTGTATTAAGTTCATGGAGAAACAGAGTAATGCAATAAGAACGATGACATGATGTAGACAAGATCTATTCATGTAGGGATAGACCCCATCTTGTTATCCTTAATAGCAATGATACATACGTGCTTCGCTACCCCTTCTGTCACTGGGTGAGGACACCATAAGATCGAACCCCAAACAAAGCACCTCTTCCCATGGCAAGAAAAATCGATCTAGTTGGTCTAACTAAACCAAAGATTCGAAGAAGAAATACGAAGCTATAAATAATCATGCATATAAGAGATCAAAGAAACTCAAATAATATCCATGGATATAGATCTGATCATAAATTCAAAGTTCATCGGATCCCAACAAACACACCGCAAAAAAGGTTTACATCAAATAGATCTACAAGAGACCATTGTATTGAGAAGCAAAAAGGGAGAAGAAGCCATCTAGCTACTGTCTATGGACCCGTAGGTCTATGGTGGACTACTCACGCATCATCAGAGAGGCACCAATGAGGATGATGAACCCCTCCGTGATGGTGTTAGATTGGATCTCATGGTTCTGGAACTTGCAGCGGATGGAATTGTGTTTCGTCTGCTCCCCTAGGGTTTCTGGAATATTTGGGAATTTATAGAGCGAAGAGGCAGTGCAGGAGACCCCCGTGGGCCCCACAACCCACCAAGGCGCACCTGGGCTCTTGTGGTCCCCACGGGCCTCCCCTCTGGTCCTTCCTTGGCTCCCATGTTGTCTTCTGGTCCAAAAAAATCTCCATAAAGTTTCACTGCGTTTGGACTCCGTATGATAGGGATATTCTGTGAAGTAAAAAAGCAAAAAAACAGCAACTGGCAATGGGCACTATGTCAATAGGTTAGTCCCAAAAAATGATATAAAGTTGCTATAAAATGATTGTAAAACATCCTAGAATGATAATATAACAGCATGGAACAATAAAAAATTAAAGATAGTTGGAGACGTATCAGCATCCCCAAGTTTAATTCCTACTCGTCCTCGAGCAGGTAAATGATAAAAACAGAATTTTTGATGTGGAATGCTGTCTGACATGTTGATCACATATTCTTTTCTTTTGTAGCATGGACATTTGGACTTTTAGATGGTTCAAAGCAATAGTCTAGTTTTGACATGAAGACTTCAATACTCAAGCATATCAACAAGCAACCATGTCTTTCAAAATATCAACACTAAAGAAAGTTAGCCCTAGCCCATCATGCTCAATTATTGACCCATTCACGAAACATACTAGAATATTAGTTACATCCAATGCTCAAGTATGATCATAGTGCTCCCTAGTTGGTGCTTTATAAGAGAAGATGGAGACTCAAATAAAAGTAAAAAATGCATAAAATAAATAGATAGGCCCTTCACAGAGGGAAGTAGAGATTTGTAGAGGTGCCAGAGATGAAAGCTTAAATTGAGAGATAAAAAGTTTGAGAGGCATGCTTTTCCCGTCAACGAAAACGACCGAGTAATTCCCAACACTTTCCATACTAGATATATCATAGGCGGTTCCCAAACATAAAATAAAGTTTATTCCTTTTTCCACCATACTTTCACACTCCACAGCTAGCCGTATCCACGGGTACCGTCCATACCAACACTTACCAAGGAATTTATTATGACAACATAAAGTAAATTTCTTTTTCAATTCGGGACTAGGTATCCCTATTATCGCCACACTCTCATGCAATGACAAGTGAATAAACACTCATCTTGAGAATAACACATCTAGCATGGAAAATATTGGCCACCCCCTACCGCTTCATGAGCGGTACTGGCACACAAAAAGGAAATTCATTTTGAAAATTAGAGTTGGCACATACAAATTTACTTAGAACGGCACGAAAATACCGCATATAGGTAGGTATGGTGGACTCATATGGCAAAACTGGGTTTAAGGATTTTGGATGTACAAGTATTGTTTCTACTTAGTACAAGTGGAGGCTAGCAAAAAGATTGAGAAGCAACCAACCAAGAAACGAAAATTCTCATAAACGAGCATTAAGCATAACTAACACCAAATAATGCACCACAAGTAGGATGTAATTTCATTGCATAACTATGACTTTCGTGCTTCCATAGGGAATCACAAACCTTAACACCAATATTCTTACTAAAGCATAATTAATCACCAACATGACTCATATATTACTATCATCATATCTCAAAACTATTACAAAGAATCAAGTTTATTTTGTCCAATGTTCTTCATGAAAGTTTTTATTATATCCCTCTTGAATATCGATCACTTTGGGACTAATTTCATATATTGCAATTGCTTTTGGCAAGCTCAAATAAATTTAAGTGAAGAACATGAGCATAAAATTTCATCTCTCAAAATAATATAAGTGAAGGATGAGAGAATTTCTTCAAAAATTTACTAACTCTCAAATTAATCTAAGTGAAGCATGAGATCATTTCTTCAAAAAAATTAAAGCACACCGTGCTCAAAAAGATATAAGTGAAGCACTAGAGCAATTCCATAGCTCAAAAAATTTAAGTGAAGCATATAGAGCAATTCTAACAAATCATAGCATAATTTTGGCTCTCTCAAATAGGTGTGTCCAGCAAGGATACTTGTGACAAACTAAAAAGCAAAACAAACAAAGACTCATATAATACAAGACGCTCAAAGCAAAACTCATGATATGTGACGAATAAAAATATAGGTCCAAGTAAAATACCGATGGTCGTTAGAAGAAAGAGGGGATGCCTTCCAGGGCATCCCCAAGCTTAGTGGCTTGGTTCTCCTTGAATATTAACTTAGGGTGCCATGGGGAATCCCCAAGCTTAGGCTCTTGACACTCCTTATTCCTTCATCCATCGTGATCTCACCCAAAACATGAAAACTTCAATCACACAAAACTTAACAAAACCTTCATGAGATCCTTAGTATAAGAAAACCAATCCTTACTTTAAGTACTGTTGCAAACCCATTCAAATTTTGTTATTGCATTATATCTACTGTATTCTAACTTTACCATGGCTTATACCCCCCGATAGAATACATAGATTCATCAAAATAAGCACACAATGCAAAGAAAACAGAATCTGTCAAAAACAGAACAGTTTGTAAAGATGCGAATTGTTATCATAATTCTGTAACTCCAAAATTTCTGAAATATTATTAAAACCTAGGCAATTTGTATATAAATCTTGTGTAAAAAATTAAGAACTTTTTGTCACTTCTGTGAATTTAAACAATCCTATTACTGAACACAAAAGTTTCTGTTTTTCAACAAGATCAAATCAACTATCACCCAAAGCTATCCCAAAGGCTTTACTTTGCACAAATACTAATTAAAACATAAAAAACACAATCATAACAGAGGCATAATTGTGTAAACACACAAAAAAATAAACAAAAAAAAATTATTTTATTCATTGGGTTGCCTCCCAACAATCTCTTCTTTATAGCCATTAAGATAGGCTTGAGATTTCAATGATGCTCACATAAAAGACAAGAATTGAAGCACAAAGAGAGCATCATAACACATGTGACAAACACATTTAAGTCTAACATACTTCCTATGCATAGAAATTTTATAATCAAACAAATTATCAAAACGAGAAATATCTAGCACATGCAAAGGAAAGGAATAAAACATTGACAATTTCAACATAACAAGAGGAAATTTAATAACATGAAAATTTCTACAACCAGAATTTCCTCTCTCATAATAATTATATGTAGGATCATAATCAAATTCAATAATATAGCTATCATATAAAATTTTCTCTTCATGAGCCACATGCATAAAAGTTTTATAATCTTCCAAGATAGTGGGATTAGCATCAACTAAAGTCATGACCTCTCCAAACCCACTTTCATCAAAAAAATCGTAAGATTGAACACGCTCCAAATATGTGGGATTATTTTTACCTAAAGTTAATGCTCTTCCGAACCCACTTTCAATATTATTGCAAACATTATTATCAATATCATATTCATCATGAGGCTTAAATAAATTTTCAAGATCATAAGAAGAATCACCCCAATCATGATCATTGCAATAACTAGTGGACATAGCAAAATTAGCATCCCCAAGCTTGGGGTTTTGCATATTATTAGCACAATTGCCATTAATAGAATTTATAGTAAAATCATTGCAATCATGCTTTTCATTTAAGGAGCTATCATGAATCACTTTACAAATTTCTTCATCACAATTTTCAGATTCACGAATCTCAAGGAAAACTTCATAAAGATAATCTAGTGCACTCGACTCACTAGTAATTGGTTCATCATGATTGGATATTTTAAAAAGATTAGCAAGTGGATGGGGATCCATATCAATAGATTTTTAGAAAGCGAAGATGCAAGCAAATATAAGACACATGGCACACAAGCAAAGATAGCAAACGAGATCACAAGCAAAAAGGCAAACGGAAAAGAAGGCAAATAAAAAGGCAAATATTTTTGTGAAGTGGGGGAGATGAAAACAAGAGGGAAATGGCAAATAATGTAAGTTGCAAGGAGATGAGATTTGTGATAAGGAACCTGATAGATGTTGATGATGTCTCCCCAGCAATGGCGCCAGAAATTGGCAAGTTGACAGGAGACTATCTTGACTTGATCCTTCCCGACAACGACGCCAGAAATTCCTCTTGATGCGGCTTGAAACTGCGTCGGTATTTCCCCAAAGAGGAAGGGATGATGTAGTACAACTACGGTTGGTATTTCCCTCTGTTATGAAACAAAGGTATCAATCCAGTAGGAGAACCAAGCAACACTATGTGAACGGTACCTGCACACAAAGAACAAATCCTCGCAACCCAACGCGTAAGAGGGGTTGTCAATCCCTCCTCGGTAAAAAAGATAGATTGGTTTGTATGTGTCTGGATAAATAGATCTGAATAAAACATAAAATAAAAGATGCAAATAAAAAGTGCAGCAAAGTATTTTTAGGTTTTTGGAATAATAGATCTGAAAACAAATGCGGTGAAAAATATATCTGAAAGCAATATGATAAAAGATAGACCCGGGGGCCGTAGATTTCACTAGTGTCTTCTCTCAAGAAAATAGCATACGGTGCGTAAACAAATTACCGTTGGGCAATTGTTAGAAGATCGAATAATTATGACGATATCCAAGGAAATGATCAATATATAGGCATCACGTCCAAGATTAGTAGACCGATCATGTCTGCATCTACTACTATTACTCCGCACATCGACCGCTATCCAGCATGCATCTAGTGTTTTAAGTTCATGGAGAAATGGAGTAATGCAATAAGAACGATGACATGATGTAGACAAGATCTATTCATGTAGGAATAGAACCCATCTTGTTATCCTTAATAGCAACGATACATACGTGGCTCGCTACCCCTTCTGTCACTGGGTGAGGACACCATAAGATCGAACCCATCACAAAGCACCTCTTCCCATGGCTAGAAAAATCGATCTAGTTGGCCTAACTAAACCAAAGATTCGAAGAAGAAATACGAGGCTATAAATAATCATGCATATAAGAGATCAAAGAAACTCAAATAATATTGATGGATATAGATCTGATCATAAACTCAAAGTTCATCGGATCCCAATAAACACACCGCAATAAAGGGTTACATCAAATAGATCTCCAAGAGACCATTGTATTGAGAAGCAAAAAGAGAGAAGAAGCCATCTAACTACTGCCTACGGACCCGTAGGTCTATGGTGGACTACTCACGCATCATTGGAGAGGCACCAATGAGGATGATGAACCCCTGCATGATGGTGTTAGATTGGATCTCATGGTTCTGGAGCCTGCGGCGGCGGGAATTGTGTTTCATCTGCTCAACTAGGGTTTCTGGAATATTTGGGAATATATAGAGCGAAGAAGCGGTGCAGGAGAACCCCATGGGCCCCCCAACCCAACAAGGGTGCGCCCTACTGTCTTGTGGTCCCCACGGGCATCCCCTCTGGTCCTTCCTTGGCTCCCAAGTTGTCTTCTTGTCCAAAAAAAAATCTCCAAAAAGTTTCACTGCGTTTGGACTCCGTTTGATAGGGGTATTCTGCGAAGTAGAAAACAAGCAAAAAATAGCAACTGGCACTGGGCACTATGTCAATAGGTTAGTCCCAAAAAATGATATAAAGTTGCTATAAAATGATTGTAAAACATCCAAGAATGATAATATAACAACATGGAACAATAAAAAATTATAGATACGTTCGAGACGTATCAATCATTATAAGCATACTCTAAAATGGGAGTTCTTTTCCCTGGATCACCTGACAAGACATGTGCACTTGGATATTGGGATGATGGAGGACTTGGCATTGCCTCTTCAATTTCACTATCGATCTTGGTGTCTGGATCCATGTCTGTATCAGAATGGACTGGAGGTTTATGGGGTGATGGAGGACTTGGCGTTGCCTCTGCAATCTTCCTCGCTTTCTCTTCATGTGTTCGAAAAAGGTCCATAATGGCAGTGGCACCATTCATCTTCATGATCTGTTCTGCAATTTCATTTCATCAAAATTAATATACAATATTGTCAACTAAACTAAATAAGAATCAACTATTGAGCATAGCATTAGCCAATAATTTAGCATATATCAAAATTTTGGGGAAGCAGGAACAAGATGCATCAAATTTTTGGGGAGGCTTAGAAGCTCACCTTGCTTTGTTGAGCCAGAGGATGGGGGAGACACAGCTGGAGCCTGGAGAGGCGTCGATCAAGAAGGGTAGCTCGCTGGGCACCGGCGATGGTGAGTGGGTATGGACGGATCGAGATTAGGAGAAGGTGGCTTCCAACTTCCAAGAATCGAAGGCCCTCCCGAGTCCTGACGGTGGCGAGGTGGGCGAGGGAGCGAAGAGAGGAGGGGAGCTGCGAGGGGACGGCGAGGGGTCGACAGGCGACAGACGATGACAAGGGAAAGGGAGAGTCGGAACTGGAGGCGGCACGACGGCGTGAGTGGCCGACCACGCGAGGGGCAAGGGCAACTCGCTCGGGCACAGATCTGGGAGGAAAATACCTACTCGGCTCGGCCTAGTGGGCCTTGGACAGCTAAATTACTATATGGTAAAAAAATCTAAATATTTTGGGTAGGCCACGGCACATCGTGCCTACACGCTGCCTCCGCGAAAGCCCCTACACCCCTATATAAAGAGGGGAGGCATAGGGGGGCAGCCCCATCCCATTGCTGGTCGCCGCCCCTCTCTTCCTCCCATCTCCTCCTTTGGTTCACGCTTGGCGAAGCCCTGCCGAAGTTCTGCTGCCACCACCACCACAATGCCATCGTGCTGGTCTAGATCCTATCTACCTCTCCACCCCACTTGTTGGATCAAGGAGGAGTAGACATCGCTGAGCTGTACGCGTGCACATCTCGGAGGTGCCGTTCATGCGGCACTGGATTGGATTGGATCTCTCGAAGGGTGACTTGGCAAGCAAAGATCAATTCACAGTGCAACGTCTATGCAGTGGAGGGAAAGGGCTCCGAGTGATACTTACGGTTTGTCATCAAACACTACAAAATGTGTGTGCTATTTGTGACAAAAATCCTCGTGACAAAAAAAATCTCATTGCCTAAGATCATTTTCTGTGACGAAAACTATCATGAGCTGATTTCCTCCCGGTGTAGCACCCTCGGCAACTTTGGTGACATTTTGACTAATTTTAGGCGGTGCATTTGTCCGCCACCAGGCACGTGCATATTCTGAGATGATTTTTAGTGTCACGAAAAATGTTAGGCTCGCTAGAAAAAGGATAAAAGAATGGTGTGGTGGGGTCCAAAATGTAGTTTCATGTTTTTCTGCCATGGTAGAGTTTTGAACATATTAGAATCAAATTTGTAGGTGCTGTGAGTTGAGAGCTTGTATTGAAATCCACTGATTTTTTTGTACGCGCTCTCATTGTACTAAACTACGGAATGATATATTAATTCTATAATAAAGCATGGATGGGAAAATATGATCACAAAGAATAATATACCATTCAAAGTTCATATATACAAATAACATTTGGTACATCAACACGTCATTACCAAAAGTATCTCATATCACGATAATGAGTGGTCGAGCATGAACAGGGGGTACAACAGTAGGACAAAACTACTCTTTCTCATATTTTTTGGATTAAACAGATTTAGCAGGCATTGGTGTGATAAAGAGGAGAACCTTATCACCTCCATGGTGGATCACGAAGATCAGTTTGTCTTCAACTGTGATTTTGTACTCGTAAAGTAAATCCTTCCACCCATCCATGATGAGACTTCCATCTTTTTCTACTGTCGAGTATATCAACCATAAGTCGCTATGAAGATATATAATAATTCTCATTTCACCATATCGATCCATCTGATCAGGCAGGACATGACGAAGGAGTCTCTATTGCAATAACATAATTAGGACATAGTATGATGGCCTATTTTAAATAACAAAGAATGTACTATGAATGTAGAAACAAATAAAAATTATCACCAAGAGTTTCTTAATGTTGGTCTTGGTCAGATTGTGCATTAGTAGCTTGTATCGTGTTGGTCCATATTTTCCCACAAGCAAGTTAATATAGTTAACAATGAAAACCCGCGTCTTGCTCTCCCATAGGATTTGTTGGATTTCCGTGAAGACGAAGCGTGACGTAGCACAATAGCATAAAGTATTTACCCTAGTTAAGAACCAATGTTTATCGAAGCAGTATGAGACACCGGATTAACAATGTTAGCAGTAGCTGCACACAAACACAACAATTGCTTGCACCCAACAAAGGCAAAGGGGTCGTCACTCCCCTTGTTCTTGCTAGTTACAAGATTAAAGTACGTAGTGGTAGGCAAGGTAGCAAAAATAGTAAAGAGCAAATAGAGAGCAATTGTAAAAGCTTTTGTGTTAATGGATAATAGACCCCGGGCCCATAGGTTCACTAGTGGCATCTCTCTTGAAAGCATATAAAGGCATGGTTGACAAATTATTGTTGGGTAATTGACAGAATAGCGCAATTTATAGCTATAATCATTCATGGCACAATATCACATAGGCATTACGTATGTGATAAGTAGACTGTTGTGACCCGGTCCCGAGAAGGGCCCCAGATCTCTGTGCTTTCTATGTCAGTCCCTGGATCAAAGTGACACATAGTCGACGATGAAATACCAGGAATACATCACATGTCATAGTATTACATCCCAGATCCATTGATTTACAAAACACACCTGCATAGCTCAAGGGCTAGCTTAGTATACAATCATGCAACAGAGATATTATTCCAATCTTGTGGCGTCCATCCACTCATGGGCAAGGCTTGAGTATAGCATCATAAACCTTCTTCGTACCTTTCGTTCGATACAGTAAACCTACAACATGATACGTTGCGGCCACAAGGGTTAAAACATTGAATGTATTGGCAAGCTTCACCGGGATTGGCTTGTTGGAAACTAAATATGCAATTTGGTGTGGCTATATTCCCTTTTGCGCAAAATAGCTTTTCCCTACCCTTGAAATAGTGGTCTACTCTAATAGTTGGACATACCGCATCACATAGTAGTCCTGGACAATCATATCACGCGATCATCCATAAAGCATTTGAGTATGTGGGCCTCCGCATCACACGGTTGCCCTAAACCAAACTCCCAGATAATCCTCCTGGTATCACGCCAGGCATCTGGGTTGGTCCATACTCCCCTTTGGTTCAACCCATCGATTTTATTAGAAGATGTGATGAGATCAAGCTAAAAATTCTCCGATGAGTTGCTCAAAATTGTCTGTAAACGGGGACACTACTAATCATGATCAGTTTTATACACTCTACAGAGGTTTGTGTACTTTACCCATGATTCCCGATCACACCTTCCTGCTACTAAACTTCAATCATGAAGTAGATAGGTAGATCAAGATGGCACTTTTGGGAAGCAGTAGCCCTCTCCCAATGGCAGACCCAGTCCAACCTACATGCAATAACTACATATGTTGGTCATGCCGGGGAGGGTTCCCACAACTTACTTGGTCAAGACAGAGCCCATATTGTTTCATGGTTACACATGGAAGCTACTCAACTTTGAAATCATATAATCCTTTGATACATGGGTGGCATTCCCAACCAATGTCTACACTCCGATTAACCAATCAATGCCAGCCCACCCAGATCGCTTCAACAATTAAGTTGTTTTACTAAGTAGTCATCCATAAGGTAACTTTCTTAATGTTGATCCCAATCCATGTAATAGCAGCTAAGCAACTACTCGTTGGTTACAAGGTCAGGGTAAAATGGACCTACATTTCTTCTAACGGGTTTTTCCAAGCACAAAATAAAAATCCTATAGGGGATTCCTAGCTGAAAGCAACTACAGTGCATGAAAACATAGGTTATGATCAAAGGTTCCACTTGCCTGGTATTGACGATTCTTCAGTCTCACAATCTTGATCAAGTTACTTTTCGCTCTCCGTACAACATAAGTAAAGAGCAATCATAGACATCCATACAATACAAACAAACATACACTACAAAAAAAGACACATCTGTGACATTTTGGGCCGAATGAATTTTTTTCCTGTCATGCTTATGACACTTCTATGATGATAATTGTGACAAAACCACGTATCATCATAGATGTGGTGGGCTCCTATTTCTATGACAAAAAATCATGACAGAAAATGGGCTTTTCGTCCTGGGCGGGCCGGGGACGCACTTGCATGACATTCTTTGGGCCGTCCATGATGGAAAAAATGGTGGCAGAAGCGACGGCGAGGAAAATTTCGGGGAGTTCCCGGTTACGGGGTGGTCGGGGCCAAGCGATGCACGGAGGTTTGCGCGTTTCTCTCGTACACGTACGCGCGTGTGTGCGAGGCATTGGGCTCTAACTGAACCCGAGCGAGGCATTCGCTTACTGAACCCGAGCGATTGCACTAGCTACGTTACTGAACCCGAGCGATCGATCCCTTGGCTGTTAACTGAACCCAAGCGATTCCTTCGCTACTGCTGCTAACTAAAGCCGATCGAACTAGCTGCCTCTTGATGAACAGTGACCGTTGTTGGGGGTTGGATGAACAGGACCCCGTGGTAGTAGAGGCCGTAGCCGCTGGATGAATAGGACCCCGATCGAGGAGGCCGCCACACACCCAAGCTGGTTGGGGGGTGGATGAACAGGACCTCGTGGAGGCCTGGTTGAATAGTAGCCGATGGAGGCTGGATGAACAGTAGTTGGTGGAGGCTGGAGGAAGTCGACGGTGGATGAACAGTAGCAGGTGGAGGCTGGAGCGAGGCAGTAGACAATGGATGAACAGTAGCCCGTGGAGTCCCATTTTGCGGTACGCCACACCCCTCCCGATGAACAGGACCCCGTTTCGACCATTGGCGCTCCAACACAAGTCTGTTTCCTCTGTTTTGTGGTACGCCACACCCATCCCGATCAACAGTACCCCATTTCGACTGTAGGAGCTCGAACACAAGTCTGTTTCCTTCGTTCTGCGATACGCTACACACCTCCCGATCAACAGGACCCCATTTCGACCGTAGGAGCTCGAATAGAAGTTCGTTTCCTTCGTTCTGCGGTATGCCAGACCTCGTTTCGGCTGTTCCATCCAAGCCGGTTCGCTCCCGATGAATAGGACGTATTCCGACCCAGTCTGTTGCCTCCCGATGACCACGACGCTGTTTCCTCCATTCTGACCCGGCCGGTTGGCTGCCGATGAACAGGACGCCGTCGCTGTACGCGTTAGAGACCCCGCCCGTATGTACATACGTAGTCGTATTTACTTTCTTGAAGCGTGGCTGCACGTACATGTACACGATATAGACGGGACTGTGTGACATGCTACATCCGCGCCTCTACTACGACACGTGCCGCTCCTTACTCGGCAACGGTTCATCGCTGCAGAGAGACCGATCGTCCAGTATGTACATACACGTTCGCGACCAGACAGACAACCCTACGTACGGTTCGACCGGGTGGGTCCCAGCTGTCAGGAAGGATAAGGAGGCACTTCCTTGTGTGCAAAGATATAGCTGGTGGGTCCCTGCTGTCAGGGGGGAGAATCATTTTTTTGCCCGTAATTTGGACGCACTTCCTTGCGTGCGAGGATGTAGCTGGTGGGTCCCAGCTGTCAGGGGGAAACATTTTTTTTTTGCAAAATACGGTAGCCCTTCCGGTGGGTCCCCTCTGTCAGGTGGAGGAATCATTATTTTGCGCGTAATGAGGCACTTCCTTGCTGCGACCGTGGACCCAGCTGTCAGCCTCTCCACGTACAGTCCTCTTCCGATGGAAGTCGTTCCTTGACCACGTTGACCACGCCGTGCCGAGAGCACCAAGGCGGTGGATGACGGCGAGGCCTAGGAAGGAAATGACCCGGAGCCGGGGAAGACTCGGTAGTTGTTTCCCACGCGTACGGGAGTACGAGGGTTTACTGGTTCGGCTGCAGTGTGAGGCTGCCGTCGCCTAAGAATAACAGGAGGTTTGGGTGAGTACAGGGATGGCCAAGCCAGTGATGGGAGTATGGTGGGGCGGTGTGGCCTGCACGGCAGCACAGCTGGCCACGGGATGCAGGAGCAGGCGGCATGGCCAGCGATGGATTGGGCGGCTAGAGCAAGAAGACCATAGGTTGAAGAAACACGATGGCCGTTGGATGGACATCGTACAGTCACTGCAGCTAGAATCGTTTATATTGACTAAGTTGACAAATCCTGCGTCCGCATCAACTTAGTAGGCCCACAAGTCAGCCTCCAAATATGGTGGGTCCCAGCTAGCAGGGGGAGTATTTATTTTTTTTGTGCGTAATAAGGAGGCACTTCTTTGCGTGCGAAGATATAGCTGGTGGGTCTGAGCTGTCAGCGGGAGGAACTTTTTTTCGTGAAATAAAGAGGCCCTTCCGGTGGGTCCCCGCTGTCAGGTGGAGGAATCATTATTTTGCGTGTAATAAGGAGGCACTTCCTTGCGTGCGGCCGTGGACCCAGCTATCATCCTCTCCACATACAGTCCTCTTCCGATGGATGTTGTTCGTTGACCATGCTGCGCCGAGAGCACCAGGGTGGTGGACGACGGCGAGGCCTAGGAAGGGAACGACTCGGAGCAGGAGAAGACTCGACAGTTGTTTCCCACACGGAGGGGAGTACGACGGTTTACTAGTTCGTCTGCCGTCGCCAAAAATAACAGGAACTATGGGTGCGTAGAGGGATGGCCAGGCCAGCGATGGGAGTAGTGTGGAGCGGTTAGGCCTGCGCGGTAGCACAGCCGGCCACGGGATGCATGAGCAGGCAGTATGGTCGGCGCTGGTTTGGGTGGCTGGAGCAAGAAGACCAGAGGTTGAAGAAGCAGCACAGCCGTTGGATTAACATCCAATGGTCACTGCTGCTAGAATCGTTTGTGGACTAAGTTGACAATGCCTTTCATACACGTCAACCTAGTAGACCCACAAGTCAGCCTCCAAACCTGTCCCAAACAGCATACAACCCAAAATTTCTAGCCAAATTCAAATTAATTTAAAAAATAAACATACCATAATTTAAAATCGAATGAAATTTTACCCGCACAAAAACAATGAAATTTAAAATATCAAAATCCAAAAGAAAAAAGTAATTCGGAACTAATTGCCTGTTTGCTGTATTTTTCATTTTACAGCCCATTTCTTATTACTTATAGCCCATTTTCTGGGCAAGCCGAATGCATTCCTCCTCATCTTGAAAGATTTCCGGCCCAACAAGGAGTAGAAAAGCAAGTAGGCCTCCGTTGGTTATTCTACAAAAAACAAAATAGCTGGGCTAGCTATTTTCAGAAACAAAAAACAAAACTGGGCTGGTCATGTGGTAAACATATGAAATAAAAGCCTGGGCTAGATGGGCCACAGCTCCCGCACAACCCAGTTGATACCCTGCTCCATCCCGAAAACAAAAAAAAATACTGCGCGAGCTGCTGGGTCCCAGGTGTCAGCCGCTCCTTGTGCAGTTATCTCACTTATTGACTACGTTGACAGTGGCGTGCAACCCAGATGTCACAAAACAATCAGGAGGAACCATTTTTTTCTTGTAATAAAGGAGGCACTTGCTTTCCTACTGCCATGATCCTGGTGGGTCCCTACTGTCATCCTCACCATGTACAGTCATCTCCTTATTCCTCTCGGTTGTTGACCATGTTGACAACACCGGAGGGCGGCGCCACGGCAAGCGAACCAAGGTGGAGGACGATGGTGAGGCCTCGAACGGGAACGAACAGGAGCCAGGGAAAATGCACAGAGTTTTAGGGTGCAATGTGGCCGTGATGTGTGCGCAGCAGCACAGCCAGCCGTGGGAGGTGGGAGCAGGCGGTCCCGCCAGCGCTGGTTTGGCTTTGGTGGCTGGAGGAAGAAGAGACTGAAGAAACACGATAGACATTGGATGTCAATCCAACGGTCAAGGTTGGCACAATCATTTGTTGACTAAGCTGACACCACATAACATACTTTTTTATAGGAAGAAAAGAAAAACTGGGCTCGTTCGCCAGATAACATTCGTGAAACTGCCATCGTTTGATCTTGCGTTGCAACAAAAACTGCCAGGAAAATGTGTTCGTTTGCCGTCCTCCTCCCAGGGAGCATTCGCCACATAACATTCCCGAAAATCAAAGACTTGAGAAGGCGTACAGAACAAGCTAGTGTACCAGTAAAGAGACGTTGCTGAGTTTTAGAAAAAAGAGAGACGTGCTCCTATAGCTGGTTCGACTCCAAACCTAGACTATGACTACATATAGTGCTATGCTACTCTGCAAGTAATGAAACTGACATATCCAACGTTCGCTTCTCCTCTTCTCTAGTTACTTTGCCTAGCATCAGAAGCTTTGGCCGCAACAACCATGTCCTTTGGTGGCTCGTCCACCTGTTCTTCAGCAGGCAACAACCAGATATGCGCCAAGTCACCACCCGTACCATCCCCTATGGGTCTCATCACACCCCCGCCGGCACACTCACCGCAGCCGGTTGCTCATCACAACCCGCTGCCGTTGGTGTGGTGCCACTACTGCAAATCACGTAGAGTCATCCGTCGCGTCTCAACTGCAATCCTCAACCCTGGCCGAGTCTTCTACAAATGCCCGAATCATGGGGTAATAATATGTTTAAGTGTTGTTCGCCTAGTTTCAGTTGCTGTTTTTTTAATAGTTTGGTTGATGATCTTCCAATTTGATTCGTGCAGAAAAGGGAAGATTCATGTGATTTGTATTTCTGGGAAGTTGCTGATGTGGGGGAATGGAACTACGCTGATTATTTGGTTAGCCGAGGAATCCCAATACCAGCAGGTTGGGGTGTTGGACAAGTAACTGAAGGAACGACAGAAGAGGAAGATGCAGAGCAGAAGGTTAAAGATGCAGTTCCTCTGATCATGGCCAAGCAACAGCTGCTGAACGACCTTGACAACAATGAGGAGATGAAAGAGCTTGTGAAGATAATGGGCAAGATCGTTGTGCTCTGTAGGATGATTGTCTCTTTATTTGCAGTGTATGTAGCACTCGTGATGTATTCGGTGGCTATGACATAAGCACTTTGCTGAAACTAGTAATGAATGAAACCTCTTTAGCAGGCTGGGCGTAGTGTTGTGAACATCTAATGATTTCTATTAACGGAAATCGGGGGGTATCCCCTTTTGCTCATAAATAAATAAACAGCAGAGGCCCTTTTGCTAATAAATAAATAAATTAGCAGAGGCCCTGTCGGGTCAGCTTTGTTCCCATTCGAAGACGTAGAGTAAATTGCAGTCCAACAACAAACTATGTCATCAAATACAAGTTTCACAGCCAAATATGAGTACAACTAAACAACAATGTCATCATGTTTTAGTCGTCATACAATCACCAAACACAAATCAACATACATAATAAGTGATGTTCTCACAGCAAAATACTAAACAACAACTCCATCAGGTTTCAGTTGTCATAGCAAACACAATTTCACATATAGTAGATAAAAAGTCGTCTTCTCACAGGCAAATACGACAAAAGCAATCTAACCATCATCCGCAGCAGCAGCGTCAACATCTTCGCCATGTGTATCAATCTGAATCGTAATTCCCCCAGTGTCATCTTCTTCTTCATCCTCAATGTCCTCGAACGTTGGCGTCTTATTGATCAACTCTTGTATGTCCACAGCCCGACAGAAAATCTTTTCGCCAGCATCATTGACTTGATGGTTCTCAAAGATACTAGGAACATCTGTGGAATCTTCTACATCAGGAGCAGTGTAAGCATCATCTTGTTGTGCAACTTCATTAAACGAATTCCTCTGCTCAAACCTTTGCAATACTCTCCAGTCATCGCTACATGCATATGTGTCTTCCAAGAAAAATATCTGTGTTGCTTGATTTGCCAAAATAAAAGGCTCGTCGGTGTGGTACGCCGCCTTGACAATGATGGATTTGAAATAATCATCAGCTCTGGGTTTTGCAATCCTGGAAAACAGGTTGTACCAACGACAGCACAACAGAACCACACACCGATGAACCTCGAAACTAGAGATATACTGCAACTGAACAATGTCTATTTTGTTAGCATACATTTCAGTTGTCTCTTTGCCATACGTATTCGCGCTCATGATGGCACTGTTTTGTGTCTTCCTAGCGCACATCTCCAACAATGCAAGATTCATAATGTCTTACCCGAGTATCAGGACCCATTGCTAGTGTGTAAAGGGCATCATTAACTGCATGCCCATCCTCCCGCATCTTCTTAACCTATGGTTAGAAATAGACAAGCTGGTCATCTTATGTACTCAATATAATAAAAAAACTGACAGTGCAATTCAAAAGCTTACATGGCTCTTGAACCATTTCGCAGATCCTGCCATAACTAGTTTGTCAATGTTTCTTGGATTTTGCGGCAGTAACTCATTTTTGTAGATGCTGCACAACATAGTTATCGCGTCAAATATCTAAATATATAAGAATGTGCTGCAAGTTTAGTAGATTATGATGTATAAGCTGCAGTACTTAGCACTTACTCGATATAAGGTAGAATCTCAGGACAGTTATTCAACACATACCAAACCTTTTCGTCCAAATCTTTAGGTTTGTCATCTTGTCGACTATTCCTTGTAACTCGAACAGAACAATCGAAAACATTGAGCTCGAGATTGTCTTCACCCACCTCTTCGCTAAGCTGATCAGCTGTTTCAATGTTTTTTGAGCAGAATGTCAACGCTTCTGTAGCAATGTAGGCCTCTGCAATGGAACCCTTAGGTCTAGCTCTATTCCTAACATAGCCCTTGAAAGTGCCTAGCCGCCTTTCAATAGGGTACATCCAGCCATACTGTACTGGACCTCTAAGTAGTGCCTCATCAGGTAGATGAACTGCCAAATGCACCATCACATCAAAGAAGGCTGGAGGATATATCTTCTCAAGGTCGCATATGATAGTTGGTATCTTGTCTCTAATTAAGACGCTCCAAAGCATCTATCCTGATATTTCTACTGCAGAGTTCCCTGAAGAATTGTCTCAACTCTGCAACTGCTCTGTATAAGTTAGGGCAGCCCAATCCTCTAAGGATAACAAGTAAAACCCTTTGAAGTAGGACGTGGCAGTCATGAGTTTTCAACACTTGTACCTTATTTCCATCTGCACTGACTCTCCTTTCAGGATTGGAAGAAAATTCATGTGGGAATCTCACACATGACAGGACCTTGCAGAATTATTTTGTTTTTACCTTGTCCAAGACGTACACAGCTGGTTCCATATCCCGTGATGCACCATCATCTTTCACCTGCAAATCGGTTCTGATACCCAGGTGTGTCAAATCAATCCTAGATTTTAAGGTATCTGTCGGATTCAGGGCCCCACAGACCCAAGAAAGGTTCGAACTCTGGGGCGTGTGCAAAGAACTCAACCTCTCAAGCCTGCCTACTCGTCACCCCCAGGCCTAGCTCGATTCACATGAACAAGGAAGAATATGAACACGGCAGTTTACCCAGGTCCGGGCCACCTTGCGGTGTAAAACCCTACTCCTGCTTTGTGGTGGATTGGCCTCACGAGGGGCTAAGGATGAACTAGTATAGTGGATGAACAACCTCGTGAGTGCTCGGGGATGAGAATGAGTCGACCCGGTTCCGATCCCCTCTACGGTGGTGGCTAACCTATATTTATAGCGGCCTTGGTCCTTTTCCCCCAAAACGTAGGCCGGAAGGGATCCCACAGTGGCCAATTTGAAAGGGGACAAGTAGTACATCTTATCCTGACGAAAGGTGGTATTTGCCTGCAAAGCCTATGGTCGTGACGCATCAGTGGGTTCGACGATGACATCCATCCTACAGTGCTGGCAGGCTTGGTCTCGTTGCGCTAGAATGGAAACCTTTGCCAGATTCCTTGGGAACCTGCGTCTGTCCTTGCGTCCTTAGCACCAAAGAGGAAACTGCCTCCTCTGCGCCCGCTGGCGCCCGCCTGGCCTTGGTCATCATGGCTTGTGTCATCGCAATCTCCTGAGGTTGGGTACCTGCATAGAAATCTCTGCTCCTCAGGAGGCAGCCTGGGGAGGCCGCTCCCTCAGGAGGTCTTGGCGTCGTCCGCCTCGCGAGGCTTGGCCCCTTGCGAGGTTCTTGTCTTGATAGTCTTGTAGATGGGCCGTACCAGGCCGTCGAAGGTGCCACGCCGTGAGCCGCAGGCAGGCAAGTCTGGGTACCCTGGTTCCCAGAACGTCGACAGTAGCCCCCGGGCCTAAGGCGCGCTCGGACTTGGCTTCGAGGCGAAGCCAAAGGGCAAGGGCGAAGCACCGCGGGCACCAATCGCCTGCGGGCCAGGCTGACGTGTGGCACTTGACGGGACGTGGGCGCCTCTGCTTCCCCACGTCGCCACGGCATCTGTCCGACTTGACAACCGCCTGGCGCATGCAGCGGTGCCATCATGGCTCAGAACATGAGAGGCCGCCGGTTTGCCTTCCTCCTGCTATAAATGGGGGAGGGGGCCCCCAGCGCATCTTCATCTTCTTGCTACTTGTTCCTTCTTCTTCTCCGCCGTGCCGCCATCTCGCCAGAGCACCCATGGCGCCAGTGAGGAGGTTCTCTGCCGAAGAGAAAGGCAAGGCTCCTCGGGAGGGGCCAGGCTCGCCACCGCATAAGAGGGGCCGTGGCCGTCCCTGCAAGCATGTCGCGACGCCGGTGATAGCGCCTCGGGGGCGTGGACGCACCCCCTTGAAGGCCTGTGCCGCTTCTGGTGGTCTTGGGAGGGTTCCCTCCCGCGCCGGAAGTTACCGTGGCCGCGGCGGTCTCGGCCAAGGGAGGAAGCACACGTCGCCCATCCAGCCACCGCGCCCGAAATCCCACTTGGCCGACGCGTCCTCGGAGCTCGTGGTGTGGGAGGAGAGGCCGGCATGCACCTGGTTCAAGCTCCCGCGCTTCTTCATGGGTGCGCTGCCAGCCAGGGGACCTAGCGGCCTCTAGCCGCAGGTCGATGGTTGCTGCAGCAAGGCTTCATGGGTGGAGGTCGAGGTCACCCCCGCCAACAATGTGTTCCTGAACTACGGGTGGCAGCCGTTTGCTCGTGCGCGCGGCCTGCAGGGGAGGTGTGCCCTCCACTTCACGCACGACGGTGCTGCGACCCTCTACATCAGGATCTTTGGGGAGGATGGCAGGCACCTGGGGTGCTGCCCGTAGAGTGACAGTTATGGCGATGACGAGCTTGCCCTTGGTGACGGTCGCGACGCCTCCAGCAGCGGCGGCTCTTCCTCCGGGAAGAGCACGAGTGACGATGACTACTACGAGCCACCACACCGTCGAGCCCGGGTCGAGGAGGGCGACGAGCCGCCCCGCCATCACGCTCCGGTGAAGCAGGAGGAGGACTCCGATTGAGCGCGGGCATCGCTCGAGCCAGGCCTCAGGAACCGCAGTGGTCGCGAGGCCGCTTTTGTTTTTTTCCTTTTTCCTGCATCAAGAAACGTAGAAGGCCCTGCTAGGGCATGTAATGGACCATGGCGCTTGCGCCATTTATGTTAACACTTTTTATTTCGTATCTTAGCATTCGCGTTGCTACCAACTGACAAGCTCTTGTTGACCACGATTAGGGTAACTTAGCATGGTGTGCTTGTGGTGGACTCCTATGCCGCGTGGGCGTGTTCCTCCGGAGCTTGGGTCCTCTGCATGCCTCTTGTTCCAGAGAGATCTTGCTGGGGGTTTCCTTCTCATGGACCCGAAGGTTCTCCGGCCTCAGGAGGCGCTAAGTGCCCGCGAGGTCTCCAGTGGGTCATGAGGATATGGGGCCTCCAGAGCTGCCCCTCAGGGCGCCGCGCCCCGTGTGAGCCCCCGGGCGAGGACCAACCATTGCTGGTACGTCGGGTCATGATGCCCGGCGAGGCTAGGAGGTGCGGACTCAGGAGGGCGTACATGCCCGTTGGTCGTTTAAGGGCGTCGCGCGAGGGTTAGGACGCCAAAGATTAGGACACGAAGGCTTTGGCGAGGTGTGCTCGTGGGCGAGCCTAGGCGTACACACCGTACCCAGCCCCCGCTCATGAGACACGCGGGAAAGAGCGATGGGCAACTGCCACTCTCCCTAAGGCAAGACTCGAAAGATTAAAATGCTGCAAGGAGAAAAATTCCCACCCTTTCAAATAAAGACGCGAGAATTTTGAATTTCATTCCAAGAAGTGGCAAACCAGCTACATAAAGCAAGCAAAAGAACAGCCGCGTTCGGCACCTACACTAGTCTTCTGGTCTTCCCGCCAGTGCGGAGCATGGGGCTTTAACTAAGACATGGGTGGGAGCCCCCGTGAGGCTCAGGGGCAGCACTCAGGAGACTCCGGGGCGTGTACAACCCCACTCATTATTACGTGAGAGTGTCACGTGCGGAGAATTGAGAGGCGCATGGCGCTCATTGATCACGGATAGAACTTCCGGAGTTGCTGGATGTTCCAGGCATTCTGGATGGGGACCTCGTCCTGCGTCTCCAGGCGCGCGGCGCCAGGCCTGGAGACACGGGCGATCCTGAACGGGCCCTCCCACATGGGCGAGAGCTTGTGAAGCCCCTCCCTGGAGAGCACCCGTCTCAGGATGAGGTCACCCACCTCGAGGGTCCTGGAGTGGATGCTGCGGCAATGATACCGCTGCTGCGCCTGCTGGTACCTCGCGGCACGGAGCGAGGCTTGGTGTCGGTGCAATAGACCCTGGGTCCATTACACGGACTATGCACAGGCCAAAGACAAGATTACAAGACCAAGACCAGACCAAACAAGGAGGATCAGTTCCTTTGAAGGATCCAAGTGCAAGTCAAGAAGGCCAAGGTGAGCCAGAGGAGCAAGGCATCGCTACGGGAAGGACCTACCTTGCCGGGCAGGCGAGCCTAGCAGGGTTGGGTTTTGCCCCGGAAGCAAGCTCCAGATCGTCCCGGCAGGCCTGCCGGGGCTGGCGGAGGCAAGCCACTCCACCGCTCCACCTCACAAGCGACACAAGTCATTAATCAAAGTGGTTTCAAGCTCCAAGGTGACTAAGTGGCTGCTTTCTGCCACATGGCAGCCACTTCCTACAACAAACACCTCCATATAACACTCGTCCTGAGATGTGTCAATCGAGCAGGCGCGAAGCTGGCAAAACAGCCCGGCAGGGCCTGTCGGGCAAGCTATGATATGACCTGAGCGACGCATTTAATGTGCTTTGTCAGCCTGCAGAGTTAGATATGATAGCACTGTTAGCTATCTAATCAGTACGCAAAGACAGATTTGCCACTGTGGTGACCCCTTAATCTATAAAAGGAGGCCCATGGCGACTGTAGAAAGGGATGGACCCTCGCATATCCATACGCGCGTAGCTACTCTCGCCCCCAGAGCGACCTTGCAGGGCGAGTGTGCTACGTTCACCACCATTATCCACCATCAATCCACCAAAGCAGGAGTAGGGTTTTACGCCTCGCGGCGACCCGAACCTAGGTAAAGACTGCCCATGTGATCTCTGCCGTGCTGCGCGACGCTTCTCCGCTCTTTGTGCAACGTGTCCATCCCCCCGCCGAACCAAAAGGGGCTCATGGGCCCATAGGTGGCCATGGTTTCCCATGACATCTTTGGCGCGCCAGGTAGGGGGATCACTTGCACGAAACCAAGAGCGTACGCTACGCGTCATCTTCATCGACATTTTCATCATCGACGGCGTCATCGACTATGGCGCCCAAGAGGAAGCCCGGAGCTGCAAATCACCCGTCCACCTCGAAGGCTCCGCCACCCTCGACCGCCGATGTCGTGGGGAATACGGGGGCTCGCGAGGGTGTGGATGCTGCGGGGGACGTGGTCGGCGTAGGCGGCGCCGTCACCACCTTCCCCATGGCCGAAGCAAGGACGGGAGGTACCTGGGAAGGACAGCATCAGCAACATCCCGACGGCCATGCTCCACGAGGCACGGATGGAGGGATCATTCCGCCTGAACCCCTTCTCCTCGCCAATGGGCACAGCCGTAGTGATGATGCTCGCTCTGGGGCGAATCGCAACCCTCTGGCCGCCTCCGCTGCGGGCGCAACCGCAGGGCACACGCCACCCCCGGGGCGGGCTGACCCAGCTACAGTGCCCAACGAAACCGCTGGCCCTCAGGTGCCTCCGCCGCGTCACCATGCCATCCAAACAGCTGGTTCACAGCAGCAAGGGCGCGGCGCAGTCACCACCGGCAACATCAGGAGCCGAGCGACACTATGATCTACATCGTCATCACCTATGCCAAGCACTGCCTCAGAGGCCATGGCGCGAGCCAAACTGCTGTTGAGGTTTCCACCGGCGGCAGACCAGATGGATGAGTGGCGAGCCACCATCCAAAGTTTGATTGGTTTTGCCGAGGTGGAAGGATTACAGCGGGCCGGACCGCCACGGCCTTCCCAGGTAGCAACGACAGCTCGTGCGGCTGGTCGTGCGGGAGGGGCCACCCTTACGGTGCAATCCCCACCACGGCAAGCGGCTCGGGAGCCGCAAAACCAAGCACCCGATGATGTCTCGATGGCCTCGTCAGACCCTCAAGCGCGTCAAGGCCGACAGCGTGCCCCGGAGGCAGGCGAAGGGAAGGCGCGT
This sequence comes from Thinopyrum elongatum, assembly GCA_011799875.1. Taxonomy (NCBI): domain Eukaryota; kingdom Viridiplantae; phylum Streptophyta; class Magnoliopsida; order Poales; family Poaceae; genus Thinopyrum; species Thinopyrum elongatum. Next base: position 406,100,632 of record CM022303.1, read on the forward strand.
GCGTCATCAACGAGCGGCGCCGCGACAACCCCCGCCGGTCTAATGGGTGTCATGGCCCCGACGTCGACAAGCCCGTGCTCGGAGATAGCGGGTGCCTGCCTTTCGAGGTTGGGTGCCCTGCCTGCACCCGTGAGCTGCGGCAAGTCCGTTGGCCATCCACTCGCACGTTCAAGCCAGAGATACCCGAGAAGTATGATGGGAGACTAAACCTGACAGAGTTCTTGAGCATCTACACCATCGCTGTTCAAGCTGCCGGGGGAAGAGATGAGAAGGTGTTCGCCAACTAGTTCCCTTTGGCCCTCAAGTCAAATGTGAGGTCTTGGCTGATGCACCTGCTGGAGAACTCCATTTCGACCTGGGCTGACCTGTGCCACGAGTTTATTGGTGCCTTCATGGGCGGCCATCAAGAACCAGGGCGGCCCAGTGACTTGCAACTTCTCCAGTAGAAAGAAGGAGAAACTCTACGGAAGTACTTGCAGAGATTCAGTCGAGTCCACAGAAATATCCCAGATATCCACCCAGCTGCCGTGATAGCTGCCTTCCAATCCAACGTGCGCAACCGCAGGATACATTCCAAGATGAACGTTCGGTTGCCCAAGACTGTGAAGGAGCTCTACACTTTGGTGGACAAATGTGCTCGGGTGGAGGAGGGGAGGAAACTTCCTGGAGAGGAAGATTGCATCGACATCGACTCAAAAGATGACGATGAAACCATCAGTAAGAAGAAGAAGAACAAGAAGCACAACAAGAAGCATAAGGATAAGACAGTGATGGCTGCTGAGGGGTTAGGCATGCCTAGTACCGGCAAGAAGGCCAAGCCTGAAGCCCCCGGCAAGGAGGCTACTGCATGCGCTGACTGTCGGGAGGCGGCGGCTGCCGAGAAAGCTGGGAAAAGTGATGGGCCGTATTGTAAGATTCATCGGACCAAGGGCCATGATCTCCAGGAGTGTCATCAGGTTGAGCAGCTCGTCAAGAGACAGAAGGCTGAGTATGAGAAGCGCGATAAGGAAAAAGGTCAGGATGGCACTGGCGGGAAGGGCCGGGGTGTTGAAGCAAATCGCCACGGCAAGGCCCCTCGGAACCAAGGGAAACCCGCCAAGGGCCGAGAGAAGGAGGATTGCAGTAATGAGAGTGATGGAGGGAATGAAGAGGAAACCAGTGAGCAGGAGTTCCAGAAAGCCACTGACGCCCCGTGCATTGACAGGGGTGCATCTTTGCACTCTCTCACCGCCAACTTAAACAGTGGGCACGTGAAGTCAATGCCGTGGAGAGCGGCAGATTCTCAGAAGCCGCTCAAGTGGTCACGTAGGCCCATCATCTTTGATGAAGATGACCACCCCGACCGCATTACTGCGGTAGGGTGCTTGCCGTTGTTGGTCTCACCAACAATTCGCAACCTCAAGGTCACAAAGATGCTGGTTGACGGCAGGGCCGGGTTGAATCTGATTTCCCCAAAGGTTATCAACAAACTCGAGATAGCAGAGGAAGAACTTAAGGCCACAGGCATGTTTCAAGGATTCAATCCTGGCAAGAGCCATCCTAAGGGAAAGGTTACGTTGCCAGTGACATTTGGAGGAGAATTGAACTACAGGACTGAGAAAGTTGTGTTTGATGTGGTTGACCTCCCCCTGCCGTACAACGGGATCCTTGGGTGCCCGGCCCTGGCCAAATTCATTCAGCATCCCACTATGCCTACAACACCTTGAAGATGCTAGGGCCGATGGGCATCATTTCCGTTCCGTCGGCCAAGAAAGACACAATTATTTGCGTGGATAAGATGTACCAGGACGCGGTCGCGACAGAGGTAGCGGAGCCACAGTTCCCGCCAAGGAAAAGCATAGCAGGGGCACTGGCAAGGAATCCGGGAAGCGTACCCCTGTGGAATGTGTCGCGCCCGTTGATGACATGCCAGAGAGTTCCAACAGCAAGAGATCCAAGGCTGCTCCACCCCAAGTGAAAAAGGTCGCAGCAGGGCTGGCTGGCGCTGACGGTACTTTCACTATCAGCGCCACCCTTGATGACAAATAGGAAAGGACGCTCGTTGCCTTCCTGCGGGTGAATATCGATGTGTTTGCCTGGCAACCATCTGATGTCCCCAGTGTTCCCAGGGAGGTAATCGAGCACCACCTTGCTGTCTGCCCACATTCCCGGCGCGTCAAGCAGAAGGTTCGGAAGCAGGCCTTGGAGCGGCAACAGTTTATTGCCGAGGAAATCAAGAAACTTGAAGTAGCTAGTTTGGTCAGAGGAGTACTGCATCCAACATGGTTAGCAAACCCAGTGGTTGTGCACAAGGCTAATGGAAAATGGAGGCTTTGCATAGATTTCACGGATCTGAACAAAGCATGCCCAAAGGACCCATTTCCCTTGCTGCGCATCGACCAGATCGTGGATTCTACTTCAGGATGTGAGTTGCTCTCTTTGCTGGATGCACACTCTAGATACCATCCGATTTTTATGTCCAAGGAAGACGAAGAAAAGACCTCATTCATCACCCCATGCAGCACGTACTGCTTTGTGCGCATGCCTTTCGGGTTGAAGAGTGTCGGGTCCACTTTTGCAAGAGCAGTCCAGATTGGCTTTGAACCATAGTTGCACAAGAACATTGAAGCCTATATGGATGATATTGTGGTCAAGACCAAGGACAGATCAACCCTCATCTAGTATTTAGAAGAGACATTTGCTAATCTGCGCAAGATCAACTTGAAACTGAATCTGGAGAAGTGCGTGTTTGGCATTCCCTCCGGCAAGCTACTTGGTTTCTTTGTGTCCCACTGTGGGATAGAGGCCAACCCCGATAAGATCAAGGCTGTTGAGCAGATACAGGCACCCAAGACAGTTAAGGATGTGAGGCATTTGATAGGATGCGTGGCCGCGCTTAGCAGATTCATCTCCAAGTCTGTCGAGTGCACCTTGCCGTTCTTCAAGATTTTGAAGAAGGCAGGAACCATGAAGTGGACCCCGGAAGCAGATGCAGCACTACAGGATTTGAAGGCCTACTTGTCTTCTGTGCCTACTTTGGTCGCACCCAAACCACAAGAGCCATTGCTGCTATATCTGGCAGCAACTAATCAAGTGGTTAGTGTGGCCCTAGTAGCGCAGCGGGAAGTAGAAGAAGCAGCCACCTCAGCAAGTGTCCCGCCCGGGGAAGAGGAAGAGAGCGGCCCGGCAAGGCCAGATACGGATCATGACAAAGAAGAGCATGGCAGTGGAAACAAACCCAAGGACACGGCAAGGAAGAAGGTGGTGCAGCGTCCAGTATACTTCATCAGCTCCCTGTTGCAGGGGGTTAGATCCAGGTATTCTGGCATGCAAAAGTTGATCTTTGGCCTTGTCATGGCCTCAAGGAAACTGCGCCACTACTTCCAAGCCCATGAGATCACGGTTGTCACCCGCTTCCCGTTGCAAAGGATACTTCGAAACCCAGAGGCCACCAGTAGGATAGTGGAGTGGGCATTGGAGTTATCCAGCTTTGACCTGAAGTTTGAAAGCACATCAACAATCCAGAGCAGGGCGTTGGCAGAGTTTATTGCAGAATGGACGCCAACCCCTGATGAAGAAGTACAGGAAATAGTTATCCCCGGCAAGGAAGCGCCCCAAGAATGGATCATATATTTCGATGGTGCCTTCTCCCTACAAGGTGCAGGGGCTGGCATGCTTCTCATGGCTCCCACTAGAGAGCACCTGAGGTACGTCATCCAGATGCACTTTCCCCGGGAGGAGGCAACCAACAATACATCAGAATATGAAGGGCTTCTTGCCGGGCTCAGGATTGCTACAGAATTGGGAATCAAGAAGCTGATCATTCGAGGAGATTCACAACTGGTGGTGAGACAAGTCAACATGGATTACCAAAGCCCATTTATGGAGGCATACGTCAAGGAAGTGAGAAAATTGGAGGAGCGCTTTGACGGGTTGCAAACAGAGCACGTACCCCGTGCGGAAAATAGCATTGTTGATCACCTGTCAAAGTGCGCTACGCAGAAGCTTCCTGTGGAACCAGGGACTTTTGTTCCCCATCTTTCTCAGCCCTCCATATCCCCAACAACAATGGCCTCTCCCTGTAGAGCCTTTCGGGGCTCCTGGCAGGGACCCTGCCGGGAACAACCCCCCTTCGATTGCCGGGCTGCACCCTCCTACCGGGCCACTGGTCCCCGCAGTCAAGGGATGCGCCCCCACGAATGAGGAGGTGCTACTAGTCCTCGTTGCTGAGCCTCAGGCTCCAACTTGGGCAAGGCACATAGTCCATTTCCTCCAAACCGGAGAACTTCCCGAAGAGCAAGAAGAAGCCGAAAGAGTAGCCCGGAGGGCCAGTATGTATTAGTTTGTCAATGACACACTATACAGAAGAAGGCCCAACGGTGTGAAATTGAAGTGCATTTGCCAGGAAGGAGGAAAGGAACTGCTGGCAGAGATACACAAAGGCATGTGCAGCTCCCACATTGGATCAAGGGCTTTGGTTGGGAAAGCATTCCTGCAAGGATTCTATTGGCCCACAGCCCTCCAAGATGCGGTTGAGCTCATCACCAAGTGTGAAGCCTGTCAATTCCATTCCAAAAATATCCATCTGCCTGCCCAAGCACTCCAGACAATCCCTTTGTCATGGCCATTTTCGGTCTGGGGGCTCGATATCCTCAGCCCTTCCCCCGAGCTGCCGGGGGCTTTGAATTCTTGTTCGTTGCAATCGACAAGTTTACAAAGTGGCCGGAAGTAGATGCCGTGACAAAGGTGACTGCTCAGTCAGCTATCAAGTTCTTGAAAGGGTTGGTGTGCCGCTTCGGAGTCCCTGCCCGGATCATCACCGACAACGGCACTCAGTTCACGAGCCGCGCCTTCATGCAATATGTTCATGCCCACGGAAGCAAGATCTCATTTGCCTCTGTCGCACATCCCAGAAGCAATGGACAAGCTGAGAGGGCGAACGCTGAAGTGCTACAGGGACTCAAGACAAGAACATTTGATAAGCTGCAGAAGCACAACAGGCAATGGATCAATGAGCTGCCGGTGGTTCTTTGGTCCCTCAGAATGACACCAAACCGAGCTACCGGGCAGACTCCCTTCTCCCTAGTCTATGGTGCAGAAGCAGTTATCCCCACGGAACTCATTTACGGGTCACCTCGAGTGCTTGCCTACGATGAAGTAGTGCAGGAACATCACATGCGTGATGACGCTGTGCTTCTCGAGGAGAACCGTCTCCGGGCTGCTACGAGTGCTGCACGCTATCAGCAAGCCCTACGTCGCTATCATAGCCGCAGGGTTCATGCCCGGTGTTTTGAGGAAGGCGACCTTGTCCTTAGGCGCGTTCAGTCCGCCAAGGGTACAAACAAGCTGTCGCCAAAGTGGGAAGGCCCTTACCGGGTAGTACGAGTCACCAGACCTGGCGCAGTCCATCTGGAGACTGGAGATGGCATTCAATTGCAAAACTCGTGGAATATTGAGCATCTCCGCAAGTTCTACCCGTAAGGCGCGGCTGTTGGGCCCTGCCCGGCAGCCACCCTTTTGTACAGGCCTTGCCTCAGCTGCATGTAACCCCTTGTACAAAGCCAGGCACAGACCCTGAGCAACAGAGAAATAGGTGAAGCGCTGGGGGCCGCCGACAAGTTGCATGCATGCATAAGCATTTCATAAGCATTGCATGATTCATGTAGATAGGTTGCATGATCATGTAGATAGATTGCATCTGGCATCATCTTCATTTGCATAAACTGCAGGCTCCTGCCGTGGACTTAGTCCTAGGAACAGGATGCGAAGACAAGCCAGCACTGCGGTCTCCGGCAAGCCAAACAGATAAGTTCCATCTCTTATCCATACGTGTTCCGTTAGTAGGACTTGTGCATATGAAAACCTCGCCGCCTCGGAAACAAAGGTGCTCCCATCTACTGACACGAACGTTGCTTCGGTCAGGATGGTTGTAGTGGCCTTTGGCTGAAAGGGGTTGGCGGGGGGCTGGTCGCTCCCAATGGGTTTTGTGCCCGGCAGGCTCAGCCTCACGGCGGCAATCCTATGGGGTACCGGCAAGGTAGCTTACTGGGATCTACTTGTTTACATGAAAGTAGGGAGGCGTTTCACCTCCGCATGGATATCATTCATGCACAAGTGCCCGGCAAAGCTTGTCTTTTTCATTAATATGCTGATCAACAAGTACAAATCTCACGGAACATAAACATGGATACAAGAGATTACATTATTTGAACTAAAATTTGGCAAGTGCCTACAGATTTAAGATTGAAAAAAGATAAGTGCCCCGTAATGCCCTTTCTTGTCCCTCTCCTCCTAGGCACAGCGGTAGAAGGCGAAGAGGGCAAGAGGAGTGCATGGGCAGAAGCTCAGCCTGACCCTGTCGGGCTCCAGGAGAGGTTGCCCAGCGGGGGCGGGAGGGCATGGACGAAGACGACGATGGAGAGCATGTTGGAGGCAACTCGTCGGCCACCACCACCAAGGCCAGCAGAACACGGTAGGGCTAACGGAGCTGCAGCCCGAGAGGAAGCCTGCCGGGGTCCAGCTGGAGGATCGCTGGAGGAGCCAGGGGGCACCGTCACCACCTCTGCACCCAACTCCCCGACAAACCACCTTGCCGGGGAGAAAACGCATGTGCAGATGATGGTGCTGCCGCCTGATGAAGATGGTGCGGGCGATGTTCAGCCGGAGTCGGAGTCGTCGCCCTCCCGGTTGCTGCCGTCGTCATCACCGTCACTGTCCTCCTTGTCGCTTTCGCTCGAGGAGGAGCTTTCATCGTCGGTTGAGCTCTCCGCGCAGCACCCTAAGCGAGCTCCCGAGCGCCCAAAGACCTTGACGGAAAGAAGGCCCCTCTCCATTAATTTAAACTGGAGAACGTGCCCCTCCGACAAGCTATGGGCTCGAGCAAAGGTCTTCCAGCCGCGGCAGAGGTACATAACATGAGGAGCAGGGAAGTCAACATCCACCCGCATGCCGCCATTCCCACAACCCCTCATGTGCAACCTTAGTGCACGTGGCTGTTCGAGCTCCATCACCCTTGCAAATGGAGTAGGGAGGCGGAGGCGGCTGCGCGGAGGCTGATACAGCCTGATAACGAACTCCAAGGGTTGATCTCCGACGTGGCCTTCCATCGGGGGAGGATCGTCCGGTGCGGGCGCAATTGAGGCGCTGCCCCAGCCCCCTCGGCCGTGCACACTGCGACGACCTCAGCCACGCCCCCTTCCGCCTCCTCTCATAGCGGGTTCAGCCCCCACGTCATCAAGAGGAGGGGGAGACGCTGTCGAGCAGAAGTTCTCGTCGCCACCACCGGAGTACCACCACGCCCTCGCCCCCTCACCATGGCAAGCAAGAGAAGCTTTGAAAGGGAGAAGGAAGATGTGTGAGCAGACACACTACTCCTGCCCCCTTTTATAGGAGAACGAGGCAGATGCCTGGCCTCTCATCCAGCAGGCGACCGCCTTGCTCCTCCAATGCGGTTCCCCCGTGCCTCCAATGGCTTGGGGAATCAGAACCGCCCCTCTACACCACTCGGCGACGCCTGGCTTTCTGCCATGGCGCCCGTTCCCGCGCCCTCCGCGTCCACCACCTACCCTACGCAATGCATGCGGTACACGTGGTGGAGGCGCCCCGGGGCAGGAGGCAAGTGGGATGGCAGTTTCCTACCCCATGATCGTGGGGCGTGGGCTGCCCACAGATCGTGGTTCAGTTTCTCCCCTAAATGTTTCACACGGCGTGCAGGAAAACCGGAAATTGACCCAAACTCAGGTTAATGAAGAAGCAAAGATGATCTCAAGGGGCGGAGCCGCCCTGACGTTTCTTCCTGTGCACTGGTTAGGGCCTACCCCGACGACGCCCAGCGGTGCGACCGTGCCAGGCCCGGGGGCTCCTGTCGGTGCAACAGACCCTGGGTCCATTGCACGGACTGTGCACAGGCCAAAGACAAGATTACAAGACCAAGACCAGACCAAACAAGGAGGATCAGTTCCTTTGAAGGATCCAAGTGCAAGTGAAGAAGGCCAAGGTGAGCTAGAGGAGCAAGGCATCGCTAAGGGAAGGACCTACCATGCCGGGCAGGCGAGCCTAGCAGGGTTGGGTTCTGCCCCGGAAGCAAGCTCCAGATCATCCCGCCATGCCTGCCAGGGCTGGCGGAGGCAAGCCACTCCACCGCTCCACCTCACAAGCGATGCAAGTCATTAATCAAAGCAGTGTCGAGCTCCAAGGTGACTAAGTGGCTGCTTTCTGCTACATGGCAGCCACTTCCTATAGTAAACACCTCCATATAACACCCGTCCCGAGATGTGTCAAGCGAGCAGGCGCGAAGCTGGCAAAATAGCCAGGCAGGGCCTGCCGGGAAAGCTATGATGTGACACTGAGCGGCACATTTAATGCGCTCTGTCAGCCTGCAGAGTTAGATATGATAGCACTGTTAGCTATCTAATCAGTACGCAAAGACTGATTTGCCACTGTGGTGACCCCTTAATCTATAAAAGGAGGCCCATGGCGACCGTAGAAAGGGTTGGACCCTCGCATATCCATACGCGCGTAGCCACTCTCACCCCCAGAGCGACCTTGTCGGGCGAGTGTGCTACGTTCACCACCATTATCCACTATCAATCCACCAAAGCAGGAGTAGGGTTTTACGCCTCGCGGTGGCCCAAACCTGGGTAAAGACTGCCCGTGTGATCTCTGCCGTGCTGCGAGATGCTTCTCCGCTCATTGTGCAACGTGCCCATCCCCCGGCCGAACCAAAAGGGGCTCATGGCCCCATAGGTGGCCGTGGTTTCCCACGACACTTGGCGGCGGCCCTTCTCCTCGAGCACGTGGTCCATCCCCCATGAGGCATCCTGGTGTGCCTCGTCTAATGCCAAGACCTACGGGGAGCGATGTTTGACCTCGTGAGGGAGGACTGCCTCAGCCCCGTAGACGAGGAAGAACGGGGTCTCGCCGGTGGGCTTAGTCGCGGTGGTGCGGATGGACCACATCACGGACTAAAACTCATCGAGCCAACCCCTGCTGCAGGCCTCAAGTTTCTTCTTGAAGCTCCTCGTCTTGAGGCCCCTGAGGACCTCCGCGTTGGCGCGTTCGGCTTGGCCGTTACTCCGTGGATGTGCCACTGAAGCGTAGCATATCTATGTTCCAAGGTTAGCACAATATGTTTTGAAGAGGTTGGTCGTGAACTGAGAGCCATTGTCAGCGATGATGCGGTTGGGGACCCCGAAGCGGCTCACGAGGCCCCTGATGAACTTGACAGCTGAGCCGGCTGGGATGGTGCGCACGGGCTCAAGAACACCTCTTCTCCTGAGGCTGTTCACCACTGTACTAGTTCATCCTCAGCCCCTCGAGGCCAATCCACCTGAAAGCAGGAGTAGGGTTTTACACCACAAGGAGGCCCGAACCTGGGTAAACTGCTGTGTCACTTTTCCTTACAGTTCGTCGAGCTAGGCTATGAGATTAGCGAGTGGGCAGACTGGGGAGGATGAGTTCTTCGCACGCACCCCAGAGTTTGAACCTCTCAAGGGTTTGCGGAACCCGAAATCTGACATTTGGCGCGCCAGGTAGGGTTGCGTCGGAGCCTCTCTTCCGCCGGTCGATCCACCACCGCTCCACCGCTTCCATGGCTGACGCTCGTCGAGCTCGTGCTGAGCGCTGGGCCGCCCTCGCCGCCCGCGTCGCTCAGACAGTGCCTGCGGGTGACGGCTGCCCTCGCCGTCCCCCGTCTCGAGTGGCGAACGCTACTGTCGTGGGGGTAAGTCTGATAGTAAGAATAGGGGGTACGTAGGAGGAGGCAGGATCCTAGCTACAGTGAGGTTGTGCACGCAAGATGTACGAGTTCAGGCCCTTCTCGGAGGAAGTAACAGCCCTACGTCTCTGTGCCCAGAGGCTTGGTCGACTGGATTATGCGTGAGAGTTACAGGGGGTGCGAACCCTTGTGTCAGAGGAGGGGAGTGGCTTATATAGATTGCGCCAGGCCCCCCTAGCCCTCGGTTACACAGGGTTCAATGTAAGTTAAGACAGGGACATTACTGGTAACGCCCGCTATAAATGACTATTAATGGCCTTTAAGACCGCGGAGTGAACGCCCGCCCGTTGCCATCCTGGGGTGGCTTTAGATCTTTGTACTCCGAGTGTTTCTTCGTATGGTCGAGTGACTCTAACTTTGTCGAGTGGAATTGGGGTGTCCGAGTGGGATAGCTGGTCGAGTGGATTACACTCCGAGGTGATCTCAGTCGGTATCCTCAGTTGTACTTTGAATGTCCTTGACTCTAGAGGAGTGTCCTTGGGTAGGGTGTCTCGGTCATGCCTATGACCCTACCCTAGGTACACGTCATTGTCATTAGCCCCCGAATGGATTGAGGTCCGAGTGAAGAAGGGTTGAAGTTGGTTCTGACTCGATATTATGCTTCGGAGGTATCTCATCAAGGCCTGGGTAACACATTGAAACTTTAACCCTGCATCAGTCGCCTTGATCGATTCTGGTTCCTGAGATCGTCGAGTGAATTATGCTGGAAATCTTCGAGTGAATTAGAGCGCAAAATCTTTGGTGCAATTGATTGCTTTGCAGTTCCCGGATCTCACGGGATTCGAAATTTTGGAGAAGTGCACGGGACAAAATGCGGCGCAGTAAACGGGACGGATAGGCAGGGCGCCTCGATTTCTGCGCCGCCTTTTTTGCCACGTATCGAGCGAACGTCTGTTGCGGGTTGCGACATGATCTCTCGGGCCCACGGGTCAGTCACTCGGAAGCGTCCCCATAAAAGCGCCGAGGCCGAAGCAATGAACAACGCTCCTCATTCGTTCCCCTTTCTCTCCACTTCTCCGCCTCACCGCTTCCTGCGCCTTACGCATTCGCCCGTTCCTCTCGAGCTCCGTCACCATGGTGAAGGAGAAGACCGCGGCCCTGGAGCGCGCGAAGAAGACGGCGGCGGCGAAGGGCAAGAAGATGGCTCGGGGGTCATCGTCGCGGTCCGGTCTGCCGCCTGGTTGGATCCAGGGAGACTGGATCCGCTCCACTGTTGTGAGGGGGGACTTGGAGAATCTTGCCAATGACGGCTTGATTGCTCACGGGTCCTGGAGGCTGCTGGGGAATGAATCCGAACCCCAGCCACGCGAGGGTGAGTGTGTCCTCCTCACCACCCACGTCGATCGGGGTTTCTCTCTGCCTCCGCATCCGTTATTCCGGGGTTTTCTGAATTTCTTTGGCGCTCAAATCCATCACTTCCCGCCCAACACAATCTCATATCTCGCTGCATTTGTCTCTATGTGCGAGAACTTCATCGGTTGCCAGCCGCATTGGGGCCTTTTCAAACATATCTTTATTTGCCGTTCTCAGTCGGTGAAAAAGGCTAACCCGACTGATAAAAAGAAGCATGTGGTCCAAATGTCCGGGGGGTTAGGGATTCAAATTAGGGGTAGGAGTACTTTTCCTCCCATGACCTTTCCCGAGTCAGTTAGAGGATGGCAGTTGACCTGGTTCTACTGCAAAGACATCCCGACTCCTGGTCAGTCGACCGGCCTTCCCCCTTTCACTATGGAGAGACTCCGCCAACCTTCTTCACTGGTTGTGAACCCAGAGGAGAAAGGCGAGGTGTCCCTTTTAGTCGACGCTGTCGTTAACTTAGTCCGGGAGGGTGTGACTAGCATGGATCTGTTGGAGGTGTTCCTCAGTCGACGCATCCATCCTCTCCAGGCCTGCGATCATCTGATGTGGATGTATTCGGGCCCCGCAGACACCGCTCGGGTCCACCCAAAGGAGGTTGCCGAGGAGCCAGTGGCTCAGTGGCTGCGGAGCATCACTGGAAACAAGGATAACCCCAGGGGATCCGGGAGGATTCTACCATTCGACGCCAACAACGAGCCAGAAGAGGTCGGACTCAGTATACCGAGTGTTTTCTTTTTTTCAATCTGCAGCTTGCTCTTGAATCCGGCTGATACTTGTTAATTTTGGTCGTGCAGATTTATTCCAAGATGTACTCGATGCCAAACGGAGAGCAGTACCATGAGGGAGTGGAAAGTGATGGCAGAAGTGCTGACTGGCAATCTGAGGATGAAAGTGAAGAGGACAGCGAAGACTCTAGTAGCAGCGAGGAAGTCGACTCGCCGCCCCGCTCTGAGCGGCGTTCCAAGCAGTTGCATGATCCGAGTACACAAGTCTCGAAGCGCACTCGGACGTCCACTCCCGAGCCATCAGAGAAGGCTCCAAAGCAGGCCAAAATTGCCGCGTCCAAACCTCGAAAGGCCCTGCCTAGGATCAAGGTGGCTGTGCCTGTCGCCTCAGCGTGAGTATTTCTTCTTTCTGTTTTTGTTTTGATTGGGAACTTCTCTTCTTGTTTGACCGAGTGAAATTGGGAACTTTCAGCGCTGCTACTTCTGGGACGTCCATGGACATTGACAAGGAGCAGGACGACGCTGAACCTGCAGACGTGGCCACTTCTCGGGAAGGTACAGCTCCATAGCCCTTCTCTTTGCCAACTGTTCCGACGGTCGACAGAACTCTTACGGCCGAGTGTTTTGCAGTGCCAACAAATGTTATTCAGCTTCCAGATGATGACGATGATGAAGAAGCGCCACAAAGGAACACCGGGAGAAAGAGCAGGACTCTGAGCAAGAAGGTGACTGCCAGCAAAGTGTCTCACTCGACATCGACATCAAAACCAGTCGTTCAACAACTTGGTGATCCAGTTCGGACTTCTGTTTCTTTTGCTGATCCTTTGTCGACTGACCAGCCTTCGGCGTTGACTGCTCAAGTCCCTGCTGCAACTGTGCGAGTTCAAGCTTCAGCTCCTCCGGCTACCTCGTCTGTTCCACCAACCCCTCTATTTGTTGCTCATCACGTCCCGAAGGACCAAGTAGGCGCTGCTAAGGAAGCCATGATCCAAGCAGGCTTAATGATGGACCAAATGAAGGTGGTGTACGAAACCAACAAGGCCGCCTATGACACCAGCTCTGCCCTTCAAACCAACGTCTGAGTAAGTGGGACTGTAAGTTGATTTCCAATCGGCTTTTAGCTTGATCTTTGCTCTGTTAGGATATGCTACTTGAAAACTGCTGCTTTATTATTTGTAAGATGTCAATCTGTTTCTTGCCTCTTTACACCCACTGGGTGTGTCATGTAGCTATGTGTAGCTCTTTTCACTCAGGTCAGACAGGTCGTGTCGAGTGAAGTTTTGGTCCAGTGGGGGCACACTGAGTGCACCCACTGGGTGTAGTCCCTGAGACCGCTGTTGACTGCTGGCAGTCGGCGGCGGTCTTAAAACTTTCCAATCTCTGGTCTTCTCTTTTTTTTTATTCCTTCCACTCGTGCTGGGCAGACCATGCCTAGTGGGAAATCGAACCAGTGGGGGCACGCCAAGTGCACCCACTGGGTGTAGTCCCTGAGACTGCTATTGAATGTTTGATTCGGCAGTAGTCTTAGAACTCTTTTTGTTGTAATAATCTGACCTTGCATCATATCACTCGGAAATGACTGATCCTTGTTTCTATCGACTGACATGTCTTGTTTATTGATTGCAGAAATCTTGTGAGCTTGGATCTAAGTTTGCTGACTTGGAGAGGAAACAGATTCAACTCAACCTCGATCTGGAGTTGGCCAAAGAGAACCTGAAGAAGGCTCAAGATGAAGTAGTCGTCATGGGAGGTAACAACTCACTGACTATTTGCCTTGTCATATTTTCCTTTCCATTCTTTGAACCGAGTGACTTCACTCGAGCAGATGTGCATAGTGAAAACCGTCAACTCCAAGCTCGTCTGAGGAATGTTATTTCTTTAGAAAAAATGAAGCAGGCTCTAGAGCGGAAGGATCTTGACCTTGCAGCAGCGCAGAAGATGGCGCGGGAGAAGACTAAACTTGCCGACAAGAAGCTGGCTTCAGTCGAAAAGTTGGAAGAAGAGAACGCCAAGTTGAAAACCGCTGTTGATGAAGCGAAGAAGGAAGCCGTGCAGCTGAAGGAGGAGAAGGTGGCTTTGGCAGACAAGGTTGATGTTCTCACTCAGAAGAGAGATGAACTGGAAACTTATCTGGGAGGTCTTGCCAAGAAGATGTTCCTCATGCTTGAAGGTACTTTCCGACTGACTGCAGAGAACTTTTCCATTATATTACTGTCACTTTAACACCTTTCGTGTGTGCAGAATTCTGTCAGAACTTCGAGGAAGAAACTGGGCGGATCAAGACAGGTCTGGACCCTATCAACTCTCCCGTCAAGGACGAAGCTGCAATGAACGTGTTGTGATTGGAATCTCGCCTTGCCAGTGTCTTGGATTACATTGCTCGACTGAAGGTCGCGTTGTCCCGGATCGACAAGGAGTTATGGCCAGAGGATGTGCTCCTGAATGACCTTGAGTCACTGATGACTCGACTCCACAGCATCCCAGACCGAGTGTAGGCGTGGAAGAAGTCACCTGCCCGCTGTGGTGCGGACGTGGCTTTGTCACTCATCCACGTTCATTGCAAGGAAGTTAAAGAAGAGAATCTGGCGGCTCTTAAGGTTGCCAACACCAAGAAGCTTCAATTCCAATCCTTCATGGAGACCTTCATCGAAGCAGCCACTCGCATTGCAGACGGCATCGATCTGGACAGTTTCGTCGAGCCAGCAAGTCCTCCTCCTGCTGAGTGAAAAACTTGATAACTTTACCCTCTTTTGCCTCGGAATGCCGAGTGATTCTGTAATCGTTAAACTCTTTTGGGCTTGACGCCCGAGTACTTCCGAACCTTCATGGATTTATCCGAACTTGGTTTCTTTTATTTGGATGCAGTTGCTTTGTCCGTATTGCTTTCAAATTTTTTGACTCAGGCGAATCTAGGATCGCAGCTGAGTCTCCGAGTGAGAGGATTGCTCTCCACTCAGAGTAGATGTTGTGCTTGTGCAGCTCAGAGTGCAACGGGATGGTGTACATGTGGCGCAGCTCAGAGTGCAATCATACGTTGTACTTGTGACGCAGCTCAGAGTGCGCGGCCAAGCTTCCGAGTGGGAGGGTTGCTCTTCACTCGGAGTATGTTTTTGAAACTTAGGCGAATCAGGTTCGCGGCTAAGCCCCCGAGTGAGAGGGTTGCTCTTCACTTGAAGTATGTTTTTGAAACTTAGGCAAATCAGGTTCGCGGCTAAGCCCCCGAGTGAGATGGTTGCTCTTCACTCGGAGTATTTTTGAAATTTAGGCGAGTATGGGATCGCAGCTAAGTCCCCAAGAGGGAGGATTGCTCTCCACTCGGAGTAGTTTTGTAACTTAGGCGGATCGGGTCCGCGGCTAAGCCCCCGAGTGGGAGGATTGCTCTCCACTCGGTGTAGTTTTGTAACTTGGGCGAGTGCGGGATCGCAGCTAAGCCCTCGAGTGGGAGGATTGCTCTCCACTCGGAGTAGTTTTTGAAACTTAGGCGGATTGGGTCCACGGCTAAGCCCCCGAGTGGGAGGATTGCTCTTCACTCGAAGTGTTTTTTAAACATAGGCGAATCGGGTTCGCAGCTAAGCCCCCGAGTGAGAGGGTTGCTCTTCACTCAGAGTGTTTTTGAAACTTAGGCGAGTACGGGATCGCAGCTAAGTCCCCGAGTGGGAGAATTGCTCTCCACTCGGAGTAGTTTTGTAACTTAGGCGGATCGGGTCCGCGGCTAAGCCCCCGAGTGGGAGGATTGCTCTCCACTCGGAGTAGTTTTGTACATTAGGCGAGTGCGGGATTGCAGCTAAGCCCACGAGTGGGAGGATTGCTCTCCACTCGGAGTAGTTTTTGAAACTTAGGCGGATCGGGTCCGCGGCTAAGTCCCCGAGTGGGACGATTTCTCTTCACTCAGAGTGTTTTTTAAACTTAGGCGAATCAGGTTCGCAGCTAAGCCCCCGAGTGAGAGGGTTGCTCTTCACTCGGAGTGTTTTTGAAACTTAGGCGAGTACGGGATCGCAGCTAAGTCCCCAAGTGGGAGGATTGCTCTCCACTCGGAGTAGTTTTTGAAACTTAGGTGGATCGGGTCCACGGCTAAGCCCCCGAGTGGGAGGATTGCTCTTCACTCGGAGTGTTTTTTAAACTTAGGCGAATCGGGTTCGCAGCTAAGCCCCCGAGTGAGAGGGTTGCTCTTCACTCGGAGTGTTTTTTAAACTTAGGCGAATCGGGTTCGCGGCTAAGCCACCCACTGGGGGATTTGAACACATATGCTTAAGGGAACACAATCATTAAGATACTGCAAAAATCTTGTCTTTGATAAGCAAACTGAAGGATTCTTATTACAACTCGTCGATCCGAGTGCTTAGGTATAAAAACGGCAGAGCAGGTCCGCATTCCACGAGCGTGGCTTGTCTTCTTTCTTGGCTACGTTGTAGAGGTGGTACGCTCTATTGTGGAGCACCTTGGTGATGATGAAGGGTCCTTCCCAGGCCAGAGCGAGCTTATGAGGCCGTTTCTGGTGCACTCGGAGTACAAGGTCTCCCTCTTGGAATGCTCAACCTCTGACATTTCTGGCATGGAATCGGCGCAGGTCTTGTTGATAGATGGTCGACCGGATCAGAGCCATCTCTCGTTCTTCCTCTAGGAGATCAACCGCGTCTTGCTGTGCTTGCTCTGCTTCAGTTTCAGAGAATAGTTCCACTCGAGGAGCATTGTGCAGCAGATCACTCAAAAGCATAGCTTCAGCACCATACACCATGAAGAAAGGGGTTTGGTCAGTCGACCGATTGGGAGTTTTTCTTAGTCTCCATCGGACAGATGGCAACTCAGTCACCCATGCTCCAGCAGCATGCTTGAGGTGACGCATCAATCGGGGTTTCAGCCCTTGGAGGATCAAGCCATTCGCCCTCTCTGCCTGCCCGTTCGACTGCGGGTGTGCCACAGATGCATAATCGACCCGAGTGCCTTGGGAAGTGCAAAAAGCTCTGAACTCATCGGAATCAAAGCTGGAGCTGTTATCTGTGATAATACTGTGAGGAACTCCATATCTGAAAATTAGCTCTTTGATGAAACTGATGGCAGTGCTTGAGTCAAGATTCTTGATGGGCTTGGCTTCGATCCATTTGGTGAATTTGTCGACTGCTACGAGCAAATGAGTGAAGCTGCTTCTGCCGGTCTTGAAAGGTCCAACCATGTCCAATCCCCAAACTGCAAAAGGCCAGACGAGTGGAATAGTTTTCAAGGCAGACACAGTTTTGTGAGACATGTTTGAGTAAAACTGGCAGCCTTCGCACTTGTCGACTATATCTTTAGCCATCTCATTTGCCCGCGGCCAGTAGAATCCTGCTTAGTATGCATTGGCCACAATGGTCCGAGAGGACGCATGGTGGCCACAGGTCCCCGAGTGGATCTCATTTAGGATCAATCAACCCTCTTCTGGAGAGATGCAACGCTGAGCAACTCCGGTAACACTTTCTCTGAAAAGTCGCCCTCCAATAACTGTGAAGGCTTTGGATCGACGGACGATCTAGCGGGCCTCATCCTCATCTTCTGGGAGCTCCTGCCTGAGCAGGTATCTAATATATGGCACCGCCAATCGGGGATAATCAACAAAACCTCCATGATCAGGTCGACCACTGCTGGGACTTCAATCTCAGTCCGATCGGTTGAACTTATCGGTTGCGGGGGCTCCTCTCTGAAAGGATCTTCTTGAACTGACGGGGTGTGGAGATGTTCTAAGAACACATTACTGGGAATTGGTTTCCGAGTGGAACCTATCTTCGCCAGATCATCAGCAGCTTGATTCTTGATTCGAGGTATGTGGTGGAGCTCTAACCCTACAAACTTCTTCTTCAACTTTCTTACTGCATTGCAATAACCAGTCATAGCTGGGCTTCTGATATCCCACTCCTTCATCACTTGATTGACCACTAAATCTGAGTCGCCATAAACCATCAGGCATCGGACACCGAGTGAGATGGCCATACGCAACCCATACAGAAGTGCCTCATATTCAGCTTCATTGTTTGAAGAATCAAAGTGAATCTGGAGAACATAACTGAGCTTGTCGCCTCTCGGGGATACGAGGACCACTCCAGCACCAGAGCCATTCAACATTTTGGACCCATCAAAGAACATAGTCCAATGTTCCGAGTGAATCTGAGTCGGCTGCTGCTGCTCAATCCACTCGGCGAGGAAATCCGCTATTGCTTGAGACTTGATTGCTTTCTTTGCCTCGAACTTGATATCCAAAGGAAGGAGTTCAATCGCCCACTTTGCCACTCGACCAGTTGCGTCCCGGTTGTTCAGAATTTCTGACAAAGGAGCGTCGCTGATGACTGAAACCGAGTGGTCTGCAAAGTAATGTGCAACTTTCTTCGTGGTCATGTAAATTCCATAAACAAGCTTCTGATAATGCGGATATCTTTGCTTTGATGGAGTCAAGACTTCAGAAATATAGTACACTGGGCATTGAACTTTGTAGGCTTTGCCTTCTTCTTCTCACTCGACTGTGAGCACTGTGCTGACAACCTGTCCAGTGGCTGCAATATATAGCAGTAGAGGCTCTTTGCTGACTGGGGCAGCAATAACCGGCTGGGTGGAAAGTAGGGCTTTGAGCTCTACAAACGCTGCTTCGGCTTCAGGAGTCCACTCGAACTTGTCAGACTTCTTCATCAGTCGGTAAAGAGGTAATGCCTTTTCACCGAGACGAGAAATGAATCAGCTCAACAAAGCCAAACAACCAGTAAGCTTCTGAACATCGTGCACACGCATGGGGCTTTTCATTCGGAGAATGACCCCAACCTTTTCTGGGTTTGCGTCGATCCCTTGTTCGGAAATGAGGAAACCAAGCAGCTTTCTGCCCGGAACTCCGAATGTGCACTTTGACGGGTTGAGCTTGATATCATATCTTCTTAAGTTGGCGAAGATTTCAGCGAGGTCAGTCAGCAGGTCGGAACCCTTGCGTGACTTGACCACGATGTCATCCATGTATGCTTCCACGTTCCGACTGATCTGAGTGAGCAGGCACTTCTGAATCATGCGCATGAACGTGGCGCCAGCATTTTTGAGGCCAAAAGGCATAGTAACATAGCAAAAACACCCGAATGGGGTGATGAAGGCCGTTTTTATTTCGTTGGGTACATATAGTCGGATCTGATGGTACCCGGAATATGAATCCAAAAAGGACAAACGCTCACACCCCGCGGTTGAGTCGACGATCTGGTCGATGCGGGGGAGAGGGAAGTGATCTTTCGGGCAGGCCCGATTGATATGCTTGAAGTCTATACACATGCGAAGTGAATCATCTTTCTTGGGGACCATGACAACATTGGCAAGCCACTCGAAGTGGAATACTTCTAGGATGAACTTAGGTGCAAGGAGCCAAGCCACCTCTTCACCAATTGCCTTCCTCTTCTCCACGGCGGATCGACAGAGATGCTCTTTGACGGGTTTTGCCTTTGGGTCGACGCGCAAACGGTGCTCAGCCAGTCCCCTGGGCACACCCGGCATGTCAGATGGCTTCCATGCGAAGATGTCCCAGTTCTCACGGAGGAACTGGATGAGCGCTTCTTCCTATTTGCTGTCGAGTGTTGTTGAGATGTGAGTCGGAGCAGCATCGGGATCAGTCGGATGGATATGGACATGCTTTGTTGCACCAGCCAACTGAAATGCGGACTCTGAAGCGGGCTTCTTTGCTCGAAACAAATCACTCAGATCTGTGTTCTTTTTGTATTCTTCCATTTCTACTGCTGCCATTTGCTCATCAGCAATCTTTGAGCCCTTTTGGAGGCACTCTTCTGCCCTTTGCCGATTCCCTGTGACTGTGATCACACCTCTGGGGCCAGGCATCTTCAGCTTGAGGTATACGTAACACGGTCGAGCCATGAAACGAGCATATGCAGGCCTACCCAGAATTGCATGATAAGCACTGTGGAAATCCATCACCTCGAACGTTAACTTTTCCTTACGGTAATTATTTGAATCACCGAAAACCACATCAAGAGTGATTTGACCGAGTGAATTGGCTTTCTTTCCTGGGATGACTCCGTGGAATCTCATATTGCTCTCGCTGAGCTTGGACATCGGTATGCCCATCCCTCAGAGGGTCTCAGCATACAGAATGTTCAGGCCACTGCCACCATCCATCAGAACCTTGGTCAGTCGGGTGCCCCCAATGACTGGGTCGACCACCAGCGCTTGCCGCCCAGGGGTAGCAACGTGCACTGGGTGATCGGACTGGTCGAATGTAATGGGAGTCTGCGACCACTTTAAATACGTCGTAGTTGCCGGAGCAACCATATTCACTTCATGATTGATAACCTTCAGTCGACTTTTGCTCTCAATGTCAGCAAAAATCACTAAAGTGGCATTAACATTAGGGTAACCACCATCTTCCTCTTTGTCTTCCTCCTTATCAGATTCCTTCTCTTTTTCACTTGGCTGACCCTCTCGGAAACTCTGAATCAGAAGTCGGCACTGTCGAGTGGTATGCATGGGCAGAATCAAGTTACCCTCTTAATCTTTTTTGGTATGTATGTGACATGGTAAATCGAGAACATCGTTTCCCGCTTGATCTTTCACTTTTTTGGGGGTCCATGGCCCTTTGGGTTTTCCCTTGAACTTCCCTTGATTCAAAACCGCTGCTTCAGCAGGACCTGCAGCCTCGGCCTTACGTTTCTGCTTTCGACTGGAATTTCCTCCTCCGGTGTCCTGGGCGACTGGTTTGTTCTTGCCACTGCGGAGTCGGTCCTCCTCTTCACCGTTAGCGTACCGAGTGGCTATCTCCATCATTCGAGTCAGGGACATGTCTCCTATCCGACCGAATTTTAGGTTGAGCTCTCTATACCGAACGCCTTCTTTGAAGGCGCAAACTGCCTGGTGCTCTGACACGTTTTCAACTGTATGATGCAGGGTAGTCCACCTCTGAATGAAATCTCTCAAAGTCTCATTCTGTTTCTGAACACAGTGCTGTAACTCAGCCAACCCGGCAGGACGCTTGCAAGTGCCCTCAAATGTTTTGACAAACACTCGGGCTAACTCTTCCCAATTGTAAATGCTACTAGGGGCTAGCTGATTCAACCAAGCTCTGGCCGATCCTTCAAGCATCAAAGGGAGGTGTTTCATGGCCACATCATCGTTGCCGCCGCTGATCTGCACTGCCACTCGGTAATCTTCTAGCCAGGTGTCAGGCTTCGACTCACCGGTGAACTTACTCACTCCTGACGCCAACCTGAAGTTGGGAGGGATCTCAGCAGCCCTGATGGCTCGACTGAAACATTCAGGCCCAGAAACATGCACTCTGCCTCCAATCGGACGATCTCTATCTTGTCCTTCTCTATGTGCCCGGCCTCTATCGACCAGACCTTGAACAAGAACTGATCTTGCATCAAACCCAGGCTCCCTTGGGTCGACTGGAGGTCTCCGCTCATCACCATATGGGCGCCTGTCATAATAACGCCAGGGCACGTACGATCCGCCCACCGGAGGAGGCGAAGGCACTCGACGGTGATCATCACGGCCGAATCGATGATCATACGGCCCATGGCCCCGGTCCAGGTGCTGATCTTGGCGGTGTCCATGATCCTCACGCCGCGGAGGCGATCTTGGACTATGAGCCGACTGAACTATGTCCGCAACCACAGATCTGCAATGGATCCTGTTGCGCGACTGAGAAACGGCAGAGTTTTGTTCACCCGCTGCCCAGAGCAGCTCTCGGATCTGCAACAAACCTCTACCAGCCTGTGATCGGGATGGCTGAATCGACTCTGCTATATGAGTTGCAGCTGCAAGATTCTGGATCGGTGTGCGATATACCTGAGGTTCTGGCGGAAACAATTGTTGATGACGTCGACTGGATTTGGGGATCTGACAGCGAGCTCATTCGTCGAGTGAATGTTGGAGATTTTCCAGTCGCGCGTGCTCAGCCAAGGTGGCTAGACGCGCAGCTTCCAAGGCCCGAGCCTCGGAGGTCTCCCCAATGATGGGGGTGTGGAGGGCCTCCATATTGCGATGATGCAGCTCGTCCCTCTGCTTCGAAGTGAGGGCTTCAGGACGATATTCTTCATGACCATGCGACGAGCCGCCGCCGCCATCGCCGCCGCCACCACGACGGAAACCAGGCGGGCTACACGGCGTATCGACCATCAGGACTTCCGCCGCAGGGTCACTGCTTCCGCACTCGAACAGAGTCGCGGCGGAACCAGTCGACAGGTCGAATAGTCCGTAGGGAGATTCGTCGGGCTCAATTGCCGCGATTTGTGGGGTGGCCGACTACCGGGCCACCGCATGCTTCACCCACCTCTGAAGCCGCGATCGACCAGATCGCTTGCGACGGCGAACAACGGGGAGCGAGGATGCCGTGGGAGCCGACCGATATTGGGTTGACGGCTGCCGTAGAAGGACGCTGCGAGCACATGTGCGAAAGTGCGTCGCCCCGCGGACGGGGAGCGTCTCGACGTCGAGGGGGCCTCCTGGAGCCAGGCGGAGTCGTCGGCGATGAAAACGAGCGCGCCGAGACGGATCTCACGGCCCTCAGCCAAACCACTGCCAGAAACCATGTTGATGGAGATCGGAAAAACTGCAACCTCACCGGAAGTCGCTAAGACACCCGCCCCACGGTGGGCGCCAACTGTTGTGGGGGTAAGTCTGACAGTAAGAATAGGGGGTACGTAGGAGGAGGCAGGATCCTAGCTACGGTGAGGTTGTGCACGCAAGATGTACGAGTTCAGGCCCTTCTCGGAGGAAGTAACAGCCCTACGTCTCGGTGCCTAGAGGCTTGGTCGACTGGATTATGCGTGAGAGTTACAGGGGGTGCGAACCCTTGTGCCAGAGGAGGGGAGTGGCTTATATAGAGTGCGCCAGGCCCCTCTAGCCCTCGGTTATGCAGGGTTCAATGTAAGTTAAGACAGGGACATTACTGGTAATGCCCACTATAAATGACTATTAATGGCCTTTAAGACCGCGGAGTGAACGCCCGCCCGTTGCCATCCTGGAGTGGCTTTAGATCTTCTGTACTCCGAGTGATTCTTCATATGGTCGAGTGACTCTAACTTTGTCGAGTGGAATTGGGGTGTCCGAGTGGGATAGCTGGTTGAGTGGATTGCACTCCGAGGTGATCTCAGTCGGTATCCTCAGTTGTACTTTGAATGCCCTTGACTCTAGAGCAGTGTCCTTGGGTAGGGCGTCTCGGTCATGCCTATGACCCTACCCTAGGTACACGTCATCGTCAGCCGCCACTGGCCCCACGGGGCACGAGCAGCAAGCTTCATCGCTGCACCCTTCTGTGCGGCGGGATGGGCGCACCGCCACCCCGTCGCTAACTCCGGCTAGTTCGTCGTCTCATGCTCGTCGTGGGCCAGCGAACGCGCAGGCTGCATTGCTCATGGCGTGCGAGCTCCTGTGCTACCGCCCCGTCGACGACCTATACGAAGACTGGCTGGACCACATCGCCGAGCTTCTCAGCGCCGCCGAGGACTCTCCTGCACTGTCTCGCTCGCCGCCTCACCCGCCGCCTACTACGGGTGACGTAGCCCACGGAGCACCTCCTCCACCTCTCCGTCAAGACGTCGCCCTCGGGCCAAGGCGCGAGGCCCCGCGGCACGACCCGCCGCGCAGGGCACCGGTGCGTGAAGAGGAAAGCTACCAGGTGGTGCAGCAGCCGCAAGAAGATGCTCATGCACTTCCAGCACCGCCACGTCAAGACCACGCGCCGCCTGCAGCGGAGGCGCGCGAGCGCCAAGACCAGGCTCCACCTCCACGATGGGCTCCCGTGACCACAGCGGGTTGTCGCACATTCACTCCGGAGCTACGCAGCATCGTCTGGCCGGGGATGTTCAAGCCCGACCTGCCTCCGCGCTACGACGGCTCCCCCAACCGTGCCGAGTTCCTGCAGCTCTACGAGCTGAGCATCGAGGCAGCCAACGGCAATGAGAAGGTTATGGCAAACTGTTTTCCCATGGCCGTCAAGGATGGTGCGCTCTCGTGGCTCCTGAACCTGCCCGCGGGATCGATCTCCTCCTGCGACGAAATGTGAGAGCGTTTCATCGCCAACTTCCAGGGCACTCGCGACTGTCCACCGGCTGCGGGTGACCTACGGTGCATCAAGCAGCATCCAGGAGAGACCTTGCAGAAGTACATCCAGCGCTTCAACAGCGTCCGCCTCAAGATCCCCAAGGTGTCGGACGAGGCCATCATCTCGGCGTTCGCGGATGGCGTCCGCGACATCAAGATGAAGGAGGAGCTCGCCATACATGAGGACCTGTGCACGGCTTTGGAGATGTTCAACATGGCAACCAAGTGTGCAAGAGCTGAGGAAGGATGCCTCTCTCTCCTGGAGCTCCCAGGGGCTGACCCAGAAGGCAAGAAAGCCAAAGCCAAGGACGTGAAGCGCAAGGGACCAGCCGTGCTCGCGGCCGAACCAGAGATGAAGCGTGGCTGCGACCACCCAGAGTCATCCAAGGGCAGCCGCCCATTCTACGTCTTCCACAACGTGCACAGCCACAACACCAAGTACTGCCAGGAGCTCAGGGCCATCCGCGACGGGCGCCTCGGTCAACGCCCCGAGTGCAGCAACCGAGGCTATGGCCACGGAGGAGGCCGAGGTGGAGGACGCTAGGACGGCCGCGACCCCCACCAAGAATGGCGTGATCAGCCTAGTGACGACCGCTGGCAGGGCTAGCCTCGCGAGGGCCCCTAGAGAGACCAGCCTCGTGAGGACCATCCTCAGGGCAACGCTGGCCTTCCTCCGCTGCCGCCACCACCAAGAAGGAATGATGACCACCACCAAGACGAGGGGGTTGGGGGCTTCCAGGAGCCTCGTGCCATCGCCTGCATCCTGGGTGGCGCTCAGGCCCCTGCCTCTCATCGCATCTTCAAGCAGTTTACCCGTGCGGTGAACGCGGCCCTCCCAAGCTCGAGGCAACTCGTCCGCTCAGGTGGTCCAAGTTCACCATCACCTTCAGCCCATCTGATCAGCTCAAGTGCGCGGCAACTGTTGGCGCTCTCCCGATGCTCTGCTCGCCTACCATCAGCAACGTGCTCGTCACTAAGACTCTCATCGATGGTGGTGCGGGGCTCAATGTTCTCTCCATCGAGACATTCGACTGACTCCAGGTGCCCTATGACCAGCTGCAGCCTACCAAGCCTTTCTCAGGAGTGACCGATGGCTCCACCACCCCGATAGGGCAGATCCGCCTCCCTGTCACCTTCGGCAAGCACGACTACTATCGCACTGAGCTCATTGACTTCGACGTCGCCCACATTCGCCTTCCATACAACGCCATCCTTGGGTATCCGGCCCTGGCCAAGTTCATGGCGGTGACTCATCATGGTTACAATGTCCTCAAGATGCCAGGGAGCTGTGGCGTCATCACGGTCGCCTGCGAGGAGAAGGACGCGGTGTGCTCTCTCGAGCGCGCCTACCAGGCTGCGGCGGTTGAGAACCCAGACGATGAAGGCGCCATCTACCATCCTGAGGCTGTCCCCAAGAAGAAGAAGCAGCTGCTCCACCAAGGACCTCAGGAGAGCGGGGTGTCCAGCGGCACCACCTCAGGCCCTGCACCTACTGACGGGGCGCCTCCCTCTCTCGCATAGGAAGGCGCGCCTGACGCCCCTCTCAGGCTGGGATCGGGGGCTCTCCTCTGGAGTGCCTCTGACCTGGCTAACGTCATGAGGGAGGCGCTCGGGCATGATGTGGAGGCGTGCTTCAGCGCGCGCTTCCGCCAGGAGGGTACAAGGCGCGAGGTGCCAGGTCCTCAGGAGTTCATCACCAAGGCAATCGAGGAGCTCTAGGAGGCAAGAGCTATGCGAGACGACCATCGCCCACCACCTGGTGCGGCTCCTTGTCACGGCGAGGACAGTGAGCTACGCGTCTGCGTCAACATCCCAGGGCTCAACAGGGCCGCATCTCAGGAGCGCTTCTGGCCGTCCCGCGCTGGCCGGTGTGAGGGTCCCCCTCACAGCTACGTTCGCATGCCTTTGGGCTTGTCGAGCGCAGCTGCCGCACTCCAGCGCCACATGCGGGGCGTCCTGGCAGCTCATGAGGCCAGAAGCTAGGCGATCCTGTCAGAGGAGGAGGTGGATCCTCGCGATCCCCCCGGGCCCCCAGAGCCTCCCGAGGTTCAGGGCCTGGGCGGCTCATGAGGAGCGACTTCTGCGGCACGCGTCTTCAGCTACTCCAACATCTCTTCAGCAATGATGCCAGGTGACATTTTCTGGTTTATTCAGTTGGGGGCGCCCCTCGGGCTGCATTATCCCAAAGCCGCGTGGGTCCGTCCCTGTGGCATGTATCATTTTGCATCTATCAGAACTAGCTCTACCTTATCTATGGGTTGATTTATGTTATCACCTGCTTGCCTGGTGTTCTATCGCCTCCGCGGCCTCCCACATTGCTGACCAGCCTCTTGCTCATTCTGCAATGTGGGATACACATGCTGGCACGGCGCTTGTGCTCGGGTCCGTCCCTGCAACGCTGACAAATCTGAGAGATCGAGCTCTTGCTCGCGGCCTGCCCCGCGCACGTCACCTCACCAGATCCTCAGTGCCTGCATCTTCTTGCGGAAAGATCCGCGGCAGGACAACAAGCGCGATTATGAGCTATACTCTCCTCTCGGACTAACCCGCAGGAATCCATGGAGTTTAGCCACGGGTGGCCTCGCCGGCCGTCCCTTTTTCACGCAATTTGCTTGCACGTTAAAGGGGGGCTCCTGAGCATCGCGCCTCAGGAGCTCTTACTAACTCTCCAGCCCTCACCCCCTGGCCTTGACCACGGCATCGCGACCTGGCATACCAGCAGCGGCTGAGCCTCGCTTGAGGGTCGGGACCCGAGGATGTAGAGCGCCTAGATGAGCGGGGAGAAGGGGAGGTCGGCGTGAGCCCTACCTGGAAGCATCACTGCCAAGGCACAATCAGGCGCTGCACAAAGGAATCACTTCAGGCCTACTAAGATAAGTCACCCATGCATATCAGAGTGAACCTCATCGTCCGGTATTTTGATTCTCGCAATCTCGCTTCGGCAATGCCGCTTCCCATTTTGGCCTCCAGGGAGCTGCTTGCACGCCAAAGGAGACCTCTTGAGCATCGCGCCTCAGGAGCTCTTAGCGGACCTCGGGCCGCTCACCTCCTGGCCTTGACCATGGCATCACGACCTGGCATACCAGCGATCGCTGAAGCCTGCCTGGGGACTGGGACCTGCCGGCGTAGAGCACTAAGCTACCGCGAGAACGAACAGGGGGAACCATGCCGAAGCAAGATGCACGGCTGCAACATCATACTAGGAATAATAAACATTGGAGCAAAAGCATTATAGTTTTTTACATACCCCCACGGGGTTTGTCACAATTCCGCGCAGGGAAACAAAGGAAGGAAACGTCAAGGGAACCTGGCTGCTGGGCATCACCGACGACGCCGAGCGGACGCCCCTGCCGCGCTCCGGGCACGTTGAGAGCTCGGCGGCACGTAGCTGTCATCACTGGACTCCGGAGAATCGTTGGGCTTGGGAGAGTCGCTGGATTCCCAGGAGTCGTCGCTGCTGCTGGAGGAGCTGCCGGAGGCGGGCTCGACGTCCGCTGCCGCGCTACACGGACTGCTTCCCCCGGGGCAGCACTCCAGACGCTGGCCCTCCTCATCGAAGACCTTGAAGAACAACGTAGAGGCGCCATCGTACTCAAAGTGGATGGCGAGGGCCCCCTCTGGATGGCAGGCGCGGGCGACCTCGCCCCATCCTCGGGTCATGAAGATGTCCCCCGGGGAGACGACCTAGACCTCCGCCCCCGTGGCTAGGCCACAGCACCCGGCGTGCTGCAGCCACAGCTCAAGTGGCCCCCTCGGCGGCATCTCCTCGGTGAAGAACCTCGGGAGCCGGATCCACGTGCACAGCGGCACTGTTGCCCACACCACGAACTCGCGCGAGGTCCCCTCGCCATGGGTTCGCCGGCCTGCTGGCCACGCAGCCTCGGTAGGTCCAACGAGACCCCGGCCCGCACGGCGCTGGGCATTACTGCCCTGTCCGGAGCCCTACGCGTGGGCGTTCAGAGGAAGCGGGAAGCCAGGCGGAGGCCGCTCGTACCAAGGCTGCTTCACCTCTTGCCTTTCACCGACGTCGTAAGGGCGGCCGAGCCTATTCTTCAGCAGAAGGGGCCCCGGCTCCTCCCGAGGGGCTTTTCCCTTCTCCGCTGAAGAGAATCTCCTGATCGGCGCCATGGATGCTACTACAAGACGACGAGACAAAGAGGAAGAAGAAGGAGCGGGCAGCGAGAAGATGGAGATGAGTGAGGGGGGCTCTGCACCTCCCCTCATTTATAGCTGGAGGGAGGCCAACCGCGGGACTCCACGATCCCACGCGATGATGGTTTTTCTCTGCATGCAGCAGAGTCTCGTCAAGTCGAATGGTTGCCAAGGCAGCGTGGGGAAGTGGAGGCGCCCACGTCCCATCAATCGCCACGCGTCGACCAAGGCCGCAAGCAGTTAGGGCCCGCGGTGCTCCGCACTTGCCCCTTGGCCTCGCCTCGAAGCCAAGTTCGAGCGCGCCTTGGTCTCGGGGGCTACTCTCGGTGTTCTGGGAACGGGGGTACCCAGACTTGCCTGCCTGCGGTCCACGGTGTGGCTCCATCGACGGCCTTGTACGGCCTAGCTTCAGCGACAACAACTCAAGACCCTCGCGAGGGGCCAAGCCTCGTGAGGCGGACGACACCTAGACCTCCACGAGGAGTGGCCTCCTCAGGCTGGCTCCCGAGGAGCGGAGATCAATATGCAAGCCTCACCTCGTGAGGTCCAGATGATGTGAGCCATGACAACCATGGCCAGGAGGGCGCCAGCGGGCGCAGTATACCAGTTTCCTCTTTGGTGCTAAAGAGGCAAGCGCAGGCGCGGAGTCCCGAGGAATCAGCCAAAGCTTTCCACTCCTGTGCAACAGGACCAAGACCGCCAGGATGGCAGGACGGAGGTCGTCACCGAGCCCACCACGGCGTCACAACCAGAGGCTTTCGCAGGCGAAGACTACTTTTGTCAGGATAGCATGTACTAGTTGTCTCCCTTCGAATTTGGCCGTTGTGGGATCCCTTCCCGCCTTTCATTTGGGAAGAGGACCAAGGCCACTATAAATAGGACTTAGCCACCACCGTAGAGGGGGAGTTGAGTTCAGTTCGGATCGGACCCCCGGACAGATCATTCAGATCACCCTCACCCCACCAGCTCACTCGAGCTCAAGAACACCTCTCCTCCTGAGGCTGTTCACCACTGTACTAGTTCATCCTCAGCCCCTCGAGGCCAATCCACCACAAAGCAGGAGTAGGGTTTTACACCGCAAGGTGGCCCGAACCTGGGTAAACTGCTGTGTCTCTTTTCCTTATAGTTCGTCGAGCTAGGCTGTGAGATTAGCAAGTGGGCAGACTGGGAAGGACGAGTTCTTCGCACGCACGCCAGAGTTCAAACCTCTCAAGGGTTTGCGGAACCTGAAATCCGACACCCGTGCGCTGCCGCGCAAACACGCCGTCGAAGTACATGGCCTAGCCATCGAGCGCCACACCTCCAGGCATGAGGGACCGATCCTCGCCCACTCCCCGGTCAAGGGCATCCGTCCATTCCACCACGAGGTCGATGAGGGCTGCGCCCTTGATGACCCTGGTGGTGCTAAACTCTAGCTGGAACACTTGCAGCTTGATGTTCCACTCAGCAACCCTCCCCGTAGCAATGGGGCTCCAGAGCACCTTCTCCAGGGGGTACGCAGAGATGACCTTGATGGGGTGGCCTTGGAAGTAGTGGCGCAGCTTCCTGGAGGCAACGAGGAGTGCAAGCAGGAGCTTTTGAGGCATGGGGTAGTGCACGCATGCGTCACGCAGCACCGTGCTGACGAAGTACATGGGGTGCTCGACGAGGGAAGAGGTGTCGATGGCGTCCTGCTCCGCTTGGGACGAGGAAGCCTCAGGAGTCTTGTCGTCTAGTGGAGTAGCCGAGGCCTCCAGAGCGCCATCCTGAGGCGGCGATGGCGCAGCCGTACGCGGGGCGCTACGCCGCGCACCCACACCTATGCGCTCTTCCCTGACCGCCACGAGCGCTGCTCTAGCCAAGTGGGGCGTAGCAGCCAGGTAGAGCACCAAGGGCTCTAGAGGGCGAGCCGCCACCATCACTGGTGGGCTTGTGAGGTACCGCTTGAGGTCTTGGAAAGCCGCCTCAGCTTCTGGAGTCCATTCGAAAGGGCCCTTCTTCTTCATCAGCTTGAAGAATGGAATGGCGCGCTCGCCGAGCTTGGAGATGAAGCGCCCCAAAGAGGTTACGTAGCCCACGAGTTTTTGCATCTCCTTGAGTGTCTGCGGTGGGCTCATCTTTTCTATTGCTTTGGTCTTCTCAGGGTTGGCCTCGATCCCCCTGTGCGACACCAGGAAGCCAAACAACTTGCCGGACAGAACACCGAACACGCATTTCTCTGGGTTGAGCCTCAGGTTCACCTTATGCTGGTTAGTGAACGTTTCCCCCAGGTCCTAGACAAGGGTCCTTGCCTCTCACGATTTGACCACTATGTCATCGGTGTACGCCTCGGCGTTCCTGCCAAGCTGCTATCCCAGAGCGATGTGCATCAGTCGCTGGAAGGTTGTGCCAGCGTTTCACAATCCAAAGGGCATGCAGGTGTAGCAGTAGACCCCACATGGATAGAGGAAGGCCATCTTCTCGATGTCCTGCACCGCCATCTTGATCTAATGGTATCCTGAGAAGGCGTCCAAGAAGCACAGCATGTCGCACTCGGTAGTGGAATCAATGATCTGGTCGATGCACGGAAGAGGGAACGGATCCTGAGGGCATGCCTTGTTGAGGCTCGTGAAGTCGACGCACATGCGCTCCTTCCCGCCTTTCTTGGGGACGATCATTGGGTTGGCCAGCCAATCCGGGTGCCGCACCTCTCGAATGACTCTGGCTCCCTGCAACTTGCGGACCTCCTGAACGATGAACGAGTGCTTCTCCGGAGCTTGCCGCCGTGCCTTCTGCTTCACCGGGCATGCACTGGGGCACACCATCAAATGGTGCTCGATCACATCCCGCGGGACGCCGACTAGGTCCTTTGCCTCCCATGCAAACACATCCCTGTTTGCGCGGAGGAAACTGACCAACACCTCTTCTTGTTCAGGGGGGAGGCCAGCGCCTATGGTGAAGGTGGGTCCTGATCCTTCGTCGTCGACCGACACTTGCTTCGTCTCGACCCGGTATTGGGAGAACAGTTGCTTCTTCTTCGCGGGGGATGTCTCCGGCATCTCTGGATCGTCCTCAGCGCTTGGCCGCACGGTTGCCATGGCCTTGAAAGCGAGCTTGAGGGCCAGGAGCGCATCCTTGGTGTCTCCCACCACGGTGATGATGCCGCTGCTCCCCGGCTTCTTGACGATGTTGTAGCCGGGGTGCGTCACTGCCATGAACTTGGCGAGGGCTGGATACCCTAGGATGGCATTGTATGGGAGGCCGATGTGGACTAGTCGAAGTTGATGAGCTCAGTGCGGTAGTTGTAGCGCGTGCCAAAGGTTACGGGGAGGCGGATCTGCCGCAGGGGAACGATGGAGCCGTCGGCTACCCCTGAGAAGGGCTTGGTGGGGGTGAGCTGGTCGTAAGGCACCTGGAGCAAGTCGAAGGCTTCCACAGAGAGGACATTAAGGCCGGCGCCGCCGTCGATGAGGGTCCTGGTAACCGCGACATTGCTGATGGTGGGCGTGCAAAGCATGGGGAGCGTGCCGGCGCCAACCGTAGCCCTGGGGTGATCTCTGGAGTCGAAGGTGATGTCGGTCTCAGGTGCTACCCGGCCTGGAGGAGCCCCCTGCCGCACCTGGGCGGCCCTCACCTGCCGGAAGAGCTGCTTGACATGGTGGCTCGAAACTGAGGCCTGCGACCCGCCGATGATGGACGCAACCACGTGATGTGCCGGCATCACAAAGCGTGCGACGAACAGGCGGCGCAGCTCCTCCCATGAGGCCACCGAGGACTCCGGCAGGTTGAGCAGCCAAGAGCATGGTACGCCCGCGAGAACCATAGGGAGCCAGTTCGCCATGACTTTGCCATCGCCGCTCGCCGCCCAGATAGCCTGCGCGTACAGCCGGAGGAACTCCCTGGGGTCCACCGCGCAGTCGTATCGCGGGGGCAGCATCGGCCTGAACTTCTGTGGCCACCGCACCCGCTAGAGGCCGGGGGAAAAGGCCCGAAGGCTCGCAACGCCCCCAGAAGTGCTCGGCGACCCGACTGGTGGGACGGCGTCGACCATGGGAGCCGTGTGTCGTGAGCGGAGCGCGGCTGAGGAGGAGGCCGAGCTTCAACACGCCCCTACCTGGCGCGCCAAATGTCGGATTCAGGGCTCCGCAGACCCAAGAAAGGTTCGAACTCTGGGGCATGTGCGAAGAACTCAACCTCTCAAGCCTGCCTACTTGTCACCCCCAGGCCTAGCTCGATTCAAGCAAACAAGGAAGAAGATGAACACAGCAGTTCACCCAGGTTCGGGCCACCTTGCGGTGTAAGACCCTACTCCTGCTTTGTGGTGGATTGGCCTCACGAGGGACTGAGGATGAACTAGTACAGTGGATGAACAACCTCACGAGTGCTCGGGGATGAGAATGAGTTGACCCGGTTCCGATCCCCTCTACGGTGGTGGCTAACCTATATTTATAGCGGCCTCGGTCCTCTTCCCCCAAAACGTTGGCGGGAAGGGATCCCACAATGGCCAATTTGAAAGGGGACAAGTAGTACATCTTATCCTGACGAAAGGTGGTCTTCACCTGCAAAGCCTCTGGTCGTGACGCATCAGTGGGCTCGATGATGACATCCGTCCTGCAGTGCTGGCGGGCTTGGTCTCGTTGCGCTGGAATGGAAACCTTTGCCAAATTCTTTGGAACCCGCGTCTATCCTTGCCTCCTTAGCACCAAAGAGGAAACTGCCTCCTCTGCGCCCGCTGGCGCCCGCCTGGCCTTGGTCATCATGGCTTGCATCATCGCAACCTCCTGAGGTTGGGTACCTGCATAGAAATCTCCGATCCTCAATAGGCAGCCTGGGGAGGCCGCTTCCTCGGGAGGTCTTGGCGTTGTCCGCCACGCGAGCCTTGGCCCCTCGCGAGGGTCTTGCCTTGATAGTCTTGTAGATGGGCCATACCAGGCCGTCGAAGGTGCCACACCATGGGCCGCAGGCAGGCAAGTCTGGGTACCCTGGTTCCCAGAACGCTGATAGTATCTTTCATCTTGCCTTCAATATTAAGAAGTGTGCCGATAATGCTGTCACATATATTTTTCTTGATCTGCATCACATCAAGATTATGCTGCAGATCCAAATCTTTCCAATACTCCAAGTCCCACAAAGTGGACCTACGGGTAAACAATAATCTCTCTTCTGCCCTGCCATGCTTCCTTTTCCCGCTACCATTATCAGGATGGTTTCCTGGTGTAATATGCCCGAGCTTCTCTAATTCCTCTTGCAACTCATCGCCGGTGAGCCTCTTTGGCGCATCACGGTTTCATGCATTACATTGAACACATGTCTTCGGTATTTTTTATGACATGGCTTTCCTTGGCAAGGAAATGGCGGTGTCCAATGTAACAAATCTTGCTAAGTATTGTGTATGACAGCAGATTCTTGTCACAGCGAACACATGCATTGTAACCATGTGTCGTTGAACCTGACATAGTGACCAAAGCCGGATAATCATGGATGCACCAAATTATAACAGCACGCAGAAAGAAATCAGCTGGTGGGCTGCAATATAGGTCTCGAGTGAGAACACCCCTCCATAGATGTTGAAGTTCCTCCACAAGAGGCTCCATGAATAAATCAAAATCCTTTCTAGGACTTTTTGGACCTGGGATGAGCAAGGCCATCATGTAGTTTGATTCTTTGGTGCAGACATTTGGTGGCATGTTGTAAGGGATAACAAGCACTGGCCACATGCTATATGTGGCGCTCTGGTGGCCAAATGGGTTGAATCCATTTGTAGCTAAGCCAAGTCTAATGTTTCTCGGCTTAGCAGCAAACTTTTTGTGTTTCTGATTGAAGCTTTTCCAGTCACTACCATGAGATGGATGGCTCATTCCATTCTGATCTCTGTACTCCTGGTTCCTAGAATGCCACAGTACATCCTCTCTTGTTTCAGCATCATGAAACAACCTCTGCAATCTTGGTATAATTGGAAAATGTCTCAGAACATTATGAGTAATCCTCTTCACAACATCGCCATCTTTCCATATTGATGATTTGCATTTTGGGGATTCACTTAAGTTGGCATAATCCTTCCAGAACAGAACACAATTATTCTTACAAACATGGATCATATCATATCCAATTCCAGCTGCGTGAAGGAAATTCTTCATTTTACTGTAGGTGTGTGGTAGCTCAGACGCATCTGGGAAACATTTGCGAAAAGCAGCCAACATCACATCGAATGATTTGTTGGTCATCCGCTCAGATGTCTTCACCTGAAGAAAGGTGACCATAGCTGAGAATATTGACAGCTTATTTCCTGGGGTGACTGCCATGTTGCATTGTTCCAACATGCGGGCCCACCGTTTTTCTTCTATAGGTGAAAGTTCAGGAAATGCGCGAGAATTTCGTAGCATTGTTTCAATGTTGGTCAAACTCACTGGCTCCACCGCCACCACCTCCTCCTCCTCTTCCACCTGAGCATCAGGCAGATCAAGATGGTGATCTGCTGCTTCCACATAGTCAGTAACATTGACGTTCACAGCTTCACCATGATAAACCCACCTAGTATATGTGACCGACATCCCATACAAGTGTAGATGATTTTGCATAGTTGACTGGGTCTTGTAACTGAATTCATACAACTGCTACACGGGCAGAGCACATCTAATTTCGGACCACCGTACTCAGCTCTAATAAAGTTCATGAAGTTTTCAACCCCCTCGACATATGCAGCAGAGAATCTTCGAGTAGAAGTTATCCAAGTCCTATCCATCTGTTAGACATACAAATTAGTTCTCTACTAGATATTACAGGAAAAACATATATGCTATTTTATAAAGTCCAAAAAAAAATACTTAGGTCGATGTCTAAAGCTATGGCAAGATATTTGGACAAGCAGATCTAAGTAACGAAATATATGTAAAGTTAATTCAGCAAACAGATTTGAGTGCTAAATTATGGCAGGCTATTTCAGCAGTCAATGAGGCCGAGCACACAACCATCGAAGGCCATCTCAGCTACAAATAGCGAGTATAAAATGATGTCGAGTTATTTCACCTAACAGATTGGCTACTAGACCATGGCAATCTACTTCACAATAAATCTATGGCAGGATATTTTAGCAACTAATCGGGCATGGCATGCCATCTCAGCAAAGCAGATTGAGTGCAGAACAGGGCAAGGAAGCTTCTTAAGCAGAGCATATTGACTATAAACTATTTCGGCAAACAGTGAGATTAACAGCGTCTATCAGCTAACATTCAGCGCTACTCCGACATGCACGGGGCCTCAATCTAGAATGTGCGTACCATGGGAGAAGCTGATAGCCGTGCGTCTCCACAAGAACATCGCCAACGGTGGCGGCGCGGCTGGAGGACGGCAGTC
Source organism: Thinopyrum elongatum (assembly GCA_011799875.1). NCBI lineage: Eukaryota > Viridiplantae > Streptophyta > Magnoliopsida > Poales > Poaceae > Thinopyrum > Thinopyrum elongatum. Next base: position 406,135,981 of record CM022303.1, read on the forward strand.
TACGAGAGCGTACTGTGGGAGCAAGAGTATCACCGTGTGTCCCCTCGATGAACCGTGGCGCCGATGTATCGGCGCTGCGGGGAGTGTGGCTTTGGCGTAGCGAATGGAGTGGAGGGGGCTGGGGAGGGGGGTTTGGGGAATATTATTGGCTAGTTGGCTGAAGGGCAATTGAATTTGGGATTTGGGGTGAATTTTTGGGGGGAATTTTCGCGCGGTGGGCGGGGAGTTTGGCGCATGGTCGGTTTCTCCAAATGCGGTCCCACGTGTGAGTGAAGAGGCAAGCCGGAGCGCGTTCTGTTTGGGTGAGCCGTGTGCAGGACCGACCGTGTGAGGGGTGCAATGCGACCGTGACAGGCGTGCTATGAGTGTACCGCCTTTTTCCTTTTAAACTTGGTGCTTCGTGTGATCCATCGATACTACTAGTAATCCGGTAATCCCGACTAAAACGGCACGGCCGGGTCTTTTCCCACGCGATATGCTGGGAGGTTGGCTTAGTTGTTTTTATTTTTTAGGACAAGGCTTAGTTGGTTTGACAGACAGAGAGAGAGATGTGAGATGCGTGAATGTGTAGTGGACGTACTATTGGAGTACCTAAGATAAATTGTGTATGTATACCTATGTGTTTATTTACTTCGCATGTTAGCTTTGTCTCGGGTCAAACCTTCTAAACTTAGACCAAGTTTATACACACAAAAATGAATCATCATTCAATATATTTTCATACAATATATATTACTATTATTGTGAAAGTTCATATACACCGGATGAGATTCATGCAAACAAGGCAGATTTTCATTTCAATTCGAACTTTTATAGGACAGAAAAAGAAAAGAAACCCGACCCTAAACCTATTCTACGGCGGTGACCGATGTCCACTTTCCTTTGTACTTCCGCATCGGCGACGATGTCCTCCATCTGCCGTCTCCATGAACGGCGGCAGGGTTCAAGACCCGTGAAGTGAAGGTGCGGTCTTCGGCGAGGAAGAGTAGAACACGGGAGACAGACCGGCCAGTTGGCACACCATGCCCTGTCGCCTCCCATGCCCTACTCATCCTCGGAGGAGTCCCCATCCTCGGCGGTGCCGGTGGATGTGTGGTCGATGATGATGGACGTGGACGGTCCGTCGCTTCACCTGCCACATGCGCCACCGAACGTTGGATGGTAGCAAGTAGGACACGCGGCTGGCGGTGCTCCCGTCATCAGCCGCCAGCGTGGCCACCGCTTGTGCAATCGCGTCTGCGTCTGGCTACGCCGGTATTGCGTTGTGAGCGGCCAGTTGAGCGAGGGCGACGACCCCGAGCTTCATCCTCGAAGACAAGCTCTCCCGCAGAGCGTTCCCGCTCGTGGTCATGCTGGATGTGGTGTCCAGGTAGGAGGATGCGCTATGGTGTGGAGTTTAGCTGGGCGTTGCCGCTTTAAGTAGCGCATTCCGGTGAGGCCAAGGGTCCGGGTGCGTCAATAAGTCACCGGAGTTGGTTCCTCGGGCAGGGAGCCTGCTTAATGATGGCATATGGACGGAAGGCATGAATGCGGGCAGCTGGCACCGGCTGGGAACGCACGCGCAAGACGGCGCGAGGGACAAGGGTTTTTTGTGTGCCAGGGTAGTCAGCTGCGGGCGTGGCAATGTTGTACATGCCCCTTGCTCACATGCGATCCCACATGTCGTTGAAAGATGACCCGACATTATCTCAGGACCTGGGGATGCAGTTGGCCACGCTAGAACACTCCACGGACGCGTCGCGATGCGCGCGCACATCGGCGCCCCGTGCATCCTTGACGAGCCGGGTGTTGATCTGCTGGTCGTGCCACAACGGTAGCACCACCCTCGGCACCCTGAAGCCGAGCGTGTCCAGCGGCGATGAGTGTGTCGCTCACCGTGGTCGCCTTGTTCAGAGGCGGTGCGGGAGCTGCGCCACGTTGCTGGCCCCCACGACCCACATGAACAGTTACCGGTGGCGAGGAGGTCGTGGGCCAACTCCTCCATTGGACTAGTCTGCACCACATCATCCCGACAGGTGTGCCCCACATGTCGGTTTCCCTGTTTTCCTGGCCAAATTCGAGCGTCAGTATGGCCTCATTAACACTCGACCGACCTCTCTCTCTTCTAGTCTAGTAGTAAATGACGCGGGTGGGGGACGGGGTGGGACGTCGGTTTGCTCTCAACTGCGGTCCCACAAGCGAGAAAAAACGCAAGATGAAGCGCGTTCCATTCGGTGCGCAACATGCAGGGTCCATCGTGCTGGGGTGCAACGCGAACACGACAAGAGTGATGTACACCATCCGTTCCTTATGAACTTGCATACTTCGAGTACTCCTTTTTTTAAGCACAGTACAGACACAAGCGCTCATACATGCATGCATACACTCACCCCTATGAACGCACACACACACACCCTACCCCTATGAGCACCTTCGAGAGATTGAGCCGTCATATCTATATCTCTACTCTTATATCTACTCTCGGTGATGATGGTATGCCTGCCATCTTGCAATATAGACCGTCCGATCTATACCTGATGGATAGAAAGCAAACTATGGCAATTTTGCAAAAGGATACCCGCACCTCTCTCGTTCATCCTTATCTCCCACAACTTCATTGTTGAGTAATTAAAAAAGGAAGCCTCTGGAACAATCTGGCATGGTGGCCACTGCCGGCGTCGTCCATCCCCATGCCTCCGCTAAGTCCGACCACCAATCACCACCGCGCCCCACTCCTCCTCACCTTATCTCTCATCTTTCTCGAGATATCATTTTTCGATGAAATTCTCGAGATACCATTTTTTTGATGAAATTCTTGAGATATCATTAGTTTTTACACATGGGATTACTCCTGCATGGGTCAATCACAACAGGTGTTTTGTAAAAAAATGCATCCTGATGTTCCATGCAATGCACGGGCATCTTGCTAGTCATCTTGAGATTTACGAAGTCACTGACTCATCGTCGACAAGAACGGTGGGGAGGTCCGGATGTCTGCCACATGAAACTACGAAACTTTGGTCCCATCCCACCCCACAACTTTCCAGGCTCCAGCCGTCTAGCTTCGCAAACTCCGCACAGTCAAAACCGATTGACCGACCGTCATCGGAACCACTATTCACACCAGAACCTTCGTTGCTCGGCCTACGCTAGCTACTTGCCGGCCAGTCACCACTGCCCCAAAACCATACCTCCTCTCCAGCCCATTCCCCCACCTTTCGATCCCCTAGCCCGCATCAGTCGTCCCCTCGTTCGCCGGAAAGCCATGGTGCGCCGCAAGATCACGTACTACAAGATGCTGACGCCGGAGCTCCGTGCAGAAATCGTGGTGGTGGTCGGCGCCACAGACCTTCATTCCCAAGCTTGATTTGCGGCGGGCCAATCCCCGATTTCTATGGAGCCAAGCTCCGAGGAGGAGGAAGCCGATCCAATGTTCATGGTGGAGGTCACGGCACAGAAGGCCCCCGATGCGTATGAGACATTGGACGTCGACTTCGTGCCGGCGTCCAGGTACCCCATGGTGTTGGCGGACCAGCGGTTCAACCTGGCGATCCTAAAGGAGGACCGGGAGGCGGAGGCTCAACTCGATACGTAGCGCGCGAATGCCGCTGCCATCGAGGCCCTCCTGTAGGCAGAACCGGATGTCATGGACGTGAACTGGGCAGCAGAGGCTCAATTTGACGTGGAGCGCGTGGATGCCGCTGCCATCGAGGCCCTCCTACAGGCGGAACCGGACGTCCTGGACTTGAACCGGGCGGCGGAGGCTCAACTCGATGCGGAGCGCGCGGATGCCGCTGCCATCGAGACCCTCCTGCAGGCGGAACCAAACATCGTGGACATGAATCGGGCGGTGCTCATGTCCTTGCAGAGCTCCCGCACGCTCCGCGTGAACGAGTAGCTAGAGGCCGAGGACAACCACAGTGCGGAGACAGACGACGACAGCTACGGCTGGTTCACGCCAGCAGCCAAAAACGACGAGGCCATCTTGTTCTGCGAGCAGTGATAGTTTTTCTTTATGTTGTTGTTTTTAGGGATCTTTTACTAAGTAAAAACATATATTTATGCGAGTCGCCTAACTTTCATCATTTGGGTCAGTTGACCATTTCAGGCGGTTGGATGAATATCCTACGTCTTCTAACCCTTCTTCTTCCTCACCTCTTCTTCTTCGCCAACAGATCACCACACGGGCCACACGGATCTTCCCCAACATGCGGCTGGATAAACATAATGTATGAATGAAAATTATGTGTCAGCAATAGGATGGCTGAGTTTGGTTTGATCACATGCGGTAGCACATGTCAGTGAGGGTGCGTTCCCTTGGTTGGGTTTGCGGCGTGCAGGAGCGACTGTGTGAGGGTGCAGTGCGACCGCGACAGCCGTGCGCAAGTGTACCTCCTTTTCATTTTGAAAAACTTTAGGCAAGCTTGGCAAAAATGTGTGGCAAAGTATGGCAATGCAAGGCCTAGACCCAAACAGGATACAAGTACGTACTACTTGTGTTAAAAAAGAAAGGCGGGTTTTTCCTTCGCGGGATTGATCGATACAAATCCTTGTTTGACGTGTCAATTAATGCGTGTTTTTTCTCCAACGCCCAAAGAGCTAACCATCTCACTCCTCATTGCTTGATTAATGCAGCGCCATGCAAACCAACCTTCTCACTTCCGCATGCATGGAAGTGTATATTAATGTCCTTGGTTCCTAGTACGAGGCAAAACCCATCAATTTTGCCTCGATTAGTGTTAGTGGCCTTCTGCAAATTGTAATTTTGATACTGGCCTTGTATACAAAAAAAATGGAGGTAGTAACTATTTGAATTCCTTCCCAATTGCGGTGACGTCGACGATATCTCGAATGTTGTGGCTTTGGCAAAGTGCGTTCGACAGAGCACACCATTGAGGGAGACCACGGTAAGTCGTTCGCAAGTGCCGCCTGCAAGCCGAGACAACCGCCTTCTTTGCATCCAGGAAGTCCGTTGAACCAAAGGAGGCGTAAATGTACTACTACACAATAGCGTCATTCGTCCAGCTTAGTGCGGTAAGGCGGTTTCTCGAAGAAGACGATGGAGAAGTGGAGTCAGCGAAGAGTGAAATGATGGTGCTTCGTCTGTGCTTTGTGATTTGACGCCTCACTACTTTGTGATTTGTGATAGAAAGGACAGAGGAGTAGACTCTGTGCTCTATACCGTACATGCATCCAAGCATGGGAGAAAGAGGAGAGAGGTTGCATTTTTTTATTCCTTCAATCAATCAATTAGGGAGCTTCAGTTCCCTCTTTTTGGCTTTGGCAGCACCCTCCACAATGGTTCCCATCGGTGCCAAAAGCTATTTTCACATTTGGCTACACATTGTGGATGCCCTTAACCGTACCACTTGGTTTTCCTCCTGTGTGCTATCTATACAAATCTCGATTATATTGATCTAAAAAATTATATCAAGACTAGTAAAAAGGAGGTGATTTTGCCACGCAGAAGGCGGGGGAGGTTTCTTATTTTCAGAGGACGTTGGCCTGGCGGTTTGCTAACATACGGTCCCACGTGTCAGTGATTTACCAAGCCGATCCGCGTCCCACATGAGGCAGAACAACGGCAGAAGCAACACGTGGTTAACTTGAAGAAGATGAGGGAGAAGCGGATTCAACAATGAGTGAAATGATGGTTGCTTCGTCCCTCCAACTTCTTTTTTTAGCATCACTTCGTCCCTCCAACTTAACTGTGGGAAAGGTGCAGCTTTGTGATTTGATGCCTCATTGCTCATTACTACGCCAGGGCCATGACCGGGGTGCTTCACCTCTGCTGCTCTTCACTATTATTTTGGTATGGCACGTGGACCCGGTTGCTTGATGTCCCACATGTCGGTGAAAGGGACTAGAAAATTTATGAAAGCGAGCGCTCCACTCTTACGATGGAGGAGTACACGACACCGCGGCCCAGCGAACTGTTACTTGTACTGTAGTACTACTATAGTTTTGTTGTTTCGCACGATCCATCGATACAAACCCGATTAAACAGGCAAGGGCAGGATTTTTCCTGTGCGGTAGATGATACTAGCCATACATTTCAAAGGCAATTTTAATGTATGCAAACTGAATAATTAAGTAACAATATGAGATCTAGTAAAACTAAAAACACATATGACTTATTGTGTTAGAGTGTAGTAGTGTCGTATTGCATAGTTGTTAGATGTAGCATGCGAGAACGTGTAGAGATGTACTTTCGGAGGGCCTACAGAGAGAAATTGGGCATAAAGTGGATTCAAATATTTGTATTCATCTTCATAGCATTTGTAACTTATATCTACAGTTTGTACGGTAGACGTGAATGTGTGTTCGCTCTTACGAAACCAGTACAACAATAATGGGGTGGCGTGCGCCAATTTAGGCACTGGCAAGTTGGCCTACTCGGCTCCACAGAGAGAGCGAGAGAAGAGATAAATACACTGGCGGTCAGTGTATTTTAAGAGAAAAGCATAATACGGTCACCGGACATCATAATACGCTCATTACGGTCACAATATATGTTTTGCGGTGATTATGCGGTCACCTGCTCACCGTTCAGCATCGGATTGCACTCTGTTGACTTGCTAAATAGTCTGCGTGGCACTATGTTGACTTGTTAAATTGACCACGTTCCTTGTGGGTCCCACCTGTCAGTTCGCATAGGAAAAAAGTCAGATAAACACAAATTTACGCAGGCGCGACAAGACTCCAACCCATGCGCGGGAACCACCTGGTTGTGTATGTGTCTATCATGGCCTGATGTGTGCACATGCACGTGTAGGTTGAGCACTTGAGCATGAGCGTGTGTGTTGGTCGTGTGGTGTGTGCATCCATGTGTGTGTGAGTGTTGCGTGCGTGTGTGGCTGCGTGTGTACGTGTGAGTGTTGCATGCATGCAGTTCGTGTGCATGTGTGCGTGTGTGTATAATCACCACACCAGCTCCTGTGTGTTAAAATAGACGGCTCAGCATACCAATACAAGGCCACCTTATCCGTTGTGCCCGCGGTCATGACTTCGAACCACCGTCCAATTGTTTTTTTATCATTTGTTTTCATTCTTATACACGCCGACAGGTGGGCCCAATGGTAGTGAGATAATGTGATGCAACACTAGAGGTGCCACGTGGAGCGTTTAACTGGTCAACTAGTCGTGTCTTGAAAAAATACAGAGCTGTATGGTGAGCCCGTGACTGTATAATAACCACAAAACATAAATGGTGACCGTAATGAGTGGATTCTGAAGTCCAATGTACGTATCATGCTTTCGCTTCAAATATAATGACCGTCACTGTATATATCGTGAGAGAAAGATGAAACATGCGTGAATGTGCTAGGGGCGTACTTTTCGAGGACCTGGAGATAGTTTGTGTGCGTACGTGAAAGGGGCGTAGAGGGGGTGTGTGCGATGGAGAGAGAGAGATGCTCTTCGTTTCTTTTTATTATGACTAACTTTATATATAGTATAAAAATATAAAAATTCACAGTGCGGAATAAATATCATTGGGTGCACCATGCAATGCAAATTAACTTTCATACTCCATATAACTTTGTAATGTTGTATATATGTAGAAATTCTAAAATAAATTTTTGGCCACACTTTGTGTGGTTTTATTCAAAAGGAATGTTGTATGCGAAGTAAAAGTAAAGAGAGGGCTTTTTAGATCAATGGGGTACGTGATAAGATGTAACATGTGTGAATGTGTAGTTTACGTATTTGGCAGGGCCTAGAGAGGGTATGTGTATATATTCGAGAGAGGCATGGATAGAGGGGCTGGCGGGGGGGGCGATGTGGGAGAGATAGCACGAGAAATGAGAAAGGTCTAGAGAGAGACACGAATAGGATGTCACAGCGAGAGATGCCCTTGAGTGTGTACATGCAAGGGGGGAGGGGATAGAGGCATGAGGAGAAAATATTTTGTGTGCTGTCTGTGTTGGTATGTGTGGGTGTGAGAAGATAACAAGACCTAGGGGCAGAGGGTGTGTCACCGCGTGAGGTCCGGTGGGCCGAGGTGAGGCCCTTGGGTTGGTTCCGTCCTGCGCCACATTGGTCGGCCCATGACACATTCAGGGAGACCCTTGGAGGACTAGTCGTACAAGACAAAGATGCCAGAGTCGTGAAGGACTCTGTGTCCACTAACAAAGCCGGCTAGGATTTGTAACCCTAGGTCCTCGGACTAAGGTAACCCCTTGTCTTTCATATTACCATTCATCCAACCTAACTTTAAGGGGCATCCTACAGAGTGCTTTGCTAGAATCATATTCGTCAATTAGGAAGATAGGTGGAGACGATGCATGCGAGATAGGCCTAAAGATAATGTGCGTGCGGGAGACACGTAGGCATGTCTATGTATAGAGAAAGGGTCGATCGGGATTGTGTGAGCGTATGCGTGTGAGAGGAAGAGTGGTTGTGATAAAGGTTAGTGAAAACAGTCGTAAATGGTTGCGAGAGGTAGGGAGGGTGATATCGAGAGCATGTGTGAGAGAAAGACACCTCGGGAGAGAGTGTGTGAACATGTGGGAGAGACCACCGATGGATATACACCGTGTGCACGTATGTGTGAGAGAGAAAGTTAGTGCGTCTGTGAGGAGGGGCCTATGGAGAGTGAAACTACACGTAAAAGACTGATGTACACATTGATTAAAAATATAAATTGTATCCAAATATTAGGATGGGATCATGATATTTGCAATTCACATAAGGAACGGTCATTGATCCATCATACATCTATATTCTATTGAATTTGATCATGTCTATGTTATTATTCGACATAATTGATCCATAGAGTCAGTATTTTGAACACCAGACAATGCATCGCTCTAGCAATTTGAATATAAACGTGAGTATAGTTCATGTTGTGTGTGTAAAGCACATTATACATACAAAAGTTACACAATGAACATTATAAATAGCTAGCTAGGAACTAGCATACATTTGAATTCAACTTAAGGTGGTTTAAAAAATTTGAATTCAACATGAAGTCCATTCAATTATTTGAATTCGAGATCATGGCATTTTTAAATCATACCTAAATTATGGGGGCACCAATCTTTGCTCTGCTTTTGTACATAATAGCATATATAGTCGTGTAGAAAATAGATTCAAATTTACCTCCTCCATTCCAAAATAATCGTAGTTATTGGATTTTCAAGTGTCAAAATTTCAAAAAGAAGCACCTAATTTAACGAGGTTTTCAAACATACAAGGTCAAATTTAACGTTGTCTATTTAGGTCAATCCTCAAAGTTCAAGAGTACTCTAAACGTGAATGCTTCTATTTCAAAATTTCGAACGAAGTGCCAAAAGAGCCTCTACTCGCCTGAAACATCGTGAGACCAATGTTTGGTAGAAGGAAATTACTTTTCTAACTCCGACCCATGAAACCTACCGGCCCGACGTCAGAAGGTCCAAACCGGGGTAGGTTTGTAACTTCATCTAGACGCCATGCAACCGCCTCCGAAAAACATTCATACACCGTGGCCACCTAAACACACATGCGCTCGGCCGAAATCGCTCCCTCCCACTATTTGGGACACCTAGTGTCGGAGGAAAACACGGCCACCTATGGGGCCATCCGACCCTTGAGGTTCGGCAGGGGGGAAGGACGCATTACACAAAGAGCGGAGGGTGCGGGGCAGCGCGGCAACGATCACACGGGTAGTTTTACCCAGGTTCGGGCCGCCGCGAGGCGTAAAACCCTACTCCTGCTTTGGTGGATTGATGAGAGGACCGTGGTGGAGGCGCAGTGCTCTAGCCTGGTAAGGTTGCCTCGGGGCGAGAGCAGCTACGCGCGTATGAGTGTACAGGGGTCTGAATCCTTTCTAAGGTCGCCATGGCCCACCTTTTATAGATCAAGGGGTCACCACAATGGCAAATCAGTCATTGTGTCTATACTACTATTAAAAGAGCAAACTTGAATTCTCCTACAGACACATCACAAAGTGTACACAGAACTATCAGAAATGTCCAATCTATCCCACTAGATAACATCCAATAGTCCATATTGCATCAAAAATCTGTCACACAAACCAACGCCCCAGATTAAATGTTCTGCCGGAGCAGACTACCGAAAGACTACCAGAGCGAGCAGGACCTAAATTAGCGGGGATTACAATCCCGTGAATCCGTGATTTTCTCCCTGCCTTTACAACGCCTTGCCTCTCCTCCTCTGCTACCCATAGACGCGAGCACGGATCGAAGCCGCCGCCCACCGCTCCTCCTCTGCCGCCAGATGTGCGCGAGCGCGGATCGCCGTCGCCGCCGCCCGCTACTCTTCTACTGCCCCACGAGCGCGGACTTCAGTCGCCGTCATCCGCTCCTCCTCTACTGCCCCATGGACGCGAGCATGGGCTGCCATCGCCGCCTGCCGCTCTGCTCTACTGCCCCATGCACGCGGGCTGGGTCTCCGTCGCCGCCATCCGCTCCACCTCTGCTGCCCCACGAACACGAGCATGGGCGGCCCGCGCTGCCGCTCTCCTCTGCTGACCCACGTACGCGAGTGCGGGCTGCTACCGCCGCCCACCGCCGCAGAAGAGACACCAAGCCGGCGAACTTTGATCTGGTATGAACTTATATTCATCACTGCCTATTAAGGTCTTCTAACTTTATGATGTTTTATTTTTATTTTGAATTCTTAGAGCTAGGTCTGTTTATTTTGAAATTTGCAATACTTGAGGCAGCCGCAAGATAAGACTGTAACATGGGCTAATTTGTCAAGTACCGATAATTATTTGAGATGTACTCACATTTGGTTTCTTATAGTATTGCATCATTGCCTGTTCAAGCATTAGCAAGTACAGTCAATGAGGAAAATCTAGCGGATCAGAAGTACCAATTCGATACAATTGATGTTGATAAAAGTGGACCAATTAATGTATTGAAGAAATGCAGCATGTAAGATTTAGAGTACTTTCATATGAGAATATTTTGCGCTAGTACTAGATGGCGCTGATGATCTTTGTATGTTTCAGTGGCCCTTGCGAAGGATCTTCACACTAAAGGCTCCTCATGTTCTCAAGATTATTCAAGCAGTAAAGCTTTCAGATTGATTTCCTTTTGGTTTCCCTTGTGTTTCAGAGAAAGCAACTGGCTGTATGCTATATGGTTTCCCTTTTGTTTCAGAGTAAGCAACAGACTGTATCTCTCAAGCAATTTACTCATACGTGTGATTGGAAAGACGACAACCATTTGTTCTACGACACTACTATCCGACAGGTACTCAATATTGTACTAATCGTCAATGCTATAGAAGTGTTCATCCTTGAAAAATGAAACTGAAACCGATTTTAGGTTATGAGACTTTGTCATGATTCCAGAGATGTACTAAATTCTGAAGTTTGTTATATGACACTACTAACTGACAAGTAGATTGTTTGTTACTTACTTGAGTGTATTGGATTGGGTACACTAATTAGCCCTATGTATCAGTTTGTGGTGTGCGATTCTAATGTGTGTTTTTGCTGTTATTGTCATTATCCTTGACAGATCATTCAAATGTTGGATTCATGGCTTGCTACAAAAGATGATTTGTGACTCCAATATGTTTTTTGCTGTTGTTGTTAGGTTGTTAATTCATCAGGCCGGGCTACTGAGTATATATATTGTGTTCATCTCGCCTTCCTTTTCGAAAAATGTACTGAAGGTAAGCTATTCTTTATTTACATTTTATTTGTTTCTTCCTGCTACTTGTACAATTTGCTATGGAAATCTTCTGACTACTTGCCTGAATTAGATCCTATTTGCACCGGTGCCTGCATTTTGTATTGAGAACCATCTGCTAACTAAGTGTAGAATAATACTTGCAAGTTCTGTTTGTTGACTGTGTTGTGTAGCTTTACGCATTTAGCTGTACAAAACTGCGAAAGTAGGCAAGAACCACCTGCAGCTCAGGTCTTGTATTGTTCGACAATGACAAGCTAGAGTAAAAGTGGAGCCAAAATCAATTGTTGAAAGCCTTTTACTGGCAATGAGTGAGGGGATGTAGAAAGTGGCACTGCACTATGAGTATGCCCTTTGTTACCTCTGAATTGCGATTTTTGTGTAACACTAGCTTATATAAGGATGTGGTGGCAAGTAGGATTATCTCATTAGTCAGCTGTCAGCGCTACTATCTGAGAGACTGAGATTGCACTACTATCTCTACGGTCGACCGTTTTATGTGCTAACCCAGGTTCTAATAAAATGCAAGAGCTTTCGTGATGCTCATTTGCTACTTTCATTCAGTTTGTATTAACTCTCTCTCTCTCTCTCTATCTCTCTCTCTCCTGTGACAGCAATGTAGCACAAATTCATTGCAAAATGGGCCACTCCCTCTTGATGCCGCCTCATGGTGCCAGGCCCCTTCTAATGTTGAAGGGCTTCTCAGGTCAAAAAAACTCTTATAGTTGCTTCAACATTTATTTCTTCAAGCTGTAACAAGAGTTCCCGCAACAAGGCGTCTTGCAATATTTTGGAAAAGCGTATTATTTTCTGGACATTTTATATTGCCTGACCATGAATTTGGATTAAAATGCTTCTGATGAGGCTTGAAAACTCTTAAGTGTGCTAAGACCCACCGTCACATTCAGGTTTATTCACCATTAAATTTCAAAGAAGGAACTTGCCAATCCACCTTACACCCGTACTAAAAAAGAGTGTTTCCAGAGAGTAGAAACATCGCATGTAGAAATCTTCAACAAAGACGTGATTGAAGTCGTAACCGATGGAATGTCTGCTGGTGAAGCTATGATGGATCCAACTCACCACCTAATTGGCCACAATTGTATGTCCGATTAAGTGATCAGCATGCATGCATGAGCTACTTACTGTTATTATTCAGAGATACAGTCTGACAGTAGTAACTTAATTTGCTTAGATGCTCACGGAACTGCAGATAACGGCTCATTTTTCAGCCCAGTTGTGACAAATATTGTATAACAGGCCAAATTATTTTCCTTTTAGATTTATTATTCCATAGTTCCACACTGCCATTCATAAGTAAGTTAATCAAGATAAGTTTCACATGCATGTACTGGACAAACAAATCTCCGAGAGCAACCAATTCTGTGAAACTTGCTGCCTCTCTTTTTTGTGCCATCTAAATGTCTCTTGTGTATCTGATCACCAAGTTGGTTTTCCCTATACCATGTATCATCCGAAGGGGCGATAGACCAAAGTCTCAGATTCCTCGAGCAACAGATGTAGTGTTGTCAGTCTCTGAAGATGTGAATCCGTCTGCTCCTAGGCAGTCTCTGAAGATGTGAATCCGTCTGCTCCTAGGCAACAACAGAGGGAGGATTTGGATACTGAAAGCCAGTGTATGGAGGCTTAGTGGAGTCAGTCACCAGCCTCTCCGTTGTTTCAACAGCAGCATCAAGCGGCGCCAAAACATGTCAGTACTTTCATCTTGGGCATAGCCAACCTTATTGGTGGACTTCCTCTCATTTTTCACAATGTAACGAACTTCTCTCCTGGTTGAATTTTCAAAATATTTTAGTGACCATTACAGAAAAATCACATCCAAAACTACAAAAATTAACATATCATTTTCTTGTGGATAACAGATCACTGATCTGAGAGTCAGCCGAGTCATGAACGAGGACAAATGAGAAGGTCGGCCACTACTGACTCAAGCTTGGAGGTGGTCGAAAGCCCGGCTCCACATGGTCCTAGCACTGCTCTCACACATGGTGTTCGGGCTACTTCCACCAGTGCTCTGCGGGTTGTCGTTCAGCGAGAGCAACGACAGGGAGAACAAGATGATGGACGTCACCGGTGCTTCGCTCGCCTCCATCGCTCTGCCAGCGCTCGGGAAGTTTCTGGCCACAGAAGAGCCATGACATACTTCAAGACTATCATTTACTACCTTGCCATCGACGTGAGCTTGTCCGGGATGTCATACAGCGCTGGTGTACTGATCATGAGGCTTCTCGAACACTTTGGCACCATTGATCAAGGTGGTGCATCGGCTCCTCATGCTTCTCTAGGCCTGCTGTTCTCTCATTTAGGGGTGCACATACGTCTGCCTAGGCCTCATTCTGAAGTCTTAAGTTCCTTGAGAAAGTGCATGAAGAAACATCTGAATCTTTTTGAGTTGCTACCTGCTGTTTTTGTATTCTGGTGTACATTTTAGGTTACTATCATTTCATGTCAAAATGTGTGATCTTGGTCACTAGAGTCCGCCTGTATCATGGAATGTTACTATCAGGTATTTTAGGCAGGAAAAATAGCAAGATTAGTCTTTCCTTCCTTTTTCTGAGGAAAAAGATGCCATTCTTTGGAAGATTGTGAAGAAAGCAGCCTGTTGGCTTCCTACCGAATTATTATCAATAGATCGCATTATGTTTTGTTCACCTGAAGTTTCTGTATTCTGAGATATAACATTTTGCACCAAATCTTTAAATTAACTATTGTTCATTGGTACTTCCTCCATTTCTCAGTTTTCCATTTTTCTCTTCTGAAGAAAAATAAGCCCTGAAAGCACCTGGCAAAGTTTCCCAACCTGACCCTACAAAATATCGGAGGAAATTGGGGCCTAAATCTAATTGCTTTTGAGCATCTTGAAATAAATTTTATTTTCACCTCAGATTAGACAAATCTGCTTGCATCCTAAAGGAAGAAAAACAACTATTCGCTTCCCCGTCGACTCAGCTAATGAAACGATAAAAGAAGACAAACATAGCCTGGCTGGCCGGCAGGATTTGATCAAGAGAACCAGGATAGATTTTTTTTAAATATCTCAGATTTTTTATTAAATATCTCTCAAAAATAGTTGGTCCACTCATGATTGATGACAAAATGATAACAAATATGTTCATTGCATTTTAGTTTGAGTAACATTATTTTATATTACAACATTGTTAAACATCTCTCTATGGCCTCTCTTATGTTAGTGCATTACTATATTTTATGTTTTCTTTCTAGGGTTGCTTATGTTTTTTTTTCAGATGATAACCATAGTTTTAAATAGTGGGCTACACCGAATAGCGACAGTTCTTCAAATTAGGTAAAACAAGGTTGTGATCGACTATTTCATAACTTTAGTGGATAGTTGTATATGAATACCATTTAGCGGCAACACTACAGTGGCCTATATCGGTGCTGAGAACTGCTACACACACGACACAGGCTGGGCGATTCTTGGACGATGCAGCAAATCAAGCCGTTCATGTGTTGAGCAAAAGTGGTTAGCATTGTTCAAACTTCCATCGTGTGGAGTTCGGCCAGCAAATGTCATCCACATAGTAGTTTCGATCGGTGCTATAGCCGGCTATTTAGAACTTTGATAATAATACGTGCGTTGCACGTGCACGCTTACTAGTACTGATTAGATAGCAAACAGTGCCATCATACCTAACTCTGCAGACTGGACAGAGCGCATTAAATGCGCCGCTTAGTGTCACATCATAGCCTAGCCCCGCAAGCCTTGCCGTGCTGTTTTGCCACCTTCTCGCCTGCCTACATGACACGTCACTGGACGAGTGTCATTTGGAGGTGATTTCCTCTGGAGATGGCTGCCACGTGCCAAATAACGGCCACTTAGCATCTTGGGGGCTCGACACCGCACCGATCGGTGACTTGCGTTGCTGTGAGGTGGAGCGATGGAGCCTTGGTGGGATAATCCATCCCAGCGTCCCCGGCAAGCCTGCTGAGGCAATCTTGAGACTTGTCTTCGGGGCAACCTCGTCCCCGCCAGGCTCGCCTGCCCGGCAGGGGAGGTTTTCCCATTGCGGTATGTTACTCCTTGGGTTGGTCTTGGTCTTCCTGATCTGCCCTTTGATTCCTCAAATAGCTGATCTCTTCTGTTTGGCATTGTCCTGGGTGCTGCAATCTCGTTCTTCAGCCTGTGTACAGTCTGGGCAACATACCTGGGGTTTGTTGCACCGACAGGAGCCCCAGGCCTGGCCTGAATGCGCTGCCGAGCGTCGTCGGGGTAGGCCCTATCTAGTACATAGGCGGGGAGGCTGTAGTAGCTCACCCCTTGAGATCTTATTTTCTTCTTCATTAATCTGAGCTTGAGTCAATTTCCGATTTTCCCACGCAATGTGCAAGACATCGTGGGGAGATTATGAGCCACGATCCCTGCGCTACCCACGTCCCTTGTTCACGGGGTGGTAACTGCCATTCCATTAACTTTCCCATTTGCAGCGTTTCCGCCACGTGCACTGCATGCGTCGTGCAGGGTTGTTTGGCGGATGCAAAGGGCATGGAAATGCGTGCCATGGCAGAAACCCAGACACCATGGATTGGTGCTGAGGGCCGGCCATGATTCTACGAGCCGTTGGTGGCGCGGGGCAGCCGGATTGGAGGAGTAGGGCGGCTGTCTTCGGGGGAGAGGAGCCAACCCCCTGCCCTATTCGCCTATAAAAAGGGACGCAGGGCACGGTGCTTCTCCACACATCTCACTCCTTCCTTTCCCTTTAGCAGTTCCTGCCCACTATGGTGAGGGGCAGGGGTCGTGGCGGTTCTCCGGTGGTGGCGACGAGGGCCTCTTCTCGACAGCGCCTCCCTCCTCCTATTGGGAACGCGAGGGCGGAGCCCGCCGTGAGAGGAGGTGGGAGGGGGCGAGGTCACGGCCGCCGTGGTGCCCGGGGTCGAGGAGCACGGGGTGGTGCTCTGGCCGCACCTCCGCCGGCCGCTCATCCCCCAATGGAAGGCCACGTCGAAGATCAACCGCTGGAGTTCATCATCAAGTCGTATAAGCCCCTGCGCGGCCACCTCAGCCTCCCTACTCCATTTTCGAGTGTGATGGAGCTTGAACAACCGCGTGCGCTGAAACTGCACATGAGGGGTTGCTGTAATGGCAGCATGCGGGTGGATGTGGATTTCCCCGCCCCTCATGTCATGCTCTTCCGGCGCGGCTGGAAGACTTTTGCCTGCGCTCATAGCTTCTCGGAGGGGCACGTCCTTCATTTTAAATTAATGGATGCCGAGCTGCTCTCCTTCAAGGTCTTCGGATGCTCGGGAGCTCGCCTAGGGTGCTGCACGGAGAGCTCGACTGACGATGAAAGCTCCTCCTCAAGCGAAAGCGACAAGGAGGACACTGACAGCGATGATGATGGCATCGACGAGGAGGGCGATAGCTCCGACTCAGGCTATACGCCAGTCGTACCATCACCGTCAGGCGTTGGCACCATCATCTGCACCTGCATCTCATTCCCTGCAAGGCGATTTGCCGGGGAGTTGGATGCAGGGGTGGGGATGGTGCTCCGGGCTCCTCCAGCAGTCTCCCAGCTGGACCCCGGCAGGCTTCCTCGTGGGCTGTAGCTTTGTTCGCCCTGTCGTGTCCTACTAGCCCTAGTGGCGGTGTTCAGGGGGACCCTTCCGCCGCTCTCTTCACCATCACCTTCGTCTGTGCCTTCCCGACCTTGTTGAGCTCCCTATCATGGGGCCCGACGGGGTCGGGCTGGGCTTCTGCCCAGGCGCCCCTTTTGCGCTCTTCGCCTCCTGCCGTAGTGCCTAGGAGGAGAAGGACAAGAAAGAGATTACGGGGCACTTATCTTTTTTTAGTTTAAAATATGTAGGCATGGGCCAAACTTTAGTCTAAATAATGTAAATTTCCTTATCCATGTTTGTGTTCTATAAGATCTATACTTGATTATCAGCATATTAAAGAAAAAGACAAACTTTGCCGGGCACTTGTGCATGTACTATCTCCATGCACAGGTGAAATGCCTCTATACTTTTAAGTAAACAAGTTTCTCCGGCAAGTTATCCTGTCGGTACCCTTAATTTGTTGCCGCGGGGCTAGGCCTGCCGGGCACAACCATAAAAAAGGGACCAGCCCCCCGCCAAGCCTTTCCCGTCAAAGGCCACTGTGACCACCCTGACCGAAGCAGCGTTTGAGTCAATGGGTAGGAGCACCTATGTTTTGAAGGTGGCGGGGTTTTCATATGCACAATCTTGTAAATTACAGAACAAACATGGATAAGAAGGAACTTATCTGTTTGGCTTGCCGGGGATCGTCACGTGAGCTCGTCTTCATTCCTTTTCTTCGGGACCAAGTCCACGGCAAGAATCCTGCAACTTAATGCAGATGAAAACAATGCCACATGCGCCCTCTTCTACATGAACATGCTATGCTTATGATATGGTTATGCATGCATGCAAGTTTCGGGGGCCCCCAATGCTTCGTTTATTTCTCTGTTGCTCAGGGTCTGCGCCTGGCATTGTACAAAGGGTTACATGCAACTTCGGCAAAGCTTGTACAAAAGGGTGGCTGCCGGGCAGGGCCCGACAGCCGCGCCTTACGGGTAGAACATACGGAGATGCTCAATATTTCATGAGTTTCGCAATTGAATGCCATCTCCGATCTCCAGATGGACTGCGCCAGGTCTGGTGACTCGTATTACCCGGTAAGGTCCTTCCCACTTCGGCGTCAACTTGTTTGCACCCTTGGCGGACTGAACGGACCTAAGGACAAGGTCACCTTCCTCAAAACTCCAGGCATGAACCCTGCAGCTGTGATAGTGATGCAGGGCTTGCTGGTAGCATGCAGCACATGTAGCAGCCCTGAGACGGTTCTCCTCAAGTAGCACAGCGTCGTCACGCCGGTGCTATTCCTGCGCTACTTCATCGTAGGCAAGCACTCGAGGAGACCCGTATATGAGTTCCGTGGGGATAACTACTTCTGCCCCATAGACTAGGGAGAAGGGATTCTGCCAGGTAGCTCGATTTGGTGTCGTACAGAGGGACCAAAGAACCATTGGCAGCTCGTTGATCCATCGCCTGCCGCACTTCTGCAGTCTATCGAAAGTTCTTGTCTTGAGACCTCGCAGCACTTCAGCGTTCGCCCTCTTAGCTTGTCCATTGCTTCTGGGATGGGCCATAGAGGCAAATGAAATCTTGCTTCCGAGGGCATGAACGTATTGCATGAAGGTGTGGCTTGTGAATTGGGTGCCATTGTCGGTGATGATTCGGGCAGGTACCCCGAAGCGGCACACCAATTCTTTCAAGAACTTGATAGCTGACTGCGCGGTCACCTTTCTCACGGGCTCCACCTCCGGCCACTTTGTAAACTTGTCGATTGCGACGAACAAGAATTCAAAGCCTCCGGTAGCACGGGGGAAGGGACCCAGGATGTCGAGCCCCCAGACCGAAAATGGCCATGACAAAGGGATTGTTTGGAGAGCTTGAGCACACTGATGGATATTCTTGGAGTGGAACTGGCAGGCTTCACACTTGGTGACTAGCTCAATTGCATCTTGGAGGGCAGTGGGACAGTAGAAACCTTGCCGGAAAGGTTTCCCAACCAAGGCCCTTGATCTGATGTGGGAGCCACACATACCCTTGTGTATTTCTGCCAGCAGTTCCTTTCCTTCTTCCCGGCAAATGCACTTCAATTTCACACCGTTGGGCCTTCTTCTGTATAGTGTGTCGTCAACGAACTGATACATACTGGCCCTCCGGTCTACTCTTTTAGCTTCTTCTTGTTCTTCAGGAAGTTCTCCTGTTTGGAGGAAACGAACAATGTGCCGTGCCCAAGTTGGAGCCTGGGGCTCGGCAACAAGGACTAGGAGCACCTCCTTGTTGAAACTAGCGCACGCCTCGACCACGAAGACTAGTAATTTGGCAGGAGGGTGCAGCTCACTGGTCGAAGGGGAGTTGTTCCCGCCAAGCCTTCTGCCGGGGGCTTCGGGAAGCTCTACCGGGAGAGGCTTGCCGGAGTTCAATTTCCTCCTCTTGCTGGCAATTGTTGCCGGGGATACGGAGGGTTGAGTCAGATGGAGAACAAAAGTCCCTGGTTCCACAGGGAGTTTTTGTGCAGCCCACTTTGACAGATGGTCAACAATGCTGTTTTCCGCACATGGTACGTGCTCTATTTGCAATCCGTCAAAGCACTCCTCCAACTTTCTCACTTCCTCGATGTACGCCTCCATCAATGGGCTTTGGTAGTCTTTGTTGATTTGTCTCACCACAAGCTGTGAGTCTCCAGGATGATCAGCTTCTTGATTCCCAACTCTGTCGCAATCCTGAGCCCGGCAAGGAGCCCTTCATAGTCTGCAGTATTGTTGGTGGCCTCCTCCCGGGGGAAATGCATTTGAACGACATACTTAAGGTGCTCCCCAGTGAGAGCGACGAGAAGCATGCCAGCTCCTGCACCCTGTAGGGAGAAGGCGCCATCAAAATACATAATCCATTCTTGAGGCGCTTCCTTGCCGGGGATAACTGTTTCCAGTAATTCCTCATCAGGGGTTGGTGTCCACTCTTCAATGAACTCTGCCAGTGCTCTGCTCTGAATAGTTGACGTGCTTTCAAACCTCAAACCAAAGCTGGACAACTCCAAAGCCCATTCCACGATCCTGCCAGTAGCCTCAGGGTTTTGGAATATGCGTTGCAAGGGGAAGCGGGTGACAACCATGATCTCGTGGGCTTGGAAGTAGTAGCGCAGTTTCCTTGAGGCCATGACGAGGCCAAAAATCAACTTTTGCACACCAGAGTACCTCGACCTAGCCCCCTGGAGTACGGAGCTGACGAAGTACACTGGGCGCTGCACCACCTTCTTCATTGCCGTGATAATGGCACTGTCTCCGCTGCTTTGCTCTTCTTTATCCTGAACTGCATCTGATCTTGCTGGGACTGGTTCACTTTCCTCTCCAGAGGGGACGGTGGCGGTGGTTGCTGCTTCATCTACCTCCCGCTGTGCCACCAGTGCTGCGCTAACCACTTGATTGGTCACTGCTAAATATAGTAGCAACGGCTCTTGTGGTTTAGGAGCGACTAAGGTGGGAACAGAGGAAAGGTAGGTCTTCAAATATTGTAGCACAGCGTCTACCTCCGGGGTCCACTCCACGGGCCCTACCTTTTTCAAGATTTTGAAAAATAGCAAGGCGCGTTCAGCGGACATGGAAATGAACCTGCTCAGCGCGACAACACATCCGGTCAAACGCCTCACGTCCTTGACTGTCTTTGGTGCTTGAATCTGCTCGATATCCCTGATCTTGTCGGGGTTGGCCTCTATCCCCCGATGGAACACAAAAAAGCCAAGTAGCTTGCCTGAAGGAATGCCAAAGACACACTTCTCCGGGTTCAGCTTCAAATTGAGCCTGCGCAGATTTGCAAAGGTCTCTTCCAAATCCTGAATGAGAGTCATTCTGTCCTTGGTTTTGACCACAATATCATCCATGTAGGCTTCAACATTTCTGTGTAACTGGGACTCAAAGCCAATTTGTACTGCTCTTGCAGAAGTGGATCCAGCACTCTTCAACCCGAAGGGCATCCGTACAAAATAGTACGTGCCACATGGAGTTATGAACACGGTTTTTTCTTCATCCTCCTTGGACATGAAGATCTGATGGTATCCAGAGTAGGCATCCAGGAAGGAGAGCAAGTTGCATCCGGAGGTGGAATCCACAATCTGGTCGATGCGCGGCAAGGGGAATGGGTCCTTCGGGCATGCTTTGTTAAGATACATGAAATCTATGCAAAGCCTCCATTTCCCATTTGCCTTGCGTACCACCACTGGGTTTGCTAACCACGTTCGATTTAATACTCCTCTGACCAATCCAGTTGCCTCAAGTTTCTTGATCTCCTCAGCAGTAAACTGCTGCCGCTCCAAAGCTTGCTTCTGGACCTTCTGCTTGACGGGTCGGGCATGTGGTCAGACAGCAAGGTGGTGCTCGATTACCTCCCTGGGAAAACCGGGGATGTCAAATGGTTTCCAAGCAAACACATTGACATTTGCCCGCAGGAAGGCAACAAGCGCGCTTTCCTATATGTCATCGAGGGTGGCACTGGTGGTAAATGTACCACCAGCGCCAGCCAGCCCTGCCGGGACCTTTTTCACAGATGGTGCGGCAACCTTGGATCTCTTGCTAGTTGAACTCTCCGGCAAGTCATCAACAGGCGCAACGCACTCCGGAGAGGCATGCTTCCCGGATTCCTCGCTGGCATCCTTGCTTCCTTTCTTCTTTTTCTTGCTTTCCTTGGCGGGAGCAGCGGCTTCCGCAGCTTCTACAGCAACTGCCTCCCAATACATCTTGTCCACGCATATGATTGCGTCTTTCTTGTCTGATGGGATAGAAATAACGCCCATTGGCCCTGGCATCTTCAAAGTGTTGTAGGCATAGTGGGATGCAGCTATGAATTTGGCCAGGGCAGGACGACCAAGGATTCCATTTTACGGTAGGGGGAGGTCAACCACATCA
Source organism: Thinopyrum elongatum (assembly GCA_011799875.1). Lineage (NCBI taxonomy): Eukaryota > Viridiplantae > Streptophyta > Magnoliopsida > Poales > Poaceae > Thinopyrum > Thinopyrum elongatum. The sequence goes on from CM022303.1 coordinate 406,158,074, forward strand.
AACACGATCTTCTCAGTCTGGTAGTTCAACTCCCCCCGAATGTTACCGGCAGTGTGATCTTCCCCTTAGGACGACTCCTGCCGGGTTGATCCCTTGGAACATACCAGTAACCTTGAGCTCTTCATCTGCTATCTGGAGTTTGCTGATAACCTTTGGAGAAATCAGATTCAACCCGGCCCCGCCGTCAACCAACATCTTTGTGACCTTGAGGTTGCAGATTGTTGGTGAAACCAACAACGGCAAACACCCCACCGCGGTAGTGCGGTCAGGGTGATCCTCCTCATCAAAGACAATGGGCGTGCAGGACCACTTGAGTGGCTTCCGAGAATCTACCGTTGGCTACATGGCATTGACCTCATGCGCCCACCTTTTAAGTTGACGGTGAGAGGAGTGTAGAGATGCACCCTCGTCAATGCATAGTGCGTTAGTGGCTTTCTGGAATTCCTGCTCGCTGGTTTCCTCTTCATCTCCTTCATCACTTCCGTCCTCGCAATCCTTCTTCTCACGGCCCTTGGTGGGTTTCCCTTGATACTGAGAAGCCTTGCCGGGGTGACCTGTTCTACCACCTCGGCCCTTCCCACCAGCGCCATCTTGGCTTTTCTCCTTATCACCCTTCTCGTACTCAGCCCTCTGCTTCTTGACGAGCTGCTCAACCTGATGACACTCCTGGAGATTGTGGCCCTTGGTCCGATGGATCTTGCAATACAGTCCATCGCTCTTCCCAGCTTTCTCAGCAGCCGTGGCTTCCCGACAATCAGCGCACGTGGCAACTTCCTTGCCGGGGACCTCGGTCTTAGCCTTCTTGCCGGTACTAGGTGCGCTCGATCCTTCAATGCCCATCACCACTTTATCATTGCGCTTCTTGTTGCGCTTCTTGCTCTTCTTCTTCTGGCTGGTGGCATCGTCGTTGTCTTCTGAGTCGATGTCGACGCCATCCTCTTCACCTGGGAGTCATCTCCCCTCTTCTACTTGGGCACACTTATCCAGCAGAGTGTATAGCTTGTTCATAGTCTTGGGCAAACGAATGTTCATTTTAGAACGTATCCGGCGGTTGCACACGTTGGACTGGAACACGGCTATCACAGCTGCAGGGTGGATGTCTGGGATGTTCCTGTGCACCCGGCTGAACCTCTGCATGTACTTCCGCAGGCTCTCTCCTTCCTTCTGTGGGAGTAGCTGTAAGTCGCTGGGCCGTCCTGGTTCTTGGTGGCCGCCCGTGAAGGCGCCAGCAAACTCATGGCACAGGTCAGCCCAGGTCGAAATGGAATTCTCTGGCAAGTGCATCAACCAAGACCTCACATTTGGCTTGAGTGCCAAGGGGAAGTAGTTGGCAAACACCTTATCATCTCTTCCCCCGGCAGCTTGAACAGCGATCGTATAGATGCTCAAGAACTCTACCGGGTTCAGTCTTCCATCGTACTTCTCTGGTATTTCTCGCTTGAACGTGCGGGCAGATGGCCAACGGACTTGCCGCGGCTCACGAGTGAAGGTGGGGCACCCAACCCCGAAAGGTAGGCACCCACCCTCACCGGGCGTTGGCTCGTCAACGTCGGAGCCATTGCGCCTATCGGACCAGCATTGGGTTTCGCGGCATCGTTCAATGGTGACGCGCGCGTCTCCCCCCCGCCTGTCTTCCAGGACTCGCCGCTGTTATCGTTGTCCTTGAGGATCGGAGGAGGCCAACGATACATTGTCGGGTTCTTGGTTGCGTTGCTCTGGCTGTGGCCTTTGCGCTGGCTGCCGCAGAGGGGATTGCACCGTGGGGGTGGCCCCTTCGGTATGGCTAGCAGCTCGGGCCGTTGCCGCCGCCTGTGGAGGCTGTGACGGGCCTGCTCGCTGTGATCCTCCCACCTCGGCGAAACCAATCAAGCTCTGAATGGTGGCTCTCCACTCATCCATCTGATCAGGCACCGGCAGAAATCTCAATAGGAGTTGGGCCCGCGCCATGGCCTCCGAAGCAGTGCTCGGCATGGAGGACAACGTAGACCGTAGCGTCACCTGGCTTCTGACGGTGCCAGTAGTAGCCGCGCCGCGCTCCTGTCACCGTGAGCCAGTCGCCAGGGCAGCATGGAGGCGAGGTGGATGTGCTTGGGGGTCGGCGGCTCCGTTAGGTGCGTTAGCTTGGCCAGCCCACCCTGGGGGTGACGCATGCCCTGCAGCCACACCCGCAGCAGGGCCGGCCGGAGGATTGCGGTTCGCCCCATGGCGAGCATCACCGTTGTGGCCGCGTCCTTCGGCGAGGTGGAGAGGCACGGATGGAATGATCTCCCCTCCCGCACCTTGCGGAGCGTGGCCGTCAGGATGTTGTTGGCGCTGTCCTTCTCCGGTGCCTCCTTCTCCCGTTTTGGCTACGGGGGAGGTGGTGACAACGCCGCCTACGCCGGTCACGTCCCTCGCAGCGTCCACGTCCCCGTGCGCCCCCGTAGCCCCCACGGCGTTTGCAGCCGCGTGTGGAGGGGCCATTCAGGTGGACGAGTGAGCTGTGGCACCGGTTTTCTTCTTGGGCGCCATGGATGATGAAGCTGTCGATGAAGAAGATTATGATAAAGATGACGCGTTGCGTACGCTCTTGGGTTCGCACAAGCGCTTCCCCCTACCTGTCGCACCAAAGATGTCATGGGAAAACACGGCCACCTATGGGGCCATCGGCCCCTTGTGGTTCGGCAGGGGGAAGGACGCATTGCACAAAGAGCGGAGGGCATGGGGTAGCGCGGCAGCGATCACACGGGCAGTTTTACCCAGGTTCGGGCCGCCGCGAGGCGTAAAACCCTACTCCTGCTTCGGTGGATTGATGAGAGGACCGTGGTGGAGGCACAACGCTCTAGCCCGGCAAGGTTGCCTCGGGGCGAGAGCAGCTACGCGCGTATGAGTGTACAGGGGTCCGAATCCTTTCTAAGGTCGCCATGGTCCTCCATTTATAGATCAAGGGGTCACCACAATGGCAAATTAGTCATTGTGTACTGATTAGATAGCAAACAGTGCCATCATACCTAACTCTGCAGACTGCACAGAGCGCATTAAATGCGCCACTTAGTGTCACATAGTAGCCTAGCCCGGCAAGCCTTATCATGCCGTTTTGTCACCTTCTCGCCTGCCTGCGTGACACGTTGCTGGACGAGTGTCATTTGGAGGTGATTTCCTCTAGATATGACTGCCACGTAACAAATAACGGCCACTTAGCATCTTGGGGGCTCGACACCGCACCGATCAGTGAATTGCGTTGTTGTGAGGTGGAGCGGTGGAGCCTAGGCGGGGTAATCTGTCCTCAGCGTCCCCCGCAAACCTGCCGGGGCAATCTTGAGACTTGTCTTCGGCGCAACCTCATCCTCACCAGGCTCGCCTGCCCGGCAGGGGAGGTTTTCCCATTGCGGTATTTTACTCCTTGGGTTGGTCTTGGTCTTCCTGATCCGCCCTTTGATTCCTCAAAGAGCTGATCTCTTCTGCTTGGCCTTGTCCTGGGTGCTGCAATCTCGTTCTGGAGCCTATGTATAGTTTGGGCAACATACCTGGGGTTTGTTGCACCGACACCTGGGATTATTGTTCTACCCCCGACCCACAGTAGGTCCAAAATTTAAGAGGGGGGCAAAGTTTGTACTTTCCCCAAATTTCAAACAAGTGCGTCCCATCTATTAAAAAAAACAAGAAACAAGCGCGTCCCAGACCGAAGCATGGTTCCCCCTTAGCTCCCCCCGCCCATCTGATTCCCCATTCGTACTCCGTCGGCGCCAAAACTACATCTCCTCCAGCCACGAAACCCCGGCGTCCTCTGTCCGCCACCCCATCCCACCCATCAACCGCCGCCCTCCTCCATCACGCCGGAGCCGATACCCCGACATCGTCGTCAACCGCAACATCCTCCGCGGCTAGTAGTTGAAGCCGAGGCCGAGCTGTCTCCAGGACGCCGACATGCGCCTTACCCGAGCCAGTTCAACCACGCCGTCCTGCGCCTCACCACTGCCGCTCCAACGTCACCACCGTCCACCGCACTGGAGTTGTTCCCGCTACGCCGTCCTTTGCCGCCTCGGATCTGCTTCCCCTCCGCCGACAGACGGCCACCACAAGACAGTCAACAATTTGGCCATGGGTTCGTCCAAGGCTCCACCCTCCTCCAAAACATCGGTTCCCCCGGTAAAAAGAAGAACATCGCCGCGAAATAAGGAGGACACAGCACTAGCAACCGGAACTGGTACTCCTCTTCCCTTATTCATGCAAATCTTACGTGTCTGTTTGCACGGTATTCATCCCACAGAAGACACTAGTTGACAGCTTCTTCCCGCACCTTCTTCCTGATACTAGATGTTCCTAGTAACTCGTGATGCACAAGGTTTCTCCTCATATACTATTTCACCTTAGCTAGAGGTCCGTCGCCCCCCTGGATTTCAAATCCTGGTCAGTTGATTCCCAATTAAAGGAAGCATTCCCCGGCGTAACAGGCGCTAGTCCACCTTTTAAGCCGGGGAAGCAGCACCTCGGTGTTTATCTTAGGGTGTGTGGGGCCTAGGAGCTGCTGGCGCCCAATCTGGAGGTCGGCCGGGCATAAAGGGATGGCCGGGGGGGCGCTGCCAAGCACGGCGGTGGTGTGAGGTCGAGGGGAGGGTGGGGCGGCGGAGGCAGGGGTCTAGGCCAATGGTCGCTAGCGGTTCGAGAAAGATCGTCAACAGTGACTGGCGGGAGGTAGACGAAGGCCATCTGCCCATTCCTTGTAGATCAGACGGTTCATAAAAAAATCAACCGACCTGTTTATTTTCAGTCGACTGTTATTTTGATAGGACCACATGTGGTGGTGTGCTGGAGCAGTACCTGCATTTCCCAGCCATCCATGTGCTCATATATTACAAAATCATACGGAGTAGAATCTAATTTTGTTTGCCATGCAATGTTGTAGAGCTATCGTATGTCTCCTGTCATTTATTTTTCAGCCACCTGCTATCTGCTACTTTTACAGTGCACTAGTTCTGCACACACTTCACCCATACTCTCACTATTGTTTTTTTATGCATGGATATTTCAGCCTCTACCAAACTGTTGATAGAAGCATGAAATAAAAGAGAGAAGTCGTTCTAGCTTTCTTCGTGCGTAGGCAGGACACATTTCAGCACTTTAAAGGGTGCATTGTCAGCAGATGGAGATGGTAAACGTACCTCTGCAGTTGATGATCTCGCTCGCCATGAACCACCATCCCAGGTGCTTGCTTTAACTTCACGGTGTCATATATGGTTGCATGTTGCATATGGTGTCTAGCTTGTAATCGAAAGGCTGAAGTCGGTCTTTATTAAGATAAGGAAAGATATTTTTTACATGAACCACCATCCCGGGAGCACCAGAAGCCAAATAGCTAGTCAGGGCACTGGCCGAGCCAGTGACAAGCCCAGCATAGACATGCATCACCTGCAAGCCAACTAAAAAGCCACGGTGGTGGCGAAGCAGCCCGCCTCCCACCAGGCTCTCAGGTCCTCGATGATCATGCTCACCACTCCAGCCGGGTGTCTAGCTTGTATTGCTTCCAATTTGGTTAAATTGCATCTGCTTAGCTTACACATTCACTGGTACAGCGAGGTGCTATACAAATGGTTTTTAACCCCTTTCCGCGATGGTGTTCTGAACCGTCGCCTAGTGAGTGACTGTGATAGGCGGGTCCTTCCCACACGACCCAGAAACCGTCGGGGATAGGGAGCCTTGATGCATATAGTTGTCCCTATAAAACCGTTTCTGATATCTTGAATATCCCAAACGCTTCATCCTTGCTACTCGTTTGTGCTTGCATTGCCATCACAGTCGGAGTTCTGTGGTTTTACCTAAAACCTGGCACATTCCAGGCATGGTAGTTTTCCAGGCACGTACCAAACTGGCTCTATGTTTAAGATGCCTGGCACATCACAAACAGTTCATGATTGTAAACCGTGTACGATAGGTAGACAATCACACACATTTAGTTTTCCCGCACCGTTTGTGATAGTGTCTAACATCACACACGCTTTGCAAACGGCAACTGTGTGCATTGTTACACATGTTTCCTCTCCGCGAACTGTGTCGGATTATGGTGTATATCGCACATGCTGTGCTTTATAGACCGTGTGCGCCGTAATGACCTGCAGACCGTAATTTCACCCTAATTTAATTACTGCTATTTAAAATTGTACCTAATTTGAACTTGAAAGTAGGCTATAGCTTTATTCATATCCATCAGGTTCAAACAACCAATGCATTATTCGATTCACAGGTACATATGTTCAAGAATTACATAAGCACCAAATAAAGAATGATGAACCAGGGTTCTATACTTGTACTATTACAGATGGTAAAGAAAGAGGCGACGGACATTCTGGTTGCTGAACAAGGTGAAGCGGAATGGCCCTATTGTGCTCTCCTGGATGCAGAAGGCACGCACGACTCTAATCCAACCCCTTGTGATGGCAGGCCACCAATCATCTAGTTTGAGAGGTAATCTTGAGTAAACTGCTTCAGGATCCACTGCAAAGGAAAAAAGATTCAGACATTGTCATCTAACACAACTCATTACGGGCAGTAAAAAGAAGGCTACAGAGTTCTTACTTACCATCCTGCAGTTCACTGTTGTCTTGCATAAAGTGTAAACAAGTAGTTCGATTGACATCTTTTGACCCATTTTAATAACAATATTTATCAGTTTCCTCACTTGATGCTGGTTCATGAATATCTCATTGCCCCATACGCAGAAAGGGTCGAAGTGTGGATCTTTGGCAATGACATATGTACCTAAAAGCATCAAGTTAATATTAGAAGCTAAACAACAATTTCAAAATGATGTAGTACAACACTCCCTCCATCCCATTATATAAGATTTTATTACATGTATATCTAGACATCATCAGAACATTAAGGTAACACTCTTCCTTGTTGCTATGTAGCCTGGGATTGCATATTTATTCATTCAGTACAATGCATCTTGCTATGTAGCCTCAGATATATTAAATATGGCCCTAGTTAACCTACTGATAAATGGGTTATAGATATATTCAGTGAAATGTCCGATTCGACGATTAATCGCTTATCAGCCCCCAGGCTATATGGTACCAGCTACCGATATCCTGAATAGTGAGTACATATAAGCAATGTGATGAAACTAACCTCGATGGAAAACAACACTGTTCTCAATATTGTCCTTTATGAGTACATATAAGCATGTTAAGCACAACAGGCTAAACATCAACCAAATATATCCATGGTAGACAACATAATCTACAAATGATAGCTTCAGTGTGCAGGTTTAAGCATGCTAGTTAAGCAAAACAAGAAGTGGAAATGTGTGTTAACTGCATTAGGCATAACATTTAAAAACAAGCAAATAGTCATTCAAACTGGCATTGTGCAGGTCTAAAGTACACTAGTTATTGTTAAAAAAATGAAAAGGCATGTTAACTGCAACATCCTTAACAGCAACCAAATATCGTAATTCATAGTGGTATAGTTGAAACTATTATTGATGAAATTGAACTGCACAACAAATAGTTGCACATATAGAGCATCACATTGTCAAGAACAGAAATAAAAAAGGCATAAGGCCATCTCTAGCCGATCCTTTAAAAGTTAACGGACTAAAACCCTTAGTGGATATATATATATATACTCTAGCAATTTTTGGCCGTTTCTAGTCGATCCCCTAAACTTAGCGTTGTAAACTTCAATTTGATCAAGTTCAAAGCAAGTTCAACCGAAAGTAGCGTGCATTCAAACATAAACATAGATAGTTTTGCATAACCGAACATAAAACATAAATTTAAACTAACCTAAACTACTTTCGGACGAAGTGGAGGTCGAGCCAATCCTTCCTCGTCAGGTACGGTGTGCCGCGAGCTAGGTCCGGGCCGGTGCCGTCGTCGGGGTCGTTGGGGAAGACACTCCTCCACTCGTCGACGTCGATCTCCTTGTCCTCGCCGCCCACCTCAACGCCCTCTGCGCCGCAATCCTCGCCGCCTTAGACCCCATCATCGGAGGAGAGCATGATAACCTCGCCGCCCTCCGCGCCGACAAAGATCACCCGCTCCACCTCCACGAGCTCCAGGTACTGCCGGCGGAGCTTTTGCATGTAGGCCTCGTTGGCGGCCTCGGCCTCGAGGCGCTCCCACGCCTCGGGGTCCTCCCACGCCATAGCCGAGCTCACCACCCCTGGTTCTGGCGGTACGAGGTTGACCGGACATGTGTCGAAGGGGAAATTGAGCCTAGTCGCTGTGCCGTGGTAGCGGACCTGCCAGCGGTCGTACTCCATGGCCGCGAGCTCAGCCGTGTGGAAGCTACCGAGCCACCGACGGGTGTGGGTCTCCTGATCCGTAATCTCGGTGACCCACATCCCCCACCACCACTGCCGGACCCCGAGGTAGGACCTCGTCGGTGGCCGGGCCCGAGGGAGGACGGGGAAGTCCTCAAACCGGCGTAGGGGCGCGGCGGCAGGTGAATCAGGCGACCGGTGACGACGAATTGATAAAGAGCCCACGGAGGATGACAGGGACTCCTTGGCGGCCACCTCGCTGACGTCGGGCGAAGAGGCCACGATAAACCTCTTTTTGGTCATTGGCTCCTTGAGCTCCCCGGCACACAGCTAGAGGTTGAGGATGGAGGCGGCGGCGGCGGCGATGGCGGCGACCTACCAATGGTTTCGAGCGAGGGAGGGGTGGTGTGTGTCTGTGTGAGAGGAGGTTTTGGGGAGTGTGTGATGTATGTGGAGGGGGGCAAGGTGGTGTTTGAGGAAATACCGCGGCAACTGAAAATTTTACTAGGCGGGAGTAAAATGCCGGGCTACTGAAAATTTGGATCAAGGGCGAGCAGATATTTTTTAGATTGCAAGGGATGCAGAGGCGGGAGTAAAATGCCGGGGCAACTGAAAATTTGAATCAAGGGCGAGCATATATTTTTGAGATTGCGCGGGATGCAGAGGCGGGAGTAATAAGGCGGGGCTACTGAAAATTTGAATCAAGGTCGAGCAGATATTTTTGAGATTGCGAAGGATGCAGAGGCGGGAATAAAATGTCGGGGCTACTAAAAATTTAAATCAAGGGATTGAAGCAGAGCGGGAGTAACAGACATCGCACACCGTCCGCACAAACTAATCGTGTGCTATCAAACATTAAAACCTTCCAGGCGGTAGATATTTTCGAGATTATGAGGAATTAGATATTTTTGGGACCGGGAGGCAAGCCTCGTGGAGCCCAATCTACTGTGCTGATGTGAGTGACTACAAGGCACGGGCACGGCACACGGGTAGTCTGACCGAACCATGTCTGTTGTGTACCCAATCGCAGACGGTTTCTACATCCAACTCGTGTGCTGTTTATAAATTTGGCAAAAAGAATAACGCGGGAGAGGGTCAGAACACGAACACACTTGCATGTGGACCAAATATATGTATGAAAAGGGTAGTTTGATGTTCGAATACCCAATGCACAACTTTGATGTGGCACCTGTCACACAAGAGCACAGTAGTGCTAGTTAGCCACCCCCTATGAACCCCACTTCGTGTTAGCGGTAAGGGAATCCTAGCTACGAATGCATGCCCCCAAATAGCTAGGTCTGAAATCTCACCCTACCATAACACAAAACCTATAGGAGTCCATCATATATATATGGTCAAACTTCCCCTTTCGCTTCCTGACAAAGGTGGACCGTGTGCTGACCCACAAATGTGTGCTTGTGGCGTGAGATGAGTGAGACCACATACGAACCACATGCGGGTGGCCCTACTATATGTATGAAAAGGGTGTGGTGTGATATTTAACTACCATTCACAACTTTGATGTGGCACTTGTGCCTCGCAAATTAACCGGACTTCCCCGACCCCACGGAGGTTGCAGGTAGTGCGAAGTAGCCCCCCCCCCCCCCACGCACACACGTCGGGGGGGGAGGGCATCTCACCAAGACGTACTGTAACACGGACCAAGCAGAATCCAACTTGGTCGTACAACCTCTCCCGCTCGTTGTTGGTCAAAGTGATGGACGTCCACACGGCCCCGCAAAATGGGCTAGCTTGTCGCCGATAACCTCGCAAGGGAGTACTGTATGAAGACAAACCCACTCTGTGCATGTGGCCCAAGTATGTATATGGAAGTGGTGTGTGTGGTGTTTGAATACCCAATGCGCAAATTTGATGTGGCACCATGCTTTGGAACCGTAAAATCCCCACACTGAGTGAGGGTTCACGGCGCGTAGCATGTGCTCAAACTTAACTAGGCTTGGAATGGTCGACCTACTATACGGTAACTTGAAGCAAAGAAGAAGAATCCACCCTGGTAACCTTTCTCGTCGTTGGTCGAAATGATGGACGTCCACGCGGGTCCACGAATATATATAGGCTTGCCGCCCATAACCAAGCGAGTGAGAGTGTGTCCAAAGACAACCATTGCGTGCGTGTGTCCCGAACATATTTATGGAGGTGTGTGATGCATGCATATGTGTTGAATACCTGACCCAATGCACAACATTGATGTGGTGCATGCGTTGAAAATCGCAGAGGTCCCCACACAAAGCAAGAGGTCGTTCATGACGTGTCATGTGCTCGCCCCCCCCCCCCCCCCCCCCTTCGATCCAGCGGGATGGATTCATGTGTACACATGTGCTATTATATATATGTAATCTCACATCATGATCTATATCATGAGACAAACAAAAAATTAATCTCCTCCTAAGTCAAATTAGTTAACCTCTCTCGCTGTCGGTGAAAGTGATGGACCAAGCGGGCCGACAGATGGAAGCATCGCCGATAACCGCGTGGGTGAGTGCCATATATAGGGCAACGACCATCGCACTTGCACGTGTGCCAGAACATGTATATGGAGAGGTGTGTGGTTGTGATGTTTTGAATACCTAATGCACAACTTTGATGTGGCATTTGCCTCAAAAACCGCCAAGTCCCCACATAGAGTGAGGTTCATGTGACACCTAGTATATATATATAAATATATATATATATATGCTAGTCACCCCCCTTCGACATGTACTATACACCTAGTAACACACAGCCCTAAAAGAATTAATCCTCCTTGTCCGTCAAACGTACCTCTCTCTCGCTGGGTCAAAGTGATGGACGACGAACTCGCGAGCCCAGCACAGAAGCAAAGCATACGTTGCACGCGAGTGATCGTCCTATATAGGACTACATACCACCGTCTGCATGTGGTCCAAAGTGGTGTTTGTGTGATGTTTGAATACGCAATGCACAACTTTGATGTGGCACCACATATATAGGAAACCAAAAAGTCCCCACAGAGAGCGCGAGGTTCATGATGCATGGTATGTGCTATATGTACGCCCCCATTCGATGTGTGGTATATATGTACTTCTACTGTATAGCACAAACCAAAAAATAATCATTCCTTAATGGTCAAATTAACCTCTTTGTCATTGGGTCAAAGGACAATCTCGCATGCCCACGGATGGAAGCGCCACACGCGAGTGAGTTCCTATAGGGCAACCACCGCCTGCATGGTATTGCGTGATGTTTGAATACCAATATAGTGTACAACTTTGATGTGGCACCTGCCTCGAGAACCGAAAAGTCCCCACATGGGGCGAGGTTATGACACGCATATATAGAGAGTATTCATGTTGCCCCCTCTTTGACATGTACATGCTCCTACCGTGCATATACGTAACACAAACCAAAAAAGAACCATCCTTGTTGGTCAAATTAACCTCCCTCTCGTTGTATGTTCAACTGGTCAACGACTACCTCGTGGGCCCACAGAGAGAGTCACACGCGAGTGAGTGTCATAGGACAAAACCACCGCGTGCATGTGGCCGTGTGTTATGTGATGTTTGAATACCCAATGCACAACTTTGACGTGGCACATGCTTCGCAAACCGCAAACGCACTACACCACGATGCGTAGCCCCCTCACTTCAAGCCGGTGGGAGGGTGTGTATGCACGTGCTCGAACTTTGATATGAAATCTCACCATGCATGATCCACACCACACACATGCCAAGATGAATCCACCTTTTGGTCAAATGCCTCTCGTTGTTGGTGGAAACTGAAAACCTTTGCGGGCTAACGAATGGGCATGTCGCTGATAACCGCACGAGGGAGAGTGTCCGAGAGGACCACCAATGCATGCATGTGGCCCGAACATGTATGTATGAAAGGGTCGTGTAATGCTTTAAATAACCAATTCACGACTTTGATGTGGCATATATGACTGACAAAATGATCGATAATCCCACACGGAGTTTCACGACTCGTAGTGTATTGCCGGACCCCTCCCCCCCCCACCCCCACACACACAAACACACACATCCCACAACACCACAGCGACTCTGAGGCATGTCAAACTTTTTCTGCAGTGAACATGTGATCCAAGGAGTGTCGTGTTAAAATAAAAAAAAACGACATCTGTCGGTGTACTAAGTATTGGGCCACTAGTACCCCCTACTTGTGCATGGGCAGTTGTAGCCATCCTCGTGGAAAGGCTTGCCGGGAACAGCTCGAGGTCGATTCAAGCCATCAAGGAAATCATCAAGTCAGAGATCTGAGGATCAGCAGATAAACAAAGCTGGGATCCGAAGGCCAGCTTCCCCGGCAAGATCCTTGCCGGGATGGCCTGTGGAGCCCGGCAAGGCTTGGCGCCCGGCAAGGCTTGGTGGCCGGCAAGTTTCGGCGCCCGGCGAGATTCTGCCACTGTACCACTACTCCAGCACAACGACAAAACCTGACATTCTAGGTCCTTCTCTGGATGCGTGGCAACGCGCCAGTGGAGGAGAGCTTAAGCGGTGCTGATGGGATGGCCCCTTTTTCCATCCCCAAGAAAGTGAGGACACCTAAACGGAAACCTCATGGTGCATTAAATGCGCTTGTCCTAATCCGTCAGGGGTTAGGTATGATACCCTGTAGCTACTTTACACCTCAATGTATGTACATTTTGCCACTGTGGAGACCCCTTTGAGCATATAAAAGGAGGCCCAAGGCAACTGCTACAGGGGAGGAGAACTTCTGGCCCATTCTACATGCGTAGCTGCTCTTTGAACATACTATTCATTGTGAGTGCTCCTGGAGGCTGGGCTCAAAAACATCAATAAGAACACAAAGCAGGAGTAGGGTTTTACGCTGATCGGCGTCTTAGTTTCTTCATCATCTTCATCATCATGCCACCCAAGAAGAAGAGCGCTGCGACGGCGCAACCGTCCACGTCCGTTTTGCCTATGCCTTCGCGTACAGGCGACAGCGTGGGTGCAGAAGGAAGAGGACTAGAACCCCCGCGGCATTCTGGTGATCCGAGCCAAGCGAGCGGTATCGTTCGCAGTGGCAGTGGTAACCTGCACGCCGCTGGATCTAGAGATGGCGCTGTGTTGCCTACGGGTGGCACAACGAACTCAAGAGATCGAAGGGCGCCTGCTGGAGCTCCCGCGCCGGCCCAAGCCTCACGACCTACCCAGGTCGTGCATGATGAGCGACGTCATGGCGCTGGTGGTTCAGGGCGTCCCCATGAAAAGGTCTCTGTGCATAGATCCCAAGATGCGCGGGACCAGCATGCACACCGAGCTGCCGGCGGAGGTGGTGCACGGTCGCGTGACCATCGTGGTGCTCCTTCTAACATGGTTAGGAGTCAGAGCACCTCACGTACCTCGCACTTATCGCCGCCACCTACGCCAGCGGAAGCCTTGGCACGTGCGTAGCTGCTCCTCGATTTTCCTCCTGCCCCGGAGAAGATGGAGGAGTGGCGAGCTACCATCCAGAGCCTCATTGGCTTCGCCAACAAAGATGGACCGCAAGAGGCAGGGCCCTCGCAGTGGAGGCCCATCGATCTGGCGCGAGCCGATGTAGAGAAAAACGGAGGTGGTGCAACCACAATGCACTCCCCTCCGCGGCACCAGTGGCGGCCGACAACTCAGCAAGTCGACCGCCATGAAGAAGTTTCCACGGCGTCGTCCGATCCACGGATGCGCCGCGATCAGCGTCAAGTTCTCCAGGAGCGAGGCAAGGAGGATGCTCGAACTACCATCGAACGGCGACGGGAAGCACGCTATCAGTCTGATAAGCGCGCGGGGCCGGCTGTTGACGAGCCTGCGCCAGGGGACGTAGGAGACTTGCCTTATGAGGTAGGGACTCCGACGTTTACCCGTGAGCTGCGGCAAGTCCGGTGGCCCAATTCCCGAACCTTTAAGCCGGAGGTCCCGGAGAAATATGACGGTAAGACCCATCCCTCGGAGTTCCTGAGCATCTACACCATTGTGGTGCAGGCTGCCGGGGGCCGAGATGACAAGATACTTGCCAACTACTTCCCGTTGGTGCTCAAACCCAACGTCAGGTCATGGTTGATGCATCTGCCGGAGAATTCTATTTCTTCCTGGTCAGATCTGTGCCATCAGTTTGTTGGCGCCTTTGTTGGAGGCCACCAAGCTCCTGGCCAAGAGAGCGATTTGCACATGATCCCTCAGAAGGAGGGCGAGTCCCTGCGCAAGTTTATCTAGAGATTTAGCCGGGTGCAGTACAACATTCCTGACGTTCATCCTGCCGCTGTCGTTAGCGCGTTCCACCAGAACGTGCATAATAGCAAAATGCGGGAAGAGCTGGCAATGAACAAAGTCAGGAGTATTGCCAAGCTTTATGCTCTGGCCGACAAGTGCGCTCGAGCTGAAGAGGGGAGGAAACTCCCTGGTGAGGTTGTTGGCGCGGTGGGCGAGTCCGAAGATGAAGACGCCGCGGCCCCGTCAAGGAAAGGCCGGCGGCGGAACAGGAAGCACGGAGGCAAGGTCGTGCTTGCTGTCAAGGAATCTGACAACCCCGGCGCCGCCAAGAAGGCCAAGGTTGGCGACCCCGGCAAGGATCTTGCCGGGTGCCCTTCCTGTCAGGCCTTGGCGGCTGCCGACAAGTCGGAGAACTCCGGCAAGCAGTATTGCAAGATCCATCGGACCAAGAGCCACGATCTCCAGAACTGCCGGCAAGTCAAGCAGCTTGCCGAGAAGCAGAGGGCCGAATACGAGAGGCGAGATAAGGAGAAGGCCCAAGATGGTGCTGAGGGGTCCGGCAAGAAGCGCGGTGGCTGAGGGGGTCGCCGCGGCAAGGCCAAGCAGCAAAAGGATCGGCCCGCTCGGGGCCGAGATAAAGAAGGAGATGATGATGAATCCAGTGAGCAAGAATTCCAGAAGGCTACGGAGGCCATGTGCATTGATGGGGGTGCTTCGCTGCATTCCTCCCACCGCCAACTCAAACAGTGGGTGCGGGAGGTCAATGCGGCAGAGCCATCCCCAGATGCGTGTAGGCCCCTGAAGTGGTCCAGCACGCCTATCATTTTCGACGCCAAGGATCACCCTGATCGCACAACTGCGGTCGGGTGCTTGCCATTGTTGGTCTCGCCAAAGATTCGCAACCTCAAGGTGACGAAGATGTTAGTTGACGACGGGGCCGGCCTAAACTTAATCTCACCGGATGTGCTCAGAAAGCTCCAGATTCCCGACAAAGACCTCGAGGAAACGGGTACGTTTCAAGGGGTCAATCCGGGAAAAACCCAGCCTAAGGGTAAGATTACGCTGCCGGTAACATTTGGCAGCGAGCTTAACTTCAGGACCGAGAAGGTGGTGTTTGATGTCGCCAAGATCCCCATGTCATACAATGGGATCCTTGGTCGGCCAGCGCTGGCTAAGTTTATGGCGGCATCACACTACGCGTACAACGTCTTGAAGATGCCTGGGCCGTTGGGCGTCATCACTATCCATTCCAATAAGAAGGATGCGCTCATCTGTGCCGACTAACTTTACCGGGAAGCAGTTGCAGCACCTGCCGTCAAGGCACCTGCTCCTGCCGCTGGAACTCCCGGGGGGAAGAAGAAGACCGGCAGGAACCTTGGCGCGAACTCCGGCAAGCGCACCTCCTCGAAGTGCTGCGCTTCCGTCGAGGACGTACCAGAGAGTTCCACCGGCAAGAACAAGAAGTCCAAGGCTGCTCCGCCGGAGACCAAGAAGGTGCCTGTCAGAGAGGATGGAACGGGGGGAACTTTCACCATAAGTTCCACCCTAGATGACAAATAGGAAAGTGCGCTCATTGCTTTCCTGCGGGCGAATGTCGACGTGTTTGCATGGCAACCGTCTGACATCCCCGGTGTTCCCAGGAAGGTAATTGAGCACCACCTTGCTGTCTGTCCTCATGCGCGGCCCGTCAAGCAAAGGGTCAGAAAGCAGGCCTTGGAGCGGCAAGAATTCATTGCCGAAGAAATTAAGAAGCTGGAGGCGGCAGGACTGGTCAAAGGAGTGCTTCACCCAACCTGGTTGGCCAATCCGGTTGTAGTGCGGAAAGCGAATGGGAAATGGAGGCTTTGTATCGATTATACAGATATCAATAAAGCTTGTCCAAAAGATCCCTTTCCCCTGCCGCACATCGACCAGATTGTGGATGCCACCGCTGGTTGTGATCTCCTGTCCTTCCTTGATGCCTATTCAGGGTATCACCAGATTTTTATGGCAAAAGAAGATGAAGAGAAGACCGCCTTTATCACCCCATGTGGTACGTATTGTTTCATACGAATGCCTTTCGGGTTGAAAAGTGCTGGTTCACCATTTGCCAGAGCAATCCAGATTGGTTTTGAGCCACAACTCCATAGAAATATGGAGGCGTATATGCATGATATAGTGGTCAAAACCAAAGACAAAGCAACGCTCATTCAAGACTTAGAAGAAACATTTGCAAACTTGTGCAAGATCAACCTGAAGCTCAATCCTGAGAAGTGCATGTTCGGTGTTCCTTCCGGCAAGCTCCTCGGATTCTTTGTATCTTGCCGGGGAATCGAAGCGAACCCCGACAAGATCAAAGCTATTGAGCAAATTGAAGCGCCGAGACGCGTCAAGGATGTGCGTCGTCTTGCCGGCTGTGTTGCTGCTCTAAGCAGGTTTACTTCCAAGTCTGCTGAGCGCGCCCTGCCCTTCTTCAAAATTTTGAAGAAGGCAGGTCCAATGAAATGGACTCCGGAGGCGGAAGCTGCGCTGCAAGATTTGAAGAAATACCTTTCCTCTCCGCCGACGCTAGTCGCGCCTAAACCACAAGAGCCGTTGTTGCTGTATCTGGCAGCAACAAATCAAGTGGTTAGCGCTGCGCTAGTGGCGCAGAGAGAAGCTGATGAGGAAGCAACACCAGCGGCAGGACAGCCAGATGACGCGGCAAGATCTTCCCCGGCAAGGGTTGATCCCGGCAAGACAGGATCTGCGCAAACAGAAGAACCCGTGCAGAAGAAGAAGGTGGTGCAGCGCCTAGTTTATTTTGTTAGCTCTGTTTTACAAGGAGCTAGGTCAAGATATTCTGGTGTGCAGAAGTTGCTTTTCGGCCACCTTATGGCCTCGAGGAAGCTGCGCCATTATTTTCAAGCACATGAGATCACCATCGTCACTCGCTTTCCGTTGCAACGGATTTTGCAAAATCCAGAGGCAACCGGCAGGATCGTGGAGTGGGCGTTGGAGTTGTCCAGCTTTGGCCTTAAGTTCGAAAGCACTTCGACGATCCAGAGCAGGGCCTTGGCGGAGTTCATTGCAGAATGGACCCCAACGCCAGATGAAGAAGTTCAAGAAACAACTCTCCCCGGCAAGGAAATCGATCAGCAATGGGTTATGTACTTTGACGGGGCTTTCTCGCTGCGAGGCGCCGATGCTGGCGTGCTGCTTGTCGCACCCACCGGAGAGCACCTCAAGTACATAGTCCAAATGCACTTTCCCTGGGAGAGTTCAACCAACAACACTGCAGAATACGAAGGTTTGCTTGCCGGTCTCAGGATCGCGGCGGACCTTGGTATCAGAAAGCTCGTCGTCAAAGGCGATTCACAACTTGTCGTCAGGCAAGTTAACAAGAGTTATCAAAGTCCATTGATGCAAGCCTACGTAGATGAAGTGAGGAAATTGGAAGAGCACTTTGACAGTCTACAGATGGAGCACGTTCCTCGTGCCGAGAACAATATAGCTGACGACCTGTCAAAGCGTGCCGCCCTCAAGTTGCCTGTGGAACCAGGAACTTTTGTGCTCCAATTGACTCAACCATCCGTGGCGCCATCGATGCGACAAGAAAAGAGAAGAAAGTTGAACTCTAGCCAGTACTTCCCGGCAGAGCTCCCCGGAGCCGCCGGCAAGGAAGTTGCCAGGATCGACATGCCTGCCGGGGAACAACAGGCTCCGGCAGGGCCTCAGGCCCTTGCTGTCAAGACGAACGTTCCCCCGGCAGAGGAGATGCCTTTAGTCCTAGGTGTCGAGCCTCAGGCTCCAGCATGGGCGCAGCACATTGTCCATTTCCTTCAGACAGGTGAACTCCCTGAGGAACAGGAAGAAGTAGAGAGAGTAGCCCGTCGGTCTGTTATGTACAAGTTCGTCGATGACGTCCTGTACAGAAAGAGACCAAACGGTGTGAAATTAAAGTGCATTCCTCGGGAGGATGGACTAGAGCTGTTGGCGGAGATACATGGGGGCATATGTGGTTCTCACATAGGGTCAAGAGCGCTTGCCGGGAAAGCATTCCGGCAAGGTTTCTTTTGGCCTACCGCCCTCCAGGATGCGACTGCACTAGTAACCAAGTGTGAAGCGTGCCAGTTTCATTCGAAGAAATTACATCAGCCAGCTCAAGCTCTTTAGACAATCCCTCTCTCCTGGCCATTTTCGGTCTGGGGGCTCGACATACTAGGCCCTTTCCCCCGTGCTACCGGGGGCTTTGAATACTTGTATGTTGCTATCGACAAGTTCACAAAGTGGCCGGAGGTGGAAGCAGTGAGGAAAGTGACAGCGCAATCAGCTGTCAAGTTCTTCAAGGGAATTGTTTGCCGTTTCGGTGTGCCCAACAGGATCATCACCGACAACGGCACGCAGTTCACAAGTCGCACCTTCATGCAGTACGTCCAAGACCTTGGCGGCAAGATTTGTTTTGCCTCTGTTGCTCACCCAAGAAGCAACGGCCAAGCGGAGAGGGCCAATGCTGAAGTGCTGCGCGGTCTCAGGACCAGAACTTTTGACAGGCTGAAAAAGTGCGGAAGTCGCTGGATTGATGAGTTGCCGGCGGTTCTTTGGTTAATCAGAACGACACCAAATCGAGCCACCGGCCAGACACCATTCGCTCTAGTTTACGGAGCGGAAGTAGTTCTCCCCACAGAACTCATATACGGATCTCCTCGAGTGCTCGCTTATGATGAGCTTGAGCAAGAGCAACTTCAGCAAGATGACGCTGTGCTCCTTAAGGAGAATCATCTTCAGGCTGCTGTGCGAGCTGCACGCTACCAGCAAGCTTTGCGCCGCTATCATAGCTGCAAAGTTCATGCCCGAAGCCTTGAGGAAGGCGACCTTGTTCTTCGGTGGATTCAGTCCGCCAAGAATTCAAACAAGTTGACGCCAAAGTGGGAAGGCCCTTATCGGGTAGTACGAGTCACCAGGCCTGGCGCTGTCTGCCTGGAGACCGAAGATGGCGTTCCAGTGAGTAATTCCTGGAATATCAAACATCTTCGCAAGTTCTACCCATAAGGCGCGATTGCCGGGGACTCCCGGCAACCACCCTTTTGTACAAGTCTTGCCGGCAAGGCATGTGATCCTTTGTACAAAGCCAGGCGCAGACCCTGAGCACAGATGAATAAATTTAAGCGTTGTACATTCCCTTATTGATTCCCATGTTCATATCTATATATATGCATGTTTGTCTAAGATGTTGTATGACACCTAATCCCGGTAAGTTCTAACGAACCGCCAAGGTTTCATGTCTTTATTTTCTCTTCTTTCTTTTCCTCAAAAGACAGAAGGATTCCTCGCGTGCACATTTGCCGGGGGGGGGGGGGAAGGGAGATATGAATACCAGTTGGCGACGTTCGGAATCGACGCTTGCCGGAGGAAGAACAAAGACAGAAAGCTAAGTCCTAAAAACTCAGAGCAAGTTTTTCTTTTATTACAAAGTTATTTCCTTGGACGATTCCGACTCTTGTATGGAAAATCTGCACGTGAAGGAACCCTTGTTGTAATCGGTCGCGCCCTTATTTTGTTTCGAGCCCGCTCAGCGATTTAAGTGGCTGCACTGAGGACACTAAGGAGTCTTGCCGGCCGCTGCGCCTCCAGCAGGCTGCTGAAGTCCCGCACCCAGCGCTTGCGGCAGGTTGCGCGCCGGCAAGTTTTCAGTAAGCGTAGGATGAACTCCATACATGAAGGAATCAGACAAGGAAAATAGCAAGCATGAACCTAAACATAGGCAAATTGTATTACATCCATGAGTTGCCGCAATTCTAACTTGAGACTTAATTGTCTTTTACATGAGATGATGATGGCAAGGAAAAGGGAAGCACTCAATCCCTACGCTGGCCTTCGATCCTTTTGTTGGAGTCCACCTTCTCAAGGATAGGCGCGATGCACTCTTCAAGCGCCTCAACATTTGCATCACTTGGCAGATGGCCGAGCGCGTTGGAAAGGTCAATGCCGGGATTGCTGTGCACCACCTTGATGAGCACCTTGCGGAGGACGGCCCGGCAAAGCCGGCGAGTCTCGTTCGCCAGTTGGGTCGCCCGGCTAGACTGGAGCACCCTCAACGCGTTGATGATGCTTTCAAAGAACATCGTCAACCTGGCACTTGGAGATATTCTTTCCTCGGAAGAATACTTGAAGTTCGACAGGCCCATGGTTGACAGTTCTGTGGTAAGCTTCTCCGCGGTGGCGATGAGACAGCCAGTCCAGATCTCCACTCCCTTCTCGTACTCGTTTTGGGTGGCGGTGGTGCTCTTGAGCAGGTTCCTCTCTCCTTGGAGATCCTTGAGTAGAGCCTTCTCACGGGCCTTGCCGGCCTCGAGAGACTTCTGCAGCGTGGTCAGATTCAGCTCGAGAACCGCAATATTATCAGCCGCAGAGGAGAGCTACTTGGTCTTGTCGGACAGGGCAACTTGCATCTCCGCCAAGGAGTGGAGGGTTTTTTCCCTGTCCCCCTTGAGCGTCGAGAGCTCCTTGCCATGCTCTTCGAGATCTGTTTCCAGCCTCTTCACTTTGTCGCTCAGCTCGTTCTTGGCGGCCTCTACAGCTTCGGCAGCATCGACGGCCTCCTTGAGCTTCCCGGCGTGACTTGCAGTCAGAGCTTCGAGCGCCTCCTTATGTTTTTGCTCTAGCTCCTGGGTCCGCCGCGCGACAAGATTCTAGATATCCTCATCCTTGCTACGAAGCTTGGTGGCGAGCGCCTGCTCACGTGCAGTGAGATCTTCCTCATGAGCATCAAGAGCAACGCGGCGCCCCGTCAGGAGGCCATCTTCGACAGCAATCCTTTGAGCAGCTTCATCATGCGCCTTCTCCATATCGGATTGCTTCAGGAGGATCTCATTCCACTGCTGGCTCACTTGTTCCCTGCTGGCAACCAACTCTTGAAGGGCCTCGGTGTGCCAGATCTGCATTTGTGCGAAACACCTTTGAAAATCTGCTTCGGCCGCCTCAACAACTGCCATTCTGGAGTCCGCTTTGTCTTTCCGGGCGCGATGGAGAGCCTGGAGCTTGCGGAAATTCTCGCCCATGGCCTGAAGGAGCTGATCCTCTTCAGATTTGCCGCTGCTAGTGCTGGGATCGTCAACAACTTCGAGCCCGGCAGCAGCGATGATTTCTTCAAAAACTTCTCCTTCGGCTGGTGCCACAGTGCTTGCCGTCCCCGGCAAGTTGACGAACAGGTTCTCGCCAACCTTGAGATACTTGCTGGATGAGGGGCCTTCAGATGTTGATGGCTGGTCTTCAGTGGCCACCTCACCAGTGGCAGGGGGCTCTGTGGCCGGTGCAGCGCCTGGCGCTCCTGCGGCAGGAATGCTGTCAGTGCGGTCCTCAGCCTCCCTGTCACCCCCTTCAGCAGGTTCCTCGGCGGTTTCCTCTTGTGCTGTCTTGGCGGCCTCCCCGTCAAGAGCACCACCAGCCTCGACAGTGTCATCTTTGGTGGCCTCGCTGGCAGCGATCATGTCTGCTTCAGCGGCGGCATCCCTGGCGGTCTCCTCGATGACAACCTCGACGTCCATGTGTTCCATTACAGGGAACTCTGAAGGG
Organism: Thinopyrum elongatum; assembly: GCA_011799875.1. Classification (NCBI taxonomy): domain Eukaryota; kingdom Viridiplantae; phylum Streptophyta; class Magnoliopsida; order Poales; family Poaceae; genus Thinopyrum; species Thinopyrum elongatum. The sequence goes on from CM022303.1 coordinate 406,180,037, forward strand.
CGAAGGAGGAAAACAAAATAAGATCGAGGTTGAAGTTTGAAGTGACTAAAGACAGAGAGATAAGAGAAAAAGAGTAACAAGCACTCTGAGGCAAATCGAGTACCTGCGTCGGGCTGTCGGGAGGTGGCTTCGCCCCTCCTGGCAACTCCGGTTGCCGGGGGCGTGTTGCCGGAGTCCGCGCCTGCCGGCTCCTCCTCAATTAGGACGGGCTCGTCGGCAGGATCTCTTGCCGGGGACGTGCTTGTGGGCAGAGCGGTCGATGAAGGAGGCACAATGGGAATGTCTTCTCCTTGTTGCCGTTCTTCTCCTGCGAACCCAAAGATATCAACGGCAAGAATGAAAACCTCGGCACCCGCCAGCGAAAAAAAAAGAACAATGAACTTACGCTGGGGGCTGTGCTGGGGGCTGCGCTGGGGGCTGCGTTGAGGACTGGGCTCCGGGCTGACAATGATGGTTTCTGGCACGCTCGTGGAGCCTGCCGGGGGCTCGTCACCCGTAGAAGTCCTTGACCTCTTCGTCATCCTCTCCAGCAAGGTTTCTGTGTCACTGCAGAGACAATACGAGCAACTTAGTAAGATCGATCCAAGATTGGAAGGTAAAAGCTGTGGCAAAGTACTCACTCTTCTTCCTCTCGCTCCGGACTAAAGCCGGAGATGTCGAAGTCGACCTCCGCTGCGATGTCTGAGTGGGGAGGCGGAGGAGGAGTCCTAGGCCGCTTGGCTGTGGCAGGCGTCGGGGCTGCTTCCGGTGCGGTAGTACGAGACCCTCCTGCCGGCCCAGCAGTGGCCGCTGGTGTGGGTCTCGCACGCCGTGCAGGCTGTTGACGAGCCCCCTGCCGCGGTCCAGTCTTGCCGGCCACTTTCTTGCCGGGGGCTTCGCCGCTCGAAGAAGGCTGGCTTGCCGGGATGCCAGACGCAGCCTTTCGAAGGACACGCTTCGTCTTCTTCGGGGGTGGGGGCTCTTCTCGCGTCTCTTCTTCGGCCGTGTCCTCGCTGGACGAGCTCTCAGCGGCTGCGCTGCTCTCCTCCCCGGCAACCTTGCCTTCCCCGGCAGGCTTTACCTCCACTACCACCTCTGCGTCGCTAGCTTCCCACTCTGTGAAGCCGACGCTGCCGGCCTCCGCGGCAAGATTTGCCTCCTCCACCCTAGTAGCAATATAAGCTACTTCTTGGTCGGTGGTGGCTCGGATGAAATCTGACTCTTGCCGGACAGGCCTCTCCGTCAAGCTGTCAAAGAACTTCTGCGCTTCCTCCTCGCTTGGCTTGGCCCAGGTCGGGTCAAGGCCGTGGCCATTGAACATCGGTAGGAAGGCAATGATTGACCCCAAGGCAGAGTTGTTGAACAAGGGGACAATCCTTGCCGACAGCCGGTGCTTGTCTTCGCGCTGGAATAACTTTTGACGGAGAGCGCCAAGCTGCATAGCGGTCAGATTGTTGTTCAGCCCGGGGCGCAATCTCATGATATCTGCCGCATTCTTGTATTCCCAAGCTGGCCTTCCCCTGTTCTGCAGAGGGGCGATGCGGCGGCGGAGAAAGTCGAAGCCGATCATCTCCATCGTCAGTCCGGCAGCCTTCAGGCGAAGGATCCTGGTGGTGGCGATTGTGAGCCTCTCGTCCTCCGCTGTGGGGTCGCTCCAATCCTTGCCGCGGACCACCTTCTGTTGCCGGGGATGACAAAAAGGATGGGGATCTGCTTCCTGGATCCAGCACCATTCGGCCCGCCACTCGTCCCACTTTTCGCGGTAAACTCCCTCTGGGTATATTTCCTTATTCCAAGCTCATGGAATCCAGGCGATAGAACCAGAGAGAGCCTCTCCTTTTTGGATGCGAGGGAAGAAATAATGGCGAAAAAGGGCAGAATTGGGGATCACGCCAACAAAATTTTCACAGAGGTGGGCAAAGATAGACATGCAAAGTACCGCATTCGGCGTGAAATCGAGAAGACGGAAGCCGTATGTGTACATGATGTCATTGAAGAAGTCAGAAAAGGGGGGACAAAGCCCGCAATAGAAATATGCAGTGAAGAAAGGGTATCTGTCCGATCCGCCTTTGGAACAAGCACCTGGGATTACGCGTGTGGCGGGGTGAGCTTGCGTCTCCTTCGCCCACATGCATTGGTATCGCCCCTTCAGAGCTTCAGCATCGAGCATTGGAGGGAAGACGATGAGCCTCTTTCGCATCTTCGCCAATTCGCTCTCCGGAACGTCGGCTTTCGCCTCCTTTCCCTTGCCTTTGCTGGCCTTGGGTGGCATGGCGACTGTGAGGACGGAAGCTGGGGGTGGAGCGAGCATGGAAGCAGCGGGCGGAAGAGGAAAGGGCTTCGCTCTGAGCTCAAGAGGAGGAAGGCGATGGCGATGGCCAGATTGAGAAGAAGAGGGGGGTAAATAGGTTTGTGCCTCTGCGACTTCTCCTTTTTATGGGGAAGGAGCGGGGCCGCCTCTTTTATTCCCCAATGTGAATGCGCCTCTATAGGCGCGAGGCAGTTGCAGCCTTTTTGGCACACTTCCCACGTCGCGCGCTTCGTGCGCGTAGTGGAGGCACAGTAAAATGACATATTTACGAGCAGTTAATCCCCTGCCACGCGTGCCCGTGCACTGCTTGGGCCTAGCCCAACAACGCCTCGCACTCGTGTATGGCGCCCGGGGGCTCCTGTCGGTGTACTAAGTATTGGGCCACTAGTACCCCGTACTTGTGCACGGGCAGTTGTAGCCATCCTCGCGGCAAGGCTTGCCGGGAACAGCTCGAGGTCGATTCAAGCCATCAAGGAAATCATCAAGTCAGAGATCTGAGGATCAGCAGATAAACAAAGCTGGGATCCGAAGGCCAGCTTCCCCGGCAAGATCCTTGCCAGGATGGCCTGTGGAGCCCGGCAAGGCTTGGCGCCCGGCAAGGCTTGGTGCCCGGCAAGTTTCGGCGCCCGGCGAGATTCTGCCACTGTACCACTACTCTAGCACAACGACAAAACCTGACATTCTGGGTCCTTCTCTGGATGCGTGGCAACGCGCCAGTGGAGGAGAGCTTAAGCGGTGCTGATGGGATGGCCCCTTTTTCCATCCCCAAGAAAGTGAGGACACCTAAACGGACACCTCACGGTGCATTAAATGCGCTTGTCCTAATCCGTCAGGGGTTAGGTATGATACCCTGTAGCTACTTTACACCTCAATGTATGTACATTTTGCCACTGTGGAGACCCCTTTGAGCATATAAAAGGAGGCCCAAGGCAACTGCTACAGGGGAGGAGAACTTCTGGCCCATTCTGCATGCGTAGCTGCTCTTTGAATGTACTGTTCATTGTGAGCGCTCCTGGAGGCTGGGCTCAAAAACATCAATAAGAACACAAAGCAGGAGTAGGGTTTTACGCTGATCAGCGGCCCGAACCTGGGTAAAAACCTCACGTGTCGATCATTGGTTCTGCTCTTTGCGTATACCTCTCCCCTCGCCGAATCGTAAAGGGATCTCTCGGGATCCCATAGGTGTCGTGCCCCGACAACATCATTCGACCGTTTTTATACATTGATTGATTTCCTAGGGATTTAATGTGCAAAAATCAAAGTTGAGCTACATGTGCACCAAAATAGATTTCAAAATCATATGTGTCCCTGGGTGCATGTTTCCCTGTGCAAGAGATTTCAAAACATTGAGAATATAGATTTTTAAAATTCAGTAAATCCAAAACTTAGTTGAAATTCATGAAACTTATCGTGGTGTCATATATGGACACCAGTAGACTATGATATTGTATTTTTTCATCAAATTTGAGACCCGTTTTGATATAATCTTCTTACAAACAGGAGATTATTAAAAACTGGCAACCAATATCTCATATGGATTATTTATTCAGACCGTGTGCGTTAGACCGTGCCATGCTTCGGTTAAGCAGTAAAGCGGAAGAATGAATCATCAATAAACCAAAAAATATACGTGCTGCCACGCGCCCTGTGTGCCGTGCGAGCAGGCGTGAGTTGACGGGACGCATGGGAGCAGTCCGCCACGCAGGCAGACCGGGAGGCATGCGTGCAGGTGTGCGTATTGACGGGAGGCATTTTCGCTACGCAGTGTCACCGGGAGGCGTGCGAGTAGCTGTGTGAAATGATGGTAGGAATGGCAGAAGTCCGCCGCGCAGGCTCACTGGGAGGCGAGACAGCCTTTGACCGCCGCCCGCCTTGCTCCCACGGGTCTGTATTAATTGCGCGCCCGAGCCGCCAGCCATAGTAGGCGGCCGCACCCCTGGTCCACAGTGGTCACCAATGTCTGGACTCTGGAGTGTATGAGGATGCCGCCGAAGCGCACCATCGGAGGGAGTGGCGGCACCAGGGCTAGTGAAGCACCCGCGCAATGCGTGAAGCTGGGCACAGAGGTTGCCGTCGCCGCCGACGAGGTCTCGCGCGGGCAGCAGCACGACCTTGACTTCGTCAGCGCCGTCGTGCCCCCCAAGCCGGAGCCGGAGGTCAACAGCAACTCCGGCAATGACTGTGCCTCCGACGGAAAACCGATTAATCATCTATATACCCATTTGTGCGGCAAACATATCATGTGTTTTCTCTAGTTACTCCCCCCCCTCTCTAATTTTTTTGGAATACAAATCCTATGGTTATGTTCTCTCAGTCCATGAAATCAGAGTAATTAAGATCCATTAGATGCACATAGTGTATTGATTGTTTGAATGTTATCCGTATAGAGTTAGTGATTAATTGTTTGTTCTGTACAAATGATTTTTGTTAATAATCCGACTAGGGTTAGCTTGCGTGCTAATAATTCATGGCCAGATCTTGAGAATTGATTTTGAATGTCCTACATATATGTTTGTGCCTTTTTTCTTCCAGATCTTGAGAATTGATTTTGAATGTCCTACATGTATGTTTCTGCCATTTTTTCTTTCAGATTGGTATGTACACAGATGAGGCTCCGGCCAGCGCCATCGCTGGATGTAGATCTTGGACCCGGCTGCGCGGCAGAAGCGGCGACGCCACCTGGACCTGAGGAACCAGTAGAATCTCCGGCGGACCGCATCAGCGATCTCTCAGATGGCATCCTTGGGGAGATCATCTCCCTTCTCCCCACCAACGATGGCTGCCGCACACAAGTCCTCGCATCTCGGTGGCACACTCTGTGGCGCGCCGCACCTCTTAATCTCGACTGTCGTCGGCTATCTGTCGATGATGATTCTGAACTCCTCGGAGCCATCATCTCCTCCCACAGGGCTCTGCTCAACGCATTTGCATCTCGGCATGCGACCTGCTGGACATACCCTGCACGGTGGCCGCCTGGCTGACATCTCGTCAATTCGATAAACTCCAGCAGCTTGAGTTCTACCATTACTACAGCGATAGGTTACCACCAAGAGCTGCATCTGTGCCCTCACCACCGATGCCCATCTCATGGTTTTCCTCCTCTCTCCACACTGCCACCTTGACCCGGTGCCATCTAGCAGACAATCTGGTACAAATGCTTCGACTCCCACTGCTGAAAAAACTTGCGCTTGCGTTGGTTCATCTGTCGGAGGCCTCACTGCACAGCATCATCCACTCCAGTTGCCCTGCCCTGGAGCGTTTGGTGCTTGTTTTTGGAAATTGAATCCATATCCCTTGTCTCAAAATAAAGTCGCCTCACCTTGTAAGCATTGGATTTCATTTTGAGGGACAGGAGCTCATCATCGAAGATGTCCCTTCACTTCAAAGGTTGCTCCTTGATTGTTGTTATAAACCTTCGCAAATAACTGTGGTCTCTACACCTAAATTGGAGACCTTGGGTGCAATTCGTGATCCGTTTAAATGGTTCGAGATGGTGTTTGCCTCCACACCTATTGAGGTACTGTATATTATTCATGTACACTTTTGTTATTTGCATTTTTCCTTTGTGTCATAAGTTAAGTATCATCTTGGAGTACACTTTCAGTGCTAATATTATGTTCTATGCTCAATGAAGAGCTTGTCCATCCTATCAGTGGTGGTCGATTCTGTCAAGACCTTATATATCAGTATGTGGTGTTTTGATCTCAACATCATTATTGCCTTGCTGCAATGCTTTCCATGTCTGGAGAATTTGTATATAAAGGTGACGATTTCACGCACATTGAAAGCCCATATATAATGTACTATAATTAATCATTCAGCTATCACTCTTTCAACATAATCTTTTTTAGACATGAACTATTTTCAATCTTCATCTCTATTTAGGCACTAACACATGGAGGAAAAGGTATAACCAATCGATGGTTCAAGAAGCACTGGGATTTTCTCATATCTCATGACATTCGTTTGAAGACAGTAACGCTAGAAGGATATGCATCCAACAATGCAAACACTAGCTTTGTCACATTCTTCATGTTGAATGCGAGGGCGCTATTGTCTGTGAGGATTAAATTTTTCAACAAGAAATTTCTCACGGAACTGTATGTGGAACAACATAAAAAGAAGTTTCAGGTGGACCTAAGGGCTTCTGATCATGCTCGGCTTATATTTACAACAACTTGTCGTCACCATGGACCAGTAGATCTTTTGTACCGGGATCTTGATTTTATGGATCGGACCGATCCATTCGATTGTGACTGCCAAAACCTTTGGTTGAGTTAGATGTTATTGCCCTGTTCAATCCGGGTTATGTGTAAACCTGATGAACAATTAATCCTCGTGCTTTTGTACCTTTTGTAAGCTGGAGTTAGACATTGTTACCCTTTTCAACTAGGGTTTGACCCACATTTTCTTTCATACTGGGCGTCTGTGTTCATATAGGTACTACCTCTGTCGTGGTTTATTCTTTATTGGCCCCCTTTGTATTTTGTAGTACCAAACTTTGACCTTAGATTTAACTAAGAATATATTAATGCATGTCATCGAAAATAATATTGTTGGACGGCTATTCCCGGCTATGTTCATCTACTATATGCAATGATTATGCATGTGCTTGCTCACCATTTAGGCGGCCGCGGCGCGCTCTGCTCGTGTGCCTCCGCGCGCTCTCCTCGCCGTTTAGGCACCCTCGGGCCGCGTCCATCTGCACGCTCTGCTCGCCGTTTAGGCGCCAAGTCTCGCTCGGGTCACGTCGTCCCTCCGTGCATGCTCTACTAGCGGTTGGGGCCAGCGCACGATCATGTTGGGGAAGCTTTAGTTATTTGATCTTAGATTATGTTAATTAATTATACCTCCAGAGCCGGAATCATCCTGCTCTAGAGGTATAATTAATTAACCTAAACTACGATCTTCGGCGCCCATTCCCTTCGCGCAGCTCCATCCTGTCGTCGGCCGTTGGGGGTATGCCGGTATGTGTGGGTAACTAGCTAGCAAGTGGATCAGTAGCGAGTCACCGCCGGCGGCCATTGCTGTGGTTATTTGTAGCTAGCAGCTAGCTAGGGGATTGGGGATTTTACAATTCACCCCTGTGGAGTGCGGGAAGCCTTCGTTGGAGCGCGGGAAGCCTTCACTGGAGTGCGGGAAGACTTGAGCACACAACCCGACAACCATATGCGGTGTCACGTGTTACCGGACACGTGTTAACATAAGGAAACATATGTGTAACTTACTAATCATCGCACATGAGTACTCGCACACGCATCGTGTGCGATACTCCTAGCCATCGCAAGCAACTAGTATGCATTTTCAAAGTTTTAAGTACACATAGAATCACACACAAACTAACTCTAGTAACCGTGTGTGTTATATTTTCTCATCGCAAACAGTTCATCCGAGTGGGCTGTTTGCCGCGTATCACACACATCTTGTTTACAGGAATCGTTTGTGTTTTTTTGGCTCATCGCAAATAGTTCATCTATGTGAACTGTTTGCTGCATATCACACACATCTTGTTAAGTTGAACCGTTTCTGTTTTGTTCCCTAATCGAAAATAGTTCATCCGAGTGAACCGTATGCCGTATATCACACACACCTTGATCTGGCTGACCATTTCTGTTGCATTCCCTAATAGCAAACAGTTCATCGGAGCAAACTGTATGCCGTATATCACACACACATTGATATGGCTGCCCGTTTCTATTGTTCTGTCTAATCGCAAATAGTTTGTATGGATCAACCGTATGCCCCGCATCGCACACATAACTAAAATCTGAACCGTGTGTGATGTCTTTGCCATCGCAAACATTTTGCATCTTTTCTGACGGTTTTTTTACATCCCCGTGGGTGATTAATGTATCGCACATAGTTTCGTCAAAGGGTCTCTGATCGTAGTGTCGCATTAGCAGCATCCTGCAGTAGTGATTATACCTTTGAATATGACATGCCTTCCTGTTTTTGGTACATACTACTACATCTGTGTATTAACCATGTTCTTACATCAAACTAATGTTCTTGTGTATCCCTCATCAATCACTTATGATGAGACAGTCAGGCTCGTGGACTGCTATAAGAAAATATCCTCTTTTAAAGAATGCAGTGTCAGCCTCCCCACATGATTCTCAAGAAACAACAATGCTACATGAAGATAGTCAACGTAGCTCTGTAGTTGATGACCGTATTTCCCCTACACCACCATCGCAGGTGCTTGCTCTAACTTGGCAGCGTGCTATGTGGTTGCATGTTGCATATAGTGTCTAGATTGTAATTCTTCCAATCTAGTTAAATTGCATGTGCTATTCTACTTAGTTTATACATTATACCTGTTAATGTGACATGCCTTCCTGTTTTTGGTATATAGTACATCTGTCTATTAAGCATGTCCTTACATAAAACTACTATTTTTTTTGTATCCCGCATCAATCAATTATGATGAGACACCTTTAGTATATGCAGTGTGATATTGGTTGCATCTTTCATATGATTTATAGCATGCACTGCTTCTAATTTGTTGAAACACCATTTATGATGGGACGCTTTTAACTTGGCAGAGTCATATTGGTTACACCTTTCATGTGGTGTCTAGCTTATATTGCTTCTAATTTGTTGAAATGGCTTCTGCTTAGTTTACACAAATAGTTGTGAATATGCCATGCCGTCCTGTTTTTCCTACATATTCCATCCTCGTATCATGTGTTTGCCTTACATCAAAGTAGTGATTGTCAGTATCATGCATGAATGAGTTCTGAAGAGTGAATTTTATTGCTTTTTCTTGTCGGTTTTACTTGACAATGCAAAATCAATAAAGCGGAAGGAAATTAGCAAGGTAGTGGATAAAGGTGCTCCTTCCAAACAACTGAAATGGAGGGCCTCTACAGATTCTACTCCGCCATCCCCCCAAGAAGATTTGCAAGACAACACATGCATAGACACTCAATGTAGCTGTGTTGATGATGAGCACGTCTCCCCTAGTCCACCATCACAGGTGCTCCCTCTAACCTGGCACTGTTATATGTGGTTGCATGTTATGTATGATGTCTAGCTTGTATTGCTTCTAATTTGGTTGAATTCCATCTGCTTACTTTACACATTATACTTGTGAATAAGACACGTGTTCCTGTTTCTAGAACATACAATATATGTCTATCACACCATGTTCTTACATCCAAGTACTTCTCTTGTGTAACCTGCAACAATCACTTATCATATGACACGTTTAACTTGGGAGTGTGATATAGGTTACATCTCGCATTCTTTTCTAGCTTGTACTACTTCTAATTTGTTGAAATGGCACTTATGACGAGACGGTTTTAACTTGGTAAAGTGATATTCGTTGCATCTTTCATATGGTGTCTAGCTTTCATTGCCTCTAATTTTGTGGAAATGCCTTCTGCTTAGTTTACACATCATAGCTGTGAATATGCAATGCTGTCCTTTTTTCTTACACATTCAATCGTCCTATCATGCGGTCGCCTTACATTAAAGTAGTGCTTGTCAGCATCCTGCATCGCTAAGTTCTGAAAAGAGAATTTTTATTCATTTTTATTGTGGGTTTGACTTGACAAGGCAATAAAATTAAGTAAGAGGAAGGAAAAAAAATTAAGGCAGGGACTGATGGCGGTCTTCTGGTGAAACCGGCATCCCAGGTGCTTTCTCTAGCTTTGCAGTGTGATATTGTCTTGCATGTTGCATACGGTGTCTAGCTTGTATTGCTTGTAATTTGATTAAATTACTTCTGCTTAGTTTACACAAATAGTTGTGAATATGCCATGCCGTCCTGTTTTTCGTACATATTCCATCCTCGTATCATGTATTTGCCTTACATCAAGGTAGTGATTGTCAGTATCATGCATGAATGAGTTCTGAAGAGTGAATTTTATTGCTTTTTCTTGTCGGTTTTACTTGACAATGCAAAATCAATAAAGCGGAAGGAAATTAGCAAGGTAGTGGATAAAGGTGCTCCTTCCAAACAACTGAAATGGAGGGCCTCTACAGATTCTACTCCGCCATCCCCCCAACAAGATTTGGAAGACAACACATGCATAGACACTCAACATAGCTGTGTTGATGATGAGCACGTCTCCCCTAGTCCACCATCACAGGTGCTCCCTCTAACATGGCACTGTTATATGTGGTTGCATGTTATGTATGATGTCTAGCTTGTGTTGCTTCTAATTTTGTTGAATTCCATCTGCTTACTTTACACATTATACTTGTGAATAAGACACGTGTTCCTGTTTCTAGAACATACAATATCTGTCTATCACACCATGTTCTTACATCAAAGTACTACTGTTGTGTAACCTGCAACAATCACTTTTCACAAGACAGGTTTAACTTGGGAGTCTGATATAGTTTACATCTCGCATTATTTTCTAGCTTGTACTACTAATTTGTTGAAATGGCACTAATGACGAGACAATTTTAACTTGGTAGAGTGATATTCGTTGCGTCTTACATATGATGTCTAGCTTTCATTGCTTCTAATTTGTTGAAATGCCTTCTGCTTAGTTTACACATCATAGCTATGAATATGCAATGCCACTAATGACGAGAGACCTTTAACTTGGTAGTGTGATGTTGTTTGCATCTTGCATATGATTTATTTCTTGTACTGCTTCACATTTGTTTAAATGCCAGTTATGACGAGACACTATTAACTTGGTAGAGCGATATTTGTAGCATCTTTCATATGGTGTCTACCTTCCATTGCATTGCTTCTAATTTATTGAAATGCCTTCTGCTTAGTTTACACATCATAGTTTTGATTATCTCATGACGTCCTATTTTTCGAACATATTACATCCTCCTATCATGCGGTTGTCTAACATCAAAGTTTAGTTCGTCTGTATCATGCATCAATTTGTTCTGAAGAACTAAAAATTTATTCCTTTTTCTTGTCGGCTTGACTTGACATGGCACAGAGAAAGAGGAAGGAACACATAATGGCAGGGGATGGTGTTAGTACTCAGGTTGCACGGAAATGGAAGCGGAAGAATTATGCAGATTCTGCTGGTACTGATGGTGCAATAGAAGGTCAAAGTCCACCGGGAAATTGTACAAACACGGTATCCCCTGCTACACCAGCTGCAAAACAATCCAAACAGAAATGAATAGCTGCCACCAAACAAGCAATGACAACCCTAGTTGTTGCAGCACCTTCCACAGTACCAACAGCTGGACAAGTTACTCGCTCGATAAGTCTGCTAGCGGCATGTTCCCAAGCTCCCTTGCCACCTGACACTACTTCCTAAGCACTCTTGACACAAGACGAGTTGGCAAGATCGGATGAACCTTGTGAGATTCAACAACAAGAAGGTAGTTGCTCGAGTCAAGTTACAGTTGCATGCTTCTTTATATGTAGTCTCACAGTTTGATGTACACTAACACTTCCCATGTTCGTTGTTGAACTAGCACCTAGGCGCAAGAGGAAACAGACATCAGGAATAATGCTCGACAGGTTAACTAAATCTAGAGGAGGAAGAATGGAGATCCATTTTGAGGCGGGTTTAAAAAGGACACGTGATGCTACAGAGTCAGCCAAGTTAGTATCAGAGGCAACAGTTGCCATTAGGTGTCATGCACGTATCCTCCCAACATGGATTTAGTACAGGAATGACAAAGACGAAACCCAGTTTAACACCTTCCTCGACCATTTATCTGTAATTATGGTTATGTATGTAAATTAGTAATATCGTCTTGCTCTGTCCCATACTTTCTAGGTTGCTGGTAATGAGACTCCCGTAATTTCAACAGATGAGGTTCAAGTTGGATAGCCAAGATGATGCAACCAGACAAGCATGCACCCATGTTTTCAAGTTTTCTCTGCAACAGTATTGGTATAACTTGAGGAAAACTCACTTTGAAGGCAAGGCTAATACTGAACTTGCCCAAACATCTCCAGTGGAAAATATATCGGATGAAGACTAGAGAGGCCTCGTTAAACACTGGTCTGATCCAAAGTATCAAGTACGTTATATATATGTGATCAGATCACATGTTGAACTCCTATTTACGCATGTGCCTCACAAATCTATCTTCTTGTAGGTGAACTGTTCAAAGAACAAGGCCAACTGTACGAAAGTGAAATTCCAACAGACGACAGGATCTCGTAGCTATATTGCACACTATGAGGCTCTTGTAATTAGCTGTTGTTTCACTCTTTTTGCTGTGCCATATTATCAGATCTATATTGACTTGTTCCAAATGCAGAGGAAAGCCTGCAAGGACCAAAAAGTACCTGAACCAAATGTTGTGGAAATCTTCAAGGACTGTCACACCAGCAAGACGAAGGGCATGACTACAACAGTCGAAGCCGCTGTTGTAAGTTCTTAATCCTCATGCCTTTTAACTACTACTTACTCTGACTTGTGCATTGAACTGCATGGTTTGCAGCCAATGTCTATTACTCTTTTCAATTTTATAAACAATTGTCTTAGCGTATCATTGCACCTTACAAGGTTTAAAAGAGAGGAGTGATATTCCTTTGATCTTTATCTGTTATTTAGTTCCGTGCTAGACTTGTCTACACAATGTTACAATTGCCTGTTTGTTTGTTCTCAGTTGTTTTGTGATATGAATGATGTCATACTATGCTTACCGTATTACAATCTTTGTCTCTGTATCCTTAGCTATCAATACAATGTGAAGAAATAGACAATACATTAGTCATGGTACATGGTCATATGTTTGGAACCTGATTTTATTATGTACTTTGCAGTAAAATACAACTAATATTTTACACGGGTTCACCAGAATAAGTTCTGTATATAGACCAAAGCTATTTTGTTTGGTTTTGCTGCCTCCTTAATATATTCTGTTCTGGTACTACTAATGTAAAAAAACCCAACTTTTTAGCAAGCTATGGAAAAAATGGTGGAACCGCCACCTTCTGAAGGTGATGAGGCAACTATAACCGCAATGTCACCTATTGCTGCAGTGGGTCAGTACCTGTCCACTAATAGTGCCAAAAGCACGTTCCTGCGTAATACTGGGTTGTTTGTTAAGGCAATCTCATCCAAACTGCCTCATGATCAAGATATGCAAGCTCCAAACAATGTTATATCTGCGCTCCAGACACAAGTCCATTCCTTAACAGAGACCCTTTGTGAAACAAGGACAACCATTGTTCGATGTCTTCAAGATATGCATGCATTTGAAACCAGACTATCATACATTTGCTATGTTGTTCAAGAGCCTAGGAGAAATGAAGGCGAAGGTTATGGTGCTCCATCAGATAGTACAACATGAAAACGTAACAGTCAGGTCAAATGAACTGAGCTTCTGAACTTCTGGTGGTGCATTTATCTGCCGGACTGTTAACTTTTATGCCAAACTTCCTTTTGTTTTATGGTTGTAATTTGTTTTGTTGTGATACAAAATTTGTTCTTAACGTGCAACGACCGGCTGAAGAAAACAGCAAACCATTTTTGTATAGTGTAGGGTGTTCCCTATATTTGCACTGGTGGCGAACTTCTATTAATTTAATACACTAGATGCATGCTGGATAGCGGTCGATGTGTGGAGTAATAGTAGTAGATGCAGGCAGGAGTCAGTCCACTTGTCACGGACGTGATGCCTATATTCATGATCATTGCCTTAGATGTCATCATAACTATGCACTTTTCTATCAATTGCTCAACAGTAATTTGTTTACCCACCGTATGCGTTCTCAAGAGAGAAGCCCCTAGTGAAAACTATGGCCCCCGGGTCTATCTTTTATCATATTATTTTCAGATCTATAAAACTAAAAACCCAAAACTACCTTGCTGCAATTTATTTACCTTTACTTTATTTTGCACTTTTACTTATCTTTCATACCTATCTCTATCAGATCTCATCCTTGCAAGTAACCGTGAAGGGATAGACAACCCCTTTACCGCGTTGGGTGCAAGTATTTGTTTGTTTGTGTAGGTGCAACCATTGGTGACTTGTGTGTTCCTCCTACTGGATTGATACCTTGGTTATTAACTAAGGGAAATACTTATCTCTACTTTGCTGCATCACCCTTTCCTCTTCAAGGGAAAAACCAACGCAAGATCAACAAGTAGCAGGAAGAATTTCTGGCACCGTTGCCGGGGAGGATATACAACAAGCCTACCAAGTACCCATCATAAACTCTCATCTCTTGCATTTACATTATTCGCCATTTGCCTCTCGTTTTCCTCTCCCCAACTTTAAAACGTTTTTAGAAAAATACAAATATATTTGCCTTTTTATTCGCTTTCTTTTTCCATATGCATTTTTACTCGGTTGCTATCTTTGCTTCTGTTGCCACGTGCCTTCTATTTGCTTGCGTCTTTGCTTGCTAAAAATCTATTGATATGGACCCACTTAAAGTTTTCTACTTGGATCATCTTCGATCCATATGTGCTCATGCTGAAATCCCAGCTAGTTTAGTTGAGGGAAAATCATTTGATGAGCATGCTCATTTTGTGCTTCACCGTTTGTCTCAAAAAGGGGGACTCTTATGGAATCAAATAAATTGTTTGCTATGCCATACTTGGAATCTATGTGAAATTTATGATTTTACTTGTTGCTCAGAGAACCCTAAAAACACCATCCCTACCTATGTGAGTTTAATGATAATGAAATCCTATCTTCTTATGCCAAAGGTGTTTATAGTTACTATGATATCGAACAAATTGAAGAATTTGTTGCTTTTAAGGGTGCTTATGAAGTTTCTTCTTTGATTGAAAAGTACGATATTACTCTCTACAAATCTGAATATTTTGACATACTTAAATATTGCTATGAAAACTATGCTCATAATGCCTATGTTAAAGAATTTATTGAGAGAATGTCCGCTGCTTTGGAAGAAAATAATGATATGCATGAATCTATAGATAATTATGATTTTGTTGATTTGATTGAAATATCCCCCTTGATGAACATGATGCTTGCTATTCTTATGGCCATGATGCCAATATTAATTATGCTTGTGGAGATGACCTTGCTATAATTCCTTATGTTAAACATGAAATTATTGTTATTGCACCCACACTTGATAGCCCCTTGAATGAAAAGCATGATTGCAATGATGTTATTATAAATTCTATTAATGTCAATTGTGCTAATAATATGCAAAACACCAAGCTTGGGGATGCTAATTTTCTATGTCCACTACTTATTGTAATGATCATGATTGGGGTGATTCTTCTTATGATCTTGAAAATTTATTTAAGCCTCATTATGAATATGTTTGCAATAATATTGAAAGTGGGTTTGGAAGAGCATCAACTTTAGGTAAAAATAATCCCACATATTTGGAGAGTGTTCAAGCTTATGATTTTTTTGATAAAAGTGGGCTTGGAGAGGTCATGACTTTATTTGATTATAATCCCACTATTTTGGAAGAGTGTCAACTTTGCATGCATGTGGATCATGTAGAGAATATGTTATGTGATGGTTATATTGTTGAATTTGAATATGATCCCACATGTAATTATTATGAGAGAGGAAAATATGGTTGTAGAAATTTTCATGTTACTAAATTACTTCTCGTTGTGTTGAGATTGCTATTGTTTCTTTCTTCTCCTTGCATAGGCTAGTTTTTGCTTGTCTTGATAAATCTTTTCCCTATTAAATGCCTATGCATAGGAAGTATGTAAGACTTAAACTTGTTTTTCTCATGCTATATGATGCTCTCCTTGTGCTTCAATTCTTGTCTTTCATGTGAGCATCATTACACTTATCAATGCCTAGCTAAAAGGCTTTAAAGAAAAGCGCTTGTTGGGAGGCAACCCAATTTTATTTTATGTTTATGTTTTTGCTTCTGTTTTTAAATAAATATGCAATTATACTACTGTTATGATTGTGTTTTAGTATTTTAATTAGTTTTTGTGCCAAGTAAGACCTTTGGGATGATATTGGGTGACAGTTGATTTGATTTTGGTGCAAAACAGAAACTTTTGTGCTCAGTGCTGGAATTTTAAAAATTAACAGAAAAATGATTTTTGTATGAATTTTTTACTCAAGATTTATATACAAATTTCCTACGTTGTCCTAAGTTTTCAGAATTTTTGGAGTTACAGAAGTTTGGCTAAAGTCCAGATTACTACAGACTGTTCTGTTTTTGACAGATTCTGTTTTCTATGCGTTGTTTGCTTATTTTGATGAATCTATGGGTAGTATCGGGGGGTATGACCCATGGAGAAGTTAGAATATATTAGATATAATACCAATATAAAATTGGAATGAGTTTACAACAGTACCTAAAGGTGGTGATTTGCTTTATTATACTAACGGATCTCATGACGTCTAGGCGTACAATTCGAACTGTCAAAAAAAAATCTGGTATGGATGCCTTGTTTAAACAAAGGAAGAGAAATTTACAAAGGAAAGGTTTATGTAGGGCCTTGACATATGGGCTGACACCCTTACTTTGCCCTACTGCACGTCTGCGCCTTTGCTTCTGTTCGGCAGAAGGACTCCATGGAGAGGATGGTTATCTGACGATGGGCCCTTGACAGGGAGCTTCGAGAGGTCATCGTGTTGTTCGGGCTTGAGGTCGAATAGGTCCCAGGTGGTACCAGTTTGTCGTCCGAAGACGCGTTAGTCCATGGTTTGATTGAGCCAAACTTTTGTTGCTTAGGCCCCACAGCTGCCCATGGTATCTTGAGCACAAAGTTATGATGCCGAGGCACATAACGTGCCGCTGGGGTGAGCATGTTGTGGGGGGCGTATCCCTATGTGGGTTGAACATAGGGAGGCACTTTGGCTGGAGACAGGGCATGAGCTCACTTGCTTGTCTCTCGTGCCTTGACAGCGAGTCGGTAATTTGGCCTTTCGGCATCGGTTTGGTATTCGGCCACCAAGGCCGCAGTGTGTTCCTCAGTTGGAAGAGAGCGTTCCATATTGCCATTACCTGTGATGACGCCTCTTGGTCCGGGCATTTTTTGTTTGAGGTAGGCATAATGGGGGACGACATTGAACCGAGCGAACGTCGTTCGGCCTAGGAGGGTGTGATAGCCGCTGCAAAAGGGGGCAATGTCGAAGACTGGAAGTTGTCCGGAGAGCCGAACACTACTTCCAGGGTGAGAATGCCCGAACAATGGGCTTCAATGCCGGGGATAACCCCCTTGAAGGTGGTGTTACTGGGTTTGATCCTTGAAGGATCAATCCCCATTTTTCTTATTGTATCTTCATAGATTAGGTTGAGGCTGCTACCTCCGTCCATAAGGACTCTGGTAAGGTGGTATCCATCGATAATAGGATCTTGGACCAAAGCCGCTGATCCTCCATGACGAATACTGGTCGGGTGGTCCTTGCGATCGAAGGTGATCAGACATGCGGACCATGGATTAAATTTCGGGGCTACGGGCTCTATGGCGTAGACGTCCCGAAGTGCACGCTTCCTCTCCTTCTTGGGTATATGAGTGACGTAAATCATATTCACTGTTTTAACCTCAGGAGGGAACTGTTTTTGGCCTCCATTGTTCGGCCTGTGAGGTTCCTCATCCTCCTTGCTGCGGGGGCTTTTGCTCGTGTCCTCGGCTGTAAGTTTGCCAGCCTGCTTAATTACCCAACAATTATGGTTGGTGTGGTTAGCGGGCTTGTCCGAGGTGCCATCTATCTGGCAAGGCCTATCCAGGATGACATCCAACTTGGTGGGCCCGTCCTGGTTTCCTTTAGAGGGCTTTTTTCGTGGCCCTGATTTTGAATTACGGAATCCAGCATTTACTGTCGTGTCATCGGCCTCCGCACCATTGTGCCGACGCTTATTTTTATTGTGCCGTGGCTTGCCGTTACCGTCCCAGACTTTTGAAGTGCCGGGGTCTTCTAGGTTGGTGCTTCTACGAGACAACCAGCTATCTTCGCCCGCGCAAAAGCGGGTCATGAGGGAGTTGAGAGCCGCCATTGTCTTTGGCTTATCTTGGCTGAGTTGTCGTGCGAGCCATTCGTCCCGGATGTTGTTGATATGTCTCCAACATATCTATAATTTATGAAGTATGATTCGTCCCGGATGATGTTGTTGCCATGTTTACAATTTTATATGGTTTTGGTATGATTTGGATGGAACTAACCCGGACTGACGCTGTTTTCAGCAGAACTACCGTGGTGTTGTTTTTTGTGCAAAAATAAAAGTTCTCCAAATGCAACGAAACTTTTTGACGATTTTTTTTGGTACAAAAGAGGCACTAGAAGCTTTGTGGGAGGACCAGAAGGTGAAGGAGGTGAGCACAAGACACCTGGGCACGCCAGGAGGCCCAGGCGCGCCCAGGTGGGTTGTGCCCACCTCGAGGCCCATCTTCACGTGATTTCAACGCTGAAAAATCCTATAAATAGAGAAACCATCAGAAATAACCCTAGATCAGAAGTTCCGCCGCTGCAAGCCTCTGTAGCCATGAAAAACCAATCTAGACCCCGTTTTGGCACCCTGCAGGAGGAGGAAATCATCATAGGTGGCCATCTTCATCATTTCGGCGGCCACCATGATGAGGAGGGAGTAGTCCACCCTCGGGGCTGAGGGTTTGTACCAGTAGCTATGTGTTTAATCTCTCTCTCTCTCTCTCTCATGTTCTTGAGTTGGCACGATCTTGATGTATCGCGAGCTTTGTTAATATAGTTGGATCATATGGTATTTTCCCCTCTTTATCTTGTTGTGCTGAATTGAGTTTTCCCTTTGAGATTTGGTTTTTATCGGATTGAATACTTTGTTGTATTTGAGAGCACTTGATCTATGTCTTGGCACTCAACTCGCGGATTCCCGAGGTGACATTGGGGTAATCTATGCATAGGGGTTCATGCATGTTTTCGTCCTTGTTTCTCCGGTAGAAATCTTGGGGCACTCTTTGAGGTTCTTTGTGTTGGATTGAGTATTATGAATCTGAAATTGTTTGATGCACATCGCATAATCAACTCACGGATACTCGCGGTGACATTGGAGTATCTAGGTGACATTAGAGTTGGTTGATGTGTATCATATGGTTTTATTTTAGTACGAACTCTTAGTTAGATCGATTGTAAAGAACAGCTTGTTGTTATTTTAGTACGAACTCTAGGATGGATTGATCGGAAAGAATAGCTTTGAGGTGGTTTCGTACCCTACAAACAATTTCTTCTTATGTTCTCCGCTAGATAGGAACTTTTGAGTGATTCTTCATCGCACGTTGAGGGAAGGTTATATGATCCAATTATATTAGCATTGTTGAGAGATTGCACTAGCGAAAGTACGGACCCTACGGCTCATTTTCAAGCATTGAATACCGTTTGTGCTCCATTTTATCAATTGTTACCTTGCTGTTTTTTATTGTTCTTATTAGAAAAATTAATATCTACTATCATTACTACGCTTGTATCACCATCTCTTCGCCGAACTAGTGCACCTATACAAATTTCCATTGTATTTGCTGTGTTGGGGACACAAGAGACTTTTTGTTATTTGGTTGCAGGGTTGTTTTGAGAGAGACCATCTTTATCCTACACCTCCCACGGATTGATAAACCTTAGGTCACCCACTTGAGGGAAAATTGCTACTGTCCTACAAAACTCTGCGCTTGGAGGCCCAACACGAGTCTATAAGAACAAGTTGTGTAGTAGACATCAAGCTCTTTTCTGACGCCGTTGCCGGGGAGGTGAGCTCTTAAAGTTATATCTTTAGATCTTGCAATTGAATCTTTAATTTCTTGTTTTATCACTAGTTTGGTTTATAAAAAGAAAATTACAAAAAATGGAATTGAGGTGGTCTCATATTATTCATCTTTATCATGTATTTCTTGAAAATGATGGAAAGGAAAATTGTGCTCAATTGGTAGAAGAAGAATTCAATAAAATGTTTGGCATAAATGATGAGCATGATTGCAATGTTATTAGTATGAATTCTTTGAATATCCATGATGCTAATGATATGCAAATCTACAAGCTTGGGGATGCTATATTTGATGAAGATGATATTTTTACTCCCCCAAGTGTTGATGAGAAAATTTATTATTATGATAGCATGCCTCCTATTTATGATGATTATATTGATGAAAGTGGGTTTGGAAGAGTGTCAACTCTAGGTACTAATGATCCCACTATTTTGGAGGGTGTTGAATCTTATTATAATAATTATGAAAGTGGATTTGAAGAGGTCATGACTTTATTTAGTGATGAATCCACTATTTGGAAGAGGTTTCAATTGACTATGACAACAAAGTTGCTATCTATGATGATTATGGTGAATACATGTATGCTATAAACAATAATGATAACCATGAAACTTGTCATCGTGATTTTAATTTTCAATCACATGATAGTTATTTTGTTGAATTTGCTCCCACTACTATTGATGAGAATAAATTTTCTTATGTGGAGAGTAATAAAATTTCTATGGTTGTGGATCATGAAAAGAATACTTTATGTGATAGTTATATTGTTGAATTCACTCATGATGCTACTGAAAATTATTATGAGAGGGAAACAAATGTTTTTACATATTGCAATAATATCATGTTTCCTCTCTATGTGTTGAAAGTTTTGAAGTTGCACTTGTTTTGCCTTTCTATGCTAGTTGATTCTAGCTCCCATATATTATTTGATCACAAAATCCCTATGCATAGGAAGTGGGTTAGACTTAAATTTGCTATTCATATGCTTCATGATGCTCCCGTTATGTTTTAATTCTTTACTTTTATGTGAGCATCATTGAAATCATCAGGCCTAGCTAAAAAGGCATTAAAGAAAAGCGCTTGTTGGGACACAACCCACCACTTTTACCTACTGTTTTTTGTGTGTTCACATGATTAGGCTACTGTAGTAATCATGTTTTTATAGGTTTTGTTTCAATAAATTGCCAAGTAAAGCCCTTGGGATAGTGTGGATGATAGTTGACTAGATTCTGTGCAAAAACAGAAACTTTTACGTGCAGTACATAAATTCCTATCTTTTACTGGAATGCGAAAAAATTCTGAATTTTTTACAGTTAATGTCTATAAAAAATTTCTACGTTTTACTAATTGTTCAGAATTTTCGGACTTACACAAATATGACGTTAATTCAGATCTTTACACACTGTTCTGTTTTTGACAGATTCTGTTTGCAGTGCATAGTTTGCTTGTTTTATGGTTTCTATGGCTTATATTTCTTAATATAAATTGTAGAATACAGTAGGCATTATGTGGAAACAATTATAAATCTTATTTTGACAGTACCAAAGTTAATGATTTGTCTTTATCATACTAACTCATCTCACAAAGTTCCGTTAAGTTTTGTGTGATTGAAGTTTCAAGTTTTGGGTGAGATGTCGATATGAGAAGAATAAGGAGTGACAAGACCCTAAGCTTGGAGATTCCCAAGGCACACCAAGGTAATATTCAAGGAAGATCCAAGCAACTAAGCTTGGGGATGCCCCGGAAGGCATCCCCTCTTTCGTCTCCAACATTATCGGTAACCTTACTTGGGGCTATATTTTTATTCGTCACATGATATGAGTTTTTCTTTGAGAGTCATTTTATTTTATTAGGATTTTATTTCTGTTATTTATAATAATGTTTGATATCTTTTATTTCAATAAAAGTTCATGAGTATCCTTCACCATGCTTAGTTTGCAAGTATTTGAGTTGCTGTTTCAAAACAGAAAGTTGCACGCTATTGCGTGAATTCTTGAGAAAAGTACGAATGTGATAAAATGTTGAATTTTTTTGAAAAATAAGATATGATAAATTTTCTACAGTGTGGTAAATTTTCAGAATTTTTGGAGTTAGCAAAGTGTGAGTAAAATTGCACTCTTTACAGACTGTCCTGTTTAGACAGATTGCTGTTATGTTTGCATTGTTTGCATATGTTTGCTTGTTTAATGACTCTATTTGAGGATGGAAGTATTAAATATGCAGAGGCATTTAGTATTCAATGTTAAATAATAATTTTAGTGATTTGCTACAGTAGAGAATGATAAGGTTATGCATTGATTTATACTAACTTATCTCACTAGTTCTTGTTGAGTTTTGTGTGGATGAAGTTTTTAAGATTTAGGGAAACCGTGATATAAAAGGAATTAAGGAGACACAAAAGCTCAACTTGGGGATGCCCAAGGCATCCCAAGATAATATTTCAAGAATTCTCAAGCATCTAAGCTTGGGGATGCCCCGGTAGGCATCCCACCTTTCTTCATCAACAATTATCTGTTAGCCTCGGTTGAGCCTAAGTTTTTGCCTCTTCACATGATGTGTGATATTCTTAGAATGTCATTTTATTTTGTTTTGCTTGCTGTTTTAATAAAATACTTAGATCTGAAAGTTTTTAAATAAGAAAGAGTCCTCACATAGCTACTTATTTACTTAACTACTCGCTTGATCTTCACTTATATCTTTTTGGAGTAGCTTGTCATTTACTCTTGTGCTTCACTTATATCCTATGAGTAAATTGTTGAATGAATTGAATATCATGTAGTTGAAATTATATCATGCCTAGTGGTAGCTTCACATTGGGTTTAGAAAGTGAAATCTTATGAAGCTTGACAATCACAATATTGGTCATACAAGCAATTCATGAATGATTAGTATAAGCAAGAGAACTTTCACATACAAATATATTATCTTGGACATCTTCTATGATTGTGAATACCCATTAATTATTTTCAAACTTGAGAAAATTAGTTGAAGTTGGACAAAGAAGACAACGTAATGAGTTATGGTTGTGTATATTTGCATAGAAATTATATTGTTATGGATCCTCCAACATGTGATGTTTGCCTAGGATCTTTTGCTAGCCAAAAATTCGTACTAAGTAGAGATACTACTTGTGCATCCAAAAACCCTTAAACCCAGTTTCTTGCCATGGGTGTCCACCATACCTACCTATGGATTGAATAAGATCCTTCAAGTAAGTTGTCATCGGTGCATAAAGCAATAAAAATTGTTCCTAAATATGTTTGATCTTTTATTGTAAGTGAAAATTGAGCGTTGTATGAACTTGTGATGGCAAAGTAATAAAAGCGACGGACTGCATAATAAAGGTTGCTATCATAAGGAGCGATATAACGTGACGATCCTTTGCATTAAGAGCTTGGGCATCCAAAAATAAAAAGCGCATAACAACCTCTGCTTCCCTCTGCGAAGGGCCTATCTTTTACTTTTCAGTATTTACTTTTATGCAAGAGTCAATAGTGTGCATTCTCATTTCAACCTCAATTATTCTCTAGTTGGCAAGCATCATGTGGTGGGGAAAGATCTAGGCACATATGACCAGTCAAATATATTTGATCATGAATTATTATTGTTGACAATTATCTCTATGATAAATGAGTTGGGAGGCGAAACATTAAGCCCCTATCTTTATCTGTGTTTGATGGATGCCATTTGTTCTAAAAATATGCTTTGAGTACTAGCAATCATAGAAGACTATATGATGATTGAGTATGTGGAGCTCTTACTTAGACTCTGTTGAATAAGTTGAATTGCAATTGTTTGGTGACTAAGAATATAGGTTGTTGAGTTTCAAGAGAATTCATTGTTTGAACCTTAACATGTGAATTTGTTGCTACTTTAACCTGAGAAGTTTTATGAGAAAGAATTGATGTTATGATGCTAGGAAAAGTGACTGAAATTATCATTGATCAAACTTATGCACTTTGCTAGCATTCACACTTCATCAATTATTTCTTGTATCATTACCTACTCGAGGACGAGTAGGAATTAAGCTTGGGGATGCTGATACGTCTCCAACGTATCTATAATTTATGAAGTATTCATGCCATGTTTACAACAATTTTATATGGTTTTGGTATGATTTGGATGGAACTAACCCGGACTGATGTTGTTTTCAGCACAACTACCATGGTGTTGTTTTTTGTGCAGAAATAAAAGTTCTCCAAATGCAACAAAACTTTTTGACGATTTTTTTTGGAACAAAAGAGGCACTAGAAGCTTCGTGGGAGAACCAGAAGGTGAAGGAGGTGAGCACAAGACACCTGGGCGCGCCAAGAGGCCCAAGCGCGCCCAAGTGGGTTGTGCCCACCTTGAGGCCCATCTTCACGTGATTTCTACGCTGAAAAATCCTATAAATAGGGAAACCATCAGAAATAACCCTAGATCAGAAGTTCCGCCACCGCAAGCCTCTGTAGCCTTGAAAAACCAATCTAGACCCTGTTCCGGCACCCTGCCGGATTGGGAAATCATCACTGTTGGCCATCTTCATCATCCCGGCGGCCACCATGATGAGGAGGGAGTAGTCCACCCTCGGGGCTGAGGGTTTGTACCAGTAGCTATGTGTTTAATCTCTTTCTCTCGTGTTCTTGAGTTGGCATGATCTTGATGTATCGCGAGCTTTGTTAATATAGTTGGATCATATGGTGTTTTCCCCTCTCTATCTTGTTGTGATGAATTGAGTTTTCCCTTTGAGATTTCGTTTTTATCGGATTGAATACTTTGATGGATTTGATAATACCCTACTCCTGCTTTGTGGTGGATTTGCCTCGAGGTGGGCTGAGGATGAACTGGTACAAAGGGGGAACAACCTCAGGAGGTGTGTTCTTGTGTTTGTGTGAGCTGGTGAGGGTGTGGATGGTCTCTCTCCCTTTCTGGTGGTGGCTAGGTTATACTTATAGTGGCCTTGGTCCTCTTGCCCCAAAATGAAGGCGGGAAGCGACCCCACAATGGCCAAATTCGAAGGGAGACAACTAGTACATCTTATCCTGACGAAAGGTGGTCTGCGCCTGCAAAGCTTCAGGTCATGACGCTGTGGTGGGCTCGGCGATGACCTCCGTCCTGCCGTCTTGGCAGTCTTGGTCTTGTTGCATGGAAATGGAAACCTTTGGCTGATTCCTCGGGACTCTGCGCCTGCGCCTGCCTCTTTAGCACCAAAGAGGAAACCTGCTGTGCTGCGCCCGCCTGGCTTTGGTCATCATGGCTTGCATCATCCGAACCTCATGAGGTGAGGGCTCGCATGGAAATCTTCGCTCCTCAGGAGCCAGCCTAAGGAGGCTGCTCCTTCTGGAGGTCTTGGTGTCGTCCGCCTTGCGAGGCTTGGCCCCTCGCGAGGGTCTTGTGTTGTTGGTGCCGAAGATGGGCCGTACCAAGCCGTCGATGAAGACACGCCGTGGGCCACAGGCAGGCAAGTCTGGGTACCCCAGTTCCCAGAACACCGACAGTAGCCCCGGGCCCAAGGCGCGCTCGGACTTGGCTTCGAGGCTAAGCCAAAGGGCAAGGGCGAAGCACCGCAGGCCCCAATCGCCTGCGGACCGGGTCGACGCGTGGCGCTTGATGGGACATGGGCGACTTCGCTTCCCCACGCTACCTCAGCAATCGTTCATCTTGACAATAGCCTGCTGCATGCAAAAAAGATCATCATTACCGGAGATCATGGACGCCGGCGGTTGGCCTCCCTCCGGCTATAAATGGAGGGAGGGGTGGAGCCTCCTGCTCATCTCCGTATTCCCGCTGCTTTCTCCTTCTTCCTCCTTCTTGTCCCACTGTCTCATCGAAGCATCCATGGCATCGGTGAGGAGGTTTTCCGTGGCGGATAAGGGGAAAACCCCTCGGGAGGAAACCGGGCCACTCCCGCCGAAGAACAGGCTCGGCTGCTCCCCCGATGCCGGTGAAGGGGCCGAGGTGACGCGGCCTTGGCACGAGCGGCCTCCATCGGGCTTCCCGATCCCTATGTACGCCCTCGGGCAGAGCCCTGCCCTTAGGGGCAGCGCCCAGCGCCACGAGGGTCAGGGTCGTGGAGGAGGACAGGCGGCGGCTGCACGGCCGTCTGACTTGCGAACTCACGCCGAAGGCACGTCACGCGAGTTCGTGGTGTGGGCGGCAATGCTGCCGCGCATGTGGATCCGGCTCCTGCGGTTCTTCGCAGAGGAGATATCATCAAGGGGGCCCACTGAGCTATGGCTGCAATACGCCAGGTGTTGTAGCCAAGCTACCGAAGCGGAGGTCGAGGTCGTCCGTCCTGGCGAAGTCTTCATGACTCGGGGATGGCGCGAGGTCGCCCGCGCCTGCTGTCCGGGGGGAGCTCTCGCCATCCACTTCGAATACGACGGAGCTTCAACGCTCCTCTTCAAGGTGTTTGGCGAGGACGGTCAGCGCCTGGAATGCTGCTCCAGAAGAGGCGATCCACGCGGCGCGGCCACGGGCGTTGAACTTGCCCTCGGCCTTGCCAGCAGCTCCTCCGGCGGCAGCAGCGACACTCCGGAGTCCAGTGATGATGATAGCTACGAGCCGCCGAGCTCTCGCCACGTCCGGAGCACGGCAGCGCCGTCGACTCAGCGCTGTCAGTGACGTCCTGAGGCCGGGGTTCTCCAAGGTCCCTTTCTTTTGTTTTTCCTGCACAAAACCGTGACGAGCCCCGTGGGGGTATGTAAGAACTGTAATGCTTTTGCCTTAATGTTATTGTTCCTAGTTCGGTGTTGTGGTTGTGTGTCTTGCTTTGGCATGGTGCACCCTTTCGTTCTCGCGGTAGCTTAGTGCTCTACACTGACAGGACCCAGTCCCTAGGCGGGCTCCAGCCGTCGCTGGTATGCCAGGTCGCGATGCCGTGCTCAAGGCCAGGAGGTGGGCGGCCCGAGGTCCGATAAGAGCCCCTGAGGCGCGATGATCAGGAGGTCCCCTTTAGCGTGCAAGCAGCTCCCTGAAGGCCGATAGGGAAATGGCCTTGCCTGAGCAAGATCGCGAGGATCAAAATACCGAATCATGAGGTTCACGCCGACATGCGTAGGGTGACTTATCTTGTCTGGCCCGCAATGGTTCCTTTGCATGACGCCTGACCGTGTTCTGGTGGTGGTGCTTCTAGGCAGGGCTCACGCCACCCCCTTTCTCCTGCTCATCTAAATGCTCTATGTCCTCGGGTCCCGGCCCTCAAGCGAGGCTCAGCCGCCGCTGGTATGCCAGGTCGTGATGCCGTGGTCAAGGCCAGGGGGTGAGGGCTCGAGAGCCAGTAGGAGTCCCTGAGGCGCGATGCTCAGGGACCCCCCTTTAACGTGCAAGCGAATTGCATGAAAAAGGAGTGGCTGGCGGGGCCGCTCGTAGTCTGACTTCGGAGGTTCCTACGAGTTAGTCGAGGGAGGAGAACATAGCACATAGCCGCGCCTGCTGTCTTGCCGTTGATCCTTCCGCAAGAAGATGAAGGCACTGAGGACCTGGTGAGGTGACGCGCGTGGGGCAGGCCGCGAGCCAGAGCTCGATCTCTCAGATTTATCAGCGCTGCAGGGATGGAGCCGAGCACAGGCGCCGTGCCAGCATGTAGCCCCCGTTGCGGGATGAGCAAGAGGCGGGTTAGCAATGCATGGAGGCCACGAAGGGCGGTGCCTCGGATAACGAGACAGCAGAGTAAAGCCAATAACCATGGTAAAATAGGCAAGCATACTGGTTCGGAGTACATGACAAAAAATAGTGCGGCTGCGGGACTGGCCCTGACGGCTTGAGGATGATGCGGCCCGAGGGGCGCCCTCAATTGAACAAACCAAAAAGAGTGTCACCTGGCACCGTTGCTGAAGAAGTGTTGGAGCAGGTGAAGACGCGTGCTACAGAAGTCGCTCCTCACGACCCGTCCAGCTCCCGAACCTCGTGAGGCTCCGGAGGTCCGAAGGGCTCGCAAGGGTTCGTCACCTCCTCCGTCTGGACCGCCTTGCGCCGAGCCTCGTGAGCCTCCAGGACGGCCCGCATGTGCCGCTGGTGCAGAGCAGCCACGCTAGGCAGACCGAAAGGCATGCGAATGTAACTGTGAGGGGGGCCCTCGCACGGGCCAACGTGGGATGGCCAGAAGAGCTCCTGAGACGCGGCCCTATTGAGCCCTGAGATGTCAACGCAGGCACGTAGCTTGCTGCCCTCGTCGGGGGAGGGAGCTACGCCGGGTGGTGCGGGGCGGCGCTCGCCTCGCATGGCCCTCGCCTCCTGAAGCTCCTTGATTGCCTTAGTGATGAACTCCTGAACGCCTTGCGCCTCGCACCCTGCGCTCTCCTCGCGGAAGCGCGCATTGAAGCACGCCTCCACATGGTGCCCGAATGCCTCCCTCGTGACGCTGGCCAGGTCCAAGGCCCTCCAGAGGAGAGCCCCCGAGCCCAACCTGCAAGGGGCGCCAGGCGCGCCTTCCTATGCAGGAGGGGAAAGCACCCCGTCAGTGGGCGCGGGGCCTGAAGCACGATCGTCGGGCGCCCCATCCTCCTGAGGTCATAGGCAGAGCAGCTGCTTCTTCTTCTTGGGGATGACCTCAGGAGGGTAGACGACACCCTCGTCATCTGGGTTCTCGACCGCCGCAACCTGGTAGGCGCTCTTGAGGGAGCACACCGCGTCCTTTTCGTCGCAGGCGACCGTGATGATGCCTCCGCTCCCTGGCATCTTGACGATATTGTAGCCATGATGAGTCGCAGCCAAGAACTTAGCCATGGCCGGATACCCAAGGATGGCATTGTACGGGAGGCGAATGTGGGCGACGTCGAAGCCGATGAGCTCAGTGCGGTAGTTGTCACACTTGCCGAAGGTGACAGGGAGGCGGATCTGCCCTATCGGGGTGGTGGAGCCGTCGGCCACTCCTGAGAAAGGCTTGGTAGGCTGAAGCTGGTCATATGGCACCTAGAGCCTGTCGAACGTCTCGACGGAGAGGACATTGAGTCCCGCGCCGCCATCGATGAGTGTCTTGGTGACGAGGACGTTGCTGATGGTAGGCGAGCAGAGCATCGGGAGCGCGCCGGCAGTGGCCGCACATTTGAGCTGGTCAGTAGAGTCGAAGGTGATGGGGTACTTGGACCACCTACGCGGGCACATCGCCTCGAGTTTGGGGAGGGCCGCATTCACCTCACGGGTGAACTGCTTGAAGATGCAGTGGGAGGCAGGGGCCTGAGAGCCGCCTAGGATGCAAGCGATGGCACGAGGCTCTTGGAAGTCCCCAGCCCCATCATCTTGGTGGTCGTCGTTCCTCCTTGGTGGTGGCAGTAGCGAAGGAAGGCCAGTGTTGCCCTCAGGCCGGTCCTCGCGAGGCTGATCCCTCCAAGGAACCTCGCGAGGCTAGCCCTGCCAGCGGTCCTCATGAGGCTAATTGCGCCAGTCCTGGCGGGGGTCGCGGTTGTCCCAGCGTCCTCCGCCTCGGCCTCCTTTGCGGCTGTAGCCTCGGTCGTTGCGCTTGGGGCGACGACCGAGGCGCCCATTGCGGATGGCCCTAAGCTCTTGGCATTCATTGGTGGTGTGGCTATCCACGTTGTGGAAGACGCAGAACGGGCGCCTGCCCTTGGAGGACTCGGGGTGGTCGCAACAACACTTCATCTCCGGTTCGGCCGCGAGCACAGCTGGGCCCTTGTGCTTCACGTCCTTGGCCTTGGCCTTCTTATCTTCTGGGTCGGCCTCCGGGAGCTCAAGAAGGGAGAGGCGACCCTCCTTGGCTCTCGCGCATCTGGTTGCCATGTTGAACATCTCTAGAGTCGAGCACAGGTCGTCGTGTATGGCGAGCTCTTCCTTCATCTTGACATCCTGGACGCGATTAGTGAACGCAGAAATGATGGCCTTGTCTGACACCTTGGGGATCTTGAGGCGAACGTTGGTGAAGCGCTAGATGTATTTGTGCAAGGTCTCTCCTGGCTGCTGCTTGGTGCGCCGTAGGTCACCCGCAGCAGGAGCGCGATCGCGAGTGCCCTGGAAGTTGGCGATGAAGCGCTCTCGCATCTCGTCCCAGGAGGAGATCGATCCCGCGGGGAGGTCCAGGAGCCACGAGCACGCACCATCCTTGAGGGCCATGGGAAACCAGTTCGCCATGACCTTCTCATCGCCGTTGGCCGCCTCTATGCTCAGTTCGTAGAGCTGCAGGAACTCGGCAGGGTCGGGGGTGCCGTCATAGCATGGAGGCAGGTCTGGCTTGAACTTCCCATGCCAGACGACGCGGCGCAACTCTGGGGTGAACGCACAGCAGCCTGCCACGCTCACCGGAGCCCATCATGGAGGAGGAGCATGGTCTTGGTGCTCGCACACCACCGCCTCGGGCGGCACGCGGTCTTGACGTGGTGGTGCTGGGAGCGCACGCGCCTCTCCTTGGGGCCGCTGCACCACCTGGCAGCTTTCTTTGCCGCGCGCTGGCGCCCTGCGCGATGGGTCACGCCGAGGGGCCTCACGCCTTGGCTCGAGGACGGCGTCTTGCCTGGGAGGTGGTGGAGGCGCACCGTGGGCCACGTCGCCCACAAGAGGCGGTGGGGGAGGCAGTGAGCGGGACGACGCAGGGGCCTCTCCAGCGGCGCTGACGAGCTCGGCAATGCGGTCCAGCCAGTCCTCGTAGAGGTCATAGGTCGGGCGATGGCGTAGAAGCTCGCATGCCATGAGCAATGTAGCCTGCGTGTTCACCGGCCCGCGACAAGCGTGGGAGGATGAGGCGGCCGTCGGAGTCAGCGATGGAGTGGCGGTGCGTCCGTCGCGCCGCACAAAGGGATGCAGCGACGAAGCCTGCTGCTCGCGGGCCACGGGGCCGGTGGCAGCGTTTGCCACAGGAGATGGGGAAAGACAGGGAGCGCTGTTGCCTGTAGGCACTGTCTGGGCGATGCGGGCGGTGAGGGCAGCCCGGCGCTCCACACGAACTCGACGAGCGTCAGCCATGAGGACGGCGGAACAGTGGCGAGTCGACCGGCGGAAGAGAGGCTCCGACGCACCCCTACTTGGCGCGCCAAATGTCGGATTCGAGGCACTGCAGACCCTAGATAGATTCAAACTTTGGGGTGCGTGTGAAGAACTCAACCTCCCCAGTCTTTCAACTCATCGATCCCACGGCCTAGCTCAATGAACTAAAGAAGAGCGGGACAAGGCAGTTTACCCAGGTTTGGGCCAACTTGCTGTGTAATACCCTACTCCTGCTTTGTGGTGGATTTGCCTCGAGGTGGGCTGCGGATGAATGGTACAAAGGGGGAACAACCTCAGGAGGTGTGTTCTTGTGTTGGTGTGAGCTGGTGAGGGTGTGGATTGTCTCTCTCCCTTTCTGGTGGTGGCTAGGCTATACTTATAGTGGCCTTGGTCCTCTTCCCCCAAAATGAAGGCGGGAAGGGATCCCACAACGGCCAAATTCGAAGGAAGACAACTAGTACATCTTATCCTGACGAAAGGTGGTCTACGCCTGCAAAGCTTCTGGTCATGACGCCGTGGTGGGCTCGGCGATGACCTCCGTCCTGCCGTCTTGGCGGTCTTGGTCTTGTTGCATGGAAATGGAAACCTTTTGCTGATTCCTTGGGACTCCGCGCATGCGCCTGCCTCTTTAGCACCAAAGAGGAAACCTGCTGTACTGCGCCCGCTGGCGCCCGCCTGGCCTTGGTCGTCATGGCTTGCATCATCCGAACCTCACGAGGTGAGGGCTTGCATGGAAATCTCCGCTCCTCAAGAGCCAGCCTAAAGAGGCCGCTCCTTCTGGAGGTCTTGGCATCGTCCGCCTCATGAGGCTTGGCCCCTCGCGAGGGTCTTGTGTTGTTGGTGCCGAAGATGGGCCGTACCAGGCCGTCGATGGAGCCACGTCGTGGGCCGCAGGCAGGCAAGTCTGGGTACCACAGTTCCCAGAACGCTGACACCCCTCCCTGAAGAGCACCCGCCTCAGGACGAGGTCACCCACCTCAAGGGTCCTGGAGCAGACACTACGGCAGTGGTACCGCCGCAGCGCCTGCTGATACCTCGCTGCACAGAGCGAGGCCTGGCGGCGGCGTTCCTCCCCCAGCACGAGGTCCACCCCCCGCGAGGCGTCCAGACACGCCTCATCGAACGCCAAGACCCGCGGGGAGCGATGCATGACCTCGTGAGGGAGGACCGCCTCGGCTCCATAGATTAGGAAGAACGGGGTCTCGCCCGTGGGCTTGGTTGCGGTGGTGCGGATGGACCACAGCACGGACTGGAGCTCATCGAGCCAGCCCCTGCCGCAGGCCTCGAGTTTCTTCTTGAAGCTCCTCGCCTGGAGGCCCCTCAGGACCTCCGCGTTGGCGCGCTCGGCCTGGCCATTGCTCCGCGGGTGTGCCACCGAAGCATAGCATATCTGCGTTCCAAGGTTAGCATAATATGTTTTGAAAAGGTTGCTCGTCAACTGAGAGCCATTGTCGGTGATGATGAGGTTGGGAACCCTGAAATGGCTCACGAGGCCCTTGATGAACTTGATGGCCGAGCCAGCTGGGATGGTGCGGACGGCTTCCACCTCCGCCCACTTGGTGAACTTGTCGACGACGACATAGAGGTTGCGGTAGCCCCCGTTGTCGGCGTTCTGGGAACGAGGGTACCCAGATTTGCCTGCATGCGGCCCACAACGTGGCTCCATCGACGACCTGGTACGGCCTAGCTTCAGCAACAACAAATCAAGACCCTCGCGAGGGGCCAAGCCTCGTGAGGCGGACGACACCAAGACCTCCACGAGGAGTGACCTCCTTAGGCTGGCTCCTGAGGAGCGGAGAGTTCTATGCAAGCCTCACCTCATGAGGTCCGGATGATGTGAGCATTGATGACCAAGGCCAGGCGGGCGCCAGCGGGTGCAGTATACCAGTTTCCTCTTTGGTGTTAAAGGGGCAAGCGCAGGCACAGAGTCCCGAGGAATCAGCCAAAGGTTTCCATTCTCGTGCAACAAGACCAAGACCGCCAGGACGGCAGGACGGAGGTCATCACCGAGCCCACCACGGCGTCACAACAAGAGGCTTTCGCAGGCGAAGACTACTTTTGTCAGGATAGCATGTGCTAGCTGTCCCCCTTTGAATTTGGCCGTTGTGGGATCACTTCCCACCTTTCATTTGGGAAGAGGACCAAGGCCGCTATAAATAGGACTAGGCCACCACCGTAGAGAGGGATCAGACTCCCGGACGGATCATTCAGATCACCCTCACCCCACCAGCTCACTTGAGCTCAAGAACACCTCTCCTCCTGAGGCTGTTCGCCACTGTATTAGTTCATCCTCAGCCCCTCGAGGCCAATCCACCACAAAGCAGGAGCAGGGTTTTACACTGCAAGGTGGCCCAAACCTGGGTAAACTGCTGTGTCTCTTTTCCTTACAGTTCGTCGAGCTAGGCTGTGAGATTAGCGGGTAGGTAGACTGGGGAGGATAAGATCTTCGCACGCACCCTAGAGTTCGAACCTCTCAAGGGTTTGCGGAGCCCGAAATCCGACATTTAGCGCACCAGGTAGGGGTGCGTCGGAGCCTCTCCCCCACCGATCGATCCACCACCGCTCCACTGCTTCCATGGCTGACGCTCGTCGAGCTCGCGCTGAGCGCCGGGCCGCCGCCCGCATCACTCAGACAGCGCCTGCGAGAGACGGCTGCCTTCGCCGTCCCCCGTCTCCAGTGGCGAACGCTGCCACCGGCCCCGCGGGGCACAAGCAGCAAGCTTCGTTGCTGCACCCTTCTGTGCAGCGGGATGGGCGCACCGCCACCCCATCGCTGACTCCGGCTGGTTCGTCGTCTCATGCTCATCGCGGGCCGGCGAACGCGCAGGCTACGTTGCTCATGGCGCGCGAGCTCCTACGCTACCGCCCCGTCGATGACCTCTACGAAGACTGGCTGGACCGCATCGCCGAGCTTGTCAGCGCCGCCGAGGACTCTCCCACACCGTCTCGCTTGCTGCCTCACCCGCCGCCTACTGCGGGTGACGTAGCCCACGGAGCACCTCCTCCACCTCCCCATCAAGACGTCACCCTCGGGCCAAGGCGCGAGGCCCCGCGGCGCGACCCGCCGGGCAGGGCACCGGCGCGTGAAGAGGAAAGCTGCCAGGTGGTGCAGCGGCCGCAAGAAGATGCTCGTACACTCCCAGCACCGCCATGTCAAGACCGCGCGCCGCCTGCAGCGGTGGCGCGTGAGCGCCAAGACCAAGCTCCACCTCCATGATGGGCTCCCATGACCACAACGGGTTGCCGCGCATTCACTCCAGAGCTACGTAGCATTGTCTGGACGGGGAAGTTCAAGACCGACCTGCCTCCGCGCTACGACGGCATCCCCCAACCCTGCCGAGTTCCTGCAGCTCTATGAGCTGAGCATCAAGGCAGCCAACGGTGACGAGAAGGTTATGGCAAACTGGTTTCCCATGGCCCCCAAGGATGGTGCACGCTCGTGGCTCCTGAACCTGCCCACGGGATCAATCTCCTCCGGGACAAAATGCGAGAGCATTTCGTCGCCAACTTCCAGGGCACTCGCGATCGTCCACCGGCTGCGGGTGACCAGTAGCGCATCAAGTAGCAGCCAGGAGAGACCTTGCAGAAGTACATCCAGTGCTTCAACAGCGTCCGCCTCAAGATCCCCAAGGTGTCGGACGAGGCCATCATCTCAGCGTTCACTGATGGCTTCCGCAACGTCAAGATGAAGGAGGAGCTCGCCATACATGAGGACCTGTGCACAGCTCTGGAGATGTTCAACTTGGCAACCAAGTGTGCGAGAGCTGAGGAAGGTCGCCTCTCTCTCCTGGAGCTCCCGGGGGCTGACCCAGAAGACAAGAAGGCCAAAGCCAAGGACGTGAAGCGCAAGGGACCGGCCGTCCTCACGGCCGAACCAGAGATGGAGCGCGGCTGCGACCACCCAGAGTCATCCATGGGCAACCGCCCGTTCTGCGTCTTTCACAACGTGCACAGCCACAACACCAACGACTGCCAGGAGCTCAGGGCCATCCGCGATGGGCGCCTCGGTCAACGCCCCGAGCGCAGTGACCGAGGCTACGGCCGCGGAGGAGGCCGAGGTGGAGGACGCTGGGACGGCCGTGACCCCCGCCAAGAATGGCGCGATCAGCTTCGTGAGGACCGCTGGCAGGGCCAGCCTCGCGAGGGCCCCTGGAGGGACCAGCCCCGTGAGGACCGTTCTCAGGGCAACGCTGGCCTTCCTCCGCTGCCGCCACCACCAAGAAGGAATGACGACCTCCACCAGCACGAGGGGGCTGGGGGCTTCCAGGAGCCTCGTGCCATCGCCTGCATCCTGGGCGGCGCTCAGGCCCCTGCCTCTCGTCACATCTTCAAGCAGTTTTCCCGTGAGGTGAACGCGACCCTCCCCAAGCTCGAGGCAACGCGTCTGCTCAGGTGGTCCAAGTGCACCATCACCTTCGGCCCATCCGATCAGCTCAAGTGCGCGGCAACTGCCGGCGCTCTCCCGATGATCTGGTCGCCAACCATCAGCAACGTGCTCGTCACCAAGACTCTCATTGATGGCGGTGCGGGGCTCAACGTTCTCTCCATCGAGACATTCGACCGACTCCAGGTGCCCTATGACCAGCTGCAGCCTACCAAGCCTTTCTCAGGAGTGACCGATGGCTCCACCACCCCGATAGGGCAGATCTGCCTCCCTATCACCTTCGGCGAGCGCGACAACAAACATACTGAGCTCATCGACTTCGACGTCGCCCACATCTGCCTTCCATACAATGCCATTCTTGGGTATCCTGCCCTGGACAAATTCATGGCGGTGAATCATCATGGTTACAATGTCCTCAAGATGCCAGGGAGCTGCGGCGTCATCACGGTCGCCTGCGAGGAGAAGGACGCGGTGTGCTCTCTCGAGCGTGCCTACCAGGCTGCGGCGGTCGAGAACCCAGACGATGAAGGCACCGTCTACCCTCTTGAGGTTGTCCCCAAGAAGAAGAAGCAGCTGCTCCGCCAAGGACCTCAGGAGAGCAGGGTGTCCAGCGGCACCACCTCAGGCCCTGCGCCCACTGATGGGGCGCCTCCCTCTCTCGCATAGGAAGGCGTGCCTGGCGCCCCTCTTAGGCTGGGCTCGGGGGCTCTCCTCTGGAGGGCCTCTGACCTGGCCAACGTCACGAGGGAGGCACTCGGGCACCATGTGGAGGCATGCTTCAGCGCGTGCTTCCGCCAAGAGGGTACAAGGCGTGAGGTGCCAGGTGCTCAGGAGTTCATCACCAAGGCAATCGAGGAGTTTCAGGAGGCAAGAGCTATGCGAGGCGACCATCGCCCACCACTCGGTGCGGCTCCTTGTCCCAGTGAGGACTGCGAGCTGCGCGTCTGCGTTAACATCCCAGGGCTCAACAGGGCCGCATCTTAGGAGCGCTTCTGGCCATCCCACGGTGGCCGGTGCAAGGGTCCCCCTCATAGCTATGTTCGCATGCCTTTGGGCTTGTCGAGCGCGGCTGCTACATTCCAGCGCCACATGCGGGGCGTCCTGGCGGCTCATGAGGCCAGAAGCCAGGCGATCCTATCAGAGGAGGAGATGGATCCTCGTGAGCCCCCCGGGCCCCCAGAGCCTCCCGAGGTTCAGGGCCTGGGCGGCTCATGAGGAGTGACTTCTGCGGCACGCGTCTTCGGCTACTCCAACATCTCTTTAGCAATAGTGCCAGGTGACATTTTCTGGTTTGTTCAGTTGGGGGCGCCCCTCGGGCTGCATTACCCCCAAGCCACGTGGGTCCGTCCCAGCGGCATGTATCGTTTTGCATCTATCAGAACTAGCTCTACCCTACCCATGAGTTTATTTATGATTATCACTTGAATCTCCGGTGCTTCGTCACCACGAACGTCGTACGCCCTTGCAAGCCCACCCACGACCGCCTCATGATTAAGGACTGGCACGGCGTCTGTGCTCGGGTCCGTCCCTACAGCATCGCTAAACCCAAGTGGCTGAGGTCTGGCTCACGGGCCAGCTCCCATGCACGTCACCTCCCATGGTCCTTGGTGCCTTGTTCTCGCATGAGCTAATCGGGGGTTGGTAAGTTAGGGCGTGCGACCCGGTGCCTCGCCACCGTGGGAGCCGCGCACCGATTGTCTTTCTTCAGGACATTCGCATGAGAAGACTGGGCACGGTGTCTGTGCTCGGGTCCGTCCCTGCAGCGTCGACAAACCCAACGGTTGAGCTCTGTCTGGCAGGCCGGACCCGTTCACGTCACCTCCTGGGGTCGTTGGTGTTTGGCCTTCTCATGCGATAACCTCAGGAGATTCACTCGGCGCAGGTTGCCCAACCATCTTGTAGGACTATCACAAGTGCTACGAATCAAATTCAGGCACAACCCACCTGGAGGTAGGGCCTCGTGAGCCCCGCGCTGGCTCATGAGTGCCCATACACACCTCCTCTAGCCCTGTCGTGCAAGCCACGTGTCAGGGTGGGGCTGTACACGCCCCGGGGTCTCCCCTCAGAGGGAGCCCCCACCCACGTACCAGTGGAAGCACCATGCTCCGCGCTAGCAGTCGACACGGTCGAGGAGTGGCTATGCCCGTGCAAGAGCGGAAGCGCCATGCTCCGCGCTGGTGATAAACAACTGGGGGCAGCCTAACGGCTACACTAACCTCAGGAGAGCCACCAGGCTCGATGTTCAGCCACACCGCGCTGCTTTCCCCTCAGGAGAGTAGCGCGAGGGGGCTGAGCATGGGGGCTACGCTCAGGTCATGCCTGGCATACGCCACCATGCCAGGTCCCTCGGACCTGGTCTTCGCGCATCCCTCCCGAGCGAAAGCCCGGCGAGGACAGGTATGGGGTTTTTTGTTCGTATGTCAAGGGGGACTCCTGAGCATCGCGACTCAAGAGCCTAACTGGCCACGTAGCCCCTCACCCCTTGGTCTCGTCCTGGCGATCCGGACGCCCCAACGGCGGCTGAGGTACGCGCAGGGCCGGGCCCTGCCAACGCAGAACGCCAAGACCCACTCTCGCGTTTCCTTCCCGAGGGCTGTTCGTACGTCAAGGGGGACTCCTGAGCATCGCGACTCAGGAGCCTAACTGGCCATGTAGCCCCTTACCCCTTGGTCTCGTCCTAGCGATCCGGACGACCCAACGGCGGCTGAGGTATGCACGGGGCCGGGCCCTGCCGACGCAGAACATCAAAGCAAACAGAAAGGAAACTGCAGAACCTTAGCAAATTATTACAAAACATACTGTCTCTTAAAGTTCCAAAGCATAAGTTCTTACGCCTCCACGAGGCACAATACATGTTGCAGGAATAGAACAAGGGGAAAGCGCTGCCATCTCCTTCAGCCTTGGACGCCACCATTGCCCACTTGTGGAGTCCTATCATCGACGACTTCGCCGCCGTCCTTGCCGTCAGCCACATGCACGGGGTTAACGGCGAGGAACTTCCGCAGTAGGGCCTCCACTTGACCCTTCACGGCCTCGGCAGCAGCGTCTTGGAGCTCAGGGTCCACGGGCTCGAGCAGGGCACCAAAGTCGAAGCTGGAGTCCCGAAGATGGAGGTGGCTGAAGACGCGCGTCATGGTCGAGGCCACAAGCGCGTGGGCTTCTCCCTCTACCATGGGGCCCACTCTGACGATGATGCCCTCGAGCGCCGCCACGAGCTTGGGGAGCAGCCCGAAGGGGCCTTCCTCCAGAGTCACCAGCGGATCCTTGTACCCGCTCCCGTAGAGATCCTGCAGTGCCTTGCGGGACCTATGCTCGAGGGAGTCGAAGGCGCCACGCCCCGCGGTGGCCGCCTCCTCAGCCTTGGCAAGGAGTTTCTCCCTGGCCTCCAGCCGAGCCTTCTCGTCGGAGACAAGCTGGGTGTGGGACGCCTGGGCCGCCTCCACCTCCTCCTTCAGGTTCTCCAGGCAGCCGCGCTCCATGGCCTGCTCCCGAGATGCCTGCTCCAGCTCGGCGTCATGACCGGCGACCGCAGACTCCCGCTCCTTCAGCTTTTCCTCCTGCTCCTCGAGTTGGCGAGCGTGGGTGGCCTGCTCGTCGTGGAGGATTTCAGTTCGGCCTCCGCCGCGTGGCAGCTCTCCTCAGCGTCCTTCGCGTCCTTCAACGCCACATCACCGGCGGCGGCGGCCACACCGGCCACCTTCTGGCCCTCCTCTTCAGCAGCGTCGGCCTGGTCCCAGGCCGCCCTGATGGACGAGTCAGCCTAGAGCCACCACGAGACCAGCTCCAGGCGCCCGACGCCCGGCACCGGTTAGGGCCCCGGAGATCGTTCCGGAGTTGATCCAACACGGAGAAGGCCTGCTTCAGTGCACCGGGCGCAGTAGAAGAGTCGCGGCCCGTCGGCGTGGCGGCTGGAAGAGGAGACGGCGATGGCATCAAGACTGGCGAAGCAGCAGCAGGAAGGATGGCCGGGGGCTCCGGAGCCCCCGGGTCATCAGCAGGCGCGCTGAAGGCAAGCATCTCTGAAGCCGGCGCGGCCGCAGGGGTATCCTTCTCCTGAGGCTGGGCCCCTGAGCCTCGCGAGGGCAACCCTGCGGCAGGAGGACGCGAGCTAGCCTCGTCTGTCTGTGACAGAACCTCCGGGGCCGAGGTGGGCTGCTTGGCCTCAGGAGCCCTCGCCCCCTCCTTCTTCCTTTTCACCGCCGGCATTAGCCTAGCCGCAGAGAGGAAAATGTCAGAGCACTATGACAAGAATAGGAAGCAAAGACAAGATGGTGCACTAACTAATCCGTGGCGACGTACTCCCTCGTCCTCTTCAGGAGCGTGATGCCCACAGGCTTCGTGGGTGCGAGCCTCGCCACGCTCTCGGGAGCGGATGAGCGCGCGGTGGCTGGATCTGCGGTGGCGGCGGCCGACGGCGGGGCGGAGGCGCCACCTCAAGGAAGCAACGACGACCTATCCTTCTTCACGACACCCTGCTTCAACTTGTTCGGAGGGTTGCCCCTGGACCTCGTGGTGACCCCGGCGGAGCACGGCGACTCCCTGACTGGGTGCTCGCCGGCGTCATCGTCAGAGAAGGCACATAGGATCTCGCTCCACCGTGGGGGAGAAGTCTCCCCCACCTCCTCCAAGGTCACCTCCGAGCTCTCGTTCTCCTCCTCCCCGGAGGGATCGCCGGAGGACACCGGCACTGGGGGCCCATGGGCAGGGAAGGCTCCAGCGGCACGAGCCCCCGCTCGTTGAAGACAGGCATGGCGGCGGCTATCTTCTCCCCATCGGCATGACGGTACAACGGGAGATGGGCGTCCGAGGGACCACCCTGGTCCTTCCCGAGCAAGATGCGCACGACCTTGCTCAGCTCCTCGTCAGACAAATTGTTCGGGCGCAACCGAAGGTCGTCTTCCGCACCCTTGAAGCTTCACGGGGGGCGCGAGTGCGCCTGGAGCGGAGCCAGGCGCTGCGTCAGGAACTCCTTGACAATCATGGCCCCTGCCAGCTTCTCCGCCTTCGGGTCCTCCGCCTTCAGGTCGGTCATCATCCTCTCTAGCAACTGCTCCGCCCTGGGGTCGGTGAGCTTCTCGTGAGCCCATCGATCCAGGGGCTTCGGCAGCGCGGTCGGCAGCTCCAGCCGAGCATGGGAGCGCTTGGCATCCATGAAGATCCACTTGTTCCGGAAGTCCTCCACCTTCTTCCCGGCCCACGAGATCGCATTGCTGCCGTTGGCCGCGATGAAGCTAGCACACCCAGAGCACTGGCCGCTGCTTATCCGGAGGTAGAAGAAGTGGCAGAACAGCGCGAGGGAGGGCGTCACCCCCCCGAATGCTTTGCAGTAGAAGGCAAAGATCGACAGGAGGAGGATGGAGTTGGGATGAAGATGGAGGGCGTGGAGACCATAGTGGTTGAGGATGGCGTAGAAGAAACGGGAGAAAGGGGGAACCAGCCCAGCGAAGACACTGTGCAGGAAGAAGGGGTAGAAGGTGTCACCCAAGGCTTCCGGCTGGACAGAGTCGACCTGGAGTGTCGTCTCCCCTCCTTCATTGTCGCCGCCTGCCATCAGCGGGAGCACGGCAGCAAGGTGCTTCTCCTCGGCGATGGAGGAGGCGCTCAAGGCCGGCTCAATCCAGGGAGCCGAGCACGCGGCAGAGGCCAATGACTTCGCCTTGTCGGTGGCCATCGGTGGCGAGTCCGGGGAAAGGATTCAGTAGATCTAGAGGCGCGCTAAGCAGAAGGAGAAGGGGATCTGGCGCAAGATGGAAGAAAGGCAATGAAGGCTCAGCGGCAAGCGCCAGCCTTTTTGTTAGCCAGGAACGGTTGCCGAGGCGGTGTGGGGAAGCGGAGATGCCCACGTCCCGTCAATCGCCACGCGTCGACCAAGGCCGCAGGCGGTTAGGGCCCGCGGCACTCCGCACTTGCCTCTTGGCTTCGCCTCGAAGCCAAGTTCGAGCGCGCCTTTGGCCCGGGGGCTACTGTCGGCGTTCTAGGAATGGGGGTACCCAGACTTGCCTGCCTACGGCCCATGGCGTGCCTCCATCGACGGCCTGGTACGGCCCAGCTTCAGTGACAAAAACTCAAGACCCTCGCGAGGGGCCAAGCCTCGCGAGGCAGACGACACCAAGACCTCAACGAGGAGCGGCCTCCTCAGGCTGGCTCCTGAGGAGCAGAGAGTTCTATGCAAGCCTCACGTCATGAGGTCCGGATGATGTGAGCCATGACGACCAAGGCCAGGTGGGCGCCAGCGGGCGCAGTGTACCAGTTTCCTCTTTGGTGTTAAAGGGGCAAGCGCAGGCGCAGAGTCCCGAGGAATCAACCAAAGGTTTCCATTCTCGTGCAACAAGACCAAGACCGCCAGGACGGAGGTCATCACCGAGCCCACCACGGCGTCACAACCAGAGGCTTTTGCAGGCGAAGACTACTTTTGTCAGGATAGCATGTGCTAGCTGTCCCCCATTGAATTTGGCCGTTGTGGGATCCCTTCCCACCTTTCATTTGGGAAGAGGACCAAGGCCGCTATAAATAGGACTAGGCCACCACCGTAGAGAGGGATCAGACTCCCGGATGGATCATTCAGATCACCCTCACCCCACCAGCTCACTTGAGCTCAAGCACACCTCTCCTCCTGAGGCTGTTCGCCACTGTATTAGTTTATCCTCAGCCCCTCGAGGCCAATCCACCACAAAGCAGGAGTAGGGTTTTACACTGCAAGGTGGCCCAAACCTGGGTAAACTGCTGTGTCTCTTTTCCTTACAGTTCATCGAGCTAGGCTGTGAGATTAGTGGGTAGGCAGACTAGGGAGGACGAGATCTTCGCACACACCCCAGAGTACGAACCTCTCAAGGGTTTGCGGAGCCCAAAATCTGACACCCGGGCGCTCGAGGGAATGGGCCCAGGATGTCCAACCCCCAGACCGCGAACGGCCACGAGAGCGGGATGGTCTGGAGGCCCTGATTGGGCTGGTGGATCTGCTTGGCATGGAACTGGCAGGCCTCACAAGATCTTACCAATTCAGTGGCATCATTGAGTGCCGTGGGCTAGTAGAATCTGCTGCGGAATGCCTTGCCCACGAGGGTGCGCGATGAGGAGTGGTGCCCGCAGTCCCCACCATGTATGTCGGCCAGCAGCTCGCTCCCCTGTTCCTTGGAGATGCATCATAGAGAAACATCGTTTGGGCGCCTCCGGTAGAGCTCACCATCCCGGATGCAGTACGCGGTGGCCTGGCAGGCCACACGCTCTGCATTTTCCTCCTTCTCTGACAAGGCGCCCCAAAGCAGGTAAGCCTTGAACTCCTCGGTCCAGCACCCCTCCTGAAGCTCGAGCGCGAGAAGCAGGTGGGCTCCCGAAGTCGGGCCGCAGGCTGGGGCGCCTGAAGGAGGTGCCGGGGGTAGCTCCTCCTGAGATAGCACCGGCCCCGCAGTGGGGGGAGCTGCTGACGGCTTGAAGAGCCGCTCCTCGAAGACGCCATGCTCCTGACGGTGGCGCTGGGACGCCCTTTTGGCGATGTCGTCCGCCTCCTTGTTCGTGCCATGTGGCACGTGCTGCAATTCCAAGCCTAAGAATTGTTTCTCAATTTTGCGTACCTCCTCAAGGTATGCCTCCATGTGCTCGTCCTTCGGCTTGTACGCCATATTGGAGAAGTTGACGAGGAGCTGGGAGTCACCCCTGATGGTGAGGCGCCTGACCCCCAGAGCCGCTGCAGCCTTGAGGCCGGCAATCAGGCCCTCGTACTCAGCGATGTTATTGGAGACCTTCTCACCATGCTGGAAGCAGAGTTGCACGGTGTAGTAGAGCTTGTTCTAGGTCGGTGAGATGAGCACGGCTCCAGCCCCCGCGCCTTGGCGTGCAAACGCACCGTCGAAGTACATGACCCAGCCGTCTGGTGCCTAATCTTCGGGCGTGAGAGAACGGTCCTCGCCCACTTCTCGGCTTGGGGCGTCAGTCCATTCCACCACAAAGTCAGCGAGGGCCACACCCTTGATGACTCTGGTGGTGCTGAAATCCAGCTGGAACGCCTGTAGCTCGATGTTCCATTCGGCGACCCTTCCGGGGGTGTTGGTGCTCCAGAGCACCATCTCCAGGGGGTAGGCTGAGACGACCTTGATGGGGTGGCCTTGGAAGTAGTGATGCAATTTCCTGGAGGCAATAAGGAGTGCGAGCAGGAGCTTCTGTGGCATGGGGTAGCGCGCCCGCGCGTCGCGCAGCATCGTGCTGATGAAGTACATGGGATGCTCGACGAGGGAGGAGGCATCGGCAGGGCCTTGTACCTCCTGAGGCCGGGGAGTCTCAGGAGCTTTGTCGTCTGGCGGGGCAGCCGCGGCCTCAGGAGCACCATCCTCAAGAGCCCCATCGCCCGGTGGGGTAGCCGAGGCCTTAGGAGCACCGTCCTAAGGTTGCGGTGCCTCGATCGGGTGCGGGGTGCCGTGCCACGCACCCTTAACCGCACGCTCTTCCCGAACCACCACGAGCGCCGCGCTAGCTGAGTGAGGCGTGGCGGCCAGGTAAAGCACCAGGGGTTCTAGAGGGTGAGGCGCTACCATCACCGGCGGGCTGGTGAGGTACCTCTTGAGATCTTGGAAAGCCGCTTTGGCCTCCGGAGTCCACTCAAACGGGCCCTCCTTCTTCATCAGCTTGAAGAACAGAAGGGCGCGTTCGCCCAGCTTGGAGATGAAGCGCCCCAGCGAGGTTACACAGCCCGCCAGTTTCTGTATCTCTTTGAGGGTCTGCGGCAGGCTCATCCTCTCTATCACCTTGATCTTCTCCGGGTTGGCCTCGATCCCTCTATGCGACACCAGGAAACCCAGTAGCTTGCCGGACGGGACGCCGAACACGCACTTCTCCGGGTTGAGCCGCAAGTTTACCTTGCGCAAGCTGGTGAATGTCTCTTCCAGATCTTCGACAAGAGTTCTCGCCTCCCGAGATTTGACCAATATGTCGTCGACATACGGCTCAGCGTTCCTCCCGAGCTGTTGGCCCAAAGCGATGTGCATCAGTCGCTGGAAGGTCGCTCCGGCATTGCGTAGCCCGAACGGCATGCAGGTGTAACAGTACACCCCGCATGGGGTCAGGAAGGCCGTCTTCTCGGCATCCTACACCGCCATCTTGATTTGGTGATAGCCTGAGAAGGCTTCCAGGAAGCACAGCAAATCGCACTCAGTGGTGGAGTCGACGATCTGGTCGATGCGCGGAAGAGGGAAAGGGTCTTGAGGATAGGCCTTGTTGAGGCTCGTGAAATCGACGCACATGCGCTCCTTCCCGCCCTTCTTGGGGATGATAACAGGGTTCGCCAGCCAATCCGTATGCCACACCTCTCGAATAATGCCGGCTTCTTGCAGCTTGCGGGTCTCCTGGATGATGAACAACTGCTTCTCCGGGGCCTGCCACCGCGCCTTCTTCTTTACGGGGCGCGTGTTGGGGCACACCATCAAGCGGTGCTCGATCACCCCACGCGGAACCCCGACCAAGTCCATTGCCTCCCACGCGAACACATCCTTGTTCGCGCGGAGGAAGCTGACCAACGTATTTTCCTGGTCCGGGGGAAGGCTGGCGCCTATGGTGAAGGTAGGGCCTGATCCCCCGTCTTCGTCGACCGGCACCTGCTTCGTCTCGGCCCGATCC
This sequence comes from Thinopyrum elongatum, assembly GCA_011799875.1. NCBI lineage: Eukaryota > Viridiplantae > Streptophyta > Magnoliopsida > Poales > Poaceae > Thinopyrum > Thinopyrum elongatum. The sequence continues at coordinate 406,224,816 of CM022303.1, forward strand.
TGAGAGAACACCTACTTCTTTTTGGCCGGTGCAGCCCTGGGATCTCCGGAGCACCCTCCGCGCCTGGCCGCTCGGTGACTGCGGCCCTGAAAGCAAGCTTGTGTGCCGTGAGCACGTCCCTAGTGTCCCCCGCCACAGTGAGGACACCGCTGCTTCCCGGCATCTTCATGACGTTGTAGCCGGGGTGATTCGCCGCCATGAACTTGGTGAGGGCCGGATACCCAAGAATGGCATTGTACGGGAGATTGATGCGGGCGACATCGAAGTCGATGAGCTCGTGTCAGATTCAGGGCTCCGCAGACCCAAGAAAGGTTTGAACTCTGGGGTGTGCGTAAAGAACTGAACCTCCCCAGTCTGCGAACCCGTCGATCTCACGGCCAAGCTCGAGTAACTGGAAATGAAAGGGACACGGCAGTTTACCCAGGTTTGGGCCACCTTGCGGTGTAATACCCTACTCCTACGTTGTGGTGGATTGGCCTCGATGTGGGCTGAGGATGAACTAGCACCGAGGGAGAACAACCTCAGGAGGTGTGTTCTTGTGTTGGTGTGAGCTGGTGAGGGTGATCTGTCCCCTTCTATGGTGGTGGCCTAGCTATATTTATAGTGGCCTTGGTCCTCTTCCCCCAAAACGAAGGCGGGAAGGGATCCCACAACAGCCAAATTCGAAGGGAGACAACGGGGGCATCTTATCCCGATGAAAGGTGGTCTTCACCTGCAAAGCTTCTGGTTGTGACATCGTGGTGGGTTCGGCGATGACCTCCGTCCTGCCGTCCTAGCGGTCTTGGCCTTGTAGCACGGAAATGGAAACCATTGGCTAATTCCTCAGGACTCTGTGCCTGCGCTTGCCTCTTTAGCACCAAAGAGGAAACCTGCTGTACTGCGCCCGCTGGAGCCCGCCTGGCTTTGGTCGTCACAGCTTGCGTCACCTTAACCTCACGAGGTGGGCACCTGCATAGGAATCTCTATCGGATTTGGGGCTCTGCAGACCCAAGATAGATTCAAACTCTGTGGTGCGTGCAAAGAACTCAACTTCCCCCGTCTGCCAACTCGTCGATCTCACGGCCTAGCTCGATGAACTGAAGAAGAATGGGACAAGGCAGTTTACCCAGATTCGGGCCAACTTGCGGTGTAATACCCTACTCCTGCTTTGTGGTAGATTTGCCTCGAAGTGGGCTGAGGATGAACTGGTACAAAGGGGGAACAGCCTCAGGAGGTGTGTTCTTGTGTTTGCGTGAGCTGGTGAGGGTGTGGATGGTCTCTCTGATCCGTCCCCCTCTATGGTGGTGGCTATGCTATATTTATAGTGGCCTTGGTCCACTTCCCCAAAACGAAGGCGGGACGGGATCCCACAATGGCCAAATTTGAAGGGAGACAACTAGTACATCTTATCCTAATGAAAGGTGGTCTGCACCTGCAAAGCTTCAAGTCATGACGCTGTGGTGGGCTCGGCAATGACCTCCGTCCTGCCGTCTTGGCGGTCTTGGTCTTGTTGCATGGAAATGGAAACCTTTGGTTGATTCCTGGGGACTTCGCGCCTGCGCTTGCCTCTTTTGCACCAAAGAGGAAACCTGCTGTACTGCGCCCGCTGGCGCCCGCCTGGCCTTGGTCGTCATGGCTTGCGTCATTCGAACCTCACGAGATGGGGGCTCGGACTGAAATCTCCGCTCCTCAGGAACCAGCCTAAAGAGGCCGCTCCTTCTGGAGGTCTTGGCGTCGTCCTCCTCACGAGGCTTGGCCCCTCGCGAGGGTCTTGTGTTGTTGGTGCTGAAGATGGGCCGTACCAGGCCGTTGTTGGAGCCACGCCATGGGCCGCAGGCAGGCAAGTCTGGGTACCCCGGTTCCCAGAACGCCGACAGTAGCCCCCGGGCCCAAGGCGCTCTCGGACTTGGCTTCTAGGCGAAGCCGAAGGGCAAGGGCGAAGCGCCGCGGGCCCCAACCGTCTGCGGACCCGATCGACGCGTGGCCCTTGATGGGACGTGGGCGTCTCCGCTTCCCCATGCAGCCTTGGCAACCGTTCTGGGCTGACAAAAAGGCTGGCGCCTGCCACTGAGCCTTCATTGCCGTCCCTTCGTCTTGCTCCAGATCCCCTTCTCTCCCTGCTCAGAGTGCCTCCTGATCTACCGACTTCTACCCGAACTTGCCACTGATGGCAAGCGAGAAAGCAAAGCCCGCCGCTCCTTCTGCGCGCTCGGCCGCCTCACTTGAGCCGGCCCTCAGTGCGTCCACCATCACTGAGGAGAAGCATCTTGCCATCATGCTCCCGTTGACGGCAAGCAACGACAATGAAGGATGGGAGATGGCGCTCCGGGTTGGCTCCGCCAAGCCGGATACCTTGGGAGAAACCTTCTACCCATTCTTCTTGCATAGCGTCTTTGCTGGGCTCGTCCCCCTCTTCTCCAATTTCTTCTTCGCCGTCCTCAAGCATTATCAGATCCACGCCCTTCATCTTCATCCCAACTCCATCCTCCTCCTGTCGATCTTCGCCTTCTACTGCGAGGCGTTTGTGGGTGTGGTGCCCTCTGTTGTGCTGCTCCGCCACTTCTTCTACCTCCGGATGCGCAGCACCCAGTGCTCCGGGTGCGTCTGCTTCGTCGCGTCTCACGGCAGCAATGCAATCTCGAGGGCTGGGAAGAAGGTGGAGGACATCCGGCGCAAGTGGATCTTCATGGATGCCAAGTGCTCTCACGCTTGGCTGGAGCTGCCGACCTTGTTGCCGGTGAAGCTGGACCGGTGGGCTCATGAGAAGCTCACTGACCCTCGGGCGGAGCTACTACTGGAGAAGATAATGGCGGACCTGGAGGCAGAGAAGCTGACAGGGGCCATGCTCGTCAGGGAGTTCCTGACACAGTGCCTGGCTCCGCTCCAGGCGCACTCACGCCCTCTGTGGAGCCTTAAGGGTGCGGAAGACGACCTCCGGCTGCGCCCAGAAGACTTGACCGACGAAGAGCTGAGCAAGGCCATGTGCACCTTGCCTGATAAGTACCCCGGCAGCCTCCCAGAGCCCTATCTCCCGCTGTACCGCCATGACGATGGGGCGAAGGTGGCCACCGCCATGCCCGTCTTCAACGAGCGGGGGCTCGTGCCGCCGAAGCATCCCCAGCCCTCGAACTTCCCGGTGCCGGTGTCCTCCGGCGAGTGCTCTGGGAAGGAGTGGAAGGAGGACTCGGAGGCGACCTTGGAGGGGGCGGGGGAGACCTCCCCTCCGCGGCAGAGCGAGCTCCTTCTCAGCCTCTCCGATGATGATGACGCCGGTGAGTACCTGGCCGAGGGATCGCCGCACTCCACCGGGGTTGCCACGAGATCCGGGGGCACCCCTCTGAGGAGGCTGAAGCAGGGGACCCCAAAGAAGGGCGAGATGACGTTGCTTCCCCGGGGTGACACCCTCGCCTTATCGCCGACCACCGCCGCCGCAGAGACGGCCATCGCGCGCTCGTCTGCCCCTGAGAGCGTGGCGAAGCTCATGCCCAAGAAGCTCGGGGGCACCGCGCTCCTGGCCAAGAGGAGGGTATACGTTGCTGATGACGAGTAAGTATCTCACCTTGTTTCTGCTTCCCATCCTGGATGCCGTGCTCAAGATACCCTCCTCCTGGTGGCCAGGCTGCAGCCGGCGATGAAGAGGAAGAAGGAGGAGGCCAGGGCCTCCGAGGCCACGTGCCCTGCTATGGCCGCGGCGACCCCGACGCGGGAGGAAGAGGCCGCCTCGCGTTCGCCCACGACGGGGCGTGCCTCCCGAGGCTCAGCGGCCCAGCCTCAGGAGAAGACCGCCTCCGTGGCCAAGCCAACTCCGGAGGCACCCGTCACCAGCGTACCTGCTGGGGGTCCGAGGGCTCTAGAGCCCCCTGCCGTCCTTGCTGCTTTTGCTTCGCCAGCCCGGGCGCCGGTGCCACCTCCTCCTCAAGCCGTCATGCTGGCGGACCATGGCTCCTCTGCCATGCCCGGTGCTCTGGAGGAGGCCTTCACCGCGCTGGACCGGCTCCGAACTGATCTTCAGGGCACCGACCGGCGCATGGCGACGGGGTGTCTGGGCTGGTCTCGGGGTGGCTCCAGGCCAACTCGTCCATCAGGATGGCCTGGGGTCAGGCCGAGGCCGCCGTCGCGGAGGGCAGGAGGGAGGCCGGCGAGGCCATCATGGCTCGTGACGCAGCGCTGACCAACGCAGCATCTTCCAGGGAGCACTGCCGCATGGTGGAGGCTGAGCTTAAGGCCCTCCGTGACGAGCAGGCCGCCCGCACCCGTCAGCTCGAGGAGCAGGAGGAGGACTTGAAGGCCCGGGAGGCTGCGCTCGCCGACCGCGACGCCGAACTGGAGCAGGCAGCCCAGGAACAGGCTATGGAGCGGAGCCGCCTAGGGAAGCTGAAGGAGGAGCTGGAAGCGGCCCACGCGTCCCACACCAAGCTTGTCTCCGAGGAGAAGGCCGGGCTGGAGGCCAGGCAGATGTCCCTCGCCATGGCTGAGCAGGTGGCCGCCGCAGGGCGTGACTCCTTCGTGTCCCTCGAGTCAAGGTCGTGCGAAGGGTATGAGAAGCCGCTGGCGACTCCAGAGGAATGCCCCGCCGGGCTGATCCCTAAGCTTGCCGCGGTGCATGAGGGCATCATCGTCAGCGTGGGCCCCATGGTGGAGGGAGATTCTCGCGCGCTTTTTACCTCGGCCGCGACGCGCATCTTCAGCCACCTCCACCTTCGGGACCCCAGCTTCGACCTTGGAATGCTGCTCGAACCCGTGGCCCTCGAGCTCCACGATGCTGCCGCCAAAGCCATGGGGGAGCAGGTGGAGGCCCTGCTGCAGAAGTTCCTCTGCGTCGACCCCGCAACCGTGGCTGGTGGCAAGGATGGCGGTGATGTTGTTGATGACGGGCCTCCTCAGGCGAGCGACGACGGTGTCTGTCGGAGTAATTGGCCACGGGTACCCCGAAGACGGTGAGACAATATTTCCAGACATCGGGGCTAGCGAAGCCCCTCAGTCCGACTGCTCAGGCAGCCCCAGGCAGCCCCCTGTCCGACTGCCCCGACCAGACGGCTGCCGACTGCGCCGACCAGTCGGCTGCCCAAAGTCGACCGCTGCACCGACAAGACACCGACAAGACGGCCGTACCGCGACGTCATCTACAGTGTACCGTGTCCCCTGGGCATTTATTTATAAAATGCCCCAAGGGACAAGCATGACCTGCACCATGCCTAGCCCATGCCACTACATAGCTTGGTTTGTAAGCTACCCAAGGTAGCTTACAACCAACGCCACCACCACTCATGCCTACTCCTATATATATAGACACCCATCTATCCATCCAGGGGGGCTCCCTGGACTCGCACGCACACACACAAGCAAGCTAGCTAGCAAGAGAGCTAGCTAGCCATCCATCCACTCCCACTGGCAAGCATGCCCAAGCACACCCATACGGCCAGAGGCAACGGCCACCATACCACATACATATGCAAAGTCAGATGCCTATGGCACTGAGCTTAGATACAGCTCCAGGAGCACTCTGTACAGCAGATATACCACATACATACAGACATGCAGGAGTAGGGGTGTTATCTCTCCGGAGAGCCCCGAACCTGGGTAAACTAGCGCGTGCTACTCGCATACCCGTCCTCGGATATTCCGGCAGCAGTCTTACCCTCACACTAAGCCACCCTGTGGCATATGTCATCTCGCACCCCCCCCCCCCCCCCCCCCGGTGAAAATATCACGACATTTGGCGCCCACCGTGGGGCAAGCTGCTGCTGGTTTCGCAGTCCGGACGGGACCCTTTTTTCATCACCTCCGTCGCGGCGTCGCGCCGTCTCTCCGGTAGCGCTCGGGGGCTCGACATCGACCCGCCCCCGAAGCGGCCGCGCGGGACGGCGCATCCTCATCGGCGGCCTCGGCCCCTTCATCACCACCGTTGCGACGCCGGCCTTCCGTCCGCGCGCGCGCTGCGCGCCCGGCCTTGCTTCGGTCGGCCGTGTCCATGCACGCGCCGCTCGCGCCTGCTCCCCTCCGTGTTGCGCCTTGCTCCGGCAGAAACACGCGTTCGCTCCTTCATACACCATCTATGCAAGCTAGCTAGATGCAAGTCATACAATGGTCAAACCATGACCATACGCTAGCAAGCAAACAAACACCCTGGCAGCTCGATTGATTCTATAGCTAGCTAGCTCTACGTGCGTATGTACGTGCTATCCCACTTCTGCGTCGCCGGCTGCGCGGTCTTCACGCGCGTGCGCCGCCCAGCGCTCGCCTCGCCGTTGCTGCTCTCTCTCCCAGCGCCTCACACGTGCCTCTCGCCTGCGATGGAGCCGCCCGTGGCTCCCTGCCCGCTGCTGCTCTCCACCAACCGTGCTGCGTACCAGCGCTCGGCCGTCGCCACTCCTCCAACTACGAGGGCCGGCTCCTGCTACGCCGCGCCTCACTCCATTCTCCCGTGCAGGCCGGCTCCCGCTCGGCCTCCTGCGTTCGCCTGCGGCTCCGCCCCATCCGGCTTCCAGGCTCCGCGCGCGGCCGGGAGCGCCTGGCCTCCGGCCCGTCCGCGCTGGCTCCCGCACCTCTGCCGGCGCCCCGTCCGGCTCCCGCGCCCATCGCCTGTGCCGCCTGCGCCTGCCTCCGACTGCGCCTCCACAGCACCCGGCCTTCCCAGGCCGGCTCCGGGTCGCCGCCTTGCCCACAGCCGGCCCGCGCCTCTGCGTCGCTCGCCGCCTCATGGCTGCCGGCTTCCCAGCACTATGCCGACTCTGCCTCCGCTCCGCGCGCCCGGCAAGGGCCGGCTCCTGCGCCGCCCGCCGGATCCCACCCCCGACGTCGCCAGTGTCTGGCCGCCTCCTTGCTCGGCCGGCCGGCTCCCGCGCGCCCGTTGGCCAGGTCGCCGCTCCCAGCCGGCGTCTGCCTCCGCACCCGGCCGTCCCCGCTGGCCGGCCCCGCCTGCTCCCCGCCCCGTGCCTCCAGCTCCTCCCCGCGGGCGCCCCCGCGGCCGGCTCTTCGCTCCACCCCCGCGCGAAAAAGGGCCAGCTGACCAAGTCAACGGCCGACTGCCTGCTAGCCGGCTAAAAGGGGGGGGCTGCCCAAGAAAAGAAAGAGAAGTGTCCGGGTAAAAAGAAAGAAAGAAAGTCCGACTGCCCAGCCGGATGAAAAAGGAAATGTGCGTCCGGCCGCCCACGGCCGGACAAAAAGAAGAAGAAAAAAACATCAACTTCAACAAAGAAGACAAAGTAGTCGCCGAGAGATCCGGTCCGACTGCTCAGCAGTCGGCCCAAATCTCGGGGGCTACACCCAGCGGGTGCGCTGACGCGTCCCCGTGAGGAAGAAGACAAAATAGTTGCCGGGAGATCCGGCCCGACTGCTCAGCAGTCGGCCCGAATCTCGGGGGCTACACCCAGTGGGTGCGCTGGCGCGCCCCAACGGAAGATTGCAAGAAACAAAAAACAAGAGACAAGAGAAGAGTTTTGTCCGGCTGCCAGCAGCCGGCAGAAGAGAAGTAAGAAGAAAAAGGGCGCTGCCAGACGCCTCGCCGCCTGGCCGGCTGTGCCAAGCCGGCACGGCCGCATCCCGCCTCGACGCCTGGCCGGTCAAGCCCGACCGGCTGGACCCTCCTCGAGTGCCTGGAGGCTCGAGGTCTACACCCAGCGGGTGCGCCGGCGCGCTCCGCCAGCGCTGAGCCACGCCGGCTGTCTTCGGCAAACTCCGCCTCGCCTACACGAAAATCAATGTGAGCTCCTCACCCGCATATTATTGCACCGTGAAAGCACGGATAACCCCGAGCGATGCTCAGGGGCTATCTCCGCATTTTTATTACAGTTGCACTACTGTTCGCTCCGGTGCCAGCCAGAGTTGGCCCGGAGGCTGGCTGCTTGGCCTGAGACGTTATTTCCCGCAGACGGCTTAGTAGCGTGTGCAGTACCAAAGGCCCACCTCTCAGCCACAGACCGCAGAGCGGCTGTCCGGCTAGCAAGAGCAAAAGCTGGAGGTCACCCCACGCGAAAAAATGTCCGGGAAGAGAAACGCTTCGGGCGACCTGATCGTTTGCTTTATGAGTATCTGCTCGGTTAAATCCGCTCCCAGAGTCCGAGTACTGTACACTCCACTTCGCGGCCCACTCTCAGCCACAGACCGCAGAGCGGCTGTCCGGCGAGCGAGAGCACAAGCCAAAAAGCGGAGGGAACACGAAAAAGATTGAAGGGGGCTCGGACGAAACCGAGTCGGCACCCTCCGCATAAACTTGCAATGCGAAAAGCATTCATTTGATATATCTGTGTGGACTAACTTTGTCTTTTGCATGCTCATTTCCGCGAACACCCGCCAAAAAACCTCTGCCCAACTTTGCCAAGTTGCCCGGAGGCTTGGGGGCTACTGTCGGAGTTATTGGCCACGGGTACCCCGAAGACGGCGAGACAATATTTCCAGACATCGAGGCTAGCGAAGCCCCTCAGTCCGACTGCTCAGGCCGCCCCAGGCGGCCCCCTGTCCGACTGCCCCGACCAGACGGCTGCCGACTGCGCCGACCAGTCGGCTGCCCGAAGTCGACCGCTGCACCGATAAGACACCGACAAGACGGCCGTACCGCGACGTCACCTACAGTGTATAGTGTCCCCTGGGCATTGATTTATAAAATGCCCCAAGGGACAAGCATGACCTGCATCATGCCTAGCCCATGCCACTACATAGCTTGGTTTGTAAGCTACCCAAGGTAGCTTACTACCAATGCCACCACCACTCATGCCTACTCCTATATATATAGACACCCATCTATCCATCCAGGGGGGCTCCCTGGACTCACACGCACACACACAAGCAAGCTAGCTAGCAAGAGAGCTAGCTAGCCATCCATCCACTCCCACGGGCAAGCATGCCCAAGCACACCCATACGGCCAGAGGCAACGGCCACCATACCACATACATATGCAAAGCTAGATGCCTATGGCACTGAGCTTAGATACAGCTCCAGGAGCACTCTGTACTGCAGATATACCACATACATACAGACATGCAGGAGTAGGGGTGTTATCTCTCCGGAGAGCCCCGAACCTGGGTAAACTAGCACGTGCTACTCGCATACCCGTCCTCGGATATTCCGGCAGCAGTCTTGCCCTTACACTAAGCCACCCTGTGGCATAGGTCTCTCGCATCCCCCCCCCCCCCCGTCAGAATACCACGACAGTGTCCAAGGCTGAAGGAGAGGCTTGAAGGCGGCGCTTCCCCCTGTTTCAATCCTGCAGCATTTACCGTGCCTCGTGGAGGTGTGAGAACTTATGCTTTAAGTTTTTAAGAGACAGTATGTTTTGTAATAATTTGCTAGGATTTCGTGATTTCCTTTCTGTTTGCTTTAGTGTTCTGCGTCGGCAGGTCCCGACCCCGCGCATACCTCAGCCGCCGTTGGGTCGTCCGGATCACCAGGACGAGACCAAGGGGTGAGGGGCTACGTGACCAGTGAGGCTCCTAAGTCGCGATGCTCAGGGGTCCCCCTTGACGTATGAACAACCCTCAGGAAGGAGATGCGGGTGTAGGTTTTAGCGTTCTGTGTCAGCAGGGCCCGGCCCTGCGCATACCTCAGCCACCGTTGGGTCGTCCGGATCACCAGGACGAGACCAAGGTGTGAGGGGCTACGTGACCAGTGAGGCTCCTGAGTCGCGATGCTCAGGGGTCCCCCTTAACGTACGGATAACTTTTCATACCTTTCCTCGCCGGGCTTTCGCTTGGGAGGGTCGTGAGAAGACCAGGTCCAAGGGACCTGGTGAGGTGGCGTACGCCAGGCGTGACCTGAGCGTAGCCCCCGTGCCCAGCCCCCTCGCGCGGCCTTCCTGAGGGAAAGTAGCGCGGTGAGGCTGAGCTGCGAGCCTGGTGGCTCTCCTGAGGTTACTGCAGCCGCTAGGTTGCCCTCAGTTATTTATTCACCAGTGCGGAGCATGGTGCTTCCGCTCTTGCACGGGCATAGCTGCTCCTCGACCGTGTCGTCCACCACCGCGGAGCATGGGGCTTCCACTGGTTCATGGGTGGGAGCATCCTCTGAGGGGAGACTCCGAGGCGTGTACAGCCCCGTCCTGGCACGTGGCTTGCACGGCAGAACTAGAGGAGGTGTATATGGGCACTCGTGAGCCAGCGCAGGACTCACAAGGCCCTACCTCAAGGCGGGTTGCGCCTGAATTTGGTTCAAAACACTTGTAGGGGTCCTGCGAGATGGTTAGGCAGCCTGTGCTGAGTGAATCTCCTGAGGATATCACATGAGAAGGCCAAACACCAACGACCCCAGGAGGTGATGTGAACGGGGCCGGCCCGCCAGACAGAGCTCAGCCGTTGCATTTGTCGACGCTGCAGGGACGGACCCGAGCATAGGCGCCGTGCCCAGTCTTCTCATGCGAAGGTCCTGAAGAGAGACAACCGGCGTGCGGCTCCCCCGACGGTGAGGCACCGGGTCGTGCGCCCTAACTTACCTGCTGTTGATTGGCTCATGTTAGAACAAGGAACCAAGGACCATGGGAGGTGATGTGCACGGGAGCTGGCCCATGAGGCAGAGCTCAGCCACTTGGGTTTAGCAACGCTGCAGGGACAGATCCGAGCACAGACGCTGTGCCAGTCCTTAATCATGAGGCGGTCGCGGGCGGGTTTGCAAGGGCGTAAGACGTTCATGGTGGCGAAGCACTGGACAGACAGGTGATAATCATAAAGCAAGTCATGGAAGGATAAGGCCAGTTCTGATATATGTGAAAAATGATACATGCCGCAGGGACGGACCCATACGGCTTGGGGATAATGCAGCCCGAGGGGCGCCCCCAACTGAACAAGCCAAAAAGTGTCACCTGGCACCGTTGTTGAAGAAGTGTTGGAGTAGCTGAAGACGCGTGCTACAGAAGTCGCTCCTCATGAGTCGCCCAGGTCCTGAACCTCGTGAGGTTCTAGAGGCCCGGGGGGCTCGCGAGGGTTCGTCACCTCCTCCGTCTGGACCACCTTGCGCCAAGCCTCGTGAGCCTCCAAGACGGCCCGCATGTGGTGCTGGTGCGCAGCAGCCACGCTCGATAGACTGAAAGGCATGTGAACGTAGCTGTGGGGGGGGGGCCCTCGCACCGGCCAACATGGGACGGCCAGAAGAGCTCCTGAGACGCGGCCCTGTTGAGCCTTGGGATGTTGACACAGGTGCGCAGCTTGCTGCCCTCGTCGGGGAAGGGAGCTGCGACGGGTGGTGCGGGGCGGCGCTCGCCTCGCATGGCTCTCGCCTCCTGAAGTTCCTTGATTGCCTTGGTGATGAACTCCTGAATGCCTGGCGCCTCGCGCCCTGCGCTCTCCTCACAGAAGCGCATGTTGAAGCACGCCTCCACATGGTGCCCGAACGCATCCCTCGTGATGCTAGCCAGGTACGAGGCCCTCCAGAGGAGAGCCCCCGAGCCCAACCTGAGAGGGGCACCGGGCGCGCCTTCCTATGCAGGAGGGGAAGGCGCCCCGTCAGTGGGCGCGAGGCTTGAAGCATGATCGTCGGGCGCCCCATCCTCATGAGGTCCTAGGCGGAGCAGCTGCTTCTTCTTTGGGATGACCTCAGGAGGGTAGACAGCGCCCTTGTCATCTGGGTTCTCGACCGCCGCAGCCTGGTAGGCGTGCTCGAGGGAGCACACCGCATCCTTTTCATCGCAGGCGACCGTGATGATGCCTCCGCTCCCTGGCATCTTGACGACATTGTAGCCATGATGAGTCGCAGCCATGAACTTAGCCAGGGCCGGATACCCAAGGATGGCGTTGTACGGGAGGTGAATGTGGGTGATGTCGAAGTCGATGAGCTCAGTGCGGTAGTTGTCACGCTTGCCGAAGGTGACAGGGAGGCGGATCTGCCCTATCGGGGTGGTGGAGCCATCGGTCACTCCTGAGAAAGGCTTGGTAGGCTGAAGCTGGTCGTACAGCACCTGGAGCCTATCAAACATCTCGACGGAGAGGACATTGAGTCCCGCACCGCCATCAATGAGTGTCTTGGTGACAAGGACATTGCTGATGGTAGGCGAGCGGAGCATCAGGAGCGCGTCGACAGTGGCCGCACATTTGAGCAGGTCACCTGAGCGGGCGCGTCGCCTCGAGTTTGGGGAGGGCCACGTTCACCTCGCGGGTGAACTGCTTGAAGATGCGGTGGGAGGCAGGGGTCTGAGCGCCTCCTAGGATGCAAGCGATGGCACAAGGCTCTTGGAAGCCCCCAGCCCCATCATCTTGGTGGTGATCATCGTTCCTCCTTGGTGGCGGCAGCGGAGGAAGGCTAGCGTTGCCCTGAGGACAGTCCGCGCGAGGCTGATCCCTCCGGGGTCCCTCGCGAGGCTGGCCCTGCCAGCGGTCCTCACGAGGCTGATCGCGCCAGTCCTGGCGGGGGTCGCAGTTGTCCCAGCGTCCTCCGCCTCGGCCTCCTCCGTGGCCATAGCCTCGGTCGTTGTGCTCGGGGCGATGACCGAGGCACCCGTCACGGATGGCCCTGAGCTCTTAGCAGTCATTGGTGTTGTGGCTGTGCACGTTGTGGAAGACGCAGAACGGGCGGCTGCCCTTGGAGAACTCAGGGTGGTCGCAACCACACTTCATCTCCGGTTTGGCCGCGAGCATAGTTGGGCCCTTGCGCTTCACGTCCTTGGCCTTGGCCTTCTTATCTTCTGGGTCGGCCTCCGGGAGCTCAAGGAGGGAGAGGCTACCCTCCTCGGCTCTCACGCATCTGGTTGCCATGTTGAACATCTCCAGAGCCAAGCACAGGTCCACGTGTATGGCGAGCTCTTCCTTCATCTTGACATCCTGGATGCCATCAGTGAACGCAGAAATGATGGCCTCGTCCGACACCTTGGGGATCTTGAGGCGAACGTTGGTGAAGCGCTGGATGTATTTGTGCAAGGTCTCTCCTGGCTACTGCTTGATGCGCCATAGGTCACCCGCAGCAGGAGCACGGTCGCGAGTGCCCTGGAATTTGGCGATGAAGCGCTCTCGCATCTAGTCCCAGGAGGAGATCGATCCCGCGGGGAGGTACAGGAGCCACGAGCGCGTACCATCCTTGAGGGCCATGGGAAACCAGTTCGCCATGACGTTCTCATTGCCGTTGGCCTCCTCGATGCTCAGTTCGTAGAGCTACAGGAACTCGGCAGGGTCGGGGGTGCCGTCGTAGCGTGGAGGCAGGTCTGGCTTGAACTTCCCAGGCCAGACGACGCGGCGCAGCTCTAGGGTGAACACGCAGCAGCCTGCCGCACTCACTGCGGCCCACCGTGGAGGAGGAGCCTGGTCTTGGTGCTCGTGCACCACCGCCTCGGGCGGCACACGGTCTTGACGTGGCGGTGCTGGGAGTGCACACGCCTCTCCTTGGGGCCGCTACACCACCTGGCCGCTTTCTTCGTCACGCGCTGGTGCCCTGCGCGGCAGGTCACGCTGAGGGGCCTCACTCCTTCGCTCGAGGACGACGTCTTGCCTGGGAGGTGGAGGAGGCGCCCCGTGGGCCATGTCACCCGCAAGAGGCGGCAGGGGAGGCAGCGAGCGGGACGGCGCAGGGGCCTCTCCATCGGAGCTGACGAGCTCGGCGATGTGGTCCAGCCAGTTCTCATAGAGGTTATCGGTCGAGCGAAAGCGCAGAAGCTCGCGTGCCATGAGCAACGCAGCCTGCGCATTCACTGGCCTGCGACGGGCGTGGGAGGATGAGGCGGCCGCCAGAGTCAGCGATGGTGTGGCGATGCGTCCGTCGCGCCGCACAGAGGGATGCAGCGATGAAGCCTGCCGCTCGCGGGCCGCGGGGCCAGTGGCAGCGTTTGCCACAGGCGATGGGGAACGACGGGGAGCATCGTCACCTGCAGGCGCTGTCTAGGAGATGCGAGCGGCGAGGGCAGCCCGGCGCTCAGCACGAACTCGACGAGTGTCAGCCATGAGGATGGCAGAACGGTGGCGAATCGACCGTCGGAAGAGAGGCTCCGATGCACCCCTACCTGGCGCGCCAAATGTCGGATTCGGGGCTCCGCTGACCCTAGATAGATTCGAACTCTGGGCTGCGTGCGAAGAACTCAACTTCCCCCGTCAGCCAACTTGTCGATCTCACGGCCTAGCTCGATGAACTGAAGAAGAACGAGACAAGGTAGTTTACCCAGGTTTTGGCCACCTGCGGTGTAATACCCTACTCCTGCTTTGTGGTGGATTTGCCTCGAGGTGGGCTGAGGATGAACTGGTACAAAGGGGGAACAGCCTCAGGAAGTGTGTTCTTTTGTTTGCGTGAGCTGGTGAGGGTGTGGATGGTCTCTCTGATCCGTCCCCCTCTATGGTGGTGGCTATGCTATGTTTATAGTGGCCTTGGTCCTCTTCCCCAAAACGAAGGCGGGAAGGGATCCCACAATGGCCAAATTCGAAGGGAGACAACTAGTACATCTTATCCTGATGAAAGGTGGTCTGCACCTACAAAGCTTCAGGTCATGACGCTGTGGTGGGCTCGGCGATGACCTCCGTCCTGCCGTCTTGGCGGTCTTGGTCTTGTTGCATGGAAATGGAAACCTTTGGTTGATTCCTCGGGACTTCGCGCCTGCGCTTGCCTCTTTAGCACCAAAGAGGAAACCTGCTGTACTGCGCCCGCTGGCGCCCACCTGGCCTTGGTCGTCATGGCTTGCGTCATTCGAACCTCACGAGATGGGGGCTCGGACTGAAATCTTCACTCCTCAGGAGCCAACCTAAAGAGGCCGCTCCTTCTGGAGGTCTTGGCATCGTCTGCCTCGCGAGGCTTGGCCCCTCGCGAGGGTCTTGTGTTGTTGATGCTGAAGATGGGTCGTACCAGGCCATTGTTGGAGCCACGCCGTGGGCCGCAGGCAGGCAAGTCTGGGTACCCCGGTTCCCAGAACGCCCGGGGGGCGCCCCCAACTAAACAAGCCAAAAAGTGTCACCTGGCACCATTGTTGAAGATGTGTTGGAGTAGCTGAAGTCGAGTGCTGCAGAAGTTGCTCCTCACGACCCGTCCAGCTCCAGAACCTCGTGAGGCTCCGGAGGTCTGGGGGGCTCGCGAGGGTTCGTGACCTCCTCCATCTGGTCCGCCTTGCGCCGGGCCTCGTGAGCCTCCAGGACAGGCGCTCGACAGACCGAAAGGCATGCGAACGTAGCTGTGAGGTGGGCCCTCGCACCGGCCAATGTGGGACGGCCAGAAGAGCTCCTGAGATGCGACCCTGTTGAGCCCTGGGATGTTGACGCAGGTGCGCAGCTCGCTGCCCTCGTCGGGGGAGGGAGCTGCACCGGGTGGTGCAGGGCGGCGCTCGCCTCGCATGGCTCTCGCCTCCTGAAGCTCCTTGATTGCCTTGGTGATGAACTCCTGAGCACCTGGCACCTCGCGCCCTGCGCTCTCCTCACGGAAGCACGCGTCAAAGCATGCCTCCACACAGTGCCCGAACACCTCCGTTGTGACGCTGGCTAGGTCCGAGGCCCTCCAGAGGAGAGCCCCCGAGCCCAACCTGAGAGGGGCACCGGGCGCGCCTTCCTATGCAGGAGGGGAAGGCGCCCCGTCAGTGGGCACGGGGCCTGAAGCACGATCGTCGGGCGCCCCATCCTCCTGAGGTCCTAGGCGAAGCATCTGGTTCTTCTTCTTGGGGATGACCTGAGGAGGGTAGACGGTGCCCTCGTCATCTAGTTTCTCGATTGCCGCAGCCTGGTAGGCGCGCTCGAGGGAGCACACCGCATCCTTTTCGTCGCAGGCGACCGTGATGATGCCTCCGCTTCCTGGCATCTTGACGACATTCTAGCCATGGTGAGTTGTAGCCATGAACTTGGCTAGGGCCGGATACCCAAGGATGGCGTTGTACGGGAGGTGAATGTGGGCGACGTCCAAGTCGATGAGCTCAGTGCGGTAGTTGTCGCGCTTGCCAAAGGTAACAGGGAGGCGGATCTGCCCTATCTGGACGGTGGAGCCGTCGGTCACTCCCGAGAAAGGCTTGGTAGGCTGAAGCTGGTCGTACGGCAAATGAAGCCTGTCGAACATTTCGACGGAGAGGACATTGAGTCCCGCGCCACCATCGATGAGTGTCTTGGTGACAAGGACGTTGCTGATGGTAGGCGAGCAGAGCATCGGGAGCGCGGTGGCAGTGGCCGCGCATTTGAACTGGTCAGTAGAGTTGAAGGTGATGGCGTACTTGGACCACCTGAGCGGGCACGTCGCCTCGAGCTTGGGGAGGGCCGCGTTCACCTCGCGAGCGAACTGGTTGAAGATGCGATGGGAGGCAGGGGCCTGAGCGCCGCCTAGGATGCAAGCAATGGCACGAGGCTCTTGGAAGCCCCCAGTCCCATCATCTTGGTGGTGGTCGTCGTTCCTCCTTGGTGGTGGCGGCAGCGAAGGAAGGCCAGCGTTGCCCTGAGGACGGTCCTCACGAGGTTGATCCCTCTAGGGGCCCTCACGAGGCTGGCCCAGCCAGCGATCCTCACGAGGCTGATCGGGTCAGTCTCGGATGGCCCTGAGCTACTGGCAGTCATTGGTGTTGTCACTGTGCACGTTGTGGAAGACGCAGAATGGACGGCTGCCCTTGGAGGACTCTAGGTGGTCGCAGCCGCACTTCATATCAGGTTCGACCGCTAGCACCGCTGGGCCCTTGCACTTCACGTCCTTGGCCTTGGCCTTCTTATCTTCTGGGTCAGCCTCCGGGAGCTTAAGGAGGGAGAGGCGACCCTCCTCGGCTTTCGCGCATCTGGTTGCCATGTTAAACATCTCCAGAGCCGAGCACAGGTTCTCGTGTATGGCGAGCTCTTCCTTCATCTTGACATCCCGGACACCATCACTGAACACAGAAATGATGGCCTTGTCCGACACCTTGGGGATCTTGAGGCGAACGTTGGTGAAGCGCTGGATGTATTTGTGCAAGGTCTCTCCTGGCTGCTGCTTGATGCACCGCAGGTCACCTGCAGCAAGAGCGCGGTTGCGAGTGCCCTAGAATTTGGCGATGAAACGCTCTCACATTTCATCCCAGGAGGAGATCAACCCCGTGGGGAGGTTCAGGAGCAACGAGCACGCGCCATCCTTGAGGGCCATGGGGAACCAATTCGCCATGACCTTCTCGTCGCCGTTGGCCGCCTCGATGCTCAACTCGTAGAGTTGGAGGAACTCGGTAGGGTCAGGAGTGCCGTCATAGCACGGAGGCAGGTCTGGCTTGAACTTCCCAGGCCAGACGACGGGGCGCAACTCCGGGGTGAACGCGCGGCAGCCTGTCGCGCTCACCGGAGCCCGCCGTGGAGGAGGGATCTGGTCTTGGCGCTCGTGCACCACCGCCTCGGGCGGCACACTATCTTGACGTGGCGGTGCTGGGAGCGCACGCGCCTCTCCTTGGGGCTGCTGTACCACCTGGCAGCTTTCTTCGTCGTGCGCCGGCGCCCTGCGTGGCTGGTCGTGCCAAGGGGCCTCACGCCTTGGCTCGAGGACGACATCTTACCTGGGAGGTGGAGGAGGCTCATCGTGGGCCACGTCGCCCGCAAGAGGCAGCGGGGGAGGCAGTGAGTGGGATGGTGCAGGGCCTCTCCAGCAGCGCTGATGAGCTCGGTGATGCGGTCTAGCCAGTCCTCGTAGAGGTCATCGGTCGGGTGATAGCACAGAAGCAAGTGTGCCATGAGCAACGCAGCCTGCGCGTTCACCGGCCCGCGACGGGCGTGGGAGGATGAGGCGGCCGCCGGAGTCAGCGATGGAGTGGCGGTGCGTCCGTCACGCCGCATAGAGGGATGCAGCGAAAAAGCCTCCTGCTCGTGGGCTGCGAGGCTAGTGGCAGCGTTTGCCATAGGCGATGGGGAACGACGGGGAGCGCCGTCGCCTGCAGGCACTGTCTGGGTGACGCGGGTGGCGAGGGCAGTCCGACGCTCAGCACGAACTCAATGAGCGTCAGCCATGAGGATGGCGGAACAGTGGCGAATCGACCGGCGGAAGAGAGGCTCCGACGCACCCCTACCTGGCGCGCCAAATGTCGGATTCAGGGCTCCGCAGACCCAAGAAAGGTTCGAACTCTGGGGTCCGTGCGAAGAACTCAACCTCCCCAGTCTGCCAACCCGTCGATCTCACGACCAAGCTTGAGTAACTGGAAATGAAAGGGACACGGCAGTTTACCCAGGTTCTGGCCACCTTGCGGTGGAATACCTTACTCCTGCTTTGTGGTGGATTGGCCTTGAGGTGGGCTGAGGATGAACTAGTACCGAGGGAGAACAACCTCAGGTGGTGTGTTCTTGTGTTGGTGTGAGCTAGTGAGGATGATCTGATTGATCCGTCCCCTTCTATGGTGGTGGCCTAGCTATATTTATAGTGGCCTTGGTCCTCTTCCCCCAAAATGAAGGCGGGAAGGGATCCCACAACGGCCAAATTCGAAGGGAGACAACGGGTACATCTTATCCTGATGAAAGGTGGTCTTCGCCTGCAAAGCTTCTGGTTGTGACATCGTGGTGGGCTCGGCGATGACCTCCGTCCTGCCGTCCTGGCGGTCTTGGCCTTGTAGCACGGAAATGGAAACCCTTGGCTGATTCCTCAGACTCCGCGCCTGCGCTTGCCTCTTTAGCACCAAAGAGGAAACCTGCTATACTACACCCGCTGGCGCCCGCCTGGCCTTGGTCGTCACGGCTTGCGTCACCTTAACCTCACGAGGTGGGCACCTGCATAGGAATCTCCGCTCCTCAGGAGCCAGCCTAGCGAGGCCACTCCCTCTGGAGGTCTTGGCGCCGTCCGCCTCATGAGGCTTGGCCCCTCGTGAGGGTCTTGTGTTGTTGATGCTGGAGATGGGCCGTACCAGGCCGTTGATGGAGCCACGCCGTGGGCCACAGGCAGGCAAGTCTGGGTACCCCAGTTCCTAGAACACCGACACCTCGGTGTGGTAGTTATCACGCGTACCAAAGGTGACGGGGAGGCAAATCTGCCCCAGAGGGTAGGTGGGGCCTTTGGCCACCCCAGAAAAGGGCTTGGTGGGGAGGAGCCGGCCATAGGGCACATGAAGCAGGTCGAAGGCCTCTACGGAGAGAATGTTGAGGCCAGTGCCGCCGTCGATGAGGGTCCTGGTGACGGCCATGTTGCAGATGGTGGGGGTGCAGAGCATAGGAAGCACGCCGACACTGACTGTGGTCCTGGGGTGGTCCCTGGAGTCGAAGGTGAGGTCGGCCTTGGACGCCGCCCAGCCCGGAGGAGCCCCCCGCCGCGACTAGGCGACGCCCACCTGGCGAAAGAACTGCTTGACATGGCGGTCAGAAGCTGACGCCTGCGACCCGCCGAGGATGGCCGCGGCGGCATGGGGTGCCGGCATCGCGAAGTGCGAGATGAAGAGGCCGCGTAGCTCTTCCCAGGAAGCCACTGAGGATTTCGGCAGGTTGAGGAGCCAGGCGCGCGGCACGCCCGTAAGAGCCATAGGGAGCCAATTCGCCATGACCTTGTCGTCGCCGCCGGCCGCCCAGATGGCCTCCGCATACACCTGGAGGAACTCCGCAGGGTCCGCCATGCCATCATATCACGGTGGCAACTCTGGCCTGAACTTCAGTGGCCATTGTACTTGTCGCAGGGCGGGGGAGAAAGCCCGGAAGCCCGTGACACCTCCAAACACGCCCGGCGGCCCGGCGAGTGGAGCGGCGCCTGCCATGGGAACCGAGCGGTGAGGGCGGAGGGCGGCTGATGAGGAAGCAACCCTTCGACACGCCCCTACCTGGCGTGCAAAATGTCGGATTCAGGGCTCCGCAGACCCAAGAAAGGTTCGAGCTCAGGGGCATGTGCGAAGAACTCAACCTCTCTAGCCAACGAATTCGTCGCTCTCACGGCCTAGCTCAATGAATGGGAAAGGAAAGAGACACGGCAGTTTACCCAGGTTCGGGCCACCTTGCGGTGTAAGACCCTACTCCAGCTTTGGGGTGGATTAGCCTCACGGGGGGCTGAGGATGAACTAGTACAAAGAAAGAACAACCTCAGGAGGTCTGTTCTTGTGTGGGTGTGAACTAGTGAGGGTTTGGATTCCGGGTCCCCTCCTATGGTGGTGGCTAAGCTATATTTATAGGGGCCTCGATCCTCTTCCTCCAAAATGAAGGGGGACAAGTAGTACATCCTATCCTGACGAAAGGTGGTCTTCGCCTGCAAAGCTTCTGGTCGTGACGCCGTGGTGGGCTTGGTGATGACATCCGTCCTGCCGTCCTGGCAGTCTTGATCTTGTTGCACGGGAATGGAAACCTTTGGCTGATTCCTCGGGACCCCGCGCTTGCGCTTGCCTCCTTAGCACCAAAGAGGAAACCTGCTGCTCTACGCCCGCTGGCGCCCGCCTGGCCTTGGTCGTCATGGTTGGCGTCACCTCAACCTCACGAGGTGAGCGCCTGCATAGGAATCTCTGCTCCTCAGGAGCCAACCTAGGGAGTCCGCTCCCTCCGGAGGTCTTGGTGTCGTCCGCCTCGCGAGGCTTGGCCCCTCGCGAGGGTCTTGTCTTGTCGATGCTGAAGATGGGTCGTACCAGGTCATTGATGGAGCCACGCCATGGGCTGCAGACGGGCATGTCTGGGTATCCAGGTTCCCAGAATGCCGACACATGCTCTAGAGCCAGTTGCCCCGAAGTTGAACCCGTGGTCGGCTTAACCGATCACATTCAACAGGCATGACCATCCGACCAGCATCAGGCATGGCGGATCGGCTGCACTCATCTTGGACCCAATCATCATGGTTACTATCTGACACGCATCTTTATGGACGAAGGAAGCAGCCTCAACTTAATCTATGAGGATACAGTTAGGAAGTTGGGCATCGAATCATCACGAATCAAGCCGCGCAGCACCACCTTTAAAGGTGTCATTCCAGGTGTTGAGGCCCGCTGTGCCAGAATGGTGACTTTGGAAGTAGTCTTCGGGTCACCCAAGAACTTCAGGAGAGTGCAGTTAATCTTCGACATCGTCCCCTTCCGAAGTGGATATGACAAGCTCCTAGGGTGCATAGCATTTGCTCACTTCAACGCAGTCCCGCATTACGCTTACCTCAAGCTCAAAATGCCATAATGCAATGGTGTTATTACAGCCAATGGTAGCACGGAACGCTCCCTCCAAACGGAGGAGCAATTTGTGGCCTTCGCAGTCGTGGTACAAGCATCCGAGGAGGCGGCCTATGTGTCAGTGCATAAAACTTGGGTATTTTATACCCTGACTTGTGCACAGACAAGTAGCAGCTCCCCTAATCAACACACGATTACTGTTTTGCCACTGTGGCCACCCCTTAAGCAATAAAAGGAGGGCCCGGGCAACTTTTAGAGAGGAGGATCAATCTTAGGCACAACCTTCATGTGTAGCTGCTCTCCTTCTGCACATTTCCTGGAAAGCGCTCCTTGTACTTGTGTCAACACATACACCCAATATACAAAGCGAGAGTAGGGTTTTACACCTCAAGGTGGCCCGAACCTGGGTAAAACCCCTATGCTCTCTGTTGATTCTGCTCTTTGCCTTTTGTGCATCTCCCTAGCCAAACCACAATGGGCTAGATGGCCCCATAGATGTATAGGTTTTACATAACAAGTCATGGACCATGATGTATAGGTCGCTTGTTGTTGGTAAATAACAACATGTCAGCACACTTAAATATTTCCACACAATTGCATTCAGATTAAGGAAAGATGTATTTATTAGCTATATTTTAAATAATACTTGGTCGTGTGACAAAATCATTTAAAAAATTATAAAAACAAATATAGCATATTGTAAATCTAGCCACGCAAATGCGTGGGTAGCACCGCTAGTTGCACAAAGAGCAGATGCAGCAGGGTAGCGCGGCGATCACAGCTCTCTTTTACCCAGGTTCGGGCCGCTTTGCAGCGTAAAACCCTACTCTTGCTCTGGTGGATTGATTTGGAGGAAAACGAAGACACAGAGTGCTCAAGCCCGGCAAGGGTGCCTCGGGGAGAGCAGCTACGTGTGTACAAGTGTTGAGGGATCAAGAGTTCAAACCCTTTGCTAGGTTGCCTCGGGCCTCCTTTTATTGCTTAAGGGGTTACCACAGTGGAAAAACAGTCATTATAGCATGATTAGATAGCTAACAGTGTTATCATACCTAACTCTGGCAGTTAGGACAAAGTGCATTAAATGCACTGCTAGGTGTCATACGGAGAGGTAGCCCCGACAAGGTTTCTCCACCGCTTGCTTAACTACCCCTTATACGCATGACACACCTCTAGGACGGGTGTCATCAAAGGTAATCTCTTCTCCAGCATGCTGCCACGTGCACGGCAGGATCCACCTAGCCACCTGAGAGCTTGACAACGCACTGGATTAGTTACTGGAGTTTGATGAGGTGGAGCGGTGGCGTCTTGGTGGGTGCCTGCTGGCACAGAGCCTGCCGGACCCTTGTCTTGGCGGCCCCTGGAACCTTGCCGGAGCGGCTTGGCCTCATCCCTAGGTGTATTCTTGACCATGCTGGGCCCGCCTGTCTGGCAGGGCAGATCTTCCTGGAGGATTCTCTGGTCTCTTTGATCTTCTAAATGCGCTCCTTGATCTGACGAAGAGCAGTTTCTCTGGCTTAGCTTTTGTCAAGCCTTGATACTTGATGCATGAGCTGCCGTACGCCGGTGCATAAGTGAGGGCAGTGAACACACATGTTCATTTCATCGACAGGAGCCCTCGGGCCTGGTCCATACGTGCCGCCAGGCCTTGTTGGGGTAGGCCCAACAAATGCACAGGCGTACGCATGGACCTTGTTAGGGCTGGTGCAGTGTTTTTGAGATCTTCTTTGCTTCCTCCTTTAACCTGTGTTTGGGTTAGCCCCCGGGCTCTCATGGTATCTTCAACACTCAGAGGGTGTGCGTCATTAATGTTGTGAACAATGGGTGCCCGCGTCCACGGGAGCCCATTAGAGCGCCCGCACGTGAATTGGGTAACTACCATTTTTACCTTTAGCTCACCCGCTACGTGTGTCGTTCCGCCATGCGTGCTGCATTCATTGCGCGAGGTTGGTGGTGGACACACAGGGCATGGGAACGTGTGCCTTGGTAGAATATGCAGTGCCTTGGATCGGCGCAGTCGGCTAGCTGATGAATCAGGACGCCACCATGGATGCAGAGGGACGGATTGGAGGAATGGGGCGGTCGCTCCAGAGTAGTGGAGAGCTGGCCTCCCCCTTACCTTCGCTATAAATGGAAGTGTGAGAGGGGGTGGCAATGCTCATCCACCATCTCTTCCTTCTCCTTCTTCGGTTTTGCTTCCACCATGACAAGGGGAAGGGGTCGAGCTCGTTCCCCAACGGTAGTGATGAGAGCTTCTTCTCGACACCCTGTTCCTGCCTCCATTGCTGCGGGGGCTGAATCTAGCACACAAGGTGGAGCTGAGGGGCGCGGTCAAGGTCGATGTAGTGCCCGTGGTCAAGGCGGATAGGGCAGTGTACCCGCCGTTCCTCCTTCAACTGCTCCAACACCGACAGAAGGCCACACAGGGGACACGGCGTTGGAGTTCATCATCAAGTTGCGTGATCATCCCCGCAGCCGCCTACAGGCCCTCGCCCCTTTGCCGGGGTGATGGAGGTCGACCAGCCGCTCAGGCTGCGGCTGCGCATGACACAACAAAAAAAATACACTTTCGTGATGATACATGACAGTAGGTCACGTTTTCAGTCATGCATGTACATCCATGATGATTTTATGACAGAATCAGGATAGTCATACCTGTGCTGTCATAGAAGTGTTCCATGAAAATACTGAAATTATCATGACGGAAGTATCCACTACCATGACAATAAATACCGCGTCATGGAAGTGTTTTTGGCAAGGGCAATCGACACGTGGCTTCCACCGTAACGGGTCACCTTTAAGCTATCGGGTTCTGGTTAGCATCCGATAACCCGTTAACAGCCCAGACCAATGGGGATTTTCCACGTGTAAAATTCTCATTGTCCACAGGAACCACATGTCAGCTCGTCATTGGTCAGAGAGGCGCCTATGATAGGTCGACACATGGCACGGCCCAACAGTGGCCCATTTAGCTTACAACGGCCAGCCCATTTGACTTGGTCAAAAACTAGCAGGCCGGCCCATGAAAAGCCTGTTAACGGTCTGTTCACATATAGCCCATTTTATGGCCCGATAACTCACGGCCCGTTATGGCGTTCCCGAATTCAGCCCAACAGCGTCATGTGGGCCGTCCAATTTAATACCAGCTCATTTCATTTTTGGCCCATGTATGGCCCATGACATTTTTCGGCCCATAGGAGGCCCTTTAGTGGCCCATGATGACTCTGGGCCCTTTAGTGGCCCATGGTGACTCTGGCCCATAATAAACAGTAAATTTCTTTATACCCATTAACGGCCCATGATTCACATGGGCCGTTTCCAGCCCGTGTTAGCTTTCAGCCTACTGATGGCCCATACATTCTTGGGGTCCTTTCCGGCCCTCAATTATTTCCGGCCCGTTACTGGCCTGTTCTCCTAATGGGCCAAATTCAGCCCGTCGTTAGAATTGGCCCGTTTGTGGCCTGTTAACCCGTTGCGCCGTTTCCAACCCGACATGTATTCTGGCCCATTAACGACTCGTTATGCATGTGCAGAATTAAGCCTTTGCTGTCTTCCGGCCTGTTAACGGCCCATTACCGTGCTGGCCTGGTACCAATTACGCCCGTTTACGGCCCATGTCGGCCCATTTATCCGACGACCCATAGGAGGCCCTCTGATCCTATGGCCCGTAGTAGGCTCAAGGTTACCATGGTCCGTATCTGGCCCGTGGTTGTTGCGGCTACTAGCAAACCAAGGAAAAAGAAGACTAGGGAAATAAATAAGCCAGAAACTAATGCTAGGCTATTAAGGCGATTACACAGATTACATCCACTAGGCATCAAAGTTCGCCACCAGTGCAAATATAGGGAACAACCTACACTATACAAAAATGGCTTGCCATTTTCTTCAGCCGGTCGCTGCATGATAAGAACAAATTTTGTATCGCAACAAAAAAAATTACAACCATAAAACAAAAGGAAGGTTGGCATAAAAGTTAACAGTCCGGCAGATAAATGCTCCACCAGAAGTTCACAAGCTCAGTTCATTTGACCTGACTGGTACGTTTTCATGCTGTACTGTCCGATGGAGCACCATAACCTTCGACTTCATTTCTCCTAGGCTCCTGAACAACATAGCAAATGTTTGATAGTCTGGTTTCAAAACCATGCTTATCTTGACGACATCGAACAATGGCTGTCCTTGTTTCACAAAGGGTCGCTGTTAGGGATTGGACTTGTGTCTGGAGCCCAGATATGACATTATTTTGAGCTTGCATATCTTGATCATGAGGCAGTTTGGACGAGATTGCCTTAACAACCAACACAGTATTACGCAGGAACGTGCTTTTGGCACTGTTAGTGGACAGGTATTGACCCACTGCAGCAAGAGGTGACATTGCGGTTATAGTTGCCTCGTCACCTTCAGAAGGTGGCGGTTCCACCATTTGTTCCATAGCTTGCTGAAAAGTTGAGTTTGTACATTAGTAGTACCAGAACAGAAGATATTAAGGAGGCAGCAAAACCAAACAAAATAGCTTTGGTCTATACACAGAACTTATTCCGGTGAACCCGTGTAAAATATTAGTTGTATTTTACTGCAAAGTACATGATAAAACCAGGTTCCAAACATATGACCATGTACTATGGCTAATGTATTGTCTATTTCTTCACATTGTATTGACAGCTAAGGATAAAGAGACAAAGTTTACAATACGGTAAGCATAGTATGACATCATTCATATCACAAAACAACTGAGAACAGACAAACAGGCAATTGTAACATTGTCTAGACAAGTCCAGCATGGAACTAGATTACAGATCAAGATCAAAGGAACATCACTCCTCTCTTTTAAACCTTGTAAGGTGCAATGATACGCTAAGACAATTGTGTATAAAATTGAAAAGAGTAGTAGACTTTGGCTGCAAACCATGCAGTTCCATGCACAAGTCAGAGTAAGTAGTAGTTAAAAGGCACAAGGATTAAGGACTTACAACAGCGGCTTTGACTGGTGTAGTCATGCCCTTCGTCTTGCTGGTGTGACAGTCCTTGAAGATTTCCACAACATTTGGTTCAGGTACTTTTTGGTCCTTGCGGGCTTTCCTCTGCATTTGGAACAAGTCAATATAGATCTAATAATATGGCAAAGCGAAAAGAGTGAAACAGCAGCTAATTACAAGAGCCTCGCAGTGTGCAATATAGCTACGAGATCCTGTCGTTTGTTGGAATTTCACTTTCGTACGGTTGGCCTTGTTCTTTGAATAGTTCACCTACAAGAAGATAGATTTGTGAGGCACATGCATAAATAGGAGTTCAACATGTGATCTGATCACATATATATAATGTACTTGATACTTTGGATCAGACCGGTGTTTAACGAGGCCTCTCCAGTCTTCATTCGATATATTTTCCACTGGAGATGTTTGGGCAAGTTCAATGTTAGCATTGCCTTCAAAGTGAGTTTTCCTCAAGTTATACCGATACTGTCGCAGAGTAGACTTGAAAACATGGGTGCAAGCTTGTCTGGTTGCATCATCTTGGCTATCCAACTTGAACCTCATATGTTGAAAATTATGGGAGTCTCATTATCAGCAACCTAGAAAGTATGGGACAGAGCAAGACGATATTACTAGTTTCCATACATAACCATACTTACAGATAAATGGTCGAGGAAGGTGTTGAACTGGGTTTCGTCTTTGTCATTCATGTACTGAATCCATGTTGGGAGGATACGTGCATGACACCTAATGGCGATGGATGCCTCTGATACTAACTTGGATGACTCTGTAGCATCACGTGGCCTTTTTAAACCTGCCTCAAAATGAATCTCTATTCTTCCTCCTCTAGATTTAGTTAACCTGTCAAGCATTATCCCTGATGTCTGTTTCCTCTTGCACCTAGGTGCTAGTTCAACAACGAACATGAGAAGTGTTAGTGTACATCAAACCGTGAGACTATATATAAAGAAGCATGCAACTGTAACTTGACTCGAGCAACTACCTTCTTGCTGTTGAAGCTCACAAGGTTCATCTAATCTTGCCAACTTGTCTTGTGTCAAGAGTGCTTCAGAAGTAGTGTCAGGTGGCAAGGGAGCTTGGGAACTTGCCACTAGCAGAGTTACCAAACGAGTAACTCGTGCAGATGTTGGTACTGTGGAAGAAGGTGCTGCAACGACTAGGGGTGTCGTTGCTTGTTTGGTGGCAGCTATTCATTTGTGTTTGGATTGTTTTGCAGCTGGTGTAGCAGGGGATACTGTGTTTGTACAATTTTTCGGTGGACTTCGACCTTCTATTGCAGCATCAGTACCAGCAGAGTCTGCATAATTCTTCTGCTTCCGTTTCCGTGTGTCCTGAGTACTAACACCATCCCCTACCATTATGTGTTCCTTCCTCTTTCTCTTTGCCATGTCAAGTCAAGCTGACAAGAAAAAGGAATAAAAATTTAGTTCTTCAGAACAAATTGATGCATGATACAGACGAACTAAACTTTGATGTTAGACAACCGCATGATAGGAGGATGTAATATGTACGAAAAACAGGATGGCATGAGATAATCAGAACTATAAACTAAGCAGAAGGCATTTCAATAAATTAGAAGCAATGCAATGGAAGGTAGACACCATATGAAAGATGCTACAAATATCGCTCTGCCAAGTTAACAATGTCTCGTCATAACTGACATTTAAACAAATGTGAAGTAGTACAAGAAATAAATCATATGCAAGAAGCAAACAACATCACACTACCAAGTTAAAGGTCTCTCGTCATTAGTGCCATTGCATATTTACAGCATTGCATATTCACAATTATGATGTGTAAACTAAGTAGAAGGCATTTCAAACAATTAGAAGCAATGAAAGCTAGACACCATATGTAAGATGTAACGAATATCACTCTACCAAGTTAAAACTGTGTCGTCATTAGTGCCATTTCAAAAATTAGTAGTACAAGCTAAAAAATAATGCGAGATGTAACCTATATCAGACTCCCAAGTTAAATGTGTCTTATGTTAAGTGATTGTTGCAGGTTACACAACAGTAGTACTTTGATGTTAGAACATGGTGTGATAGACAGATATTGTATGTTCTAGAAACAGGAACACATGTCTTAATTCACAAGTATAATGTGTAAAGTAAGCAGATGGAATTCAACAAAATTAGAAGCAATACAAGCTAGACATCATACGTAACATGCAACCACATATAACAGTGCCATGTTAGAGGGAGCACCTATGATGGTGGACTAGGGGAGACGTGCTGATCATCAACACAACTACGTTGAGTGTCAATGCATTTGTTGTCTTCCAAATCTTTTTGGGGGGATGACGGAGTAGAACATGTAGAGGCCCTCCGTTTAAGTTGGTTCGAAGGAGCACCTTTATCCACTGCCTTGCTAATTTCCTTCCGCTTTATTGATTTTGCATTGTCAAGTAAAACCGATAACAAAAAGAAATTAAATTCACTCTTCATTACTTATTCATGCATGATACTGACAATCATTACTTTGATGTAAGGCAAACACATGATACGAGGATGGAATATGTACGAAAAGGACGGCATGGAATATTCACAACTATTTGTGTAAACTAAGCAGAAGTAATTTAATCAGATTACAAGCAATACAAGCTAGACACCGTATGCGACGTGCAAGACAATATCACACTGCCAACCTAGAGAAAGCTCCTGGGATGCTGGTTTCGCCGGAAGACCGCCATCAGTCCCTGCCTTAAATTTTTTTCCTTCCTCTTACTTAATTTTATTGCCTTGGCAAGTCAAACCCACAAGAAAAACAAATAAAAATTTGCTTTTCGGAACTCATTGATGCAGGATGCTGACGAGCACTACTTTAATGTAAGGCGACCGCATGATAGGATGATTGAATGTGTAAGAAAAAAGGACAACATTGCATATTCACAACTATGATGTGTAAACTAAGAAGAAGACGTTTCAACAAATTAGAAGCAATGAAAGCTAGACACCATACCAAGTTAAAAGTGTCTCGTCATAAGTGTCATTTCAATAAATTAGAAGTAGTACAAGCTAGAAAAGAATGCGAGATGCAACCTATATCACACTCCCAAGGTAAACGTGTCTTATGATAAGTGATTCTTGCAGGTTACACAACAGTAGTACTTTGATGTTAGAACATGGTGTGGTAGACAGATATTGTATGTTCTAGAAACAGGAACACGTGTCTTATTCACAAGTATAATGTGTAAAGTAAGCAGATGGAATTCATCAAAATTATATGCAATACAGGCTAGACATCATACATAACATGCAACCACATAGAATAGTTCCAAGTTAGAGGGAGCACATGTGATGGTGGACTAGGGTAGATGTGCTCATCATCAACACAGCTACTTTGAGTGTCTATGCATGTGTTGTCTTGCAAATCTTGTTGGGGGGATGGCGGAGTAGAATCTGTAGAGGCCCTCCGTTTTAGTTGGTTGGATCGAGCATCTTTATCCACTGCCTTGCTAATTTCCTTCCGCTTTATTGATTTTGTATTGTCAAGTAAAACCGACAAGAAAAAGCAATAAAATTCACTCTTCAGATCTCATTCATGCATGATACTGACAATCACTACTTTGATGTAAGGCAAACACATGATACGAGGATGGAATATGTACGAAAAACAGGACGGCATGGCATATTCACAACTATTTGTGTAAACAAAGCACAAGTAATTTAATCAGATTACAAGCAAATACAAGCTAGACACCGTATGCAACATGCAAGACAATATCACACTGCCAAGCTAGAGAAAGCACCTGGGATGCCAGTTTCGCCGGTAGGCCGCCATGAGTCCCTGCCTTAAATTTTTCCTTCCTCTTACTTAATTTTATTGCCTTGTCAATTCAAACCCACGAGAAAAATGAATAAAAATTTACTTTTCAGAACTCATTGATGTAGGATGCTGACGAGCCCTACTCTAATGTAAGGCGACCGCATGATAGGATGATTGAATGTGTAATAAAAAGGACAACATTGCATATTCACAGCTATGATGTGTAAACTAAGTAGAAGGCATTTCAACAAATTAGAAGCAATGAAAGCTAGACACCATATGAAAGATGCAATGAATATCACTCTACCAAGTTAAAATTGTCTCACCATAAGTGCCATTTCAAAAAATTAGAAGTAGTACAAGCTAGAAAAGAATGCGAGATGTAACCTATATCACACTTCCAAGTTAACATGTCTTATGATAAGTGATTGTTGCAGGTTACACAACAATAGTACTTTGATGTAAGAACATGGTGTGATAGACAGATATTGTATGTTCTAGAAACAGGAACACGTCTCTTATTCACAAGTATAATGTGTAAAGTAAGCAGATGGAATTCAACAAAATTAGAAGCAATACAAGCTAGACATCATACATAACATGCAACCACATATAATAGTACCAAGATAGAGGGAGCACCTGTGATGGTGGACTAGGGGAGACGTGCTCATCATCAACACAGCTACGTTGAGTGTCTATGCATGTGTTGTCTTGCAAATCCTGTTGGGGTGGTGGCAGAGTAGAATCTATAGAGGCCCTTTGTTTCAGTTGGTTGGAAGGATCACCTTTATCCACTGCCTTGCTAATTTCCTTCCGCTTTATTGATTTTGCATTGTCAAGTAAAACCGACAAGAAAAAGAAATAAAATTCACTCTTTAGAACTCATTCATGCATGATACTGACAATCACTACTTTCATGTAATGCAAACACATGATAAAAGGATGGAATATGTATGAAAAACAGGACGACATGGCATATTCACAACTATTTGTGTAAACTAAGCAGAAGCCATTTCAACAAATTAGAAGCAACGCAAGCTAGACACCACATGAAAGATGCAACCAATATGACTCTGCCAAGTTAAAAGCATCCCATCATAAATGGCGTTTCAACAAATTAGAAGCAGTGCATGCTATAAATCATATGAAAGATGCAACCAATATCACAGTGCATATACTGAAGGTGTCTCGTCATAATTGATTGATGCAGGATACAAAAAAACAGTAGTTTTATGTAAGGACATGCTTAATAGACAGATGTACTATGTACCAAAAACAGGAAGGCATGTCACATTAATAGGTATAATGTATAAACTAAGCAGAATAGCACATGCAATTTAACCAGATTGGAAGAGTTACAATTCTAGACACCATATGCAACATGCAACCACATATCACGCTGCCAAGTTAGAGCAAGGACCTGCGATGGTGGTGTAGGGGAAATGCGGTGAACAAATACAGAGCTACGTTCACTATCTTCATCTAGCCTTGCTGTTTCTTCAGAATCATGTGGGGAGGCTGACACTGAATTCTTTAAAAGAGCATCTTTCCTCACAGTAATCCATGGGCCTGACTGTCTCACCATAAGTGATTGATGAGGGATACACAAGGACATTAGTTTGATGTAAGAACATGGTTAATAGTCGGATGTAGTAGTATGTACCAAAACAGGAAGGCATGTCATATTCAAAGGTATAATGTGTAAGCTAAGCAGATGCAATTTAACCAAATTGGAAGCAATACAAGCTAGACACCCGGCTGGAGTGGTGAGCATGATCATCGAGGACCTGAGACACTGGTGGGAGGCGGGCTACTTTGCCACCACCGTGGCTTTTTAGTTGGCTTGCAGGAGATGCATGTCTGTGCTGGGCTTGTCACTGGCTCGGCCAGTGCCCTGACTAGCTATTTGGCTTTTGGTGCTCCCGGGATGGTGGTTCATGTAAAAAAATATCTTTCCTTATCTTAATAAAGACTGACTCCGGCCTTTCCAATACAAGCTAGACACCATATGCAACATGCAACCACATATGACACCGCGAAGTTAAAGCAAGCACCTGGGATGGTGGTTCATGGTGAGCGAGATCATCAACTCCAGAGCTACGTTTACCGTCTCCATCTGCTGACACTGCACCCTTTAAAGTGCCGAAACATGTCTTGCCTACCCATGAACAAAGCTGGAGCAACTTCTCTCTTTTCTTTCGTGTTTCTATCAACAGTTTGGCAGAGGCTGAAATACCCATGCATAAAAAACAATAATGAGAGTATGGGTGAAGTGTGTGCAGAACTAGTGCACTATAAAAGTAGCAGATAGCAGGTGGCTGGAAAATAAATGATAGGAGACATATGATAGCTCTACAACATTGCATGGCAAATGAAATTAGATTCTACTCCGTATGATTTGGTAATATATGAGCACAAGGATGGCTGTGAAATGCAGGTACTCCTCCAGCACACCACCACATGTGGTCCTATCAAAATAACAGTCGAATGAAAATAAATAGGTCAGTCGATTTTTTTTCTGAACCGTCCGATCTACAAGGAATGGGTAGATGGCCTTTGTCTACCTCCTGCCAGTCACTGCTGACGATCTTTCTTGAACCGCCAGCAACCACCGGCCCAGACCCCTGCCTCTGTCGCCCCGCCC
Source organism: Thinopyrum elongatum (assembly GCA_011799875.1). Lineage (NCBI taxonomy): Eukaryota > Viridiplantae > Streptophyta > Magnoliopsida > Poales > Poaceae > Thinopyrum > Thinopyrum elongatum. Next base: position 406,257,116 of record CM022303.1, read on the forward strand.
TCCCCTCGACCTCACACCATCGCCGTGCTTGGCAGCCCCCCGGCCATCCCTTTAAGCCCGGCCGACCTCCAGATCGAGACCAACAGCTCCTAGGCCTCACACACCCCTAAGATAAACATTGAGGCGCTGCTTCCCCAGTGTAACAGGAGGACTAGCGCCTGTTACGCCGGGGAATGCTTCCTTTAATGGGAATCAATTGACCAGGAATTGAAATCCAGGGGCGACGGACCTCTAGCTAAGGTGAAATAGTATATGAGGAGAAACCTTGTGCATTATGAGCTACTAGGAACATCTAGTGTTAGGAAGAAGGTGCAGGAAGAAGCGGTCAACTAGTGTCTTTTGTGGGATGAATACCATGCTAGCAGACACATAAGATTTGCAGGAATAAGGGAAGAGGAGTACTAGTTCTGGTTGCCATTGCTGTGTCCTCCTGATTTCACGGTGATGTTCTTCTTTTTACCAGGGGAATCGATGTTGTGGAGGAGGGTGGAACCTTGGATGAACCCATGGCCAAATTGTTGACTGTGTTGCGGTGGTCGTCTGTCAGCGGAGGGGAAGCAGATCTGAGGCGGCGAAGGACGGTGTAGCGGGAACAGCTCCGGTGCGGTGGACGGTGGCGATGTTGGAGTGGCAGGGGTGAAGCGTAGGACAGCGTGGTTGAACTGGCTCGGGTACGGCGCACGTCAGCGTCCTGGAGGCAGCTTGGCCTCGGCTTCAACTACTAGTCATGGAGGGCGTTGCAGTTGCGGTTGCGGTTGCAGTGGACGACGACGTCGGGGTATCGGCTCTGGCATGATGGAGGAGGGCGGCGGTTGATGGGGGGATGGGGTGGCGGACGAAGGAAGCCAGGGTTTCGCGGCTGGTGGAGAGGTAGTTTTGGCACCCACGGAGTACGAATGGGGAATCGGACGCGGGAGGGGGGGTTGGAGCTAAGGAAGAACCATGTTCGATCTGGGACACGCTTGTTTTTTTTTAACAGATGGGGCGCGCTTGTTTGAAATTTTGGGAAAGTACAAACTTTGCCCCCCTCTTAAATTTTGGACGTACAGCAGGCCGGAGGTAGGATGGTAATCCCAGGTGTCCCAAATAGTGGGCGGGAGCGATTTTGGCCGAGAGCATGTGTGTTTAGGCGGCCATGGTGTATGAATATTTTTTGGAGGCGGTTGCGTGGCGTCTAGATGAAGTTACAAACCTACCCCGGTTTAGATATTTGGACGTCGGTCCGGTAGGTTTCACGGGTCAGAGTTAGAAAAGTAATTTCCTTCTACCAAACATTGGTCTCACGCGCTTTCGTGTGAGTAGAAGCTCTTCTGGCGCTTCGTTCAAAATTTTGAAACAGAAGCATTCACGTTTAGAGTACTCTTGAACTTTGAGGATTGGCCTAAATAGACAACGTTAAATTTGACCATGTATGTTTGAAAACCTCATTAAATTATGCGCTTTTTTTGCAATTTTGACTCTTGAAAATCCTATAACTACGATTATTTTGGAATGGAGGAGGTAAATTTGAATCTATTTTGTACACAACTATATACGCTATTATGTACAAAAGCAGAGCAAAGATTGGTGCCCCCATAATTTTGGTATGATTTTCGAATGCCATGATCTCAAATTCTAATAATTGAATGGACTTTATGTTGAATTTGAATTTTTTAAACCACCTTAAGTTGAATTCAAATGTATGCTAGTTCCTAGCTAGCTATTTAGAATGTTCATTGTGTAACTTTTGTATGTATAATGTTCTTTACACACACAACATGAACTATACTCATGTTTATATTCGAATTGCTAAAGCGATGCATTGTCTGGACTTCAAAATACAGACTCTATGGATCAATTAAGTCGAAAAATAACATAGACATGCTCAAATTTGATAGAATATAGATGTCTAATGGATCAATCACCGTTCCTTATGCGAATTGCAAATATCATGATCCCATCCTAATATTTGGATACAATTTATATTTTTAATCAATGTGTACATCGGTCTTTTACGTGTAGATTCATTCTCCATAGGGCCCTCCTCACACGAGCTAACTTTCTTTCTCACAAATACGCGCACACGGTGTATATCCATCAGGGGTCTTCACACATGCTCACACACTCTCTCCCGAGGTGTCTTTCTCGCACACATGCTCTCGATATCACCCTCCCTCCCTCTCGCAACCATTTATGACTATTTTCACTAACCTTTATCACAAGAACTCTTCCTCTCACACTCATACGCACGCACGATCCCCATCGACCCTTTCTCTATACATAGACCTGCCTACGTGTCTCCTCCATGCACATTATCTTTAGGCCTATCTCGCACGCATTGTCTCCACCTCTCTTCCTAATTGACAAATATGATTCCAATAGAGCATTATGTAGGATGCCCCTTAAAGTTAGGTTGGATGAATGGTAATATCATAGACGAGGGGTTACCTTAGTCCGGGGACCTAGGGTTACAAATCCTAGCCCGCTTTGTCAGTGGACACAGAGTCCTTCATGGCTCTGGTATATTTGTCTTGTACAACTAGTCCTCCATGGGTCTCCATGAATGCGTCATGGGCCGACCAATGTGGCGCAGGACGGAACCGACCCAAGGGCCTCATCTCGGCCCACTGGACCTCACACGGTGACACACCCTCTGCCCCTAGGTCTCGTTATCTTCACACACCCACACATACCAACATAGACACCGCACAAACTATTTCTCCTCATGCTTCCACTACAAATAAAAGACACATCCGTGACATTATGAGCTGAACGAATTTTTTTCCTGTCATGATTATGACATTTCTATGACGATAATTGTGACAAAACCACGTATCATCATAGATGTGGTGGGCTCCTACTTCTATGACAAAAAATCATCACAGAAAATGGGCTTTTCGTCCTGGGCGGGCCGAAGACACACCTCATGACAATCTTTGGTCCATCCATGATGGAAAAAATCATGGTAGAAGCGAGGGAGAGGAAGATATCGGGGAGTTCCCGGTTACGGTGGGTGGTCGGGGCTGAGCGATGCACTGTGGTTTGCGCATTTCTCTCGTGTACGCGCATGTGTGCGAGGCGTTGGCTAACTGAACCCGAGCGATCGCACTAGCTACATTACTGAACCCGAGATCGATCCCTTGGCTATTAATTGAACCCAACTAATTCATTCGTTACTGACTGAACCCGAGCGATTCCTTCACTGCAGCTGCTTACTGAACCTGAGCGATTGATCACTGCTGCTGCTGACTGAAGCCGATCGATCCACCGTGCAAGACGTAGCCAGCTGGTGTTGGGTTGCCTCTCGATGAACAGTGACCATTGCTACCATGCACGCGGTACATAGAATGAGTCGAGACGTTGTGAGTCGAGTCGGTTGGGTGGCTGTGGACGAGCAGTTCCCGATGGGGGTTGGATGAACAGGACCCCGTAGTAGTAGGCCGTTGCCACTGGATGAACAAGACTGATGCGGCTTGAAACCGTGTTGGTATTTCCCCAAAGAGGAAGGGATGATGCAGTACAACTACGGTAGGTATTTCCCTCAGTTATGAAACCAAGGTATCAATCTTGTAGGAGAACCAAGCAACACTATGTAAATGGTACCTACACACAAAGAACAAATCCTCGCAACCCAATACATAAGAGGGGTTGTTAATCCCTCCTCGGTAAAAAGATAGATTGCTTTGTATGTGTTTGGATAAATAAATCTGAATAAAACGTGAAATAAAAGATGCAAATAAAAAGGGCAGCAAAGTATATTTGGGTTTTTGGAATAATAGATCTGAAAACAAATGCGATGAAAAATAGATCGGAAAGCAGTATGATAAAAGATAGACCCGGGGGTCGTATATTTCACTAGTGGCTTCTCTCGAGAAAATAGCATACGGTGTGTAAACAAATTACTGTTGGGCAATTAATAGAAGATCGAATAATTATGACGATATCCAAGGCAATGATCAATATATAGGCATCACGTCTAAGATTCCTAGACCGATTCTTGCCTGCATCTACTACTATTACTCCACACATCGACCGCTATCCATCATGCATCTAGTGATTAAGTTCATGGAGAAACGGAGTAATGCAATAAGAACGATGACATGATGTAGACAAGATCTATTCATGTAGGAATAGACCCCATCTTGTTATCCTTAATAGCAATGGTACATGCGTGCCTCGCTGCCCCTTCTATCACTCAGAGAGCACGCCGCAAGATCGAACCCAACACAAAGCACCTCTTCCCATGGCAAGAAAAATCGATCTAGTTGGCCTAACTAAACCAAAGATTCGAAGAAGAAATACGAGGATATAAATAATCATGCATATAAGAGATCAAAGAAAACTCAAATAATATTCATGGATATAGATCTGATCATAAACTCAAAGTTCATCGGAACCCAACAAACACGCCGCAAAAAGGTTTACATCAAATAGATCTCCAGGAGACCATTGTATTGAGAATCAAAAAGAGAAAAGAAGCCATCTAGCTACTGCCTATGGACCCTTAGGTCTATGGTGGACTACTCACGCATCATCGGAGAGGCACCAATGAGAGTGATGAAACCCTCCGTGATGGTGTTAGATTGGATCTCGTGGTTCTGGAACTTGCGGCGGCTGGAATTGTGTTTCATCGACTCCCCTAGGGTTTTTGGAATATTTGGGAATTTATAGGGTGAAGAGGCGGTGCAGGAGACCTCCGTGGGCCCCAAGATACATCAGGGCGCGCCTGGGCTCCTAGGCACGCCCTGGTGTATCTTGGGTCCCACGGGCCTCCTCCTAGGTGCTTTCTTGATCCTTCTGGTCCAAAAAAAATCTCCAAAAAGTTTCGCTGCGTTTGGACTCCATTTGGTACTGATATTCTGCGAAGTAAAAAACAAGCAAAAAATAGCAACTGGCACTAGGCACTATGTCAATAGGTTAGTCCCAAAAAATGATATAAAGTTGCTATAAAATGATTGTAAAACATCCAAGATTGATAATATAACAGCATGGAACAATAAAAAATTATAGATACGTTGGAGACGTATCCTCATCCCCAAGCTTATTTCCTACTCGTCCTGGAGTAGGTAAATGATAAAAACAGAATGTTTGATGTGGAATGCTGCCTAACATGTTCATCACATATTCTTTTCTTTTGTAGCATGGACATTTGGACTTTTAGATGGTTCAAAGCAATAGTCTATATTTGACATGATAACTTCAATACTCAAGCATATCAATAAGCAACCATGTTTTTCAAAAATATGAACACTAAAGAAAGTTAGCCCTAGCCCATCATGCTCAATCATTGATCCATTCATGAAACACACTCGAATATTAGCTACATCCAATGCACAAGTATGATCATAGTGCTCCCTAGTTGGTGCTTTATAAGAGAAGATGGAGACTCAAATAAAAATTTCATAAAGTAAATAGATAGGCCCTTCGCAGAGGGAAGTAGGGATTTGTAGAGGTGCGAGAGCTCAAAGCTTAAATTGAGAGATAATTTTTTTTGAGAGGCATGCTTTTCCCGTCAACGAAAATGACCGAGTAATTCCTAACACTTTCCATGCTAGATATATCATAGGAGGTTCCCAAACATAAAATAAAGTTTATTCCTTTTTCCACCATACTTTCACACTCCACGGCTAGCCGTATCCACGGGTACCGTCCATACCAACACTATCCAAGGAATTTATTATTTGACAACATAAAGTAAATTTCTTTTTGATTTCGGGACTGGGCATCCCTATTTCCGCAATACTCTCATGCAATGACAAGTGAATAAACACTCATCTTGAGAATAACACTATCGGCATTCTGGGATCGGGGGTGCCCAGACTTGTCTGCCTACGGCCCAGTGCGTGGCCCCGTCAGCGACCCGGTACATCCCAGCTGCAGGACTCTGCGAGCAAGACCCTCGGGAGGGCCCCCCGGCCTCGCGAGGCGAACGACACCAAGACCTCCCAAGGGGCAGCTCTTTGAGCCTGCCTCCCAAGGAGCGGAAATTTCTATGCAGGTACCCCGCCTCATGAGGCTCAAAGTGACATTAGCCATGACGACCAAGGCCAGGCGGGTGCCAGCGGCCGCAGAGGAGGACTGTCGGATTTAGGGCTCCGCAGACCCAAGATGGTTCGAACTCTGGGGCATGTGCGAAGTTCTCAAGCTCTCAAGTCTCAGGCTCATCGCCCTACAGCCTAGTCTCGCCGAACGCACGCGAGCGGGGAAGAAGATGAACATGGCAGTTTACCCAGGTTTGGGCCACCTTGCAGTGTAAAACCCTACTCCTGCTTTGTGGTGGATTGGCCTCACGAGGAGGCTGAGGATGAACAAGTAAAGTGGATGAACAGCCTCGCGAGGACTTGGTGGTGGGGGTGGAATCAATCTCTCCTCCCTCGATGGTGGCTAACCTATATTTATAGTTGCCTTGGTCCTCTTCCCTCAAAACATAGGCGGGAAGGGATCCCACAACGTCCAATTTGAAAGGGGACAAGAAGTACATCTAATCCTGACAAAAGGTGGTCTTCGCCTGCAAAGCTTCTGGTCATGACGCAGCTGTGGGCTCGACGATGACATCCGTCCTGCCGAGCTCGTGGTCTTGGTCTTGTGGCACCGGAAGGGAAACCTTTGGGAGACTCCTCGGGAACCTACGCCCGTCCTTGCTCCCTTAGCACCAAAAGGGAAACTGCCTCCTCTATGACCGCTAGCGCTCGCCTGGCCATGGTCGTCATGGCTCACATCATCGCAGCCTCGTGAGGTTGAGTACCTGCATAGAAATCTCTGCTCCTAGGGAGGCGGCCTGGGGAGGCCGCTCCCTTGGAGGTCTTGGTGCTATCCGCCTTGCGAGGCCAGGGGCCCTCGCGAGGGTCTTGTCTTAGAGTTGTCGTTGCTAGGCTGTACAGGGCCATCAAGGGAGCCATGCCATGGGCTGGAAGCAGGCTGGTCTGGGTACCCCCGATCCCAGAACGCCGACAGTAGCCCCTAGGCCCAAGGCGCACTCAGGCTAGCTCCGAGGCGAAGCCAAAGAGAGAGAGAGAGAGGATGGAGCACCGTGGGCCCCAATCGCCTGCGGGCCAGGCTTGACGCGTGGCGCTCAACGGGATGTGGACGCCTCCGCTCCCCCACATCACCTCGGTAACTGCCCAGGCTGACAAAAGACTGGCAACCGCCGCTGAGCCATCATTGCTTCCCCTTGTCTCCCTCCCTATCCCCTTCTCCCAGCCGAAGGTTTCTCTAGATCCAACCACACTCTGCCCCCTTCCTTCTCCTTCTCCGGCACCGGTGACCACGTGAATGGCACCCGGGAAGTCAAAGCCTGTGGCGCAGGCCGCAAGCTCTTACTCTTCTCCTGCGCTAGCACTTGGCGCATCCTCCATCGCCGAGGTGGGGCACCTCGACCCAGTGCTCCCGCAGACGGCGAGTGAAGATAATGAGTGGGGCGAGACCGTGATCTAGGCCGGCTCCGCCGAGCGGAGGACTCTGGCTCGGACGGTCCAGTCCTTCTTCCTCCATAGCGTCTTCGTGGGGCTCGTCTCGCCCCTCTTGGAGTTCTTCTGCGCTGTCCTCGACCACTATGAGATCCAGGCCCTTCATCTTCAGCCCAACTCCATCCTCCTCCTATCCATCCTTGCCTTCTACTACGAGGCCTTTGTGGGCATGAGGCCCTCCATGGCGCTCCTCCACCACTTCTTTAGCTTGCAGCTGCATGACAATACGCAGCGCTCCGCCTGCATGTCCTTTATCACGGTCCACAAGGGGAACGTGCTCTTGAAGTCCGGGAAGAAAGTGGAGGGTTTCCAGCACCGTTGGGTCTTCCTGGACAACAAGGGCCTCAACCCGCGCCTGGAGCTGCCGACGGAGCTGCCCGAGCGACTCAAGAAATGGGGCCACGCAAAGCTTACCGACCCCCGAGCAGAGCCTGTCTTGGCGAGGATGAACTCAGATCTGTAGGCCAAGCGGTTGACGAGAGGCATGCTGGTGAAGGAGTTCTTGACGCAGCTCCTAGCGCCACTCCAGGCACACACGAGGCCCATGTGGGAGTTCTGGGGTGCAAGGGACGACATCTGGCTTCGCCCCGCCAGCTTGACAGGCGAGGAGCTGGACAAAGCCATGGTCGTTCTATTGAGTGGCAATTTGGGGGATCTTCCCGAGGGCTACACCCCTCTGTACCGGCGTGACGACTAGGAGGTGCGGGTCGCTGCCATGCGTGCCTTCAACAAACTGGGGCTTGTATCGCCCGAGCATCCCAACTCCCCCGTGAGGGTGTCCTCCGGTGACAGCAACGACGAAGAGCACTCGGAAGGGACCAAAGACGACGACCTGGAGGAAGTGTCTTCCCCATTGCAGAGCGAGCTCCTCCGCAACCTTGCCAACGATGATGACATCGATGAGCTCCCTGCTATGGATTCCCCACGCCCCACTGGGGTCCTCACAAGGTTAGGATCTGCCCCTGGACCGCGCGAGCGTCGGGCCAAGCGACCCCAAATAAGAGCGTAGCAGCTCCCCCTCTGGAGGGCGCTCCACGCCTTGGCATGGCGGTCGGGATGCCGGTTCTATCCCGGTCCAAGCTGTAGCTGGAGGGCGGGGTGACCACCGCCAGGGCGAACGCGACCCTGCCAGCCGAGACCCCTCGGGACGACCCCTCTGCCCCTTCAGGCGGCAGCGCCATGCCGGGGCCGGTCGAAGAGCTCCCCATCGGTCCCCCGAGCACGACCAAGGCCACGTCAGGGGCAGACAGGGGTGCCCCTGCCCCGGCTAAGAAGGAGAAGAAGAGGACGTGGGTTGACCCTAACGAGTAAGTAACCTACCTTGCCCTTGAGTTTAGCATAGACTGTCGTTGTGCCCACAACACTCCCCACCTGATGACCAGGTTTGGCGTCGCGACGAAGAAGAAGAAGGTGAACGTTGAGCTAAAGGAGCCCCTAGTCCTGAGGGCGCCATCAGCCTCTGGCCGAGGCCATGGCGGGCGCGAGAGCGCATCACGCCACCCAGCGCAGTCCCCGGGCACTTAGGTGGTGCCATGCCTGAATGTTTGAGTGCTCCGCCTGCTCCTGGTGCCCTGCCGACACCGCTTGGGGGAACAACCGCTGAGGACGCCTGGGCGCAGGAGGCGACATGCCTTGTCATGGTTGCGGCAGCTCCGGCGCTGATGGGGGAGGCGACCCCTTGCCCCTCACGATGGAGTCCGCCCTTAAGGACATGGTGATGCAGCCTCAGGAGGAGTCAGCCCCATAGGTCGGCAGGCTGCGGAGCCATCCACGCCCATTGTGCCCGAGGGGGGCCTGGAGTCTCCGATGCCCCAAGCCATCCACGCCAACACTTCCTTGGCTACGGCGTCGGTCGACGCGCCAGTGCCGCCTCCTTAGCAGGCCCTCGCACTCATGGACCGCGGCCCCCTGATTAGGCCTGGGGCCCTGGACGAGGCCTACGCCGCGCTTGGCCGGATCCGGGCTGACCTCCAGGACGCCGACAGGTGCCTCGCGAGGGAACGCCTGGGGCTCATCTCAGGGTGGCTTCAGGCCGACACCGCCATCAAGATAGCTTGGGGCCGGGTTGAAGGCGCCGCCGCTGAGAGCGGGAAGGAGGCCGCCAAGGCCATAGAGGCTCGCGATGCCGTGCTGGCCCACGCGGCATCTGCTGAGATGCGCTGCAGCGAGGCAGAGGCCAAGCTAAATACACTCCAGGAGGAGGAAGCCGCGCATGCCCAGCGGCTCAACCAGCAGGAGGAACATCACAAGGCTTGCGAGGCGCTGCTCGCTGACCGCGACTCCGAGCTAACCCAGGTGACTACTGACCAGGCTGCGAAACACGAACACCTGGTCAAGCTGAAGGAGGGGTGAACGAAGCCCAGGCGTCCCATGCCCAGTGCATCTCCAAGACGATGGCCTAGCTGGATGCCAGGGAGAAGGCCCTCGCCGCCGCCGAGAAGAAATCGGTCGCGGAGTGTGTCGACTTCCCTTCCCTCGAACTCAGCTTCCGCCAGGTGCTACAATCCATCTACAGGGGAGGATTTGAAGAACCGCTGGCGATCCCTGAGGGCGGCTTCGCAGGGCTCTCCTCCAAGCTTGCTAAAGTGCTTGAGGTTGATGCCGCCGAGGTGGATGCCATCTTAGAGGAGGAGTGCCACTCCCTCTTCACTACAGCTGCGATGCGCGTCTTCAGACAGCTCTACCTCCAGGACCCGGGCTTCGGCTTTGGCATGGTGATCCGTCCGGTCGCTCCTGAGCACCGCTTCACCACTCTGGACACCGTGAAGGGTCCCGTGGACGTGTTGCTGAAGAAGTTTCTCTGCATCCCCGACGCCGAAACTCCAGCGGCCAAGGCCGGCGGCGGCGATGACAGTGGCAGCGATGTTGACGATGGCCTTCCTGTGACTGGGTCATGCGGCGGCAACGATCATGGCAGCGATGGCCCTTCTTCCTAGATTTTATCCTGTAACATTTATCGTGCCTCGTGGAGGCGTAAGACTTGGTTTGAATTTTCAGAACATTTGGTGCTAGTAATAACCGCTAGGACTCCGTGATTTCCTTTTGCGCTTGGTTTCCTTCTTGTTTACTTTTGGTGCTCTGCGTCGGCAGGTCCCAGCCCCGCGCATACCTCAACCGCCGTTGGGGCATCCGGATGCCTCGTGGAGGCGTAAGACTTGGTTTGAATTTTCAGAACATTTGGTGCTAGTAATAACCGCTAGGACTCCGTGATTTCCTTTTGCGCTTGGTTTCCTTCTTGTTTACTTTTGGTGCTCTGCGTCGGCAGGTCCCAGCCCCACGCATACCTCAACCGCCGTTGGGGCATCCGGATCGCCAGGACGACACCAAGGGGCGAGGGGCTACGTGACAAGTGAGGCCCCCGAGTCGCGATGCTCAGGAGGTCCCCCTTGACGTGCGAGCAGCCCTCACGAAGGAAACACAGGCGGCGACGAGGTTAATCCGAAGCCCCCATTCCTTTCCTTGCCAACCGTTGCCTGGGAGGGACGAGAGAAGACCAGGTACTAGGGACCTGTGGGGTGGCGTGTGCTGGGTTAGCCTGAGCACAGCCCCCATGTCCAGCCCCCTCACGCATGCCTCCTGGGGAAATGCTGTATGATAGGACCGTGTGAAGAGCCGAAAGGCTATCTTGAGGTTGGTGCAGCCGCTAAGGGCATCCTCAGTTGTTTATCCACCAGGGCGGAGCATGGGGCTTCCACTTAGGCATGGGCATAGTCGCTCCTCAACCGTGTCGTCCGCCAGCGCGGAGCATGGGGTTTCCACTTGGGTGTGGGCATAGTCTCTCCTCGACCGTGTCGTCCGCCAGCGCGGAGCATGGGGCTTCCACTTGGGCGTGGGCATAGTAGCTCCTCGACTGTGTCGTCCGCCAGCGCGGAACATGGGGCTTCCACTTGTGCGTGCGTGGGAGTTCCCTCGGGGGGAGACTCCGGGGCATGTACAGCCACGTTCATACACATGGCTAGCACATCAGAACTGGAGGAGGTGTATATGGGCACTCATGAGCCAGCACGGGACTCAGGAGGCCCTACCTCAAGGTGGGTTGCGCCTGAATTTTCGGCACGAGTCGTGCGTAAGAGACCTGTGAGGTGCGGGAAGGCCTGCGCCGCATGAATCTCCAGGGGCCATCGCATGAGAAGGCCAAACACCAACGACCCCAGGAGGTGACGTGAATGGGGCTGACCCGCCAGACAGAGCTCAGCCATTGGATTTATCGATGCTGCAGGGATGGACCAAAGCACAGATGCCGTGCCCAGTCTTCTCGTGCAATAACTCCGAGGAAAAACAAATGGCGTGCGGCTCTCGCGACGGTGAAGTGCCGAACTGCGGTTGAACGAACCGTGCCGCGCACCCTGACTCGCCCACCCCCGATTAGCTCATGCGAGAACAAGGCACCAAGGACCCCGGGAAGTGACATGCACGGGACTGGCCCACCAGACAGAGCTCGGTCACTTGGATTTGCCAACGCTGTAGGGATGGACCCGAGCACAGACGCCGTGCCAGTCCTTAATCATGAGGCGGTCCAAGGCAGGGTTGTGAGGATGCAGCGACTCATGGTGACGAAGCACCGGGCACGCAGTTTGAATTACTTGGAAATTCATATAATGCAAAGCCAATTCTGATACATGCGCAAAATGATACAGGCTGCGGGGGCGGGCCCTTATAGCTTGAGGATGGTGCAGCCCGAGGCGCACCCTGAACTGAACAAACCAAAAATTCACCTGGCACCGTTGTTGTAGAAGCATCGAGGTAGCTGAAGACACATGCTGCGGAAGCTGCACCTCATGAGTTGGACGACTCCGGAGGCCTGGGGGGCTCATGAGGCCCGAGGGGCTCGCGAGGGTCCGGGACCTCCTAAGACATGACCGCCAAGCGCCTGGCCTCGTGAGATGCCAATGCACGCTACACGAGGCGCTGGTATGAGGCGCCTACATTCAGTAGGCCAAACGACATGCAGACGTAGTTGCAGGGGTAGCCCCCGCTCTGCCCAACGCGGGATGGCCAGGAGAGGTCTTGCAAAGTGGCCCGGTTGAGGCTCAGGATGTTGACGCAGACGCGTAGCTCGTCACCCGTATCAGGGGGCGTACCCGCACTGGGGTGTGCGGGGCGACGCTCGCCACGCATGGCCCTCGCCTCCTGAAGCTCCTTGATCACCTTGGTGATGAACTCCCTTGCTCCTGGCGCCTCGCGCCTTGCTCCTTGCTCATGGGGTCACACATTAAGGAACACCTCCAAGTGGTGACTGGGCACCTCCCTCGTCGCACTAGTCAGGTCAGAGGCTCGCCAGGTGGAAGCCCCGAGCCCGTCCTAAGGAAGGCGCCAAGCGCGCCTTCCTATGCAGGAGGAAGAGGCACCCCGGCTGCAGGCGCGGAGCCTGAGGTGCCGCCGGCGGGCGCACCATCCTCCTGATGACTCTCTGGGAGGAGCTGCTTCTTCTTCTTGGGGGTGGCCTCGGGAGGCTGGATGCCACCCTCGTCGTTAGAGTTCTGAGCCGCCGCAGCCTGATAGGCACGCTCAAGGGAGCAGACTGCGTCCTTCTCATCACAAGCGACCGTTATGATGCCGCTGCAACCTGGCATCTTGAGGACATTGTAGCCATGGTGGGTTGCTGCCATGAACTTGCCAATGGCAGGATACCCGAGGATGGTGTCGTACGGGAGGCTGATGTGGGCGATATCGAAGTCGATGAGCTTTGTGTGGTAGTTGTCGCGCTTGCCGAAGGTGACTGGGAGGCGTATCTGCCCCAGGGGAATGGTGGAGCCATCGGTCACTCCGAAGAACGGTTGGTGGGCATGAGTTGATCATAAGGCACCTGAAGCGTCTCGAATGTCTCGACTAAGAGGACGTTGAGCCCAGTGCCACCGTCGATGAGGGTCTTGGTGATGAGGACGTTGCTGATGGTGGGCGTGCAGAGCACGGGGAGCACGCCAGCAGCGGCCGAGCACTTGAGGTGGTCCTTGGAGTCGAAGGTGACAGCATACTGCGACCATCGGAGGGGACTCATGGCCTCGAGCTTCGGGAGGGCCACGTTCACCTCACGGGAGAATTGCTTGAAGATGCGATGTGAGGCGAGGGCCTGGGCACCACCCAGGATGCAGGCGATTGCACGAGGCTCCTGGAAGCCCCTAGCCCCATAATCCCGTCGGTTATCATCATTTCCCCTGGGTGGCGGCGGCAGCGGAGGGAGGCCGGCATTGCCTTGAGGGCGGTCCTGACGAGGTTGGTCTTGCCAGGGACCATTGCAAGGCTGGTCCCGCCAGCGGTCCTCATGAGACTGGTGGCGCCTGTCCCGGCGAGGGTCGTGGTTGTCCCAGCAGCCTCCGCCACGGCCTTCTCCACGGTCGTAACCATGGTCACCGCGGTCGGAGCAGCGGCCAAGGCGCCCTTCACGGAGCGCCCTGAGCTCCTAGCAGTCATTGGTGTTGTGGCTGTGCATGTTGTGGAAGATGCATAACGGGCGGTTGCCCCTGCGAGGCTCACTACTGCAGGATGCTGCTAACATGACACTATGATCAGAGACCCTTTGACGAAACTGTGTGCGATGCATTAATCACAAACGGTGATGTAAAAAAACCATCAAAAAAGATACAAAACATTTGCGATGGCGGAGCCATCAAACATGGTTCCCATTTTAGTTGCGCGTGTGATGTAGGGCACATAGTTGATCCATTCGAACTGTTTGCGATGAGGCAGAACAACAGAAACGGGCAGCCATATCAATGTGTGTGCGATATACGACATATAGTTCGCTCTGATGAACTGTTTGCTATTAGGGAGTGCAACAGAAATGGTTAGCCAGATCAAGGTGTGTGTGATATATGGCATACGGTTCACTGGGATGAACTGGTTTCGATTAGGGAACACAACAGAAACGGTTCAACTTAACAAGATGTGTATGATATGTGGCATACAGTTCACATGGATGAACTATTTGCGATGAGCCAAAAGAACACAAATGAGTCGTGTAAATAAGATGTGTGTGGTACGCAGCAAACAGCTGACTCGGATGAACTGTTTGCGATGAGAAATTACAACACAGACGGTTAATACATTTAGTTCGTGTGCGATTCTGTGTGTACAAAAAACTTTGAAAATTGCAAGCTAGTTGCTTGCGGTGGCTAGGAGTATCGCACATGATGCGTCTGCGAGTACTCATGTGCGATGATTAGTAAGTTACGCATACGTTTCCTTATGTTAACACGTGTGTGAATTTGCAATATGGACATTTAATATGCAAATGACTTCTGGACATCGGGCACACGCTTAAACTCAATGAACTGTGTACGATACTAATACTTTCCAGGAAAAATTAAGAACTTGGCTAACAGTATTTGAGTAACATATATATAGTGGTTACACAATTCAACAAAAGGAGGATCTTCGTAACACGGTTTTGACAACCATATGGTCCATATCGACATACTTAACATAGTAACAACTATCACATTTTAAGAGGCTGAGGGCCAACAACCATATGGTCCATATCTACATACTTAACATAGTAATAGCTAGCACATTTTAAGAGGCTGAGGGCCAACAACCACAACTATCCGCTGGAAGCAGGTTGATCACGGCGACTCGGCATCTCGTCAATGAAAAGGAAGAGCCCTCCTGTGCCTTGGTAGAGCATGAGTAGAACAGTGTCTCCAATTTTCCAATATGGATGCATTGCCATGACAAGCGAGAACTTGTTAATTTGAATGGTTCCATTTCTGCGGGAAATGCAGTACCTTGCAATCACTTTAGCATTATTAGCAGGCACAAGTGTAATTCAACCACGCTAGGAAATCGATCTAGGAACTGCTACAATGGGCAATTTCTATTGAAATGTAGAACAAAAACCAATTGTAACATATCGTTGAAGATATATATAGTTTATGAGCATCAACATTAAAATAAGACTTTTTACCAGCGTTTTGTGCACACAATTGGTCTTGTTCAATGTGTGCACCATAGGTATAATTAATCCCATCCAAAATCCAGCGTTCATACGCTGTGCTATCTCTGTCAGATTATCAACAAAGTTTATGACATGCTTCAAGTCCTTCCAGTGAAATTTGGTACGCTTAGTAACATACAAATCATTCACTATGCATCCAACATATCCTGCTTAAAAGGTGGAAAGGTATTATTTATTCAGAACATGGCAGAAGAATATATAGTGCGCATAATTTGGTAAATAGAATTTATTACTGCCTAGGAACGGAGTCAGAAAATGAAATCACAATTGGTTGCTTAAATAGTGATCAATTAGTCAGAACAAATGCCCCGATTTTGCTAAGTAATATGCCAGCATGGAGAAGGTTAAAAGGACACTAACCTTGATCAGACTTTGATCGGTTGATGACGTTGGGGAAGTAAACATCCATGTTAATTAGACCAGGCTGTGGTGCACGCACTAGAATTTTATTGCCAGCTTTCAGTTCATAACACTTAGACATTTTTCTCCAAAGGTCCGCATCAAAATAGGAGTGACCATCTTTATCAAGTTTTACGCTAACCTTCATTGTAAATCCATGCTGTGTTGTCAATATGACATCCATGGAGTCATCAACAAAGTAAAGCCCAAGATTTCCTTCTACTCCCGTTCTTTCAAAGCAAGGGGTGTACTGCTTGAAATGAAAATTAAGATCGTAAATTAGATATATTGAAATAATAGAGCAAGATGCAAATATGGGAGTAACTGATAGAACAGATCAATATATAGATGAAAGCAAAGTACAAAAATATATAATTAAAAATAGATAATGTAACAAAGATTTGATGCAAATATGAGAGTAACCGAATGAACAATACATCATATATTTGCCTAATATAGGGGGGGGGGATCAGCTTCGACATCTAGGCTGCACGTGGCACCATGCCTTTTATCCAAATGTAGCAACAAACGGTATATGTTCACAAATTTAGGCCATGCCGACTGTGGTAGGTTGAGATTGAACATACCGAGCGCTCCCTGAAGTCATCCGGAATGGTGAGATAGAACTTCATTTCCGACTGGCCGCGACCACACTTGCCTGATTTGTGCTCGCACTGTGGACACATGAATGAACACCCATGAATCAGCTAGAACAAAAATGAATGCACGGTGATTTCCGCCGGCTGATTAACAGTGACGGACGGACTGCGATAAGAGATGAGTGAATATTTCGCTAAGTTGATTACCTTCTCCATGAGAAAAATCCCCGGCCCAATCCCGCAGAAAACCCCAATCGACCAGAGTCTAGAATGTTGGTGCAGATAGGCAGCGGAAAGCGGTAGGGGCGAAATCCTGTGCCAATTGGAGCGCGACCTCCGCCCGCCGACAACAGCCGTCGAGCTTAGGGTGGCCGCCACGATAGAACTTGATGAGGTGCAGAGTTGCGGAGGAGTCCGCGGCGAGTGGGTGGGGACGAAGTGGGCGAAGGTTTTCTTTTTCTTTTGCATATGTGAGTGAACACACATGGTTCGCAGAGGCGACAGAGATGAATCGTGTGCGATAGTAAATCACCAAGATTGAATAGGAATCCAAATTTCCTTTGTCCTTTGTCCTTGAGTTTTTTTCTACAATGAACATAAACCCTGCAAATCACCGTGTTCAAATTTGGCACTTTTCCGGGTTCATTTACAATATTTAGAGGATTATGTGAATTTTCTAGGCATTAATGCACATAATTCAAATTCAAACAATCGATGCATGAAAAGGTGCACGAGAACGGTCTGGAAAACCATGATCGTGCTATTTAGTAAATTATCATGCCTTTTACAAGGAATGGGAGATATTTCAAGGAAATGTGTTTACTGGGTACTATACAAAAATGAAATACATGCTTGGAAAATATGACGCCTAGCGTGGTGCCATGGTATGGCCTCACCATGCCCTGGTAAAAATAGGAGAATGTTTGTCTTGTGTCGTCATGCATGCCATTCATAAATCGAACCATCACCGAGGAAATTTCATGGTTTCGAGGGGGAAATCTGCAAGATTGAAGGGGCCGAGAATCCAAATTTCCTTCCTAGCTTGTCATTCAGTTTTTTCTATAATCAACATACCCCCTCGAAGGCAACGTGTTCAAATTTGGCATTTTTCCGGGCTCATTTGCCATATTAGGGGATTATGTGCATTTTCTAGGCATTAATCCACATAATTCAAATTTGAACAATCGGTGCATGAAAAGGTGCACAAGAATGGTCTGGAAAAACCATACTCGTGGTATTTAGTAAATTCTCAAGCCTTTTACCAGGAATGGGCAGAGACTTCAAGGGAATGCGTGGCAATAGTCAACCACAAACGCGTCATTTACTGGGTTATCAACTATAGAAAAATGAAATACGTGCTTGAAAAACATGACGCTTGGCATGGTGCCATGGTATGGCCTCATCGTGCCCTGGTTAAAAGCTGAGAAGGTTTGATCTATGTCATCATGCACACCCTTCATAAATCAAACCATCACCGAGGAAGTTCCATGCTTTCGAGAGGGAAATCACCAAGATTGAAGGGGAATCCAAATTTCTGTCCTAGTTTGTCATTCAGTTTTTTTCCAACGATCAACATACCACCTCAAATGCAACGTGTTCAAATTTGACATTTTTCTGGGCTCATTTACCATATTTAGGGGATTATTTGCATTTTCTAGGCATTAATGAACATAATTCAAATTCGAACAATCGGTGCATGAAAAGGTGCACAAGAACGGTCTGGAAAACCATGCTCGTGCTATTTAGTACATTCTCATGACTTTTACAAGGAATGGGCAGATATTTCAAGGAAATGTGTGGCAATAGTCAACCATAAATGCATCGTTTACTGGGTTAACAACTATACAAAAATGAAATACATGCTTGGAAAACATGACGCCTGGCGTGGTGCCATGGTATGGCCTCACCGTGCCCTGGTAAAAATTTGAGAATGTTTTCCTTATGTTGTCATGCACGCCTTTCATAAATTGAACCATCGCCGAGGAAGTTTCATGGTTTTGAGGGGGAAATAACCAAGATTGAAGGGGGCTCCAAATTTCCTTTGTCCTTTGTCCATGAGTTTTTTTCTACGATGAACATACACCCTGCAAATCACTGTGTTCAAATTTGGCACTTTTTCGGGTTCATTTACCATATTTAGGGGATTATGTGCATTTTCTAGGCATTAATGCACATAATTCAAGATCAAACAATCGGTGCATGAAAGGGTGCATGAGAACAGCCTGGAAAACCATGCTCGTGCCATTTAGTAAATTCTCATGCCTTTTACAAGGAATGGGCAGATATTTCGATGAAATGTGTGGCAATAGTCAACCACAAATGTTTTTTATTGGGTTTTCAACTATAGAAAAAATAAAATAAATGCTTGAAAAACATGACGCCTGGCATGGTGCCATGCTATGGCCTCACCATGCCCTGGTAAAAATTTGAGAAGGTTTGGCTTATGTTGTGATGCACGCCCTTCATAGATCGAGCCATCATCGAGGAAGCTCCATGCTTTCGAGAATGAAATCACCAAGATTGAAGGGGAATCCAAATTTTCTTTGTTCTTTGCCTTGGAGTTTTTTTCTACGAAGAACATACACCCTGCAAATCATCGTGTTCAAATTTGGCATTTTTCTGGGCTCATTTACCATATTTAGGGGATTATGTGCATTTTCTAGGCATTTAGCGCATATAAATCCAATCCAGCTACAGCAGCATGGGTGTGATGTGAGGGACGTGGATTGCCGTTCGATCGCGACGCATCCTACAGTGCACACGCGCGATCCGCGTGTCTGGGGTTCTGGCCAATCATAACGCAACACACAATAGGCTCAGCGCACACTGTTTCTGGAAGCGACGGAGATGAACCATGTGCGATAATGAACGAGCAAAGTTGTAAGGGAAGCCAAATTTCCTTTGTCGTTTATTGTTGAGCTCTTAAAAACCACCGCACTGTACGGCTGCCCAGCCCCTCCATAACTGGTAAGGAAGTGATGGCATACCACCGCGCTGCGTTCCTCGCCGCCCGCGACGGCACACATGGTAAGGAAGCGATGGCATCTCGCCGCGCCGAGTTCATCGCCGCCGGCGGCCACACAGTTACATGGGTGGACTTTGCGGCTGCCATGGCCGAATGGGCGGTGGATCTAGAGGCGGCGAAAGCCACACAGAAGGAGCGGAAAAGGAAGAAAGCAGTCAAGAAAAGAGAGTCCCGCTGCCGTAAAAAAGAAGAGGTCACACGCCGTGGTGTGGAGAGCTTGGCAGAGATCGAAGCACGGTGGGCTGCCGCCTACAAGGTCGGGAAGGAGAACGCCGGCGTCTGGCCAGCATGCCCTAATGGCAGCATGTGAGAAGTAGTTAGTGCGTGTGTCGCCCGTAGTCTTAGAGCAAATTACCAGTAGTACTTTAAGTTTGTAGTATTAACATACAATGTCGATAAGAGCATCCTTTGAGGGCTTTGAGCATTTATTAGCATGTGTTCACTGAAGTTTTGTAGCCGCACCCCGGCCCCAAATACTACCGAAATGTCCGCCCGCAGCCACCGGAGGAGACTAGAGCTGGCCGCAGCTGATTTTTAGTCCCACCTCGCCGCACGAGTTGGCCGCACACCAACTTAAATTGCCGCGCCGGCGGATGGCAGCAAGCTTCTCTCTTGTTGCATAGGATCAAATTTGGCTACACGAGCGAGGCAGGTTGACACTTGATTGCATTTCATAAACCGATGATTGCTCA
Source organism: Thinopyrum elongatum (assembly GCA_011799875.1). NCBI lineage: Eukaryota > Viridiplantae > Streptophyta > Magnoliopsida > Poales > Poaceae > Thinopyrum > Thinopyrum elongatum. Next base: position 406,277,230 of record CM022303.1, read on the forward strand.
TCGGGTGTCACCTTGCCTTGTTCATGTACATTGAATAATCCTTATACAATGAAAGAGATTTTGGAAATTAGGTGTGGTTGGAGATGCTGATAGATATAAGAATCATTAGAAGATCACAAAACACATGGTTTCTATGGCGTACCCGTGTGCGTTTTTTTGCGTTAATGATCCATAAGTCAGTTACCTGTGCCATGTTTCCTAATAAACCAGGTGTACCATTGACCGAAAAAATCAACTACACGTGTACATTTTTTTGGAGACGGGATCTGCCAATTTTCTCTTTTCCCGCACACGAGTATTTTACGCGCTTCGCCTGTGTTGTGTGTTCCCCCGCCCAAGTTTCAAGTTTCACAGCAAAATTTTCATTAGGCGCGCGATTTCAGAATTTATTCCTCCAACCACATCCCCACCCATCAAATTTCCTCAATATCTCCCGCCTCCCCCCGCCTCCCCCTACCGGCAGCTCAAACCGCCGCCGCCGCAACCACAGCTTCAACCACATCTATGTTCTGCTCGGATCTAGTCAGGTAACCCACCGATTTCTATCACGGCCCCGACCTGATTGCTTAAATGGTGCCTGTGAAACATCCTCATGCCTCCAAATCCCCACCGCCCCTACCTCCAGAGCATCACCACGCAAGCCCAACCACATATCATGTGGAGGTCGAGGAGCTGATGGCGGTCCTTGGCGCGATGGCCGCTATGCGTGTTGACCCAGAGGAACACCTCGCCTCTGCCACCGCCGACATGGTGCAGGCTCTGGCCCAGATGAAGTGCCCCAACGACTACCCCCCAGGACTTAACAGGTATGATCTGACCAGCTAAATCTTACCAATACCACTTGCAATGGCTATGTTTTGTACGGTTGATGTATTAAGCATGTTCGTGCCTTGTTTATTTCAGTACTGCACACTGTGTGATGTTCAAGTATTAACTGTCCAGCTCAATTTCACCAATACCAGTAACAAACTTACAATACATGACTCAGGATATCACTAGAGATGCTGCCCATTTGCTATTTTTGGTGGATGCTAACCCTGTTGTACTTAACATGCCTGTCCATGTACTTACACAGGGTCATAACGGCCGATGCAGTTGTTTGCCATCGAGGTTAGCTGAATCCCATGTCTTACAGTATTTCACATCATTTGCGCAATTGGAGTTTAACTTTTACCATTTACTGGTTGCCTGTAGGTACACATGTCAGTGGCACTGATCCATGCTTCGACCCGGAGGAACAGCCCGCCTCCGCCGCCACTGACTTTGGGCGGGCTCTGGCCGAGATGAAGTGCCCCAGCAACTACCTCTCAGGACTTACCAAGTATGTACTCACCAGTTCAATCTTACCAATACCAGTTGCAATTAATGGCTATGTTTTGTATGGTCGATGTATTAAGCATGTTGTAGTAAACATGCCTAACATGTTTTAGCTACTTTCCCTACCTTTTTATAGACAACTGGCCATTCTCTGCTCTGGCAGCACCTGCCTTGGGATGTTTAACTCTACCAATTGCATTTTTATCAGTACCGGTTTCAATGGCTATTAAGCCTATTGCAATTAACAGTTGAATCCATTTTTAAACAGTTGTATTTCAATGGCTACAAACTTACAAAACATGACTTAGGATGCTGTTAAGCCTACTGCAATTAACAGTTGTATCCATTTTTTAATCTGTCCCTTTGCTACCATGCTACTCTCCGCAATGAAGATATACTAGAGATGCTGCCCATTTGCTATTTTTGGTGGATGCTAACCCTGTTGTACTTAACATGCCTTTCCATGTACTTATGCAGGGCCATAATGGGTGATGCTGTTGTTTGCCGTCGAGGTTAGCTGCATCCCATGTCTTACAGTATTTTACATCATTTGTGCAATTGCAGTTTGGCTTCTAACATTTACTTGCTTCTTGTAGGTACACATGTCGGCGACACTGATCCACACTTCGACCCGGAGGAAGAGCTCGCCTCTGCCGTCGCTGACTTTGGGCGGGCTCTAGCCAAGATGAAGTGCCCCAGCAACTACCTCTCAGGACTTAACCAAGTATGAACTCACCAGTTCAATCTTACCAATTCCAGTTGCAATTAATGGCTATGTCTTGTACGGTCGATGTATTAAGCATGTTGTAGTAAACATGCCTAACACATTTTAGCTATTTTCCCTACCTTTTTAAAGACATCTGGGCCATTCTCTGCTCTGGCAGCACCTGCCTTGTGATGTTTAACTCTGCCAATTGCATTTTTATCAGTACCGGTTTCAATGGCTATTAAGCCTGTTGCAATTAACAGTTGTATCCATTTTTAAACAGTTGTATTTCAATGGCTACAAACTTACAAAACATGACTTAGGATGCTGTTAAGCCTGTTGCAATTAACAGTTGTATCCATTTTTTAATCCATCCCTTTGCTACCATGGTACTCTTTCGCAATGAAGATATCACTACAGATGCTACCGTTTTATTACCATTTGCTATCTTTGGTGGATGTTAACCCTGTTGTAGTTAACATTGGCTTTCCATGTACTTACACAGGGCTACAATGGGTGATGCTATTGTTTGCCATCGAGGTTAGCTGCATCCCATGTCTTATACACCATCTGTTCCAAAATATAAGTATTTTTAGAGATTCCAATATAGACTACATAAGGACCAAAATCAGTGAATCTAGATTCTAATCAAAACTATATCTATAATTCTATATACATCCGTATGTAGTTCATGTTGAAATCTCTAAAACTACTTGTACTTAGGAACGTAGGTAGTTGTATTTTACATCATTTGTGCAATCTCAGTTTAGCTTCTAACATTTACTGGTTGCTTGTAGGTACATATATGAGCAGTACTGATCCACGCTTTGATCCCTTTTGCGTATGGGGCAATGAGATATTCATGAACAAGCATCAAGTGAGGAAACTAAGAAAGATTGCTAGGCGAAAGAAACGAGTGATGGGAATTAAGCTCTTTATTTACACTTTGTCCAAGACAATAGTGAACTTTAGGATGGTAAGTAATGTGTTGCCTTTTCCGCCTGCCCACAACAAGTTACTCTATTAGACCTCAGTATCTGATATTTTTCTCTTTTCAGTGGTTTCTGAAGCTATTTACTAATGATTACCTTGCAAACTACATGACTGGAGTGGAGGCAACTAAGGTTAAAGTATATAATTCATGCTACCATGATAATTCTCTAGAAGTCTTCCTGAAGGCGGTGAAGGATGGGCGGGCGATCGTCACAAGGGGTTGGACAAAAGTTGTTCGTGCCTATGGCATGCAAGAAGGCACATTATGGGCATTCTGCTTCTTCAACACCATCGGCAGTCAAAATGATTTACACTTGTCTCTTCACCTTTACCACCTCTAAATATTGTGGTTCATTATAGTTAATTGCTGTCTAATCCTATAATTACTTATCATATTGTACTGACAATTTTATTTATGGATTCGTTGTTGAACCATTGTGCTGAGAATTTGAATTGCATGTTTCATATTTCAAAATTTCCAATTCGAATAATAAATTACAAGGAAAAATAAAAATATACAGGAGCGAATAAAATAATGTGCACACTGTTAGAAAGAAAACAGCGTGTGCGATGAAAAAAAGAGAACAGACGGTTCTTTGACGTGAAACATTTGCGATGCCCGACGGAAGCACACATGTTTTTGTCTCATATGCGTGTGTGATTCATGGTAATACAGCAAACGTTTCAAACCAGTGTGCGTGTGTGATAGGAATACCAATCACACACAGTTATGAAAATGGACACGTTGGCGTTAGTAGAGGCACCACACACATTTTACATTCTTGAACTGTGTGCGATAACGTACCTATCACAAACATATCGGTAGATTAAATGTTGATGTCCACCTTTTTTACACGACTATAGCGGCGTAATCATTTGGGATGTCTCTCTAATAAAAAACGTAACATCAAGATGCAACGTGTGGGACTGGGGCGGCTTCTCATATGTTTATTCTATGGCGATCGTCAGTAGTCGCTCGCCCATCCCCGACGATTTCTGTGTCATGTGGGAAGGACCCCCCTATCGCCCACACTCACTTGGTGACAGTTCCAAATGTCGTCGTGGAAAGGGGTTAAAAACCGTTTGTATAGCACCTTACGGTACCAGTGGCTCATCGTGGTCATGGCCACGCTTCGTCTCGGGCTCCGCCGTGAGCACGGCGGGGCCCTTGTACTTTGCCTCTTTCGCCTTGGCCTTCTTGTCTTCAGGATCGGCCTCCGGAAGCTCGAGGAGGGAGAGGCGGCCTTCCTCGGCCCTAGCACACTTGTTCACCAGGTTGAACATCTCCAGGGCCGAGCACAAGTCCTCGTGGATGGCGAGCTCCTCCTTCATCTTGACATCCCGAACGCCATCAGTGAACACCGAGATGATGGCCTCATCCGAAGCCTTCGGTATCTTGAGGTGAACGTTAGTGAAGCGCTGTATGTATTATGCAGGGTCTCGCTCGGCTGTTGCTTCAGGCGCCGCAGGTCGCCCACCACCGGGGTGCCATCACGGGTGCCCTAGAAGTTGGCGATGAGGTGCTCGCGGAGCTCATCCCAGGAGGAAAACGATCCCTCGAGGAGGTGCAGGAGCCAGGAGCACGCGCCATCCTTGAGGGCCATGGGGAACCAGTTTGCCATGACCTTGTCGTCACCATTTGCCACTTCAATGCTCAGCGAGTAGAGCTGGAGGAACTCCGCAGGTTCAGGGGTGCCATCGTAACGTGGTGGCAGGTCTGGATTGAACTTGTCAGGCCAGACGACGTGGCGCAGCTCCGGGGTGATGGCGCGGCAGCCCGCCGCGCTCACGGGCACAATGCGCACGGGGTGAGCTCGGTCTTGAAGCCCACGCGCCACAGCCTCCGGCGGCGCGTGGTTTTGGTGCTGGCACGGTGGCGACAGGAGCACGTGTGCATCAGCTTGCGGTGGCTGCACCACCTGGCAGATCGCCTCATCGCGCGCCCTAGGCTTCGAGTCGGCGCCGCGCAGAGGAGGAGGAGGAGTTGCACCGTGAGCCATGTCTCCCGCCTAGGATGGCGGGGGACGGAGCAAGCGGGACGGTGCAGGGACCTTGCCGGCGGCATTGACGAGCTCGGCAATGCAGCCAAGCCAGTCGTCGTAGCGGTCGTTAGCGGGGCGGTAACGCAGCAGCTCACGTGCCATGAGCAGCGTAGCCTGCGCGTTCACCAGCCCACGACAGACGTGGGAAGATGATGTCATGGCAGGAGTGGGCCACGGAGTGGCGGTGCAGCCATCACGCCGCACGGAGGGTGGCAGCAATGAATCCTGCTGCTCGTGAGTAGCAGGGCCAGGGTCGTGGGAGAGGCCGACCGGCGGGGGACACCGTGGCCCATAGGCGCCGTCTGGGCAACACGAGCGGCCCGGCGCTCGGCGCAGGCTCGGCGTGCGTCGGCCATGGGAGCGGCGAAGCGGAGACGGGACGGAAGGAGGATTTCAACACGCCCCTACCTGGCGCGCCAAATGTCAGATTCAGGGCTCCGCACACCTAAGAATGTTCGAACTTTGGGGTGTGCGCGAAGATCTCAACCTCTCAAGTCTTAGGCTCGTCGCCCTACAGCCTAGCCTCGCCGAATGCACGCGAGCGGGGAAGAAGATGAACATGGCAGTTTACCCAGGTTCGAACCACCTTGCGGTGTAAAACCCTACTCCTGCTTTGTGCTGGTTTGGCCTCACGAGGAGGCTGAGGATGAACAAGTACAACGGATGAACAGCCTCACGAGGGTTTTATGGTGAGGGTGGAATCGATGTCTCCTCCCTCGGTGGTGGTTAACCTATATTTATAGTGGCCTTGGTCCTCTTCCCTCCAAACTTAGGCGGGAAGGGATCCCACAACAGCCAATTTGAAAGGGGACAAGAAGTACATCTAATCTTGATGAAAGGTGGTCTTCGCCTGCAAAGCTTCTGGTTGTGACGCAGCTATGGGCTCGGCGATGATATACGTCTTGCCGAGCTCGTGGTCTTGGTCTTGTGGCACCGAAATGGAAACCTTTGGGAGACTCCTCGGGAACCTACGCCTGTCCTTGCTCCCTTAGCACCGAAAGGGAAACTGCCTCCTCTGCGCCCGCTGGCGCCCGCCTGGCCATGGTCATCATGGCTCACATCATTGCAGCCTCGTGAGGCTGAGTACCTGCATAGAAATGTCCGCTCCTTGGGAGGTGGCCTGGGGAGGCCGCTCCCTTGGAGGTCTTGGTGTTGTCCGCCTCGCGAGGCCAGGGGGCCCTCACGAGGGTCTTGTCTTGGAGTTGTTGTAGCTTGGCCGTACAAGGCCGTCGAGGGAACCACGCCATGGGCCCCAGGTAGGCAGGTCTATGTACCCCCTATCCCAGAACGCCGACACATACTTTTGTTGTTCTCAAACTTTTTCTACTTTCACGCAATACATGAGCGTGAGCCATGGATATAGCACTATAGGTGGAATAGAATATGGTGGTTGTGGAGAAGACAAAAAGAAGGAGAAAGTCTCACATCAACTAGGCGTATTAACGGGCTATGGAGATGCCCATCAATAGATATCAATGTGAGTGAGTAGGGATTGCCATGCAACGGATGCACTAGAGCTATAAGTGTATGAAAGCTCAAAAAGAAACTAAGTGGGTGTGCATCCAACTTGCTTGCTCATGAAGACCTAGGGCAATTTGAGGAAGCCCATCATTGGAATATAAAAGCCAAGTTCTATAATGAAAAATTCCCACTAGTATATGGAAGTGACAAAATAGGAGACTCTCTATCATGAAGATCAAGGTGCTACTTTGAAGCACAAGTGTGGAAAAAGGATAGTAACATTGTCCCTTCTCTCTTTTCTCTCATTTTTTTATTTGGGCTTCTTTTGGCATTGTTTTTTTTGTAAAGTCCGGAGACTCATCCCAACTTGTGAGGGAATTATAGCTTCCATCATCCTTTCCTCACATCGGACAATGCTCTAATAATGATGATCATCACACTTTTATTTACTTACAACTCAAGAATTACAACTCGACACTAGAACAAGATATGACTCTATATGAATGCCTCCGACGGTGTACCGGGATGTGCAATGATCCAGAGTGTCTTGTATGAAAATTATGAATGGTGGCCTTGCCACAAATACTATGCCAACTACATGATCATGCAAAGCAATATGACAATGATGGTGCATGTCATAATAAAACAGAATGGTGGAAGTTTCATGGCAATATATCTTAGAATGGATATGGAAATGCCATAGTAGGTAGGTATGGTGGCTGTTTTGTGGAAGATATACGGTGGGTTTAATGCACCGGCGAAAGTTGTACGGTACTAGAGAGGCTAGCAATGGTGGAAGGGTGAGAGTGCGTATAATCCATGGACTCAACATTAGTCATAAAGAACTCACATACTTATTGCAAAAATTTATTAGCTATCAAAACAAAGTACTACACACATGCTCCTAGGGGGATAGATTGGTAGGAAAACACCATCGCTCGTCCCCGACCGCCACTCATAAGGAAGTTAATCAAACAATAAATCATGCTTCAACTTCATCACATAACGGTTCACCATACGTGCATGCTACGGAAATCACAAACTTTACAACAAGTATTTCTACCAATCCACAATTACTCACTAGCATGACTCTAATATAACCATCTTTATATCTCAAAACAAATGCAAGGAATCAAACTTCTCATCTTATTCAATCCTCTTTATATGAAACTTCTCATCATATTAGGACTAAATTCATAACTTAAGCAAATTACCATGCTGTTTAGAGACTCTCAAAATAATATAAGTGAAGCATGAGAGTTCAACAATTTCTATAAAATAAAGCCACCGCCGTGCTCTAAAAATATATAAGTGAAGCACTAGAGCAAACTGCCTAGCTCAAAAGATATAAGTGAAGCACATAGAGTATTCTAATAAATTCATGATTCATGCGTGTCCCTCTCAAAACATGTGTACAGCAAGGATGATTGTGGCAAACTAAAAAGCAAAGACTCATATCATACAAGACTCTCCAAGCAAAACACATATCATGTGGCAAATAAAAATATAGCCTCAAGTAAATTTACCGATGGATGAAGACAAAAGAGGGGATGCCATCCGGGGCATCCCCAAGCTTAGATGCTTGGTTGTCCTTGAGTATTATCTTGGGGTGCCTTGGGCATCCCCAAGCTTATGCTCTTGCCACTCCTTATTCTGTTGTCCATCAAATCTTTACCCAAAACTTGAAAACTTCATAACACAAAACTCAACAGAAAAATCTCATAAGATCCGTTAGTATAATAAAATAAATCACCACTTTAGGTACTGTTGTGAACTCATTCTTTATTTATATTGGTGTAATATCTACTGTATTCCAACTTCTCCATGGTTCAAACCCCCCGATACTACCCATAGGTTCATCAAAATAAACAAACAACACATAGAAAACAGAATCTGTCAAAAACAGAAGAGTCTGTAGTAATATGGAAATTACCTATACTTCTGCAACTCCAAAAATTCTGAAAAATTAGGAACACCTGGACAATTTGTATATTAATCTTGTGTAAAAAATTCATATCAAAAGCACGTTTCTGTGATTTATTTAATTTTCAGAAATGAGCGCAAAAGTTTCTGTTTTTCAGCATTTCTTGAAAAACAGAACAAAAATCAAAAAACATAAAAATAAAATTGGGTTGCCTCCCAACAAGCGCTATTGTTTAACGCCCCTAGCTAGGCATAAAACATAGATCTAGGTATTGTAATCTTTGGTATTCTTTTCCATAGAGGTGTTCTCTATGGAAAAATCAACGCAACCTCAAGAAGTAGCAGGAAGATTTTGCAAAGATAACTTGGAACACATTATCCATAGAAATTTTGGCATCATTAAGATGCTCATCTACGTATCCCCTTTGACTTCCGGCTACAATCCAAGAATACTGTTGATTAACATCGTTGAAAACTTGTTGGATCATGTCTAAAATAGGGATTTTCTTTTTATGGTTTTCATCAAAGATTTGATTATTTCCAAACAAATGTCTCAAGGTATAGTCACTATTGTAAAGGATCTCATCTATTACCAGTCTTTCATGGCTCATACCATAATGATAAAAAAAATCCCTAGCTTCCCGTACTATGTGATAAAATTCATTCTTAAGAACTTGGGTAGCTATCTTTTTAGCCTTAGGATCCTTTATAACGGTTAACTCATAAAACAATCTTTGCAAGGTAGGATGGGTACGGATAAATCTACTTTCAAATTTTAGAACTAGTGCTGAAATAGCTTCCGCATAGGTTTTAGTTCTTTTTAGTATGGGAATATCATCAAGAGGCGGATTGCCTACACAATTGAAAAATTCTTGTATATTTTCTTTTCCCATAAAATTCCCTTGCCCCAAAACAAAAGTTTTAGCATCAATATTGCCCGTCCTTCTAATTTTAGGAGTTAGGCCATCATCTGTTTCTACCATACCAAAGTCACTCATGATGAAGGGTTCAAGCAAACAAAAGATCGGACAGAAGAAGGGTGAATAAAATGGCAAATCTTTTTGTGTTTTTCTGATAATGTTTTAGAAGTGGGGGAGAGGAACCTTGAAGAGGAAAGGGTGATGCAGCAAAGTAGAGATAAGTATTTCCCTCAGTTAAGAACCAAGGTATCAATCCAGTAGGAGGCACAAGCAAGTCTCCAATCTATGCACCTGCACAACCTAACAAACACTTGCACTCAACGCGAAAAAGGGGTTGTCAATCCCTTCACAGTCTCGTACAAGAGTGAGATCTAATAAAGATACGTATAAAAGATTACTAAAACGTAAAACAAAGTAAAAAAACAAATAAATTGCAGCAAGGTATTTTTGGATTTTTTGGTTTATAGATTTGAAAATATATGATGGAAAATAAACCCGGGGGCCTTAGGTTCCACTAGAGGCTTCTCTCTTCAAAGAAAATAATACGGTGGGTGAACAAATTACTGTCGAGCAATTGATAGAAAAGCGCAAAGTTATGACGATATCCAAGGCAATGATTATGCATATAGGCATCACGTCCGTGTCAAGTAGACCAAAACGATTCTGCATCTACTACTATTACTCCACACATCGACGGACTCCTGCCTGCATCTAGAATATTAAGTTCATAAGAACAGAGCAACGCTTTAAGTAAGATGACATGATGTAGAGGGACAAACTCAAGCAATATGATGAAAACCCCATCTTTTTACCCTTGATGGCAATAATACAATACGCGCCTCGCTAGCCCTACTATGTCACTGGGTGAGGACACCGCAAGATTGAACCCAAAACTAAGCAACTCTCCCATTGCAAGAAAAACCAATCCAGTTGGCCAAACCAAACCAATAATTCAAAGAGAAATACAAAGATATTAAATCATGCATAAAAGAGTTCAGAGAAGACTCAAATAATATTCATAGATAATCTGATCAAAAATCCACAATTCATCGGATCTCGTCAAACACACCGCAAAAGAATATTACATTGGATAGATCTCCAAGAACATCGAGGAGAACATTGTATTGAGGATCAAAGAGAGAGAACAAGCCATCTAGCTACTAGCTATGGATTCGTAGGTCTGTGATAAACTACTCATGCTTCATCGAAAGGGCATCAAGGTTGATGTAGAGGCCCTCCGTGATCGAATTCCCCTTCGGCAGGGTGTCGAAAAAGGCCCCAAGATGGGATCTCACGGGAACAGAGGCTTGCGGCGGCGGAAAAGTATTTTGGTGGACGCTTCTGGTCGTTTGGGAATATTTGGGAATTTATAGTGCAAGAATTAGGGTTGGAGGACTCCCAAGTGGCCCACAAGCCGGGGAGGCACCCCCCTAGGACATGGCCTGAGGGCTTGTGGAGCCCTCGAGACTCTTCTGGCCCCCTCTCCAAGCTCCGTGGATGTCTTATGGTCCAAGAAAAATCATCGTAAAGTTTTATTCCATTTGGACTCCATTTGATATTCCTTTTCTGTAAAACTCAAAAACAAGGAAAAAAATAGAAACTGGCACTGGGCTCTAGGTTAATTAGTTAGTCCCAAAAATAATATAAAATAACATATTAATGCATATAAAACATCCAAAACAGGTAATATAATAGCATGGAACAATAAAAAATTATAGATAGGTTGGAGACATAGCAGGCGCAGTGTACGACTTGAAGAGCCTTTCCTCTAAGACGCCCGGCTTTTGAGGCTCGCGGCGGGATGTCCATGCTGCAATTCTAAGCCCAAGAAGTGCTTTTTGATTTTACGTACCTCTTCCAGGTATGCCTCCATGTGCTTGTCTTTCGGTTTGTACTCCTTGTTGGAGAAGTTGACAAGGAGCTGGGAGTCACCCTTGATGGTGAGGCGCCTGACGCCCAGGGCGGCCGCGGCCTGAGCCCGACGATCAGGCCCTCATACTCCGCAATGTTGTTGGAGACCTTCTCGCCATGCTGGAAACAAAGTTGTACAGCACAGAAGAGCTTGTCCTTGGTTGGGGAGATGAGGACGACTCTAGCCCCAGTGCCCTGCCGTGAGAAGGTGCCGTCGAAGTGCATGACCCAACCATCGGGCGCCTCATCGCCGGGCGTGAGGGAGCGGTCC